>BDSL01000004.1:1329727-2659455 GCA_003116995.1 Yamagishiella unicocca
GTATCGTAACGCAGTGGCGACTCTGCGTCACCGTGTTCCATTCCAGTGCAAGACCTCGGTCCAGGGTGGGTGACCAGGCTCGTATGGGATTTCCGGTAGGAAACTGGATGGACGGTGCAGTTTTGCGAATGGCGGATATTTGCGGGTTTGCTCCCTTTTTCGGGGTCTCTACTGTTGGCGTGTCACTGGTATATCTCATCGTAATAGCCTTTTTGCGTCGGGTAACGGTGGTGATTCGGTAGGGGCAGATGGCTTCGTGCCGAGCGCACCGACCGACGCAGGCGAGCTGCGTGCTCTTGATACGACAGCGATATGACAATCATTATCGCTGTACTTAAGGATACATTATTTTGCTTTTCGATTGCACGCAACCTGTGTTCTTCCCTTCCAGTCAGCAGAGCCCAAGGCCACTAGCCAGCACTAGCGAACCAGCGCCTGTGCCCACACGAGCCCACAAAGCGGACCTCCTTATTATTGCCACGTTTGCTGTCAGAGGTCAGTAAACTCGTACTTAAGGTGTGTGCTGGTGCTATGCTCCGGTGACAAGGGGCGCTCAGTGTCGCCCTGGCGTGGTGTCCATGAGACGATCAACGAACTTGTACACGCTCGTCGAGTGTGCCAGGCCCTAAGAAAGCTTACGGAACATTGAAAGCAAAGAAGGAAAATCGTGTTCGCCATTACAAAGACGGACTCAACCCGTGCTTATGACAGCCCTCGAGCCTGACAGCCGTGACAGGGAAAAGCATGCGAAGGACAAGTCGGGGACACTTCGGTCTGCCCATAGGTTGCCAGCCCTCCTATCAATTTCTCATGTCGCTCGTTTACAAGCTTAGATGTTTCAATACTGCGAGGAATCGGCGTTTTGTGCCAATCGGTCGTACATTGGGCAATACCGGTAATAAGTTAGCAATGAATTTCAATAAATCGCGTCTTGCGCGCGCTGGGAAATATGCAACTGCTGATGTGTACCATTGACATTAAGAATGGTCACAAGCCAACGCTTTGCTTTTGAATATGTCTCCTCCATTATAACATGCCTATTCCTCCTCCACTTGCTTATTTCGTCGGCTGGCGAATCAGCGCCAGTCAGGTATAATGAGACAACGATTCAGATATCAAGGCAATGCGCGCCTGGCTGCGAGGAACGGGGCAACTGTGACCAGGAAACCGGGCGATGCACCTGTCCGTGGGGCTTGGAAGGTAATGAGCAATTGCGTACTTCTTACACGCATACATACCACGGAGGTCTCAACGTGCAGTCCTACTTGCAGCAGATTCGTGTGACTTCGTGTCCTACTTTACGAACATCCAGACACCGATTCCTTCCTTTCTACTCCGTCCCGAAGGCGTTGCTTGCGAGACAGATCGCATGGCGGCCTGCCGCCAAACCCCCACCGATCCGGGCTCCTGCGGCAACACATTTCCCAAAAATTGCGAGTGTTACCGCACCTGCTACCGCCTTTATTGCCCCGACGCAAGCCCTGACACGGATTTAGAAGAGGAATGCACCCATGGCATTGGCCGCGGCCTGCGGCGCGCGCATTGCTTCGTGTACGGCAGGTGAGAGATGTCGTCCGACGGCTCAGCCAGTTGCTGCCGCCGTCCGTTCTGGATTTGGGGTCCACGTCCATGTCATGCGTTGTGTTGTGCGTTTTTGCCGGCGCAGCGACTGTCCCAAGTTCCGCGCTCTTTCCCTAACATTTTACTCTGGGCATGGGTATGCTGCGCGGTAGGCAACAGCATTGCAGTGCCGCGGTGTTGTACGCATAGCTGGGAGCATGGGAGAAACCTGTCATCGCTATTCGTTGTATACCATTGCGGCATGAAGGTTCATGGGGTAAGGGGCCCTTCAGGCAATCATGGTGTGGGGACCCTTGGCGGCACGGGGGCCTTGACGGCATTGGGGCCTTGACGGCATGGGCGCTCACGGGGGCCTTGATGCACCTTGTGATGCGGGAGCTGGGCGACCCCGTACCCCAATCCAAGCAGACCAGCACGCCACAATACTCCGAAGCACCACCACCCCACTCCGTCCGACAGCTATCCTATCCGCGTCGTGTAACCGGTTTTTATGCCAACCCCCGTCCGACAGCAACTCCCCGCATGGCGTGAACGACTCGGCGTACCCTGAGGACTTGAGCCAGACGAAGTGGTACCTCCATATCCCGGAGGTCGTGGGCTCCGACACGTACGACGCCGGGCTTCTGGCACCGGAGGAGTTTATAGGCGAGTCGCGCGGCTGCACGAAGGGAATGGAGCTGGTTTCGGTGTGGCAAGGCCCACGCTTCCCGTCCCAAGTCCCAGCCCTCCTCCTGATGCTGCTTGCCCTTTCCCCCTCATTACCCCATTACCCAGTATGTTTGCTTCGTGGCTCAGTGCTCCCTGATACCACGGTTTCCCCCCCATGACCCAAACTGAAACACACACGAACGCGCCGTCCGTGCGTAATCGCCAGGCACGTCCGGCGTGTGGGAGGACCCGCTGAAGCCACTGCCGCTCTCCGCTTGCAGCCACCGCTGCAGCGGGGTGGGTATATGCGTGCAGCCCTCGCCCTCCTCCCACATGGCAAGCCAAGAGCGGAGCCAGAGCTCGTGGGAGGACGTGCAGGCGGGCAAGGCGCTGTGCTGGTGCCGCCCGGGTTACAAGGGGGAGTTCTGTCAGGATGTCAACCCCGAAACCTGCTGGTTCGCTCCGGGGTGCGGCAGCGCGGGCATCTGCAAGTCGGGGTTCTGCCACTGCCAGCCGGGCCGCTGGGGTCTCGGATGCGCACGGACCAGGGCGTACGCGCCGACAGAAACGGCGTCGACAGCGGCTGCTGCTGCTGGAACACTGCCGGACCAGCGGTAGGGACTGGGAGGGGGCAGGGACGGGGTGACTGTGGGCGTGGGGGTGCTGGGGTGTGAGGTAGGGAGGGTGTGTTTGGGCCTCTGGTTTGGGAGCCACGGCCGTGTGGATGGAGCACGCGCTGGGGCCCGTGACCCACATGGCCAGCAACACCAGCACGACCAACATGGCCAGCATGACCCGTTTGACTCCCCCGCTCAACTCGATCCTCGCGGGCCCCCGCCAGGCGGCCCGGGCGGCTGCGCGTGTACTTGTACGACCTTCCATGGCAGGTGGCGTTTCCGTACGAGTTCAACGATGCTGACACGTACCGCGACCCCAACTACACCGCCTACGAGTGGTTTCTGCGGTACTTCCTGGCGGATAATGTCGTACGCACGGGTGCGTCTGCGCCCCCGTATGGTGGGCTGCAGAGGGCAGGACGGCACATGGAACGCAGCGCCTTGCACCTTGTCACGACTCAAGTTACTCCTCGAGTTCGGGAGCAATGAACAGCTCTTCCTTTCTCTGTCCAATACTCCCCCCGTTCGACGCTCAAAACCCACTGCGCAGAGAACCCATACGGTACGCGGGACAAGGTCACCGGCCGACAGCATTGACAGGACACAGAACGGGGCCCGGACAGCTAGTCCAGGACCCACGTGCAGCCCTCGTCCGCCCGGCGGCTGAGCGTGTGGTTTACTTTGGAAGGGGGAGGTTGTTTTGGAGCCAGGGACGATGCCCTAAGACGTTCCCTTTTGTTGGGGTGGTGGCTAGGGGGGCAGCAGCACACCTCTGGCTCGTCGGCCCGCCTCGCCACGTTCGAAGCCGCGCCCGTCTGGCGGTTGCAGACTGCCCGTACCACACCCACAGCCGGTTTGCGTAGTTAACTGGAATAGTGCGGGGTAGCGGAAGGAGAGAGGACATGCAAGGCAATATGGACAGGTCGCGAGGCCGGGGCCCCAGTGACGCCTAGCAATCTCACCCTACACCAGCAGTGATTGCCCCCTTATCCCGCCCCCCGCCTGGGCCCCAGAGGCGAACCTCTTCTACGTGCCGCTTCTTGCCTACTGGTACGCCTCCAACATCGGCCCCATCGGGGCGCACGCGAGCGCTGTGATGTTGTACGTGCGGCAGACGTGGCCCTTCTACGATCGCTCGGGTGAGGCCGCCTGCACCCCCACCGCTGGGCCTCTAGCTGTGAGGCCGCGGCATAATGCGATCTTCTACAGCGCCAGCGATCTTCTACAGCGCCAGCGATCTTCTACAGCGCCAGCGAGTGCGCAAAACCGTAGCAGCAGCTTGTCCCTACCTACCGCCGCACGCGCTCCCGCCCCCCTGCGCTGCACCGATCCCCGCCACAGGCGGCCGGGACCACTTTTTCTTCCTCACTGGTGACCGCGGCGCCTGCAAGCTGCCCCTCTGGCTGCATGACGCAACCATAAAGGTCGTCCACTTCGGGCTGCAGGTATGTACCGGCACGGCAACTAGCGTGGTGGCGCTCGACGGCATGATGGGCGGTGCTTCTCCTCCTTAACACACGCCAGGACATGATGGCCCATCATAACCTCTACTCATATCATATGATTCTTATCGATAAGCCAGCCAGCGGCGGAGTGGTAGTGTGGGACAGGGCAGGGCGCAGGAAAGGCTGTCAGGGCGGGGGAGCAGCAGCAGGGGGAACGGCGTGCGCGTGTTTGTAAAGGTGGGGGAGGGGAGATCTGAAGGTCGCATGCGTCGCTTACCCGACCGACCGTGTCCTTGTTTCCGTGGCCTTCTTTCCTGATCGACCGACCGGCTGACCGGGTCCTTGCTGGCGTGGCCCGCAGGCCCCGGGTCTCCGCGACTGCCACCCCACCTATGGCTGCGTGCGCATCTCGCGTGACGTGGTGGTGCCGCCCTTCCAGCGCATCGAGGACGCCAGCACGGGGGAGCTGTACCGGGTGAGGTTGGGGGAGCTGTAAATGCTGTATCGGGGGAGCTGTAAATGCTGTATCGGGGGAGCTGTATCGGGTGAGGTTGGGGGCCTGTATCGGGGGAGCTGTACCGGGCGAGGTCGGGGCAGCTGTACCGGGGGAGCTGTACCGGGTGAGGTGGGGCAGCTGTACCGGGGGAGGTGGGTGACGCTGTACCGGGGGAGCTGTACCGGGTGAGGTCGGGGAGGTGGGTGACGCTGTACCGGGGGAGGTCGGGCTGCGCCCGCCCTCGGGAGTATGAGGACGGGGAG
The DNA here is from genome assembly GCA_003116995.1 of Yamagishiella unicocca. Taxonomy (NCBI): domain Eukaryota; kingdom Viridiplantae; phylum Chlorophyta; class Chlorophyceae; order Chlamydomonadales; family Volvocaceae; genus Yamagishiella; species Yamagishiella unicocca. Next base: position 1,334,778 of record BDSL01000004.1, read on the forward strand.
CGCTGGGTAGCCTATGGTGGGGACATGGGAGGCGGGATCAGGGGAGCTGCTCGGGGGCCCCGCTCCAACATCGGCATCACCACCGTAGCAGATGGGACGGCAGTTACGTTGGGAGCTGGCCTCTATGTTGTATGGGCGGTGCATTGCGTTGGGAGCTGGCCTCCATGTTGTATGGGCGGTGCTGATGATGCTTACCTTGATGAGTCTCACGCGCTGCGTCGCGTTTCGCTGTGTTGTGTTGAACCTGGGTACCGTAGTGGGCAGCTGGGTGTGGACACTGTAGCGCAACACGTGTGGGTGTTTGTGCCTGGTGCGCACTGCGCGCTGCCACCACCACCCGCCTCCGCCGCCTCGCAGTGGCTCAACGCGACCGGCGGGAAGGACGGCAACCGTACGACGCTGCTGTTCTTCGCGGGCTCACTGCGCGCGGAGGACCCGGAGTACAGCGGTGGCGCGCGCCAGGTGCGGACCGGGGGCGTGCGAGACGGTGGGCTGGATGGATGGGCTCGTAGATTTTAGGGTTTTAGGGAGGCAACATGGGGCTACAGCTTGGTGGCCTTGACCTGGTAGCCTTGAGACTGACGGTACTGCACTCGGTGTGATTAATCTGGCATCTGCGCTCCCTCCTCGGTTTGCCTTGACGTGTTCCGCAAGGCCTCTCCGGACGGTGCCGAACGGATTCTGCTGCTTTGCTTCACGACGCATCCCGTTCCCGTTTGACACACTCCCTCAGACGTGTGCGATACGCGCCACTATACGGACTCTCTCACTTGCGTTTGTGACGTAAGCTTTTTTTAGCCTCAATTGACTACCCTCTCAGAGGAGGATCTGCTCAACGGCCCACGTCATTCCCCTATGGCATTGCCCCTGGAAAACACAGGCAGTGGCGCACATGCTACACGCCATGAAGGATGCTCCGCCGGGCGTCGTGTTTGTGGACGGTTCGGTGCCCGACTACGCGGGACAGTACCGCATGTCGGACTTTTGCTTGGCGCCGTACGGGTACGGGTACGGCATGCGGCTGTCGGAGGCCATCACGCACGGCTGCATCCCCGTCATCGTACAAGACTATGTGTACCAGCCTTTCGAGGATTTCCTGCCGTACGAGGTGCGAAAGGGCGTTCAGTAGGGGAAGGGGGACGATGAACTGCCGAGCGCTGCGATCCTCTGAGCACAACACACACGCGCCGCACACGCGCCCTAAATAGGGCCCAACCTGGCCGCTCATTGCTGCGCGGCTTCGAAGCCTCTCGCTTCGCACAGCGGATTGTCGAGAAGATCACCCTCGGCCAGGTCATCGCGAACCAATTTATCCCGCAGATTCCATGGACGTTCCGGCCTCAGCCTTGGCCTCAAGCTATCCGTCCCGCGCGGTCCAACCCGAACCCCATGCCAATGAGCTCTTTACGACCTCAAGCCAGGCCTCGAAAAAACCATGCGCCCCTGCGATGTACCGGATGCAGGAATTTTCCGTACGCTTACCCAAAAATGACATCCCGCGTCTGCTGGAGCTGCTGGCGTCGTACACCGCGCAGGACAAGGAGCGGTTGCGGCTGGGACTAGCGCGTTGGTATCGCGCCTTTGTGTGGGACCGCCGGGAGGGCGGCCAGGCGTTTGAGTGGACGCTGCGGGCTCTGGAGCGCCGGGCCTACAACCTGAAAGCTGGCATGTTCCGTCGGCGACGAGGACTGCGGTGATGGTTGCCGGCGAGAGGAAAGTCGGGCGGGATAATATGCGGAATGGGGGGCCCCGGAGTAATATAAAGCGCTTTGCTAACCAAGCATGCAACCCGGGGTTGCTGTTTCGTGTCCTACAGCTGGTACCTGGCTTTCATTGTGATGACCACTGCACCCTTGCGAGTTCAATAACGCAGCAGCGAGAGGGAGCGAGAGGGAAGGGGAAGGATGACGCCATCGGTGCCAGCAGCTGGGGGGGGGAGGCGGCGTTGGAATCTGCCAGTGCTTCGCTTCACCGCCTCGGGAGAGTGTGTTGCTAGGAAAACCCGTGTACGAAAGGAAAAACCATAAGGGTGGGTGGGGTCGGGAGGGGTAGGGGAGGTAGGTAGACGCCTCGTGCCAAGCAAGGCTGGTTGGTCAAGTGACAGTCCAAACGTAGATGTAGAGGTTGAGTTGGGAGATCAAAGACGGGGCACGTGATATATGGTAATGTCGGTTCAGTTTTCCTTTCTTGCGCGATCTGCTGAGTTGCTAAGTTTGGATGGGTACGATCGATTTGGTTGACGGTTGCAAGTAGAGTGTGTACTTACGTCAGCGTGGGCGTCTTCGTCGGCGCATGTCGGTGTGGGCATTTCCACATCGGGACGCGTCGATCCTGGATCTTGGACCTACAACATCGGAGCCCTTGAGGAAAAGATTCATATGTGTTGTCTCTTGCGATTGTACCTTATGAGTGTACGAGGCAAACACGGGTCGACTGTTACCTTTGATCATGTTGCTATGCGATGAAAATCGTGGCGATACTGCAGCATGGCTCACTGTGTTCATGGGTTGGAGTTTCAAGTAAAACTGCGTTTCGGCTGACGTACCGTATGTGACAATCTGTTCCAGGGGAGAGCTGGGGCACTGCAGTGGTGCACGCCGACCTGGGAGGCTACAAATCATAGCCTTATAAGAAACACACACATGCTACTTGTTGAAAGGCCATCCATGAGGAAAGTAGGGAAGGCGAGGACGGTGATTTTGACGTGGCGCAGATAATACCTATGCCCTGGTGCCTGGGGACTAGTAAAGCTGTGTCGGGGGCTATTTGAGAACGCCATGGGGCAGGATGAGCTACGAACGTTTGGAATATTCCATACTGGTATTTTACATGACAAGCTTTACGCGCCCGTGTTTTTTGGTCATGCGTCCCTTTGGTTCCGGAGCGCGCGGGATTTGTTCCGGACCAAGATACGCGCATCGTCAAGGTTTATACATAGAGACCGGCAATGTATAGGAGACCCCAAAATATTGATTTCTTTCCCAGCAATCTCGGTGCTGGATCACTTCAGCCCTCTTCATCAGGCATGCCCGCCGACCACTTGCCTGGGACAGAACCGCGTACCACTCCCGCATCCACCGTTCTCGGCCTCGATGCAGGCAACGTGCTAGCGCGTATTGAATCGACGGTGGAGGCGCTGATAGGCGACCTTGCGGAGGGCCGCGTCCCCTCGCTGCAGCTTGCTTCGCGCACGCGCGCTCAGCCCGACGAGGACGGTCAGGAGCACGAGACCACGAGGTCCCTTATCCATCACCAGGGAGCTGGTGCCCTGCCATATGCGCGCGGTGAGGCCATGCCGCCGCGTTCTAGCTCAAGGATGAATCGCCTTGCCTTCCCCGCATTGTCTCGCAGAACCGGCCGCTGCTGACCATGCACGCGCATGACGTTTCCTCGTGAAATCACGCGCTTCCTATCCCTAACGTATGACCGGTGTCAATTTCCTGCCATCCGTTACGCCCCAAATGCCAGTCATGGTGGTGCTCAATACCATCCACGACCTGCTTCGCCAGGGCCGTCAGGCAACGCAGCGGGACCTGTATTACACGGTGCGTGACTCCTAGTCTGTTTCTTCCAGCGCGACATCCCACGCCCCCGACCCACATCCCACGCCTCGACCCACATCCCACGCCCCCGACCCACATCCCACCAGCGGCCGCTCCCATCCCAATATCTGCCGGCCCTCTTGGCCCTCTTCCCGTACGGTTCCCTCCCGCTTGCTCGCAGCTGCTCAAGCCGCCGCTCTTCTGCTCCGTGCGCGACGTCAACAGCGCGGTGGCAGACGCTGCGGCGCTGGTGCGGGTGCCGCGGAGCAGCCTGGGGATCACGTGCGCGGGCCGCGGGGCTGTGGCGGGCCGGCTGCAGATGCGAGACGGCCCGGCATCGCCCTGGGTGGATTGCAGCTCGGCCGGTGGGTGCGCGTGACGTGCCAGCAATGTTCTAAGCCGCCAGTACCCTCAAGGGCTCTCTGTCCCACTCCTCCGACCCCTCAGCCCAGTGTCTCCGCCGCCGCCAACTTCTTCAAGCCATCTTCGCGGTTGCCACATTTCCGTTGTCCTTTTCCGGGCTGCGCACCCGTGCTACTCGCAAGGAAATGTGGTGGCTCTCGAGGTGTCTTGAAGCGGCCGGCGACGGTTGAGGTGCGGGGCTGGGGGGTCTAAGGGGTGGTACGGAGAGGCGGCAGGCAGGTTGGCTGGGCAGCGGTTAAGGCGCGGTGGGGCACTGGCAGGCAGCGCCTGCCTTGGCAGTAGGGAGGCCGGGGATAGTGCGTGGGGCAAGGAAGTCCAGACTGCCCTACCTGCTACGACACGGCTGTGGTGGGGCGCTGCGCTGCCATGGGGCGCTGCGCTGCCATGGGGCCTGCGGGGCGTCGAAAACAGCAAGCACGCCGCTACTACGCCTGCCTTTCCATGTGTCTCTCTGTGCGTGCAGCGCGGCCTCCAGGTTCCTGTGCCATGTCTATCACCACCGCACGTACACCTCCCGTCGCCCCGCAGGCCCCTCCGGCCGGGCGCTTCCCGGTGACCTGGCCACCATCGCCGGCTTCGGGCTGCAGCTCATGACCTCCGGCGGCGCCGCTGGCGCAACAGCGGCCGCGGCCGCGGCTGGTCCGTGCTACTTGCTGGTGGTGGAGAAGGACGCCGTCTTTCAGCGCCTGGCGGAGGACCGCATCTGGGAGCACCGTGAGAGGAGGGATGGGCGCAGGGAGGGGGGAGGGGAGGGCGGTTGGGCAGAAGTGGAGATGGCTGTGCTGTCCTTCTAGTGGTGACGGCGCTGGACCAGCAGGTGCCAGTTGAAGAGCCATCCTGGTAGTGAGGCCGAGAGCTGTGCTAAACCAAACTTGGGGCGTTCCTGGTCTCGTCTCCGCCCCGTATGCTCGTCGATCACTACACCGTGCCCGATGTGATTCCTCGTCCGTTGACTTAACCCTGCTAGCCGCTGATCATATTCAGCCGGACAGACAGACAGGCCTGCCGCTGCGTGCCCCGCCGCCCCACCTCGCGCTGCAAACCCGCCACCCCTCCCACCCCTCACCAGTGCCATGCGTGCTTGTCACGGCCAGGGGCATGCCGGATCTGGCCACACGTGCCTTCGCGGCCCGCCTGGCGGCCTCGTTCCCCCGCCTTCAGCCCCTGGGGCTGGTGGACTTCAACCCGGCGGGGGTGATCATCCTCACCACCTACAAGTACGGCAGCGACCGGCTGGGACCGGAGGGCCGCGCGTGAGTATGGGGTGCGTCAACACGTGTCTCATGACGTCGTGCGGGGTCATCACCCTCATCACCCACAACGCCACGCGGGTCGATAGCTCCACCCCTGCAGCCCATAGGGCACTCATCATCGTAATAACAACATTAATAATAATATTACGCGGCCGGAGCCTGCGGCCGGAGCCTGGCGTGTATTAAGGGGGTGGGGAACTGAGGGGCGGACTCCGCCCCTATATGCCCGCCCGCACCACCGGGACACTCATCACATCTACCTCTCACAACGGACTTTTTCCACGACGCCACCAGTGAGCAATGGTATGCCGCCTCCGCCCACTCGTACGTACCTCTCAGCCATTACTTGTACCTTCCTGAGCGCCGTGATCGCCCCGCGCGCCTCATCCTCGGTGTGCAGTCACCCGCTGCCCGGCCTGCGCTGGCTGGGCCTCCGCAGCAGCCAGCTGACGGAGGTTGAGCAGCAGCACCTGCAGCCGCTGACCGAACGCGACCAGGCGCTGCTGCGCAGCATGCGTGAGCGGCTGGCGGGGCCGGAGCCGGGCTGGGTGGCTGAGCTGGAGGCGATGGAGGCTGCGGGTTATAAGGTGCGACAGCAGGGCAGGCAGCACGCTCTGCTTGGCTGTAACTGGTGGGGCAATGTGGCAGCCACCGTATGATATTGCCCGCAAGCAGGTAAAAGATATGAATGCGGGCATGCCCGCATGCATGCGGAGACACATGTCGAATATATGCGACAGTTTTCCCTTTCTGCTGCTGCAGGGCGACCTTGAGCTGACGTACCGCACGTCTGCAGGCTACGCAGGCCTTCGCGACTTGGTATTGCGATCCGTGCTGGCCAGGGACCTGGTGTGACCGACCTGGTGGCAATCGTTGGCACCTGCGTGAGCGGCAGGGGAGAGGGGACTGCGTGCGGATGGCTGGTGGATGCGGCGAACAACCGACACAGCAGACTCTTGGCTGGTGTTTTGCCCGGAAACGGCGCGGAGAAAACGCTAGCAGACAGTGGAAGAGCCGCACTAGCACAGCAGTTGGGGGCCAGGGAAAGGGCACCAGCAGCAGGGCGCATGCCCGCCCGCGCCACAGGCGGAGCCTGGGTGGGCAGGGCCTGCCGCCATGAATGCCTTAATTTTGCGCCGCCGCAAGTATTATGCTATGATGGGCAATGGGCTCAGCTCGTGGCCTGCACCTTCAATTGGTTTCGCGCATTAGGGGCGAGTACGGACACCGAAGAGCAAGGCATAATTCCTTGGCTTCGTGGTTTCGCTTTGTACGTCCTTATGGTTGAACCTTCCTAGCTTACGCTACGAGGTACTGATTCATGTCACAAATGAATGGAATGGATGCGAGTCGAAAAACGTGGAGTGCCGGTGCGGACACTGAAGAGAGCATAGAAAGGGCTGTAAAAAGACTGTGTTGACTGTGCTGCAGGGCAAGTGCAGGTGGTGTGAAACCCTTACACGGCTTGCAAGGTATGGAGATAGCGCCTGGTTCGGCCGGGTTTGGCACAACCCCACACGACCCCCACCGTATGTTCGCGCCCGCCGGCTAGCACCATATTGGAAGCGAGGATGCTACCGCCACGTGCAAGGACGGCTGCTGCTACGTCAAATTTTAGCGAAGGAATGGAACCGTAGATGTTTGCCCATGTAACGGGCAGATGCCATACCGTAGACGATGAAAGCCAGCACCTGGTACACGAAGGGCGTCACGCTCCATTCGTTTCAGCTATTTACTTCAATGATGATGACGCCGTTTATGCTTACAAATGCCTAGCTTTGGGGGGGGTCATGCTGGCGAGTCGGCGAAAACAACCTACGTCGCCAGCGCCTTAAAAGCGACAAAGCGTAAACCCGGAACAATCATATACACAGCGCGACCATGTGCGCAATTAAAATGTTTCCCGAAACCTGCGTCTCCGCGGCGTTACTTGCGGCGTTGCAGGCATGGCAACCGGGAACTTGTGTTCGATTACAAGATGCGCCTTGACCTCACAACATGTGAACACTTTAAACGTTTACGAGCTCTTATACTACGAACGTGCATGCTATCTAGTCTTATAAACCGTAGGCTCGTGTGCTTTCCGTGCGGCTGGCCCGACGGTTGAGGTTTCCGTACATTGCGTATTGGGGTCTGGCCCCAGGTTTCGCTGTCAGGGAGGCATGTGATTCAGCCTTGTTTATGCTGCGTAGGGATTCGTGCGCCTCCCGAGCCCCAAAGTTGTCTTACCTCTTTCGTCTACGAGTGACAACTTTCGTGCTCGCGCTTGCTATGGATAATTACATACCAGCAGGCTACAATCAACAATAAAATTACGCAGTCGATGTTGAAGAAAGCTCCCGTCAGCACATTGCCGAAACACCCACGGGAGCGCAGCTCCCTTATGCCCATGACAGCATAAATTTGAACTTATAACTTAAAGGAGGATATTTTAAGCATATGGGGCGCAAGAAGGCGCCGGCGGGCGGAAAACAGGTTCCCGCCGAGGATCTTCTGCGCCTGCTTCACTCGCAGAATCTCGGCAAGATCCGCACGGTGGTAAAGTCCGGACTGGACCCCAACGGTGTTGTGGAGAACACGAGCTGCTTCGACAACACGACCTGGGTGCTGAGGGACCGTAAGCCGGTGGTCCCGCTGCTCATCTTTTCCTGCTTCAACGGCGTTCCGGCTACGGTGCTGGACCTGCTGATAAAGCTTGGCGCGTCGCCAAATGCGGCAACCGACTGCGGCCTGCCGGCGCCTATGGCGGTGCTATGCGCCAAGGTCACGGCGGAGGAGCAGCGGGCGCTCTTTCAGGTGCGCAAAATGGGGGGTGGCTTGTTGGCTCAGGCGCGGGAGGGTTCTTCGGTTCGGGGTTTCGGCGGGCGGAGTGGCAGCCCTACGACTTCCACGCCCTTTTGTTTACACAGCCAGCGTATCGTAACGCTTTCAGAGGGGCTTCGCCCTCTTACCGCCGGACAGGGCCGGACTGGGCTTTGCGTGTTAAGATTCACTATAAAACTCACTAACAAACTCACTAATAAATGAGGTTGTAACTCCGGGGGCGGACGCGAAACCCGCTTGCTTATCCGAATGAGCCTTGTGCGTGGTTGGGGCGCATTGATCCCCGTTTTTTCGTTGTATTACCCACTAACCCCAGACGCCCGTGCCCAGCCCCACGGACATGCGAACCAGCCTCAGCTACTGCCGCGAGCGAGCGGAGCCGCAGTAGCAGCATAGTATCTATCTCACATTCCATACCGCACCCAACCCAACGCCTCCGTCCTCACCTTCTGCACTCTGCACCTTGTGGCCACTGGTATGGTCCTCCTGCGCCGTGCGTGACCCGTGTGGGCAGCTTGGCACTGCTCCCAGAGCCGGGCCACCGGGCCCTATGCTTGGCGGCCACCTAAAGGGTTGAAAAGGGACCCCAACTAGGGGGAAATTCGCTGGTGGAGTGATCCACATCGGCACAAGGATCGGGGTTACAACTAGGGGGAAATGTCGAGGTGCTTCACACTCGGCTTAGTTTACCGCTAAGCCGTGTGTGACCAGTACGAGCAATAAGCGGTGTGCAGTGTTGCGTGAGTACGGGATAAGAAAGCGGGAGGGCATATACACGGCATACACGCCATGCAGTGGCAAGCGGCATGTATTGGAGGTCACGCGCGGATGCCTCTTTCCTTCCACCTGCGCACATCATTTGATACCCGTAGCGCAGTAAGGGGCCCAAAGGGAGGGTCGCGCTGCGCGGGCAGGAAGATCTGGGGAGGAGGGGGTCAGAGAAGGAGGGGCCCAGGGAAAGGCAGGACACGGCGGCGAGGGCGGGGCAATCCCATCCCAACCGCAGTTAGAATCATCGGGTGGGGGCGGGCAGGGAGGGGTGGGCGATGCCCTCTTCCAGACACCGGCAACCCCTCCCGCTGGGTTGGGGTGCACGTGTACGGCAGTATTCCACCCGGGGTACGACAGGAGTTGAGCCCGTTACTGTAGAGGGCCGTTAGTGGGCCGTACATTACGCTTCCGCGTTACCTCCGCAAGAGGAGGGTTGCGAGCAACAGCGAAGGCGAGGGCGAGGGGACTGGGGGAACTGGGGGACCCGAGGTGGATATGTTGCGCATGGAGACGCAGGGCGGGAACGGGAGGCGGCGGTGTCGTCGGCGGTCTCCCGGACGCGATGACCTTGTGCGTGTGCTGCGGGCGGTATCGTTTGCTAGCGCACATAAAACTGCGGGGCAGGGGGCAGCGTAGGTTCCGGCGCGTGCGGTTTCGCTCGTCTCTCTAGGCGGACGCCATCGTGGTACGATCATGGCGCACGTTATTTGTTGGTCTCGATCCAGGGTCTCGATCCAGGGTCTCGATCCAGGGTCTCGATCAGTCCAGGGTCTCTCTCGGTGCAGCTCCGTCACAACACATCCGAGTGGGGGCAGTGACGTGACACACGTGAGAAGTACGGCACTGCGCCAGCTGCATTCACGAACCAGGGGGCAGTGTTAAACAGGATGCGAGGGCGGCTTGGCGGGTGAAGGGGAGGGGGGCCGGCTCGATGGCTGGGGTCCATTGGGAGGGCATCAAAAACATATTTTACGGAGAACTTACAACTTCGGCGCCTCGCGGCACGCACGTCCATACGCAGCCGCAAGCCAGATGAGACGAACATAAGCAAGCGCGGCGCGTCCAGAGGGCACCCTTGGCATGCACGTGATCAAACCCTTGGTGTATCGTCTGGAGGGTGTCGGGGAGGTGTGGGTTGTGGACATGGGGAATTGGGGATGAGGTGCCGTGCTGGGAGCTGGGGCGCAGCAGCCGCACCCGCAGCAGCCGCAGCAGCAGCAGCAGCCGCAGCAGCAGGCCGTGAAGGAGGCTCATGTTATATGTTGGGCCTTACGCCCATGGGTTCCATGTGCGGCAGGGCCGGCCAGGGGCAAGGCAGGCGGGGGACAGGTATGGAAGAGCTCCCCCTCCCCCGCTCGTTGTCGTTCTCCCGGCGCCTCCCGCCTTCATAAGGCCCCCGTGCTCCGCCGCATGTGGCCCCTGAGGCTCGAGGTGGGGACCGGCCCCCTCGTATCCCCACGACTCAGCCCGGCAGCAGCTCCACCCGCACCCCTGGCAGCCCTATGCCCCCGGCCCCGACACCACTCCTCGCCCCTACCCTCCTCGCCCCCCTCCTGCACCCACGGGTCTCCTGTCCTCTCATAACCCTCCTCCGCCCTCCGAAACCAACCTCGCAGGTTCTCCAGCAGCACCGCTGCAGCTCCTTTAATGCCACGGTGCGCTCCGCCCGCAACGAGGAGCCCATCCACGTGACCTCCAAGATCCTGGATCTGTCCGACTGGACCATACCGCGCAAGGTGGAGGGAGTGGGTGAGTGGGGGCCCCCTCGCCCGCAGCGCATGCCATGATGCCATGCCGTACCATGATGCCGTACCTCGATGAGCATGCGACTACAGGACCTACTTCGTACCTCCTCGACTGGTCTTACACCGACTACTGAACCCACGTGACTCTCACCGTCTGCCGCCCCCTGACGCTCCGCTCCTCCTCCTCCTCCTCCTCCTCCTCCTCCTCCTCCTCCTCCTCCTCCTCCTCCTCCTCCTCCTCCTCCGCCTCCTCCTCCTCCGGCCCGCTCGCGCTCCCTCCGCCGCCACAGACTTGCTGATCCAGTTCGGCACCTTCCAGCTGCCCGGCCCGACCGGCGGCCTGGACGAGCGGGCGTTGTACGAGTTCGTTGCGACAGCCGTACGACAGCCGTGCGGTCACAAGCTGCTGGATTGCCTGTGGCGGTGCGCAGTCGGGGGAAGGGGCAGGAGGAACGCACCTCGTGGGGCTTGTGCTGAGAGCTGCGGGGACTCGCGCGGAATCCGCCTACGAATCTCCTTGTCGTATCCAAGCTGTACGACACGCAAAGACACAGCAGTGAAACCAGTCCACGCCCGGCCCGCCCTCGGCCCCACGCCTCCGTTTCCAATGTCGTCTCGCCGGGTCTTCTTGCCTTCCCCCCCTGTTTCCGCACGCCTGTGCACCCGCTACACTTCCCGTGTCGAGTAACCGGTCCTTCTTTGTAGCCCCCCCCTTCTCAAAACGTCTGTTCTAAACGGTTTTTTCTTGCATCCACGGGTCTTCCTCGAAACCCCCCGTCCTCCATGAGTCTTCCTCGAACCCCTCCCCCCTTCTCCCCCCTTCTCCAGGCACTTCCCCCAGCAGCTGCTTCCCTCCCTTCCCGCGGACGACAACCTGCTGCTGCGCTCGCTGACCGACTCCTGGATGGACCCCGCCTGGCGCCACAGCGAGGAGCGGCAGCACACCGTGACCATGGGGGTGGTGCTCCGGACGCTGTTCGAGCACGCGAGCATACAGCAGCCGCAGCGGGAGGCAGTGGGTGGGTGCGGGAGGGTGGCGGGCTGGGGATGGGGCTGGGGATGGGGGGAGAGTGAGAGGAAAGGAGACCCGTGGATGGGGGTGGGAAGGGGTTGCTGTAGGAAAGGTTATGGAGGCGGGAGGTGGGGTGCGGTGTTATGGAGTGGATTGGAGTGGACCCCAGCTTTAGGACAGAGCGCGCCGTGCAGCCCTAATCTCTCCCCTAAGCTTCCTCACCACTCCCCAGCCTGGCCTCCTGCCCCCCCTCAAACTATTCTGTCCCGTCGCGTAAACGGTTTTTATGCCACCCCTCGAAAACCCGCCCCGCCCGCCTTCCCTCCCTCCCTCGCCCCGCCCTCCCCCCTCCCCCACCAGCCTGCTGGCTGCGCGCCAACATGACCGTCCTGCTGTATCGCCCCGAGCTGGTGGCCTCGCTGCTGGACCGCTCCAGGGGGCTCCAGGGAGGGGGCGGGGGCGCCCAGGCCCTCGGAACAGCCAGCGACAGCGACAACGCCAGCGGCGCCGACGGCGGCCCTGCTCTGGTGTTCCGGCCGGATGACTGCGACCTGGCGCTGCCCGTGGGGCTGCTGGCGGGGCCGGGTTCGGCCCAGGAGGAGGTGCCGGTGGCCCCCCAGATGAGCCTTATGCTGGCGTACACGGTGGACCCCGACGAGCACCTGGCGCGGCAGGGTGGGTGGCGGAGGGACGTGGGGGCGTCACGGGGGTGAGGCGAAGCAACCAACTGATAGTCCGTAGTCGTGATAACCGTAGTCGTGATAACCGTAGTCTAGCAGGAGGCGCGGCAGGGTGCGTGGGAGGGGATGGGTTTGGGGTTTGGGGTTTTGGATTTAGGGGCGGTTGGACAATGGGAGGATGGTGTCACATATGCACGTGGTGCTGCGAACCCGAGCCGAGCGGAGCGTTTGGTGTTGGTGTGTCAGTGCAGCAGCGGAAAGAGGCGAATGGAGGGAGTGATTTGGGGTCGATTGGCAGGTGGGGCCAGGTGGGGGCTGGGGCCGGTTCCCTTCCACACTGCACCTTTCCCCGGGCTGCCCGTGTTTCCTCCGACAGGTGTGGAGATGTTGCTGAGTCGAGGCGCGCGAGTGGACTTGCCCTGCCGCCTGGGCCGGGAGCTGCTGGGGGAGGACAGCGACGGTGACGTCACACCGCTCGTGGTACGACACGGAGGGCGGGACGGGGTTCGTACGGCGGCGGGAGTGCCGTACGCGGCGAGGGCCCTCATGATGCCGCCCCCGACCGACTGCGGGTGATCTGTGACATTGTTTCAGCGCGCTACTAGCCCACAGTAAAACCCTAAAACCCCACCACGGGCCCCTTGACACCTGACAATCTCGCCTCTACTCCCGCCTCGCCACTCTGCAGGCGGCTTTCATGCCGTACCAACGGAACCCGGGCATAGGTGAGTGGTGCGCCGTACTTTGCCGTTGCAATGCTCGCGCGACGAGCACTGAGGTTCCTGACGCAGCGGCGGCGGCGGCGCAGCCCAGCTATCGGGTATCGCGCGCGCATGTTGAGTCGTAAGATGTGCGTCGTGAGATGTGAGTGGCGAGGGCAGGCCAACCCAATCCGGCTGGGCTCGGCCAGCTAACGGCTCGCCTCCCTCCTCCCTCTCTCCTCCCTCAACTCCAACCAGGGCGCGTCGTCCGCTTGTCCCCCCCGTACACACCCTCGCACCCTCACACGCCTCCCCCATCCCCGCGGCCCCCCCCAGTTGAGCTCTTGTGGCGGCGCTTCTCCGAACACAACCCCGGCCAAGCCACGCACGAGGTGGCCGCGCGCATGCGCGCCGCCGCGCACTCCCTCTTCCTCTCCTTGCCGGGCTGGCGTGACGCGCTGGACCGGGCAGCTCGCGCCGCCGCCGCCGCCGCCACCACCACGGCCACGGCCACGGACGGCGGCGAAGCCGCCGCCGCCACCGTCGACGATTCGGGTGACTCAGGTCACCAGCGTGCCGCGACGGACCCGCTGCAGGACGGCAGCGGCGGCGGCGGCGGCGGCGGCTTCGATGAGGCCATGCCGATGCTCTGCTCCCGAGAGCGGCTCCGAGACCTGTTGGACAGCAACGTGTTGGACTTCGTCGACAGCCGCAACCTGGAGCAGGTCGAGGCGGTGCTGATGGACCTCCTGTCGCAGATTGCAGCGGCGCCCCGCGGCGCGGCGGAGGCGGCGGAGGCGGCGGGGGCGGCAGAGGCGGCGGAGGTGGCGGAGGCGGCGGAGGCGGCGGAGGCTGCTGCTCCGGACCTGCGGTCTCAGCTGGCGATGGTTTCGGAGCAGCTGGAGCGGGAGCAGGCGCGGCTGGAGGAGCTGTACGGCAGCGAGCGCAGCGACGCGGAGGTGGCGGACGACCCCGAGGTGTGGCGCACGGAGGCGCTGGTGGAGGCGCTGGCGGCGGTGCAGCGCTGCCTGCAGCGAGCACAGGCCGACGCCGCTGGCGGCGCAGCCGCCTGCGGCGACGGCACCAGCACCAGCAGCAGCTGCGGCGGCTCCTTCGAGCTTCCTCCCGGCGTTGCCTTTGTCGAGGTGGTGGCGGCGCGCATCATAGGCCAGCCGGAGTGGGGCTTCTCTCGCGGCCTGCTGCTGCAGTTGGGCGTGTGCCAAATGCGCCGCATGCTGAGAGCCTTCAGGGCCGAGGGCGACCCAGCCGGCGCCCGAGGCATGGCGGGCCAGATCGAGGTGCTGCGGCGGCACTATGAGGAGCTGATGGGCGGGATGGAGGTTCCGGAGCAGCGGCTGCTGGCGGATCTGGTGGCGACGCTGGAGGCCACGGACGCGGCGCGCACGGCGGAGGAGGCCGAGGAGGACGGGCTGGCGGCAGCGGCGGCACAGCTTCAGCCGGAGCGGAAGCAGCAGGGCAGTGCAGTGGCGGCGGCAGCGCCGCCGGCGGCGCAAGCAGGGGCGAGCCTAGAGGCGGATGGATCGCAGGCGGTGGCGGCGGCGGCGGCGGGAGTTGGAGCCGTCGCCGACGCCGCCGCGGCAGTCGTACAGGATGGCTTGTCGTACATTTGCAGGCATGACATGCACCGTGCACTGCTTCCCGGGGAGTCGCTGGACGACGACAGCGGCAGCGGCGGCGCCGCCAGCGGCAGCAGCGGCGGTAGCGGCAGCGGCAGCGGCAGCGGCAGCGGCGAGCGGCGGCGCGCTAGGCGCTCGGGCAGCAGGGGTAGCAGGGGCAGTAAGGACCGCCCGTTGGAGCCGCTCAAAGCCCACACGACCGCCGGCAACAGGGCTGGCGGCCGCAGCCGCCATGACAGCCCTACGGCCTGCGACGGCTGCCGGACCCCGGCGCCGGCGGCGGCAGCGACGCCGCTGCCGGATGACGTGGCGCCTGTCGGCGCAGCCGTACAGCATCCGCGGAGGCGGCTGCAGGGCCTTGGCGGCGGCAGCCGCCGTGTACGACGCGCGTACGAGAGTGAAAGCGGCGCCGGCTTCCTGGATGGTGTGGTAGCACCGACGGGGGACGGCTGGGGCGACCCGGCTCTGCTGCTGGGGGCCACGAACGTCATGTCGGTGCCACCGCACGTACGGCACAGTAACCGTACGGCGGCGAGCGGCTCGTCCAACGGATCCCACCGCGAGCTCGGGTCGTACGAGTACTTGGGAGCCGCCGTGATGCTGAAGAACTTCGGCGATGATGACGACAACGGCGATGTGGCTGGCGGCAGCGGCGCCAACGCCGGCGGCGCCGGCGGCGGCGCATTCGGAGGTGGTCGGTACGGCAGCGCGGCCAGCAGCACGTATGACACGCCGATGGAGGGCAGCGGCGACGACGCGGAGTCGCTGCTGGCCCAAGTGCGGGGGTGCAACGGCGGCGGCGGCGACGCCGCCGCCGTTGCCGCCGCCGCCGCCGCCGCGCGCGTTGCGCGGCGGCTCAGCGCCGGCTCGAACGGCAGCTCGGGGGAATCGTACGGCAGTGCGCAGGGCGGCTACGGAGCGGGGCAGGGTTACGGACCCGAGTACGGCCTGGAGAGTGTGGGGGGCGACATGGGCGCCCTGGACCTTGTGGGCCGCCGGGCGCCTGCCGCTTGTCGGTCCAGCCGCAGATTGCGCGCCAGCGGCCGCGGCGACTCGCGCCGCCATCGGGCCAGCGCGAGCAGCGGCGGCGCCAGCGGCGGCGGCGCGCGCGCCGCCAACGGCCGGCGCGCCGCCGCCGCTGCCGCCGACGCCAGCGCCGCCGCCGCCGCTTTGTCTGTGCGCGTGGCGAGCGCACACCAAGCGGATGACGGCGACGACGACGACGAGGAGGGGGGGGGCGAGGATGTCCTGCTGCTGGCTGCGGTGGCGGCTGGTGCGCTGGAGCTAGCAGCCACAGCAGGGGCTGTGACGACTGTCCAGGAGCGGCACCCTCAGCAACAGCACCCACAAGCGGGCTGTCCGGCGATGCAATCCCACTCCTACCCTCAGCAGCAGCAACAGCCGCGACAGCAGCAACAGCAGCAACAGCAGCAGCAGCAACAGCAGCAGCAACAGCAACAGCACGGTAACGGTCCGCCGGGACATGCACACGCGCGCACCTCCCCCAAGGCTTACGCCTTGCAGTGCGACGCACGCGACTCGGATTCGGAGCCGTCCAGCCGCCACTCCGGCGCCTCCAGCGACTCCTCAGCTAGCGTCAACTTCGTCGCGCGGCCACCAGCGCCGCCGCCGCCGCCGCTGCCGCCGCGCAGCGGCGCGGAGCGAACGGCGCTGGCTTCCGACGACGACGCGGAGGAGGTTGCGCCAGGCGGCGGCGGCGGCGCCGCCGCCGCCGCCGCGGCCGCCGCCGCCGCGAGCGCGCTGGTGGGTGTCGTGACCGCCAGCGCACCCGTGTCGCGCACGTCCTCCGGCGTGTCCTCCCTGGACTCCACTCGCGCCTACATCGTGCACAGCGCCAGAGGTCGCTGCTGGTCGGGCGTGTGGCCGGCGCGGATGTCGGACCAGGGCGCTGTCGACCTGCGGGACGGAACCCGTGGCGGCGGCGGCGGCGACGGCGGCGGCAGCGGCAGCGGCGACGATGACGGCGACGGCACGTACGGCGCGACGGTCGGCGGATCCGGCCGCCGCGACGTCGACGGCTTGGCGTGCGGCAGCTCGGAAGGCCAGGGGGCGGCGGCAGCGCGGCATGGGGAGAGGGGCCCGCCGGCGGAGGTGGTGGCGGTGGCGGTGGCGGATGCGGGAAGCACAGGTGGCAGCGGCCGCGGTCGCGGCCGTGACGCTGGTGATAGTGGCGGCGAGGAGGCGGCGGCGCAGCGGCGCGGCAGCGGCGACGGCGGTGGTAGCGGCAGCGAGGTTGATGACTGGGACTGTAACGCAGCCATTGCAGCGGTGACGCCGCCGGCGGGGCCCTCCAGGGCGCACGGCCGGCAGCGCCGGCGGCTGCTGGCTCGCCGTACCCCCCACCTCGCGGGCTGTGATGGCGCGGCGGTGGCGGCGGTGGCGGCGACCCGGCAACCGCCGCTGCGGCCGCAGCGCCTCCGCTCCTCGCCGTTGGCAGCAGATGCGGCGGCTGCGACCTCAAGTGGCGAGGGCGCGGGCAGTGACAGCGGCAGCGGAGGCAGCAGCAGCGCAATGTCGTACGGGTCCGCCGGCGCCGGCGCCGCCGGCGCCGCCGGCGCCAAGGCGGTGCATGGAGGCGGTCGGAGCCGGTGCCTGGGGGCCGGCCCCCGCCCCGACGGCAGCGGAGGCAGCGGCGCGGCTCGTACGGCGCGCCCGAGGCCTCGCCGACCGTCGTACATCAGCAGTGGCGATGATATAACGTCTCGCGCTCTACCCCCGACGAGGCAGCTGGACGCTCCATGCAGCCCTGATGCACCCGGACGACGACCCCCGCAGCAGCAGCAGCAGCAGCAGCAGCAGCAGCAGCAGCAGCATGTTGGCTCCGCCAGCGGCGGCGGCGAAGCCGATTCCGACGCCAGCAGCACCTCCACCCAGGAGTGGCCGCCGCGGCGCCCCGCTGACAGGAGCCCCGCCGCCGTCGCCGGCGGCAGCGGCAGCGGCGGCTGCGCCGCCGCCGCCGCCGCCGCCGATTTCGGGGAAGAGTGGCAGTCGCCGCGGCGGCGGCGCCGCGGGTCAGGCGGCCTCGAGTCCGAGTCCGACCCTCCCAGCGTGGGCTTCTCCGGACGGCGGCCCGAGTGCGGCTCGGAGGCGGCGTCCGACTCGGGGGGCAGCCGCCCGCCGTCGTCACAGTCGCCGCCGCCGTCGCGATCGGACTCGGATTCGGAGCGGAGCCGGCCGGTGCGGGGCCGCCGCATGCTCGGCCGTACAGGAGGATCCGGATCCGGGTCAAGGACGCCGCCGCAGCGGCAGCGGCAGCGGCAGCGGCAGGCCGCCGCCGCCGCCGCCGCCGCCGTCGGCGGCAGTGACGGCGGCGGCGCCGCCGCGGGGAGTGGACGGGCTATCCCTGTGTACGACAGCGAAGCCTCGGATGCGTCGTCGGACAGTAGCGTCACCAGCAAACCGACACCCGTCGCTCGTCCTGCGAGTACGGCGGCGGCGGCGGCGGCGGCGGTGGCGGCGTTGTCAAGGCGTGCGCCCGCCAGCATTGACGCTATCGCGATTATTGGTCCCGTGGCGACTGCTTGCAACCCCGCCGCCGCCGCCAAGCCCGCAGCAGCAGCAGCAGCAGCAGCAGCTGCTGCAACAGCAGCAGCAGCAGCGGCAGCCACAGTGCTGCGCTTGCCGCCGCCGCCGCCGCCGCCGCCGGCGGCGGCCGCGGCAGTACGTGCAGCATCCCCAGTACCCGTCGCCTCTACTGCCTCGGCCGCGACCGCCGGCGGCACTGGCCAGAGCAGTCGAGGTGCCGGTGGCGGCGGTGACACGTCAGCATCGTCGATGCCAATCGGCGATGCCGACGTACCCGGCGTCAGCGGCCGCAGAGCCAGCTCCCCGGCCTCACCTCCCGCACCAGAGCCACCGCCCAAGCCGTACCCCTACCCACCCCTGGAGCTCCACCCACTCTGCGTCGGGCTGCAGCCCCTAGCGCCGCCACCGCCGCTCGCGGCGGCGCCGCCGCCGCTGCCTGGCGGCGCAGATAAGGCCCTCTCCGCGCTGCTCTCCAACCTCGCCGCCACCGCCAATGTGCTCCCTCGCACTAACTGGCTCCACAACGGCGGCGGCGGCGGCGGCGGTGCCGTACAGCAGTGCTACGTGCTTCAGCTCAGCGGAGCGGCGCCTGAGGACGGGTTCGTGTCGCCGCCTCCAGCTGTTATGCGGGTGCGGCTGGGGAGTAGGGTCGGGGGGGTCTTGAGGTCTCGGGTGTGGGGCCTAGGACCTGGGGCAGGCTGCTACGGCCAGGCTGCTAGGGCCTGGGGCCTCTTGTGGTTGGCTCCCCCCTGATCTTGTGTTTGGCTCCCCCCTGCTTCGCTTCAAGCCCACAGTCCACTCGGCTCCCTCCCCCCTCCCAATCACCGCCACTGCCGCTTGTTGCTCGTGGCTGGGCAAGCTGCGCCTTCACCCCAACGCCCACGAAACACGCCTACATCGCCCGCCAACGAGGCCCCTCTCACCACAACCTTTCTACAACCCTCCTCCGCCGCCCCTCCTGCCCCCTCCTACACCCGCACCCCCATCCCCCATCTTCGTCGCCCTTTGGTTCGTCGGTCGTGGATTCGCGGATATACCCCCCCCTCCTGCCCCCGCGCCCCCCCAGGTCCTCAACGTCGCCCCCTCCCGCCCCGAGGGGTTGCACTCGTGGATGGCGGAGCTGCGCGCCGCCCTGGTCGCCGCATCCGGGTGAGCGCGGGGCAGGAGCGGTGCCGGGTTGGGGCGGGGAGGGGTTGCACGAGTCACGTGACCCTCACTCACTCAACACACATTACCCCGACCCCCCACGTCTCTTCGTGCTTCCCGGGCTTCCTCTCATACCCCTCCCCCCCCGGGCTTCCTCTCATACCCCTCCTCCCCCCACCGGGCTTCCTCTCATACCCCTCCCCCCCCGGGCTTCCTCTCATACCCCTCCCCCCCCGGGCTTCCTCTCATACCCCCCCCCCGGGCTTCCTCTCATACCCCTCCTCCCCCCCCGGGCTTCCTCTCATACCCCTCCTCCCCCCCAGGTGCGACCAGCAGCGCATCTACGTAGTAGCTGACGCCCCCACGCGGCTGTGGCCCCCCTGGCTGCCCGCACTGCGGACAGCAGTCGCCGGGGCGGTGCTGGGAGCCGCGCGCGCCGCCCCGGCCCCCTCGGCACACAGGCAGGCTGACGGCCGCGGCTGCGGGGGCCGGCGGCACTGCCCCGAGTGGCTGCGCCAGGCGGTGTCGCTGCTGCCGCTGTGCCACCTGGTGGTGCCCTTCGGCGGCACGTTCCTCTACCAGGCCGCCTGTAGGGTGGCGCACGGTAAGGGGGGGGGTTAAAAGGGGGGTTCGAGGAAGACCCGTGGTTGCCCGGAAAAAACCGTTTAGGACAGACGTTTTGAGACCTAAAAGGGGGGAGGGGGTACAGGGGCGGCTGGCAGGGAGGGAGAGGAAAGGATTGTTGGGTGAGGATGAGGGTGGTGGTGGTGGCTGTGGTGGTGGTGGTGGTGGTGGCGGTGGTGGTGGTGGTGGCGGTGGTGGTGGTGGTGGTGGTGGTGGTGGTGGTGGCGGTGGTGGTGGTGGTGGTGGCGGTGGTGGTGGTGGTGGTGGTGGTGGTGGCGGTGGTGGTGGTGGTGGTGGTGGTGGTGGTGGTGGTGGTGGTGGTGGTGGCGGTGGTGGTGGCGGTGATGGTGGTGGTGGTGGTGGTGGTGGTGGTGGCGGGGCGAGGGGCGGGGAGCTCCAAGCTGCTGACGTGGCTGCTGTCAGCTGGCGGTGCCTCAGCGCAACAGCGGCCCATCAGCAGACGCGTGGGCCTTGCCCCGGGTCGGGACACCCGTGGGCACCACCCACCTCGCAATCGTTCCCCCTAGCTACCCGCACTGCTCCACCCCCCGGGCCTTCCTCGCACTTCTGCTCACGTTGCATAACGGTCTTTTTTGCAAAAACAAAAACACACACACCCGCTCCCCCGCAGAGGCCCCCGACGCCCCCGCCTGCGGCTCCAGCCGGCCGCGCACACCGCAGCTGTGGCTGGATGACGACTGCCTGGCGGCGGCGGTGGCCTTTATGGAGGCCTACCCAGGCAACATGTACGGCAGGTGAGCTGTCAGTGTACGACGGCGGCGACGGCGGCTCACTGGGTGATGTGGGTTGTGGCGACCACGTGGCTGCGGGGCGGTTGCAGCTGCTGGGTGCCTGCGTGTTGCTCCCCCTCCCTCCCGCCCTCCCGCTCTCCCGCCCTCCCACTGTTTTTCTTCGTACACGGGTTCTCCTCGCAACCCCTCTACCGCTGCCCTGGTTGCCGAGGCCCTCGTGTTGTGTCGTCTGGGCCCGCTCTCCTCCTGAACTCCAGTCCGGCTCTCCTCCTGAACTCCAGTCCGATCGTTAAACCCTAAGTTCCAAACCCCTAAACCCTATACCCTAAATCCCCTCAGGGCGCTCCTCATGCACTTTGCGGAGCGGCAGGTGAGCGCTGGTGCGGATGCGGATGCGGATGCGGATGCTGATGCTGATTCCCGGCCGGCTCCAGTGCCTGGCGTGGGGACAGCCGCGGAGGGGGTGGCTGGGGTGCGGAGGGGGTGGCTGGGGTGCGGAGGGGGTGGCTGGGGTGCGGAGGCGGGTGCCAGCATGCATGCGATACACAACGGGTGCCAAGAGAGCTCCTGTCCCCCTTCCCTCCCACCGTGTGTATGGCTTTCCCCCCGCTTCCCCCCCACCTTCCCCCCACCAGGTCAGCCGGGCCCTCCTGCGCTCCCCGCGGTACGGCCTCACCGGCGCCGCTCACAGCGCCGACTCGCTTCAGGAGCTGCTGTACGCGGGAGGGGACGTGGGCTACCATGCGGTGTGCGGACCCACGGGTCACCCCGCGGGCCACCAGGCGCTGCTGCTGGATGACGAGGGCGAGGAGGGGCAGGCGCTGCGGGGCGCGGGGCTGACGTACCAGGTGCTGGGGACAGCGCTGTGCGCCGCGAGGCAGATGCAGGTGGGTGGGTGGGATGGGTGGGGTGGGTGGGATGGGTGAGTGGGTGGGTGGGGGTTTGGGGGGGTGGGATGGGGGGGGTGGGGGGGTGGGATGGGGGGGGTGGGGGGGTGGGATGGGTGGGTGCGTAGATCAGAACGAGGAACCCGAGCGGGGCCGGACCGCCGTGAACGGTCATGCGGAGGAGGAGGAGGAGAGGGGAGCACTGCACCTAGCTAGCTGCTCTGAAACCCTCGCCCTCCGCACCCCCACCCTCCTCCCCCTCCTCTCACCGCCCTCCCGCTGCAGGCGGTCTGGCGAGCTACCTGGCCAGGGGGCCACGCGCTGCGGCTGGCGTCGTACAGGTACGGCTGTACGGCTGATGGCACGGCTGCGCCAATGCTATGATCATTGCTGCCTCGCCCGAGAGGGCCCCCTAACCCGCTGCCCCCCTCCCTCTCAAAACCCTCCCTTCCCCCCCCCCCATCTCCCCGGCCCCCCCCCAGCTACCTGGCCGCCACCGGCTACCCTCGCGCAGTGGTGGCGGCCCTCAACTCCTGCGTACCCCTGGTGCTGGACGGGGTGGCGGACCTGTCGGAGCTGCTGGCGGAGATGAGGCTGCTGTCGTACTGGCCGGGGACGGCGCTGGCCATGGCGGAGGAGGTGTGTGTGCGTGGGGGGGACGGCGGGACGCGTTTGGGGGGGGAGATAAAGATAATCCGCAAATCCACCGGGGGGGGTGTACCGGTGCACCCTGCTTGGTGCAGTTGGTGCTTGGACCTCACACGTTGTACGAACCATGTGACGAGCAACGAACGTCCATCGCGTACCGGGCCTTAACCCAGGTGCTGCCGTACAACCAACCGCCTTCCCCCCCAACACATACCCCACACCTTCGCGCTCCGTCTCCTTCGCGGCTCAGCTGAGCATTTTTAAAACACACACCCCACACCCCCACCCACAACCCTCGCGCCAGGTTCTTGCGCCCCGTCTCGATGACGAAGCGGACGAGTGCTCCGACACCGCCCTGGCCTTCAAGCACCTGGTCAACGCGCTGGGAGCCGCCGTGGAGCCCCACGCGCACCACACATACACACACGCTTCCCCGCCCTCACCCTCCCACCCCCCGAGCCCCGCCGACGGCCCGCAGCCTCCCCCGCGGCTCCAGCTGGCGCCCTGGTCCCGCCTTTGCGAGGCGCAGCGGGAGCAGCTGGTAGACGAGATGCTCACCATTGCCGACCTGCTGATGATCGCGCACGCCGTGCTGATGGCGCTGCGTACGGCGCTGGCGTACGCGGCCGACGGCGGCGCGGCGGCGGTGGCCGGCGCGACGGCGGCGCTGCGGCGGGAGGTGGCGGAGGTGGCGACGATGCGTGGGGCGGCGTCACGAATGTTGGTGGAGCGGATGGAGACGCAGGAGCGATCTCCGGAGCACCACCACCACCACCACCATGGCCACCACCATGGCCACCACCATGGACACGGACATGGACTCGGCCATCATGGACCGCTTCCGGGGCATCGCACTCAGGCGGCCGCAGGGGCACTGGAGGAGGCGGGGGATGATGGCGACGGCGGCGCCAGCGCCGCCGCCGCCGCCGCTGCCGCGGCGGCGGCGGTTGACGAGCACGTGTCGTGGCGCCACGTCAACGGTTTGTACGAGCACGGCAAGACGGTGCTGCAGTACGCGGCGGACGCAGCGGCGGCGATGCTTGATGCGCAGACGCGCGCGGAGGAGGCGGAGAGGTGGGTGGCGCGAACTGGTGGTCGTTGTGGTGATTGCGGTTGTGGTGGTTGCAGCCTAGTTCCTGTCCATCCTGCCATCCTGCTCTTTCCCCCTCGCTCCAAACGGCTTTCGTACACGGGTTTTCCTTGCAACTCTCCCCCTCGCTACCCCCCGCCTCCTCCTCGCTACCCCCCCTCTCCCCCCCAGGTGCGACCTCCTGGTCTCCTCCCTTCTGTCTGACTCCCAGCTGCTGGACGGACTGCACTCGCTGGCAGCGATGCCGCCACACCACCAGCTGCGACTGGAGGCACCGCCACCAGCACCATCACCAGCACCACCAGGTGGAGCAGGTGGAGGCGGTAGTGGGGGCGGCAGCCCCCGCTCCGCCCCCCACTGCGATCCCGTGCTGCAAGCCGCAGCCGCCGCGTCCTTCAGCCAGTGCAATGAGGTGCTGTATCGCATGATGGTCCTCCCCTGGAGCGAGGACGACGACGGCGGCGCCAGCGGCGGCGGCGGCAACGCCGCCGGTGATGTGGACGGAAGCGGAGGCGGAGGTGGAGGCGGAAGCGGAAGCGGAAGCGGAGGCGACTGCCTGAGCCTGGAGCAGGAGTTTGAGCGGTCCAGTTGGTCCATTCCGACGCTTCTGAGGGGGGAGTTCAGACACGTGGGCCAGGCGCGGGTGCGGCGGCTGTTCGACCAGGTGAGGGCCCTGGCGGCGGAGTGTCTGGAGTCGCTGGGCCGCATTGCGCCGCTGGAGGTGGACAAGGAGGGCGGCGGGGCGGCGGCAGGGGGGGCAGCGGGCGGGAGAGCGGCGCCGGAGGCAGCGGGAATGTGGCCCGGCGGGCGTGTGTTTGAGGTGAATGGCGACGAGGAGGAGGAGGAGGAGGAGGAGGAAGGGGAGGAGGTGGAAGGGGAGGTGGAGGAAGGCGAGGAGGAGGCTGCGGGACTGGACGACCCGTCTTGAGGGGACGGAGGTGTCCAGGGAGGGGTGAAGGAGGCGGCAGGCAGGCAGGCAGGCAGGCAGGCAGGCAGGCAGGCAGGCAGGCGGGGAGGCAGGGCGGGGAGGGCCGAGCTGGGGCGGAGGGGAGCAGGGGAGGGGGGAAGGCCGAGGTTCTGGGGCGGATTTTGGTCGTGGGCGTGGGACGAGCAGTCCGTACTATTGGCTGAGGTGGTTGGGGGGCGCGAAGGCGCCTTCCTGCCTGCGTTCCAACCGCAACCAACCCAACCGAAACTACCCAATCCGCTCCGCGGCATGCCGGTAAGGCGCCGAGGGCGGCGTCGCGTTGTTGCCGCCGTGCAACAACGGCATGTCAAGCCGAATCGGAACCGTCAGTACGACAGGGAGGGAGATACTACAGGGAGGGAGAGCGCCCTGTCAGCGTACGGCGCAGTGTCTAAGAGTGTCGGCGGTACCCTAGTTTGCGGGTCATGGGCTGGTGCCAGGTTTACACCCTAGGCGGTAGGTCAGGGGCGTCGCTGCGGCGAGGATCTCTTTTGCGAGGTGTACGGCGGATGACGTGTCGCGTTTGGATCTCAGCGGCGTCGTCACCACCAGTGGTCTAGCTACCCGCTTTCTTCTTTCCTGGGAAAGGGCTTGCGAACGCCCTCTCACCTGCCATCGTCCCATAGTAGCGAACGCCCTCCCACCTGCCATAGTTTGTTTGTAGCGCTTCACGCCCTGCATCGGGTGGCACGTGCCGTGTGCACTATGACCGACTGGTAGCAATTATGACCGACTGGCGGCAACGGCTGCAAAGCCGCCGCTGCTGCCTTCCTCCTTTCCCCTTCCTCCTCCTCCTCCCTCTCCTCTACCTTCCTCCTCCTCTTCCTGTCCTTTACAACGTACACAACATATTGTGTCGATCGATGGCCACCAACATTGTGGGCCCCCATATGCTTTCGATGTGGATGTGGGTTACGCTGGCCATGGATCTCAAGACCTCGCAATTCTCGCGGCTACCGGGTGTGGTGGGTCGCGTCTCTTTCATGTGGCTAGGAGAACACGGGGACGAAAATCAACTGTCCGGCTGTGTGGGATACCTAGGATCCAAGATTCGGCCGGCGACGGCATGTACTTGATCATCTGCATCTGTTTGGTGGAGATTTCGGACCACTGGCGAACTGCTGAAGCCGCCGCTGTTACGGGGCATTGGTTTTCGGATGGTAATCAGGATTTCGCGCCGAGTTGCACCGTATCGCACCGTACGGCACCCGAGGCCGGCGTGTAAGTGGACAACGTCCCAGCGACCTCGCAAAGCGCTCGTTTCAAACCACTGCTACCGTTTCACGCAAGCGCCAGCATCCCCTCCCTGCAGCCTACACGGCCGTCCTCCCAACCCGCAAACACAGCTAGGCGTGCACTTGGACCTGTCGGGCTGGAGGTGTGTTGGTCGTTGCAGGTATTTTACAGGGGCAACCGGCCGTCGGCAATAGCTGTGCAGCTCCAGAGTAGAGCTCGGAGCAGCTCCTAGCCGCTACCACTGTGAATTATTACAGTTAGCATTACCTGACCAAGTACCTAGGGGTTTTCCCCTGGACCCCGTTCGTAGGATAAACCGATTTCTTGACACGTCCACTCTTATCATAACCACTCTTGACGCGACCGCTAAGGCTGTGAAGGGATCCGTCCTCGCATTGCAAAATCAAAAGAAGACCCGTGGGCCGGCACATGAGAGGATACGACATACGAGGCATCACTGACGGGCAGGTGGCCCGCCACATGATAGCTCTCCCCCCGCATCAGATAAATACGCGATCCCACGTCACCCCGCATCAGCCCCGCATCAGCCCCGCACGCCCTGGCGCCTATCCGCCGCCTAATGCCTCGAGCAGCAGCAGCCGGTGTGTCCCGGTCCCGATGCCCTCGGGACCGAGCCCCGGAGCTCCTCCCGGGGCTGTGGCCTCCAACTCGCAATCGCCTAACCAAACACACACTTCCAGAACGTAAGGTTCACACGTCAGCCCTGGCTGGACATGTAAACCGAACACACTGGAGCGCGCTGAAACAATTTTACCGGTTCTGCTACGTCCGGGTGAAAGCAGCGCTTATCGCAGCGGTGGCACGGTGGTGACACGGCAAACAAAGAACAACACTTGAGAACTCCAAAGAATAGGGCGTAGATAAGCATGGTCATGGTAAACTATACGGCATCAGCCGTACGGGCGCAGCGCGCAGGACGGCGCGCGCTCCTCGTGTCTGTGTGCGACTGAACGCGGAAAGCAACAGGCGGGAGCTGGGAAGCCCCAAAATAGATGGGGCACGCAGCCAAAGCAAGCAGGACATGGTGAAAGCTGGCTAGCATCAGCAGATGCGGTCAATAGGCATCAATTCCTGGATCCAAAACAATCGCCATTCGAATTTGTTCGCACTACCAAGTCACACAATAAATAAGCTTCATGGTGCATGCTAACCATGACTGTGATCTCGATACACGTCAAGGCACACTCTTAAATGTTGCAACGGAGCTCTCACAGCTAACACGTGTTAAGCCATCGCCAATACTTACCCCATCCAAGAGGCCAACTACCGCTGCTCGGGTGTCCGCGAACGGCTTCCTGCCCTCCTGCACCCACAATGCAGCCAAAAGGCTACATCCGTCCAGTCCACCAAGCCACTGCAATCCTACGACTGCCTTTTACTCGAAACCACATCTGACTTCTTGTCTGACTTGGTGTTCGACAGGATGCATACCACCGCTTCATCACCGCGCATCGTGACCGGCAAGATGACGGAGTCATGTCGCCTGGTGAGAAAGTCCACGGGACGAACCCCGGGCAGCTCCACGCCCAGCTCGATCTTGTACAGGAAGGCGAACGCCGCATAGATGGCCGAGGAGCCGCAGAAGAAGCCAAAGTAGCCAGCAGCGTGCTCGCAGCGCTCGTCCCACATGCCTCCCGCCAGCAAGGAGAACGTGATCACCAGCGTGGAGAAGACGGTCATCAGGCAGCCATTCTTCCGTAGCGTCACGATGAAAAAACCTGCGAGGGGCACGTGGCGAGGGGGGTTGTTGGAACCAAATTGAGATGCTTGTAGCACTATGTTGCCCCACAGCAACTAGGCGCTCCAGGGTGGTTGCCCCACAACAACTAGGCGCTCCAGGGCGGTTGCCCCACAGCAAATAGGCGCTCCAGGGTGGTTGCTGGGGGACAGCATAGCTATGTAGTGGTGGCGCAACCGCTTCCCGCGCTCACCGGCGGTCAGGGTTGCCCACAGGCCGCACCACAGCGTCTTGCCGGTTCGAGCCACGTGGTATGTGTTGGGATCCGAGATCATGAGGTATTCTAGCAGGAACCTGCAGGGGGGGCCCGGAGTGGTGTCGTTCAGAACGTGGTCGGATACAGTATGGCATTGCGCATTCGGATGATCCGGCGGAAGGGGCCCAGCAGGCAGAGACACTGCTCACCAGCCCATCCAGAATGCGCCGTAACTGGCAAATGCGGTGCCGCTGAAGGTGTTCCCCTTGATGAGCTGTTCGTCGAGGAGATGAAGGATGGGGCGGGCGGGGTATTGGGTAAGTGGAGCGGACCATCGGGAAAGCAGAACATGGGGATGCGCGCAGTCAACAAACTGTAGCCAGTAATCGTGTTGTACTAAATGAGCAGCATATTAGGACGCAAAACCAGCACCTTGTTCGCATGCGTGGTGCTGTTCGCATGCGTGGTGCTGCGTGGTACCGTCAGGTATACGACAGCAGGTACCGGTAATTGTGCGCACCTCGAGGACGCCAGCAACAAACTGACCAAATCCGCCATAGAACAGAGCGTAGCAGATCACCGTCGGTAAGAATGCTGCCTCGGCCCAGCTGCGCATAACGAGCGTGGTTGCGTAAGGATGACAAGTTCAATGGTCACCTGCAACAACCGTTCATCAAGAATTTGTAACCTTACCTTGTTGTGACAAACATCAACATGCTTCATCCATGGCGTGTAGTTGGTGCCAGAGGTTGCCGAATAAATTGGCAAGGGGCAACATAAAGAAGCAGTTTAACGGGACCGGTATATACCATGTCATATGGCACTGCATCACGTCTCTTGTTTATCGGATTTCCCACGACTCTTGATAGCGGTTTGATTGCGGTCCCTCCGCACAACATCGGCCGAAAACCGATACACGTAACAATTGTCTGGGCAGTGGCACCTACCAGGTGGTCATGCCGAAACACAAGAGTCCAAACGGTCCTTCAAGAATGGAAAGCGTGCTGGTGTTAGCCTGTGCTCAAGTTCCATCGCAAGCCAGAGATGGATGTTGGCTTTCACCTGGATCACCACGGATCGCTTCCTCTGCTGCAATAGCTGCAGTTTGCACCATCCGCTTAACTTTCAAGCTGCCTGAAGCAGCATTTGTGTCCCTAGGATTAGCAGTATCCATAACCGCATCCCAGGCATGCCGTGGCGCTGTGATGTAAGTTGATTCAGACATTTCCGAGTTAATTATGAGTTTAATATTAAATAAATGTATGAATCGGAACTGATTAGCTAATGTCGCCATGTGCGAGCGTAACCTGGTGGGTGTTGTACAACAGGCTTACATCGGTCCATGATCCGTAGGTCATGTCGCATACGCGTGACCTTGCCAATACCATCTCAGTCTAGTACTGGCCCCCTTGCCACAATGTGATGAAAAAGGCGCATCGCTCTGCTGCATGCACATACTCCTCCCTGTCCGCGCTGTTGTGGCCCCGATCACGGTATCCCCCAAATAAATACTTCGTTGGAGCTGACCTTCCCATTGCAACGGAGCTGGCACGCAGCTGGTCCCGTGAGCGGCATAAGCCATCCGCCCATGTGCACCAGCTGGAAAAAGCCGCTGGACAAGATGGCACTGAACCGCCGCCGGGTTTACCAGACGCTATCCAACGAGGCCAAGTACGACCTGGATACGACGGCGTCCTTTGTGGCCAGCCATCGAGCTGCCGATAGGAGAGCCTCTCCTGCTACCTTGTTCACTGCCCTGACCAATGGATGACTAAACATCTGCCCATACCAACAAGCCAGTAACATTCAGCCGCATAGGACCGATGCTCTCAACCCAACCTGCCCTGCCCTGCCGCACTCGCCCTGCTGCGCTTCTGGCAAACATCGTCCCCACCATCAAGCACGCAGAACACATAGTAAGATCAGTCCGGCTCCTATCCACGGCCCCACCATGAGCTCCTCAATCCTACCCACGGCCCCACCCTGAGCTCCTCAATCCTACCCACGGCCCCACCCTGAGCTCCTCAATCCTACACACGGCCCCACCCTGAGCTCCTCAATCCTACCCACGGCCCCACCCTGAGCTCCTCAATCCTACCCACGGCCCCACCCTGAGCTCCTCAATCCTACACACGGCCCCACCCTGAGCTCCTCAATCCTACACACGGCCCCACCCTGAGCTCCTCAATCCTACACACGGCCCCATCCTGAGCTCCTCAATCCTACACACGGCCCCACCCTGAGCTCCTCAATCCTACACACTGCCCCACCCTGAGCTCCTCAATCCTACACACGGCCCCACCCTGAGCTCCTCAATCCTACACACGGCCCCACCCTGAGCTCCTCAATCCTACACACGGCCCCACCCTGAGCTCCTCAATCCTACACACGGCCCCACCCTGAGCTCCTCAATCCTACACGCGGCCTCCACGCTAACCCTGCCTGGCATCTCTCCCTGTGCAGATAAGGCGGGCGCACGACGAGCTGCTTGTTCCCGGCGCACGACGGCGCAAACCAGGAGGGGCAGCAGCAGCAGCACACGCCGGTATAGCGGCATTGAACCGTAGTCTCATGCCTACTGAACTCGCTACATGCGCACCTCGGGCGGCATCTCATTCAGATGCTGAGCCACCGCCAGCAACTGCCGCAGGTGCTGCACCTCACTGGCGCCATCTGCCGCAGCGCCATCTCCAGCGCCTCTGCCGTCCCAGACCTCCTGAAGCACCTGGCGTTACGGCACATCATTGGATTGCTTGGAACGAACGGGGCGGCGGCCATGTCGGGAGTCCCGCCGGATAACCTCCTTTGCAGCCTTGCAGGGAGCACTAGATATCTTGTGCCTCAGATGGAAGCACGCAGCTGTAGCGGCCATAGATGCCTGGGAAACGCATGCATCCCGTTTTCGTGCCCACCACCAGACGCCTTGCGATGGTGAGCGATGGGGCGCGGCGCTAAAGACTGACTCTATCCTAACCAAATCCTAACCAACTCTTCGCTCTCGTCCTACCGGCCGTACCAGGTGGCACAAAACCACTGACCCCGTGACACCCCGGGCGGCAACCTCCACGACAGCGGCGGTATGAGCTGAGAAACACGCTGCGATGCCCCGCCATGCATTCCGCTTCTCAGCCTGCGCTCCATGCAAAGCCGGACCTCCTGTTGCTCCCCGCCTACCTGCTTCAGCACCGGCATGCACGAAGGACGATAATAAGCTGTGAGCCCCAACACCTCCTCAGAAACCGGCATAACCTCTAGCACGCCACCTGGCTGCCCCGCCGCCATAGATGCGACCACCGCCGCGACCGCCTGCGCTGCACCTGCTGCCTGGCTGCATTCCACAAACATAGCTGCCGTGGCGGCCGGCAGCACCTGGTACGACACCACGTGCTTGCTGCCGTCCCCGTCATGCTCTGACATGGCATGCTTGTCCAGCCACTGCATCCAGTGCCTCAGAATTTCTGGGGCCTTGGCCAGCATGGCGATATGGGATCCTCGCAGGATCAGGGGCCCGCTGGCAACCGTCCCAGGGAGCCCTGTGGCGGTCAGCTCAGCACTATCGTTGCCGCCAGCACTACCAGTGGCCTGAGACAGCCCTGCTGCTGCTGCCACCGCCAGGCCCGCTGCCGGGCCCAGCAGCTTCTGCATTATGAGCTCCGCCACGTCACGTGCTGACAGTGCCAGTCGTGTTGCGTTTGTTGCAGGCACTGCCGGTGACGGCTGCTGCTGCTGAGCCTCGCCCATCTCCTGCTGCTGCTGCTGCTGCTGCTGTAGCTGCTGAGCCTCGCCCACCTCCTGCTGATGCGGCTGCTGCGGCTGCTGAGCCTCGCCCACCTCCTGCTGCTGCTGCTGCTGCTGCTGATTCCATGGTGGCCGCTTCTTCCCTGCACGGAGGTACAGGTGGCATGTGTGCCCTGCTACCTTCAAACCTAAAAACTCCGGCATGCCAAGCACCTCGATGGCCTGCAGAATCTGCTGCGTGCTGCCATTAAGGATTTTGAAGTCAACCTTGTTGCAGCGCCGCACCAGGTCGCACAGCGGCTGGAGCTCCGGTGATGCTATTGAACCACCCGGCGGCAGGGCCACCGTTGGGAGCTGCAGACTTCGCAGTCGGTGCGGTGGCGCCATTCCGCGGCAAGCTAGGAGCAGCATCTCCAGGCGGGCATTTTCAGGAGCATCGAGGATCAATTGTGACATAGATATTGCGTCGAACCGCCCGTCCAACATGTCGATGCTCACATCTTGCAAGCTATTTGCCATGGTGCGAAACCTCACATCTACGTGCCGCATCGAAGCTGGCAAGCTGTCGAGGAACGGCACCAGTCTGGCGCCAGCTGCTTGGATCCCACCGCCATCGGGCTGGAAAGCGCCGAGTTCGAGGCTCAGATGTGTCAGCCCGTGCAGTGCCGATATGCTCTGGAGCGCCTGCTGGCTGATAATGCCGCTGTCAGTGTGACCATCGTATCCCGATACCCGCAGTCTGCGCAACGGCCCCCCCGCCAGATTGCCGATGGGGACGAGGGCATGATAGCACGGCAGGATGAGCTCCTCCAGGTGCCGTAGTTTTGCTAAGCTGTCGTACATGAGCCGCAGCTGTAGTGGGTCGTGCGAGATGCCGCGGGCCAAACAGAGATCCAGTGTCCGCAGGTACGGCAGGTGCATGGCCAGAGTCACGATGGCGGCCTCTCCGCAGCAACGTTGACGCGGATTGCCTATGATGTCCATCCGGAGGTGCGTGATACGCCTTCTAACCGACAAATCCAGGCTGGCGAAGGGCAGAGCCGCCAGCGACGATAATATCAAGTCGCCATCGTCTATTGCAGGGTAAAGACGAAGGCAAACTTTATTGACGCTGGGCCAGCGGGTCAGGGGCAACCACACTCCAGAACCGCGGACTTCGTCGCCTAGATGCATTACGTCCAGGTACAGCTCCTGCACGTTGTCATCAATATATTCTCTGAGCCCTCGGAAAGCAAGGCGGGCATCGCAGAGGCAGCGTTGGGCCGCCAATTCGTTTAATAGTGTGCTGGCGGCTGAAGGAATCATGGGCAGCAAGTCTGCCAGCGTAATTTGCTGCTGTCCAGGGACTCTGTAGCTGGCCATGATAGGCAAGCGGCAACTGAGACAGTTGAGCTTAGCTTTGCTTCGTTTGGAGGCGGCGAGAGGAGTCCTAGTATTCTGCCGTTCGCTGGAGCGCCTCGGGGCAGTCAAGGGCGCGATTGATTGCCCTGCAGCTCCGGATAAACAGCGGACCCGCGGCTAATCTAGTTGTTTGGCTAGCTGGATCTTGCCGTTAGTTCGCGTCTCCAGCGTAATGATGTCATGTGGCGTCATTCGGTACTACCAGACCCAGGGTCGCAGATACGCCACCACTGCGAAGGGCTGCCGGGCACGAGCTACTGCGTAGCGTTGCAGTTTAATACTGGCGGCAGGCTGCCGCGACGGCGATGGTGCGGCAATCAGAAGGCGGCGCCTGCATCAGCCTGCATCCTTTCTTGTACGGTGAAAGGCCATGGCAGGGGGTGGAGGAACATCACGAGCCGTGGGTCACGAGGGTATCAGGCGGGTACTACAGGAAAAGGAGAGCAAGCAACGAAGTAACGAGGCCGCAATTGCGCCGCTAATGCAAGTCAGCGACATGGATGTGCAAGGTGGCGGACGTTGTTCCTTATGTACGGCGACTCACGAGAGAATATTAAAATCGCAATTGCTATCGCGTTTGGACAATTTTGCACCATGGACTTTCGATTGAGCTTGGGAAATCGATCAACTTCAGTTTTTTTCGGGGCGACTGACCCAAAACGTTTCGGGCGACAGACCAAGGGTCGGTCGATTGCGGTTATTGGCCGCACGTAAGCATTGCGCGCTGTTGTCGGGTTGGGAGGGTAGGGGTGTCGCTCCGTGCACGACCTGCTTGCAGGTTGTCCCCTCTTGTAACGACCGCATTCGTAACCATCGGTACTCAGCTGAGGCTGCTTTGCCATACTAGCACAAGAACTTCCTGCACTTGCATTGTTCAAGCAACAAGTGCATTCAAGGAAGCGCCACATGGTTGACACGAAGACAAACAGGCGGCCACTCAGCACCCTACCCGCAGTTGAAACTGGGGGCGGCGAGGGTGGTGACGTAATGGGGCTGGCTCCGCGACCAGCCGTTGCAGTTTATAATGTACTCCAGCCGAAGCCTGGCGTGGTTAATAGGAATCCCCGGGATTTATACCGTCCGACACCCAGCTCTCAGATCTGAGGCCGCTGGGGACTACTCAGTTGTTTGTTTAGGCAGCTCCTCTGTATCTCTGCGGCCCCTATCCATGTGCCAGTGCCTTCTGGACCAGCTGGATTTTAGGCAGGCATCAGCCACCCCGTACCACAAAGCCCCCTCATCAGGGCCTCGGATCCACACTTCCCAGGCGGAGCATTTAACCATCCATCGAGTACTGGTGGACATGGACGCAGCGAAAGAGCCGTGCGACCTAAGCTGCTCTACCCATACCAGGGCCGTTGCAGTCCTGGTGGGCTGGGACACGTGCTGTGCTGCAGAGCTGGTGACCGCTATGGTGCTCGACCGCTTCATGCCACCAGCGGTGAGTTTGGGCGCAGCCCGCTTCCTACCGACTCGAGGTCCGCACAGGTCCGCATCGGGAAGGGCGCATTCTGCAGGTACGAAAGTTGCGCGACATGCTTTCCCAGGCATCCAGAAGGCGTTACACGTGGCCATGCGGACGCCACCACAGCGGGTGGCCTGCGTTGGTCCACACCGCCACGCACTTCTTCCAGCAGCGCCCCCGGTATGCGTTGCGCCCGCTGCTTCATACACATTTACACGGCCTGCACACACGAGGCGTTGGTCCGCAAACTCGTCGCCCGTCTCATCACGGTAACCTGCTGGGCGGGCTAGCCCAGCCCATAACCCCGGGCCTCGCCTGACCTAGCGTCCGGCATCACCTCGGAAGCATAATTCGCGCATCATGCCGCACCGCAGGCTTGACCCGCCATCCTGGTTGCAGCATCATGGCCGGGGCCGGAAGCACACGGCAATCTAAAAGACGCTTGCTGCGCCGACCAAATCTCTGCGATTCCCATGCGAATCACTGTCGTCACCTTCGAACACGTGCAATCAGCATACATCTCCAAGCAGAACGCGGCAACGCACCGGTACAGAGAACCAGTCAGAAGTCCGCACTGCCTGCCCACTCATGCTCGCAACAGTCAGTCAGCCAGTCAGCGTCGCTCCAGCAACCCCCATAATGGTCAGCACCTCTCGGCATACACCACCGCATGCCTTCGCGTGCCACACCTCACGAGGCCTATTGCTAGGCCGCGTGCCACACTGCCACACTCCCTCTCTCAAACGCCTCACGGCACATAACTCATGATGACACATGAGAGACCGCGCCCCCCCCGCCCACCACATCACATCATACCAGAGCAGCTAACACTAGTTTGAACCTCAATCACTCGTGGTGCTAGGCTTGCTTCCTATAAAGCACGACGCCAAGCGGCGGGGCCCGCACTACCCCGACCTCTCTCCTGCGGGTAACCATGCCGCCGACGCCCCCTTCGACGGACCCAAGACAGCCCATACCAACTGACGGCGCCAGCACACCATGGGCCGCCGCCCACGCCACTCGCCCACAAGCATCAACACTCATAATATCCTGCCCGACCCACATCAGAATGTCCTGCCCGACCCACATCATTTCCCGTGCGCCCTTTACCTAAGGCCCGCCGCCTGCAGCGGCTGCTGCTGGCCGCGGCCGTGGCCAGTCCTGTTGCTGCTGTGCTGCGCCGCCGCCGCCGCGGGCACCGCCACAGTCGGCACCGCCCTGACGTTCAAACCGCAACTGCGCAGCGCCGTAGCCAGCGTCGCTTCGCCACCCGCCAGCGCCACAGTCCGTACTCCCAGGGCCGAGAGCATCTGCGCCACCAAGGCTGCGTCCTTCAGGTCCGTGGAGTACAAGCCGCTGCTGCTGCCGTGCTGCGCGATGGCAGCCAGCTCGGCCGAGGGCGGCACGCCACGGGCCGTCTGTCCTCGCAGGTACAGCACCACGCCCGCCCCCGCGTGTGCGACAGCGCGAAGCGAGGCGTCCAAGGAGGAGGACACGCCAGCAGCGCCGCCGTTGGTGCCGCTGGTCCCCGGCTCAGGGCTATCGAGCAGGTCGGCGACAGTGCGCTCGTGGTGCACGTGGATGAGGACTTCAGACGCGGAGTCCGCCACTGCGCCGTGCACGAAGGCGACGTGCTCGGTGCCGTCGATGGCGGAGCGGAAGCAGTGCGCGGTGACGGTGGCGCCGGAGCGCGTCGTGACCGGCGTCGGCTCGCCGGCTGGGGTGACGATCGCGTCATGGCGCAGGCGGTAGCGGATGAGGTCGGCGATGGTGACGCAGCGCAAGCCGTGGCGCTTTGCGAACTCCAGGAGCTGCGGCGTGCGGGACATGCTGCCGTCTTCCTTGTTGACCAGCTCGCACAGCACGCCGGCGGGGAAGGAGCCGGACAGGCGCGCCAGGTCGACGGCAGCCTCTGTGTGACCGGGGCGGACCAGTACGCCGCCGGGCCGGTAGCGCAGGGGGAAAATGTGCCCGGGGCGCCGGAAGTCGCCGGAGGTGGCGGAGGGGTCGGCAAGACGGCGGATGGTCTTGGCTCGGTCGGAGGCGGAAATGCCGGTGGTGATGCCATCGCGCAAGTCAACGGTGATAGTAAAGGCCGTGTACATGGACTCCTCGTTTTCTGCGCTGCTGACCATCAGTGGAAGGCGTAAGCGGTCCAGGTCGCTGCCTTCCATGGAAATGCAGACCACGCCGCTCGTGTACTCAACCAGGAAGGCCATCGTCTCCGTAGTGACCTTGTCCGCGTTCATAATGAGATCGCCCTCATTTTCGCGGTCCTCGTCATCTATGACTACTATGAGCTTGCCGGCTTCGAGGTCCGCCAGCGCCGACCCAATGGAGTCGAAGCCTGGTAGTGGCTGCTCGAGGTCCAGGTCCACAGGGAGCCGCAGGGAACTGTTGGCCTGCCCACGTGCCAGAATCAGACAGCGACTCGCTTCACGAAGCAATTGGCAGCTAGCATGGCCAAAGGGCATGGAAGGTGGGGCGCCAACGGTCCTCGGAGATGGCACGAGGCGAGCCGGAGCCACGACAGGCACTGCCCGAGCCGCTGCCGCTGGAGCAGCTAGAGCTTGACCGACTGGAAGACGAGCAAGCATCGTGGCTAATTCCAGCAATCAGCTGCTCGGCGCGCTAAAAAGCTCAATGATTCAGCCGCCACGTTTCTTAGGGGTCGTGTCAGACAAGAGGCAAGGGCAGGATTAAATACGTGAGTGTTAACAACGCGGATGCTTGCGATTCAATTTGCCAATATGACAATTACGGCGGCGACGAGCATGTTTACGCAGAGCCAATTCCGTATTAGTCGCTCATTGCACACACGCTCGGCCCGACCCACATCGTTCATACCTTCAATGGTGAACTTTACAAGAATGCCCAATAGTTTGATGTGACTACTAAGTGGACATGTTGGGTCCCTAATAAGTTTGCCTGCCGTCGCCAACATAGGCCGATGCCCAACACTTGCTGCAGCTGAGAGCTGGAAATGAAATGCAGACGTGCCAATTATTGCAAAGCTTGGCTGGGCGTTGCATAAAGTGCGCTCCTGACAGCCTCGCACGTCGGCACCGCTGCAGGCCAGAAAGTTCCTAGCATGGCATCGCAACGAGCAGCGTGATTCAGCATCATTACCTTCACAAAGTGCCGCATAGAACGCAGCACTACCCAAACCGGCGCCGTGGTGCCCAACCTGCGTCTCCCGAGAAAACGGGACGTACTTCCCCTTCAACCCGCCGTGCGGCATCCATTCCGACTCCTCTTTCTCTCCATCACGATGCCAACCCCCACTCCTCCATCACGCTACCGTCCTGACCGCGCATCACACTCTGCAACCTCTCGAAACACGCACGCACGCACGCAGCCACAAACTACTCCCTCAAGGAACACGCACATCGCACCAAGCTCAGGGGCACCAAGCGCACGTGCCCCCGCCCATCGCGCCCTCCCGACCTTTAGAGCGACTTGACGAAGTTTTCTACAATCATCTTTCCGCTTTGCGTGATGATGCTTTCCGGGTGAAACTGCACGCCCTGGATGTGCGGGTACTTCTTGTGGCGCACACCCATGATGGTGCCGTCCTCCGTCCAGGCGGTGATCTCGAGATCCTCCGGGATCGTATCCCGCTTGATCACCAAGCTGTGGTATCGGCACGCCTCGAAGGGGCTGGGGGGAAAGGGGGACACGGGATGCACGTGTCAGGACGGTCTGCGTGCAGCGTCCCAGACCTCACCCATCCTGGGTCTGGAGGCAAGCCCGCCCATCCGGCCTGCTAGCTGCGACACTGGGACCTACTTCGGCAAGCCCTCGAGGATGCCCACGTTGGTGTGGAACACGGGGGACGTCTTGCCGTGCATGACGCCGCTGGGCGCGCGCACGACATCACCTGCGGAGTAGGGGCCCATGCAAACATGAAGGTCAACCTGCGACTGCACCGCTGCAAGCCCCGGCTCGCTGCCCGATGCGGCTGGGTTGACTCACCTCCAAAAGCCTCGCCGATGCACTGATGCCCCATGCACACACCGAACAAGGGGAAGAGGGGCCCCAGCTCGCTCACGGCTTGGAGGGAAATGCCGGAGTCCACAGGTCGACCTGTGCAGTGTACACGGGGATCAGCGAGGGGGACTGCGACGGAGCTACGGATTGGCAGACTGGTAACGCCTGAACCCCCAGCAAGGTATGCTTCGGGCCGAGTTGGAGGTGGGTCGACCTTGGGACGGCGCCTCCAAGCGTTGCCGCTCCCCTCCTCCCTCAACCCCACCTGGCCCGGGTGACACCAGGACGCCGCGAGGGTTCATGGCCTTGATCTCCTCGACCGTTTTCTCGTCGTTCTTGTACACCACATACTCACACCCAAGATCACCCAGGTACTGCATCCCGAGAGCGGCGCGACGTCAGGAGCGGTCGCACACATCGCATGCGCGGCGGCTAAGCGCACCTGGCAAAGATTGTACGTGAAGCTATCATAGTTATCCACCACCACGACCGGCCCTTTTGCTGCTGCTGTAACGTGAACCGGTCGGCAGCTCCGGGCTCGCAGCAGCAGCGGCCTTGCCACACGGCTGCTACCTGCAGATGAGCAGAGGCCGATTGGCAACTAGGACGATCCCTAGATCTGAACGCGATTATAGATACCGTACCAGGGCACGAAAAGGGAACCCGTCCTTGCCGGGGTGCTAGGCTACGCATTTTCCGCTCGGCGGAGAGGTACACGTGGGTCGTCAAGCCAAGTATCCTTAACAGCACGGAAAAAACAGGTATATTTGCGGAATTATTTCATTTGATGGATCGTGCCATTTCCCAGAGAGCAATTCCGCAATGCCCAGGGCTCTTAGTCGTACTCTTTAGCAACATTACTTTGGAAAGCCAGCATGTTGAACTCTTGGTTCTTTTCTAAAACCACATCTGTGTCACGACACAACACTTGCGACCAGCGGGTCCGATTTCGACGCTGTCTTCTAAAGCAAATTGCTAAGCTTGCACCCTTATCATACGGTCCTGACTTTCATTCAGGCCCCATGCGCTTAGGTTACCGATTGTATCAGTGCCGGGGCCGGCTTGCAGCTCCTGGGGGCATACCGAGAGCAGGAGCGCACCGTCGCAGACCTCTGCGTCCCGCGTGCGCCGTATCAGGACAGGTGGGATATAACTGGGAAAGCATCTAGCTTCAGCGGCTGAACAGGCGTTGTTGGTATGGGTGACGCCAGAAGACGAACTCGAAACCGCAGGCAGCAGCACCCAGGCCTGGCGCGGACAAGCCTACTTCAGCATGGCCAAGCATCACGCCTGTCGTCAAAGAGAAGGTTTCGATGTTTGAGGGCTTAGAAGGGGACGACTTCCGGTGAGCCTGGCGTTGACGCGACGACACGTCGCTGTTCGAGGGGATGCCGCGGCCGCGGGAGCCAACAGTTGCGTTATTCGTTGTCGTAAGCGGCCCCAAACTTCGCTGCTTGTATCTATGAGTCGTAAACCGGGAGTGTCGCCTTGCTGGTTGCGCAGGCAAGTCAGTTGCACCCCTGGCGCTCCGCGCGACACCGTGCAACCTTGCCTCCCCCTCTGCCAGCCAGGTCAGCGATGCCACATATCCAGACCCTGATCGGTGCACGCACTTCTGTCTTCCCCCTAGGCACCCCCTGGACCAACAGAACACCAGCATGCTGCGCTCCGTCCCTGGACTGGAGATGGTGGCCAAGAATTTCATGGGTGAGGTGGAGCACCATAGCGCTCGGGGCTGGAGGAGCCCGCAGGGTGACAGCCTTGGAGAGGGGGCGCGGTCGGGGGGGGAGCCGGGCTGGGTTGGGGGAAGCCGGGCTGGGTTGGGGGAAGCCGGGCGGGGTTGGGGGGAAGCCGGGCGGGGTTGGGGGGAAGCCGGGCGGGGTTGGGGGGAAGCCGGGCGGGGTTGGGGGGAAGCCGGGCGGGGTTGGGGGGAAGCCGGGCGGGGGGAAGGGGGAGCCGAGGAGCATAGACTGCATTCAGGGGATGAAGCTGTCGGCTTGATTGCAAGAGGTACGGAGCAGAGGTGTGGGATCCGCAATGGGAGAAGGACCATTGGGGAGGGATGCGTGTAAGGGGCGATGGGAGTGGAGTGGAGAAGGAAGGTGGGGCTGCGCCACTGCGGTCCACGACGGGCTGTCTTGGCGCCACCCGGGCTGCGTGCCGTGTGGGGTGGAGGGGGCCGCTGGCATAGCGAGGACCGGACCCGGACGGGCCGCCCTGCGGGTCCAGGGAGGGAACCAACCGCCCGACCTGTCAACCACTTTTCACCGCTCCAGGCCCGGTGGCGGAGCAGGTGCTGCTGCTTGAGAACATCTCCACCTCCATCAAAATAGGCCCCGACCAGCTGCCGTCCATCCACAAGCTGCTGGTGGAGGCGGTGAGCGGCGGTTGGGGCCCGGTGGCAAGGCCGGTGTCCAGGGCCGGGATCGAGGGGGGCCGAGGAGCTCGCGAGGGGGCTGGGGGAGGTGGGTTCGGAGCGGGGCAAGAAGGTGTTGCGGGCCTTATGGCGGCTGGCCCTGGCCGGTGGTGTCTGGGAACAGCGCAGGGGCGGCGCGTACAGGGCCCTGGCAGGGGCAAGTGGCTGTTGCCTCCACCCTGGAGCTGCTTCCAGGGCTGGCCCCCGCCGTGCGACGGTCCCTGCCCCCGGCACGAAACCCATTTCCCCCCACCCCTGGCCGGCCCCGCAGGCCCGTATCTTACAGATGGAGCCGCCGGAGCTGTACGTACGGCAGGTACGGCCGGGGCTGTATTTCTCCTGGAGAGGGCGGGGCGACGGCAAACGGCTACGGGCAGCCGGCATGTGGGTCGATACCCGGGAGCACAATCTCGTGTTGGGCTCGCCACCTGGGGGTCTCAGGCGCAAACCCGCGAAACCCGCCCTAAGCCGCGGGCGCCACGCCAATCTTCCCGACCTCCCGACCGGTCTTTATGCCACCCCCTGACTACCTCTCCCCCCCCCCCCGACTTCCGGGCCGCAGCACCCCGTCCCCAACGCCTACACGCTCGCCATCGCGGGCCACAAACCCTTCATTGTGATCCACACAGCGCTGCTGGAGCTGCTCACGCCGTACGAGCTGCAGGTACGGCCGGAGCACGGGAGAGCGGGGTGCGCTGCGCTTGGGCGGCCACGCACGCCTGCTACCATATGAAGCGCAGCTTCGGGTTACCCTAGCTGCGATTTTGGGGGAGGGGGGAAGCCCAAGGCATGCAAGCGGGCTGCATGGTAGGGGGTGGGGTGCCGTGAGTGGCTAGGCCGGGCGACGGCTCCGATTTGGGTTGTGAGTAGAGGGAGTGGTTACCTCGCCGGCGTGCCCCCACCCTGCCGACTCTGCACGTGCTGCCCGGCCTAATCCACCCCTGCCGCCCCGTTACCCGGCCGACTCCGCCTCTTGTCTCCCCCCCGCCCCACGGGTCTTCTCTCTACCCCCCTCCCCCCGCGCCGCCTGTCCTAAACGGTTTTTTCGGGCATCCACGGGTCTTCTCTCTACCCCCCCCCCCCCGCGCCGCCCAGGCCGTCCTGGCCCATGAGCTGGGTCACCTCAAATGCGACCACGGGCTGTGGCTGACAGTGGCCAACGTGCTGGCCAGCGGGACCGTGTCGGTGCTGCCGGTGGTGACGGGCATGGTGCAGGAGGCGCTCATGCGGTGGCTGAGGGCGGCGGAGCTCACGTGCGACCGCGCCGCGCTGCTGGTGGCGCAGGTGGGGAGGAGAGGGGGCGCGGGTGCCAAACACCGAGGGGGCGCGGGAAGCTAGGGTGAATCGACGGGGGAGTGTTGCGAGGAAGACCCAGGGGAGGGTTCGAGGGAAACCCGTGGATGTCCGAAAAAACGTTCGAGGGAAACCCAGGGGAGGGGAGGGGGGAAAGGAAGCGGGGAGGCAGCTCGCCGGTGAAAGGCGGAAGGCAGGGGGCATGGGTTTGAGGAAGCGGATTGAGGCTGAGCTGGATTAATGGACGGGAAGGCAGTCGCGTTTGCTGCATTTTCACGATCCTGCCCGCCCATCCCGCCCACACACCCATTCATTGCCGACCCATGTGTTTCTTCGCAGACCCTCCCACACACCCGCCCCACACACCTGCAGGACCCCAAAGTCGTCATCTCGGCGCTCATGAAGCTGGCGGGAGGCTCGCCGTCGTTTGCGTCGGAGCTGAACGTGGAGGCGTGAGTGGCCGGGCTGGGCGGCAGCGGCCGCGGCGCTGATCTGGGTCTCTGGGTCGTGGTCGTTAACAGACGGAGTGCGGGGACCGGTGCCGGGCATAGGAGGAAAGGCATCCCCAAACAGGCAGCCAGAGCACTGCAGGTTTGCAGCAGCCAGCGGCGCACACAGGTGTATGGATGTCTGACAGCCCATCTCGCCTCCTCCTCCTCCTCCTCCTCCCCGAGTCGCAGGTTCTTGCAGCAGAGCCGCTCGTACGAGGAGGCCACCAATACCCTGCTGGGATGGTACCTGCGGAACGCGCAGACGGCGGCGCTGAGCCACCCGCTGCCGGTCATGAGAGCGCGGGAGATCGACAGGTGGGCGGGGAGGTGGGGCGCCGGGACGAGGAGCGGCCCTGGGTGCCGGGGGGCGAGACAGTGCCGGGTATGTAAATGCCAAGGCGGATTGCGTAAGCGGAGACCGCTGACAACGCGTCTTGCGGCCCTTGCGCTTTCGCAGGTGGAGTCAGGGCACCCAGTACAAGGGGCTCATCTCGAAGAATCGGACGCACCGAGTGCAGTTCATGGCGGCGCCGCCGCCGCCGGGCCCGCAGCAGCAGCAGCAGCCGCAACCGCAGCTGGGCCCGAGCGGGGGAGGCGGCGGGGCGCAGGGCGGCGTCACAGTGGCGGGGGTCAGCGGACAGGCACGTGGGGCAGCACGGGATGTGTGTTTTAAGTATGCGGGATGTGTGGGTGTGTGCGTGTGTTTTACAAATGTGTGTGCGTGTGTGTGTGTGGGTGTGTGCTGGGCACGGGCGGGCGCGTCTTTACCCACTCCATCCATTCATCCATCATCCGCAATAACGCTTCCCTGCCTGGAGGTCACGATGCCTAGTTGGGGGCTGCCGCCGCTCTACGGTGCCCTCCCTGTAGTGTAACGGACGTAACGGCCGCCAGCCGCAGCTGCATGCGACGCCCTTCCCGTGGCACTGGGCTAGCCCGCCGAGCCCGCCGACGTCCTTGGAATTGCCGTGTCGCCAACGCCAGACTCAAGTCCTTACCCCACCGGTCCTACCGCACGCGTGCAGGTGTACAACATGGTCCAGCCGTCATCGTCGCTGCACGCCAAGACGACATCGGCGGCCTCGAACGGCTCTGGGCACGGCCGCTCGCCGCGGGAAAGCAACCACGCAGATGACGACGCCGCAGGCGGGGGCTTCAGCCTCTGGGGTAACTGGGGCTCCAGGGGGGACGGCGTATAGCTCACGCCGTGCCGCCCGTCCGCTGCGTCATATGCTGCTGCTGCGTCTAAAGCATGTAGCAGTCACACGTAGCGCAATCGACAGACATATGATGGTCTTGCATGGCCTGGCTGCATATCTTGGGCACATAGACGCGTGGGACGCAGCCTACCCTGCCGGGTGAGGGCCGTATGCCAACTTGGCAGCCCCGCTGGCGGAAGGGAGGCTTGTTCGTGGTATTGTTGGGGCGCAGGTGGTTGAAGATTTAACCGTTTCCGTGGTTGGTTGGGGGCTGCGGGGAGCTTGGCTGGGGCGGTGCGTTACCGCACCGCTGTATATCATACCCGTACTGCTGACGTGTCGGGACGTGTTGTGTCTGTCGGCAGGGCAGCCACAGCCGCTGACTGCGTGCCCCGTCCGTTCTTCTCTCGCGTGCCAGGTACCGCTGTTTGCTAGGCATAGTGTCGTACAGCGCACTGCATACCATGACCCGTGAAACCCAAAAACGTACCCACCCGCCCCGCTCCATACTTTCATGGCAGTTTCTCGCGGCATGTGCTGCCCTCCGCTGGTATTGTGCTTTCATTGGCGCACAGCGGTTTGCGTTTCGCGGTGTGTTTTATGTTGTGAGGGCGTCAAGCCGGTCATCAACGCAATTGAATTTGGTATTTGGTGAAGTGGGGTAGCTGCTTGCGGTGTGTGGGGCGTCAGCTGGCGCGGCGCCATTCCCCGGTCGCGCTTCGTGCGTATGTTATGTGTGCGTATGCGTATCTATATCACAAGGCCTCGATTCGTGTGCCTGCTAGAGAGGTACTCCCTGAATGATTCAATGTTCGGATACCCATGAAGTGAACGCATTCGCCAGTTGAGGCTGGAGATGATTCTCCACGCCGGTCGTCCCTCTCCGCCGGTTGGCCATCGTTTCCGCTGCTGTTGTATGTTATTCCTGTTGTCGGTTATAGGTGATTGAAGAGTGGCGGTTTTGCAGCGCCGCGTCTGTGGCATGCTGGCATCGCTGTCGGCTGCGG
Source organism: Yamagishiella unicocca (assembly GCA_003116995.1). NCBI lineage: Eukaryota > Viridiplantae > Chlorophyta > Chlorophyceae > Chlamydomonadales > Volvocaceae > Yamagishiella > Yamagishiella unicocca. Next base: position 1,379,216 of record BDSL01000004.1, read on the forward strand.
AGGGATACGGACCGCACTGCTGATTGTGGTGGCGTGATTTGCCAGCCACATTCCTCGCGCTGTCCAGGGGGAGGTATCGGGTTCAGAGGTATCGGCGTGGGTTGAGCTATAGGGATGTGGAACGTGTCTCGACCAGTGACAACTCCGTATCGCTCATTCGGTACTGGATGATGCGACTGTAACACCCAAAGTTCTCGTGGTCGACAAACCCTTCAAGCCTGACCAACCAAGCACAGGAGCCAATTGCACGCAAATTGTGGAGTTTGCAACCTTATAGATAGGAAACAGACGTCGCTCCTTGCGAATGCTCTTGCGCTGCAGCAGGGAAGCCCCCAGTGATGCAAGGGAGGGCCAAACCTTATCGGTTTGATAGTTGGGTATGTGTGTTACTGACTAGGTTATACTATGCCTTGTGTACTAATACTTGGTTTTAGGAGCTAGAACCATTTCAGAACTCGGGCGTGCAGTTGTGGGTGGTTTCGGTGCTCCAATGAAGCTTTCGGAGCGCCAAACACTGGTGGTAGACATAGATACATCGGCCACCAGGGCGGCACTAGGGCAGCTTGTCTTTATAAATTTCAAAGTGGCGTACCGTTGTGCGTAACCCGACCGCTTGCAGCAAGTCAATTACAGGGCAGGGCATGAGCCGCGAAGCTACCGACATACACGCTCGAAGCGATACCAACAATGATTTAGTTACAAATAAAAATAAACAGTCCGATGCCGTAAGGGCGCCGGTTCCGCACGAACTGTTGGACGACATCGCGGCCGGACTCGGTTCGCACAACGACTCTCTGCTCTTCAGCGGCGGCATATTTGTGCTGTGCTTTCTCGTCTTCCTTATTGGATATGCGCCATCGCTGTACGCTTTGGCGTTTCTTGGATTTGCAGCGCTGTGCCTACCCTATCGTGTAGCCAGCTTTGCGGCCCGGAAATGTACATTCTACCTGGTGGACTTCTGCTATGTAAGTATGAGTATGTGAGGGGCCACAGGGTTGCTAATCGGATGCCCCTTGTCTGGTTGCAGCCTGTACGGGGGTGCCTAGGGTTGTGGGTCAAACGTCCTACAGAAACCTCCTATATTTTTTTGCAGGCGGTCATGATAAGCTGTTGCGCCGAGGACTGCGCCCTGTGATCTGCCATTGGCCTCCAAACTCACCAAATCACTCATCCGTGCCTCCTGACCCGTTCCTCATAACCCACATACCGCGGAAACGCCGGCCCGCCTCGTCCGTTCCCGTGCGGCCCCTCTGCGGCCCCTCCGCGGCTCCGAGGAGCAGTTTGCCAACCTGGCGTGCTGCGCCTTCCTAATCCTGCGGCCTGATGACGCCCGCTGGGAGGCGGCCGTATACGTGCTGTGCGAGGGCCCCCTGGCGGCAGCGCTCATCGCCTGGCAGTGCGCCTGGCTGTTTGGCTCCCCTGAACACGCTCTCAGGTGTCGTGCCGCGAACGCGTCCACATCATTGTCTCCCTTTCCACAACAGCCCTACCGCCAGGTGCTTTGCTTCTCCACCGCTGCCCTGTCGTCTGCGGCTTGTGATCCCAGCCGACTACCCTCCCCGCCCCCGCCATGCATCTCCAAACGTGTGTACCAAACGTTTTCCTGGACGATTTCCTACATTTAGTGCCGACCACGGGCTTTCCTCACAAACCTCGGCCCCGTCACGCCTCTCCCCGCGCCCCCCGCGTCCACCGCGCACCGACCTCGCAGCGTCCTCATACACCTGCTGCCCGGCCTGGCGCTCTTCTGCCACCGCTTCCTGGCGCACACCCGCCGGCCGCTGGTGCTCCTAGCACAGATCGGCATGGCGCTGCTGAACATCGACCCGTGGGTCGCGGCCGGCGCCGACCCAGATGGGGCCGCGGCGACGACGTGGCAGGCGCGGCTTGCGGCCGCGGCGGCCGCCGCACGAGGCCATGTGCCGTGTCCCGTGGCGGTGGCGGGAGTAGCGCAGGCGGTGGTGGTGGGAGCCGCCGCCGACGACACGGGGGTCTGCAGCGCCGGGCTGGCTCGTGACGGCAGTTGCAAAGCACCTGGGGTGCATCTTGCAGCGGCAGCGGCGGCGGCGGCTGGGGGCGGCGGCGCGCGGTGCTACGCCGCACTGCCTGGGCCATCACCGTGCCCTCCGCCTCCCTGGCTGTGGCTAGGCGTCGTGCCTCTGGCCTTCTACCTGGCCTGGCAGCTGCTGTACTACTTGGTGGTGCAGGTGGGGCTTCTGGCGCCACAGGGGCTGCTGCTGCTGCCGTCGGGCGGCGCCACGCCGTGGGGCTGTAGCATCTTGGGTCACATGTACCCTGTTAAAGCGCACGGTATGCGGCAGGGCGACGTGGAAACGCCTTCCCCGTCGCGCACGGGAAAGGTGTCTCTCCTCCGCCCCCCCTCCTCCGCCCACCTTCCTCCGCCCACCGTTTTCCGTCCACCTCCTCCGCCCGCCTTCCTCCGCCCACCCTCCTCCGCCCACCGTCCTCCGCCCACCCCCCATACCCTCCAAGCAGCGCCCTCTCTCGTTGCCCTCTCTCCTCGCGCCCGCAGGTCGCCTTCCGGCGCCTGATCCTCTCCCGCAACTACGACACCAGCTACCGGGCGCTGGCGCGGCGGGCGCAGCGCGCCAACAGCCCGCTTAACCGCCTGGTGCGGCACGGCAGCGTGGCTAGGCGGCTGTTCATGTACGGTGAGTACCGCGGGTTAGTACCGCGGGTTACTCACGGCATATTGGTGTCCAGGCTGTGCTCTTGTGGAGCTGGCAGTGCGTGACGGGCTTGGGCTTGCAGTACCGCACGGGAGGCGAAGTGCGGCAATCTAAGGAGTTACGTGATCCGGTCGATTCGCGGCCCGTGCCGCGCCTTCCCTTCTAGCCCTCGAATCCCCCCCTTTACTCACAAGCCCCTCTCCTCTATTTCTCCTGTGTATTCCACGCCTTTCATCTCCACCCCCTCTGCCCAAACCCCGGCTCTCCACCTCTCCGCAGGCCTGCTGCAGCTCCTCTTCACGCTTGCCACTCAGGCGCTGGCGGTGGTGACGTACTACAGTTTCGGAGCGGCAGCAGCGTGGCAGGTGGGTGCGGACAGGAAGCGCTGCACCGAGGCGGCTGTGTCATATAATGGTACTTGCAGAGTAGCGTGTGTGGCGGATCTTCATCTGGGTCGGATCAATAGGCGGTCCAAGCGGCGGGGGCCAGGCCGGGGGCGGCCCGCAGAGCCCTCTTGGTGTTAGCGGGTAGGGTCCGGAGTAGGATCCGGAGTTGGCGGGCAAGTCGTACGCCTAGCCGCGGCCAAAACGCCGCTGACCCCTGTTTCTCCCCGCGCAGCTCGTCAAGTTTGCCGTACCACTGTACCTGGGCGCCTGCCATCAATGTCAGCGTCTTCCGGCACAGCAGCTGCGGGTTGCGGCGGCAAGGCTGGTGGCGGCGAAGCTGCTTGTGCCAGAGCCGCTGGGGCCGCCTCGATCCGTGCAAACAGATGTGCGGTCGGCAGCCAGCGACGGCGGGGGTGCCGATGGGAATGAGCATGCGGCAGATTGAAGAAATCCTCTTGGCGCGCAGCCTGAACTTATTGCATGTCCCCGTGCCCTGTCCTTTACATCATGCAGCGGTAAGGGGTCATCTTGCATACTTGAACTTGCGGGCGAGGAGAGAACTGGCTCATATGAAACGTAAATGCAGGTGCCGCATAATTACTGCATTCTAAGTTATTGGCCTGAGTCTACGCGACGCAACGTGATGTGAATGGCCATGGAGCAGCTATAGCATGTGGCAGTGAGGTGTTCGCGTTATGGCGCGCAAAAGAACAACCGAGTGGCGAATATTTATGCGGGCGTTCGATTGGTATGCGGAAAGGTTGACATTGCGGTCTTGGCAGTCTTGGCTGACTGCTGCTTGCCGTTTAGCTCACAGGCCGCTAGGCCGGTCGGGGAGCCAAGTAATATTGGGATATGAGTAGTGGCTTGTGACTTCGCGGTGGTAGCCGCAAACCAGGGTGCCTTGGCTGTAGCAATCAAGCGGCTAAATGCGCGTTGACAGACCAGCTGCGCGATTGTGCGGGGTGTGGGCGATAGTTTGTATGCGATCCAAGATGCGTCCGGATGCGTAGAGGCAGCGTGCGCCGCTGGAGGTGTACGAACCTCCAAGCTTTTAAGGACTGCAGATTACCACCTATATTTGTGTGCTTGCTTGGCTCACAACGGGGGTGCGTGAAGCCTGTCCTTTGGGTGACACTGACCCTTACTGACACGTCTTGATCGGTGTCTTATGGCGAACATGACGCCACGATGTCCAAGCATTCAAAACCGAGCGACATACCGCCGGTATCGCTACAGGAACGTTTCCGGATGATTTCGGAACTGATCATCTCGATATGCGGTCTAATTTTGGATGAAGTTATCGAACCCAACATGTATTCTATTATAACGCTCATCTGCCCCGGACGCCTGCGTCTGGCGCAAGCCCAGGCGCCGGCGCCAAAACTTGTCGACCTAGGATTACCTCCTTCCAAGCATACCAATGCCCGTCAGAGTGTGACAAATCCAGGAATTTTGCACTTGCTGAAGTCAGCAGTCGTACTCTCTTTACTCATGGCTTCGGTAAACATGTAAACTGCTAAGCATGGTACGACATTTTTACGTTGCTTACACAGCATAAAAGCTATCGCCCAAACCAGATTACTATCAGCAAGCACAATTTGCAATTATTTTGCAGCCTCTTTGCCCGTTTGAATCAATTGATCATGCCAGCTTGCGACGACACCAATCTCACGGACGTGGAGTCCATGGGTTCAGAGGAGAGGCAAAAGGCCATGCGTGCGCAGCTGATGACACCGGTCAAGGCGTCGACCGATGAGTGGGTTCGCGGTGACCCAGGTTCGTTACACCGTGGCGTGCTGAGCACGACCCGTGCACACGAAGCGCTGGCTGATACGCAGTTTTGACTGTAAAATTTTCCCAGGTCCTTTTGGTCTTCTATGCTTTGGTATGACAACCTGGTAAGTTTTGCGACTGGCATTACCGGTATTGCTGGCGTTTAGTTGCGAAACCATCCACAGCGGCAGCTCGCTCCATGAATGCGACAGAATTTGCTGACGGTCACACGATGAAAGTTAATTATGCTTTATGCTACCTAACGTGTTCTGTTCCTTATGCTCCCCTTTCCGTCCGCCGGTCCCTCACTGTGGTCCCGCTTTCAACGCGGCCATCTGGCAACGCCATATAATCCCATTATATTCCAGCATGCTCATGTTCATCACAACGGGGTAAGTACCATCGTCGTGGCATGTTACGTGATAGTTCTCTGCCTTCGTCAAGTTGGTTGTGTCAATCAAATCGCTTTGTCAACCATTATAATGGGAACACGGGTGACATTGGTGGGAACACGGTGTGTGTCATAACCGTGTTCCCAGCATTTAGGCCGTGTTCCCACGGTTGCGAGTGGCCCGGATATAACAAATAGTCCGAATAAGTCATATAGAGGGTACCGGGCGTCCATGCGGGTGATATGAGCGGGGGAATCGGTGGGAACACGGGTGATATTGGTGGGAACACGGTGTGTGTCATAACCGTGTTCCCGGCGTTTAGGCGTTCCCGGCGTTTAGGCCGTGTTCCCACGGTTGCGAGTGGCCCGGATATACCAAATAGTCCTAATAAGTCATATAGAGGGTACCGGGCGTCCATGCGGGTGATATGAGCGGGGGAATCGGTGGGAACACGGGTGATATTGGTGGGAACACGGTGTGTGTCATAACCGTGCTCCCAGCATTTAGGCCGTGTTCCCGCCCTTGCGAGTGGCCCGGACATATCAAATAGTCCTTATAAGTCATATAGAGGGTACCGGGCGTCCATGCGGGTGATATGAGCGGCGGAATCGGTGGGAACACGGGTGATATTGGTGGGAACACGGTGTGTGTCATAACCGTGTTCCCAGCATTTAGGCCGTGTTCCCGCCCTTGCGAGTGGCCCGGACATACTAAATAGTCCTTATAAGTCATATAGAGGGTACCGGGCGTCCATGCGGGTGATATGAGCGGGGGAATCGGTGGGAACACGGGTGATATTGGTGGGAACACGGTGTGTGTCATAACCGTGTTCCCAGCATTTAGGCCGTGTTCCCACGGTTGCGAGTGGCCCAGACATATCAAATAGTCCTTATAAGTCATATAGAGGGTACCGGGCGTCCATGCGGGTGATATGAGCGGGGGAATCGGTGGGAACACGGGTGACATTGGTGGGAACACGGTGTGTGTCATAACCGTGTTCCCAGCATTTAGGCCGTGTTCCCACGGTTGCGAGTGGCCCGGATATAACAAATAGTCCTAATAAGTCATATAGAGGGTACCGGGCGTCCATGCGGGTGATATGAGCGGGGGAATCGGTGGGAACACGGGTGATATTGGTGGGAACACGGTGTGTGTCATAACCGTGTTCCCGGCGTTTAGGCCGTGTTCCCACGGTTGCGAGTGGCCCGGATATACCAAATAGTCCTAATAAGTCATATAGAGGGTACCGGGCGTCCATGCGGGTGATATGAGCGGGGGAATCGGTGGGAACACGGGTGATATTGGTGGGAACACGGTGTGTGTCATAACCGTGCTCCCAGCATTTAGGCCGTGTTCCCGCCCTTGCGAGTGGCCCGGACATATCAAATAGTCCTTATAAGTCATATAGAGGGTACCGGGCGTCCATGCGGGTGATATGAGCGGCGGAATCGGTGGGAACACGGGTGATATTGGTGGGAACACGGTGTGTGTCATAACCGTGTTCCCAGCATTTAGGCCGTGTTCCCACGGTTGCGAGTGGCCCGGATATACCAAATAGTCCTAATAAGTCATATAGAGGGTACCGGGCGTCCATGCGGGTGATATGAGCGGGGGAATCGGTGGGAACACGGGTGATATTGGTGGGAACACGGTGTGTGTCATAACCGTGTTCCCGGCGTTTAGGCCGTGTTCCCACGGTTGCGAGTGGCCCGGATATACCAAATAGTCCTAATAAGTCATACTAAGGGGTGCCATAAGCTTGGAGTGACATTTGGCTGTATTGTAATGCGGGAACACGGGAACACGGCCATGACCGGCTAGCCGGTCATTCTTGGGAACACGGGAACACGGTCATTACCGGGTGGTCCAGGCGCTCCCTTGCTGCTGAGGAGGGGCTGGAGGAGGGGAAGTGCTCGTGTGTTGCCGTACGTGACCCTAGGCTTCCACCGCCGCGCCCAACTAGTACCTAGTATGACGGTTCAGAGCTGGTATGGCGCGGGGGAGGGTCTGGCTTTAACCAGGAGAGCAATCCTGCTTTCGGTGGTCCAGGCGCTCCCTTGCTGCTGAGGAGGGGCTGGAGGAGGGGAAGTGCTCGTGTGTTGCCGTACGTGACCCTAGGCTTCCACCGCCGCGCCCAACTAGTACCTAGTATGACGGTTCAGAGCTGGTATGGCGCGGGGGAGGGTCTGGCTTTAACCAGGAGAGCAATCCTGCTTTCGGTGGTCCAGGCGCTCCCTTGCTGCTGAGGAGGGGCTGGAGGAGGGGAAGTGCTCGTGTGTTGCCGTACGTGACCCTAGGCTTCCACCGCCGCGCCCAACTAGTACCTAGTATGACGGTTCAGAGCTGGTATGGCGCGGGGGAGGGTCTGGCTTTAACCAGGAGAGCAATCCTGCTTTCGGTGGTCCAGGCGCTCCCTTGCTGCTGAGGAGGGGCTGGAGGAGGGGAAGTGCTCGTGTGTTGCCGTACGTGACCCTAGGCTTCCACCGCCGCGCCCAACTAGTACCTAGTATGACGGTTCAGAGCTGGTATGGCGCGGGGGAGGGTCTGGCTTTAACCAGGAGAGCAATCCTGCTTTCGGTGGTCCAGGCGCTCCCTTGCTGCTGAGGAGGGGCTGGAGGAGGGGAAGTGCTCGTGTGTTGCCGTACGTGACCCTAGGCTTCCACCGCCGCGCCCAACTAGTACCTAGTATGACGGTTCAGAGCTGGTATGGCGCGGGGGAGGGTCTGGCTTTAACCAGGAGAGCAATCCTGCTTTCGGTGGTCCAGGCGCTCCCTTGCTGCTGAGGAGGGGCTGGAGGAGGGGAAGTGCTCGTGTGTTGCCGTACGTGACCCTAGGCTTCCACCGCCGCGCCCAACTAGTACCTAGTATGACGGTTCAGAGCTGGTATGGCGCGGGGGAGGGTCTGGCTTTAACCAGGAGAGCAATCCTGCTTTCGGTGGTCCAGGCGCTCCCTTGCTGCTGAGGAGGGGCTGGAGGAGGGGAAGTGCTCGTGTGTTGCCGTACGTGACCCTAGGCTTCCACCGCCGCGCCCAACTAGTACCTAGTATGACGGTTCAGAGCTGGTATGGCGCGGGGGAGGGTCTGGCTTTAACCAGGAGAGCAATCCTGCTTTCGGTGGTCCAGGCGCTCCCTTGCTGCTGAGGAGGGGCTGGAGGAGGGGAAGTGCTCGTGTGTTGCCGTACGTGACCCTAGGCTTCCACCGCCGCGCCCAACTAGTACCTAGTATGACGGTTCAGAGCTGGTATGGCGCGGGGGAGGGTCTGGCTTTAACCAGGAGAGCAATCCTGCTTTCGGTGGTCCAGGCGCTCCCTTGCTGCTGAGGAGGGGCTGGAGGAGGGGAAGTGCTCGTGTGTTGCCGTACGTGACCCTAGGCTTCCACCGCCGCGCCCAACTAGTACCTAGTATGACGGTTCAGAGCTGGTATGGCGCGGGGGAGGGTCTGGCTTTAACCAGGAGAGCAATCCTGCTTTCGGTGGTCCAGGCGCTCCCTTGCTGCTGAGGAGGGGCTGGAGGAGGGGAAGTGCTCGTGTGTTGCCGTACGTGACCCTAGGCTTCCACCGCCGCGCCCAACTAGTACCTAGTATGACGGTTCAGAGCTGGTATGGCGCGGGGGAGGGTCTGGCTTTAACCAGGAGAGCAATCCTGCTTTCGGTGGTCCAGGCGCTCCCTTGCTGCTGAGGAGGGGCTGGAGGAGGGGAAGTGCTCGTGTGTTGCCGTACGTGACCCTAGGCTTCCACCGCCGCGCCCAACTAGTACCTAGTATGACGGTTCAGAGCTGGTATGGCGCGGGGGAGGGTCTGGCTTTAACCAGGAGAGCAATCCTGCTTTCGGTGGTCCAGGCGCTCCCTTGCTGCTGAGGAGGGGCTGGAGGAGGGGAAGTGCTCGTGTGTTGCCGTACGTGACCCTAGGCTTCCACCGCCGCGCCCAACTAGTACCTAGTATGACGGTTCAGAGCTGGTATGGCGCGGGGGAGGGTCTGGCTTTAACCAGGAGAGCAATCCTGCTTTCGGTGGTCCAGGCGCTCCCTTGCTGCTGAGGAGGGGCTGGAGGAGGGGAAGTGCTCGTGTGTTGCCGTACGTGACCCTAGGCTTCCACCGCCGCGCCCAACTAGTACCTAGTATGACGGTTCAGAGCTGGTATGGCGCGGGGGAGGGTCTGGCTTTAACCAGGAGAGCAATCCTGCTTTCGGTGGTCCAGGCGCTCCCTTGCTGCTGAGGAGGGCAACAGGATTTTGGGGCTTGCCTGCATGAGGGCTGTTAGCTAGAGGGAGATAGAGATACAACGGGAGCAGTGCTCGCGTGTAACAGACTTGGCGTGTAGCAGTGTAGGAGACACTGGGCGCTCCAGTGTAGCGGTGTCGCAGTGCGCCAATTTCTTCTGTGTTATCTTCTTGACTATTACTAGCATGCGCATAGCGTTTGCTGATATGTTTTTACACCATTGAGGAACGCCTAAGTGTCGTTTGAGGAAACTACTTGGATATATGCCTGTCGCGCCGAGGCTGTCCATTTGTACTTCAAACGGATCGACCGAGGTGATGCACCAGCTTTATATGTACACGTGTATACATATTATTCCAGAGCTTCGCCCAGGCACTGTTACCCAGGTGACTTGCTACCAATTGAGTTGACATTTCGACTCGCGACCCAAGCGGCTTCCGTCTATGTGAGGTGGCTATATATACAATAAATATAAGAAGGTCTAGGATATGGCAAGTGGAATCGTATAGTGTCGGGTTGTGTCGTGCAAATCTGCGGGCGTGCGCTTCCAGGTTGAGAGGGACCCCTCCATACATGCCAGCAGCGACGCCAACTGAGCGCATACAAATAACCTTTAAAAAAAGGTACACGAGGGTACGTTTTGTGGGGGGTCCCGGGCCAGGGGTGATTGGGGTCCCTCCCCCAACAATAGCAACAAATGGCACCTAAAAAGGTGACCGAGTCGAACGCCGCTAAAGACGGCCAGCCCGAACAAACTGAGGCAACCTCCACCGAACACGGGGAGAACGGGGACGCTGTAAGTCCGGGAACGAAAAAGAAGGGAGCGAAGCGCCCAAAGGCCAAGCAAACGCTACCCACACCAGAGCTGTACAAGCGCGTTGCGCCGCGGTCAGCCCATAAGCCCGCTCTGAAGCGGAGCAAGGAACAAAAGCGCCTAGATAGGGCTGAGCGCAAAGCTCTTAAGAAAAAGCAAACAAAAGAGGACACGGAGGATTTGTCTGACTCCGGCGACGAACGAATTGCCCACCAAAGCCGCGACAAGCAAACTGAAGGTGAAAACCCCCCCACCGCAACACCACAGGAAACGTCAGAGGCCGCGCGGCTAGCAGCGCAGATGGCCGCGGTCGACGTGGGCGAACGCAAATCGCGCAAGTCGTCCTCCGCAACCTCTTCGGAAGCGGAGGTAAACATCCTCAAGGAGCTGCAGCAGCAGCTAAAGCAGCAGTCCAAAATTCTGCAGCGGCAGTCCAACATATTGGACCGCCTGCAAAAGGACGCAAAACTTTCAGCGACATCCCAGGAGAAGCTGGCACAGGATGTCGCTCAACTGAAGCGGCACATCACGCCGCGCACGTCGTCTGCACCGTCCGAGTCGGGTCAGGCATCGGACCTTAGGTCCGATGACGAGACACCGTCCAAGCTAGCGGACAAGAACGCCCGCAAGCGTGCCAACAAAAAGGCACGCAAGCAGGAGGTCGCCGCAGCGTCCTCGTCAGACGACGAGGCAATACAGCAGGCCATCGTTCAGAGCGCGGCCGAAGCAGCAGCTAAGGCGGCAGCCCTCGCTGCAGCGGACCAATCTCCAGGAGTTGGATCCGCGCAGCCCCAGGCTCGCGCGCCGCGCCCGCCTCCCCAGCTCATCGGCACCAAGACGCCGATTACGGACCCGGGCGAGGCACGGCTCCGTATTCAGCGGGCCTGTAACGAGGCCTATGGTGATCTGGAACATATTGGTGACGATGATACAGTCAAAATCACCGCCACCGAGTATGCAGTGCTACACCTGAACCTTTCCAGCCCCAAGGAGCTGAGCACAGCCCAGATAGCGCAAATAAATGCACTCGTGCGAGCACTTCTGGCACAGCGCCCGCGTTGGAGCGAACGGCAGCAGCCGCCCGGACAGCGACATGTTCCCGCGACCGGTGCGGGGCCGTCGAACGCGCCGGCACCGCCGCCAATCGACTATCGGCAGGCGGTAGCCGGACCGTTTCATCAAGGACAAATGGGATCCAGCCACGGCAACACTTACGAGGTGAGCCCCAATCGTCGCTTACCCATACCTGCGAAGTTCCATGGCCGGACCGACACTCATATTTCATGCACACAAACTTGGTTTGATTCACTTGTGCAATATATGAAAATGACGGGAAGCGCGCCCAACGAACACTTCGTATTCTGGCTCACGGGACGAGCACAGGAATGGGGACAAGCACTTCTTAAATTGTACGCGGATAAAGGCGAACACCTCACATTACCTTTATTACGTTCGGCATTTCTCCTGCAATACGGGGACATACGCCGGCATACCGAGCAAGAAGTGCGCGACCGATTGTTCGCTGGTGACCACAACATGAAAACGGGGGAGCGGGTTCAGGAATACACGCAACGTTTTCGAGATATCATTCGTGATGCACGTGATATGTCGCAGGGCGAAATGATAAGTTGGTACGTCCACGGACTACCGACCCAATTGCGCAAAGCGTGCGGCACCGATGCCAACGGCCGCGACTGGACTCAATTGGATGCACTAATTGAATTCGTGCAAGGCCAGGAAGTGCGCTCACGAGTTGCCGCCTTAAAGACCGCGTCGCTGAATTTTGTCAAAACCCCCCGTGACAAAATCCTAAAACAACAGGCACGACCGCGGAAGCCAATCACCTGCCGCGACTGCAACCTTACGGTGAAGAGCATACAAGAGCACAAGACCAGTGGGCAGTGCGAACGTGTCAAGCAGCTCACCGAGAAGGATGCCCCTCTTCCCCGCCACAATGAGTATGGCGGACGGGGACGCGGAGGCCGCGGCAGAGGTTGGCGAGGCAACCAGGGTGGCCGCGGTGCCGGGGGTGACGCGATGCAGCAATAGGACAAGGGCAAGCAACTCGGGGGACCGGGCACGTCGTGTGTAATCGACGATGAGGGGTCACCGGCCGTTTTGGCAACCGAGCCGGCAATAGACGCTCTCACTACGCCCGACACTGATTGTTGTTTACCGCCACCGCCTATGGCTGAGACATCCGATCGTATGTTTTTAGTGAGCGAATTTCAACGTGTCCAGACTGAACTGGGACAGACGTTCACGTACGATGCGGCTTGTAACTGTGACGGAAGCAACAAATTGTGTGAACGCTTCGCCTGTCCTCACCGCTCGTTCTTTGACCAAGATGTGTCAGGCGAGATGGTATGGATTAATCCCCCATATACGCGCATTAAAGAGTGGCAGCAGCATTACGCAGCGTGCAAAGCCACAGCTCCAGAGCGAACCGGTGCGATGTTTGTAGCCCCAAAGTGGCCACACGTAGAGCAGCTTTTCAAAAATGCAGGCTATACGTTATTCAAAACATACGCAGCGGGTACGGTGTTAATGACCGGGCCGACAAAAAGCGGTTCCCGGCAGCCTTTACCAGGCGCCCAATGGCCCATACAACTATGGTATGATGCGCCACACACACCGGCTCAGCTAAATACCTTGCGCTCCGGATGCAGTTATACGATGACCTTTAATGGCCGCGTAGCAGACGCTCCTGCACGTTTCTTAATTGACAGTGGCGCGGATTCCGCAGGCACAGCGCATGGCTTTATCGATTTGGCCACCGTACGTCGCTTATCGCTCCCAACTCGGCAGTCGCGGACTACGTCCGTACGAATAGCATCGGGGCAACTAGAAGGACTGCACGGCGAAGTGCGTGTGTGCATGCGGATTGGCAAATATACTGAATGGGTGCGACTTCTTGTCTTACGGCATGAAATCCCAGGTATCGACGTCATTCTCGGGACCGATTGGCTCAAGGCACGTCACGCCAAAATGAACTGGCAGAAAGATACTCTTACCGTTCAGGGCCCAAACGGCACAACTGTGCTAAGACCGCTATACGCCGAAAACGGGGCCGAGGATCCCTTATGCGGCTGCCCACTGCTCAGCGTGGCAACCGCCCAACTGGAAGGCGAAGTACCACTACCAATCCTCTCAGCTAAACAAGCTGTTAAACAGCTTGCACAAGGGGCACGCAGCTACCTTATGTTAGTGCGTGAGGAAAAGCCAACGTCTAACGGCGAAGCAATGCTCGCATCAGCAGTTGCAGGCACAACCATTGTTGCCAGCGACGACCTGGCCCCGGAGCAGGAAATACAGGCGCTGATTCAAGAATACAAAGACGTTTTCGAAGAGCTTTCCGGCCTACCGCCTGACCGCGGAACCGGCCATACAATTCCCCTTGTTCCCGACGCCACACCACCTGCAAAGCGAATGTATCGTCTCTCGCCAGCAGAGATGGAAGAAGTACGGAAACAGGTCACTGAGCTCCTCGCTAAAGGATTCATCGAGCCGTCCACCTCGCCGTATGGTGCACCAGTGCTCTTTGTCCAAAAAGCCAGTGGTGAGCTTCGTATGTGCTTAGATTATCGGGCACTAAACAAGCTCACGGTTAAAAGGCGTTATCCTATGCCCAACATCACAGAAATTTTTGACACGCTCCAAGGTGCGCGAGTGTTCTCGTCGCTAGACCTCCAGCAAGGCTATTATCAGATCCGTATTTCTCAAGAAGACGTCGCAAAGACGGCCTTCATTGCTCCGGGGTTAGGTCAGTACCAATTCCGAGTGCTATGTTTTGGTCTGACCAATGCGCCTGCAACATTTCAATCTGTGATGAATGGGATATTCGCTAAGCATATCGGCAAATCCGTTCTGGTATACTTAGACGACATCCTGGTGTTCAGTAAAACGCCAGAAGAGCATTCACGACACCTCCGTACGGTGCTCGAACTGCTAAGAGAGCATCAATTCAAGGCCAAGCTGTCAAAATGCGACTTCAACAAACCAGAGCTGAAGTTCCTCGGTCACATTGTGAGTCGCGAGGGTCTGAAGGTGGACGATGCTAAGGTCGCCACGGTGAAGAACTGGCCAGTACCTAAGGACATACGCAAACTACGCGAATTCTTAGGACTCGCTAATTATTTCAGACGCTTTATCCAGGGTTACTCGAGCTTAGCAGCTCCGTTGACAGCTCTGACCAGTGTGAAAGTGCCCTTTACATGGTCGCCTCAATGCCAAGCGGCATTCGAGGGTATAAAAGATGCCTTGATTAACGCACCCGTTCTCGCCCTACCCCAGCTCGGTAAACCTTTCGAGGTCTGGTCCGATGCTTCGGTTAATGGCACTGGCGCCGTTCTTATGCAAGACGGACACCCAGTAGCATACACTAGCACGAAGTTCATCCCTGCGGAGTATAATTATACTACCACGGACCAGGAATGCCTCGGAGCCATCAATGCTCTCGAGGAATGGCGCTGTTACCTAGAAGGATCGGAATTTTTGCTCCTCACGGACCACCATCCTTTAGTGTATTTACATGAACAGCGTGGAGCGGGACTGCTGTCACGTCGGCAGGCAAGATGGATGGAGTACTTGCAACGCTTCAACGGCATGAAGTGGGAGTACCGTCCCGGGCGTACGAACGTAGCTGATCCCCTTAGCCGGGTTCACGATGCGGTGCTGGCGGTGCTCGCCGGATCGCTCGTCGGTAGCGATCTTGGCACATTAATACGTGAGGGGTACGCCGGAGACCCCTGGCTAAAAACGCCGAAGGCAGCACGGTTGCAGATAAAGAAAAGGAACGGGTTCTGGTACCTTGGTACTCAGATAGTCGTACCCAACATTCCTGAGCTGCGCACAAAGATCCTGAAGGAGTTCCATGATACACCCTTCAGCGGGCATCGTGGTGCTGTACGCACCCAAGAAGCGATCGCAAGAACATTCTGGTGGCCTGGTCTCCACACAGACACGCAACATTATGTTGCCAATTGCCCAACGTGCCAGCGCAACAAGCCCCTTAACACCAAGCCGGGGGGCCTACTGCAACCTCTTCCGACCCCAAAGGAAGTGTGGGAGAGCGTGTCACTCGATCTGATAACACAGCTGCCAACCACGAAATCAGGGCATGACGCTATTGTAGTTTTTGTGGACCGGCTCAGCAAAATGACCCACTTTGCTGCCACACACACTAGCGCCTCAGCAGAGGACTTGGCACAACTGTTCGTGTCAACTGTCTTCAAGCAACACGGCCTCCCAAAAGGACTTGTCTCCGACCGTGATCCACGATTTACGAGCAAGTTTTGGAGAGAAGTAACTCGCCTTCTCGGGACGCAGCTCTATATGAGCACGGCATTTCATCCGCAAACCGACGGCCAGACGGAACGGATGAATCGTCTCCTCGAAGAGACGCTTCGGCATTACATTGGACCTAGTCATGATGATTGGGATGCACATCTGTCGTTGATTGAATTCGCGATAAACAATTCACGACAAGAATCAATTGGTACAACTCCGTTTATGCTAAACGGTGGACGACAGCCCCGCACTCCGGCTGATCTCCATTTACCATCCAATGTGCCACGCGCCGCGTCCTTTGAAGCTGATCTCCGCGAACGACTCGCGCGAGCAAAGGCATGCCTAGAAGCCGCGCAGGCTCGGCAAAAGGCGAACGCGGATGGCCGTCGTAAGGCTGTCACGTTCACCTTGGGTCAAGAAGTGTTGCTCAATACAAAGAACATTACGTTCAAAACCCCTGGAACGCGCAAGCTCATGCCGCGCTACATCGGGCCTTTTCGCGACCTTCGTTACATGGTAAGCGTTGAAATGTCGTTCGAGAGTAACCACGTTCCCTTGGAAACCGCGTCTCAAGTTCCGTGCCAAACCCCAGGTTCCTGCTCGAGTACCTGATGGTTTCCCAACCAACCGTCTACCACGTGGCTCACACCGGCAAGACTCTGTGGTGCGGGTTGTGGGCTGTTCTGACCGCAGGTAAGGCTTCCAATATCAGCTACGAAGGCGGGCCGAAGGGGAACAATACTGCCCGGCGCACAGCCGCGTAGGGCCGACGGAGGGACTCAGTGGCAAACCGATGCCGTAGCTCACCGCCTGTGTAACGTGTCCCCAGCAGCAGGTGGGCGCGTGCTAGCCACCTGTTCCTATACATCCACGTACCCTCGTAGCCAGCTTTCCAAGGTTGCGTGGCCAACCCTGCACCCCGTAGCAACCACTGCTGGCATCTCTATCTCGCAGGTTTTTTCATCGTGACGCTACGGAAGAATGGCTGCCTCATGACCATCTTCTCCACGCTGGTGATTACGTTCTCCTTGCTGGCGGGAGGCATGTGGGACGAGCGCTGCGAGCGGGCTGCTGGCTACTTCGGCTTCTTCTGCGGCTCCTCGGCCATCTATGCGGCGTTCGCCTTCCTGTACAAGATCGAGCTGGGCGTGGAGCTGCCCGGGGTTCGGCGGGTAGCGTTCATCTGAGCTTGTTCTGTTGTAATCCACCAACTGTAAATAGCCAGTGGCCGAGCGAGCTTTGTGAAGATGCCGAGCACATGTCGAGCACGCTCTGCCCTTTTTAACCTCGTGTCCGAACCTTTTGGACAGTGTACCCACTCTCGGTAATTGCGCCACACGGCACCAAATGCCTCGACACGCGGCGTCACTCGGCAGGGTTATTTAACGCCGATTTTTCTGCGGACTACGGTGCGCGGCGTTTGATCGTATGTTGTACGGTCGTGACAGAGGAATACATTGAAGCAACTTACCTTTATCTAGTGTGGACGAAAGGTGTGTGTAGCGTGATATGGTAACTGCTGTAGCGGGATGTGTTGTGGTAGTCAAGGTGGTTTTTTCGAGCAGCAGAGTTTTGGTGTCTGTCCCGTGCGCTTATACGACATGCAACCCACACCAAGGAAGTGTCCTTTGGCGCGTTGCGTGCCGCGCCTGTGTGCTTTATTCCGTGCGTGCCGATGTATCACTGACGCAGGCTGATGCCTATCGGAAAAGCAAGGGGCCTTACATTGATACGCTAGCGTTTCCTGTGCAGATAGGTAAATTGTCCTAATAAGATAGATTTCGCAGATAAGTAAGGGTTGGGCGACTTATAAAGAAGAATGCTGTTGAAATCTTGCTGTTAAATTCCGCCGGTGTTGGAGTCGCGCTGGGACTCCAGTGCTCAGGTTACCGGTATGTGAATCTGTGTAACCTAAAGAAAGCTGAATCCTTAGGCATTGGCTTTGACGACGCTCTCGACAGCATTCGAATCTGTGCGTCCGTCGTAGTGCAACCCCTCCAACCTTCATCATCGCCGTCATGCAGTGCAGCGCACTATGCACTGTCACGGCAGCCAGATTCACGAGGATTCACAGATACGGCTTTCACGCAAATTGCCAACACAAGAATGGCTGGGGTTCATCGCTGCCTGGATAATGTTGGTGTTTCCTAGTGCGCCTCTGGGCGCCTCACACTGGGCGCCACTGGGCCTGAATGGCATCGCTGCCCTTACTACAACCGCCTCCATTTATTTGAAATTACATCCTTCAAAACTGAACGTTGACCGCCGCCAGAACATGTTACAACACAAATCTTGACGCTCCAATTCCGGTATGCTCTGCTGCCCGGTATGCTCTGCCCGTTTCCGCCCGCCGTTTCCGCCCGTACTACATACGGTTGTCGAGTGGCTGAGCTCTTGCGCGACACCCGTCCCTACCCTCCTCATTCTTCCAAGGTTGTAAAGACGGGTCCGTCTTCTTAGTGAAGCATGTGGTCGTTTTCTTTTCGGTTAGAGTGGAATGCAAGGGCCTGTGGAGGATGCACTTAAAGTAGCATGCAGCGCCACCGGAAATGTCAGCATGATAATAATGCCAGCAGCGCAATACTGCCCAATTTGTCGACTGTTAGTGCGGGGAGCTTCTTGGGGCCAGCTACGTGGGAGTTTCCGGTGGTAGGCCTCGGCGTACCCACGGGTACCTGGGGTGTGTTCCTTGTCGGGAACCCGCTGTTTTGCACACCTGGATAGCCCCCTGCACGCCATCGCGGTAAAACGCCACGGTGACGACTGGTTCATAATCGACTCACAACGTACACAACCAACAGCCATCGACCCAAATCAATGGCCGCAGTTGGCAGGGTATGTTTACTACCTTGACAACACAGATATCCTTGATACGAACTCGATGCACGTCGACATCAGAGGTGTGCAACCCCCACCAAACTGGCGCACCCGGAGAGACATGGAAACACAGGTGGAGGCACCAATCCCTCACCAACGCCCAAACCCAGGGCAGGTGGGGCCCACCCGACGAGCACGCGGCGGCCCGCAAGCGCACCCTCCGGGGCAACACCACCATCAACACAAGGCCCAGAAACCCGTACCTAGATGTGTACCCCCCAGGTCGGCACATCATCCAAATAGGCACCCGTGTGCCCCCCGCAAACAGCCCCACAACCGGCACGGACAACACGGCCTACGCGTATGACCCCCACGGGGCGTGCGTGGGGCGCCTCACACTCGCACGGCTACACCTCCTCCATGTACGCTGGCAGCACGTGAGGAGCCACACGCCCGAGCTCCACCGTAGCCTCACTGCCCAGGGCGGATTCGAAGAAGACGTGGTCCGACTCCTGCGCAGGAGCCAAATAGGTGCAGACGGCAAAAGAGGCAAGTCTACACCCCGCTCGGAAACCATGCTCAATGACCACCTAAGCGCACACCTAGTACGTGCCCTGCGCAACCTCAAGGCAGGAACCGTGACGGAACGCTTCGCCTCCCCACTCAACAGCCGTGGTGACACCGACTGCTATTTTAGCCGCCATAGTGAAGATCAGCTCTTCGGGGCATGCCCTCAGCTGGGCAGTCGCAAGCGCTGAAACAGTGGCAGCGTCCCCTGAGCCCACCGTCACACTCGTCGCCCTCCAATACGATCGGACGGGCCCATACTCGCACCTCGTCGAGAGCCCACTTGTCCACCGCCTTGCCCAACTGCGAGAAGGCGAGATGTCCAGCCTTAGGACAGGCGACGGCACGGGCGACGACGCCACGCGATACGCACGCGGCATCGACATCCTGTTGGTGGCCAATGACACAGGACTGGACGCCTTCAACAATTGTGCCTGGAAACAACTGCGCATGACCCTGACGCACAGTGGACCCGGCGCGCACCAACTGGCCCCCACGCGTATACCACGAAAACAAGGCGAACCCGACAAACGCTGGTGCTGCTGGAGAGCAATGAAGAGGGCAAAGGAACTCCGCACACACCCGCCCAGCGCGCCGTCGCTTACCACATGCGTCGAAGTGATGGACACGCCAGAACGCCTAAAGGTGGACTTCCCAGCTGTTTCGGGCCTTCAACTCGATCCTGAAAACATAATTTGGACCGACGGAAGCTGCTTAAAGCCTAGCGTGGAAGGAGGGCAGAATCGCATCGGAGCCGCCTACTACAAAGCTGGAAAGACAATTCACGTAAACCCAAACGGTACCGCCTATACAAACACAATTCAAAGAGCCGAGCTGGCAGCCATTAGGGCCGCACTCGCCGACCCTGAGGTGCACGAACAAGGCCGCGTGACCATAGCCACCATTAGCATGGCCTCGCTCTACCTAATACGGCGTGCAATTAATGCGCCAGACAAGCTGCACATCTGCAAGCACAGGGCAATTCTACTGTCGATAGTCGACCTGCTCCGAAACTACGTCCATGCCGGCACTGCCGTGCATCTTATGCATGTGCGCAGGACTCCACGGGAACGAAATGGCGGACGCGGAAGCCACGGCCACGGCCTCCGGATAAGTCGCTGCTGACGTAGCAGAGGCAGCTGATAACGAGGCATACCGCCACATCCACTGGGCGGCACGCACCAAGGACAGGTCCTTTGTCCCGGACCTGAACAGGGGACTCCTAAAACACCGGGGACGAACAGCGGCTACACTTCTAATGACCCCGACTCGACAGCACGTTGGCGGGAGGCTGCCCCCGAGCTCTCAGCACGCTTCAGCAACGCGTATCTGACCACACAGCGCATGGGCCACGCCGGGTACCGTGCACGGAGCCATGGAGGCATGCACGGGCCGCGAATAGGCATCGCACGCTCACAATCATGAGTGAACGACTTGAATACATGTATAATGAACATTCTGACGCTGTACAGTGACCCGGATCAGCTGTCTGCGGGCTGATTGGCGCTCGTGCACGCTTTTTACCGGTACCGTGCACGGAGCCATGGAGCGATGCACGGGCCGCGAATACGCATCGCACGCTCGCAATCATGAGTGAATGACTTGCATACATGTATGATTAATATTTTCCCGCTGTACAGTGACCCGGATCAGCTGTCTGCGGGCTGATTGGCGCTCGTGCACGCTTTTTACCGTGCACGGAGCCATGGAGCGATGTATGCACGCAGAGGCAGCGCACGCCCACGCCCATAGATGGAACAATTTACATATAAATATTTATATTATTTCAACTTATTAGAAGCCTGTTTCATGGCCTTTTTTGCAGTGCATGCACGTAACCGGCTAGCGGGCAATTCACTTGTGCAAGCACGTAACCGGCGGCTAGCCGGTGTGTTCTTACTGCCTCAGACCAAACATCCTGACCTCCCACTATGCATACTACGTAAATACTATCTACAAGGATACATAACACTGTACCGATGCCCTTCCTGGCACTACCGGCAAGAAAGCGCACGAAGTACCAACCTGTACAAGCGGGCCCACCATGCATGCCCAGCAGAAGCAGATACCTACGTACCTACAAACCGTCTATTGTTTACAATACGTACGCATATCTACCTGACGCAAACCTCAAGATGCTCGCCAATCCCTATAAGCCTCATGTGTTCTTGCGCAAAGGCCTCCGCATCACTGATAGGTAGGCCCAGCACCTTCTGCCATGCGCGGCGAGCAACCGTACGGTCATGACACGCACCGTGTTTCCCCCAATAACCCCGTGTTCCCAACGATTTCCGGCCTAATATCATTCGCAGGATGTCCGGTACCCCAGAATACGACGGATAAGAGCATTTCGATGTGTCCGGACAACTCGCAAGGGCGGGAACACGGCCTAAAAGGCTGGGAACTAACACGGTCATGACACGCCACATCAGCATCAGCATAGTGTGGCCCACGGTGACATCCGACAACTCCCTTAATAGTTCCAGCTCTTTGGCTTGCTGGCTTGGCTGTCGCATGCGCACAAGATTGGCTGAACCAGTCGCGCCTTGGCGTAGGGCTATGCCAGGGTTCCGCAGCATGATCGCCGGCGGGAATTCGAGGTGCACAATCCCTCCCGCTAATTTGCCTAAAGAGTGGTAAATATGTTGAAAGGAAGGATTTTAAAGTGCTCTGGTGAAAAGCAACTATGTGGGCTATGTCAGCTCTAAAGCCCCGCTCGCAAAAAAAGTACTTGGCCGGGACCAAGTACTATAATTTTCCCTCCAGTATCGAGGCGCTGATGCTACCATTTTGTATGAAACGTTCTTATGTCAAAATTACTTCTAAAACGCGGAACCGTGCTACGTGGAGTACGGGCCAGCCTGAACTATTTGGCGCTAAGTCGGCTAAACTGCCTCTAAGCCTTCTACGTTTCCACTTGAGCAGGATTTAGACCAAAATCGCGTTCTAAACCTTAAGTGGAAATAGGCTCTAAGTATATTTGTTGACGTAAGAGTATTTAAAATTTGCATGTGAATGGTTATGAAGGCGTAGCAAAGCGTGCTCGTCTTGTCTCCCTGACGTACCGTGTGCAAGTACCGGGGCGGCTGTGCCAGTATCGTGTGCACGCACCGGGGCGGCTGTGCCTGGCAGGGGGCAGTGGGTTTCCGGGCCCGAACGATAGTATGCTCCAGAGCACGCTTTCCACGGGTTTTGCCCTGTGTGCTCCAGATGTGCTAGGTGTGCGAGGCGGTGCTCTGTTCCGCACCAATTTGACGCCACTCATGTGTTTATCGTGTGTGTGCACTGGGGCGGCTGCGCCTGGCAGGGGCCAGTACATTTTCGTGTCCGAACGAAAGTGTGCTCCTGAGCACACTTGGCACAGGTTTTGCCTGGTGTGCTGCATTGTGAATGTTGTACGCGAGCGCTTCGCACCATTGCAAGTGTGTGTGGCACTATACGATTATTTATGTGCATTTCGTGCTTAGGGAGGATGTGCTTAGCGAGCAAAAATAACGTGTGCTCTGGAGCACGTTTTCCACGAGAACCCGTTGGAAATTCAAAGTGCTCCAGAGCACACTTTCCACGGAAACCCACTGCAGTAAGGAGAACAAGAAGGAATATGAATAGCATATTTTAAGAGCTTGGGATTTATCTTAGAATGTGCATCGGAGGACTATGATGATTACTTGATTGCCGGCTGCTGGTTCAGCTCATCGTGACACTCTGCGTCTTCAACTCCCGTAGTAAACCAGTACAGAAACCTGTGATATATGTGACGTCGAAAAGCATGCCCGGTTCGCAAATACCAAAAGACTTCCGAATAATTTAGCTAATTACAAAAGAGGCCTGTTACCTCTGGGCCCAGCCAGACCGTTGACGGCAGATGACCTCAACTGCCTCCCAGAAGTCTTCGGCTTCGACTGGCCAGATAAGGAAGATGCAGCGTAGGGGTGTCCACGATTATTGAAGGCGCGTCCACTAGTGTCGAAGGCGCATCCACTAGCGCTGAAGGCGCGTCCACTAGTGCTGAAGACACGTCTTCTAGGGCTGAAGACACGTCCACAAGGGTTGAAGGCGCGTCCACTAGGGTCGAAGGCGCGTCCACAACGGCTGAAGACGCGTCCACTAGAGCTGAAGACACGTCTCCACAAAGGGCACGAATTCTCAAGGCCCCTATTGCTTTCCTGTAGGTAGGTGTACGAACTGCACCGCAAGAACGAAAGAGGAGCGCCTCGCCAAGCAACTGGTCAAGGGCTAACACCCTTGACCAGTTGCTTGGCGACTGGTCAAGGGTTTTAGCCGTGCTAGGGAGCTCATGGCAGAACTTGGGGAACGGTGAGTGATTTTACAGGGGAACGTGCGGCACTACCATGTTCCGTGTTCTAGTACCTACCATGTTCCATTCATGCAGAATGAAGGCGGAGGGGCTTCAGCTCCCGCAAGGAAACACCTCAAATCCTCGGGACACCCCGCTTGCTGCTGCGGCCAAGGCAGCCTCCGAAGGGGCGGCGGGGGCACATACATGCCTCCCGGCCTAGCATCAAGGTGAGGTTAGTAACAAGGCTTTGGTGAGCTTCCCTGTTTGCCTATGTGGTTTTTTGTGTGGTGGCGGTGTGGCTGTGACGTTTGTTAAAGCACAGACGCGTGCCAGAAAAAAGCCATCCATTGCTCATCATAGATCTTTACCAACCACCTGTTCTTCCCGACCAATTCTGGCAGGGCCGGCCACCATGGACACGTGCATACCTGGGGGCCCTGGAGCAGTACAATGTCCTGAAGCCACTGGTCGAGAGGCCGGAGACAACCTATGAGAACACAAGGCTGCGGCGGCAGGCACGGAAGGAGCTGAGGGACGTTGAGGCCCGTCTTGCGCAGATGGAAGTCGAACACGGGGTAACCAGTGGGCAAATAATAGCAAGGCCTACCAGGATAGATGCGGTCTATGAACGAAAGGCGCATGAAGTGGCGAAGGCAGAAGTTGTTGGGACGGCATCAGCAGCATCCATTGCGGGTTACGAGGATAGGCTGGCCCGTAGCGTGAGCGTCCTTGCGCTTATGCAGCAGCAGAAGCCTGCAGAGCAGGTACCTCGCAGTCGCATAAGCTTGCCCTGGGAGAAGGATGCTTCCTTTTCTTGGGATGTATCTTCCCAGGATCACTTTGGGCAGTTATAGCGGCGGTGCGAGGAGGAGGGCAATCTGGTACTTGTTGTAACGGTTACAGCAGTGGGTTCCAGACCAAGAGGTAGAACCATCGGGCACATCGCCTGACACTGAGAAAGACGGAGGAAACAAAGACCGACATGCACGGGAACAAAGGCAAACCACCAGCAGAACACCAAATCGACAGGCCGTAAGCACACAGAGCAGCAGCCAGTACGTACCCCCAGGGGGGATTTGCACTAGAGGCTCCCCTATCACGCAGGAACTGACCACCAACCAACCTAACAGCCCAACAACCGACGAACCAGTGAAGCGCCGCAACGATGCAATCATCGGAACCAGCCGCCTCTCATCCCAAAAGGCACGGACCCCTAGCAGGGCTCAACGCGCATATAGAGCCAGAGTGTAAGGAGCACGGGAAACCCCGCTCCCCACGCAAGACAACCCGGGCCGATCACGAATCCACCAGTACCTCAGCCGGTCCTTGACAGTAATAGCTGCAGTAATAGCCGCCACGCAGGACTACAACATCCCAGACGACGCACGCACGTAATACAATTTCTACGTACAGCAGTGAGCGAGCACCCCTTCACAGTGGCAGCTTGCAGCGCGGCATTCATTGACGACATATCAGGAAATGAGGAAAACGCTCATTTATGTATCACTGCTGCTGATCCTGCGCTGCTAAGGATACAACTTCTACAGCACCTAGGTAGGCACGCCACTACTGGGCCGTCTTATAAAAGTAGAGCAAACAGGCAGGCCAGCGCAGCCAAGAGGCTGACCAGCAGTGATGACGCAGGCATGATGGTGATGGCATTGCCGCCATTGCCGGAGTTGGCAATGGGCAACTTGGTTTCGGGGTTGCTGCTATTGCCGGATTGGGTACCAATGCCGGATTGGGTACCATTGCCGGATCGGGTACCATTGCCAGATCGGGTACCATTGCCGGATTGGGTACCATTGCCGGATTGGGTACCATTGCCGGATTGGGTACCATTGCCGGATCGGGTACCATTGCCAGATCGGGTACCATTGCCGGATCGGGTACCATTACCAGGTCGGAGGTTGCTGTCATTGCCCTCACCCTCTTCCTCGCCCTCACCCTCTTCCTCGCCCTCACCCCCTTCCTCGCGAGGAGGGGGAGCGCCCTCACCCTCTTCCTCGCGAGGAGGAGGGAGATCGCCCTCGCCCTCTTCCTCAACCTCAACCTCGTCCTTAACCTCACGCCGCATCCACCCTCCCGCACGCGCACTGCCCCAACCTGTCACAGCCGCCGACCCGGCGGAGTTGTCAATGGGGAAATTGGGTTGGAGGTTGATGTATGTGTCGTACTTTGTGACGTCGGCTACGATGGTGTAGTCCTCGCAAGCAGTCTCGTCCATCACCACACACTGGTTCGACGCGGTGTTCACTGCCTTAACCCAACTGCACGGTTTCAAAGGCGCGGGGAGCAAATAGAGAGGAGTTACTACGTTGGGGGGTAGCTGAATAATGCAGCCGCCGGGAATGCATGCTCGTCACATCAACCACGAGAGGCACGGCACACGCATCACCCCATATGGGGTGATGGTATGCATACTATCAACCTATCTGACCGGTGGCCCCTGCAGCCGAATCCAATCCCCTTCATTGCAACCAATTAACCAACCAACCAACCAACTCATCATGTGGGTCCAGCGCCTGACACAATCAACTCACGGTTCGGTTGGGTCGAGCAGCAAGTCGACACCAACATTCGCAGCAACCGAGCACGATCCCGTCCAGGCGCAGCCCAGAGAGGTCTTGCAGCTGCTGCGGGTCGTGGCCGCGTCACAAGCTTCCATGATGCCCTTGAACCTGTTCACTCCGTTGCACGTCCCGTAGAGTTCAGGGAAGATGGAGAGGATGCCACTGCCCTGCGTATCGTGCACATAGGTAATCGAAGGGGCCACGAGCGAGTTTAATTGGGTGCTGGCGGAATGGAAAGGAGCACACCGTGGGGGAGTGGCATGAAAACCGGTTATTTATATGACGAGGACAGGATAGCTGATGACGAGGATAGGATATCGCTTCGATAGCTGGCGCATCCCCACCGTTGGGGGAGAGGGTTGCACCTGTGTGCACGATCCACGGGCGAGCGACATGTATATATGTATGTGCGCCTCGTAAACGGCCGGAGGTAGGGCTATGAGCGAGCGAGGGGGCGAGGGCGCTGTGCGGGGTGAGAGCCAACTTACTGCGTCTGACTCGCTCAACTTCGCTGAGAGATCGGTGTTAAGAGTCTTATTAAGAGCCCACTTGGGACTGCAGTCCCCAATGCTCGTAGTACCGGTCACTGTGGCCAGAACTGCGCATGCAGGAAGGGGCGGCAGCCAAGCACGAGGTTTCATGACGTCTTGCCAAGTCGCTATCCACCATCCAGCAGCTAGCGCCACCCAACACCACGGCAACAGGCACCGGGACCTACGAGCAGAGGTCGTTTCGATGTACAAGAACTTACCCCAATAGTTGTTATTAACATCTTGCTGCCAAGCGCAGTCGCTGTTTGCGCCACAGTCGGCTTGCGTCAATATGGTTGTACAAGTATTGGCCAGGTCGGCCAGGGATCCAGGGCAGTACTCAAGCCCGCGCAGCCACTGTCAGCGGGGTGGGGTAGGGAGCCGGAGTTAGCCACTGTCAGTGGGGTGGGGTAGGGAGCCGAAGTTAGCTAGATAGCCACTGTCAGTGGTGTGGAGTAGCGAGCCGGAGTTAGCCACTGCTGTCAGTGGTGTGGGGTAGCGAGCCGGAGTTAGCGTGGCGGTGAGACACGAGTGGAGGTGAGACACGAGCTAAACTGAAGTTGGTGCGTGGTCCCTTGACCTCCAGCGCGTTGGCGGTGCGTGCTTGCTTACTCCTGGGTTAAGGAAGCCACGGCGGCCCAGGTTGCACGCCTTGCCGTCCCAGTCGCATGACTGCGCAGGATTGGCGAGGCAAGTAGCGCTTGTATCATGTCCTTCGCAAACCCTGATAAGGGCGGCGGCACGGCCCAGAAGCCTGCATATGCGGCGGCGGCGAGTAATGTGTGACGTCAGAGGCATGCGGTAAAGACAAGCAGACATTTGCTACACATACAGAATAAAAGCTCCAGATTTCAAACGAACCTGCGTGCTGTACATATAAGGAGTACCGCACTCCGATGACTTACTTCTGACTTTCGGTCGCTGGCACGCCGCTAAGGCTTGAAACAAAATCCACGTTAAGGTCACAGCCAGTGGATGTTACGACGCATTGTGGCGCATCAGTTACATCGGCAGAGAGCAGCATGCGCCCAATTGCAGGCCTCAAGTGCCCTAAATTGCTGGACACCTTGAAGGGACGTAATCCAGCAGCCTTGAATGGATATATGTCATGCTTGAAGGCATTTGCCGACGTCAGGAAGATGCCTATAGCCAGCAGAGCCACTCGAAATGGTGTCATATTTTAACGCTTTGATTGTAAATGGTTTTTATACCTTAGGCACCGACCGACGCGAGGCGTTAAGACCGCAGTTGACACAGATAGATCATGCATACGTATACAAGAACCGTTTCAGGGAACGAGAGTGTTGCTGCATTTATGGTAAGGAACAGCCGTACAGTATCCTACCCTACGTACTATTCTGAACGGGCATTCTGAACGGGCGATTGGCTTCAAGATCCTACGTCATCACTTGTACACGCACCAGTACATCAAATTAGTGGGACGGAGCTCCTTCCGCACTCGCCATTAATTTGTCCACATCAAATTAGTGGACTGGAACATTTGAGTACGGTACGGAAACAAATAAAGTGTGACTATATATATATGTACGACACTTCCAGTGCGTGCTCTCACCAGTCACGCTAATCGATTACTCCAGTCAGACTGGCTGGTATGTATGTGGCTTATCCCTATGCGAGGATGGGCGTATCAGATATGGGGGGTGCTACAGTAGGCTAACAGAAGCCCTATCATTTTGGCCTATCTATCTATCAGATACCTAGCAATTGGCTAGCAATAGCTATATATAGCCAGCTACCTAGCAGGGGCGCCCGCGTGCTAGGCGCACCTGCTAGCTTGCTGCTAGGGGCTGCTAGCCTCGCTCGCTGCTAGGTTATCTGATAACCTCCTGCTACTTATCAGATAAGGATGCTAGGATCGACGGTCGGCTGACAGGTAGGCCGAACGGCTGGACGAGCAGGGTGCCTGCTGGCTCTTGCGGCTTTTGTTCCCGTACAAGAAATAAGGGTTGCTTTCTTCGTGTGTGTGGCGGGCCAACTTGCCCCGCCGCAAGCCAATACTTTGCAACATACACGGGCCAACTTGCCTGTAGCACAGCTACACGGAAAGCACATAAGGCTGCACAGCAGACCTAACAAGTACTAATAAGTACGCTCGCTCAGCATCCTACGTAGGAGGCCTTTTCGCGACCTTCGTTACATTATTATTGCCCGTGGCGTACTTGGACGATGTGTGAGATAATCTCCCTTACTTTCTCAATCCTTTGTTCCTTGCATGTATAAAAATATCCGAATGAAGATTGCAACGATCTAGGAATTCTAATGCAAAGAGCGCCGCGTTTCATGACAGGTTGCAAAGTATTGGCTTGCGGGGCCAACTTGCCCGTGGATGGCCTACTTGGACGATGTGCGAGCGAATCTCCCTTTCTCAACGAATCCTTTCTTCCTTGCATTTCTAAAAAGAGCCGAATGGAGCTTGCAACGATCTAGGAATCCTAATACTTACAAAGATCGCCGCATTTCGATGACAGGTAGTGAAGTATATATTGGCTTGCTTGCGGCACCCCACCTAGGGGCAACTTGCCCGTGGCGTACTTGCACGATGTGTGCGTGAGATAATCTTCCTTTCTCAATCCTACCTTTGTTCCTTGCATTTCTAAAAAGATCCAAATAAAGATTGCAACGATCTAGGAATGAATTAGAAAGCAAAGAGCGCCGCGTTTCATGACAGGTTGCAAAGTATTGCTTGGGGGGCTGTCTGCGCAGGTCCGCCCACCACAGCTACCTATCGCGGAACCTATGTTCATCATCTCAGCCACTGCTGGGGCGGGCACCCCGGGTAGGTGTGCCCCTCTTTCCTGGGCTTTCCTGGGCTGCCTGGACTATGCTGGGGAAGGTTGCTCGCCGCGCATGGCAGAAGGTGCTGGGCCTATCAGTGATGCGGAGGCCTTTGCGCAAGAATTATTATTATTATTACATTACGCCGGCACTAGGCCTGGCATGTTGTTAAGGGGGCGGGGCGGTGAGGGCATCAGTACACCCTATACGCTCGCGCCACCAGTACCAATCCACCTCATATCGCTAAGGCCCACGCCACATTATCGCTGTGGACACATGAGGCTTATAGGGATTGGCGAGCATCTTGAGGTTTGCGTCAGGTAGATATGCGTATTGTAAACAATAGACGGTTTGTAGGTACGTAGGTATCTGCTTCTGCTGGGCATGCATGCATGGTGGGCCCGCTTGTACAGGTTGGTACTTCGTGCGCTTTCTTGCCGGTAGTGCCAGGAAGGGCATCGGTACAGTGTTATGTATCCTTGTAGATAGTATTTACGTAGTATGCATGCATAGTGGGAGGTCAGGATGTTTGGTCTGAGGCAGTAAGAACACACCGGCATTTCTAACAAGAGCGAGCCGAATCGAGCTTGCAACGATCTAGGAATCCTAATACCTACAAAGATCGCCGCATTTCATGCGTGACAGGTAGCGAAGTATTGGCTTGCTTGCTTACTTGCGTCACCCCACGCACCTGGGGGCAACTTGCCCGTGGTGTACTTGCACGATGTGGTGCGTACGTGAGATAATCTTCCCTTCTCAATCCTTTGTTCCTTGCATTTCTAAAAAGATCAAAAATGAAGATTGCAACGATCTAGGAATTCTAATGCAAAGAGCGCCGCGTTTCATGACAGCTTGCAAAGTATTGGCGTGCGGGGCGGGCCAACTTGCCCCGCCGCAAGCCAATACTTTGCAACATACACGGGCCAACTTGCCTGTAGCACAGCTACACGGAAAGCACATAAGGCTGCACAGCAGACCTAACAAGTACTAATAAGTACGCTCGCTCAGCATCCTACGTAGGAGGCCTTTTCGCGACCTTCGTTACATTATTATTGCCCGTGGCGTACTTGGACGATGTGTGAGATAATCTCCCTTACTTTCTCAATCCTTTGTTCCTTGCATGTATAAAAATATCCGAATGAAGATTGCAACGATCTAGGAATTCTAATGCAAAGAGCGCCGCGTTTCATGACAGGTTGCAAAGTATTGGCTTGCGGGGCGGCCAACTTGCCCGTGGATGGCCTACTTGGACGATGTGCGAGCGAATCTCCCTTTCTCAACGAATCCTTTCTTCCTTGCATTTCTAAAAAGAGCCGAATGGAGCTTGCAACGATCTAGGAATCCTAATACTTACAAAGATCGCCGCATTTCGATGACAGGTAGTGAAGTATTGGCTTGCTTGCGGCACCCCACCTAGGGGCAACTTGCCCGTGGCGTACTTGCACGATGTGTGCGTGAGATAATCTTCCTTTCTCAATCCTACCTTTGTTCCTTGCATTTCTAAAAAGATCCAAATAAAGATTGCAACGACCCTCGTGCACACTATGCTTCTTCACTGACTCCTTACCATAACGTTCTACACTGAACTGTTGTATTGTTTTGATTGCAGGGTTTTGCAACTCATTGTGTCATGGAGCTTTGGTCCACTGACATTTGGATCACACCTGGGCTCCTGGTTGATGGACAGCAGCCCCGTGGATATGATCTGCGTCGTTTCTTTGATGAAAAGCTGGCATCAATTACACTCAATGGTTCCGTCAGGCTACAGGCCTTCAATGCTGCGTCGGCTCAATCACAAAGGGAGTGCTGGTTCATCACTCGCAAATGCAAGGCCAGCAGCAGCATGTGGGCTGGCAAGATAACTGGCCTTTATCGGTACGAATCCCCAATATTAGTGTCAGGTGGGCCTCGGTATGATGCGGTTCTAGAGGTAGAGTGGCATGCAACTAGCACTGGTCCGCGGGGTAGCCCTTTAATTGACCGTGGCATCAATGTCCCCCTAGTTGAGAAGAAGAAGTCCACCGTTAATGAGGAGATATCTTCTCGTTATTATCTTGCCAGCGGGGTGGCACCCACACGTGTGCACGTCCTACCACACCCCAATGATAGGAATACCTTGTGTGTGCTGTCAAAGAGCTTCTCATTCATGCGTGTAGCAGGTTGGGAGCCGCTGGGACCAGTCACTGGTGCCGCTGCAATTATGAAGTAACTCAGTGTTAGGTTCAGGGTCTACGGTTCAATACTGAGCACTCATGGCATCATTTATTGAACACATTTGGACCTAGTGGATACGTCGCCCTTCTTCCTGTGTCATACTCTATGGCGGGTGACAGGCAGGGATAGACACATGCTGTGGGTGAAAGGGTTTCTATCCAGGGTTTTTATCCCTTTCTTCTGCTGTAATACCATAGAGCAGTAATGAGATATGAGTGGGGTCATTATACTTGTAAAATCGGGCATGCCTGAACGCTTAAAAAAGTATATGAGTCATCACAAATGATACATAACACTTACACAGCCATCGCTAACATACCTCCAGTCAGCAGGTGGACCAGCTTACTGGGTTTGCCAGCCGGAAAGTCGTTAAGCTGGTCATAAGCTGGTTTCTTAGGAAGCATGGTAGTGCCAATCCCTAAGTTTGGTAAGACAGGCTTTACACCAGCTTAGGACCGACTTAGCTAAGCTGGTGCACCGACTTAACCCATATAGCCGTTTGGTAGGGCCCTACCAAACGGCTATATGGGTTAAATCAGTGATTTAGCAGCTTAACAGGCTGAGAAACGGCAGGAGGGCGGGCCCGCTAAGCAGACTCAAGGGCTGCTGAGCACGCACGGAAACCGGCTTAACGCTCTCTTAGCTAAGAAAAATGCTAAGCAACGCTAAGCAACACGGTAGCGGCAATACCCTTTCTTAATAACTTAGTGGTAAGAATTTGCCGGTGCCGCCCTTCTTAGCAAATTTCTTAACCACTTAGCGCAACCGCCAAACGTGTTTAGCTGCTTATCTTTCGCAGGGGAGGCAGAATTGTTATTAGCTGTTTCTTAGCGGATTCTCAATTGGCGGATTCGAATATCCATTTTTTCTGAATTTGGGGGCGGTAGGTATGGAATGCCAATAGAATTTGTATTACAAGCAATGATCCGTACGTGTTGATTGCTTGGTACCGACCCATGAGGTACCCATGAGGTACCCATGTCTCCGCAACATACAAATGGAACAGCTGCTGTATCACCCTCACCATCCAAAGCTATAGGCATATTGACATACATACCCCCCTATAATATATGAAGCTGCAGCCCACCAGTCACACATACACCTGCTGCCACCCGCACCATAAAAAAGGCCTTTAGCAACAGCTCACACAGCCATTGTGGGTGTTTTGGGTTATGGGGCCTGGGGACCCCGCCCCGCTTTTCGTGGGTGGTTTTGGGAGGTGGGGCTTGGGGCCCCCGTTTTGCCGGGTCGCGCTTCTCCTCGCGTCTCGCTGCTGGTGGTGGTTCGCGTTTTCTGGATGCGCTTGTGCTCCTCCCCGTGCTTTGAGTTGTGCGTGCTGCCTCCGTGTCCTCGTGTTTGGCTGTCTTCGGCTTTTGCCCCTTCCCGGCCGGTGGGGGCGGGCTCTTATGCCCGGTGATCTGTGTCGTGGTCTGGCCCATCGGGCCTGCCTGGTTGCGCTTCCACGCTCGTAGGTGCTCCACCTCCCTTGTAACTCTCGCATTCTGCTTAAACATTTCAAATCTGCCTTGACTGCCGCACCAGCTACGTACGTGTCACATGCGTTTGTAGAAACGGATAATGCCATAAGTCATTCAAAAGCCTTCCATAAGACCTCGAAAGTGTGCCAGCCCGGTATCCACAAGCGACCCATGGAACCGCCCCAGCTGGACGCAGCCAAATGCGTTCTCCGTAAAATACAAATAATGATTGCATATTAAGGGGAGATTCACGGGCCATCTTTATTTACGTGACGTTTTCGGATGCAAAATTACGTGCGGCACAATGTACACGCATTGCAACACAATTGTAGGATACAGCAACTATTAGGGATAAAACATACAAACACAGATTAGAGATGGGCTATTTTTAAAGCTTTGTTGCACCGAATTGACAGTCGACGCCAGCATGAGAGGACGCCGCCAAGCAAATAGAACATAATATGTTCGGGATGTGTGCGTATTACATAGGGCAAATCTAGCAGTCGCGTTTGTTACGGAGACATGCGGTAAGTCGCGCGGGGTAAACAGTTCCTCGGGTGTTATTCACCCGCCCAACGCTCTCAGGGCTTCCAAGCACCATCTCTTATCCCCGCCAACCCCAAGCCAGTAAGTATGCATCAGCGGCGTTCATCTGCAATATCTTCCCTCGTGATCACCAGCAGTATTTATTAATGTGGTCAACACTGTGCAGTTGCTTCCGGGAAACTCTCCGCCCCTTGCACCTTCCACGCCAACAAGGCAGCTGCTGCTGTGGCAGCGGCTGTGGCGGCACCGGCGGGGGCTCGCTTGAAGCGCTGACGCCAGCCCGACCTAGCGACACCAGTCGACGCAGCCGCCTTCGTGCCTGTCTTCTCCCGTACGGCATACGTACGAACGCTGTCACCGCTGCCAGCCCGAGATGGCAGGCCGTGAGGCACCTCCGGAGGAATCCGAGCTCGCAGCACAGGCCTTGGCTGCCCTGTCGCTCTCCCCCCCTCCCTGCCCCTGCCCCGGCCCCACCCCGGCAGCCATCGGCAGCGATGGCAATGACGGCGGCGGCGGCGGCGGGGACGACCAGTCACCATCAACGCAGCACGCCCCGCAGCCATTGGTCCCGGTTGCGCCCACGCCAGTAGCAAGTGCTTGCTCCGAAGCCCTGGCCGGTGCCGGCGCCGAAACCCCGCCCGCCAGCAACGACGGACGTGGCGGTGCCACGTCCTCCTCGCCCCCCCTGGAGTCCTTGGCCGCCACCTCACGTGTCGCTGGCATGTCCACGGCGCTGCAGGCGCTGCGGGAGCTGGTGGGCTGGCCGGCGCTGTATGCGACGGAGGGGGCCGCCCTGGGTGTGAGGTGGCCGCGGGGGCTGCTGCTGCACGGCCCTCCCGGCTGCGGCAAGACATTGCTGGTGCAGGCGGTTGCGGGTGCGCGCAGTGCAGGGCGGGGGGGGAGAGGTTTTCCGAATTGGGTTATTGAGTTTCGTTTGGGGTTGGAATGGGGTTGGGAAGTCAGTGTTTGGGGGCTTTTTGGGTTCGGGGCTCTTAAGTGGTTTTTGGGGGTGAGGGGTGAGATTATGTGTTGGTGGTGGCTTGCTTGCTTGCTTGCTCGCTTGCTTGCTTGCGCGCATCGCGTTGGAGGATGGAGTGACATGCGATGTCTGAAGATCCCTGTTTGATTTTCTCTTATCCGTGTTTGCCTCCCCCGGGCCCCCAAAGCCGAGGTGGGCGCCGCGCTGCACGTGGTCACCGCCGCCCGGGTCACGGGCGCCTTCACGGGGGAGAGCGAGCGGCGGTTGAGGGAAGTGTTCTCCCGGGCGCAGGCGGATGCAGACGCGGGCAGAGTGGCGGTGGTGTTCCTGGACGAGGTGAGGGCACGTGGGGGCTGTCGTACTGCTCCTGGATGGGGAAAAAAGACACGTGGGCCTGTCGTACTGCGCTGCCCGCTGTGCGCCGCGTGCTGTGTGGTGTCATTAAGGGCTTCGGCTGTGTATCTTTCGGAGCTTGGAAGGAGGCCCTGCCAACCAGTATGAAGCTGCCAACCTACCAACCGCAACTCCAAACGGTCCAATCGCCTAACCGTCCGACCGGTGCAGGTGGACGCACTCTGTCCCCGCCGCGACGGGGGCCGAGCCCACGATTCGCGAGTTGTGGCCCAGCTGCTCACCCTCCTGGATGGTGCTGACACCGGCAGGAGCACCGGCCTCGCGGCGCCACCAGCGGCAGTAGCAGCAGCGGCAGCGGCACCACCAGCGGCAGTAGCAGCAGTGGCAACAGCAGTGGCAGCAGCAGCAGCAGCAGGTGGAGGAGGCGTGGCCGCGACATCGGAGGCCGGATCGGGCGGAATCAGCGCCCAAGCCCGTGTCGGGCCAGGCGGTTGCGGCCACCTGGTGGTGGTTGGCGCCACCAACCGCCCCAACGCCCTGGACCCGGCGCTGCGGCGGCCGGGCCGGCTGGACCGGGAGGTGCTGGTGGCGCTGCCGGATTCGACGCAGAGGCTGGAGATACTGCGGTGCGTACGGAATCAGGAACCCTGGCAACCGAAAACGGATTAACGAACTGCCCCAGAGGGGCCGGGAAGGGGTGGGGTACAACTGGAGAGCGCAGTCGGTGGAGTCACACTGAACACCGCCACGCCACCACCGGTCACCGCCGCCAACACCCGCCTCTGCTGGCTATGCAGGCTGCACACTCGCGGCCTACAACTCGCTGCTGACGTGGACATGGCGGCAGTAGCGGCGGCCTGCCACGGCTACAGCGGCGCGGACCTGGCGGCGGCGGCGCGGGAGGCGGCCATGGCGGCGCTGGCGGAGGTGGCGGCGGCGGTGTACGGCATCGGCGCGGCGGCCGAAGCGGCTCCGTTGCCGGCGGCGGGGCTGCGCGCGGCGGCGGCGCAGCCGCCGCCAGTGCTCGTTGTACGGCCGGATCACATGGCGTCGGCGCTGCGTAAGGTCCGGCCGTCGATCATGCGGGGGGCCGAGGTGGACATCGCCCCCGTCAGGTGGGTGTGGGCCCATGGGTCGAAGGGGGTTGAGATAAAACCCGAAGAAGCGGGCATGAGAGGAAACTAGAGGGAGGCAAGAAACCCTTCTCGGTACCCCGTCCCGCACCGCACCGCCGGCGCCCACCACGCCCCACATCCTTGCTCCACGTTGAACCTTTCTTCCCCCCCCCCCTCCGCCTCCTCAACACCCACCCCTAGCTGGGACGACGTGGGCGGCCTGGACGAGGTGAAGCGGCGGCTGCGGCAGGCGGTGGAGTGGCCGCTGAGGCACGCAGCGGCCTTCGAGCGGCTGGGACTAACTGCACCCCGGGGGGTGCTGCTGCATGGACCGCCAGGTGGGTGGTTTCTTAGTGTATTGAGGTTTAGGGTTTTACGGTTTTAGGGTTTTAGGGTAGAGCCTGAGCCCGACGTTTTACGGTTTTAGGGTTTTAGGGTAGAGCCTGAGCCCGAACCTAAGACTGCCCCTGGCCGGTTTTCCCAGCCCGACCAGCCTCTCCAACCCGACCAGCCTCTCCAACCCGACCGCCCCTTCCAACCGGCCACGCACCCCCCCCAAACATCCTGGTGCAGGCTGCTCCAAAACCACCCTCGCGCGCGCCGCCGCCACCGCCTCCGGCGCCACCTTCCTGGCGCTCTCCTGCTCGCAGCTCTTCTCCATGTATGTGGGTGAGGGGGAGGCGGCGCTGCGGGACGCATTCAAGCGAGCACGGATGGCGGCGCCGGCGATAGTGTTTTTGGACGAGCTGGACTCGGTGGCGGGTACGAGGGAGGGGGAGGAGGTGGGAGGAACAGGGGACGCCAGGGGAGGGGGGAGGCATGGGCGCGGGGGGAGGGAGGGAAGGGAGGTCAGGGTTTAACGATATCGCTACACACGTGCTGCCAGGTGTGCCACGTGGCCGAACCACGGGTCCATGAGCCCTCACGCCGCTGCTGCACCACCCCCATCAAAAGTATCCTAATCAGTTCAGTTTTACTTGCCAGTGCCGACCTACGGGTTTTCTCTCATACCACCCTTGCTGCCGCACACGATCCGCAGGGCGCCGGGAGGATAGCTCCTCCTCCTCGGGGGGGGGTCCCGACGCTGGGGTGCGGCTGCTGACAACGCTACTGACAGAGATGGACGGCATAGAGCTGGCAGCGGGTGAGGGAGGCTCCGGGGCGGGGAAATGGAGGGCAGGGAGCCTCCAGGGTGGGGAAATGGAGGGCAGGGAGGCTCCAGGGTGGGGAAAGGAGGGCGGGGGCATTGGCGGGCAGCCGTCGCCTTGGATGCTGGTCGCACCGGTAGTCGCACAGCCCCTAGCGAGGGCACAGCTCACGACTGGGGCGCAACCCTCCCCACCCAACCTCTTTGCAACTCCCCACCCAACTCACCTTACCTGGTGAGACCCCGCTGGGCCCAGCACCACCTGCTCCTCGTCACCCACCGCGCCCACCCTCCAACCTTCGGCTTTAGTATTCCCAACCCAGTTCTCCAGCATGCATCTCACAACGTCTGTTCTAAACTGTTTTTCCGGGCATCCACGGGTCTTCCTCGAACCCTCCAACCCACGTGCACACGCCAGGCGTGCTGGTGCTGGCCGCCACCAACCGCCCCGGCGCCGTCGACTCCGCCCTGATGCGCCCCGGCCGCTTCTCCTCGCTGCTGTTCGTGCCGCCCCCGGACGAGGCGGGCCGCCTGGCGGCTCTGCGGGTGCACTGCCGGCGGATGCCGCTGGGGGGGGACGTGCAGCTGGCGCAGGTGGCGGCGGCTACGGACATGTACACGGGTGGGTGGGGTTGCAGGGGAAAACCGTGTACGAAGAGAAAACCGTTCTGGGGACAGACGCTGGGAGGTGCATGCTGGAGGGTGGAGCAGGGGCTGGGCGGGTGAGGGATGTGTGTACAGTGTGCAACTGGGGGCTGTGTTTCGAACTTTCGATTGGCCGGCCTTAGCGGAGGTTGTTTGGGTCGGCGAAGGGTGCCTGTTTCCCAGATCTGCCACGACGCCAAAAAACCTAAAGCACTTCAACCTCGACCCCCCTTATTCCCCTCCTGCCGGCATCTCATCCCCCCAACGTGCATGTTTGTACGACACGGCTTCAAGGTGCGGAGCTGGCTGCGGTGTGCCGCGAGGCGGCCCTGGCGGCCCTGCGCGAGGACCTGCAGGGAGCGGAGGAGGTGGCGGCGAGGCACTTCGCGGCGGCGCTGCGGTCGGTGCGGCCGGCGCTAAGTGCGGAGGAGCTGGAGCAGTACGCCGCCTGGGGCCGCGGCCGCGGCGGAGGGGCGGCGGGGGATGCGTGATCCGGCGGGGCAATGGACGCCCCGGTGACGGGGTCGATGGTTTCGGAGGGCGGTACTGACGCCGAAGGATGTGAGATGGGCGCTGGAGGGGAAAGTGCGGACACTTGGTTGGGCGGGAGTGTGTGTTGCTGCGGACTCCTCCAAGGAAGCCGCTGGCGCGGCTCCGTGCGCTTGCCAGGACAGCTCCCCTGTAACTACTCTGGTAGCATTTGTGCTGTCTTGGAAAGAGGCAAACAATACGGAGTGCACCTTGGCAGAGTCCACACAGCAGTCGTCGGGAACCTCGGGATGCGTAGTTGCGTACGATATCTGGTACGACGCCTTTCTGCTTTCATCACGCGTCTTTACTACAGTGTTACACACACATAGATCATACAGATGCAGTACGCCTATGGGTGCGCTCATGTAGTAATTGGTGCTGGGCCCGGCGAGTTTGAGGTGTTGCAGTTCTCGTAGTTTGCTTGCTGCTTACATGACCTCCAATGCACAGCTTCAATTTCACATGATTGAGCTAGCGTAGTCCTTGGAACGCACGGATTGCCAATGGCTTTCTTTGCGACGCAGCTGCTTGACGACTTTGTAATACCTACCCCATCAGACTTTGGTCCTGAAACGGAAGTAGGACCTGATGAAAACGTCATACTTCCCCCGCAGCAGGTGTGCTTTCTGCCATCAACCGCGAACCGTCGCGTTCGCTGCCATCGCCAGACTGCTTCCTCCCTCCTCGCCTTGCAGGTCGGAATGCTTGTCGTGGACTCAGAGCAGCAGCGTGACGTGTTTGAATACCCTTTATTCCATGGTAAGATCTTTGTGGTGCAGGCAGGGAAGCTAGCAAGCATGGACATCGCGTGCTACACCCCGATCCTCTGCCCGCAGGCTGTAACGTGATTGGACGTGAGGTACCTGATGTTTCGGGGGCGGATGATGTCCGTGCGGAGCGGCTCCGGCAGTGGCGCGACGAAAATTTGGAGCTTCACGTCGAGGGTAAGCGCTGTGGTCCATCTGTGCACCAGATCGACCCTGCTGGGGGCCTACGGGGAGCCAGGGGGGTGGGTTCTGATTCTCGACAGGCGCGGCTGACGGTGGTTGGCTGATTGGCTTGGAACAGTTTGACCACCGGTGGCCACTGCTGGAATCGATGCCTCCCCTCCACGCCTCTTCCGCCCCCCTTCTACACCTCCCTCCCCTGCAGCCATCTTCCTGCCCGACCCGAGCATCTCCAGCGAGCACGCACACATATGTGAGTACCTCTTGAGCATGCCGTTGCGCTAGGTGCCTGAGGCCTGCATTGCCGCGCCGCTGCTGCCGGCACTACTGCTCCGTCAGCATGCCATGTGCCAGCGACTGATATACCGATGTTGCCATGTGCCAGCGACTGATACCGATGTTGCCATGTGCCAGCGACTGATACCGATGTTGCCATGTGCCAGCGAGTGATACCGATGTTGCCATGTGCCAGCGACTGATACCTATGTGGCCATGTCGATAGAGGCTCACGTGATCGTGAAGCTCCATACGGAACCTGACCACGTGCCTGCCCCCCCGGGCGCGTGCCCCCCGCCCGTGGGCTTGTTCCCTCTCCTGCCGCGTCACCTCGCACTCAGACATGGAGGACGGGGGCCTCAACTGCTTCGTCACGGCGAAGCGGAGCACCAACCCGGTTAGTGGAGGACAAGGGCCGACTGGGTCCAGGGGAGGCGGTTTCGGTTGCTTTCGCTCCCATGCATGGACTCGCACGACGCAGTTAAAGCACGCACAGCCCCTCGAGCTGTGTATTCCCCCCCCCCCCGCCTACGTTCCCGCCGCCTACATCTCCCGCCACCTACGCTCCCGCCGCCTATGCTCCCGCTATCTTACCCACCGCCCCTGCAGAGCCTGATGGTGCCCGCGGGGGTCGCCTCCCGCTCCCACGCCCTCGCCCCCGGGGTGCGCTACAACGTGCGCGCCGACGACGTGCTGCGCTTCGGCCGCCTCTCCTGCCGCGTGCTGTGCGGCCAGGACCTGGTAGACTGGCAGCAGCAGCGGCAGCAGCGGCCGCCGCAGCCGCAGGGACAGGAGGGGAGAGCAGCTTCGGCGTCGGTATCGGCGGGGAGGGCAGGGGCGACGGCGGCGGCGGCTGCGGGGCTGCCGGCTCGCCGCATGTCGGGCGGGTCGTCGTCGCCCGCAGCGCGGGGGTCGGGCGGCGGCGTGAGCAGCGGGGAGGGGGGCGAGCGGCTCTCCAGGGGGGGCGCAACTGGGGCACGGTCGTCACTGGGGCCGGGAGGCAGCCCCTCCCTGGAGGCTGCCGGGACGGTGGGTGCTGCTGCTGCGGCTGCTGGAGGGGCTGGGCAGCGGGACGTGTGGGACAGCGAGCGGCGCGGGGCTGGCGAGCCGGTGGACCACCACCAGCCGCCACTGCAGCAGCAGCAGCAGGTGGTGCCGCCCACGCAGGACATGTGGACGGGGGCACCGCCGGTGCCGCCTCTGGACTCTCACCAGCCGCTGCCTAGCTCAGCGCCGCCCGCTGTCGTCAGCCCGGTGCTGCTGCGCACCCGCCAGCAGCATAGCCCTCCGCCGCCGCCGCCTCAGCATCAGCAGCAAAAGCAGGAGCACCAGCACAGCCCTCCGCCTCTTCCTCTTCAGCAGCAGCCACAGCAGCAAAAGCAGGAGCACCAGCACAGCCCTCCGCCTCTTCCTCTTCAGCAGCAGCCACAGCAGCAAAAGCAGGAGCAACAGCACAGCCCTCCGCCTCCTCCACCTCTTCAGCAGCAGCAACAGCAGCAACAACATCACAGTCCTCCTCACCCACAGCACCAGCACCAGGAGCAAATGCTTCAGGTGGTGGTCCTCTCGCCCAATGCGGAGGGGCTGGCGGGGTCAGCGCCGTTGCACCTCGCAATGCACCCGCAGCAGCTGCTGCTACACCACCACCAAAACCAGCACAACCACTACCAGCACAACCAGCACCTCGTCCCTCCGGGTGCCGCCACGTCTCCAGTGGCCGCCGCCGCCGCCTGCTCCCCTGGAGCCCAGGCCCTCGGCGGCCCCCCTGGAGCCCAGGCCCTCGGGCCCTCCCCGGGTGCCGCTGCCGCTGCCGGCACCACCTTTTTGGTGCTGCCCAACGGCGCCGGTACGTCACTGATGCCGCTGGCGGCGGCCCCCGCCGCTGCGGCCGCCTCCTCGCCGGGGGGTGCGCCGCCAGGAGGAGGAGTGCCCTACGGGCACCTGGTCATGCCGCTGGGGCCGCCAGAAGGGCAGCTACTGCGAGGGTCGGGAGGCGCTGTAGCGCTGGCCGCGCAGCAGCAGCAGCCGCACCCT
The DNA here is from genome assembly GCA_003116995.1 of Yamagishiella unicocca. NCBI lineage: Eukaryota > Viridiplantae > Chlorophyta > Chlorophyceae > Chlamydomonadales > Volvocaceae > Yamagishiella > Yamagishiella unicocca. The sequence goes on from BDSL01000004.1 coordinate 1,420,632, forward strand.
GGTCAGCCGTACCCGCACCCGCACCAATTGCTGGTCTTGGGGCCGGGGCAGCAGCACGTGCAGGGGTTCGGGGCTGCTGCTGGGGGTCTCGCGGTTGCGGCTGAGCTGGCTGGCAGGCCGTTGGGTAGCGGCGCAGCGGAGGGGCAGGACGAGGAGGAGGAGGACGGGGAGTACGGGGTGACTCAGGAGCCGGGAGGACGGCAGGAGCCTCGCAGTGCCAGCACCGGCGGCGCCGGCGGCGGCGGTGACGGGAGTGGCGGCGGCGGGGGCGCCGGAGCTGGCGTGTGGTGGGACGTGGCGGACAGCATGGACGACGTGCACGATGTGACAGGGTGAGGGGGAGGGGCGCACACGTGCCAGCAGCTACCGGCACCGCCAGCAGCGTCAAACCGAACCTTGCCTGCCTGCCTGCGCCCGCCCCGCACTGACGTAACACAGCCGGCGTCTCGTTCCCTGCTCGGCTACCAACGGCCCTGCTCTCACGTGAAAGCGCACCCGCTTCTCCGCCCTATACCTTCACTGGTGGCATCTTGCCCTCAATCCCGAACAGGCTGCTGTCGCAGAGCGTGGGCATTCCCGTGTCGGGGACGGTCCCCTCCCAGAACGCCGCCGAGCCTCATCAGGACACGGCGGCGGCCAGAGAGCCGCACTCGGATTACAACCACCACAACCATCATGACCATCACAACCACCACAACCATCATGACCATCACAGCCACCACAACCATCATGACCATCACAACCACCACAACCAGCTACCGCACCAGGCGGCGGGGCACCAGCAAGTGCCGCCGCCGCATTCGCGGGCCCTTCGAGTCAAGCTTGAGCCTGGAATGGGGTACGACACTGCAGACGGGTACGGCGGGCACGACGACGATAACGACATGGTCGGCAGCGGCGGCGGCCGGGGCGGGCATGACTGGCGCGGCTTGTTGGCGGCGAAGGGGGAGCACCGCCAGCAGCAGCACCACCACCAACAGCACCACCAGCGGGGCGCATCGGCGAAGGCGGAAGTAGCGGCGGCAGGGGAGGAATCCGGATCCCAGTCGTACTCCGTGGCGGCGGCTCGGCACGGTTGGCAGCAGCAGGCCGGCGCGCTACTGCCAGCCTGCGGCGGCGCCGGGCGTCATGACGCGGCGGGGGGTGGAGGCGGCGGCGGCGGTGACGTGGTGGTGGACCTGACGCAGCCGCCGGAGTACGACACGGGCGACGGCGTCAGAGCCGGCGGCGGCGTCGCTTGCCCTGCGTTAAAGCAGGAGGCGGAGGAGGGCAACGGGGCGGCGGCGGCGGAGGAGGGCAACGGGTTCCCCCTGGGCTCTAATCTGGCGGTTGGACCGGGCGACACAGCTGACGAGCGACCACCCCGGGACGAGGCGGGACCGCAGGGCGAGGCGGGACGTGGTGACCTTCCGGGGGCCTCGCCGGCCTCACCCTCCGGCTCTCCGCGCTCCCAGCAGCACCAGCAGCACCAGCAGTCTCATTCAGACGACGACACCGCGCCGCCCTCCCCGGCTGGTGACACCGAACCCCAGGATCAGGATCAGGAGGTGCGCTCCGTCGCTGCCGCTGACGGCGGCGCCGAGGAGCGGGCCGGAGGCGGCGGCGCCGCCGCTGGCGCCGTAGGGTCCCCGGCGGTAGCGCTGCGGGACCTCGTGCTGCCCACTCAACCGCTCGACAGCGATGGCGGGGAGGACGGTTCAAGGTTGGCTGGGTTGGAGGCGACGGGGCCACCGCCATGTGCTGCAGGCGGCGGCGGCGGGCGTGTATTTTCGTCACCTCACCACCATCGAGCTCTGCCGCCGCCGACGTTTCAGCTGCATCCTGGCGGTTCCGAGGAGGACCCTCAGCAGCAGCAGCTGGTCGGCCTGGGCGGAGGGGCCGCAGCTGCGGGGGCGGGGGTTCCGGCGACCCTAGTGCTGGGGGCCAACATGTCACCACAGCCGGTGGAGGAGGGGGAGGGGGGCCTCCAGGCTGTGCCGCCGCTACAGCCGCACCCGGTGGTGGCGGCAGCGGCGATGGCAACACCGGCGGCGGCGGCGGCGGACCAGGGAGGGGTGTGCTCGGAGCAGCGGGGGGCCGCAAGCGGCGGCGAGCAGCAGGGGGAAAAGGCGGCGGCACCGGAGCCGCGGTCCGGACTACTTGCGCCGTCAGGCGGGGCTGCCGGCGGCTACCGGCCGTTGCTTCTGGGGCTGCTCTGTGACCCCAGCCCCAGCCCGAGCCCCAGTCGCGACTCCAATGGCAGGGCGCCCGAGCAGGGTCCCTCGGGACCCCGGGCCGGCGGGACAGATCTGTCGCCGCCGCCGCCACCGCACCAACAGCACCAGCAGCTGGCGCGGGAGATCCCGCCGACGCTGCTGCTGCCGCAACCCGGAAGCTCTGGAGCCGGTGGGCCGCACGGCAGTGCGGGAGGCTCTGCAGGCGGCGGCGGCGGACGGCTACTGCACCCCGGGTCTATCACCCACGGATCTCTCCCGCACGGATCTCTCCCGCACGGATCTCTCCCGCACGGATCTTTCCCCCACGGATCTCTCCCTCACGGATCTCTCCCCCACGGATCTCTTCCCCACGGATCTCTCCCCCACGGGTCCTCCCTGGAGGGATCCGGCCCCGGGGACGTGGGGACGGCGCTGCACCGGGTGGGCAACCTGGTGTCGCTGCTGGGCTCCTCGGGGGCGTCGCAGCTGGAGGAGTCGCAGCAGGGAATGGGGATGCTGGGGCTGGGGGCTCTGGGGCCCCTAGGGATCCCGCCTGGCAGCACCAGCAGCGGCGGCGGCGGCGGCGGCTTGGGCCTCCAGGGGCGCGACATGGGGCCGCTGGCAGGTCTCGGAGCCGCAACGGCGGCACCTTTTCCAGCGGAAGGGCGGGAAACAGTTTCGGAAGTCAGCGGCAGGATGCCCGCCGCCGCTGCTGGCGTCGCCGCCGCCGCTCTGCCGAGCGCGCCTATGTCCCTCCACCCGATGCGCGCTGCGGCCGGCAGACTCCGTCTCCAGCAGCACCAGCCCCCGCAGCAGCCCGACGCAGCCCCCGGCACCACGGACAACTCCCCGGTGGTGGTGGTGGCTCGGGGTTCAGCGGACGTGGCGGAGGCGGAGGCGGCGGCTACAGCAGCAGCGGAGGCGGAGGCGGCGGCGGGAGGAGTGGCATCTATCCGGCAGCGGCAGGGCACCGCAGTCACCTTGATGGAGCCGCCATCGCCCCAGGTGGTGATGGGGCGGCTGCAGACACCGGGGGCTACCGCCAGTGCGGGCCGTGGTCCGGGTTCAGGACCAGGTTCAGGTGCGGGTGCGGCGCCAGCTACCCGCATCGGCAGCCTCGGCAGCCCCAGTGGCTCTGTCCGCTCCTTCATGCCCGGCTTCGGAACCCAGGTGGGTAGGGCGGGGTGCGAGCGTGTGGTTGCCGAGCCGTACGGCCGAGCCGTACGGCGCCCGGAACCTGTCGTACGTCCCTCCGCTGCATCATTCGCATCTCGCTTCCCTACCGTCCGCAGATCGCCGCCGATGCGCTCCAGGATCTGATGATGATGATGATGGAGGCGGACAGCCGGCCGCCGAAGGTGGGTTGGTAGTTGGTGGTTAGGGTGGCGGCGGGCGATGTGGCTCGCTGGTTGGGATTGAGAAGAAACCCGTTGGTGGGGCCGACGGAAGGTCGACGGAGCCCCCAAGCCAAGGTGAGCCCCCAAGCCAAGCCAAGTCAAGCCATGGCCACACAACCACCTCACTCCTCCTTCCCTCACCCACCCCCACAGCACCCACACCCACCGCCACGTCCCTCCACGTCTATCCCCAGCCTCTCGAACCCACCCGCCCGAAGGTCACCTTACGACCTTCGGCTTTAGTATCCCCAACCCAGTTCTCCAGCATGCATCTCAAAACGTCTGTTCTAAACAGTTGTTTCGGGCATCCACGGGTCTTCCTCGAACCCGCCGCTGTTGCTGCTGCTACTGCTGCTGCTGTTGCAGGCCGCCGCCGACCAGCAGCGTGAGGCGGAGGCCGCGGCGGAGGCGCTGCGGTGCGCGCGAGACGCCTCCGCCGCGCCGCCGCCACCGGGGCTAGAACGCACTGATACAGGGAGGGGTAGCGGGATCGGGGTGGAGGGCAGCCCCAGTGGTGACCACCAGCAGCACCAACACGAGGACCTCGAACATCACAACGACAACCAGTACGGCCATGACGGCGAGTACGACATCGGCGGGGGGCCAGCAGGCAGCGGCGGTGGAGGCGGCTCAGCGCGAGGTCGAGGTCGAGGTCGAGGACGCGGCGGCGGTGGCGGCAGCGGTGGCGGCAGCGGGCGGCAGTACGGCTATTCCGACGCGGATTACGTGTACGAATACCCCAAGGATGTTGACGAGGGCGTTGACGAGGACGACGGCGACGATGACTATGTGGCGACGCCTCCCACTCGAGGCAGGGGGCGGGGGAGAGGCAGGGGGAGAGGCAGGGCGCCGGGGCGGGGCCGAGGCGGGGGTGGCGCCGCCGGCGCCGGGAGGGGGCGGGGAGGTCGCGGGGGCAAGCCGCCGCCGGGGCCTGGTGCTGTGGGCTCCAAGCGGCGGGCCTCCGGGCCCTCTGGAGCCATCACGCTGGCGGAGGGGGAAGCCGGGCTGGACGAGGAGGCGGTGGGGATGGCGGCGCAGCCGAGGAAGCGGCAACGCCGGAACAGCCGGGATCCCTCCCCGGCGCGCGCGGGTGACAAGCAGCAGCAGTATTACCACCCGCAGTACTACCCGCAGGTCGAGGGGCCGGTGCAGCCGCCTGAGCTGCTCGCGGCGGCTTTGGACGGACTGCAGGCGCAGCGAGGCAGGGGCCGGGGGCGAGGTAGGGGGCGGGGGCGCGGAAGGGCGCTGCTGGCGGACGCGGGTGCTACTGCTGCTGCTACTGCTGCTGCTATTGCGGCCCCGGAGGCAGCGGCTGTAGCAGCGGAGGGGGAGCCGGCTGCGGTGGAGGAGGAACACACCGCGTACGGCGCCGCGTCGTGGGCATTCGAAGCCGGCCCTGCTGGTGCTGGTGCTGGTGCGGCTGCAGAGCGGCCACCCTCCCCCCGCATGCAGTGGGCGACCCGGCGGCCGCGGTCCATGATGTCGCTGTCGCGGGAGAGCTCGGCAGACCCGCCGCCGGGCGCAGATCCTGCTTCCGCCAGGCCGCCGCGGCCGGCCTCGGAGCCAGTCACGGCCACCACCCTGGTAGCTGCGCCGGCGCCGGCGCCGCGGCCGGCCTCGGGGCCAGTCATGGCCACCACCTGGCGGGCGGCTGCGCCGACGCCGGCGCCGCTGCAGCAGCCGCTGTCTCCGGGCCCGCCAACGGAGCCGCAGCCGGTGGCGATGGCCGAAATGGTGGCCGCCCAGGTGGCTGCCGTGACGACCGGGCGGAGCGATGAGGAGGAGGAGGGTGCACCGGCTGCGGCTCCAGAGGTTGGGGCGCAGGCGCCTGTGGAGGAGCGGGAGGGGCCAGTAGGCGAGGAGCAGGTGCAGGCGGAAGAGGAGCAGGTGCAGGTGGAAGAGGAGCGGGGACCAGGCGGCGGTGGCCAGGATGAGGAGCGGGTGCTAGAGCCGCAAGGCACCAGCGACGGGGAGGGCTTGCATGCGGAGGAGGAGGAGGAGGAGGAGGAGGTTGAGGAGGAGACGCAGCTGCCGGAGGAGTCTGCGGAGGGGCAGCCAGCGAATGACGTTGCCGACGACGCTTCGTCGCCTGAGGGCCGACGGCTTACTGACGTTGACGGCGCCAGCGGCGCAGACGTCCTCCCTAGCCGCAAGAGAGCGGCTCCATCGTCACCGGCTGTAGACCTCGAGCAGCAGCAGCAGCAGCCAGAGGAGCAGGTGCCTCCGCCTCCGCTGGGGGTTCATCGGCCGCTGATGGAGGAGCCGCCGTCGGATGGAGCAGCAGCCAGCCGCCCCGCTAAGCGGCCCCGGACCGCCATCGTTCCCGATGCTGCCCGCCCTCTGGCCGCGGCCAAGGCAAAACCTACAGCTACCAACAGCCCCGAACCGGATGCTGCAGGCGCCGTCAGAGGGGATACGGCGGCGGTTGCGGTTGTTGCGGCGGAAGCAGCGCCTGAGGGCCCCAGCCCTCCCCCGCCGCCGCCACCAGCGGCACGGCGGCAGCAGGCCGCACTCGCTGAGGCGCCTGTTGCTGTGCGGCCCGGCAGCGCCAACATAGGGGCGCCCAAGGTGTCCAGGAAGCGTAAGGCGGCCGCCGTGGCAGAAGAACCGGCGGCAGGGGCGGAGCCGGAGGCCGAGGCAAGCCCATGGACTAGCAAGCCGAGTAGGAAACCGGAGCGGAGCGGGACGGAGCTGGAGGCGGGGGGTGCGGCGGGCGGTGCGAGGGAGGCTGGGCAGGCAGCCCGCAAAGGCAAGGGCTCGGTCAGCCCTCCTGGGAGCGAGACAGTCTCGCCGGCAGCGGCAGCGGCCGTGGGTCATGTAGCCCCTGCGGGGCAGCACACGCCGCGAGGTGAGGCCGGCGCACTGCCGCCAGCGCCGCCGCTGATGCCGCCGCCGCCGCCGGCGGCGCCTTCCGGGTCGTGCTCTCCGGCCGACGCGGGGACGGCCACCAAGCGAGGCAGGAAGCCGCGGGGCAGCCGCGCCGACGACGCGGAGGAGGCCGCAGCAGCGCAGCCGCACAGCCCCGGGTCCGCTGACCGCCACCGCGGCAGCAGCGTCAGTCCGCAGCCCTCCCGCAACAACAACAAGTCGCCACGAGGGGCGGACGGCGCCGGCGGAGGTGGCGGCGGCGGCGGGACAGCCACCGCGCCGCGCCGGAGGCGCGGCGGCAGCATCGGCGGCGTAGCCGCCGCCGCTGCCGCCGCCGCAGGCGGCGGCAGCCAGGCCGGCGCCGGCGCCGACGGCGGCTGCGGCGTGGTTGTTTCCATCAGCAGCAACATCCCGGAACGTGAGCGGAGCGTCCTGGCGGCGACTGTGACGCGGCTGGGCGGGCGGGTGGCGGAGGACGAGGAGGCCAACTGCGGCGGCTTCACGCACCTGCTGCTGGCGCGGGGCAACTTCAAGACCAGCATGAAGGTGCTGGCGGCGCTGGCGGCGGGGCGGCCGCTGTTGGATGCCACGTGGCTGGGCACGTGCAAGCAGGCGGGCATGTGGATGGAGCCGCAGCCGGAGCACGCGGCGGTGGATCCAAAGGCGGAGAAGCAGTTCAGGTTCCGGATCTGGGAGGCCTACCAGGCCGCGAGGCGCGCCGGGCCGATGCTGCAGGGTGGGAGCGGGAGGAGGGAGGGAGGGCGGGCTGCGAGGGAGACCCGTGTACGAAAGAGGAAACCGTTTAGGACAGCCGTTTGGAGATGCATGGAGGGGAGGAGCGAAACCCGTGAGCTGATAACAGGGAAAGGAATTACCAGCTGGAGGCACGTACTGAGCACTCGGCGACATCGGAGGCGCCGACCCTCACTCACTCGCCCACTAACTCACCCACTCACTCATCCCCCCAGCTGCATCCACAAACTGCACCAAACTGGACCTCCGTTCACTGGGAGGCACCCCCCAAGACGCCGCTGCCACCCCGCTCTCCGGTTGTATCGCCCTGGTCGCCAGGTCGCACGTTCTACGCCACGCCCCTCCGTGCCCTGGAGGACGCCAAGATGGCCCCCGGGGCCATACCCGCTGCCAAGGCCGCAGCAGCCAAGCCAGCCGGCGGCCGAGCCAGCGCCGCCGCAGCGAGGAGAGTCAGCGGCGCTGGCGCCGCTGTTGCTGGCGGCAGCGACGCTGCCGCCGGCTCCGGCGCCGCCGGTGCTCACGGGCTGGCGCTGATCGCCCAGCTGGCTGGCGCCAGTCTTCTGACCGACCCACGGGACGTTGTGCAGGACACGCTGGTGGTGGGGCTGCCGGCGGAGCACCGCTGGGCGAGGCAGCACCTACCGGCCGGCACCCGCGTGTACGACAAGGACGGCTTCGTGCAGGCGCTGCTGCACCAGCGGCTGGACGGCGTGAAGCCGGCGTTTGCGGTGTGAGGGGCTCGATGGGGGGTCATCCGCTTGTCGGGCATATATATGGGATGTGTTGATGGACCAGTTAGCTGCGAAACTCCATGGAATGTGGGTTAACTAGACGGCGCGGACGGACGGCAGGGGTTGGGCGCAGGGGGTGTGTACTTATCGGCGTTAGCCAGGCTGGGGAACTGGCGCCGCCTGCCGGCTGGGAATGGGCATCGGACGTCCTGAACGGAGGTGAGAGGGGGGGCTAGCGAGAAATATCGGTGCGTGGGGTGGGGTGTGGGGAGGCCGGCGACCACGTTTGGGATACTGATTGGAATGACGTAAAGAAAGCCGTAGGTGGATTGTGGTTGTGCATGCACGGATTGGATGTGGCTTGGGACTGCTCTTGGTGCATGGGAGCATTGCCTCCGTTTAATTTTCTGCTAAGCGAGACTGTTTGTTCCTTGGCGTGAGCGTCAGTGCGCCCTAAGCATGTGCTGGGCCTTCCGAAAGTTTGAACTCCTCTCTCGCCGATGGAACCATGGGCCGGCAGCGGTGCGCCCAACAATCGTTACTCGCTACGCTGTCCACGCGACCGCTGCCGATTAAACGTCATGCAATAGTTAGTATTGTGCAATGAGCTGCGAAGGTTCTCTAACATTGTGTTGTAGCATGTTGGACAGTAGGAGTGTGGCCGGCGGTTCATACACTATTTGCCGACAGTGCGCTGTGCTTCGACAATTGCTCCATTAGACGTGCTTTACGATGAGTAGGATTGCGCGTGAAGGTCAAGAATAGCAGATTGGGAGCCCCTATCCGTGTTCGAAAAGTCGCTTTCAGCGCTTGCACGGCCTCGTGCCTCGAGCTGATGCTTCATGCTACATAAATTGCGGCGTACAGGCCTGTTACTTGCGCAAACTGTTGCTTGCACATAGCGAAATGTCGGTATATTCATGCCGTATTTCATTGTCGAGGCCACAGCACAGCTGCACAGCCCGACGCAACCCGTAATCGGCAAATTCTCAATGGCTTACGATTGTACAACGTTCTGGTTTCGGGTATACACGTTATAATCATGTTTATGAAGGACAGAAGGTTGGCCTAGCTGACATCTCATACGGTCCAAAATAGCCATGCCCGTGCCCCACGCTGGGATGGTTCGTTCATCGTGTTTCATGTAGTAGGATGTCTTATTGCGTCTGAGCTGTGCCGGGCGCTTGGGTCCGCCCGGCTTCTACGAATGCCGTTTCTTCCAAGTTCACTGGACGACGAAGACTCACCGACTGCGGGCGGCAGCGGCAAACAAAAAGATTGGCGATGGCGGTTATGCCATCGGCGCTGGCGCTGCAAGCTTCTTTTGTTACTTGGAGCATTGCTTGCCTCCTCCAGAGGAACAGGTGAGGCCATGCGAGCTACATCGGGGCAGTAACTGTACCGCGTTTTGAACATCAGGATATCTATTTCACGACGACCTTGTCCCTCTCCCGCGACTCAATTTCTTACAGGCGCCCAGAGCAGCGGGAGCAGCATCCGACGGGCCCGGGCAGTGGTGTGGCTGGGGACGACGGCCGAACCGTCGGACCCATATGTGGCGTATCTAGCGGCGGCACTGGAGACGCGGTACACCGTGTCGTACGCCCGGTTTGACACGGACGTGTCGTACAACAAGACGGTGCGCCCTGGCATGCCGGGCAACCCGGGGCGGCAGAGGGGGTAAAGGATAAGGGGGAGATGGAGTCGTGTGTTTCGCGGCGGGGGTGGCGCTGCCACGGGCGAGGGCCCATGAGCGATGAGCAACAGCCGAAGCGATCCCCACTTGGTTTGGCGCGCGAGGGTTATATGGTACGACACCCAGTCGTCCGCTCGTCTCGACGGCGCCGGCCTGGGTTGCGGCACTGGGCCCCCACCGAGTGCCGCTCGCCTCCGGTACCTGCCGGAGATGAAGCCTCGCGCGCGGCGGGGGCGCAGCTGGCCTGCCCGTGCTTCCCTGCTGGGTAGCCTCTTTAGGCGACCCGTGTAGCATGTGTGGGGTCCGCCAGCCTGCCGCACATTTCTTGCTATCACACCAACCGCTGCACTTCACGATGTGGGTCGGGACGCATTGAGTGTTCACCGGGCCTTACGTATTTCAACAACCCCCCCTCCCTCTGTCTCGCTCCCTGTCTGTCATACAAGCCGCGCCAGGAGGTGTCATGTCGTGCTCGCGCCTCCAGCTCCGACACTAGACAGCTCCCACCACCCTCCTTACCTCCCCTCCAGGAAATGGACATCTTGTTCATCCCCGCGCCCTCGTCAACCGCGCCCTACCCGAAATTCACGCTCGGCAGCGCGGCCTTGTTCCTGGAGGCTGGAGGCTCCGTCGTGCTGATCTGGTACCAGGAGGCGGTCAAAGCAGTGCAGTACATTGAGACGGTGCGTGGTGGCCGGGAAGTCGCGTGGGCGCGTAGAGTCCTCCACCGCCGTGGCACCTGTGTGGGCGGGTGTCGTGTGTTTTCCTCCAAAACCCAAAAACTGGAAACGAAAGCCCAGCTCAGCGACATTACCGGTACCGCAAGCGAAAGCGTACAGGTTCGCCGTCAATGCCAGTCATAATAAAAGCGAGAACGCACGCAGAGAGAGCGCACCCAGAGAGCGCACCTGCAAGGGTGGTGTGTGTGGCGGGCGGCGGGGGGGCTACTCGCTCAGGGGACGTTGTGTCACCAGGCTCTGCACCCACGTGACCGCCGATCCACCACACGCAAGCTCGGGGGAGGGGGCTTCGACGCACGAGGCAGGTTCCCGCTCCACACGCAGCGATGACACGCCGCACCCTGCTGTTGCGAAAAACACACCCCTCCCCTTCCCCCTCCCTCAGTTGCTCAAGGACAGCACTACAGGCACCGCCAAGCCCTGGAACGCCACCACCGACTTCACTGCCTGCACTTCCGGCGCCGCCAGCCAATCCGCGGGCAGCTTCTACAACACCACCGCTGTCAGGATCCCCGTGCTGCCCCGCGGCGCAGCAAACGGCGCCGCCGCCGTCAGCTTCCCGGCATCCCTGGGCGCGACGTACGACAGTCGCGGCGTCCGTACGATTGGCTGCGCTGGCAACGTGCCGGACTTCTGGGCCTTATACTCGCAGGCCGACAAGCTGCCCCTGGTGGAGTACGCGTACCGCGGCAACGGAACGGTGTACTACGTGTCGTACAGTTTCGATGACGAGGGCGGCGCTCCAAAGGACGGGTGGACGACGCTGGTGTGGGGGTTGGTGGAAGAGGCGTACGGCAGGTGGGGAAGGGTGACTGGGGGAGGAGGGTTAGGCGGGCGGTTGCGTTAGGGGGCGTGGGGCGGAAGAGGGCCATGGAGGGGGACCGGTGTGGGGTTTCGCCTGCCGCCTCCCTAATCACAGGCGCGGCTGTCATCCAGGACGAAGGCGCACCGTGCATGCACCTTACACCTCTTGGTGCTCTCTCGCCCAAATGCCTGTCTTTCCCTGCTGACGTCTTGTCGCCCACTCCATTGCTCGACTCCTAAGCGGCGAGCCCTGCCCTCTCCACCGCTAGTTCACCTTTTGTCTCCTTCCTCAGAATCACGGGTTTCCTCTCCCCTCCTCCATCCCCTCCTCCCTCCCCCCCCCCGCCGCGCCGACCATGCGCCCACTATCCTGTCGTTTTCGTGTCACCGATTTTCACGCCACCCCCCCGGTCTCCCGCTTGTCCACGGTGTGCTCCAGGGGCGCCGCAATAGGCTCCGCTCCCGCCGCGGCCGCCCTGACGGCTCCGACGATACAGCCCGGTGACCTGGCCAGCGTGTCGTTTGAAGGTGGGTTGGGGGCACCGGCAGAGAATAACGTAATGACGCTATTACGATAACGCCGAAGCACTCGACCCCCGCGACCTGTCTGCAGGGAGAGGGCCGTGCGCGCCGGCCTCACATGGACCGTGATGACGACCAAACCATTTGCATCTCGAAACGTCTGTTCTAGACGGTTTCCTTTCGTACACGAACACATTTCCTTGCAACATCCAACATGCAACCTGGCAAGAGTTCCAGCCGTAACTCTCTCAAAACACCAAAACGCCGAACCCCCGCCCTCCCCCCTTGTGCTGCCTCGCACACAGAGTCCTTCATGCCGGTCAGCCGCGGTCGGCCCTCCTGGGGCTCAGGGGGGGGTCTCACGGGGCTGGCGGCGCTGCAGAGCCCTGTGGCGCCCTTCAACCCAGTCACTGTGAGGTCTAAGGAGGGGGGCTAAAGGGCAGTGACCCACAAGTGTGAGGCACTCAGGCAATCCCGGTGAAGGAAAACGTGGGTCGCCTTTTAATTTTTGGTTTCTGTTAATTGTTCCTTAAGTGTGGAGGTTGTACCTGGCTTGGACTCTTCATGGGGGCGTGCCCAACCGACGGCTGGAACCACCGCCAATCGTTTAACTACCTGCGCGCACACTCGCAAGTCCGGTCCAGCCCACCGACCTCACCCCCCCTTGCTCCTTCCCCCCCTTGCCGCCGTCGCATCCCCCCCCCCCCCAAACACACGCCCCCCCTGCAGTCCTGGAGCCGTTCCCTGGGCTGCCACAACCTGGTTCAGCAGGGCGGCGCAACGGGGGCCTTATGGGTGGCCTTCGACCTGGGCCTTGCGCGCCCGGTGGTGCGGGCCACAGTGCAGAGATTGGAGGTGCGCTGCCTGACCCCGACCCTGGCCCCTCGCTGTCTCGCCACGAGCAGGTGCCGCTCCCCCCAGCAACCCAATCCTGATCCCACCCCCCCGCCCCGCCACCACCCCGCCACCCCTGCCGCCGCCACGACCTCCCCCGCAGCTGGGCAACTCCTCCGCGCCGCAAGTCACTGCGCGGCTGGAGGTAAGAAGAGAGGGATGGGGGTTGTGTGGAAAGGCGGGAACGGGGAGGGCGATGTAGCAGTGGTCTCCGCACGCAGCACGCGCCTGGGGCGGCGCCACGCCACGCCTTGTCGACACTGGTGCCCTCCCACCCCTCGGCCGTGGATCCTCGGATTATCCTTTACCCCCCCACTCTGCTCCCCTGTTCAGGTCCTCGTCTCCAACACCTCCTTCAGCGGCCTGGCCGCCAGCGGCCTGCGGCTGTGCAACACCACCGAGGCCTTCATCACCACCGGCGGCACGCAGCCGCGCCGCGTGTCGTGCGGCTCGGCGCTGGTGGGGCGCTACGTTGCTGTGCGGCTGCTGGACCCCGGGGGCCTGATGGCGGCATCGTACCCGGGGCTGCGGGCGTGTGGAGTGGACGTATGGGCGCTGGTGCGGGGCGCAACAGGTGAGGGAGGGGGGAGTTGGTGTCTGGCGGGACGGGGTGGGGTGAGGTGGGGTGATTCGAGGTGGGGCTTGGGGGGGGGGGGTGAGGGGTTTGCCGTGGAGGGGCATGAGATGAAACCCGTGGGTCGGCACCTGAGGAGTGGAGCCGAAGGAGGGGCGGGGTGACTTTGTGGGTGCGTGCAAGCGTGCGCGTTACGGTATGGTTTCGGACCTGTATGTGGGCTGAACGTGTCGGAGCTGAAACGGCGTAGGAGCTGAGACGAGAAGCCCCTGTCCCTCGTCGTCCCCCATGCAAGGTCCCGTTGCACTGGCCAGCCGCCACCGGCCCGTGTGCGGCGGTGTGCCGCCTCGCGCCAACCCCACCTTCGCCGCCGCCTTCGCCAGCCGGCCCCCCGACAACGCCACCGCCGCTCTCGCTGTGGACGGGCTGTACCACGACAACCGCGCGGGCGCGGGGTACGGCATGTGCGGGATGAGCTTCCCGCAGGTACGACAAGGGGTACGGCGTGCGGGGACGTGCTCTCCATACAGCGGGGCGTTGCGGCGAGGCCGCCGCCCATGTTGTGTTGCGTCCTGGGGGCGACGCGTACAGGGGTCGACTCGGGAGTGACAAAACACATTATCAGTGCGCATGGGCGCACACTGCGGTGATACAGTAACTTCGAACATTGCTGTACACCGGGTTGCAAGCACGCCCTCATCAGGGGGCAATTCCCTGGGCCCTCCCCCTCCCCTCCCGTGCCTCCATCCCATCCTGTATGAGTGTACCTGGGCCCTCCCCCTCCCCTCCCGTGCCCCCCTCCCACCCTGTACGGGTGTACCAAACGTTTCCTGATCGCGTTTACTTGTCAGTGCCAACCTACGGGTTCCCTCTCCGTACCCCCGTGCCACACACGGCACCCCCGGGGGTGGGGGAAGTCCTCTTGCCTTCCCCCGTGCCACACAACACACACGCGCCTCCCTCCCTCTCTCCCCCCTTCCGGCCGCAGGATGGACCCTGGATCTCCATCGACCTCGGAGTGAAGCAGCTGGTCGCGTGAGTTTAGCGGGGGCCGTTCCCCTGGAGGGGGGAGCATAAAGACCCGGTCACACGACATGGGTAGCTTCCATGGAGGGGGGGCGTTATGGCCCGGTTACACGACATGGGCAGCTTCCCTGGAGGGGGGGCATTAGGACCCAGTTACACGACACGGGCAGCTTCCCTGGAGGGGGATTGGCCCATCAGAATATTTATCCCATAGCGCCAGCCCGACGGCCCCTCACCTAGAGCCGTTCTGCCCAGCCACCCGGCTACTCCCAGCACCACCGCCGCCGCCATTCAATCACGGACGATATACCAGGCTAGAGGCCGGTTAACCTGACTGGTTACCGCAGGGGGTCACTCTGCCCGAGTGTGCATCGGACGGCAGGACATCACAATCTGCCGCATTATATACCCCGCGAGCTTGGGGGGCCAGGCTGAACATGGACAATTTCAGGCATGTCATTCATCAGTTGCCGAGATCCATCCCTCCCCCCCAAAATCTCTCCGCCCTCCTGGACCCCCCCGCGCAGCTGGGTGGAGATCACGAAGAGCGCGGACACGGCGTACGACGAGCAGCTGCAGAACGTGTACGTTGTCGTACACGGTAACAGCGCCGGCTGCACGGAGTTCGGCACCTACAACACCACGACCGTCAAGGGGCTGCCCACATGCGGCGGGGCCTCGGAGGCCTCGGGCGCCGGCCTCAGCATCGCAGCCGGCGCCACCTTTGCGGCCGTGTGCAACGGAGGGCAAGGGCATTTGGGTGGGTGCAGGGGCTTTAGGGTTTTGGGCAGGGAAATCATGGGGCGGGAGGACCCCGGGGGGCGGGAAGGGGTAAACACACACGCTTCACAGTGTGCCCGTGGCATCGCGAAGCCTCGTTAGATAGACGTGCCCTAAGACCGATACCCTATCACCGTGTCTTCCCCATCCTAATCCACCATTGGTTCCGGATGGCCCCCCCCCATCGCCCTCATCGCCCACGCCCCATCCCTCCCCCATCGCACCCGTCCTGCAGGCCAAATCGTCACCGTGTATCGCACTCCAACAGGTGGGTTCTAGGGGGGCCCCGGGGTACTTGGGCGGGTACTTGGGCGAAGGGGGGCCCGGGGTACGGGAGGAGCGCCTGGTGCATTGACTCCTCCCTGTAACTTGCCACCGCATGCAACCCGGTGTGTTCCGGTTCAGCACACGGAACGGTGTGGCACATCTAATGTAGGAGGCCCGTGGGGCGGCAGTGTCGTACTCACCTCATCGGATAGTCCACTGCCCCGGCCAGGCAGTTTGGCCAGCCCACGCTCACCCCGCCGATCGAAACCCAATCCAACTCAGCGGTATGCCGAACCCGACAAGACATAAAAGTCGGCTATCTGAACCACCCACCCCGCCCTCCTCGCAACCCCCTCTCCTACCCGCAGCTCGCGACCCGCTGCGGGGCTTCGTGGGCTCATTGCGGCTCTGCGAGGTGGATGTGTATGTACTGCAGCCATTATACGGTAAGATTGCCGTACTGTTACCCTGCCCTGCGATCGCGCGAAAGTTCACCACCCTCTCCGCTCCCCGCTCTGGCACACACAAACACACAAACACACAAACAACACACACACGCCCCCCGCGCGCCCTCTCCCCGCTCCCCTTCTGCTCGCCCCCCGCGCCCCGGCTCCTCCTCCAGGCTTGCAGCAGGTGTCGTACAATCGCCCCGTCGACTACGGCCCCTCGTTGGATTCCGTGGTCCTACACCCGGACACGGCCTCGCTGCTGAGCAGCGCTGGCTACCCGCTCACCGCAGGCGGCATGATCACTGACGGCATGTCGGGGTCGGATATGAGTGAGTCGGGGGCTTCGGGTCAGCCGGATCCTTCAGGGCAGGCGGGTTTGCGGGCTCGGAGGGCCTGCGGGCGGGCGCTCCAGCCCTTTGCTCTCGACCCCTGCGCGGTCGTGCTGCTGGCGTATCGAACATCATAACATGACCAGAACGTAATCCTCTCCAAAACCCCTCCCTCGACGGCCCCCGGTTTCCCCTCGGCTTCGCCCGACAGCGACCGCCGGCGAGTCGGCGCTGTGCCCCCGTGTGTACGACAGGAGTACGGCGGAGTCGTCGTACCTGCCCAACGACGGCGTGTTCGTCGTCGTTGACCTGGGCCTCTCCTCGGGGGGCTACTCGGTGGAGGCGGTGGTGGTTCACTTCGCGAGCTCCGTGTGGAGTAGCTCCTTGAGCGCGGTGCGCAGGGGGAGCGAGGCGAGGGGAGGAAGGGGCCCCCTGCTACGTCCCAAATCCATTCGCCAATGGACACACCGTTGCTTGCAATCGAAAACACCCCATGATGCCATCTTCCGGCGCGCCTGACGTCACTCCCTTCCCCACCCCTCCCGTCCGTTACCCGCCTCCTCCGACGCAGGCGGCTTCCGAGGTGGATGTGTATGTGGGGAGTGTCCCTGCGGGCAGGTACGGAAGCAGTAAGGGCGGGTGGCGTATGTTTGTTAGTAGCGGTTGAGGTGCTGCTGCAGCTCAAGCGGTGGCGGCCAATTACTTAGGACTGAGGGCTGATGCTGCTGGTAATTGTTGTTAAGACACGTCGTCTCGTCGGGGTGGGGCCGGGTGTGCACGGAAAAGCGCGGGGTTAGTCAATGATCAAGTAAGTGATGCATGTAAAACATGCGCGAGCCGCAAGTTGTGCAAGTTTACTAGGTGGAACGTAAGGAAAGGGATAAAGGTACTATAGGAAAGATCTGGGTGTCGAAGTAGGGTAAAATTCTAAAAGCAGGAAACGTAGTGGGCAAAGGGCATGCGAGGTATGCCAGGTGCCAAGCAATACATATGCACAGTGCAGGAGCAAGGCACGTCACGACGCTTTCCGGCCTTGCCAAAGGGCCTCATCAGGTGACTGAAGCACAAGTGCCGTATGCAAGTGCAACCCTGTTCCCAACGCAGCCCTGCCCTCGGAGTACAGTTTGCGGTGTGGACTTACATGTGATCGGGATAGCTTGGATGACGAACAGTGGTAATCGTGAGCGTTAGTCGCGGTGGCGTGATCTGGGTCAGCGTCTTGGCCGGGGTTCCGTGTCTGCGTTGGGTCGGGACGTGGAATGTGGAGCGCTTTAGTCCATTTCGTTGTGTTAGGTTACAGGGACATGGTTTATTTGCTTAAAAAAACTTTGACTCAAATGTATGCGGGATCGTGAGACATATTGTCAGGCATGTGTGTTTTACGCCAAAATTCGTGATACTCTGGTTTGAAGCGAGGGTCTCTATGTTGTAAAAGTGCGCGGCTCAGACCGGCGTACCTGGCTGTGGGCTTCGTGACGGCGCGAGTGTCGGATTGGCAGCGGCTCACAATCGCGAGGATCGTGCGTGCAGGTTCTTGACGCATTCGCCGTATGTTCTGCGTCTGGTCGTTCGCGAGAAGATCAGAAGACAGGCAGCGCAGCGTTGCGCGCGCGGGTGTGGACTTACGGTCGCGCCGCTCAGGGCAGGAACCTTGTTTCGCTGGGTCGCCTTGGACGCTGCGTAGCTGTATGCCGGGAGACGTGTGTGGATATAAAGTTTGAAGGAGGTTTTTAAGGTGCGAGTCGCTTTAGGTCAGCACTGGGCACGCCTTTTATAGTCGCTCGGGGTCGCGTTTTGGGGCGTACGGGTGGTCGAGGACGAAAATGGATCCAAAGCCGGTGATTGATTTTTGGCGGGTAAGGGGCCCGCGTGCGGCAGTGCTGAGCATACCTTGATGTATTTTTGGGGTTTTTTTGTTGGTTCGGTCTTAATCATATTCGTGGTCGTGGGCGTCGTTTGAAGGACTCAAAGAGGCGGAAAAACGGTAACTCGTTATAGAGAAACAGAGCGGCTCGCGGATTTACTCGTCCGCGACTGCTGCTGCTACTGCTGCTGCTGCTACAGGCTGTACAACTCATCTAGCACGGGCCGCGAGAACCCAGCTTGCGCCCTCCACGTGGGCCTCCTGTCGGGCATCGAGCCGCTGGACGAGCGCTGGTACATCGACTCCGCCCTGCGGCGCCGCTACACCTGCCCTGGGGGCCTCCAGGGAGGGCGCTACGTGGTGCTGTCGGCGCCACGGCCCTGGCAGTTCCACGTCACAGCCCCGGTCGGCAGCTCCGGCTGGTATGCTCCGGCGGTGTGCGAGGTGGAGGTGTACGCCCGGGTGGATGTCGGAGGTGAGTGATGAGGCGGCATGACCTGCGATCTGGGTTTGTATTACAAGAGAATTCGCGATCTGGGGGAAGGGGAGGGAAAGGAAGGAAGGCAGAGGGAGGAGGAGGGGAGGGGGAGGAGGAGGAGTGGGGGCCAGGTGCCTCGTCGTCGCCCCCGCAGTTGCAGTAGCAGTCGCAGCGGGCGCAACTGTTGGATCACGCGCGGGGTCTCCCGGCTCAACAGCCACAACAGTCTCACGCCCACAACACCGCCCTCCCCCGTCCCACGCAGTATCCACCAGCTTGGCTCTGGCTGGCTGGCGCCCCACAGCCTCCTCCGCGGCCCTCACCGCCGTAACGGGAGGTGCGTGATCTGGGTCTCTGACCTGATCCAGAGACCCAGATCCCAAAGATCCAGATTCGGAAGATCTAGATCCTGTCGCGCTCCTCCTCCACACGTTGCCTCCGCTCCTTTCCTTCTCGCCCCGACGTGTTGCTCTCTCGCTCCCTTTACCTGCTCCTTCCTCCCGCACCCCTGCCTGCCGCTGCAACCTATTCCCTTCCTTGTTCCTCCCGCACCCCTCCCTGCCGCTGCAGCCTCCTCCCTCCCTTTACCTGCTCCTTCCTCCCGCGCCCCTGCCTGCCGCTGCAGCCTCCTCGCTAGCCCTGCGCAACCCCAACACCGCCGCCCGGCTGACCGCCGCCGGCGGCAAACCCCTACCAACCGTGACTGCTGAGGCGTCGTACTGCTCCCTGGCAAACATGCTAGCCGAGCGGAACTACTGGGTCATGGACCTACAGAGGACGTCCTCGGTAGCGCTCGTTCGGGTGGGTGTGGCTGAAGGGGGATGGGTACGGCTGAAAGGGGTTGAGTACGGCTAAGGGGGGGCTGGCGCGGCTGAGGAGGTGTCGCAATACCCCTGCCCCTGCCACAGGCGATGTCTGATTTGGCGACAACCGTAAGCCCGCAACTTCACCCTGCTCCCTCTCCTCCCCTCCCCTGTCCTCTTCTCACTCCGCCCGCCCATCTTCATCTCCAAACCCCCACCACCACCCTCGCCTCAGGTCCTGGGCGGCTTCTCCCTCGGCCTCACCTCCTCCGTGCGGGTGCTGGACGCCACCTGGAACGGCATCACCCACCCCGCCAACCTCACCGCCGGTACCTTCGTGTCCTGCAACTCCACTGCCCGCTCCACCCAGCTGTTCACCGGCACCTCGCTGGTGGGGGCGTCGGCGGAGGCGTCCTGCAAGGCCAGCACCGGAGCATACGCCGCCGGCAGGTGGGGCGCCCAGGGGCCTGCCTGCGCTTGATCGGCCCCAACCCTCCCACCGCAACCCTCCCACCACCGCCTCCCAGCACCGCCACTCACTCAAGACACCTGCTGGTGGCCCCCCTCCTCTCCCGTATCGCGCCGCAACGCCCTGCCCCCGGCCTTTCTTACCCGCCGTACACACACTCATGCCGTACACAGGTACGTTGCCGTGTACCAGGAGGACGTCGGGCTCAGCACCAGGCCGCTGCTGCTGTGCCAGGCGTACGTGTACGTCAACGGTACGGGCGATACGAAGGACGTCTCCGGGTACGACGGACTGGTCTTCAAGCCGGTATCCGTCAGCTCCGTCAGCTCCGTAACCACACTGGGAGGCGGCATTGTGTACGGCAACCAGACGTCCTATCCGGTAGGGGCGCGGGGCTTGGGTTGCGGAGGGGTTGGGGTTTGCGGCCGTGGGGAGGGGGCCGAGGGGGTTGGCGTGGGAGCTAGGGTGTGCTGTGTTTTGCTGTCTTGATGCTAACACTCCCCCTGCCTGGAGGCAACCAATGTCTTTGTCGCTCCGATGGTGTTCGTCTGCAATGACGATGGCCAAAGGCGGCCGTGGCTGCAACCCTGCACTCCGCAACCCGCCCACTCAAAACTATCTCTCACCGTAACCTCCACCCCCCTCCTCCCCTGCCCCGTCGCCCCGCTGCCGCCGCCCTCCGCACAGGTTTCTGGTCGAGCAGCCGAGAGCCTCGCCACCGCCCCGCAGCAGTACCCCTCCCTGTTCCCATCTTCCGACCGGCGCCGCCGCCAGCAGCAGGTGGACGACGGCCACAAGTACGACGATCTCAATGCGTATGATACCGACGACGCTGGCGCCGCAGTCGCGGCGATGCTCACGGCGGCGGCTACGGGCGCGGGCGCGCCGGGGGAGGGCGGCAGCGGCAGTGACGAAGAGGCCCCCTGCCAGCGCGCCATCAGTGCTGGCAGCAGTAGCAGCGCCAGCGGGTCTGGAGCCAGCGATGGTGGCAGTAGCGCCGGGGGGCCGAGGTGCTGCCGGGCCCACGAAGCCGCCGACGACGACGACGGCCTCAGCTCCGCCGCCGCCGCCACCGCCGCCGCCGGCCGTCCGGTCTCGGCTTCCCGTCGGCCCCTGGTAATGCAGGGTCTGGAGCAGCAGGAGCAGCAGGAGCAGCAGCAGCAGGAGCTGCTGCTGGGTGCTTCGCAGTCGCGGCGGCAGCTGTACGTGTCCCCCCCCGCCGACACGTCTATGTGGCGGGTGGACCTGGGCAGCCCGCTGGCAGTGGACAAGGTGCTGCTGGGGGTGCAGGTCGATGTTTCGGGGTTCTACCAGTACGACAGTATCCAGGTACGGCAGGACCGAGTCTCGGATCCGTCGTGGCGCGCCGCGGCTCGCGCGAGCGCGCTCGGAACGCATCCTTGCAGCCGCGCCGAAACCCCAGCAGCGCCCAACCCCTACGGGGACGTTTCTTCAGCGGCGCTGTAGTAAGGCTGCCCAATCGCTCCGGAACCACGCCCTTGGCGTCTGCTGGCCGGCTCTCTTGTAGGACTCCCTTTCCCATCCCCCGCCCCTCCCTCGGCCCCCCTCCCTCGCCCTCCCTCGCCCCCCGCCAGATCCTGGTCGGCAACAGCTCCTCCGGAGCCTCAGGCACTGTGGTCACCTCAACCGGTGTCATCGACCTCCTAACGGTAAGACCCCCCCTGGACGTCATTCCGGAACGTCACTCTGTCTGTCATAGCGTTCTCGCACATTGCACTGCCCTACTCGCTGCAGGTTCAGCTCGCGACTGGGGCCCTCCTGCGGCCCCGCCGCCCCCTGCGACATTTTCTCAGTCGCGTTACCGGTCCTTTTATGTAACCCCCCTGCGCCCGGGTAATCTCGCTACCCCTTGCCCCCGGTTCCCCACTCGGCTTCCTAGTTCACGGGCTTTCCTCACAAACCTTCCCCCACTCCCCCCCACACACTGCGATGCCGACCGCGCTGCCACCCCTCCTCCGTATCCCCTATGTTGCCTCAGAGCGATCACTTCTTCAGCTGCAAGGGCGCCGTGGGCCGCTACGTGATCGTGAACCGCACCGTCGACCTCGCGCTGCCGCTCGCGACCCTCCAGGTCTTCACAATCCCTCAGGGTGGGTGGCTGCCGTTGCGTGGGAGTGCGCGTTTGGTACATATGCGAAACAGCCAGGGGCGGGGGTGTATGCGGCGCAAAAAGACCCTTTTACTCGACGTGGGAAGTGTAGCTGGCGCATAGGCTTTCGGACACCTGGTTGCGTGAGCAGGGTGGGGGGGTGAATGGGTGGGTTCGAGGGAAACCCGTGGATGTCCGAAAAAACCCGTTTAAACAGAAGTTTTGAGATGCATGCTGGAGAACTGGGTTGGGGATACGAAAGCCGAAGGTGGGTGGGTGGGTGGGTGGGTGGGTGGGTGGGTGGGTGGGTGGGTGGGTGGGTGGGTGGGTGGGTGGGTGGGTGGGTGGGTGGGTCGCGGACCAGGAACGCGATGAGTCGCAGAAATGGATGGCGAGGCCAACCGCGTGTTCTCTGCGCGTGCCTGGACGCCCCATTCCTCTTACCGCCCTCACGTGTCCGGCCCCTCCTACGCCTCTTGCGCCTCACCGGTCCCCCTGGCCCCCCTCGCCCCGCAGCCTCCGACGGCCGGGTAGTGTCCGGGCGGCCCACCAGTCAGACGGGGGGCGTCGTCACGGGGGCCGGCGGCAGTAGCAACGCGGTCAACGGGTACTACAGCCAGGACGCGGTGGCCGCCGCTGGTGAGCGGGGGCAGTCCAGTGCAGTGCGGGGGAAGGGGACTAGGAGAGGGAGGCGGCAAGTGGGCAGCGCGAGCAACGTACGTGTACGATATGCGGTCTGGGGCGGTGTGGGGTGACGTGGGGTGGTGGCGTAAAAACCGTTTACGCGACAGGGACAGGATAGTTGGCGCGTGGTCGTCGGGCATCGAATTGGTGGGCGCGTGGTGGTGACCTGGTGGGGTGGGGTGCGAGGACCAGGTGCATGCGGCGCGGGAAGGGCGGTGCGGGTGAGTGCTGCAGCCACTGCTACCGCTGTTGGGTTGGTCACGCCGCTGATGCCTCCTCCCCCCGTTTTGGAGGCTGGGTGGGTTGGGAAGGCCTCCGATGTCTGGTGCCAGGGACACGAGATGGAGGCACTTTGATGTCACTGCCCCCCCTCCCCCCGCGTCCCCCCGCATCACAGGCGCCAATACACAACTGTACTTCGGCTCCAAAACCACCAGCAGCTCCAGCCCTTGGTGGGCGGTGGATCTGGGCGTCGCGATACCGTTGACGGCGGTTGAGATCACGGCGGTGGTTGACGCTGCTGCCCCTGACGGCGGCGGCCTGAGCGGCTACGAGCTGCGGCTGTCCAATTCTTCCGTATCCAACGGGCTGGAGGGCGAGGTGATTGTGTCTGCGGGTAAGGCAGGGGGGGTAAAGGATAATCCGCGAATCCATGGGGAGAACATGGAAGCGGGAAGGCGGGGGGCCATGGTGGAGGGAAGGCGGGGGGCCGTGGAGGCGGTAAAGCGGGGGGACAGAGGAGGGAAGGCGGGGGGGCATGGGGTAGGGATTTCGGCGAAGGCGGGGTCTGCTGGGTGTCTCAGGCGCAGGCGCGGGTGGAGGCTGCACAGAGCCGCAGCGGGCGCCTTCCCCCCTCTCCACCTAGCTTCCCCCCTCTCCACCTAGCTGGCCTGATTCCTCTCAGCCCCTGGGATTGCAGCTTTCCAACCCCGCCCGCTTGCCTGCCTCCCCACCAAATCTATTCCACGTGACGTCCTTCGGCTAAACCCTACAGCAGCCAACACCCATCAGCACCGTAGTACTCCCAAAACCCGACCCACTCTAAAGCCCTACTTCCCTTCCGCCCCTCCGCCCTCCGCTCCCGCCGCCACGTCAGTTGACACACCCCACATTCCCGCCGGCACCACCGTCCGGGTGCCGCTGCCCGCCGGCGCCCCCGCGGCAAGACAGCTGGTGCTCCGGCTGCCGCCTGCGTCCGACGGCAGCAGCCAGCAGCTGCGGCTGGGGCAGGTGGACATGATCGCAAACGCAACGAAGCTGGCAGGTGGGGCGATAGGGGTCGGAAGGGCGCTGGTTGCCGGGCTCGATGCGGGGTTGCGATGTGCGGACAGGGCGCGTGCTGAGGACGGCGGCGGGGGCTCGAGGCGCTCATGAGGGGCGTTGGGAGGGGTTGTGAGGGGCATTGGAAGGGTCCCTGGGAGGGGTTGTGAGGGGCTGTGCACACCTCAGCCAGGGCAGTTTGGGAAGCAAGACCAACATCACCGTAACCGCCGTAACACCGTGCTAGCGGTGAGGGCCCTGATTTACTTACTTCGCTAGGCTAGCAAGACACTGTATGCGCGCGTACTTTGCATCAGCCACGCTCACCGCAACCCGCCGCCGCCGCCGCCGTGCACTGCAGAGGACCAGCCCAGCAGCCCGGTGCTGACGCCGGAGCGGGCGTACGACAGCGAGTCAACGACCCTTGGCGGCGGCCTGGCCGGCGTCACGGCGGTGATCTCCGGCTCGAGCGCCTGCGTCTCCGTCAACGGCAGCCGGGCCCTCGCTGGCGTCAGTTGGCTAACGGTGCGTCGGTTGGTGCAGGTTGTGGTTCTGGAGCTGGCCTGGCAGGGTTGGGGGCGGGGGGGGGGGGGTTTGAGGGGATGAGCCCGGGGGGCCCGGAGGGGTCCCCCCTGGGGTCTTTGTGGTGGGAACGTATCCGCTCCGTATCCGCTCCACGGCCTCCGCAGACGCAGGGTAGGGTGCCTCTGCGGCGCAGTGCAGGGTGAGCCCCTGCACCCCTCGACGCGGATGACGCCTCCAGGCCCGCACGGGTGCTGGTGTGACCACCCCTGGACCATTCCTCTACACGATCCCTCTACAAGACCCCTCTACCAGACCCCTCGACAATTTCCATACACAGGTGTCGCTCGCCGCCCCGGAGCAGTCCTCCCACTAATCCCCCACATCACACAGCACAGCCCGCTCGCCCGCAGCAAAACCCTCATTTCCCCCTCTGCGCGCTCCTCACCCGCTACCCGGCTCCTATGTCGTTTGTACACGTGTTTCCAGAGCTACCCCCGCACCCGCTCCCGCCGCCCCACGCCCCTGCGGGCCCCACCCCGACCGTGTCAAACCCAGGTGGACTTCGGAGCCCCCGTCGTCGTGCGCCGGGTGGAGCTGTCCAATACGTACGGCGGGGCTGCTTCCAGCTCCAGTCTGACCCTGGAGCTCCGTCTGGGTAATGCCCAGGTGACGGTGGGAGCCGAGGGAACGGACAACGGGATTGTGGCTGCGGGCACCAGTGCTCTACAGGTGCGGGGGAGTACACGGTGTATGTGTGTGGTTGTGTACGTGTGCGTGTATGCGTGTGGTTGTGTGGTTGTGTGTGGTTGTGTACGTGTGTTTTATAAATGCTGAGCTGAGCCGCGAAATAGACGTAGCGCGAGGAGACCAAGGTGTACGTGCTGTGTGTATGTATGTTGTTGTCCGTTCATCGCTGCGCCGCGAATACTGAAAGTCCGCGGAGAGGTGACAGTCCGGACGATGCACACCGCGCGGCACCGGGGTCCCAAGCCACCACCATCCCTTCGCCCGCCTTCCGGCATGCCTCGCCTCTGTCATTGCATCAAGGCCGAACACACCTCCCCTCCCCGCACAGCAAAGTTTCGCCTTCGCTCTGCCCTTCCCCGATCCTACTACCGGTAACTCCACCCTCACGCCTCCTCCTCCTCCCCCTGCCCACTCCCCTACCTCCTCCACCCTCACCTCGTCGTGTAACCGGGTCTTCTCGCCAACACCCCTCACCTGGACCAGTATGGCTTGGTTGCTGTCAAGTACCTGCCAGCTAGCAGCTCGGGCCGCTATCTCACGGCTCGCTCGATCACCGGGGGCCCTATGGCGCTGTGTATGGCCGCATTCGGTGGGTCTCCGGCGGGAAGGGCGTGGCGGCGGTGCTGGTGCTGGTGCTGTTGGTTGCTGAAACGTAGTCGTGCAATAGCATTCGGATGCACCCTCCTAACTAGAGGTTTTATATGGCAAAATTTTGAAAAGCGACAACCGAGAAACTAGTGTGGGAGGTGGCCGCCACGCAAGGCATGTTACAACGGCTGCCGAAGAGAAGTGCGGGCGAGCAGTGCCCTGATGCGCGGAGCCAGCGATGGACACCATTGCGTCGGGAGACGCCGCCGCTGCCTCGATCGGCCACTGCGCCCTCCCTCGACCGGCCTTGCCTCTGCCCTCACCACCGGAAATTGCGCCTCCAGCCTCTCAACCACACAGCTAACCGCCAACCACCCGCCCAACCAACCCATCACCGACCCCGCAGGGCAAACTCCCTTCGACGTTCTGCTGGTGGTACCCTTCCCGCCGCCCAACCCCAGCCCACCGCCGCCATCACCGCCGTCGCCGCGGCCGCCGTCGCCCAGCCCTCCCAGCCCATTGCCCAGTCCCCCAGTCCCCATGCCGCCGCCACCACAACCGCCACCATCTCCGCAACCGCCGCCGCCGCTGCCGCCGCCGCCGCCGCTGCCATCGCCGCCGCCGCCGTCGCCGCCGCCGCCACCACCCGCACCCATCATATACCAGGTAAGGCCCCCTGTTGGCTCCCTGCGCAGCAAGCAATCGAGAGACCCCTCCCTTGACCTCTCCCTCCGCCTGCGGTCACCAAACCCTAATGCCTGGACACTCCTAAACCCACCCTACTGCCCTTTAACGGAACTTCATTTCCCGCCCCCACCCCCATCCAGGTGGGCAACGTCGACGGCGACAGCCATGCCGTCCAGGTGGCGGCGGCGTCGACCATCGCCGCCACCGCCACCGTCTCTGCGGTCGCCTCCGCCGCCAGTGGCATCGCTGCGGGCTTCGCGACTAGCGCCGCCGCCACCACCGCCACCACCGCCGTCGGCGGCGCGGTGGGCGGCGCCGCCGGCGGCGCCGCCAGCAGCGTCGGCACCAGCGGCCTCAGCGCCGCCAGCGGCACTCTGGGCACCAGCGGCGCCGTCGCCGCCACCATGTTCGTTTCGCACCTGCAGTTCTTTGGCAAGTAGAGGAAGCGGAGGTTTGCGCATGGCGTGTGGTAGGAAATGGAGTTTTCGCGACTTGGTTCACCCCATGCCGCCTCAGCCCACCGTTCCTCTCGAGCCCCTACCCCACTCTCCTCCATTTGTTCACCTCACCTCGGTTCACTCCCAGTCCCGCCCCGCCTCATCCCACCCCACCCATGGGTCTTCCTCGAACCCCACCCCACCACCCCATCCGCGGGTCTTCCTCAAAACCCCACCCCACCCAACTCGCACCGTGTACCGCAGCCCTGACGCCGTACGCCGCCACCAACTCCACGCAGCAGTACCGGCAGGTGCGCAAACGGGTGCTCCAGAGAAGGCCTCCCGTGTTGGTATTGCGCCCCCCAGTGCAAGAGGAATGTGACACAGGAGACGGGAGGTGCTCCAGGCGGGTCGTGGCCCGTTGCGAGACCTCGGGGTCAAAACTTGCCCTCTCTCCCTCCCTCCCCGCCCTCTAACCTGGCCCCCGCCCCCCGCCCTTTGTGCTCTCCTACGCAACCCAACCCTAAACACCCGTTCCCCTGCCCTACTGGCTGTTTACTGCTCGACTGGGCGTACGTGTATTTCTTTGTCATACACCCGCTGCTGCCTTCCCCGCCCCCCGCCTCGACGCTGCCCCCCCATGCGCGCGCGTCCCGGTGTCCGAAGGCTATGCACACGCTACATTTCCCCAGCCGCGTTACCGGTTCTAATATTATAACCCCCCCAACCCCCCCAGGTGAACAGCGAGCTGGCCTGGCTCAACCTCGGCTTCTCAACCATGGCCTTCCGCAGCCTGCCGCGCGGTGAGGCCACGGCCTACAACCAGATCTTTAACTGTGCCATGTTGATGCTGGCGGTGCTGCTGGTGCACTACCTGGTGCTGCTGCTCTTCGCAACGTGGAAGGCCATGAGGTGGGTATGAGAGGAATCCCATGGGTCCGCACTGAACCGTGGGTCATGAGGTGGGGCCCATAGGGCCCGGGTGACGAGGCGGGGGACAGAGGGCCCGTGCATGGGGGACGTACGAAGGGCGATGGTAAGATAGAAGATGAGGGCCCTCATGCGTACATCAAGCCCTGCTCACCCAAACATACCCAAACTCTCATGTCCACAGCGCTTGCGTCTACTCGCTGACCATCTCTTCTGGGACCCCCGTCGTCATCGCCCTTGGTTTGTCGGCCGTGGATTCGCGGATTTATCATACACACCATGTCCAACACCAACACACCGGCCCTAACATCCGCGGACGTTTTTAATCCACCCCTGATTGGCCCCGCTCCAACCCCCACTCCCCGCACAGGACCTGGTCCTTGCCCAGCTGGCTGGCTTTCCCCTTCCTGGAGATCTTCGTGCTCGCCTTTAGCACGGTGTCGCTGTCGGCGTCTGCGGCCATGCTGCTGGGCACCGCCGCAGTGACCGGCCGCGTGCTGCCGGCGGCGGTGGGCGGCGTGGTGGTTGTCCTCATCCTCGTCTTCATCGCAGCGGCGACCTGGGTGGTGGTGAGTGCAGCTGAGGGGGGGGCCAACAGGGCTGCCTGGGCCGCTACTGCTGCCGCTTCTATTGCTGCTAGAAAGGGCTCTGCACGCCTCCCCAGCGCCGTACGTGTGTGATTTTTCTTGTGGTTGGCAGACGCCACGTGCTGCCGTACACTCCGTGTAACTGCCCTGCCGTTCCCCCCTCCCCGCTCCCCGCTCCCGCAGTATCGCATCCGGGCGATCACCAGCCAGCTGCAAATGGTCTACCACCCCCACCCCCGCAGCCGAACAACCACCGTGCAACCCGACGGGTCCGTCGCCCCAGCCGCTCCAGCCGCCCCCGCAGCCTCCACCAGGGTTGAGCCCAAGGCCGGGGCTGCTGCGGCTGTTTCCGAATCGGTGGAGCTGCCACCGAGTGCAGTGGGATCAGGGAAGAGCTGTCAGATGGCCTCGGCCACTGCTTGCCTCGATGTCGCAGCCGAGGACGCGGCTGGGCGCCACGGCTCAGGCTCTGCCGGCGGCGGCGGCGCCGCCGCCGTCGCGTCCATTGTCGTTGTGTCGGACACCGCCACCCCCGCCGCCGCCGCCGGCGGCGGCGGAAGGAAAGGAGGCGCGGGCGCGGCCCCGACTGGCGAGGAGAAGAGCGGGTCAAAGGAGCAGGGCGAGGAGGGGGGGTGCGGGAAGGAGGGGGAGAAACCTGGTGCTGCTGGCGCTGCTGCTCCCGCCAAGACCCGGAGCTTCTTCTCCTACTTCGAGCTGGGTCACTGGAACCGACCTGACGTGGTGGTCGTACACAAGCAGCTGGAGCCATACCGCACACGCAAGTACCTCAAGGACCGTAAGTCAGAAGCCGATGACTTGGCTGACGCGGGTGATGATGGTGGTGACGCGGCTGACGCGGCTGACGCGGGTGACACGGCTGACGCGGGTGATGATGGTGGTGACGCGGCTGACACGGCTGACGTGGGTGACGTGGGTGACGCGGGTGACATGAGTGACACGGCTGACGCGGGTGACGCGAGTGACGTGGGTGACACGGGTGACATGAGTGACGCGGGTGACGCGGGTGACATGGGTGACGCCGGTGATGCGGGTGACGCGGGTGACACGGCTGACACGGCTGACACGGGTGACGTGGGTGACGCGGGTGACGCGGGTGACGCGGGTGACGTGGGTGACATGGCTGACACGGGTGACGTGGGTGACGTGGGTGACGCGGGTGACGCGGGTGACGCGGGTGACATGGGTGACGCGGGTGACGCGGGTGACATGGGTGACGCGGGTGATGCGGGTGACGTGGGTGACATGGGTGACACGACTGACGTGGGTGACGCGGGTGACGTGGGTGACGCGGGTGATGCGGGTGACACGGCTGACGTGGGTGACATGGGTGACACGGCTGACGTGGGTGACGTGGGTGACACGGCTGACGTGGGTGACGTGGGTGATGCGGCTGACGCGGGTGACGCGGCTGACACGGGTGATGATGGGGGTGACGCGGGTGACGTGGGTGACGCGGGTGACATAGGTGACGCGGGTGACACGGGTGATGATGGGGGTGACGCGGGTGACGTGGGTGACGTGGGTGACGCGGGTGACATAGGTGACGCGGGTGACGTGAGTGACGCGGGTGACACGGGTGATGATGGGGGTGACGCGGGTGACGTGGGTGACGCGGGTGACATGGGTGACACGGCTGACGTGGGTGACGTGGGTGACACGGCTGACGTGGGTGACGTGGGTGATGCGGCTGATGCGGGTGACACGGCTGACACGGGTGATGATGGGGGTGACGCGGGTGACATGGGTGACGCGGGTGACATAGGTGACGCGGGTGACGTGAGTGACGCGGCTGACGTCCGCGGATGCTGATGATGGTGTCGTGTTTTGCCCCGCCCCACCCTTCCATTTCCACACACCACTCACCCGGTTGAGCACTCCCGCTTTCCGTTCGCGTCTTCACACCAAATACACACACGCGATGCTTCATCTTCGTCAACACCTGCTCGCTGCCCAGCTTCGCCACCAAACGCACCCCACCAAACATTCAGTTACTGACCACCCATCAAACCGCCCTGGCTGGCTGCCCCCAAATAGGCTTGAGCCTCCG
Organism: Yamagishiella unicocca; assembly: GCA_003116995.1. Taxonomy (NCBI): domain Eukaryota; kingdom Viridiplantae; phylum Chlorophyta; class Chlorophyceae; order Chlamydomonadales; family Volvocaceae; genus Yamagishiella; species Yamagishiella unicocca. The sequence goes on from BDSL01000004.1 coordinate 1,450,894, forward strand.
TGCCGCCTTGCGCTGCCTCTTCCCGCGGGACTTCGCGGCCGAGGTGGCGCAGGAGTTAGCAGAGAGACGCAGGGAGCGCCGCAGGGAGCGACGAGCAGCCGCTGCCGCCGCCGCTGCCGCCGCCGCCGCTGCCGCCCCCGCGGTCCGCGCCAACGGGCTGTCGGGTGCGGTGGGGTCGGGCTCGTTGTCGGGGTCAGAGGTGGCGGCGCGCGTCAGCAGCCGAGCAGCTTGGGGCGGCGTCGAGTCCGGTGGGTGGCGAGGGCGGCGGGTGGGACGGGGCGCATCGGAGAAGCGCACAACATGGAGGTCCAATACACGCGTGGGTTAGGGCCGGGTGATTTCTGTACGGGGCGGGCTTGTGTGTGTGTGCGTGTGTGTGTGTGTGCGTGTGTGTGTTTTGGGGGCGGAGGCTGCCGTGTCCGGGCGCCATGCGCCGACCGCCCAGCCCGGCCTGACATGACACGACACGACGCCGCATTCCAGCGGCTGCCCTTCCCCGCCTGCATTACGGTACCTCGCCGCCCCTCCCGCCCCCCATGATCCCCCAACGTCTCCCCTCCTCCCGCCCCACACAACCCCCGACGACTCCCCCCTCTTCCCGCCCGGCGCCCTGCAGGTAGCGCCCTCCCGGCTCCAGGGAGTCCCTCCTCCCGCACGGACTCAGCGCTGCACTTGCACGGCGGGGGGCCGGGCGGGGGTGCGGCTGCGGGTACGGGCGGGGGTACGGGTACGGCTGCGGGTACGGGCGGGGTTGCGGGTACGGCTGCGGGTACGGGCGGGGCTGCGGCTGCGGGTACGGGCGGGGTCAGCGGCAGCGCTGTCAGCCCTGGCAGCTCCTGGCGCCGCCGCTCCAGCGCCACGATCGAGCCCCAGCCTAGAACCATCTCCATCACCTCGCCCCAGAGGTCACCCCTCAGGTAGGGCCCCAGTTGCCGGGGGGGAGGGGGGAGGTGACTGCCGTACACGAGGTTTTCTTCTTCCGGGGGGAATGTGTGGTTGGCGGCGTGTATGGTGAACCTCCTGACCGTGATCGACGATTATGTTGATGTGCTGCTGTGACTGCCACCATCCGACACCAGCCTGATGTGCTGCTGTGACTGCCACCATTCGACACCAGCCAACGGCAAGGGTACGGACCTGCCGATGCCGGCAAGCACACTGCGCGACCTGGCTTTCATGAAACGCTGTGCCTGGTGTGGCTGAAGACACCACACCGGCTCTTCGACGTCGGTACGTACTGACGCACTGCCCGCGCCGCCGGTGTGCCCCAACCCAACCCTTGCAGCAAATCCTCTCTTGCGCCCGGCGGCGGGCCTGGCCTGGCCTCGGAGCCGGGGCACCTGGCGGCGGCGGCGGCGGCGCCTCACAGGCGGGACATCGTGGCGGAGCGATCACCCCTGAGCAGACCGCCGTGGCATCCCCCAGGAGCAGGCGGCAGCCGCACGTCGACCACCGCCACCACCACCTCCGCCGCCGCCGTGGGCTCCAGGGCTCCGGAGCCGTCGCACTCTTCGCACCCGCTGATGCCGCCGCTGCGACACCCGCCGGCGCCGCCGGCGCCGCCGCTGCCGCCGCCGCCGGCACCTCCGCTGCCACCGCTGCCGCCCTTGCCGCCGCTGCTTCACGGAACCGCGGCTCACCCCTCCGCCGCTGACTCGGACGGCGTCCACCGCAGCTGCAGCAGCGGCAGCAGCGGTGAGACGGCCCCCAACAGCCGGAGGCACTCCTCCGGTTGTCCCAGCTGGGCAGGCAGCGTCGGGGCCCGTAGCGACAGCGGAGCACCGCAGGAGGCGGATGCGCCGCCGCCGCAACAGCAGCGGTCGCCGGCGGCAGCGTCGGCCAGTGATCACAGTCGCGGTGCATTACGGGAAGAGGCGCTGCTCGTCCACCCGCCAACGAAGCCGCCGCGAGCTGGTGAGGCCCAGCCGGGCCAGTTCCCCGGCTTTGGCCAGGGCGGCGGCGGGGGCGGCGGCGGCGGCGGCGGCAGCGGCGGGTCCAAGGCAGCAGCTGACGCTGACACCGCCGCTGCGCACGACGCACTCTTCGCCGCCGCCGTGCGGAAGCGGTCCTCGTGTCACCAGGACACGCCGCTGCCGCTGCTGTCCTTCAACATGCAGGACCCGGCGGTGGCGGCGGCGATGGCGGCGCAGGCGGAGGCGGTGGCGGCGGCAATGGTGGCGCAGGCGGCGGCGGCGGAGGGCCGTCCCCACGCAATTCGCGCGAGCGTTAACGCCGACGCCACTTGGAACAGACCATCATCAAAGGGCGACCTGATGAAGGACGACCACACCGCCGCCGCCGTTGTCCCCGCCGCCGTAGTCCCCGCTGCCGTAGTCCCCGCCGCCGCCGCCGCCGGCGGAACCGGCGTCGCCTCCGGGACATCTTCACGTCTGGGTTCCCGTCTGGGTTCGCCCGTCACTGACGCCGACTCGCTTAACTTCCGTTCCTCCGATAGCGGCAAACACCTCCAGGGCTTCACCGCCAGCAAGCCGCCGGTGCTGGCGGCGGCGGCGGCGCGGCGCCTGTCGACGCCGACGGCGCTGCAGCCTGCCCAGGCGGCGGCCCCCGGCGCCGTCACGGACGTTGCCGTGGGCGCCGGGGCTCCGAAGCCGCCGTCCTTGCTGCGCCATGGAGCCCCCGCAGCCCCCGCAGCACCGGCTCCAGCAGCACCAGCAGCAGCAGTATCACCACCACCACCAGCAGCACCAGCACCTGTTCCAGCAGCAGCAGCAGCGCCACCAGCACCTGTTCCAGCAGCAGCAGCAGCGCCACCAGCACCACCACCACCAGCTGCAGCACCTGTTCCGGCAGCACCACCATCAGCACCACCACCACCAGCCCCGGCGGCGGAGAACGCCGACGACGAGGGGCACTCGGCACATGCCGCGCATGCCGCCATGTACGCCCTGCTCTCCTTCGGCGTCAACCGCGAAAGCGAAACCTACATATCGGGCGGCGGCCCCCGGCTGGTGGGCAGCGGACACAACAGCCGAGCCTCCCTGGCGCCGCGGCCGTCGTCCGTCAGCCCCGCAGCCCCCCGCCAGCCCGGAGACGAGGGCGACTGGGAGGGGGACGGCATGATGGATCCTGGCGGCCGGCGCTTCATGCCTCGACGCCACAGCGCGCTGAGCAGCGAGAGCGGAGGAGGAGGGGGGGGGTCTCGCTCCCACCTGCCCGGAGAAAACGACGCCGGCGCCGCCGGCGTCGACCCCGGGCGTGGAGGCTCGCGGCTTACTTCGCCGCTGCCGGGGACTGCACTGGGCGTGGGCGGAGGTCGCGGAGGCTCGAGCCGGGGTTCGGGGACGGCGCTCGGCGCCGGAGCGTCGATGGGGGGAGCAGCGGCGGGTGGAGCAGCGGCGGGCGGCGGCGGCGGCGCTCCGGAGATCAGCGGTGTGGACAGCGAGGGTGACAGCGAGGGTGGCTCTGACGAGGACGAGGAGTGGAAGAAGGAGGTGTTGGACGAGGAGACGCGGCTGCTGCTGCACCGCGCAGAGGTGTTTGACAGGTTCGGGCTGGCATTCGAGGAGCACCAGGGGCACCGGATGCTGGCGCTGACCTTTTATGTGGCGGTGAGTCGCGAGCATGCGGTGAAGCATGCGGTGAAGCATGCGGCCGGTGCGGAGCACCCGGCACTGCCCTCGTCTTCACCCGTCACGGCGCAAAGGGACTGTCGTACAGCGCCCCCAAGCGGTTTCCAACACTCCTTCCCTCCCGCCTGCGCCGCAGATGCTCTTCAACGCCTTCGTGCCCGGAGTGCTCCTCGGGCTGCAGGCCGGGGCCCGCATGCAGCCCGGCTCCGGAGCCGCGCTGGCCGCCAACATAGCGCTGCTGGTGGTAAAGGCGGGCTACTCCCTGTACCTGACCGTCGTACTGCCGTACATCAACGTGGTTCTGATCTGCGCCGAGATGATCTGCTCCTGGCTGGAGACCGTCGTGGTGGTGTGTATGGTGGTCATCACGGTGCACGGGGGGTCGTCCGCGGAGGTGCTGTCCATGCAGCGGGTCACGGCGGGGGGGGCGGCGGCGTTGGCGGCGGCGAATGCGACGGCGGTGATGCCGGAGTCCTCCATCAGCAGCATCCAGAGGGCGGGAGACACGATGCTGGTTTGCGAGCTGCTGGTGCTCGGGACTCAGGTGGGTGGGCCGAGGTCCAGGGAGGGCGGTGGGGGTGAAGGATGGAGGCCTGCTGTGCCCCAACTTGAGAGCACTGCATTGCGATCGCTCACTCGTCCAGTCGTTCGTTTCCGTCAGTTGCAATGCTATTGCCGGCCCCGTTCCTTACGTACGATGCCGCCTCTGCCGCCTCCGCCTCTGCCTCTGCCGCCTCTGCCGCCTCTGCCGCTGCTGCTGTCACCGCAGATCCTCGCCATGCTGCTCACAGCGGTCATCCCAGCCATCGTCGCCATCATCATGGCGATACGGGTGCGGGCGGCGCACCGGAGGGAGCTGAAAAGGGAGGCGGCGGCGAAACGCGCGGCGAAGATGGGCGGCGTCGACGACGGGGCAGGCGAGCTGTCCGGCAACGAGGGGAGCGACGAGGTAGCGTCCGCAGACCAGGGCCGCGCCAGCCAGGCGGAGGACGCCGAGGGGACAGGCGACGTGGGCCGCCGCCCTGCTCCACCGTCGGCCTTGCAGAAGGCCGCTACAATGAAGTGAGGCCTGTTACGTACGCGTACCACATGCCCACACCCCACACCACGCCCTTTAAGCACCAACCGCAAGACAACCATACTTCGAATCCCGCGGCCTGCTTCATGTGCGCCGGAGGGGCGCGGGTTTGGTAGAGTGAGCTAGGGCGCGGCGGCGGGGGCCTCAGTGGGTATGCCCCCCTCATGCAGACCGCCCCCTCATGCAGACCGCCCCCTCAACGTCGCGTAAACGAGCCTTTGTTGCGAAATTCCCCCCCCTCCAACCCAGTTCTCCAGCATGCATCTCAAAACGTCTGTTTTTAACGGTTTTTTCGGGCATCCACGGGTCTTCCTCGAACCCCCCCCGCTGTCCGAAGGCTGTGCACACGCTACATTTCCCCAGTCGCGTTACCGGGTCTATTATTGTACCCCCCCCCCCGCTCAATGCAGACCTCCCGCTGGCCCGTCTCTGCCGGTAATTTGAAACCAAACCTTCGGAGCAACCAACTGACGACAGTACGACCAACCGATGTGACGGGAGTGGAATCCAGGAATCAACAGTCAAACCCACATCGAATGGAATAGGCATGCATTTCTAAAGAAGTTATTATTGTCGGGCGCCCGGTACGACACGACTTGACATGGCGTGGAAGGGTTTCAGGGTTTGAAGGGTTGAGGAGGAAGTCCCTTCGCATTCACACCGGCGAATTGTTGGCGCTGCATCCGGGGCATTAGTGCGTACGCGACATATGTAGACGTGGGGAGGACCGCAGGGGGGATTGCAATGATCGGCTGGGGCGGATCGCGAGGGGCGCCTGCAAAACACATACACAACACACCAGACGTACGGTCCACCCAACGCGCCGTCAGTCCCGGGGAAGGGGGCGCTGCGGCTCATGATGGGTTGTCGCTTTCAGCGGGTGGGCATTCCAAACGCATGTGGGCTTCATGTGACCTCCTTTTCCTGTCCTCAGCCGTTGCGATGATATGCGGATGGGGTGTTAGATGGCAAGTGGGTGGGCGCGTTGTTCAGCCAGGCAAACAGCTGTCACCAAACTCACTTCACCAACGCGCGCATCGCTGATTCATTCTGTGTTTGACCAATCACCGTTATGGTATGGGTAATCATGCGCATTTGCCTTCATCCACACTTGCCTTATGCACTTGCCTTATGCACATGGAGGGAGGCGGCTGACGAGGGATTAGGTGCTGCTGCTGTCGCGGCGCGCTGTGCGGCAGGGGGGATCATGCCCGGGCAGCGCCGCGGGTTGGACTGCAGCACGTAGTCGGATCAGTTTTGTTGTTGTAACGGTTCCAGTGGGTTCCAGAACAAAAGTGACTTGTTGCAGTGGGCCCCAGACCGTAAGATAGAGCCATCGGGCGCACGTAGTGCACCTGCCCTCCCTGTTGGACGGTTTTTTTTCGGACATCCACGGGTTTCCCTCGAACCCTCCCTGTTGGTGCGGTCTTCGCGTAATCGGCTGGTCGGTCGGTTGGTTAATTGGTTGGGAGCACGGCGACGTGCTTGGAACGACGAGCGACGAAAGCCGACGGATGCGAGAGCACAGTGACCAGTGACCTGCAGGTCGCTACTGCTGCTGCTGCTGCTGCTGCTGCTGCTGTTTTTGTTCGTTGTTGCCATGGATGCGATGATGTACGGGAGGGCTATGGTTGATTATGTTAATTGATCTTATGCTTATGGATATAGCGCCTGGTGAAGGACGTGAAGGGAAATCTCAGGATAGCATACAACCCATCACACCGTGCTGGTGCTGCCACGTGCTGTTTTCTACATCGTTTGATGGGTCCGGTTTATGGCTGGGGATAGGCTGGCTGGCCGACTGGCCGATGCCACACTGGCGCTTGAAGGTTTGCCTTCTGGGCCGGCAATGGCGACAATTTTCACCAACCCTAATCGCAACCAAACACCCAAGAACATGTCTCCTTGTAACAGTGCTGCGGTACGCCATTGACTTGCTACCGCTGGCGCGGTGGAAATGGATCCAAGCAGTGATATGTCCAGCACACAGCCGAATGGAGTTGCGCCGTCCCTAGCGCGACCCTAAAGGACCACCCTGGCCGTACGTAGCGGGCGAAAGCACTCAGCTGCCCCAAAGCGTTTGCAGCCTCTGCCGCAAAAGCCGACGTGAGGGCAGGCGTGGCCTGCTGTCTCGGAGACCACCGCCAAGTTTCGCGCGGCGACCCACGGGCCGCGGTCGTCCAGCGCGGTGTTGTCGTCGCAGATGTGGAACCCTCCCGGCGCCGACGTCGTTTTCGCACACCGGAAAAGGTAATGGTTGGTGCATTGCGGCCGGGTGCTCTGGGTACGGCGGAACGCGATGCGTTCCGGGAGATTTGGCGCGAAAATGGGGTCGGCGACTGAAAATTTACACACGACATGCCCTCCCTCCTGGTTTTCTCCCATTTTCGGTCCGAGGCCTTCCTGAAGCACCGAATTTGGCTTTATTGTCGGATTATCATTATCACGCTAATCTAACCGCTTAGAGGTCGGCAGGACTGACCATGGCAGAGGCGAAGCTGATGCCGGCGATGGCGATTGCGGCGGCGCTGCTGCTGCTGGTCGCCGCGGCGCCAGTGGCCGGACAGGGCAGCGACCAGCAGGTGAGAAGCGATGCCTGTGATGTGGGAGGTCCTCACCTTCTGCCCGGTAGGGCAACAATGATGAAACTCGGCAGCCATCGATGAGTCACATCAGCTCTGTCGCGCAGACCAGCTTTGCGTTCCCATTGCGCAACAGCACAGTCCACACAAAGACTCTTCGTCTAGCTCTCACCTCACCTCACCTTATCCTCAGATAGCAGCTTATCATCGCGCATCATGCCATAAAGACCGCGATGTACCGTGCTGGCGGTGCCGTGCCCCCTGGCGGCGGCGATCTCCCCCGTTTCCTCTCTCTCATCTCTTCGCCGCGGCGTCGATCTCGCGGGAGCTGCAGCTTTAGCCTCGCTCGCTCGCCGCCATTAAATCGCGCCCGCCCGCGTGTGCGGCTGCCGCCATCGCCGCTGCTGCTGACCAATGTTGGGCCGTAGGTGACTAACGACCAGCAGCTGTACGACGCCTTCATCGACCAGAGCGTCGGCAGCATCGGCCTCGCGTACGACGGCGCGAGCCTGGTGCCGTACGCGGAGCGCCTCAATACGTATGTGAGCGGCGAGTGCAGTGCGCGGTTGGGCTCGTCAGGATGTCGCTTGGGCGGGGGGGTCCTCACTTCTTTTGTCAGGCGCCGCCCTGCCAACTGCGCGAGTAGGCGGGTTTTGGAGCTTCGCTTTCTCCCTTCAGACGCTTGCGCCCTCTCCTCTCCAGCCTCCCTCCCTGCCTCCCGGGCCAGGCATACGGTCCCGTGTCAGCAGATCTCGTGTGTGGATGAAAACCGACGTGGATGTACTCACGAACCCCAATCTCCCCTCCCCTCCCCTCCCTCCCTCTGTTTCAAACGGTTTTTCCGGACATCCACGGGTTTCCCTCGAACCCTCCCTCCCCCCTTTCCCGGTTCTATTATTGTACCCCCCCCCCCTCCAGGCGGCCACCAGTGGGCCCTTCGCAGTGCAGCGGAGCCTCACCGTCTACGGCGCCCTGCCCACCGCCACCGCGACCGCCAGCTTCGATTTCGGCTACCTGGGGGGCATCGTGACACTCGCGCCCGGCACCACCTTCACACTGCGGAGTACGTGGGGCTGTGTGTGTACGGCGCACCCCTAGCTGGGGGGGACTCCAGGGTGGGGCCACTCCAGGGCGGGGGCATCCCTAGCTGGGAGCACTCCAGGGTGGTGCACTCCAGGGTGGGGGCACTCCAGGTTCTAAGGCTTCCCGTTGCCGCCCTAGCGAGTGGTGGCGCTACCGTCTGGTCTGGGGCCCACTGTAACAGCTACTTTTGCTACTGCTACATCTATTACTCCAGGGAGTGGTGGCTCGCCCCAGACCATCATCCAACTGGCGACTGCCCTGCCCAAGCCTGCAATCGGCGCCATCTTGACCCCACTTCCCCCGCCCCAACTCCCAACCGCCAACCGCTCCTCCGTCTGCAGACCTCAACCTCAATCGCATGCAGGCGCTGCGGGCGCCGGTTGGGCTGTTCGCCACCTCCCCTGGAGCCACCGTCGTCGTACAGGACTGTGTCAACAACCAGCAGGCAGGCGGGGTGGGGGGCAGGGGGCTTCTCGCGGAGTGTTGCGAGGCAATGTACGGAAGCCCGAGGGCGAGGCCTTCTTTGTGAACCGCGACAAGCCCTGCCTCACGTTCTGGAACTCCCACGTCTGCTGCTTGCCCTGCCCTCACCCCCTTGCTACTTCCTCTGCCGCTGCCTCTCTTCCACTGCCGCCGCTGCTCTTCCACTGCTGCTGCTCTTCCACTGCCGCTGCTGCCCTTCTACTGCCGCTGCTGCCCTTCCGCTGCCGCCGCTGCCGCCGCTGCCTCCGCTGCCTCCGCTGCCGTTGCTCTCCCCCGCAGGTGTGCTGGCCCCACGAGGGCGCCCGGGTGTACTTCCTGCAGGTCTTCGCCCGCCCGCTGCCGGGCAGCCAGGCCGCCGGCCTTTGCAACCCGGGCGACGAGGCGAGCTGCAACCAGTACACCTTCCAGGGTGAGATCACGGCTGTGGCGCTTACCTGAAGCGGTGATGGCCATACTTACTTCACGCATCGCGGCTTCCTTTCCAGCGCACGCACATAAAACCTGGGCTACCGTACACCGGGTTATCCTCTGCCGCTAAGGTGCAGACATGCCCTGGAACGCCCCCCCTTCCAGCATGCATCTCGACACGTCTGTCCTAATTCTTCTAAACGGTTTTTCTTTCGTAGACGGGTTTCCTTCCAACCCCCCTTTCCATCCCTCACCGCCTATCTGCACCGCCGCGCCAGACGTCGCCTTCACCGTCAACCCCTCCCCCGAGTTCGGCACCGGCGGCTACATCATGCACTACCTCAACACCGCCATCAACTGCCAGTCGTTCGCCAACCCCGTGCCCGTCTGCCCCACCCTCTACACCGACCTCTCGATCAACCCATACAACTGCCTAGCAACGGTAGGGCGGCTTTCGGAAGACCCCACAGCCCGCCCAGGCCTTTGCCGTTTTGTCCATTGTCGGTTGCCGTACCCTGCCCGGCTGTACGACACCTAAACACACCAACCGCTGGCCCACTCCGGCACTCGCTCACCGGCGCTTTCCCCGACTGATGCCTCCGTCACCGCACGCAGGTGTACGACCCCGCCAACTTCCGTACCATCTGCCCCACGTGCCAGTGCATCAATGGGTGCCGTACCGCCTGCAACAGGCAGGCTTTCCCAGCGCCGGCCTGCTAAGGCCGCGGCAGCAGTATCAGCAGCAGCAGCAGCAGTGTCAGCAATACCAGCGAGCAACAATGAGCAGCTGTTAGAAGCTGCACTGCTGAGCGCCGCAATCGTTGCCAACCGCCGGCCTAGTCAAATCCACGCGTGATCTTCCCTTCATCACTAGGAACAGGCAAAGCAGGCGTTCGCTCCATTGCTGTTGATTGTCATGAGTTGGGGAGAACACAAAACAGGTGGAGAACGAGTGTATGATGCAGGTAGCTTAGCACTTGGGTCGATTTGTAACAGTACTGTGTGCGGCCCACTGTAAGAGTCTGTGACGAACATCACTAATACGGCGCTGGAGTCGCGCAACCATCAACCAACGTCATTAACCAACGTCATCGGCCTTGGTGTCGCGTGGGTCGTCACTGCCTGTCACGCGCCGGATGACGGCGTCGACCTGATGAAGACCTTCCTCTCCATCTTCCTTTGCAGTCCGCGAAGGAAGGCGTGGGCATAGGACGTGAACTAGAAGGCGGTATCGGCGGCCCACTGCCGACTCCCAGTCCTTGCGTCATACATTGCGGCAAGCAGCGAGCAAGCAAGGCGCAGAGGAAGTTGTCAACATACACTTCGTCGCAGTCGCGATGGATTGTGGGATGTTTTGGAAGGACCGAGGAATGATGCCCCAACTGGGTTCATACGTGCTGCGACCAGGGGCCAGGTGTGCGGCGGTATCGGCCCCAACCTCGACCGCCCCCAGCAGCACGAGCCGTACAACACCACTCGTCCCCGCCCATGCATAAAGCTCGTCGCGTAGCGAGGCCCATTGCCCCGTTCCGTAACATCCACACCTTCTGTTGGGCTTAAGCAGACGGCAGCAGCTTGCGCCGACTGAGAGCATCGTAGCCCAGTGGACGGGGTGCCAACGACCCGTGGGTCAGGCGCCGCAGCCGTCGAGCACTCGAACGAGCGTTATGTAGCCTGGCCTCGACAAGTTTATCCAAGACAAGCCAGCAAGGAGCGCTGCGCCACCTGCCTAAGATCCACTTAGTCTATTTCAGATACCTGTCGGACGTAAGGCATGCGGCGGCAGTGCTCCCCCGTGCTTCAGCTGCTGGCGATGGCGGCCGCAGCGTCGTTGCTGCTGCTGCTGCTGTGTGGCGGTGTTGCGGCCCAATCGCCGCAGGCTCCTCGTCCCAGCAGCAATGGTCCTTCCGGTGCCGCTGTCCCGCCGCCGGCGCCCGGCAAGAGGGCCCCCTCGTCGTCCGACGGCGGCGGCGGCGGCGCCCGTAACGCACCGGTACGCGCGATCACCCCAAGGAGGGCTGCTGTGTGGGCTGTGGTGACCCGCGTCACGTACCGTACATCGATCTCTGGATAGGAAATCCACTGGATGCTAGCTGCTAGCTGCTACTACAGGCGCCAGGAGGACCTACAGCCAAGTCTCTAGCCTATCTAGCTATCCGCCGCTGGTTTCCCCTGCTGTCACTCCCTGTCGATATCATCGCCGTAATCAGCATGCCGCTGCAGCCTCCGCCACCTATCTAGCTGTTCAACTGTACTTCTGTAGCTCCGTTCCGCGCTGCTCATCGCGACATTCCGCGCGTCGTCATGTTTAAACACTGCTGCTGTCCGCTGCCTGCGGCTTCACTTCCTGAGCCATCAGTTAGTTAGTACTGGCAGCTGTTACTGCTGGCTGTTACAACCACCGCTGCAGCTCCTCCCCCACAACCGCCAAGCGAGTGCCAACCAACTTGCTCCACCCCCGACGACCTGCACGTACGGCTGCACTACAGGCTCAGAGGTTCGTGCTGCGGCCGCTGCCGTACGACTACGGTGCCCTGGAGCCGGTCATCTCGAAACAGGTGCTCGCGCCAACCAGCCACCAATGGCTGCACTGACCTGCTGCCCGTTGCAATCTGCCGTGGTACAGAGATCTCCTAACCCGCGCGCCCTTCCTGCCCCAACCAGCCAATACACACACGTCTAACCCCTGCCCGCGCTCTCCTTCCCTGCCCGCGCCCCACGCCCCACGCCGGTTCTTTTCTCCTCTCCGTTTCCTATGTCGTGTAACCGGGTCGTCTAACCGCGCCCCCCACCTGCAACCAGCTACTTTCCGCCCTTCGCTTCCCATGTCGTGTAACCGGGTCGTCTCGTCGCCCCCCACCTGCAACCAGCTACTTTCCGCCCTTCGCTTCCTATGTCGTGTAACCGGGTTGCCGCGTCGACCACCCCGCAGATCATGCAGCTACATCACGACTTCCACGAGGGTGTCGAGTACGTGGGCACCCTCAACGGGGTGTTGGGCCCGCTGGCCGGCACCGGATCTGCCACGTTGCCGGATCTGATCGCCCTGGTGAGTCCTGCCCGTATCGCATGCCCTCCTGGCCACGGTTAACAGGTGGCGATAACGACCAACCATGTTGTGTTGTTGTTGTTGTAACGATTACAGTGGGTTCCAGACCGAGAGGTAGAACCATCGGGCACATCGCCATCGGGCACTGTGTTGGTGCTAATCTTCTGCAAGCGTGCGCACCGTTGGACCGTTCGGACACACGAAGCTCTCATCGACTGACCCGCTTGTCGAGGAAGGGAGCAGCAGCGGTACGATAGCGGCGGGCAGGCAGGCGCGCGTCGATTGAGTGGCGGCGGGCTGGGCGACCCCACCAGCTACACACGGCCGAGGAGCGTGGGAGTCCGGCGGCGAATGGATGTGCGCCGCAGCAACTAACGGACACCGTCCATGACTTGCTCGACGGCGGCGCCAGTTGTGTATGTCTCCCGTCCAGCGGAGCTGTGTTGCGCCCCTCACGGGCTGCTCACCCACCCACCCTTGGTTTGTCAGCCGTGGATTCGCATATTCTCCTTAAACCACCCATCCTAGGTCGCCGGTGGCAGGCCGATCGGCCGCCGCGCGCTCGACATCATGTACGGCATGCGTATGTGTGTATGTTTGTGTGTGCGTGCGTGTGTATGCTCGCAGGTGGGTCGGGGGGGGCTACCTGCCGACCAGGAACTGGTGGTTCGCAACTTCGGTGGCGGCCACTGGAACCACGCCATGTTCTGGAAGGTAGGCGAGGAGCGCGTGCGCGTGGTGGCAAAGGATAATCTGCGAATACACGGCCAGCGTGGCGGGGAGCTGGGGTGGTGGGGAGGTGGGTGGGGTGGGGTGGTGGGTGGGGTGGGGTGGGGTGGGGTGGGGTGGGGTGGGGTGGGGTGGGGTGGGTGGGGTGGTGGGGGCCCTGTCCATCAGTTTATGTGGCCCCCGTGCTACGATATCTTGTCGTACCCTAAACCCTATAACCCTAAACCCTATAGCCCTAAGCCCATCTGCCGTGACGGTCTTCGCAGGTGATGGCTCCCCCCGGCTCTGCCAACACCTCCCGCAACAACATCTCACCGCAGCTGCAGCAGGCGATCAACAGCGCCTTTGGAAGCGTGGACGAGATGCTGGTGGGTGGTGCGCGGGCGGGGTGCGGCAGGCGCGCTGGCGGTGGTTGTTGTTGTAACGGTAACAGTGGGTTCCAGAGTGGTAGTAACTGTCACAGTGGGCCCCAGAGTGGTGCGCACGGGCAGCGCGGTGCGCACGGGACAGAGCGGCTTAGCAGGGTAAGGGGCTTGGGTTTGAGGGCTATCTAATCTATCGGTTCATCTTATTCTAGTTCTGGACGCGCGACCATGATGAACCGCCGCCGCCATCCGCTTAAACAGCAGCACCGTCAATTTTCTGTCTAGCTCCCACGCATCCCTCTCCCGCCTGTCCCACCTGCGCGCTACGTCACCCGCTTCCCTGCCTCGCTCCTTCCTGCCTACCCCGCCCTCAAGAGACGCTTCAAGCTGGTCGCTGACGGCCACTTCGGCAGTGGCTGGTCATGGCTGTGCGTTGAGGGCCGCGGCGGCGGTCTGCGCATCTTGGACACCGCCAACCAGGACAACCCGCTCATGGGGGTGCGTACGTGATGCCGTACTTTCGCCGTATCTTCGTCGTGCGTACAGGATTTTGTTTGTGTCGGCGTGTATGTAGGCAAACCCTAACCGTAACCGCGAAGGCCAGGGACGCTTCGAGTGTTGCAGTAGACAGCTCCCGCCGGATTTTCCTCCATGCCCTTCGGCCTGCATACCCTTGTTTTACACGGTATAGCGATTGATGACCCAAATCAATGCGGCTCCGCGCACTCGCAGCCCAGCCAGTCGACCCCCCTATCCTCCTCCCCGCCGCACGTACCACGCCCGCCCGCAGGTGGTGCTTTCGGACCCCTGCGTCCCCATCCTGGGAGTGGACGTATGGGAGCACGCCTACTACCTGCAGTGAGTCAACCCACGACTTAACAATTAACGAACCAACAGCGAACTAACTCCTGACGGAGGTTGCGCGACTGCTAGACAGATCTATCTGCTGCTTTCTGATGACGACCTATCGGCTATCGGCTTACGGCTACAGCATCCTCGGTGTCAGCGAGCAGCTGAGCTTCCACCCCTCTCCGCTGTCGTACACCTACCTCCTGCTCCAGACATGCAGTCGGGATGGCCTCTTATTGAAGGCCGCACACTGCGTCGCGCCCGCTTTGAAATGAGCTTGCATCGGTGATGCTATTCGCCTTATGTTTATACTTACATGCAACCTCTTAAGGGGCATATTTCCGCGCACTACACCGCACCTCGCGTGCATCCGAACCCCTCGCTCGCACCAGCCCCGCACGCTCGGCGTTGGGTCGCGGGTGTCCCACTCCCCTCCACATTACCCCGCTCGCCCTCCCCCCTCCCGCCAGGTACGGCCCCAAGAAGCCCGACTACACGGCCGCATGGTTGACGATCATTAACTGGACGCAGGTGGGTACGGCAGGGGCAGCAGTAGAGCCATTGCCGCAATGCTGCCGCCAGCACTTGCGGGGCGGGCTGGCCGGCTTGATGAAGCAGCAAATAAATAGGGCAGCAAATTCAGCAGTAAACGGAACAGCCGAACCCGATGTATGGCAGGAGGAACGGAAGCACCCCCGACTTACGAACGCGGGGATGGCTGGGTCAGTTAGATTCAGGGCAGCCATTGTTGCAGTGCAATGCAGCAGCAGTAGTTTGCGAACGAATCTCTCAGCCGCCTTTCCAGCTTCAAAAGCGTGCCTTTGCCTCGTCGTTGCAACGCCTGGGCCCAACATGCATGCATGTATGCGGTGTTGCTGCTGCCCACACGCCACATGCATCGACATGCACCACGTGGATCTCGCTGCCGAACATGACTAAACGCCGCCACTGCTGACTGATGCCCACCCGTATGCATAGCTGCTGCCACTTACTACTATATCCATCGTTTGCACCTTGCTTCCAGGTCAGCGCCAACTATGAGGCGGCTAGACGGGGCGATTTGGCGGCGATAGGAACCGCATTCTGATTGCGCTTTCGCCCGAGTCCGTACACACCAAGAAACTATATTTTCCCTACGTCTTATTAGCAAGTATGCACTGAGAGACCGTTTGCCCGACGGTTGGTTGTTGGGCGAATCGCGCACCGCGGATCTGCAGGGGGTCGCTGTTGCGGGCGGAGTGAGGCCAGCTGCGGTTTATTTGTTGGTTTGCGGTTGTCCGCAGCTGTTGGAGGAGTAGTTGTTACATGCATGGGTTGTGGCGCGCTGCTGCCTGTGGTCTTTGATTTGGGTTGTAACAAACATCAGCTATGGACGGAAGCGCCGTTCCTCGTCCGTCTCGCTCCCTTACTACATCTTCACGGCTTGCTCATCATATGCAGGGACAGCGCGCGGCTAGAAATCAGAACTACGCCGCGTTGCCAGGTCACGTACGCCCGCCCCTGGCCCCCCCCTCGACTGCGAAATGATCACACATGCACACAGGCTGTGCCGGTCAATTAGGAGAGGTAACGGCCTAAACGTGTGCGCATGGGTGCGGCTGTCTGGCGACATACCCGGAATCACATTGTTGTTGATTTGGACCGACCGTGCTTCATGTTAATAGGTAGTAACTGTCAAAGCCCGGGTAAGGCACATGATTTGTTCGATGAGCAGCTCTCGCGTGTGACATGTCATAGTGAGCTCACGACCATTAAGTAGTAACTGTTACAGTGAGCCCCAGGCCATACGGTAGAGCCATCGGGCGCATTGTGTGTTGCGGCATTCGCGGATGCTAGCCCGAGTAGCAGTGACATCGTTTATCTCCATCCGTTGTCGCCCGCGTGACCAAATGACTCCGTTGGCGTTTTTTTTATCAAGATGCCCCGTCAAGATAAGTACCCACCTCCCATCCAATCACCCAATTCTGGGGTCACTGGTCGTGAAGACCGGTTGGGTGCCAATCATGTCACAAGCGTTCAGCGAGATCCGATGAAGGCTTCAATCGTGTCCCTGCGATGCGTAGCTGAAGATATAACGTTTGCTTCGCGGATGTTCTTGACCTATCTGTGACAGTAACTGTAACAGTGGGTTCCAGACCAGAGGATAGAACCATCGGGCACAGGTGTCACGTGGGAAAGGCTTTGAAGTCGTTATCGGAGCTCTTTACCCGCCGACGTGGAATGATTGGCACCGAGCCGTGACGAGCCCTTCACCATGGCCAGGTTAATCAGGGCCCCAGAATCATAGGTACAGATCGTTCGAGTCCGTCTTGAAGTGGCCGGCGGCGTAATAGTTACTGTTTCAGAAGGCGAGACCTTTAAGTCAAATTTACTGTTTCAGAAGGCGAGACCTTAAAGTCAAGTGCACCGCCCGGTTTGCTGATTTTTGTTGTAACGATTACAGTGGGTTCCAGACCAAGAGGTAGAACCATCGGGCACATCGCTGATGTATGTCTTCGGGCGCGGCTCCCTAGCAGGGCTCAACACGCCTATATAGCCAGAAAGTATGAAGCACGGGAAACCCCGCTCCCCAAGACAACCCGAGCCGATCATGAATCCACCAGTACCTCCGCCGGTCCCCCGCACATAAGGCGATTGGCGACAACCCGCAAGAAAGGATGCCGAGGCCCCACTGCATCCCAGCCTTTCTGGGGAAGCCCCAGCGCAGCAAAGCCCCTCAAAAGGGCCCAAAACTCCACCACCCCACGGCGAATGGCACGATCCAGAAGACCACTACCCGGAGTAAGAGGGGGACCACCAGCCCCCGCCCCCGCGGTGGTGTCGGTTGGCTGTGCTGTCGCGTCATGGCTGCTGTTTCGGCAGGGCGGCGTCTCCGTGCCCTTCGAGGCTTTCCCTTGCCCTTGGTGGCGTATGCTGGGCTTCCCCCTCGGCTCTCATATGATGAGGATGCGAGTATTACATGGGAGCAGAACGGCTACAAGCGCGGACGCGCAACCAGGCGGGCCCGATGGGCCAGACCATGACACAGATCACTGGGCAAAAGAGCCCGCCCTCACCGGCCGGGAAGGGGCAAAAGCCAAAGACAGCCAAACACGGGGACACGGAGAAGGCAGCACGCACAACTCAAAGCACGCGGAGGAACACAAGCGTGTCCAGAAAACACGAACCACCTGCACCAAGCCGGCAGCGAGACGCGAGTAGGAGCGCGACCCGGCAGAGCGGGGGCCCCAAGCCCCACAACCCAAAATCACCCACAAAACCGCGCCCGGGTCAACCGTCGGGCAACCCCTCGGCACCCGGGCGGCCCGTGAAGACCACCGACCCCGCCAACGAGGCGGCGAGGAAGGGGTGATCGGCCGGGACGGCCCGTCGGCCCCCCACCCGCGGAGGGCCAGCCCCAGCAGCTCCCCAGGTCGGCAAACGCACTGAGGCGGGCCCAGAAGTCGGCCGTCACCGCTGCGCACACCCGCACCACCGGCAGTGGGGCCCCAGCCTGCACTCGAAACAGGAGGCGGAGCCCCAAGCCCAACGCCGCGACGGCCGCAAGCACACCACATCCCAAATGATGAGGCAACGGACACGGGCCCGGGCTTGACAAGAATGACACGTCGTAATCGTTTGCAACTTCGTTTTTTAAATTAATATCGTTTCTAACATGTCTTACTACCGGTGTTATCATATATACGATTATTATCAGGTTATTGTTCTATGTGCGGCGTCGCGCTTCCCGCTGCCGGACCGCGGCGAATGATCGTGTCTTCGCTCGAACGGTTTCTAGATCCAGCAGCAACGTCATCCGGCCGTTTGCCATGCGATGGGCCTTGAGTCTTTCTTTGTCGGTGCCCTGCCCTCTTGGGCGCGGCGGGGTTTCCTGTATCCGTGTGCCTTTTGGGGCGTCTGGCTTCTCTCGTCTTTTCTTACATACGGCTTTTCTTACATACGGCAAGATCGCGACACGGGCCCCCCTCTTGCCCTGGCTCGCCCGGAGTTGGGGACACTGCTGCAGCATTATATAATTACCATTGTTTTAAAGGCATGGACGGCAAAGCGTTGGTGTTAATTTGCCTATCACCGCATTGTTTTACAAAACAGTCTAAATAATCGTCGCCCACGCACAGAGCCCGCAGTCGCACGCACCCAGACGCACCCACCTAATGTGCCTAGTGATATATGTTAAAGTTACTGCCGGAACGGGCGACGCGACGGGGGCTGGGTTTCGTCGCCTCTTGTGGACTGGACTGGACGACGTATCCCGTTTTGGCCCGTTCAGTAACGCCATAAGATCTGTCACAATGCTCTCGTTAATAACAGACATGACAAGGCTTGAACCCAGGGTAAAAGTGGGGGGCCCATATATTTAGATGTTACAGTGCGAAGTGAGCAGGGCCAGGCAGGGCAGCAGGACAGAGCCAGGCAGGATGCAGGCGATCGAGGGGACACTTGGTCGGGTGCCGACCCGAGGAAACTCCCCGCATCCACAGGCCTTCGGGGGAGCGCCGTGAAATGCGTTTTATCCGACAGCTGAATCCACTGTAACCCACTGTAACCGTTACAACAAGCTGAGTGAACAGACCCTGCGGACGGCCAGGTCGCAGAAGACCTCCTTGTGCCGGTTTTCCTGCCGCACCTCCAGAGGGATAGATCCCACCTGTGGTAGGTGGTGGCACAGAAGGAGACTACTGCTGCCCCTCATCACCCTGCGGCTGCTCTGATGATCGTGTCCAACTAGTTTGCATCTTCCCTAACCAGTCCTGAATAATCAAACCCGAATCGCGTCGAGGCCGGGCCTGGCCGGGCGACGCGGATCGATGCAAACCTTCAAGCATACATGAAGGGCGCCGCTCAGCATTATTGGGTTCCAGCAGCAGTCTATCCACGCACCAGCATCAGCTAGGTACTACTAGTACATTGCAGCAAAATGCACGAACCGTCCTAAGCGGCCAGTCATCACCATTATTTGCCGCAGCTACCGATCCCAGAGAGCTGAGATGCATACGTGAATAAGTGTGCTGGAAACATACACGTACGTACACCCACCCACACGAGATCAGGCAATAATGGGAAAAACAAACAAAGCCGGAAAAACTGACTTCACCACGACCCACGCAGATACACCTGAGCCTCTAGAAGGGAAACGCTGCACGCAACGCACGCAACCAAATGCCCGCATGCCGCAAGTAAGGCTCTCCGAGACACATCAAGGTTGGGCCAGAGGACGATTGTGGCAGGCCGGGTAGTCGGTAAGGCCCAGTAGGCCGAGCCCGAGGGTGCGTGGTATCCTGTCCGTCGACTTCGGTGACATGCTAACACATCATCGATTCCCGGTGGTGGATAGCAATGATGGACACGTACAGCGGCAATTGAGGACCATAGGATTGCTCTGGTCGCTGTATTTCCTCGCCGGTGCCCACATACTGCACGCTGCATCACAATGCGACGATAGCTCTGGCGCACGACTCCCAAGTACCTACTACCGCATCCTTTGGCAGTTTTTGTAACGGTTACAGTGGGTTCCAGACCAAAAGGCAGAACCATCGGGCACATCGCCGCTGGCGTTGGCAACGGCACGGTACCGACCTGTAATCACTACTGGCACCCAAACAACTCATCCATCACACCGTTTGGTACATCAATAACCACATACATTTTACATCCGAAACGTATGGCAACAACAAACACTGTAATCGTTACAACAACAACAAACAAGTGGCACACACATACACGCAAGCACTTCACAACAACTAATGATGCGGACGAAGACCTAAGCTCGACACTGGTAAGCTCAGCTAGCCCACGAGGTCAGGGCAGTGCAGCAATCCATTTTGGTCCAGAAGTCCTCTTATTAGAAGCTGCGCTAGGGGCTATGTAATTGTATCAAGGGGCCCCCCTCGCTACAGCAATAATGCTTGATGAGCCGGACACACCTGCCTGCACCATCAGCCATACACGCACGACCTATCGCACTGACCTATTCATCAGTGCCAGCGTACAGCGGCCTGAACGCGTACGTGTCCATGCTCAGCCGTGTCCGTTCGACATGCAGCAGCGGCACCTGCTGCTCCCACGCACCCACATCACGTGAGCGATTGTGACGCTACGATGGCACACGCCGTATGACCCCACACGTGCGGTCGATCGACGCATCATCCTTGTGTGGGGGCTTTCCGCACCGCCGACAGCGCCCCCACTTGGGCACATACCTGGCTTCCAGCTGGAAGCTGCAGCTTCCTTCCACGCGCACTCATGCCCCCGTCCAGCAGGTGCCCCCCTCGCTCGAGGTCAGTGCAGTGCGGTCAATTTGATGAACCCTACCTACTAAATAAGCTCACCAACAATGCCGTTATCAGATATAGACGTCCTGGCGTACGTGTTTGTTAGTTCGCTCGTGCAGTCTCCTCCCGCCTCACCGCCGCGCCCTGATCGATCATTACCCAAATGCGGCCGCACGCGTGCAATAAGTCGAGCATGCCAAAGTGTTTTCCTGCACGGCCGCGGAAGGCCGGCGTTCAGGCAGACTACCGACGCTAGGTTCCAGTGAGCAAGCGATCCGGTTATGTTGTCCGATGTCCTACCTATGCATCCAGCTGTGCAGATCCCGGGCGAATATCTATCAGGTGAACGCAGGTCCCCCAGTGCGGCCTTGCCAACGGCATACATGCGCCTTCTGCTGGCCGGCGCCTCCGCATGTCTACATGCATGCAGTGTCTTTCCAGCTCGCACCTCTGTTTGTCACGAGGTTCGGCTGCAGCCTACGAGCTTGCGACACGACGGTTCTTCGATGCACTATGGAACGAAATAAAGCGATATTCCATACGTACGCCGTGGACAGCCCCAATACACACACGCACACCAACCGATGCGGACCTGGACACGTTGCGAAGACCGCCGTTACCTTCAGCGCCCAAAGCAGCTCACCATAAGGAGGAGGTGCGACAACCACTTATGAGCAACCCCGCGCCGCTGCGCGCCACTGCCTCCGACGTCCGTCTGGCCGCCGCTTCCGCCTCCGCCAGCGACAGCGCCGTACTCGTCCAGGCCGCTGCTGTCCAGGCCCGGCACAGCGCCGTACTCGTCCAGGTCGCTGCTGTCCAGGTCCGGCACAGCGCCGTACTCGTCCAGGTCGCTGCTGTCCAGGTCCGGCACAGCGCCGTACTCGTCCAGGCCGCTGCTGTCCAGGTCCGGCACAGCGCCGTACTCGTCCAGGCCGCTGCTGTCCAGGTCCGGCACAGCGCCGTACTCGTCCAGGCCGCTGCTGTCCAGGTCCGGCACAGCGCCGTACTCGTCCAGGTCGCTGCTGTCCAGGTCCGGCACAGCGCCGTACTCGTCTGGGCCGCTGCTGTCCAGGTCCGGCGTGACAAAGGGCTGCTGGCCATAAGGCCTTTTGGTGAGCTGCTCAGCGGCGTGCAGGTTTCGCTCCGGCGCTGCGTCAGCGCGCATGTGGCTGCAGCTCAGCGTGTCTCTGGAGCCACCACCCGGCGCGACTCTTTTGCCGCCGCATACCGGCTCCAGGAGGGTCGCGATGTCGACGCGCTCCCACCTCTGCGGCTGCGGCTCGTCGTCCACACCTGTTGGTGCCCCCAGGAGCGCGCTGCTGATCAGCGGAGGGTTCTGGCCGCGCCCGGCGAGGTACTGCTGGTGGCGGTGAGGGGTGAGGCATTTGGCTACCTTAAGAACGTCATAGTCACTCCCGCCGTTTACCCGAGGGGTGAGGCAGAGAACGATGCTCGCCGGAGAGGCGCAGTCCCACTCGGCCTCGTACAGCGGCGGGGTTGGGAGGAAACCCGAAGGTCGACACCGAAGAGGGGGCCCTTCGCACTGCGCGTAGGGCCCTTCTGGCGGCGCCGCGAGCGTGCCATCCCGAACGTCCACCTGCATGTGCGGCAGTGTGTGCGCAGCCGGGGCGGTGATGCGGAGTGTCCTTTGGAAACAACTTCGGGCAGGGGATTAGAAAGGTGTCGTGGCTGTGCTTCACATATCCATCCATCCATCTATCCATCTATCCATCTATCCATCTATCCATCTATCCATCTATCCATCTATCCATCTATCCATCTATCCATCTATCCATCTATCCAGGCATCCATGCATACATCTTTGCGGGCGGCTGTAACGCGCAGTTCCATGCGCGGCTGCCATACGGTGGCTGGGAAGCAGCCCTGTAGGACAGCATCGTGTGCGTGCTAACCCTCATGCAGCCCTGCTGCGATGCGGCCACACCCGATCCAGGATAGATGCTATCGGCAGTCACCTGGACAACAGGCAGGCCCTCGTGGACCCCTTTTTCCGCCCCCTGTTGGCCCCTGCTCATCAGCTCGCTTGGCGCCGCCGCCTCAGCAGCAGCAGGAGGTGCAGCAGTGGCGGCGCCACTAGCCGCCGGCAAGATGGTCGGCGACGAGTGCAGGGCCAAGGCCTCGCCTGCAGCGGGCATCACCCTGTCCTGCTGCTTTGTAAACACCAGATGCAGGTTCGAGGCCCCACCTCGTGCCTCCGCCGGCCCAGCATATGGGTCGAGTCCCGGGTCTGCACCACCGCCGTGCACCCCGGCAAACCCTCTTGTAGTCGCCGGCAGCT
Organism: Yamagishiella unicocca; assembly: GCA_003116995.1. Classification (NCBI taxonomy): domain Eukaryota; kingdom Viridiplantae; phylum Chlorophyta; class Chlorophyceae; order Chlamydomonadales; family Volvocaceae; genus Yamagishiella; species Yamagishiella unicocca. The sequence goes on from BDSL01000004.1 coordinate 1,473,681, forward strand.
GGCAGGGCGCAGCACCGCCCCTGCCCCATTCCGTACAGTAGTTGGCCGCAGTCCATACCTGCTGCGGCTGCTGCGGCTGCTGCGGCTGCTGCGGCTGCTGCGGCTGCTGCGGCTGCTGCGGCTGCTGCGGCTGCTGCGGCTGCTGCGGCTGCTGCGGCTGCTGCGGCTGCTGCGGCTGCTGCGGCTGCTGCGGCTGCTGCGGCTGCTGCGGCTGCTGCGGCTGGTCCGGCTGCTGCGGCTGGTCCGGCTGCTGCGGCTGGTCCGGCTCCTTGGGACGGGGACCCAGATGGGGCCAACTCAATGGCGCCACGTCAAAGTATCCGAGCGTTTGTCGGCAGTCCGGGAGGCAGCTGTCACTCTCCACCTCGTCCTCAGCTGGGTGAGGAACGTACCCCTGCAAGCACCCTGTATACTCCTGCAGGCCCCTCAAATCAAGTGGCTCCAACGACACCTGTGACTGCTGCTGCAGCTGTTCCTGATGTTGCCGCAGCTGCAAATGTTGGAATGCCCGCTGCCGCGCTAACGACATGCGCTCCGACTGCAGCAGCGGGTGTGGCTCCTGGGATCGGAGCAAGCTGGATGACTGCTGCTGTAGCAGCCCCGTACGTCCGCTGCTGCCCGGCATGTCTGCTGCCGACATCCTCAGCACCTGCGACGAGTGATGGCGCTGCAACAGCGACCACACATGCCATGAAGGGCCCAACGTCTGCAGCCTTCCGTTCCGGCACATAAGCCCCACATTGACAATCTCCGCAGCCTTGTCCGGCATCATCACCTCGACAGCAGGTCCAAACGTCTCCGCAATTGTCCAGATGATGCTTGGGCATGATCCGCTTCCAGAAACCTCAGAGAGAACATGAGAATCACCCGCGTCCCGGTCCGTGGTCACGTCGAGCAGGGTCTGGCCAACCATGATCGGATTGAAGGCGGTCAAGTCCTGCAACTCACAAGAGCTGAAGAAATTGGATATCAGGCCGCAGCGCGCCAGTGAGTTGCCGCTGGGCGCAGAGAAGGCTTGTGATCCCAGGGCAAAGTCTTCTCGCAGCTGTTGGCAGGAGGCACGGCCCGATGCGTTGGCAGAGTTCATGAGGCTGCTGCTGGCGCCGCAGCCCCAGCCGTCCTTGACCTGCCCTCCGTTCTCCGGCGGCTCCCAGCTCCTGTCAGCGACTCCATGCGCCTGCGGCGTGGAAGCAGTAGTCCTAGCAGCACAATCCAGCGGGGCGCCACAGCGCAACCAGATGCAGCTGTGGCCATTGCTTGGCTCAGGCAGCAGCACACTGCAGCCGCCGGACTTGAGGCCGATAGATGATGATGGGCGGAGGGAGCTAGCGGGAGCTAGAGGCTGAGCAGCCAGGCCGCAGCCGCTGGGCCGCAGCGCCGCCATCAGCCCGCCGTCGGCGTCCGTACCGTAATTCGTCAGGCGGCTGGGGCCGGGATGACTGAGACCACCATCATACCCTGGGAGGTTGCAGCCCTGATGGCAGAGCGCCTGACGACGTGAGGGGTTGCGAGGGGTTGTAAAAGGGTTGTAAAAGGGTTGTGAAGTAAGGGGTTGTGAGGGGTTGTGAAGGGGTTGTGAGGGTGTGTGTTCCCCACGTAGTAAATGGTGCCGCATGTGACAGGATGCACCCTTGTACAGGAGTGCAATCGGCGAAGTGAAGTGAGGCGTCCAGGAAGAGGGTTGCGTGCACTTGGCATCGTGACCCTTCGAACAGCAACGAAAAGCCCGAGTATGTTGCGATAGGACTAGCTGTTTGCTTTACGTAATGATGCCCCATGTGGACGACCTTCCAACGAACCAAAGCTTCGCAGTCATGGACACGCAAGCGTCGTGGGTAGGCAAGGCCGCGGTGTGATTCAGTGGGTGGGCGAGGGCGGGTGCCACTGCAACACACTCAGCCCGAGCTGCAGAGGGCTGCAGCGCTGCACCACCGGTGTGCTTTGAGCGAACGCTCGTTCAAGTCGCGGAGAGCCCGTTAAACTCGCGATGAGCGCTGTGGTGTTTGGTAGGTTGGGGTGCAGGGTCGGCCTAGGGCTGGATGGCATTCACGACACGGGTGAAGAACTGAAAAAGGAAAAACGCTTGCGTACGGAGCGACCAATTTCGTCCAAACATAACCGCCCTCCTTAGTCAACAGCAGGCAAGCGCGATGTGAGAGGATGGCCTCTTGGCTGGACGACCTCTATGCAGGTCGGTGAATACATCATCCGTCCCCTCCCTACGCCGCCATCCGCCAGGTTGCACCGTAGGGCCAGAAATGCAGGTGCTCCCTTGTGCCCGCCTACCATGCGTCGCACCTTGCTACCCAAACCTAGGCCTAGCTAGTCACCTGCACTGCGTTGAAATCAGAGAGCCGGCTGCCGCGTTGCCTTAAGAAAACTTGGGCATACTGCTCTGTACTGCTCCGTGTGCCCCTTGCCCGTTCGCGCCCATGTGCTTGAGGCTCTGCATCACGTAGCGGCATGTTGCATTTTGTTTACTGTTTTTCCAGTATCGATCCTTCGTAGCTTCGGCTGTTGGCGCTGGCTAACGTCAGCGCGAACAGAACGGGAATCGAGATGTACGCGATCATCCAGTCTTTGCGGCGGGCTTCAGTTGTCAACTACACAGGTTGACCATTTAGCAAGTAAAAAGGACCTTAGGACACCCTATTACCAAGTATCTTGCTTCCAGCTGAAAGGAATAAAATTGTTTCCCTGTCGTCCACGTGCACGGTACGAAATGTTGATCGCATTCGAATGGACGGCGCGTATCAACCATCGAAGTGTGGTAGGACCTGTACATACATGAAGATAGGCAATACATTTAAATATTTCCACAACCAGTATCACATCGTTCCAAAAGTGAAGCCTAACTGGGCCTTCGGCCTCTTCGCCATACCACACGGGAGAAACCGGGAATAATGTACAGCGCGGGTAATTGAAAAGCGCAAATCGTCCGAATCGTCTTGAACGTGATCACAGCACATATACGATTAATGCAATGCATTCTGCAATGTTGTCGTATTGTTACGGCCATGGCGGGTTGTTTTTTAGGCTTAAAATAAACCTGCTGCCGCCGTGGCACCCTGTGACACCCGGCTATAACATCCCCAACATATTTTGTTACACAGCTGTAACTTCCTCAAAATAAATCCTTCCAACTCCTTAGAGCACATGATTATGGCTAGGCCCTGACAGGTTGGGTCAGGGGCTAGCCACAATCACAGCAGTTGACGTTTGCACCATCAATTCGTGGCGATTGCTTTTGCTGAACTTTCCAGCACTTTGCATGGCAGACAGGCAGTTTTCATTGGTTTTACCCCTTTGGCATATAGTTACAGGACCAGCAGAGCTGAGCAGAGAGATTAGTTTAGGACAGGGGAGAGAGGGGAGTCTTCCCCTGGCCTTTGGCATTTTATAATAATGTAATGCATACGTCCACTTGCGTATTAACCCACGATCTACACTGAAATTTGATTAAGCTGAAACAGGTATTAGCGGCACGAAAGGAAGAACTCCTTAAGAAATGGTTCTGCGAATTGTAAGTCGCGGACATCGGTCCAAAAACGCGAAAGAAAATGCAAACAACTTGATGCAGAATAGCATTATTGCGTTTGGCCGCACCACAACAAAACCTTCAGGACAGGCGGCCTCGGCATGGAGTTGAGGACGGCAAAGGCGGCTGGGGTGCGTGATTGGAAAATGCTTAAAAAGGTAGCGAACAGTGGACATACCTTCAGTGAATACTTACCCGGAATGACCAGCGGCGACATCCGCGGCGGCGACATCCGCGGCGACATCCGCGGAATGACCAGCGGCGACATCCGCGGCGGCGACATCCGCGGCGGACAACTGCCACGGCGTTCCGCTGCCCAGATGATCACAACAGGCGCTTGTAGATAGGAAAGGACGTCCGCTTCCACCACCTCGAGTGCGCCCAGGATTCGCCCAGGATTTGCCCAGGATTTGCCCAGGGCGCACCCCATGCCATGCAGTGCATGGTGCAGTCGAGCATTCCGGTCCTGCCTTGATGCACAAGGGCCAGGCTTCTCGAGAAGTAGCAACACTGCTCGCTACAACAACTACTGTAGGTATGTCACCGGGCTCGGTAAGGAGCCCGCTGTAGCAAGTACTACCACCAGGCAGTCAAGGACTGCCTTGGACGGTCCACGCGGCCGCCTACTGGCAAGCAACTCGCCCGCATCACCTGTGCGGCAGTCACTGATCCACATGGACACTCAAGTCAGACGCTTCGAGCGTTGACTGCAGTCAAATCACACCCTGTGCCAATCAATATTGTGCGACAGCACGCAAACCACCTTGTGTAGGACCTAACACACAAACTAGAAGCCAGGCATACCCGAATGCATGTATTTGGACGTTCGGTAATACGAGGATACTGTACCGGTATGTAGGACCGCATTGGTTGCTCACCCATTGTCCAGTGGTAAAAACGAAGCCCTAAAGACGGTGAAAAGCCTCCATGGTGTTTGCGCGCCCATAGGATCGGAATAGGCGCATGTATGTGACTTTATCGTTCCTGCACTATTATAAATGTCAACACGGATGCAGGAGGGCGCTGAAGGGGTGTGGGTGCGAACGAACACGGTGCAACATAGACCTGGAGGAGACTTCCCTGCCATGCCGTACATGCAATGCAAGCGACGTGTCATAATTTTATCATGCATGTCAGTGCGTCACCTCGGCCCTAGAATGCGAATCCAGCTACGATACGACTGACGCGGTAATGCACGACTGACGCGGTAATGTATAACTGTTTCTCCGAGACCTTGCCAAGACCGATGCAGAGCTGTAAGGACGGTGTAGGCTTACACAGCTGGATGATGGGCAGAACCACCAATATCGCATGCATGCATCATGAGGCAGAAGGCTGGTCCCCGCAACTGACAACATGTAATGTTACAGTGTCCTCGAGCCCGGGCGAGCCCAGGACAAGGAGGGGGCCATACCGAGACCGCAACGTACGAGAAGCCAGCGCTAGCAGCCAGAAAACGGCCCCCAAAGCACAGGGCGCACCGCAGGGAAAACGGTGTCGAACGGTGGGACCAGGCAGCCCGGACCGACGGACGGCGGCCCAGGGACAACATGCAGTCGTTCTACATAAAGGCCCCCACAAAGGATATGTTTACGCAACCCACAGTACAGTATGACAGAAGTATGCGTTCAACGTGCCCAAGCTTTGCTGACAGACCGCCATATGCACCACCACCTGCCCTTGCCAGCGCGAGCTGCTGCATGCTTCGCGCAATAAATCTAGCCCGCAAGCTCGTACATCTCCGTCGTTGACGTGCATGACCTGTCCCGACAACTCTGCACAAACGAAACATAAGATACCTCGAACGTAGCCTGGCCCTGCCTGGCTCTCAGAACGTATGCGCCGCCCTCCGATGACACTAGAAGACAACTCAAAGAACCAACTGAAATGACGCAGACAGCGGAACGTGCTAAATAGGGTGAAGCACAGCCAACTTCAACCAGGCGATCCTCCTGCAACGATCATCTGGCTGCATACTGTACGCGACGTTTTGCTTTTCTTTGTACTGATGAAAACAACCCACAACCTGAACAAAACGATTAAAATCACCTGCCAGACCCCACCCGGTGCCAACTAACCGCGAAGGCGGCAACAAGCGAATAACTCGTCGGCTTGCAGGTCGGCCACAACAGTCAGTCAGTCAGTCATGAACAAAAAAGCACCGTACTGGCGTAAGAAATCAGTCGTACTAACATTTCAGTCAAGGCGTCCATCCACGTCGCCAAGAACCCTGTAAAACGTACGGGCACCGGCGCTCACGCGCGTGCAAACACCACGCCGCTGCAAGCATGCAAGCTCACCTCCCTGAACCATCGTCAATCCAGGGTGGACGCGCTGCCGATCCCCGCACAAGCGCCGCGTTTGGCGGGCTGTCAAAGGACCGACGCGCTCGCGACCGACCTACGGGCCGGAACTGGGTCCCAACTCCCATGCCGGCACCACAAACACCGGCGGGCGTCTAGCAGACGAATGCTACGGGCGGCGCCTGCGATCGCCTCAGACGACATACGACAGATGGAAGAGCGGCGCCCCGCAGCGCTGGCTGCGCACTGCACCACAACACAACGCCTTCTGGCGAAGCCCATACAGACCCTCTTCTTGTTGCTTTCATTGCTCTTGTAGCAGTCAAACAGACCCTCAGAACCGGTACACCCTGCATGCACACGCACCGCATCACACCATCGACGCTCTGAACACCACGAGGTTGCCATCTTGCCGCAGCTTGCTAGGCCACAACGTTGTCGTTCGGACTTTGACCACGATGCGTCTCGCTACCTAAGGAACGCACCAGCGCAACACGGCCCGGTAGCGGCAGCAACGGGCGCCTGCAACGCCTGTCAGCTGTCGTCTGCTGAGCTTCGGCCAGGCGCTGTTGCTTCCCTCAGCACACGACAGGCAAGGGAACGTGGACGAAGCGGCCTCGCGCACCGAAGCGGCCTCATCGTCAGCACCAGACATGACGGTTGGTCAGCAGTAAGGAAGGATGGACGCATCTGATGCAGCGTCAGATTGCTTGGATGCGATCGCGGCGGCGGGAGCCCACGTGCCCCTTCCGGGCAACGGGAGTCCATGTACCCCGTCCGGGCAAGGACATGGTGCAAGCTAGATCGGTAATGGCAATGCTACCGATGGATCCGTCGGTGTGTTTCCCCGCACTGCACAAGTTGCGCTCATCCCCAATAATAAAAATCCAGAGCCGCTCACGACGGTAGTCAAGCATAGGCCTGGCATTCCTGGAAACTATCCCCCGCCTACCCCGCGCACTATTCGACCTTCGGCCAGACATGGCAGCCGAGCTCTTATAATGCTACGGTATGATGCTCCGCTCAGCAATCCGTTCCAGTAGTAGTAGAGATCCAGATCGACATCGAGTGCCAAAAATACCGGGTCCCATCACCCAAATCCTTCACATGCGCCATTCACATACACACAAATAAACCATGGTTTCGATCGCCCTTTCATGCAGCACCCCAATAATGCCATCAAAGCACAGTAAATCCTTTTGCACGGCGACAACCCTGGGGTCATGCCGAAGACGCCGGCAAACATGTCACCACGCAGTCGTACTGGATTCCCACATCAAGCTTTTTTTACCGGCAACCACCACTGTGTACCTTGGCACGGCTCGATCGGCCTGATCGGCCTTAACACGGCTAGCTAGATCGGTCTGATCGGCCTTAGCACAGCGCCTTGACGTGGCTAGATCGGCCTGATTTTGGTCATTAACGTCGCACACCAGCCACTCGCCAAAATGCCGCCACCACGCGACTTTTGCCGCGCACGCTTCTTTTATCTCCGAACGAAATCTCACGGCAATGCTGGCGACCGGCCGTGGGGCCACGACGACCAGCAGAAATGAACACACATGATGTAACGCAATGCGCAGATTGCGACTACGGTAGTTCTTGTTGCGTTGTTTCGCCGCAACAAGTGGGTGTCATGTTGCCCGGAGGACAACGCCTCCAACGAGTGGCGCCGATGCCGCATCGGCCTTCAGCAATTATTTGGCAGCAAGTCGCTACAGGCCCAGGCACTGGCTCTTTCAGTGGTGGGCAGCACCTTTCAGCAGCATGTGGCGGAACCACAGCTTCCCGCGGCGTAGCCAGCCTCTGGCCTTGACGCCCCCAGCGCTTCGGCTGCTGGTTTCAGAGCCGCGAGCACCAGCGCCGCCATCTCCGCTGCTCCGTGCGCCGACGCTGGTCCTGCAGCAGTGCGCGGCCGACGATGTCCCCGCCGTGGAGGAGGAGGCGGCACCACCAGTGGGGCGCTTGGATTCGGTCCCCACTGCCGCCGCCGCAGCAGCAGCAGCAGCAGCAGCCATCGCCTCTCCGGTATCCAGCTGCTTTGCCGCACTGCGGCGCGGCCTGAACTCAGCATCATCACCCGACCGGCGCCAGGAGGGCTCCTCCGAAACCGGCCCCAGCTGGTACGTCCCTATGGGACCGCAAGGCACTACCGATACCTTCAAGCTGCCGCCCGACAGGTCACCATGTGTAGGCGGCGCCGCCAGCACCGAATTCGCATTGGCCAGCACGGCAATCTTCTGCGCCTGGCTGCTGCGGCGGTTGGTGGCTTGCTCCCGTGCACCAGAGGGAACCCGAACGCCAAGGCTCCCGCCATAGCTGCCGACACTGGCTCCGGAACCAGCATGCTGGCCGCCGTCGTAGTTGTCAAACGAGTCTGCTGCCGGGGACCAACCTGCTGACGACATCGCAGCGACACCGCGAGGGGGGGCACTGCACCGCCGCTCCCGAAGGCCTTCCGGTCCCGCCACTCCACCGCGTGATCCCTCCAGGGTGTGTCCTCGCCTGACACAGAAACCGCCGCTGCCGCTGTCACTTTCGGTATCCGTATCGCTATCACCGCCACCACAGCCGCAGCCGCCGGTGTCAGCGCGGGGGCGCTGCACCCGCGACGATTTTACAACCGGCGTCTGACTTGCGATGCAGTCGAATGCTCCCATGGGAGCGGCTACAGGGGCCGAGGGACGGTCGCGGGCGTCTGGCGAGGCCGCGTTGTTCCAGTTGAAACTCATGGTGGTTGTGGTGGTCGCCGTGATGCAGGCTGTAGCGGTCGGTGGCGGCGAGTACTGGTGGTAGTAGGCATCCAGCCAGTGCGCCAGGGCTGGCGCTTGGACGTTGCGATTGGTGTCGGGAACGTTGCCATTGCCATTGCCGGTGCTCTGCTCCACGATCCGCCGCCACGGCTGGGCCTTGGCTGCCCACAGATCGGCAGACAGGTCTGTGGCAGCAGCGGCAGCAGCGGCGGCGGCGGCGGCTGCAGTTGCAGTGGCAGCAGCGGCAGTGGCAGCGGTTACACCGTCACTACTGCCAGATGGAGCCGCCGTGGAGCTACATGCCCCCGGTGTTGACGGCTTCACAACCTGTCGCGCGGGCCCGAGGGAACAGGCGGGGTGTTGGTGACGGGGAACAGGGATGTGGTGCGTTGGGTAGAGGATGGAGGGACACACAGGGGACTCAGGAGGTATGTATCTTTCACATAGTTGACTCCCACAACCCTACGGGCTGCTGCGCACATCTGGACCTCATAAGATACTTCAATGGCCGTACTCGCCAAGCCTACACACAGACACAGTGACCGCAGCACAAACCATGTGCCCTGAATTGCAACCCCGCGCCGTAACCATGTGATTGAACCCGCACCTGCTGCACACGGTCGATGACAATGTCAGTGGCGCTCTGGCGGGAGGTGTCACACTGGGAGGGCGGCGGGGTGAGGCTGCTGCAGCAGTCAGCGCACTGGCGCTTGGCTGTGGCGGCGCCGTTCCCGCCCGCGGCCATGCCAGCACCCGCAGTCAGAGCGCGAGTGATGTGGCGGCGGGAAGGTGCTCGGGGAGCCGACCCCAACTCCGATGGCGGCACCGGGACTGGTGCCGGTATTGCCAACGCCGGTACGAATCCGGTGCTGGTGGGCCGCCGTGCTGCCTGCATGCTGGACATGACAGGGGGGCCGGTTGCAACACCACCGGCCACGGTCCGGGCACCAACACGGGTGAATGCGGTCGCCGCTGCCATGGCTCGAATGGCGGCTTCCCGGCTGAACCCTGTGGGGTACTCTGGATTCACCCATTTGCAATCATGAAGGACTGCGATATCAGTTGGTGTGGCGCTGACGGTGGGCATCTGCAGGTCCAGCTGCAGCGGCAGCAGGCCAGGCACTGGTGCCACTCCACTGTCGCCAGTACCCCAGGCACCAGCCGACGCGCCCGACATGCACTGCGACTGAAGTGCAGCGACGGTGGAGGTGGGAAGGACCTTATGTTCACCGGCGCTTGGTGGCGGGATTTGCTCCATGCTCGCATTGTGGGTGTTCGACACAGTCAATGTCGTGCCGACACGCCAACAGCTCGTCCCGCTGCCGGGGCTGCCTTGACGGTTGTGCCTGGGCGGGCGCGGCTCGTCGAGCCCCTTGGAGGCAGACGCCTCGAGTCCGCTGGTGCCTATGGCCCCCGCTGAAAGGACAAGTATCGGCTGAGAGGCGCAGTCGTCGAAAGCGGCGCTTGCGGCCCTGGCCGCATCAACCGCGCGACATCCAGCCCCCCGTTCCGCTGACCTGGCAGGGGGTTCGGGGGCGCCTGAAGGGCCCTGCCCCCGCGCGGCCCTCAGATCCGCGGGTTTGGTAGCTGCCACCACAGCCGCTGCCGCCACCACCAGGGGCACTGCACAGCCGCCAGCACAGCCTGTATCCGTTCCGTACCACGAGCCACCCAGAGCATCGTAGCAGTCCACTGAGGTGCCGCTGCTGGCTGCACTGCTGCCCAGGCTGGTTGTCATGACACTGGTGGCGGCGCTGCCAGCGGTCGTGGTACCGCCGCTGGCCTGCATCGCGACACAGCTTCCGACATCGGCGGAGCTGACGGTGCTCTTGCTGTGCTGTAGCATTAAACTGCTGCAGGCCTCCCCGACCACAGCCCGTAGGCCCTGCTGCTGCAGTGGCGGCTGTAGCGGCTGTAGCGGCTCCTGCTGGCTGCCGTACTGACGATGCTGTGAACGGGAGAGCCACGTGTACGCCGGATCCTGGGAATAGTGGCGCTCCAGGGAAGAGCCCACGAAAAGCTGGGGCGCGTCTGCGAAGTACGGCATGCGCAGGAGCTCGTCCATGCTGGGTCGGTCCCGCGGGTCGACCTGCAGACACGCCTCCAGCAGCTGCAGCAGCGGAGCGCCCAGCCGTGAGCCTAGGCGCTGCCGCAGGGCCGTGGGATCCGCCGCTGCTGCCACCGCCGCCTGTGCCAGGGAGGGTGAGCTTCGCACCTCTCTGCCCAGCCGCGAGATCATGTGCTGCGGCAGTGGCCCCACGGTGGCGGCGATGCGGCTCAGCTGGTCCAGGGAGGTCTGTCCGGGCAGCAGCGGCTCACCAGTGGCCAGCTCCGCAAGCGTGCAGCCTAGGGACCACACGTCTGGGGGGAGGGTCGGAAGGGGGAGAAGGAAGGGAGGGTTACACGAACAAGCCATGTGCGTGGTTCACTTTCACGAGCTCGGAGCACTAACTCAGGAGATCTGGTTCAGGAGATCTAAATCAGGATCTGCTGCAATGTGTATCCTTCTTCACCACAGCTCTCGCCGTCCAGCACCCCGCACGTCCCACACAGTAACCAGTTAGTTGGACCCTCATTCGGGGGGTTGCGAGGAAAACCAATGTACGGAGAAACAACCGTTGGACCCTCCTTCGGGGGGAATGCGCCCACCACCTCATTGACGAAACCGTCAAGGGAGGAATCCAGCCCGCCTGGTGCATAACCATCCCCACCTGCGGCGGCGCCATACGCCATGCCGACCAGCACCTCAGGCGCCCGGTACCAGCGGGTGATGACGTAGGGGGTGAGGCGGTCATCGCCGCGTGGAGCCACCATGTCCACGGAGTAACGTGCAAAGCCGAAGTCGCACAGCCGCAGCACGCCCGCTGAGTCGACCAGCACGTTAGCGGGTTTGACGTCCCTGTGGACGATCTGCACGCAAGGTGGTGGCGGCAGGACCGGGGTTCGAATCTCGGTGTTAGCCGTGATTGCTCGGGAGGTCAACACCCAAGCTGCTGGCACGTGTCGGTCCATCAGCGCGGCCGTGGACGCGCGCAAGAAGCTCGCATACGTGAGGGATGGGATTGGGAGGCTTGCAGGGTTAACTAGTCTGCGCCGACTACCGTGAATATGATGACGGTGACACTCTTCCCCCGGGGTACCTTCTGATAGTGCAGATAGCGCAGCGCCTGTACCAGCTGGAAGGCTAGCCGCTTGAGCATCGGCTGCGGAAGGCCGAATTGAAACCGAGATTCCACCAGTTGGTGCGTCGACTTGCCAGCGTACTCGAAAGCCATGCACACCCGACCTGTCGGCGGCGGTGCGCGTCAGTTAGCTCCGAGTTCGGCCAAAGGCAACAGCTGCAGTGCCATCTGCCATGAGTACTGATGTAATAATACATGCTTTAATATGTGTAGCAGCAGCACAGCTCAGGGGCCCCGTGTCAACAGTTACGCAAACGACAGGACCAACCTGAGGGTGTCCTGAACGCGCACTGCAGCTTCACTACGTTCGGATGTTTGATCGCTTGGAGGATTTGCACCTCACGAAGCGCAATGCGCATAATCTGTCGGGAGGGAAGTGGTTGATTGGGGGTCCCGGCGTACATAACAATCTATCGGACCAGCATTCTGCACGATGCTCAAAGCTCCTAGCAAACATAATGCGTTCCCTTTGAGTTTGCGCAGGTTTGGGCCCACACGTATCAACTCGTCCGTCGGCCGGATACCGGTTCGAAGCCTCTAAAGGGCACGCGCGCAGAGCACAGGCAACAATGACGTACCTTCCCATCATTATGAGCCTGCTTCCAGGTTTTTAGCGCAACAAGCGTTGGCGCAGAACCGTGCTCGTTTGCGTCGCGAGCGACTCCGCCCAGCAGCGTGGCAGCAGTGTGCGAACTGACCTCGCACAACTGCACGTCACCGTAACTGCCATGTCCCAGCCAACTACGGTGTTGGAAGACCTGCAAGCAACGCTGGGAGCCCTAACTGCCAAGGTACTTGCCAGAGACACTCTTGCCGCCCAGCGGAGACGACTCAACCAAAGGAAGTGCGCGGAGTCGGTTTTATTTAAGACAAAACCTACCTCCATTGGATTTGGGGCTGTCCTTAACAAACGCTGGCCAAGGTGTCCAGCATCGGCCAAGCCGCCCTAGTAACGCCGAGTTGCATACTGGCTATACACTCTCTTGATTGTTGAGGACAGGACATTACCGAAACACTAGTGTCTAAAGCGACTCATAGTGATGAATAATCCTCTTTGTGGAACTCGTAGAAGGTTACACCTCGTGTACGATTGTGTACGATTATGTATCATGCGATTTCTACAGATATGCTTTGTATTACGAGCCTGCGTTTGTCAAAATTAAGCAAGTTCGGCATGAAAAAGTGGGTATGAGTCCGTCGGCTGGACTTTCGGACACTGCGGCGAAGACGCGCTCGGCGAAGCGTAAAATATGCTTTTCTGGGTGTGCACGACGTAAGCGTGATCCCTTGCGCTTTACTTATTTAATGTTATAGCCTGGAACGTTCGGGGCTATACCTTCTTGCACCAGCCCGCAATGTCGAACAACTCGACCGTGCTCGGCCGTGCCCGTCCTGGCGGCTGAGGCATGCTGGCATCACTTAGAATCAAGCTTTTTATGGGCTTCAGTCTCTCGTGATACGTCCGTCAGCTGGTCTAGTGACTCGTATCACGAGAGACGAGTCACTAGACCAGCTGGCGGACGCCCAAAACCGTGCCTAAATAAAACCTCAAATGCTATATGGTCAAAAGTCCGACATGACGATAACCAAAACGAGTCGCCCATGGAGGCCCTGTCCAAACTGCAAGTTTCCTTCAATCTCCCCCCACCACAAGGCAATACGAAGACACCGCCGGAGCACCCTTCGTTCCCCTCCTCTCCCCTCTCCCCTGCTTCCCCGTGCTTCCCCTGTTATCCTTCACCCATACAAGGACGGATTTAGGGAAAAATAGCGACAAGCCTAAAGTGTGGAATATAGGATAAGGGTGCAAAATTAATGGGATCAGACTCAGCCAGCAGCATTACCGTATTGTTGGGCGGCGAGGGTGCGCCGGCAGATGTCCCCTGACGTCCCATGACCCATGTAAGCCCAGCTGCACCTGTGCCAATCAACTCCTGGCGGGAATAGGCATCGCAAATTAGATCCCCTTGAAGGGTGCATAGCGCACTGCCTTGTGGCGCAGTGCTCCGACCGCAAGTTGCACTTCAGTGTCAGGCGATGCACCCGGTGGCTCTACCTTCCAGAACCTTCCGGTCTGGGGCCCACTGTAACAGGTACTGCAACTTCCACGAGGCACCACCCATTGATCCGCATGCGACTGACCAGCAGAGGTCCACAACACCCGATCAGACAGTAGCTCATTTATGTGCACTGAACAGCGCGCCGAAGGGTTGCAAAAGGTTGGAAACACCAGCGCCCTGTAAACGAAGGCTGCGCAGGTCAGCACGGACGGCAATGACGTTTTTGGCAGCCGCCGGACGAGATGGCGTCCGTTTGTGTGCACCGGCGCGTCTCTGCTCTCTTCCGTCACAATTCTGTTATTGCTTGCGCTTGCGCCGATGAAAGCTCTCGTTGCCACGGTGATCTGCACCAGGCCGGTGCGCGGTCGCCTGCTGCAATAGGCTACAACCTACTGGTGGGTGGCCCTTGGCTGGTGTCTGCCACTTCACTTCTGCTCGGCTCTTTTCCCTTTCGCAGACTTAACGGTCGTTTAGCCAGCATCCTGCGGCCCTTCGGGCGCCACCTAATACCCCCCTCGCATTGCACGGTGCCTCTGCATCCCAGGCCTTCCCCCAACCTTAACTGCGTAAACTCCCATTCCGGTGCCTTCTGGCACGGTCCTCTGGTCCCGCTCTAGTATTGCGTGAATTGGTTGATGAATTGGTTGAATGTTTCCGTTCCAATCTTCCGCAGCGGGCACGTGCTTGCGACTACGTTGTAATTCGTCATGCCCGTCATTTACCCGGGAGACCGCACGGCACATCCCAGGAACCGCGGATGGGACATTGAAGCTGTAAGAGCACTTATCGACATACGCAAACACTGACGAGTAATATACACCTAATAAGTGCCAGGCTTGGAAAGGCGGAGAGTCGCTTTGCCCGGTTACAACTTGCAACAGCACTCATCGCCTTGGTCAGACATTATATGCCACGTTCACAGAGCTTGATGAAAATGATACTGCAACTAATTTCGCTCCTACCATGTACTTTTGCCGCTGTACTGTTGCTAGTAAGTCCATTGTCCTACCTTGTCCGACTAACTCCACACTTTGCAGTCCGGCCCTTGATTATTATAACGCGCACTACTTGTCAATAAATGTGACAGAATGGCGTTATCGCGGACGAGTCGATGCCGGCTGCTCCCTACCGGAGTATTACTGTGGAACAGACGGACGTGTCAGACGCGGATTGGGCACAGTTTCTCCGGTGCGACTTAATTGATACCGTAGCGCATGTCCAGACGGCGAGGGGGAGGGAGCTTGTCGGTGTTGGGAGGGGGCACCACACCTCCTGCCGTACGCGTTTCAGTGGAGGGGGAAGCCGGAGGCAGCAGCACCCCCTGGCACTGCAATTGCACCCAGGAGCACGAGGTCACTTGCAGCCAATCGACCACCATCGGGCTGCACAACCGCATTACCTCGAGCCGCCTCCCCCCAGCTCTGTCCCCCTCACAACCCGCCCTCCTCATCTCCCGCCGCTGCCTGCCCCCCATGCTATACCTCCCATCCTGCCGTACCATATCACACGTCTGGTGTGCCCGTCTGTCGTGCTGACGGCCGCCTGGCGGTCTCACCCACTGACACGCGATGTTGACTTCATCGGGCCCGCCTGCCGTCGGACAACAGAGCCACCCTCGAGCTCGACATGTCGTACTGGCGCGCTAGGGCTCCGCTCAATGCTTCCGAAGTGCTCTCGCTCCTACCAGACGTGGACAGGCCAGGGTTCATTGCCGTGTTGCGGTGGGTGCTTGTGTACAACAACCGGATCTACTGGCCGGACCGAGACGACCCCAACGGCACACAGGTTCCGATCCCGTCCAGCCCCCTGGTGAGGCGCTGGTGGGCCTTATGGGTCGTTTTGGCTCCACAGGCGCCCAGGGGGCGGAAACGGGGTGCGGGGTGGTTGGCGGTTAGGGGGGTCTGGGGGAAGGGGAGTCGACGTTGGGCTAGGGAGGGTTTGGGCAGGCACTCGGCCGCTCCCCCGGGAGCGGGGGAGTTGGCGTCGAAGTAAACGCACACAGTAGGAGGCGAGAGGAACCTCGAGCTGACGCGGTCTGGACCGCCGTGCAGTATGCATGGCGCACGGAGCTGCAGATACGGTAGGAGGTATGGCCGTTGTCGCAGCTGATGACGAGCGCCGGGCTCGAAAGCAGTGTCAGGCGCTGTCGTAGGAGATATGTGCACACCGCACACCGCCGAACGCACGTGCTCGCTCGGCGACCGCACCCGGGACTCGCGCTGTTCCTTGGCTGGTGCCCGCAGCGCCGTACGCTGTTCCATGGGTTGCCCGATGCAACCTTCTCCCCTCCCCGCCGCGCCGCGACCCGTCGCGCGCCAGCCAGCCAGGCTTTCCGCCGTGTGTCCCTCTCATCACCTGCTCCCCGTGTATGCTTCTCCCAGCCGTGTAACCCCCAAAGCC
Source organism: Yamagishiella unicocca (assembly GCA_003116995.1). Taxonomy (NCBI): domain Eukaryota; kingdom Viridiplantae; phylum Chlorophyta; class Chlorophyceae; order Chlamydomonadales; family Volvocaceae; genus Yamagishiella; species Yamagishiella unicocca. The sequence continues at coordinate 1,489,917 of BDSL01000004.1, forward strand.
TAACTCCCACCCCCACCCCCCACCCCCCTCAGAAGGTCGCCTTCCACAATACGATCGAGGCACGGCTGGAGTCAGGACAGCTGCAGTTGCCCAATGTCCTCTTCCTGTTTAACTCCGATGACAACGCGTGCGTGAGCTTGAGGCCCGGTAGCCCAAATCGATAAAAGTGGCTTTTGTTTTTAGTTGAGCGGTCGGGAGCTCTCTCCATACACGTCCGCTGCCCGCGCCTCTCCATGCACGCTTCCCTAAGCTCTCTGGCGCATGTCCGTCTACGGCACCTGGCTGCCTGGTTGGCGATCACGCGGTTGGTGCGCGAGTCTCTGGCTTGAAACCAGGGGGCTGTTTCCCTCCCCACGCAGGCCGCGCTTTGGTAAGCCTTCCAGGAACAACAAGGTCCCCGTTATCAGCCTGATTAAGCAGCTGGGCGAGCCCGACGGCGACGATTTGGACATCCTCATTCCGCAGATGTTGTGGGCTCCTAGCCTGCACTACTACATGCCGTGGGAGGACAAGACGGATCTGGGTGCGCCTGGGGGCGGGTGCTAGCGCAGGGAGGGTCGCCGTGGGTGAGAAGCGGTTGGACGAGCGCGCTGAGGTGCCGTGCGAACATGAAAGGCCCTGGGAGTCGAAATCAGGTTTGAAGGCTTGACGGATCGCGCATGGGCGTCGGGGTTTCGATGGGATAACGGTGCGGTGCTGCGGGCGCAATCCCGTATCTATCCCGTGCACCCCAACCAGCCTCAGGTTCTGATCTCGATGCCTCCCTCACCTCCACCCTTCCTCTTCCGCCCATGCGTTTCCCGGCTCTCCACCACCCCTCAGCCTTCTTTCGCGGCACTCCGTACTGCAGTGGTTACTGGAACGGCAAATTCAACTGCTCCGAAGCCTGCCCTCGGGCGTACTTGGCGTGGCGGAGCTCAGAGGATGTCCGGCTTGGGAAGCCAAGGATGTTGGACGTCGGCATCGTCCAGCATTACTACGCCTGGCCTCCCCCGCCTGGAGTAGTTGACATGGTACGCTACGGGCGCAGGCAAGGGGCAGGTCGCGGATGCGATCACGCATGCGCTGCATGGGGGGGTCCCCTGCAGATGCGAAGTTTTGCGGTTATTGCCCAGCAGCCGGGGGAGCGGAACTGAGCCTGGCATCGGGACACCGGTGCCGTGGATGTTAACGCCGACGAACTCGGTGCAGCTGAGGCTCGGCAAATACTTATATACTCATCAGGCTCAACATGACGTACACATAACGTAGCGCTACCATGTCGATTGTACCGCACCGGGTGCCCGCCACAGCTCACACTACGGTACGGTACGGTACGGATGCAGCCCACCCAGCGACCCGCCTGCCCCAACATCGGACCTGGCCCTTCAACGACGCCTTCGTCCCCTACCTCTCCGACCCATCCCGCTTCACCTGCTGAACCTTGGATGGCGTGGCGTGCGGCTGCCTCGCTCACCTCACTGGTCCCTGCCCGCCCGCAAACCCTAAATCCAAACGCTGCTGCAGTGTGTTCGGAGCGACCCGCCAGTGGTTTCATCAGTGTCCATCGCGGACCACACCAAATACAAATGGTTGATACACCTCGAAGGAATCACCGCAAGCTACCGCTTCTCCCAGGTGCGTCCTTGTTCCGAGACCGAGCTCCGGATAAGGGCTCCGGAACCAGGTTGCACTCCCTGCGCGGCTGCAACAGCGGTGGTGCGCAAGCTGCAGGGCCGGTCCCTCCGCAACTCTGCCCGACCAACCATAAACCCCTATATCTGCTGGCCTGCTGCTCGCAGCTGTTCACGATCAACTCGGTCGTGATGAAGCAGACATCCGCCTGGATAGAGTATTTTTACAGGTCGGTTGCGGCTTGCGGGGTTGTTACCGTTGTGGCGTGGCTGCGATGCGGTTGAAAAGTGGGTGGGAGCTGGGCGGCGGACCGGACGCATTGTGCCACGGAAAGGCGAGCAGGCTTGAGGGTTCGTTAGGATTTCTGGACGTTTCGAAGTGGCCAGGGCCCAAGGGCGCACTGTGCCTGCTGGTGTCCGCCTCGTCGTCGTAGCGTAAAACTGCTTGCTCATCTCTTACGTCATCGCTGTGGCTGTTCCCAATCCGTGCTGCGCACTAACCACAGGGCCCTCGAGCCCTGGGTTCACTACGTGCCCTTCTGGAACACCACCGCGAGCGGGATGAATGACGTGTACGACGTGGTTTCGGAACTGCGGCGCCGCGACGCCCAGGAGCCCGAGTCATTGCAGCGTATGGTCATGGAGGGCCAGCTGTTCGCGTCCAGGTGGGTACCTCACGGCGCCGGTGGTGGTGGTACGAAAGTAGCCAGCTACCGTTTCTGTAATCCAAAGAAAGTAAAACAACAAAGCGGCTTTTGGAATCATTGCAGTTATTCGTTCCCGTCATAAGAAGTTGATCTCGTGTTCATGGGCGTCTTGGGCACGGTGCGGTCAAAACACCCCTCCCCGTCGAGTAACCGGTTACTTTTTGCAACTCCCCTAGGTTCACCACCCCCACTGCGCGAGCGCGCTATCTCAAGGACGCCCTCACTGCTTACAAGTCGCTCTTCGGGGACATGGACACGTTCCTGGAGCATTACGTCATGCAGCTGCGCGCTCGCGGGTTCCCAATCGCGTAGGGGGCTTGCTGTTCGGGGCGGTGGTGGTGCGTTAGCTGAGCTGAGTAGCTCGACACTGCGGTCGCTGAGCAAAGTGGACGCGGCCGGCCGAGTCATTGCTAACGCGGGGTCGTTTCGACAATCATCGAAAGCAATAAGGTATTTCTCAATTGCCCGAACCGTTACGCACACGTCTGATCAGATGGTCCTCCGCGTGGTTGTCGGTGAGGCGGCAGAGGATGACAGAGGATTCAGGCGGAGTGCCTGTCGGTGGTGCCTGTCGATGCCGACAAACGGTCGTGCGTTCACCGATAAGGATATGTTTATGTGGAGGACAATGAAGTACGTAAACTGAAGGGTGAGTAAGACGGCCTGCGGGGCAGAGCAAAATTTACCGGCCTTCGCGGTCCGGGCAGAGTCTGTTGCAGCAGCCAGTACTACCTCGCAGCAGCTGGTGGCATTCAGTTACCTACCGGAGTACGCTGCTACTCGTTAGGATAGGATGGAACGGAACTGTATTATTTTATGTTAGGGCTGTGGGACCGTCACCCTGTTGGCAAGCAACATCGTCCAGGCCTCGGACATACGGCATCTGATAAGCGATGCCATTGACGAGCGAAAGAGCGCGGCTGTGCAGGAGAACGGCTGGCTTAAGACCGTGTTGATGCCGTATGTGCGTTTGCCTCCGGCCGGCGACGGATCATTTGTTGCGGGTGCAACCCATCCAGACCCCGGTAGCAAAGAGTTGGTGATCGCAGTTACCTAGGGTGGTGATTGTGCAGTGATGTTAGGATTTGGTTTACTTGTATGGCCGCAGCCAACAGTCCAGGGAGTTTGGTGGTATAACTGGCATCAATGCTCACTCGTGCACATGAGGTTCACGGGGGGTGGGGTACATAGGTTACAAAAGCTGGCTTCGTCGAACGAGGGCATGACCACGGCGAAGGCCGATAGTCGGTTGTAACGCCCCAGGGCTGTATGACCCTGTCATTTGCTTAGAACGGGACGACCGGCTCCATGGCATCAGGGTACGGACAGGAGCGAATCCCCGATGCGCCGTACCGGCAGACCGACCCATGGGCCATGCGTGTACCACGAATAGCAGAACGTGCCCCCACACCGGCATAGTGTTCCGCCTGGCATCAGCGGCAGACGAAGACTGTTGCGGGCGTTACATAAAGGTTTTGTTCAAGGCGTTTCCCACGCTGTGGGTGCGACTATCCCTCACCACCACTTGCACCATCCTGGAAACCCTTCCTGCCTATTGCGAGACGTACAAATATCTTCCACTTGAAAGCTACGGGATTCATGGTTGTCCTGTAGCATATGTGTGTTTTTAACAGATGGACGCCAGTTGGATCCATTCAGCCGTACGGCTGCCGGTACTTGCACTCGGTATCCTTCCACCTGTGATGTTGTGCTGCAACCCATGCGGTGATCAATAGACAGGAGAGCGGAAAATCGAGATGGAGGGATTCCTTAAAGTCTTGGGTGGCAATCGCCAGGCTCAAAAGCCGCAACCGTCACTACTTGCCGACTGGCAAAGCTATTCTAGTCATGGCGCTGATGTGGAGACGGGCAGCGGTGCCTCGACCAGCTCGACGACAGCGTTGTTTCAATCGGCAGAGCAGGCAGGCTCCAAGGTGTCCGGCTTCCTGTCTGAATCTTTCCGGACGGTACAGACAGGAATCACTTCTGGAGTGAATACAGTTGCAAGCGGAGAGGCTTTTAGGTGCGCTAACCGCAGGAGCCTTGCCGCGACAGATGTGCAGCAGCGACAGACCCGTTTGACGTTTCTTTTCCCACATGTGCAGTATACCAACCGGACAATCGTTGGTCTACTTCTTCACGTTTATGGCAGCTGGTGCTGTCTTCCTGATACTGGCGTTCATGTTGTTCCTTCCAGTGATCATTTTATCGCCGTCCAAGTTCGCGCTGAGCTTCACTCTGGGCTGCCTCAGTATCATGACAGGGTTCCTGCAGCTTCGCGGGTGGAAGCAGCAGCTACAGCATATGATGTCGGCCGACCGGCTGCCATACTCCTTAGGTCGGTTGGTTGACCCTCCCCGCAACGCGCACGACGCCCAGCATGAACTCACGACTACCCCCCGCAAACGCAACCTTAAGCCCCTCCAACTCATTTCAAGATACATCTGCTGAGTGATACCCAACGCCCTTACCTGCTCTATGCAACTGCGCTCCCTCCTGGCAGGCTACATCGGAAGCGTCCTCGCAACCCTCTATGCGGCTCTTATCATGCGGTCGTACCTGTTATCGCTGCTGTGCTCGGGTCTGCAGGTGCGTACCCTACCACAGCAGTCCAGCGCCCGCGCTGTACCGCGTGGCCACATCGGGGGCCGGTATGGTGCGGGGTTCATGTTGGCCCACCTAATCTTCGCTTTCCCGGCGGGCACGGATGCTTGGAAGCCCATGAGCCCAGGGGCGGCAGGCTTCGCCTGGGGCGTCGTCCTGGCGTAGGGCTCCGAAGCCTAGGCCAATCGTGCTGTGCCCCAGCCAGCGCGCTCACGGTGGGCATCTCTCCCCGATGCTTCCAACCCGTCGCAGGTTGTCGCATTGCTGTACTACCTAATGTCGTATTTCCCGGGCGGCACCAACGGTGTCAAGTTCATGCTGGGGCTGTTCTACCAGGCAGCGATGCGGTGCTTCGGCAGCGTGTACACAATGGTGGCCAAGTAGCGGCGACAGGAGCAGCGCCGGGCAATAGCGCCGGCAACAGGCTGTGGGCATCTGGCCGTGTCGGGACACTTCGCGGGCCGTGCACGGAGGCAGCCGCCGAGGCAGCATGGTGTGCGGATGCCGCGCCGTGCGTGTAGAGGGACCGTGGTCGCGCCATCAAACTGGCGGTACGCAAGGACAGGCCTTCTGAGGTGTCACGAGGGGCGCCCGCTTCGGACGACGCAGCCGGCGGATACGCCACGAGGCGGCGAGGCCCGGAAGTCGCGCGCCGCTGGAATGCGGTGTTCCAGCATTCGGTAAAAGGCCAAAGCGACGCTCTCCATCACTAGGGTGCCCCTCCCCTGCAACTTCCGAGTCGTCGGCGCCGGCGCCGCGCCTGTGCACCAGACGTGGCAACTTGCGCTGGCGGACAGCCGGCGACAAGGAGCGCCTCGTCTCGCCTTGCGGTGTGTGACGCGCCCTGCTGGTGGGCGCTCGCCCGGCAGGGGTGGAAGCCGTCCACCGCGGTGGTGGTGATGGTATGGTGGGGGTGTGTGGTGGTGGTCGTGAGGGTGTAGTGGTGGCGAGGGTATGGGGTGGTCGGGTATGATGGTGGGGTGTGTGAGGGACATTCCCAAGGGGGGCACACGACCATCAGCTTTTGGTGTACTTCATGGCTCAGCGTCGTAGTACTAGTGCGGACGCCGGGTGTGTGCCGTCGTCCCATGATAAGGTTATTATTACTTAAAACTTTCGGATCCTTGGAGTGCGTTGAACAGTGCCGACCGCGAATCGTTGGAATGGAAATTGCAGGCATGTAGCATCCGGGGTCTATGCGCATCACGTTGTAGGGCACTGTGCATGGCGGAAGGAGGGTGGCGGGTGGGCTAGGGGTGTATGCTGCAGCGTGGATGACGCGTGGGCAAGCCCCGTGTTGCAAGACGGGGACGGCGGGCTGTGGTACGCGGGCGGTGTGTCTCTGGAGCACGTCTCTGAAGCATGTCGGGGAACGTCAGCCTTCGCGACCTCAGGAAAGCAATCACTGGAGAGGACCTTTCCAGCGTCGAACCGCCAGGCCTCTCCCGGGTGGTCAATACGCTCAACGACGTTACTATCTGTTAAGTGTAGTTGGCGCTGTTGCCGCATTGAGAGGGGCGTGCCTGCCGTAGCCATGGAGCGGCCCAATCTCCCCCCATTATCGACCGCAATCGATCAGCAAGTCAGGCATGTCTGCAACAGCAGCCGGTTTGACCATGTTCGCATATGCTGCTGTGTCCTGCTGCTCTCCCATACGAATCCCAGAATCATCGCCTTTCTCAGACTCATCCGTCGCCCACGCCAGCGAGGCTGAAACGGTGCCTTGATCCGCTCCTGGCCCTAATTCATCACGCAATCCTGCCAGCAACTGAAACAGCACTCCAGGGCACCAAACAGTGTGCCTCCAACCACCTCTCAGTACTCGGTGCAGTCCTCACCCTCCCACGCCCAAACTAGTCCCTCGCCGGGACTCGGGTGCAGTCCTCACCCTCCCAGCCCCAAACTAGTCCCTCGCCGCTTGTTCGTACTCATGACGCCGGACTGAAGAGCGCACCCCTATGCCAATCGAAACGCCGCAACAGAAGATGACGACAACTGGTGGACGCACCGACTACGCTGTCCCCGCCCCATGTGAACATGACAATGACCCCTCAGCCCTATCCACACCACACTACCAGCCTCGCCGGGCGGCGAGGCGCCAAGCCACCCACCGCCGCGCCAAGCCACCTTCGTGCCTGCTCCCACTTAGCCCTAGACCTTCGCTGCTTTCCCACGCCCATAGCCACAGGTGCATTGTAACTTAGCTCAGCTAGCTCCCTTGCATTCTCCAGTCGCACAGCCAGCGCGCTCAAAAAAAGCGGGCCAGTTTGACTGTCAGGATGATGACCACGACCATTACTATAATGAGCAGGAAGATGCACATCCCTGCACGCCAGTTGTTGGAGGACTTTAGCACCTGCCTGACCCGGGCCGTGGCGGCCCTCAGTCGGCTGTTGGTGACGTCCACGTCGTCTCCCAGGTCGTCCAGCAGCCGTGTTTGGAGGTCCACCTCCTCGCCAATCGCCAGCGCAATGTGCTGCGGGGGGGGGGGGGGCAAGCGGCAGCGCGTGGTGCCCCCGGGTTGGAAGGGTGTTCCTTTTTCGAGGCCTGAGCACGGACGGCGGCAACCGGGCCCGTGCGCCCCGGGTAGTGCTTTGCGTGCCAAGATCCCTTCACGCGGACTGCCACGCATGTATGCTACGCAACGGTCTCCTGCTTCCAGCTCGTCCCCCAATACCATTGTTCTGTGGACATAGCCTCCTCCAGCTGTACCGTACACGTGCTTATCTACGCGGCCCGCTGCCTTCCTAACAGCACCTGTTGCCAGGCCTTACCAGCGCGAGCTCAGCCTGCCGTGGGCGCCATTGCAACCCCCCGATGGTACCTTTGTGCTGATGACCGTCTTCTCCATGGCCGCGAGCTCCTCGTCCTGCTGCCGCATGACCTGCTGCTGCAGCCCCAGCAGCTCGCGGTTGTCCAGCGGAGCAGTGGCCTCCGTCTCCCGGGGGGGCAGCGGCCCGCTGGTGCTCGCCCCGCCGAACAACGAGTCCCTGCGCTCAGCGAAGACGGGCCCAGTGGCAATCTGTCATTGACCCACTAGGGGTAGTCAGCAGCCGCCAGGCAAAGGCGTCGAGAGGAAGGCTGCTGTGGTAGCTATCGTCGGGAGTATGGTGTGTATTTCGATGCGATGCGGCGGTCTAGCAGTCTGGCGACTGTAGTGAGCTGCATCGCATTTGCCCGCCCGCTCACTATCGCTTTCACATCCTAACGAAACGATAGCTTGCTGCAATTTAGTTTTGCAGTGCGGCTTACGAAAAGGTCCCCGCGGCGCTCAATGCAGCACCGCAACGCCCAATGCAGCCCCGCAGCGCCGCCACCCTCCAGCATTGGAAGTTTGGACCCCGTCAGCGCCCGCGCCTCTCTTCCGTGCGTCGCCCGTTTCTTACACCGCCCCTTTCTCCAGCCCGGGTCTCCAGTCCCGGGTCCCACCTGTCCGATTGACCCTGGCTCCGCTTTATCGCCAGCTGCATCTGCTCCCGCCGATTCCGCAGGTCGTACAGCAGGTCCCGCCGCCGGTTCTTCTCGGACTCGGATCTGAGCCCGGTCATCAATCCGTGTTCCAGATTTAGGTTTTGGAAAAAGCAACGCATATAAGCATGCACTTGCACGAACTGGATGCCGGACGGTTGCAGTGGTCAAAGCCACTTGCAACACGGGGGCTGCTGCGACTTTGCGTGCGACCCACAGCGGATGGAATGGAATCCCAATCCCAGATCACTATGGGCCAATACTTTGATAAGTTGCCAATACCAGTGGCGCGACACGGGATGAAGCTGAGTTGGTGGAGTGCAGGTGCGGAGGAGGACTGCAGCGGGCGCATTGGCAAGCCATGTTTGCTGTGAGGGTAACGGGTGCCGGTCTCTGTTAGTTGAGCTCTTGCCAACTGTGCCTCCCGTCCCCCAAACCATGCCTCATGTCCCCTCCGCACGGGATAGAAGCCCTTACAGCGATTCAGCCTCCGAACTGTCGAGCCATCTGAGCAGCCGGTCCAGCTGCACGCCCAACGTGCCCAGCTTTTTCCGCGCGGCAGCTGACAGCCGCGACGCCTCTGGCCCACCATTGGGATGCCGCAAATTGCGCTCTTGGATCAGTTGCAACGTCTCCTGCAGTGCCAGGGTTTGAGATGAAGCTTTGCATAGTGAAAAGGGAGCTGCCCATGCATCCCCAGACGTGCCTGCGCCAGCTGTTTGCAACCATCAAGCTCCTTCGTCCACCCATCCGTATCGAGTCGGAAACCTGTAAGCCGAGGCGGCACAGCATGTTTCAGTCCAGACCAGCGACGCCAATGTTCGATTCAATAGAGGAAAGACTTGCCTGAAGGCATCCTGAGTATGCAAGATGTTTTGTGGCTGCACTCGATTTAGGTCCTTGCGATGTCTGTTGGCATTTAGCTTTTCCATCAACGGGTCGCAACTGTTAAGCTTCCGTATATGCACATGTTCCACTAACGGCTGAACGCTGCACTGACGCACATACGAGACGTAGCCATGTTTACTGTTTAGATGCTTTGTTGCCATGCATCTTTCGCCATGTCCTGGGCGCGGTTTCCGCACCCTACCCAAGCGGCTCACAGCAGCTGTTATTTAAGCGCCGAAGCGTAACTAAGGATCATGCCTGAGGATACAGTACGCACCGCCTTCAACTTCGCGCCCATACTCAGACACCGCACCACAGATGCTGCTCGACGTATCACGGCCATTTCGCTCGACACCGCGGCCGGGCGGATTTTTCTTGGCCTTGCAAGCGGCCATGTGGAAGAACACCAGATCATCCTCAAGCAGGTGCATGTGGATGCGGGCTGGTCAGGATTGGGGCCGAGCGTTGCCGGGCAACTTGCGCCCGGCGCGCCGGCTTCGACCCGCCTGGTAGCCGAGAAGCGTGTTTCCCGCCAGGCCGTCAAATCCCTGGCCTGTCTCCCAACCGCGGCCCGTCTTGCGATCCTTTGCGAAGATGGCACAGCGGCAGTAGCCGCGTACGACACATGGGTTGTCACCAGCCTCCAGGGCGTCCGCACAGCCACCGCTATGGCTGCCGACCCGGCGCCCGCCGCGGCTGCGGCAGCAACGTCCCGGCGCCTCACGGACAGCATCGGCGGCAGCGCCGGTGGCAGCGTTGGTGGCAGCCATGCCTCCGGAGCAAGCAAGCCTGCGGGGGCAGCTGCCGCCGCTGCCGCAGTGGCCCCCTCTCCCCGACCCGTGCGCCTTGCAGTGGCCGTCAAGAGTTTCAACACCGCCGCCAAGCTGCTCGTCTACTCCATATCGCCGTCCCTGGGCTTCGCCGCCGGCCAGCCGCCCGCGCTGCTGCTGGCGCAGATCCCCCTGCAAGAGCCGGTGGTGGACCTGATCTGGGTCGGCTCCGGCCTCTTCGTACAGCACGCTATGTCGTACGATCTGTTACAGCCCGGCGGCCGCATCACCCAGATCGCCGAGCACGGCTGCACGCAGCCGCGCATGTCGTCAGCACCCTGGTTGGGAGGCCCGGGGGGCGGAGGGGCGGAGGCGGCGGCTGTCGCCGCCACCGCCGCTGGCGGCGGCGGGCACAATGCGGCGAAGGTGTCTGCCGCCGCCTCCGCCAGGGGTGCGTTGTTGTTCCAGGACTCCTTGCTTCTGCTGACGGATGGGACAGGGGCGGCTGTCGTGGGCTCGGAACCGATCCAGGTTTCGGAGCCGCCCCTAGCCATCTGCTCCAGCGGGTCCTTCCTGTTGGTGGTCTCGGACTCGGACGGCGTGCTCGTGTACGACAGGGCCTCCTCTCGGCTCGTCCAGCGCATCTTCTGGACGCACGACGACCCGTGGGTCGCGGCCGCGCGCCGGATCCCTGTGGCGGAGGACGCCGGCGGTGGCGGCAGCGTGGCAGTAGCCACCTCGACGACCGTCATGCTGCTGCAGCCAGTGGCGTCGGACGTCCAGGTGGGAGGTGTCCTGTGACGCGGCGGGAACCGTGTACGCGTCGCCCTTGTTCACGCCGCGCCCTCCCCCCCTCCCACATCGGGTCTTCTCACCCCCCTCTCTCTCCCCCCCACACACGTAAACGGTTTTTATGCCCCCCCCGTCTATTCTTAACGGTTTTTTCGGGCATCCACGGGTCTTCCTCGAACCCCCCCCCCCCGCACACACTTCCTTCCAGGCACGGGAGCTGCTGAAGCGGAAGCGCTTCGACCTGGCGCTGGCGCTGATCCGGGGCTCCCGCCACGCCGGCGAGGAATGGGCTGACACGGCGCTAGCGCAGGCAGGGCTGCTCATGCTGCAGGCGAGTGCGAGCGGGGGATACACTGCGAGGGGGAAGGGCCGGGGGTAGCTAAAACACTTGTGTTTAGTCACACGAGGAAGATTATAGGATAGGCTAGGATACGACACGACGCCGTGTGGAACGTGTGCTTCGGCGCCGGCAGGTGGGAGCTCCCTCGCTCCCTGCTCACCCCTTCCGCCCTCCCCCGCCTTTTTCCCCACCCAAGTTCTTCGGCATGCACCTCGAAACGTCTGTTCGAAACGGGCTTTTTCCCGCATCCACGGGTCTTCCTCGCACCCGCCCCCCGCCCTCAAAACTTCTGTTTCAAACGATTTTTTTTTGGACATCCACGGGTTTCCCTCGAACCCCCGCCCTCAGGAACTGCGCTGCGAGGACGCCCTGGCGGCGCTGGAGGAGGTGGGGCCGCCCGCCTTCCAGCCCGCTCAGCTGCTGGCTCTGTTCCCGCGTGTGGCCCGGCGCTGGCTGTCGGGGCTGCCGCACCGCTCCTACTGGGGGCTGCATGGCTCGCTGCAGAGTGAGCAGGCGGAGGGAGGGGATTTCGAGGAAGACCCGTGGATGCGAGAAAAAACCGTTTAGAGCAGGACAGACGTTTTGAGATGCATGCTGGAAAACTGGGTTGCGGAGGGGAAGGGGAGGGGGCGGTGTGCAGGCGCTACGACGAACAGTGTCGTTGGGGTTGGCGTTGCGGAGGGTAGGAGTGGCGGGCGCACGTGTCGGACGTACGTCCGTACCACGTGCCATCCGTAGGGGCGTCAGGGCCGGAAGACGGAGCCCTGCGGCACATGACACTGCCTGCCTCCGAAACCACGCAACAAACCCTTCCCCCGCCGCGCCGGCTCCGGAACCCCCGTTCAATCCGCAGGCCTGGACCGCATCTGCGACGACTTCTTGGAGCTGCGCAACTCCACTGGCAGCAGCCCGCAGCCCTCGCCCTCGCCGCCGGCGTCCATTGGCGCCTCTCCGGCCTACTCGCTCCTGCCGCCGGGACTATCCCCCGAGCCAAGCACCCACACCCACAGCCAACACCAGCATCAGCACCTCCACATCCATAGCCAGGGCGCCCGTCTCCATCAACATCACCAACGACACCACCCGCCGACGGGACTCGCGGCGGCGACGGCGGCAGTCGCTGGGGGCTCCTCCCCTGGGGGCTCCGCGGCCGCAGGAGGTGGCGGCGACGAGGTGGCGGCGCTGGCGGCCGATGCGAAGCGCCACATCGTGTCATACCTCATGCGGGTGAGGGGGCGGGCGAGGGCCTCTATCCACAACCCTTTCCATGCTTTTCGCTCCCTGCTTCCCCCTCCGCCGAACGCTATCCGCTTACCAACACGCAAGTCCCAGCGCCGCGTTGCCCCCCTACCCCTCATGCGCGCGCATCCCGGTGTCCGAAGGCTATGCACACGCTACAGTCGCGTTACCGGTTCTTTTAGTGTAACCCCCCACCGCCCCCCCGGCCCCTACAGAATCGCGCCTTGCCTGGGGTCCAGTGCTTAGAAGGCATCGACACGCTGCTCGTGCACTTGCTGGTGGACATCGGCGAGACGGGGGCGCTGGAGGCGTTCCTGGCCGCCCGGGACGAAGAGCCGGAGGCGGCTCCAGGGGCAGCGGCGGCGGCGGAGGCGGCAGCGCCTGTGCGACCCGACCGCCCCGCGACTCCGCTCGCCGGCGCACCAAGCGCGGCTACTGCTGCTGCCGTCACTGCTGCCCCTGCTACTGCCCTTGCAGTTGCTGTTGCTGGGGTCAAGGGGCCGCCGGCTCAGGTCTCGACGCGCGACAGCGAGCTGGTGGCGGTGCTGGAGGGGGCGGGAAGGTGCGGCGTGGGTTTTGAGGGTGTGAGGGTTTTGGGGCCTGGAGTCCGCAGCAAGAAGGGAAGGGACTTGAGGGGAAGCAGATGAGAGGGCTAAGCGTTGCTGCTGCAAATGTTGCTACTGCCACCGCCGCTGACGCCATTGCTGCTGCTGCTACTGCTGCTGCTGCCGCTGTCGGCACAGGTGGCATGCGCTGGCAGTGCTTCGGGCGGCCAGGGGGCAGGTGCCTCAGGCGCTGGAGCTGTGGCAGCGGTTGGCTCTGCTGGAGGTGGCGGTGAGCCCGTAGGGGAGGGGGGATGTGTAAAAACCGTTTTACGCGACGGGACAGGATAGTTTGCGCATGGTCGTCGGGGGAAGGATGGCGAGAAGACCCGGTTACACGACGTGGGAGACGGAAGGGTGGGAGGAGGGGCGCAGAGTGGTCCGGGTCACCGGGCGGGATGGAGCCATGGTGGAGGGGGACGTGCAGGTGCTGGGCGACAAGGGGCAGTAAGGCCAGGGGCATGCAATGTTCACGGCAGCGGAGGTAGCGCTGTGAGCCCTCCCGACGTTGTGCGCCCTCCCTCGAGCTGTGTCACACTTCCAGCTAAGACCCTGACGTGTCTGTGGCGTGTGATGATGTCGTGTGCCGACCGCAGGAGGCGCCCAGCACCAGCGGCGCGGTGGCTGTCGAGGCAGCAGCAGCTGCCGCCACCGCCGCCACCGCCTCAAGACCCACGGAGTCACTCCCCACTCCCCGAGCGGCGGCTTCAGCTCCGGCGGACCGAGAGGCATCGCCCGCGGACAGCGGCGCACTGGCCTCCGCCGCGGGCAGCTCGTACGACAGCCTCTGGGCGGCGGCGGCGGCGGCGGTGGCGGCGGCCTCTGCCGCGGCGCTGATGGCGCTGCCAGCGAGGACGCCGCCGCTGCTTTGTCTCTCCAAGCTGCCCTGGCTGCTGCATGCGGCGCCGGACGGGGTGAGTGCCAGGTTGGATGCTGGCCGGGGGGAGGGGGGAGCCAGCGGCCCGGCTGCGGCCCGGTTGGTTGTTATTGTTATCCACATCCCGACATCCACATCAAGTAACTCGAGCCCCGCATGCCGCCTCGGACACAGGCCCTCCACGTGATGCGCAGCCGGCAGCTGCCGGTAGCTGACGTCATGTCGCTGCTCCAGGGGCGGTCCGACGGCGTCCGCTGGCAGTACCTGCACCACCTGGTGTACGGCGCCAGCGGCGACGGCGGCGTACGGCGCAGCGGCGCGGGAGCAGTGAGGGCTTCCGGGAGCGGGCCGGAGGAGGGGCTCGCGGCGCTGTACGGCGGCGCTGACGTGGCGGCCGCCCCCTGGCACCTGGACCCCTCACTGCACACCGAGCTGGCGCTTGAGCTGGTCGAGTGCGTCGCGATACTGCAAGCCCGGATCCAGCAGATCCAGCAGATCCAACAGATCCAACAGATCCAACACCAGGACCAGCAGCTGGTGGGGTCGGGGCCGACGTCGGAGAGCGGCACGGTGGAGGCCGGCGCCGCGGCGGCGGCGGCAGACGTCAGTGCAGGGGACGGGACGGCGGCGCCTGCACCCTCGAGTGCCTTTGCGGCGGCGGCGGCGGCGGCGACGGCGGCGTTGTACGACGGTGCGGATGCGGGTGACGTGGCGACGGCGTCGTTGGAGCTGGCGCCAGCGCTGCCGCTGCTGCCGGTACCAACGTCGCGCCAGTTGTCGGCGGTCGCTGACGCCGCCGGCGCGGCGGCCGCGAGGACCTGCTCACCGCCGCCGCTGCCGGCCCGCGCTATGTTACACGCGACGGGCTCCTCAGTGCACCCGCACCCGCACCCGCTCCTGTCCCCCCGAGCGTCGCGGCCTGACACGTCAGGGCCTCCGGCCACGCACCCACACGGCCACGGCCACAGTCACCACCACCAGCACCACCGGCAGCATCACGGTCAGCAGCAGCAGCAGCAGCAGCACCGCCCCCACGACCCCCACCACACCCACCAGCACCCGCACTCCCACGGCCACCAGCGGATCACCTCCCCCCGCGCGACACGCTCACACACGCTGGGGGATGGAGTCGCGCTGTTGGCGCCCGATGGCGGCACCACCGGCTCCGGAACCAGGACCGCTGAGCTGGCCTGGCTGTCTACCATCGGTGCACTGCCTGTGGCGGCAGCGGCGCGACAGCTGAAGTTGGCGGTGCGAGGTGCCATGGCGGCGGCGGGGCATGAGTTGGACGCCGACGGCGACGGCGACGGCGGCGGCGGCGGCGGCAGCCTGTCATTGCTCCGCGCGCTGTCGTACGGCGGACGCGGCGAGGGCATCGGCTCCCTAGCCGGCTTGCGGGCTGTACTGCAGCATCACCTGTACGCCTCGACGTTGTACGACGCTGCCATCGTGCTGCAGGTGCGGGAGGAGTGGGCGGAGGACGGCTGCTCTCCGCTCCTGTCGTGTCGCCGGATTACTGCGGCGTGGCCTCTGTCCAACGACGTACGCGCTCGCTCCGCCGTATAACCCCAACCACACCACCTCAAAACCCCCCGCGGCCACAGGCCGTCGGCGGTAGCTCCGCTGCTGGGTTGCTGCTGCGTGAAGTGGTGCAGCTGCACTGCCGGCTCGCTGACCATCCGGCAGCGCTGGCGGTGATAGCGCTGCAGCAGCTGGACGTGGACGGCGCCATCACCTACTGCCGGGCGCAGTGCGGGCAGGAGGGCTGGCTGGCGCTGCTGGACACCCTGCTGAGGTGGGGCGAACAGCTGGGTGTCCTTAAACTCAAATCCTCGAAGCGGTGCCCGACCCACCTTCGTTCCTTACAAAGATAAACCGATAACCGACCCGATAACCGACCCCATGAACGACCCCATGACCCCACAAACCCTGAGCTCACGCCCGCCAGCCGCACATTCCCCGACCGCCTTCACGCAGGCCCGGCGGCGGCCGCGAGCCAGACTACTCGGCCGCGTGCCGTGTGCTTGCAGCCGAGGGCGCGGCACTGGCGCCTCTGCAGGTGGGAGGCCAGGACGATGACGAGGCGGCGGTCTATCGCGAAGACGACCGCCTTCGTTTGAGGAAGGCTGACTGTGTCCTCTCCACCTCCCCTTCCTCGCCCCCACGATGTCCCCAACCTGTGTTCCTCTGTCCCGCCAGCTCCATACCCCAATAGCTGCAACCAAACCCCTGAAAATCCCTACTTTTCTCACGGGCAGGTGCTGGAGGCCCTCAGTGACGACATGCCGCTGCACCTGGCTCACGGCACGCTGAGCCGCATGGTGGGATCGGTGCTGCACCGCAAGCGCCAAGGACAGGTGGGGGTTTTGGGTTTTGGGGGAATGGGATTGCCGGCAGCAGCCGCCCGAGGAAACCCGACTGGGGGGCCCCCGCGTGGGGTGGGACTGGGGGCTGGGGCTGGCGGCTGCCGTACAGCCTTCTCCCGCTTGCCTGCCCACCTGCCAGGCTCCCTCCCGCCCCTACCCCTGTCGCCACCTCATTCAGCGACACGGCAGTTGTCCGCTGGCTTGTCGTCGGGCTAGGTCCCAACAACACGCCGCGCCCGGGCCCTCGGATCGCTCCCTCAGGTCATGCGGGCGCTGCACCGGGCCCAGAACCTCGCGCTACGGGCGGAGCTTGCGCAGCTGCAGGTGAGGCCCGCCCCCGGCCCCGGCTGCTCTTGCCGCTGCTGCCAATTTCGAGCTGCTGCTGCTGCTGCTGCTGGTACTGCTCTCCAGCTGCTGATGTTGATACTGATGTCCAGCTGCTGCTGCTGCTGCTGATGTCCAGCTGCTGTCCAGTTGCTGAGCTGCTGCCACCTCACTTCCCGGGCTCAGCCCCCAACTCTCACCCCCCCGCCCCTCCTCCGCTACCTCCAGGCGTGTCGGGTGGTGGTGAGCGACGAGACGCTTTGCCGCGGCTGCCAGCGGCCCCTCACCACCAAGGTCTTTTACCGCTACCCCTCGGGGGTCGTCATGTGCGCCAGGTAAGACACACCCGGAGCGCTGGGTGCCTCTTCCCGGCCTGTGCGATCCAACCGAGCTAGCAGTGCGTCGCAACGGCGAAGCCAGGGGCTACAGAAAAGGACCGGTTACTCAATCCAGGGGGCGGGGCAGGGTTGCTAGTGAGTGCGGGAGTGTTGGAGTGGCGGCGCAAGGAGGCATGCGGGCAAGGTGGGGGGAACCTGGGGTTCAGCTGGGCGGGCGGGAAGTGCATTCGCCATTCCGTCGTAGCTCAGGCGCCTCCTCCTGGCGCGTCTGTTCTAAACTGTTTTCCTCGCATCCACGGGTCTTCCTCGCAACCCCCCGGCACGAGTCTGAACCTGTCCCCCAATCCCGAGACCCTTCTCCGCCCGCCGATGCTGTTGGCCTTCTCCGTGCAGGTGCGCCAGGCCCGAGGCAGAATCGTCGTCTGGGTAGCACAGTCAGCTGGCGGCCGCCTCGGAGCCGGGCAGCAGCAGGCAGCGGTGGCAGCGGCAGTGGCAGTGGCAGGTAGCGGTGGCAGTAGCAGGCAGCGGTGGCAGTGGTGACGGTAGCGATGGCAGTAGCAGGCAGCGGTGGCAGTGGTGACGGTAGCGGGTAGTGGTG
Source organism: Yamagishiella unicocca (assembly GCA_003116995.1). Lineage (NCBI taxonomy): Eukaryota > Viridiplantae > Chlorophyta > Chlorophyceae > Chlamydomonadales > Volvocaceae > Yamagishiella > Yamagishiella unicocca. The sequence goes on from BDSL01000004.1 coordinate 1,507,443, forward strand.
GTAGTAGCAGGCAGCGGTGCAATGGCAGGCGCTACTGCGGTGTAGTTAGCAGGCAGCGGTGGCAGCAGTGTACATACGTACGCCTAGGCGGTGTTGGGTCAGGACGACATCTTACCTCCTCCGGGTGAGTACAATTCCAGATGTCGGTAGCTCTTTGGTTTCGCCGGCAGGGTGCTAGCGCTAGCTTGGCTGGGAGTGCCTAGCCAAGCCCAGCAGGGGTGCGTGTTTACCGCTAAGCCACGAAACTTCCAAGGGAGAACAAATCGGAATGATGTTGGGGGCGGAGGAGCGACAGTGGTGGTACCTTGATGCTCGAGTTCGTTCAGGAATTTGCGACAATTGGGCGCAGCAGGCGAGCTGGGGGTCGGTTACTTGCTTGCATGCGGAGGAAAATGAAAATTTCACTGGTGTGCCGAGACGTCGTGATGAAAGAGCTGTCGGACGCTGTTAGGTGAGGCTTGCCGATCAAGATGTTATTAAAAACTTACAGGCAAGGCCTAGCGTGTGGCGCGTTTTGTCTTCGCAAGAAGGTGTCCGTTGCACCCTTTCACAGCAATTTGTGGTCATTTCGGATCTTCCGTGCATCGCGTTAGCACAGTGGTAACACTTTTAATTGATGCTGAACCTTGCTATTGCGCCGTGCAACGGCCTCAGCTGCGATATGTATGGATGCAGGCGCAGCATCAGTCGCCAACCTCCCCTATGTCTATGCTGGTCTATGCCGATGGCCAACGCAGCATCCGCTCGACTAGGCCAACCGCAATTGAGCCAGATCACAGAAACCACGCGGGCACAGAACCCAGAACTACGCGGGCTGTCCCGTCACCTCAACAACACTTGAGGGTGCAAGCCGCACGAATACGACGCAAGCTGCCGTACGTTCTTCGCATAAATATACTGTACACAACGACACGTCAGACACCCGCCCATGCATCCCTCAACTATGGATGACCTACACCTTCGGTGAAGTCATCCTACGTTTATAACCGACTCAAGCCGCCACTGCACCTCCTTGAGGTGACATAGCTGAACCACGGCAGCGGCAACCAAGATGCGCACCTGGCCCAGAAACTCGGCAGCCCTATACCTTCACACGACAGTTTGAAGCCTCTGATAGGCTTTCACCCAACACCCCCCCATGTATATTCTTGCCAGGCAGCCCACCATTGGTTGACCCGCTAACAATCATCCTGCGTGCTTCTAAGTTGCATTCAGCAACACAGGGAGAGAATGCTTCAGCTCCCCTGCTTCAGCTCCCCCCGAGGGTCCCCTGCTTCAACTATAACCGGTTAGCGGCGCCCAGCACCTCATGCTGCCCGCTTGCTGAGCTGGCCCCTGTACTTGATTACTTGAGAATATATGTATTGGCCAGCTACATAGGGGTTAGGGAGGGCGGTATAGTGGGTGGCGCGCAGCGTCGGTGTTGGTTGTGACACCAAAGTGATGCAAGGCCCGCCGCTGACCCGCCGGCTGCGGCCGCATATGTCAGTAAACCCATCACGCCTAGACGAGATGAAGGCACGACAAGCTCAACATGACGTCAACGTCAAACAATAAATGGTCTGGGTTGAGTCCCCCCACGACATCCAAACGAGAGAACCGGGAGCCCAACAGTCCACCACAGGTAGACCCCGCGTAATCCAATGCCAGGTAGCCGTGGGTGCCCCGCCTCCCGGACACGTCGCAAATTCAACCGGTGCACGACGGAGGGGGGAAGGGTGCTGCGGTGCCCCGCATACATTTCGCCCTGGTCCGCCAATTACTTACTGAAAGCGTCTCGGGTAAACCGCAAACCGTTCCGCCAGCTCCAAGACGATTTCGCCTGCAATTCGTATTTGACGTCTGAAGCATCCTAGAACGTGCTGGTAGCTACGCTCGGATTCAAGTCAGGAAAGCCGCGTACCCCTTGCTGTTCTTGAGGCTTCGGCTCTTCCTGGCACCACGTCAACGCGGCTACCGCGAGAACAGCGCTTATTGCCACCAGAACAAACCGCATAGGACAAACCATGATGCCACCACTGCAAAGTAAGGGTCGGTAGGCCTGCCCGAATAACGTTGAGCTTAACGAGTAGCCTTCTCGCCACTGCCGAACGCCGAACGCAAAGGCCCTGGAGGCGCACTCAGCCACAGGCTCACAGCGATGCTGCGTTCCCGCCGAGGCAGCTTCTCTTGCTATACTGTCTGATGAAAAGATGACCCATAGCCTCAAAGAGCAGCACAGCCGCCCGGGAGGGAGAATCCGGGTAGCCGTACGGAAAGCTAATGGCGCGTGCTATGCGTCGTCCAAGAGGTCCGAGGCAGTCCCTAGAGGCAAGCTCAGAAGTATTGCTCATCAACTTGTCTAAGAGGTGATGTGTTTATTTAAACCTTGCGAAAGGGCCGAACTGCTATTTTTCAGGTATGTGTGTTAATAATCTGCGAGCAAACAGCAAGGAGCAGATGACCTGCTAATGACGTCAGATCGCTTTTCATTAGTGCCCTTTTATATAATGTTGCAGTCTTCGCAAGCTTGGGCAAGCCCAGGACAGGGAGGGCCCGCAATACCGATACCTTTTGTGTCTAATTACTTGGATTGCTGCTTGTGGACTGTGAGTCCGAAAGGGTCCGAAACGGTTGTAGGCGACGAATTACCGGAGGTTGGGCCGGTTCGGCGTCCGCACCTGTCCACACCTTTCCACACCTTTATAGGCAATGTTTCAGAACGTTTGCGCTGTCACCCTTGTGTCTGGTTAGAAGGTATCTGTCTCAGAAGCGTTACAGGGCCGTTACGAAGCGACACAATGGTTTCTGGTACGTCGTGTCATTTGGTGCCGTCCCCTATGTCTTAGCCACTTTTAGCGGGGCGCTAGAGGGGTCTAGGATTTAGTGTCGCTATACCCTGTCCCTTGCCGTGCTCCCATTCTCCGGTCTCGAGCGACACCAGCCAGCACTAGCAGGCACTAGCTCCTTTGCTGCACCGACTCCCCGCGTTTTTCGTGCTGTGACGCAATCTATGCTATCCAACAACCCTCAGCAACAGACAGCGACAAACGGGCCGGAGGATTAAGTTGACGGCACGCAAAGGCTGTGCATCATGGAATTGCTTCACAGACTATGTGTGGCCCGGGTGTATCCCGTTACAACCTCGGCAAGCGGGGAAAACCCGCCGCCAAAGCCTCTTTCCTTCTGAGGAAAACTTTACCAATATGCTTGCTATAGCCGTCTCCGAACACCCTGATAAGCCCTCTAAGGGGCATACAGGGGCGTACGGGGAAGCCGGCACACGGCAACCATGAAAACCGGTGCTCCCGGGCGCTCTGTTCCCTAAAGGTCCCGGGCGCTCCTACCCCTCCTCGTGACAGACTTAATTCGCTACCTTACGTGCCATGCCGAAAAAAGGGAAATGACGAATGTGGAAAGGACGAAAAAACATTATGGAGACATGAATGCTCCTCTTGTAGATTGTCACTCTCATCGGTGTTGTTTCAGCAGCGTACGACTATAATATGGTCAGCTAATGATGACGTCGTGACGCCCAGCTTGTATTGCTCGCACTGTCGCATATCCCCAGCTCACAAAAAACAGGAGGATTCTGCATCACTGGGAACTCAACAACACTCTTCAGTGACCAAACCGGACCATGCCATACATTTTTGAAACCGACCGGTAGCCTCACCACAGCCTAGAGCTTGCTTGCAGCTCATCCGTCAGAGGTAATGTTGACTGCGGCGGGTATGGCAACAGGGCTACGGCGCCTCGCGTCCTCCTCCGCGAGTCTCCTCGTCGCTTGGGCAAGAGCGCAGCACGGCGACTTATGGAAGCTGCTTGCCCTTACATTTTTGATAAGCCTTGGATTACATCAAGTGTTGAAGCCGTATTGTGCCGGCGAAGAACATGGACTTCCTCCGGACTCTCTTATAGCCCCGCTGTACCCTTGTAATGGTAACATATTTACTCGCTCTTGGGTCCTTCTCGCAAATCCTGTGGCATTCTGGTGGGATCTGGCTAGGCTGGACCTACGTGAAACATGGGTGAGCATCGGTTGGATTCCATTTCGCTAGTCCTTTACCGGATGGTGGATACTGACGAGGGACGAAGCCCAAAATAAACCTTGCCTCTCTTTGCGTGGTGCCGTGCGATGCCGTTTTCATGAGTCGGCTCCTGAACAGTGCCTAAGACTGCCCCTTCCTACCCCACCGCAGACAACAGTGCAGACTTTCTTCTTATGGCCACGTATACTGTGCGTCCTGCTGATGCCGCGTCAAATGTACAAGAGAGTTGGGCCAGTCCTGGCCGCTGTCAATCGCGGTTTGGCACGCGCCATGTTCTTCCTGCTAGCGTTCATTGTCGATCAGCCCCCCTCCGACGTGGCGATGTGGGGATTCAATACGTGGGCTGTGATGGACATCGGCTTCAACACCATATTTCCCACCACTGTCACGATAGAGGTCGTGTATGGCGTCTACAGCTTCGTATCCATGCTGGTCATCGGGCTTCGGTACAACTACAAATTCCCCGAGATGGACTTCCACGTCCCTGTACGGTTGCTGGCTTGCGCTGCATCCACGGCCTGTTTGGTTTGGATTGAGTTGTTCCGGCGCCGTACTGTGCGAGCTAGGCTAAACGCGGCCAAGTGGGACGCCTCCGAAATGGCGACTGCCACACAGGCAAGCACGTCCGCCGATGACGGTCGGGCTTCTGCAGCCGGGTCCGTCCCTCGCCAAAGTGTCGATACCCATGTGGCTTCAGGGCACGTGTCTTACGTCAGGCGTTCAGGCATTCCCCGCGGATACTACAGCATTTGCATCAAAATTGTGAACGCGGAGCCAGAGCAGGTCACGGAGGGCTACAGGGACCGGATCGCAAGCGTACTCGCTGCAGCGCGTCTTGAGCTGTTTGACGTCTGCATGCGCCACGGATGCATAGAGCTCGTGGTTGACGCGCGCGGGATATACGATGGGGACGACGACAATAATATCGAAGATGACGCTGGGGCACGTGACGTCGACATTGGCGCTCTCATTCGTGCGCTGCAACTGGACATGCCAGGCAGTGATACCGAAGATTCTGTCCTGCAGCAAACGGCAGGCTCGTCGTCGGCGCCCATCAGCCTTGACAACGGCTCGTCCTCATCACTTTGTAGCACAGTGCAAAGGTTCGTATGGCAGGTTACAATGTTTGGCGAGGCGGGCTGGGCGATTGTTAGCATCAATCCGTGCGGAATGATCGCGCTCGTCGCAGATAGTGGCGAATGGGTATCATAGTACAGGCTAAGACGAATGCAGTAAGCCTCCACTACGCTGAATTCCGTCTTTCTAGTGTGCCGCTTGATAAGCTTGCCATTGTCTTGTCTCTGCAACGCAGCTCTGGTGGCGGTGGAAGTGACACGTCAGATGGGCCGCGCCTTCTCTCCTCAGAATGGCACCCGTGGGGCTCCCCATCGGCACCAACGGTAAGGCAACTGGGTGAACACGTCCGCCAACAGGGCCCGGCTGCTCCTGACTGCCTGCCTGCATTGCGGGATGGCTTGCCATGCTTTTTTCAAGCTTCCCTGCTGCACCTCAAGCAACGTGAGTTACCTACACGTCGCTGCTTACAGGTTGCTAGTACAGCGGCAGCGTCGCCTCTGATTACGAGCGTGCATCCGCGCGTCGTTTCCATTCGGGGAGAACCTTCGGACAGCTACTACTCCACCAGCCGCAGCGCACCCACGGCTGTTGGTCGCGACGTGGCCGCCAACATGGTAATATCGGTGGCCTGGCCCGCCTCTGACTCGTACAACAACGATGTCTTGGGCGTGCAGGCAGGGCCCGCAGGCGCCAACTCCACCACGGGTCGATCGCGGGAGCTGGTGCTGCGCTCGCAGGGCTTGTACTTGCCCATTTCAGTCGACTACGGTGACTCCGTGGCCGGTGCTTCTCCCCAGGGCGACGGCTGGCCCATGGGTCATTCGGACAGCTCCGCCGTCCTGGACGTGGCGCCGCGACTGGGCTTCGTGTACAACGTCCAGGTCTCTGGCTTGCCGCTGTGCATGGGTTTGATACTGGCCGAGGCGCGCCTGGGCGGAAGGGCTTCATCTCGAGCTGTGCCCATCCTCGTCGCGGACGACGCGGCTGTGGCGGAGGAGCTGCATATCGCGGTGATGGGCTGGCGCGGGACTGCAGGCGAGCTGGATGCGCTCGTGGTGGACCTGGGAACGTTCTTCGGCCAGGTGGCCACGACACGGGCGAGCCTGCTGTGCGACAAGTCGGACGCCCTGCGGCGCCTCCTCCGCATGGGGGAGCACCTGCACCAGTATGCTTTGGCATGCCTCTGGCAGAGGACTGCCGCTCGGCTGAGGTATGGCGGCGCGGCGCCTCCTGGCGCCTGTGAGATGCGGCGGCACCTGACAATGTGACAAATGCGGCATGAAAAGATGAATCGTCCTGTGGATCGTACGTAGAAGCCAGCCTCAATGGCGCGCCCCGCCCACACTCGGCATCCATGTCTGGGGAATTCTTCGTACGCTAGTGTGCGTCACCAGTTGGAAAGCGCAAGCTAGGTCTTGGCACGTTGTCATTTGTTTGTCGGCTGTTACCAAAGTTGCAAGGGATGGCCATGGACTTGTTCATTTGCTGCAGGGAGGACGTGACGGCCCTGCGCAAGTTATCCGAAGCCGAACAAGGTCCAGTGGACGGCTGCCTGGCAGGTGGAGATGAGATCGAGGTCTCACCACATGCCTACACATTCCCAGACCCGCATGCAGCCTCGCCCGATCTCTCCGCGGACTGCGCTGGCAAAGATGCGCAACTGGCCAGACATGACATCGCCCGCGACCTTGCAAGCAGCAGCATGGGGCCGGATGCATCTCACAGAGTCTCGGCTAAGCCGGCCGCGCCTTCCGTGGCACCGTGCCCCGACGGCGCGGCGACTGGCAAACTTGACAAGTACGAAGCACTACGGACCGGGCTTCAAGTGCACATGTGAGTTTGGGTCCTTGAGAACAAGGCGATATCCCACGCAATTCCGGCATGTCCGAAGTGAGTTATGTTAGCTATGGTTTCAAGTTTCTGCTCTGTTGCATGCGCCGATCACCCATACACCAGGAACGTAAGTGAAGTCTTTCTTTCGAGGAATTGGTTTAGCTGGCAACCCCTTGTGTGCCGCTTGCGCAGGTTGCTGCTGGAGTTGGCGTTATTGCTAGTGCCGCCTGTCTTGCAATGGCACGGTCTGCAAGTCGGAGCGGCAGACGCAGGGGCGCTGCTGTTCGGCTGCGCGGGGGTGGTTGCCGGCGTCGTGTCCATGCCGGCAACGGTCTTAGGACCGCTGCTGCAGCACTCGGCCAAGCCTCGCCTGGTACTCTATCTGGTGGTACGCGCTCTCCAGGGCGCCGTGGGGCTGGCAATGCCGCCGGTCGTGCTGGCCTACGAGCGCGGGCTTGCGTTCATTCTGGTGGAGAGCGTTATCAGGCCTGCTGTGGTGATGGTAAGTAGGCGCTGATGCCACCAGTTATTCGGTTCTTATTGGCAGTGGCCCGTTGATAACTTTGGGAAGATGAAGCCCATCTAGGGCCTTCGGTGGCATGTGGCCCGGTTTTAAACATTGGATGATACGCAGATCGCGGCGGGCACAACGCACACGACCTTCTCTCTGCGCCTATACAGCTTACCTGGCACCAACAGGACGACCATTGGCCGATCTGCGAATACTACACCCGTTTAGCCTGCACAAGAGCTTTTATATTGTCTCCGGCGTGCCGTAACTCACTTCTGAATGGCGGTTTCCACACAGCAAATTGTACGGTTGCTAAGCTGCAGACCGTTGCCCTGAGCACTTAGCCCATGTGCTAAGGAAGAGAAGAACGTAGTATGGTGCCTGTGCGTTGCCCGGCAATCGTGACATCCGTATGTCGGTATATCCTCCCTGACGCCCATGGCAACTCCTCTCGCGCCCGCTTCCCAGGTTGAAACGGCGGCCGCCGTCCGCATGGAGATCCTGAAGTTCCCCTTGTACGTGCTACTGTGGAGGCTGTCTGGAGCCAACTACAACCGATGGTGGATATGGATTCGAGCGGCGGTTATTTCAGTTTTGTCCCTGTGCACCTCTGTTGCGTGTACCAATCTGGCGGCAAGCCGCCGCAAACCTCAAGTACTATGTTTGTAGTGAGCTGCTTCCGCTATGAAGGCGGAAATCCGGCTCCAAGCCGTCGCAGTGCTGAAACGCACATTCGTAAGTAAGCTGCACCATGGAAGGGTCCACACCTTGAAGCGTCCCCACAAGCCAGCAATGCGCGACACAAAGATGGTTGCAATGAACTAAGGATCGATGCGGTTTGTAGGTATGATCTCTTTTGCTGGGGCGGTCAAATTGTGACCGAATTTCGTTCGGAAGAAAATGTGATCGGACTGCGCTGTATCTGCGTTGTACCCGTCCCTTGTTATGGTGACAACTGGTGCATTTTCAGCTTGCGATTAGGTGCACGTGATTAGCAAGAGCGCGATGCGTAGAGACAGGAATCCTCCAGATTGTACGAATAAGACAAGAGACGCTGCTCATGTGGCGACACGCTCGCGGGCGTTGGTTGTCAGGTTACAGGACGTTTTCATCTAATTTGGCGGACAGGATGCTCGGCGTTTTGAACTGCCTGTTTTAATCATCAGCAGGGAGCGCCGTATCGTCGACAGCTCGCCTTGCGTGGAGCTAGAAGGCACCTGGTGTTGATTGCGTCTTTATTTATAAAATTGTGTACTTGCGCACGGTAGCACTCGGTTGTGTTACTTACGTCACAGCGGTGGCCTGTGCTGCGATGACGCTTGGCGCCTCCGGTAGCCCCGGATTAGGCTCTTTTTTTACGCGCCATCGGCACGAATTCGGAGGGAATCGTTTGTTCGCAGTTGGATGGGAGATTTGAAAGGTTCTTGAAAGCCCAATGGTCACCAATACTGTAAATGGATATGGTGGCGTGTGCTTGCCGTGCTCGTAGCCATTCCGCCGTCGGTCTGTGGGCCGGGCGGCGTATGTGTGTTTGGTGGCTCGTACAGGCTCGTGGCCTCCGTGCAAGCACACCAGCGCCCGTATCCCGACGCAGGGGCGCCTGTCTTATCAGCTAGCCAGCATGTCGTTCGAATCCTGGTATGCTCTTCACTACGCTATGATTCCCAGGACTAACACTTGCCCTTCGATGCGACTCTGTCCATCTCCTCTGTGCGCCTGTGCTGGGCGAATTATCTGCGGCACTTGAAATACAGACGGTACCCAGCTCATTGCATGGATCAGCGGTACGAAACGCTTCATGTTTAAGGAATGTAAGCCATGTTTTCTTGGTATACCCAGCTTAGTGTATGCGTCCTGCGGGGAATGCGACAACATAGAATGTTGCGAAATGGGTGAGGGCATCGGATACCGTGTTCATGTTCACCAGGCGCCCATGTTCGCAGTAGGCGTGGCTTGGCAGTCGGTCAGGGCATCCTCCCGTCTGCTCCGATTTGTGGTTAAACAGGGAGAAACAACAAGCGCTACCGAATTATATATTAGGTTAGATGACATTACGTGTAGTACTGGCTCTCGCCAGTAACATGTGTCACTCATAACCTTGCTTTCCTTCTCTCTTTCAGTGTCAGGCGATGCGCCCGATCGCTCTACCTTTTAAGGTCTGGAGCCGACTGTAACAAGTACAACAACATAACGGACTTCCGTCAAAGGGCGCACATATAATCCCAATAGGGTTTTAGGGTTTTAGGGACCCATTCGTAAAAGCATGCCTTGCGCACATTCCCCATTCCACCAAGGCTCCGATCGCGGTTGACGTGACTCCCGCCGCACTCCAAACGCCCGTTTCATAGCTCCGTGCAGAATATCACCTATACAATCCACCGCGCACGTGCTGGCAACAGACCCATCACCCAATCCTTGCACCGCCTCTTGTAGGTTGGCCATTACCACACTGTCGTCCTTCGTGAAATATGCTGCGTACTTCCGTCCTTGGTTGGTATTGAATCCCAAACTCTTACGATAGCGCCTTGAGGATAACTCCCCGTCCGGCCGCCGTAGCTGCACGCCCAGATGTAGACTGACCAGCCGGTGGCGCTGAACATCCACGCGCCTGTACCACTTGTGCGTAACCGAGCATGTAGGTAAGGGTTGATAACCTTACCTACGGTAAGGTTATCAAAAACAAGTAGTGCGCGGCATCTTGAGAACAAACTCAGGCTTGTTAGGAACTGATCCACCGTGCTACCACCTTGTGGTCCCAGGAACGTAAGAGCCCCGTGTTCGTCAACTCTTACCCTCCCATTTTGCACACACAGACCTTTCGAAAGGCAAACGCACGTTCCCCAATTCCACGCCGGCATGGTTCGTGCGCACGTGTACACTATTCCGAACACGCGAGATAGTGTCTATGCTGTCATCATAGCCAAAAGGTGCCCCTAATTGTTCTGCTAGCCCGGGTACTGTTATGTCGGGCAGGTCCGGAATCCCGCCCTGCCTTCCAGACATACATGCGTTGAAGACTCGCAGCCCCGTGGTTCCGCTACTCACAGTACCGGCTCCATGGCTTCCGCGATTCTATCACGAACGTACACGACTACGCCTCCCGCCCTTCTGCCCCCCATTCTAGGTCTGTCCATGCAAAACCCGTATAACCCGGTAGCTGTTGGCCTGCTGTCGGGTGTTCCTCGGTACCATGCGCCTCAACAATGATGATAATATCATGCCCAGAAAGTAGATGCCAGGTCAGTTCATCCTCCTGTAGCTTGTCTTCCTCTAGATGGCGTAAATTCCACAAAATGATATGCAGGTTAAGGTCTGACATATAAATGCGTGCGTCGCCGCCGTTACGCGCACCTCCCTGATCTCCATTCCTCCCGGGCCCCTCTCCGGACCACCCCCATACCACGCCATCCTCCGCCTCCCCTTACTCCTCGCCCGCCAGTCTCTGGCGGCACCTCGGGACAGCGCCTCACGTCCTTGTCCGTGTACGGCCTGGGGACACGTGTCCCCGGAGGCAGTACGAAGATCTGGGCGCCTTTGCGCCACTTCGGCCGCATGCCGCCGTCCATCAGCCTCTTGAAGTGGTACGAGGCTGCACGTCAGGCAGCACGACCAGCGGGGGTGAGGTTGTCAGCCACCACCCACTGAAACGTCTGCCGGATGGACACCGCACAGCTGATGAAAGCGGCCCGTGGCGCCTGGACATCCTCTGCCTCACCAGTGAACCGCACGACTATGCGGCGCACGGGGGAGGCCTGCTCTCTCACGGCAGCCCTGGAGCCCTCGGCAGGAGCCGCGGCGCCGGCGGCCGGCCTTGCGTCGCTGTGCCTTACGCGGTATTCCTGCGCCCTTCGGACGTCTGCTGGGTTCAGCCTCGTCTCTCACATGGCCTCTCTTCTTGTCCTGGGCTCGCCGGGCTTGAGGACACCTTATTATCTGCTGCGTTTTGGGAATGTCATGCCGAGGAGGGACTTGTGGCTTGCGTTTGGGGCTTCCGACCTCTTTGGCAGGGCTCCTGCATCGCGCATATTCCTGACCCCAATATTCATAAAATTACATAATGTAAGATGTTACATTATCCTCAAGTCTGGGCGAGCCCAGGACAAGAAGGGGGCCCCATACGGAGACCCCAAGGAATTGTATTGGCGCACAGAGCAGAGTGTGTTACAGACGTAGGACCCTCCCAGGTCCATATCCCCGCGAACCGACGCACTTGGTGAGGAGGCGCACCGAATGCAATACAGCACGGGACCCATATGTTGCGCTTTAAGACGTAACATAGTGCTGGTACGACGAATGCCTAGATCAGTCCCCATTCCATTTTTGCGGTGTTTTTACATGGCTTGGGAGTTTCAGGGTAATTGACGTGTCTCTCTATTCATGCTCTGGGCTCTCGGTATGCGTTTTTTGGCAAGAGCCTTAGTTCCGGTCTACACAGTTTCGGTATGCCTGTAATCTACGCAGATGAGGTTTAGGTAATAGTCACGGATACATTATGGTGATGGCTAAGGAATCGGGGCGTTCCCCGCCTCCTCAATGGCGAACGGAGCGGAGGAGCGTGGTCCTCCTGGCCGTACTCGCTTATATGGAAGTGTTCGGCTATGCACAGGTGCACATGACGTTACGTTGCACGCGCTGGAAAGCGCAAACATTTAGTTGGCGCCCATACGGAATATTTCCTTGATATTTGTGGCTACACAGTCTGGTAATCTGCCATGACGCTGTACGTAATAACAGGCTGTGTTTGTTGCCAGCGTAATTCATGGACGCGCGGTATCCACGCGGGTTACAGCGGCCGTGCCCAAACGCAAGCCGGGTCGGCGCCCTCTACAGTTGATCCCAGAACTGCAACCACCCATACCCACCATCCGGCGATCACTGCCAAACCTCATCTCACTCGTTTGCCCCGTTTCAGGGTTGCCAGGAATGGTCCCGTACCCAAATGTCGGACTCACGCACCTCCCCTATGCGCCTGTCCCCCCCCCCCCGCACGCCGCAGCTCGCAAAGCCCTTCTGCTCTGGAACAGAGCACACATTACCCCCCAACAGCTCCTTGGTCTCCGGATATCCGTGCAATGGCACTCACCTAGAGAAGGTGTTATACCTAGCCTTGCGGCCAGCCAGGGTGTACCAGGTGAGTTCGCGTGAACCTCAACCCGGCTTGCCTCGCCTTGCCTCTACACATCCGGGGTTTCGGGCCGGGCCGCATAGCTCTCTCCACGGCTCCCTTCGCGCCCTTTCCTACGGAACCCTGCACACCTCGGAACTGTCGCGGGATGGCTCATTGCCAGAAGTAATTACGGCACCAACGAAACGGCCGGGGCTACGGTGATAAGACAATCCGCACTCGCCGGCAGGGCCTGTCGTCTGGGTATGCCAGGCGGCGCATCAAACACATTGCCCCACTTGCCGCGCTGCAGTGCCCTCCAGCGGTATGCATCATGTCCTAGGCGCGTGCACACCAGGCGACCCCGCTGACCTCCCTCGCCCCCTGCCGCACCAGGACTACCTGAGCCTGCAGCCCAAGGACTGCTGGGTGGGCGTCTCCGCGGCGTGCATGCTGCTGCGGGTGGTCCTGGCGCTGATCCGCCCCAGCACCACCCGGTTCAAATGGGGCATCGTTGCGCACCGGCTCGTTGGCCCTCTGACGCTCCTTGGATGGGTTCTGTCCAGCGAAGAGGTAGGAGGCAAGGCGCGCGTCACAGGTCTGCGCTGTGGCCCCTGACTAACCCCTTCAGGCCGCAACCCCGAGTCACGAACGACACAGCCGCCGGCGCGTCTGCGGCCACGGCCACATCCATTCGCACCGCGTCACCTGCAATCCCAGCTCGCAGACTCGTCTCCACCCCGGCCACCTGCATGCAACACGTGCGAGCCATCCGAGTGAGGCGTGACCCGTCACGTGTCGTACCGTGTTGTGTTGTCGTACAGCTGCTCGGTTTGCCGCCGCCCTTTGGTATCCTGCCCTCACCCTGGCTTGCCTTACCCGCACTACGTTCTGGCCGAGCAGTGCAACCCTAGGGCTTCATCCCTAGGGCTTTCATCCCTAGGGCTTCATCCCTAGGGCCTCATCCCTGGGGCTCCCCTGTGTCCCCTCGCGGAGGCCCCACTGCTCCGAACCGCACCGCGCCGGCCCTCCTCCCCCCTCCTGCCGCGGCACCGACACGCCCTTCCAGGAGCCATCGACGCTGGCGGTCTGGTTCACCCGGAGTTGGCCGCTGCTTGACTGCTCGTATGTGCTGGTTTTCCCTGTAAGTGGCGCCGAGACGCAAACACCACTGCTGCTGCTGCACTGGCAGTGACTTGGTCGAATTTCAAAATAAAGAGAGGGTGGGGGCAGTGGTAGAACGGTGGGGAGCGGTGACAGCACAGCCTTGAAGAAAAGGGGCGATGTGGGTCTCGCTTCACTGCCTCCTCTTAGTGCGCTCCCGGCATAACGCAGCTTCGCGTCACGCTGTGACTGTGTCGTACATACGCACCAAAATCCATTGCTCCAATTGGGTTTAGGTTCCTTGCGCCGACGCGAAAACGTGCTAAATCGCATGGCAGTATGTTAAGTTAGGCCACCGCTGAAGTGCGTCCTGCCAAACCCGGCCCACCCGCCCCACCACTCCGTGCCACGGGTTTCCCTCGAACCACTCCGTGCCCCCAGACCGGTGTCCTACCTGAAGCAGTGTACGGCGCCCTGAGCTTTATCGTCAGCGCGCTGATCGGCTGGCGCATTTGCTCGATCCACTCGCACCTCAAGTATCCGTTGGCGCTGCAGCTCATGATTTGCGCTGCGTGTACGACGTTTATACTGTACGTGCACCTTTGGCGGCAGCGGGCGGAGGAGCGCAGCGCCAGCGCGCTGGGCGGCGGCGAGGGTTCCGGGCAGCATGGCGGCGGCGGCGGCGCCGAGGGTGACGCCGCGGCCGCCAGCGATGGCGCGGGTAGTGGCGGCGATGGTGGGTCCAACAGAGCGGAAAAGAAAACCGCGTTGGGGCACCCAACCGCTCCCGCCGCAGGCGCAGGCGCGTCCGAGATTCCAGGGCCGGCCGCGGCCCTGGAATCGGCACCCCTGAATACACTGCAGCGACAGCAGGAGCAGGAGGAGAAGGAGCCGCCAGCCGCTGCGGCCCTGTGGGATGCGGCGGGCCGGTCCGACCCGGCCGCCGACTCAGCCCTTTCCGCCCCCGGTGCCCCCGCCTCCCCTGCCGAGGCGGATCGCGCTACTGCCCCTGCATTGAAGGCAGCAGCAGAAGCAGCACACGCTGCTGCAGCGACGTCAGGCGGCGGCCATGACGAGATGCCCCTGCCCTCGTCGTCCCCCACCAGCTCCATGCGCCGCCGCTACCGCCGCGCCCCGGCTGCGGACCTAGTGGCCCACACCTCCTGCAACGGGGCGGGGGGGCAGCCTGATGCACTGGGTTCTCCCAACAGCGCCGCGGCGGCGGCTGACTCCGAAACCAAGCTGCCGCCGCCGCCTGCCGCTGCGCCAGCGATGCGCTCCAGCTACGTCCCGGTGGTTCGCATGGTGCGGATGCAGATCAAGATCCGCGGCGCAGATCCGGATCAGATTTCGTCGGGCTACCAGGACCGCATCTCACACGTCGTGGAAGCGGCGGGGTACGAGCTGGAGTCGGTGTACCTGCGCCGTGGGTGTATCGAGCTGGTGGGTGGTTGAGAGGGTGTGTGTGTGTGGTTGTGTGTGGTGTTCGTTCGTTGGTTGGTTGGGCATGGACAAGCCCGGTGTAGGTTGGTTGATGAGTTCCGTTGTGTCGGTTGGGATGGCCAGATGACACCTAGCCCCTGGTTGAGGCCGCGGTGATCATCTTTTGAGCAGCAATGGTTGAGGCCGCGGTGATAATTTTTTGGCCAGCAACAAGCCGTGCCTTTTGCCGCGCAGGTCGTCAATGCGCGCGCCTGGCAGGACCCGGCCTCCGAAGCCGCCACGACCCTCCTGGTGGCCGAGGCGCTGGCGGCCGCAGCGGCCGGCGGTGCCGCCGCAGCGGAGTTGCATCCCTGCTGTGGCCCTGGTGGGGGGGCCGCAGCCCGTGCAGCTGCTCGCAGCTCCGCTGCGCCCATGGGCGTAAGGCCCGCCGGTCGCGGCTGCAGCGTCGGACGACTGGTCGTTATGGATGTACGAGCGTCAGCAGCAACAGCCAAGGGCGGATCTGGATCTGGATCACGTCAGCTGGAATCACTGGATCTGTCCCCAGTCTCAGTGCCGATTGAGGAAGAGCAGGGGGCCAGGGGACTCACCGTCGCGGCCGCAACCGCAACCGCCGCCGCCGCTACCGCTACCGCGACGGCCACCGGCGCCGCCGTCGAGGGCGCCGCCGCCGACGCGTCGAATGACATTGACATTGGGGCGCTCATACGCGCGCTGCAGTTCATTGACGTTGACGCCACTGACACCATCAGCGTCGTCGATGTCGTGTACGGCACGGGGGAAGGCGAAGCCGACTTTCTTGCGGCGGCTGCGGCTGCCGGCACCGGGCGAGACGGAGGCACTGGCTTCGTACCCATACCGTCGCCGCTTCTGTTGCCGTCTCAACAGCTTCTGCCCCCCACGCGGTGAGCAACGTTGTGGCGCGTGGGGCGACACGGCTTGATCCACAGCTTGGGCGCGCCAGGGCGGGGCACAAATAATAATATATTCGCGATAAAAACCGAGCACGTACGTGTAGGGCACTTCCTGCGTCCTAAGCACCCGCTGCTGCCTGTTTTGGCACCGTCACTAGCTCACCCCGGGCTAGCACCGCTGCGCACCTCAGTGAGCGCTGCACGCCCATCACCGCGACCCAAGCCCGCCCTAGCCACTGCTTCCTGGGCCCCTTCCTCCCCCTCCCCCTCCGTTACTTCCCCTCCGTTACTTCCTGCTCTCCCTTTCCTACGTCCTGGCACCTTGTCTTCTCGCCACCGCCCTCCTCCCCCAACTTCGTACCCAGAGGACCAACCCCACTGCATGCCACCTCACGCGACCGGCTCCTGTCACCAACGGCCCTCCGCCCTCCCTTGTTGTCACCCGGGCGCCGTCGTACAGGCTGCCTGCCGTGCCGGAGGCTTCGGTAGGAGCGCCGGACCTGTCGTTTGACCTGCAGCTGCTGTCGGCTGCTGCTCGCACCCCCACTGAAGTCCCCAGGATCATCAGCGTACACCCTAGGGTGGTCCTAGCGGCCCCCGGGCCGGGCGGCGGCAGCGGCTCCATCGCTGGCAGTCGAGTCGGCGGCGGCGACAACGGTTACGGAGGCGGAGGCGAGGCCGTCGGTGTTCACGGCGGCAATTGGGATGACACCGACGACAGCTTGGGTGTCCTGGACACCGGAAGTGGGAGCGGGGGGGCCCAGGGGTCACGCGCGGCCTTCCGCAGCACCGCCGACCTGTCCTGGGCCCCCCCTACTGCTTCTGCGGTGGGTGCTCTCGAAGGCACAACCCCGGGGCCCTTCCGAATGGAGGTGGTGGTGTGGTGGCCTGAGCAGCCGCCTGCCTCCGCCGCCGCCACGTCAGCGGCCCGCCGCAGCAACGGCCGCATCGATGACCAGTCAGCTGCAGCTTCAGCTGCAGGGGCAGCTGCAAACGACGGCGGCGACGCGGCCCTAGCCGGCAGGAGCACCGCTCCTTCAGGGCCCCTTCGTCCCCCCCTGGATCAGCTGGCGTTGCTGCTTCGCTCCCGGGGCTTGCACCTGCCCGCACGCATGGTTGCGGTGACGCCGGTGGAGTTAGCAACGGATTCGTTGTTGGCGGTTGGGGCCGGCAGTTGGGCAATCGCGCGGGGTACGGCACTGCGGTACAGTCTCGAAGTGTCGTACCTGCCAGCGAGGCCGGGCCTGCTGGTGCTCGAGGCCATTGGGCTTGCCGTGGTGCCGGTGGTGCTGCTGCACAACGAGGCAGCTGCTGCGGAGCTGCAGGCGAGCGCAGGAGGGAGAGCAGGGCTGGGCAGGGCAGGATAAGGCAGAGGGCAGGACAGGGTAGGAGAAGGCAGGGTAGGGCAAGGCAGGGTAAAACAAGGCAGTATAGGGCAAGGGCAGGGCAGGGTACAACAAGGCAAGGCAGGGGCATGGCTAAACGCCTCTCTGCTGGACGCTCGCGCATCACATCGACGCCGACCTCGCCGCGCCATGGAACCCCCACATCCGCACGACGGCAAGCAGCAAGCCCAGTGCCCTGAGTCCCCGACCCTACCCTACCCATCATCGAATCCCTCCGGCTCCGAAACCCGCCGTACGACACAGGCGGCCGTTGACGGTTGGCAGGGCACCGCAGAGGAGCTGGACGACCTGCTTCACGACATCGCCACCTTCGCGCAGGAGGTCGCGGATGCTTTAGTGGTGCAGTCGGCGGCGGCGGCGGCGGCGGCAGCAACCGGCGGCGGCGGTGCCGGCGCGGCCGGAACGGAGCGACATCGGGCGGTGGAGGGTGGGCGAGGTAGTGTGGGAAGCCTGCCCTTGAGCTCCAGGTGCGGTCGAGGGAGGGGCCATCTCTAGCCAGGCACGCGACGATGGTATTGGCGCCGAGAAGGGCGGCGACTCATAGGGGTGTGCAGGCATTGGGTACGAGAGTGGCAGGTGAGTCAGTGCCGTACGCGCACCTGACCAGCTATCACCGCGTTAAAGGGCGTGCACGGCCCCAGCACCCGGGGTCCCTGTCCCCTGCTCCCCTGTCCCGTGACACCGACACCACCAGTCCCTCTCTTCCCCGCCTCAGCGCGCCCAACCGGTTCTGCTGCCACGCTCACCGCTACTCTCACCACCATTCTCACCGCCACCCTCACCGCCACTCTCACCACGGCTCTTGCCGTGCACACTCGCAGAGTGGTCGGCCTGGGCTGCCACCTGCTGGCCTACGCCGTCCGCAGCGGCTGGGGCGCGTTCGGCGCGTTGCTGCAGCTGCACCTCAGCTCGGCCGCCGTCGTGACGAGGCCCCTCCACCTCCGCGCCGGCGGCCACCAGCCCCCAAGCCAACCCCACCTGACCGCCGCGGCCGTTGCGGCCGCCATAGCGGCCTCCCCCGGCCCCAACGCCGGCGCGCCTGCCCTTGCGGGAAGTGCCACGGCAGCCGGCGGGGCTGCTGCGGCCGCTGCAGCTGGCGCTGCTGCTGGTCTCGCCACGAGCTGCGTTGAGGCTTGCCTCGCGGCGGACCGGTCGCTGTGTGCGGCGTTGGCGGCTGCGCCGCCGGGCGCGGTGGCAGCCCGCATCCCGTTCGGCAGCCAGGCGGACATACAGGGCGACGGCGAAGAGGTGTGGCTCGCCAGCGGGCGCTGCTGCCGGGGGGGCCACGGCGGTGAGGCCGAGCAGCGGATGCAGCAGCTCCGAATCCATGTCGCGATGGGTGCGGCGACCGCGGCGACAGCCGCGGCAGCCGCGGCTGATCCTCCCTCGACAGCGGCGGCGGCGGCGGCGGCGGCGGCCGGGACGCCAGGGTGGCTTGACGGCGGCGGGGGGAAGGGAGGTCGCGCTGGGGGTGAGTCCCTGCTGCTGCTGGTGCTGCTGCCCGCGAGGAAGGTGCTGGCTGCGCTGGCGGTGTCGCCGCGCGGGCGGGATGCGGAGGAGTTCAGGAAGTACAAGGCATCCTGGCGCGCGGCGCAAGCGAATATCATGTGAGGGCAGGGCTGGGGAGGGAGGGCATGAGAGGAAACCTGGGTACGAAAGGAAAACCGTTTAGAGCAGACGTTTTGAGGTGCATGCAGGGCTGGGGAGGGTTCGAGGGAAACCCGTGGATGTCCGGGAAAAAACCGTTTGAAACAGAAGTTGGGCAGGGCTGGGGAGGGAGGGTATGAGAGGAAACCCGGGGGAGGGAGGGGTGGCGGGCGGGTCCCGACGGGGGGGCCGTTGTGAGGAAAGCCTGTGTACTGGGAAGCCGCCCTGAGTTGGGGGCGAGCTGGGAAGGGAGGGGGCGCAAGTACATACGCGTCTTCCAGGGAAGCCCAGGGAGGTCCAGGGAGGGAGGGATCAGACAGGTCGGTGGCAGAGACGGCATGTTCCTGCTCAAGTCCTCGAGGGTGGCGCAGGCAGGGGGAGCGGGGGGCCGGGGCGGGCGGCATGAAGGAGACCAGGCAGCAGGCTGAAGCGCCCCCGCCGACGGAGTGAAAGAGGCGGCGGCATGCGGCGTAGGAACATGCGGGTCGGGACCCTCGGTGCGGTCTCCTCGTTGCGAGCACCCGGCCAGCACCTGTTGCCTGCTGCGCACCACGTCGTCTGCAACCCAGCCCAACCCAACCCATTCCCCATTCCCCATTCCCCATTCCCCATTCCCCATTCCCCATTCCCCATTCCCCATTCCCCATTCCCCATTCCCCATTCCCCATTCCCCATTCCCCATTCCCCATTCCCCTTCCCCATTCCCCATATTCCCTGCAGGCACTGGGTGGACGTCTGGATGCTGCTGGCGGTGCTGTGGCGGCTGTGCCGGGAGTGGGGCGCGGGCGAGCCCACCTTCCTGCCCACCGTCTTCACCACCGCGGTCATAGCCATAGGGAGCGCGGCGGGCATCGCCAGCGCGGCAGCGTGGTTGCTGCTGCCGCACCTGGTGTGGGTGCGCCTCGTGAACCAGTGCGCCGGCTTGCGGCAGGTGGGCGTTTGGGGGTTACAATTAAAGAACCGGTATCGCGACTGGGGAAAGGTAGTGGGTTTGGGGGTGGTGTGAAAACCGGTGACACGTTTGGGGGGGTGTTAAGTCACACACCTAACCGTGGAGGGATGAAGCGTGTTGGTTTGATCACATGGGCCTCCGCCCCTCGTGTTGGTTTGATCACATGGGCCTCCGCCCCTCGTGTTGGTTTGATCACATGGGCCTCCGCCCCTCGTGCTTTGCGCGCATGCACAGCTGAGCTCTGACACCTGGCACAAGCCGTCTTGCCTTTACTTCGTCCCGGACCCAACCTTGCACGAACCGGCTCCCGTCCGGTGGTGGGGCCCTTCCCCTCCTGCCCCTCTCCGTTCGTCTTCAGGCCTGCTGCTGTGTGGTGAAGCTGCTGGTGGGCTGGTCGGGGTGGCCGCTGCTGCCGTGTCTCCACAAGTACGAGCTGGGCCTGGGTGTGTGGCTGATGGAGGGCCTGGTGCTGCCGGGGGACAGCATGGTGCGTGGGAGGGCGGGGGCGGGGGGGGGCGGGGGGTTAGGGCGGGGGCGGGGGGGAGCGGTGGGTTAGGGCGAGGGCAGGGGGGGAGCGGTGGGTTAGGGCGGGGGAACGGGGGGAGCGGTGGGTTAGGGCGAGGGCAGGGGGGGGAGCGGTGGGTTAGGGCTGGGGCACGGGGGGAGCGGTGGGTTAGGGCGAGGGCAGGGGGGGGAGCGGTGGGTTAGGGCGGGCGCGGAGGCGGGGGGGCGGGGGTGGGCAGCGGGCTGGGGAGGGGGGCGTAGCTGGAGGGCTGGTTGGCGCTTGGCTGTAGGCGGGGGCGGATTCGAGCAGTGGTCGAGGGACGGGGGCGGATTCGAGCAGTGGCTGCTGGAAACAGAGGGATGGCGAAGCTCCTGGGACGCACGGGTAGTGGGGGTGGGTGGGTGGGGGCAAAGTGGGTACATATCGTACAGGGAACAGGACCGGGCCCAACAAGGGTAGTGCTCACTCACTGCTTGTACGGCAAGGGTGGACTCAGTGGCCCGTCCGCCCACCTGAACCCGTCCTCCCCATTGGTTCCAACGAGGCGGCCAATGTGTTTTTCCTTTTCGCACCCGGGGCAAACACACGTCCCTACGCCGCCTGCCCTCGTCGATCCGCCCTCGCCGGTCCGCCCTCGTCGGTCCGCCCTCTTTGGTCCGCCCTCTTTGGTGGTCCTAAACCCTAAACCCTAAACCCCCTGTCCGCAGCTGTCCCCGGCGCCCTCCCTGCTGCTGGCAGTCGCGAAGGTGCCCCTACTGATGCGCACCTGGCTGGTGCTGGGGGGCGGGGCGGAGTCCAGCACTCGCGGCCGCACTCTGGGCGCGGCAGCTCACGCGTGCGGCCTGGCGATGCTGTCGTTCAGCACCAACGTGGCTTGCCACTGGTGCCTGTGCCAGGGCTACCGACGGCGGAGACTGCACTGCCGCAAGCTGGTCAAGGGGGAGTAGGACCGAGGGGGGTGAGAGCGAGGGGAGTGAGAGCGAGGGGAGTGAGAGCGAGGGGGGTGAGAGCGAGGGGAAGGAAACATGTACGCGCTGCGGTGCTGAAGCAGGTGTTTGCAGCACCCGCCGAAAGGCTCTGGCGCCCGGGAGCAGGTGCCCATGCCGTTGAGCGGTCGGAAGCAGGTGGAGATGGGGGGCGGGAGGTGGGGTGAGGAGCAGCGAGGCTGGGGGCGTGAAGGTGCAAGTTGGAAGCCGGCTGTTGCCTTAGCATGCACCCGTCCGTCCAAAGGCGCCCGTGTCGTTGCGAAGTGAGGGGGCGGGGGCGCGCTTGCAAGGTGCTCAGCGGTGGGCGGGAGGGTGCTATAGTGGTTCGATGAGGGTCCAAGGTGTGGGAGGTGGCATAAACAGGTGTGGGGGAGGGGTGCGGTGTGGACGTCAGGTGGGCCCCGCGCGGTGTGATGGTGGAGAATGTCGGCGCCTGGCGGAGGTGAGGTGAAGGGGGGCTGCAGGAGAGGAGACTCGTGGTGGTGCAACGAGCGATTGAATCGCTGCGATTCACGTGCCTGATGCGCTGGCCAGTGGCGTGCGGGGGCGCACAAGCGTGCAGGGGTAATGGTATGGCAGGGGTAAGGATGGACGCACAGGCCGTGTTCCCGGCCGTTTTTTGCGCACAGACTATGTTCCTTATACTTGGGGCGTACGGCGAACGCTGGCGAACAGCGGTGCGGTGTTTTGGGGGTCTGGGATGGCAAGATGGAGCGACCCGCGGGGCCTGAGGGGCAAGGTGTGCCCCGGTCCGGTGACGAAACCCCCTGTCTGCTGTAGCGGATTATGGAACAACAAGAAATCGGGGCTCTCGGCATAAGGGACGTACGTGCGTGCCCTACAGGCGCCCGTGCTCGGCGGCGCTGTGACTTCGGTGGTGGGGGGCGGGGTTCGTGTTTCGGGCCCTCCCTCTGGGAGGTGACGGTGTTCCGGCAAGGCCCAGGCGGCTCAGTTACGTCCGTCCACGCGTATTGTGGCGAGCGATACAGGCGGTGGCAGTCACACGGCACCACCGCTGCTACTGGCGCTGCAGTCTGCCACCATGTGTGGCTGGTCTCGATGATTGCTGTGCGAGCGATACAGGTAGTGTTGTTATGGTAACACGTTGCTTTGTCAACATCACACTTAAGGCGGCGGATCGCGGCGGAAAGAGCTAGGACTTTCGCGCGCGGTTCTACAGCTTTTTGCAGCTTTTTAATCCGCATTTTCGCCGCTGTTGGCTGCCCTCGAGTCAGTCGGTCTCGCGGCCGAGGGCGATGACTTGGTGGCGCGTCCAACTGGCAGAGGCGCTCCTTCGCCCGCTGGCGGTTGCAAGTCGGTTTCGAATGCGCCGGAGTGGGCTTCACGTGCCTTTGCCGAGCATGCGGATAATATCGCACCTCGGTCGTGCGTTCCCAGTGTCGGGTCACAGAATGTTACTTAGCAAGGTATGCGATGTCGATGTCGAAGTGATGTCATGAAGAAGCAGCGGCGGAAAGAGATTCATCCTAGGGAGCGTGGTTGGCTTCGTAGTTCCGAGGTCGTCTGATAAGTACATTTGCTTCCTTACAAGGTTACCAAGAGTTCTTGTTCTTTGCGTCCTGGTTTCGGTGCCGTAATTCGGCCATCTCGTTGTAGTAGTAACGGCCATCTCGTTGTGGTGGGCCTCTTGTCGTTAAGAAGCATCCATGACGATGTTTTCTGTGAGGTGCGTCCGGATGCCGCATGCTGCTATCGGCATGCGGCGGTGCGCTTGCAGTGCGTGATGATGCGATCATTAGGGTAGCCATAATGGGTGGTAAAGGTGGATCATCTCATGAACACACGCAGATATGGCGGCGATGGTGCGTCCTTTATTACTAAAACTGCTTGGGATGCATGGGCCATGTGCAGGGGAGCCATCAGCGCAACCTCCCCCTGTGTATTGGTGCTTGCTGTTTCCTCTGGGCTCTCGGTTGTGAGGCTCTGGGTGGTTTGTCTTTCGGAACCGTCGGTTTTCTCTGCTTTCCTTGTCTTTTTCAGTGTCAGGCGATGCGCCCGATGGCTCTACCTTTTCAGGTCTGGAGCCCACTGTAACGATTACAACAACTAAAACGCTGTCCCTCGGGGCTGTCGTCCAACATAGCCGCTGAGTAGGATTGATCACGCAAGGCTCTGCCTTTGTGTCCACGCATGTCTGGCGTCTGATGTTGTTGTACTTGTTACAGTGGGCTCCAGACCTTAAAAGGTAGGGCCATCTGATGTTGACAAGGAGCTCCCGCTTTCCGTCACCCCTCTTGACAATTCCGCTACCGGAGGCACCGCAGCGCGCTGAACCACGGTATGCTGCCCAGACCCAACAGCCCCAAGAGCAACAAAGGATGAGCACTTGAGCACTGTCCCCTAGCTGCACGGGACCGAGCTAGGAACGGGGAGGTAGTCATGGGGGCGGCTCGACCATTGGCAGCAACGCGGCATCCATTACCACTCACGGCATGGGCTGGCGTGCACAGGCTGTTGCGCCAGGTGCCCGCTTCAGTCCTAGTACGGGCTACGCGCCGTGATAGGACTCATATAGAGGGCCATTCCGCTGTCAAAGGGTGGTCGGCGTTCCGGTTACGAACGTGCGGGTCCGTCTTCCTCGCTTTTTAGGCGTGTGCGGCCGCGAGCCTGAGGTTTTGTAGACGAAAGGGCGACTGGGCTGCCTAAATAGGCGTCATAAACCCTAACTCAGAAGTCATGCCCCATCCCAGCTCCGCAGGCTCGCGCCGTTACGAGCTCACAACCGAAGCAGCTCTAAGCGGCCAGGCCAATCAGATACGGTAGGGACAGTTCGAGCCCCAACAGGGGCCCCTGCCCTGGTGCCCATGGCTGAGCTTGAACCAGCGGTGAACTGGCAGAGCAGCACCAAAGCCTGCACGGTCTGTCTGTCCGTCGAAGTGCGGAGAGACAGCAAAGGATACTTATTTACACAGCCACCGTTGAACAGCAACATGCGCCAAGGGGCGGGAGGAGGCGCAAAGATAAATGGAGGCAACCGGTTCACGGTAATAAGTCCGCTGATCATGTCCGGAGGTGGTTCCGTCAACGCCCTCTGCGACTTTCATATTCTTCAGTTCTGCCGGCGGCAATCCGGGAAACTGCCTAACGGCCTAGGTCGGGAGCTTTGGCCCCCACTTGCCGCCCGTGTCACGCCAATACGCCTCCTAAACGATACCTACATCTCTCCGCCACACATCCAGCCAGCGGCTCGAGACCGAACGCCGCCAACGTCATATATACACACCGCGAGGGCCATATGACGGTACCATGACATGCAGGCCCGATGCTATGGCTGGGTACGCTAGCTACACAGCCTCACACCTCCCCGCGGACTCCCGACCCATGGGTCGCAACGGCACTGCCGCTCCCACCCGCACCGGCGCCGCCGCCATCGCTGCCGCCGAGACGCTCGGCAGCAGCCTCCTCATCGGCGCAATAGGCCGGAACCGCCGCGAAAGCATCGTACGGCGCCGCCGCGTCTAGCGCCTCGCCGCCGGCGCCAGCAGTGTGTATGGAGCCTCGGGGGCTGGCCCCGAGCCCCCTGGCGCCGCCACGTGCACCGCAGCAGGCCTGGTACCGGGAAGACCCCAAGCCGGGAAATGGGGTGTTGGTATAACGAGGGTACCGTAACAGACACGGCTGCAGGGCCGCATGCGGACGGGCGGCAACGCACCTCGCTCTATAAGCGCACTCGCTGGTGACAGAAGGACATAATAATTAATTGTGGTCTGACTCCAATTGTGGTCTGACTCCACTAGCCCCAAGGGGTCTCTCTCGGTGCGCAAACCTCGTGCCACACCCACACGCTCACCCGCATCCACCGCAGCGTCCGGCGCCACTGCCGCCTTACTCCCCGGCCCATCCGCCGCAGCCCCCGGTACGCCGCGAGCCGGTACGGCAGGATGTAGCGGTCGTTGAGGGGCTGCAGGAAGAACGGCAGGTCGTACACCGCCTTGATGCGGGGGTCATTCCGGGGGTCCAGCGCTGGGTCGCATTCATCGTCACTGTCAGTGTCGGTGTCATCACAACCGTCATCAACCCGACGGTTAGGGTCGAAGGCGGCCTCGGACGGGCCACAGGCTCCTTCGCCGCCGCTGCTGGCGCCGACCCGCGGGTCGCTCGCCTTGGGCCCTGGGCGTATGGACCTATGCTTGCGGGCCTTGGCCGGCGCCGCCAGCGTGGTCGCCCAGTGGGTGAGCCCCCGCTCGGCCGGCGTCCCCGCGATCACGTTGTCCAGCAGGAAAGCCAGCATCAGCGCGACGCACATGGGTGTGGAGAAGAGCGTGTTGGCGATGTCTGGGGGACACGGCGAGTGGGCGGCCGAGTGGGTGGTTAGGGTTTTGGGCCGGCAGCTGTCCGCTTCAAGAAACAGCTACTACGGTACCCTACATCTGCAAGTTAAGCCTGGGATTGCCAACTCCCAACTGCCAGCAGCTCCAAGCTCAGGCAGCTCGTCAGGCATCCGCAGGGTTGGAGCACGGGGCCGCCACAGCGTGTGTCTAGCCTGGCCTGGCCTACCGTTGAAGCTCTGCGACGAGGTGGCGATGGGTCCCGTGCCCCCGTGTGCCGCCGCGTACGTGTTGAAGTAGTCCGGCACGGACAGAGCCATGTAGATGGAGAAGCCCACGATGAGCAGGTTGCGGCTGCTGTTCTGGTCGGTGAACTGCAGGTTGCTGAGGCCCACCTGCTCAGCAGGTCAGGCGGGGAGAGGGAAAGCGGATCACCGATATGATACGCCCTCCGGCGAGGCAGTCCACCAGCCAGACAGCCAGCCAGCCAGCCAGCCAGTCCACCAGCCAGACAGCCAGCGAGCCAGCCAGCCAGCCAGTGAGTTAGCCAACGCCAAGGAGGGATGCCTCAGCAGTATCGACCGTAGGAAGGAAGAAGCGGAGGTGGCTGCCGGGGGCACGGAGGTGGTGCCGCAGCGCAGCGCCACCAACGGACAGCCCGAACTTTCCATTGAGGCGGAAGCCCCGCTCAGCCACCAACCTCCAGCCCCAAACAGGACTGGTCCCCCACTGCCCGCCGCCACCTGCCCTGAATCCACTGTCCCGCTCTTCCCTCCCTCGAGCTCGTACCGCTGCAATGAGGCCGAAAACGCAGCAGAACAGCCCGGAGATGATGGCTCCAGGCAGGGAGGCGAACAGCGCACCGAACTTGCCGAATATGGCCAGCAGCAGCATGATGGCGGCGCCAGCCTGCACGACGCGGCGGCTGCCCACACCAGTAAGGCCTGGGGGGCCGCGCGTGGTTCGGACTTCGTAGAGGTGTGGTGCCGGTGCCGGAATGGATGATGGTGCTGGTGTGGCGGTCAAGGTGGTCGCCAGCATGTGTACGGCTTCCCATGTAAACGGCTTCACCCATGTGTACGGCTTTCCAGCTAACCACACCACAACTCAACGTCGTCCCCGCGCCTATCCCGGGGCGCCATGCACCACACACACCCACGCCGCCTTCCTCCCCACCCCCTCGAACCCCCTCTGTTTCAAACGATTTTTTTGGACATCTACGGGTTTCCCTCGAACCCCCTCGCCCTCCGCTAGCGCGGCTCGGCTCACCGATGGCGCCGATGTTTTCTGCGTAGGATGTTGTTCCGTTGCCTGTGCCGAACAGGCCGCACACGCAGCAGCCCAGCCCCTCGGCCCCCACGCCGCGGCTGATGACGTAAGGCGGCGGCACAGGCGCTCCACACATTCGTGCGCATGCATAGTAGTCGCCCGTCTGCGCCGTCAGCGTGGTGCCATGGGGCAGACAGCCGTCCGGGTGGTGCCATGGGGCAGACAGCCGTCCGGGTGGTGCCATGGGGCAGACAGCCATCAGGGTGGTGCCATGGGGCAGATAGCCGTCAGGGTGGTGCCATGGGGCAGACAGCCGTCAGGGTGGTGCCATGGGGCAGACAACCGTCAGGGTGGTGCCATGGGGCAGACAGCCATCAGGGTGGTGCCATGGGGCAGACAGCCGTCAGGGTGGTGCCATGGGGCAGATAGCCATGTCAATGACGGAAACACGATATATAGTGAACCACACTCGTCTCGCACCGGTCTGCTGACACCTGGCTAGGATCTGAAGGCATGTCATCGCAACCTAAGTCAAAGCCAAAGCCGCCTCTGAAGCCCCTCCACCCCAGTCACCACCCTGTTCCGCTCCGGGTGGTGTTCCAGAGCCACCACCACTCACGCATGCATCTCAAAATGCCTGTTCTAAACGGTTGTTTTCGGGCATCCACGGGTCTTCCTCGAAACCACTCACGCTTTCGATCATGGCCGCCAGCGCACCAGACAGCATGGTTATGACGGAGGCTGGCCGGAAGATGGGCGTCCCCCACTGCAACGGGTACGGCACGTACACCCACGGCGCAGTCGTCACCGCCTCCATGTTGTCAGTACGGCACGTGGCTTGGCGGCCCGGGCTCGCGTTGTCGTACGCGCCGGCGGCGGTTAGTATTCCTGGTGGTGTGATGCCGGGTCAGAAGAGCGGGGTGGTGTGCGTGATTACACACGGGAGTCTACACACGGCATTCTACTAGCACAGAACTCAGTACTTTTCACCTTTCGCAGCAGTCCGTATGGGGACAGTGGAATGCCTTCCGGACCTTGGGAGTACACTGCAGTCGGTATGGGCACAGCACGCACCGGCCACTCCCACCACAGCACGCACCGGCCACTCCCACCACAGCACGCACCGGCCACTCCCACCACAGCACGCACCGGCCACACCCCACCACAGCACGCACCGGCCACACCCCAGCACAGCACAATGCTCCAAAGCAGCGGGAAGAGCTCGAAGATGCGCACGCCTCCTCCGCCGCCTCCACCGCCAACGACGCCGGCGCGGCGCCTGAAGCTCAGAGCGCGACCCACGTCCGCCGATGAGATCGCCGACGTCCCCACACCGCCTAGACCCAGCAGTGTGGGCGAGGACGGCGCACGAGAGAGGATGCCCCGCGGCAGCGGCACCTCCACACGCTTGAGCACCTTCGATGATGGGGGATGGGGTAACGGGGGATGGGGTAACGGGCACGTTTCTTGGGATGTTAACTCACAAGTTGGGTCGCAGTACTCAATAGAAAATAAATAGTGTGTTATGGCAATGTAGAAATTTACCGCTCCGCCGTGTGTGTATGTGTAATGACACGGCCGTTGCCTCGTGGCTCCATGGGTCCAAAGTACGGCACACGCACGTGGTGAGGATCCATTGTACGGCATACGCACGGGCCCATGGCTCCGACGCACGGAAGTGCGCACTCTGAACCCCCTTGGGCCGTCGCTCCCGCAGGGCGCCACTGAAACTGGAATCGGCTCCGAAACCGCGTCCTGCGCCCCACCCACCCTTCCGCGCGTTCGTACGCACCTGGCTGAACAGGATGACCGCCGTGATGGCCATAAGCCCCTGCTCCAGGCAACCCGCAACGCCCGAGAAGCCCACGCTGTACAGCGAAAGCCCAACCTGCGTGTACGACACGTACATCACAGCGCATTCACCAGGCGGTGCTCTCTGTTGAAGGCCACCGCCTCGCGCCCACCTAAGGTGCCTCCATGCTTCCCAGTGCGTCCAGCCCGCCACCCCGCCGTACATCTGCACCATCTCCACCTCCCCCGTCGTTCCCGACGTATAGCAGCACCGATGCCGCGCCACCCTGTGCCACACATACCGGATACATGGCCCGTCGACGTGCCAGGAACACGCCAACCGCACATGCTACACCAGCACCCACACACGCCCCTTACCTAATCGCTGTGCACAGTACACCTCGACCACACCTCTCCACCCCCCTCCCTCTTCCCTCCCGCGCTCCGCCCCTGCCCCGCTCCCGCACCATGCACACGGTGGGCGCCACCACAATGGGCGACACGAACCGCAGCAGCGCCCCCATAGCTCCCGTGTAGCCGATGGCCATGACCAGCAGGCTGGAGCCGATGATGGAGCCCTGCAGCTCGCGCATGGTGTACTGCAAGGCGTACGACGGGCATGTACGACAGGCACGTACGACAGGCATATAGAGCGAGGGAGCACCGGAGGAAGGGTTGGCCAAGGCAAGACCCGAGAGGCTGATGCCGTGTGCCGATGATGTCGGTGGTCTAGCTGCTGGTCGATCTTCCCGGGACAGACGCGGGTAGGCTGTGAGTGCGGGCCCTGGGCAGAACCAACAGCAAAGATAAGGTCCAGGCCGTCCTTCCAGTAAGCTCAAGCGGGGCCGAGCGGCGAGCGGAGGGGCGGGGGCGGCGGCTGGGTCCCGGCGGGCCTCACCAGGAAGCGGTCGTGGTCGGAGTCGAAGGTCATGGTGGCCTGAATGATGGCGATGATACTGAAGGCGGGCTTGAGGAACGAGAAGGAGCCGCCCTGAGCGGGAGGTCGGTCGGTTGTGCAGGGAGAGGGGGAGGCAAGGAGGCGAGGGGAGCGGAGGGATCGATGGGGGGTGCGACTGCTGGCAAGCACACGGCCCTAGCGGTACCACACCTGTACGATTGGCAACCGGTCACCAATGGTCGTCTGGATGAGTGTGTTGATTCCGCTGACGAAGAAGATCCTGGGCACGGGTATGGTGTACGGACCCCGGGGTGGACGGCGGCATGTCTTCAGGATCTCACCCCAACGCCATCATTCAGTTATTACTGATCACACATCACAACACGCCCAGGGGAAGAAAGTGGAGGGGGGAGGGGGAGGAGAAGGAGGGGGAGGAGGAGGAGGGGGAGGGGGAGAGGGACGCTCTGCCCCAACGTGACGCTCCGGGGGACTCACGTCTGGACGACTCGCGCATGATCTGGAGGCGCGTTGCGCGGAGGGACAGCGCCGAAACCGTGTACGGCAGGAAGGACGGCGCCCGTGGGGACAGCAGCCGCGGGTGGCACGTGGCCAGGGGCAAGGCGGGGAGGGGCATACACGGGTTAGAAGATCCCAACCGAGGAGACGTGGCTGAAGTGAAGGGGTACGGCAGAACGGCGGGTCCTCGGCCGACCTAGGAGCTCCCATGGTGGGTGGGGGGCCAGAAGCACGCAGCATCGTTGGTGGCGACTGGGCAAATAAGGGTGCGGAGGCACCTGCGGCCGCCAGGGGAGTAAGGCACTGACTGGCCGCACACGAAACGTGCAACAGGCGCAAGCATGGCTGGGCGGCGGTTGCGAGGTTTGTGGCGGAGCTGAGCTGAGCCTTATGGTGCTCACGGGGCCTTATGCTGCTCACGGGGCCTTATGCTGCTCACGGGGCTCTGCCGCTCACCCCTCGGCGTGCCCCCCATGGCGGGGACCAGGAGTGCTGGGATGACGATCGTCGAACCCAACATCGTAAGGTAGTGCTGCAGGGAAGAGCGAACGAGGAGGAAACACGGCCGCGCCCGTTACTGAGGTTGATCTCTGTGAAAGTGCTCTATGCGGCACAAAAACGCCAATGCAACCGCTAACGGCAGGAATATCGCACGCATGATTACGGGAGAATGCAACTTGTAGCCAAGGCATGGAAACCCAACCCCGCCACGCCCGGGATGAGGCATGCTGGGTTCCACCGAGTCGGAATCGTGCCCGCCACATCGCTGTTTGTCGCGAGGGATCCAGATGCTGCCGACCTGAAATCCAAGGATGACGCATACATGCCAAGGGGGCACATCGGTGACTGTATATCGCAGGGATGGCAGCCGGGCGCTGTCTCCAACCGCGGTGGCATCAGCTCGCAGATGCTGCTCGTCATCGCTGACCGGTTCACTGACGATGCTGCTACCGTCATTGCTTCGTCTGGGATCTGGGTTGATCGCAGCGCCATGCAGGGGTTGTGTGGGGGCAAGTGCACCGTTCGTGTCGGCCCCTGCCAGGGAGTAAGGAAGGGAGATTGCAGCAGCACCGCTACGTGCTTGTCCAAGTATTGGAAGTTGTGATTGTTAATTAATTACCTACCAAGATGGACGCTGGGCAAGTAGGAGCGGACTCTCCTCTCGCAGCTATGCGGGCCCCCGGCCCGCTCCACCTCAAACGACTTGCTGGAGCGACCGTTTTCACCCATGATAAGCGGTCTGTTCATTATATAGCTTCAAACCAAGGAAGATTTGGCGCCCTTTACTAGCCATAAAACCGCAGCACTGCGGCAGCTTGTGGCACGCCTACTAATTCCAGACTCTACTTGTTTCACTACCAAGTATGGACTAAGTAACTCGCAATGTAACTTGTAATGTCTAGTTCGCTGCAATCGGCACACAGCAGTTAGGTTTAGGCGACACATAATAGAGCCAAGCGGATGGGATATAAATGATTGGAAAAAACAAACGGGGACTGTAGATCATGTTCCTGCTCGCTGCCATGGGTTGTCGCCCGCCATGGCCTAAGGGTCCGGCTGTCACCAACGGCACTAGCCCACATTAGCTGCGGAATTTCGGCGATGCCGTACTTTAGCAATCCTAACCATTTCTCTCTCGCACGTTAGACATCCAGCATACCAGGCGGGCACGACACACCATTTGCACGCGCGGAAGATTGCCAAGGACGCGGACGGATGTAGCCATATTACAGATGCTCCGTTGCATGCCGTGAGGTACTCAAGGCACTCAACTCGTACGATGTCAAACATTGGGCAAATGACCATCACCGGCAGGAACGAATGGGGACCACGAATTAAGCGACCACAAAGCACGACACAGCCGAGTTCCCAGTACTAATTTGGAAGTAATCCGCTTGTCCAGCAGCAATCCGGGAGCTCATCCGCTTTAGGGTGCCAGAGCAAGTGGCTTCCATAGCTGCAGCGCCTACTGCGCCTCCGACCCGTGAGAGCCCGCGACAAAAACACGCACCCGACAGATTTGTTGCATGTTCTTTCTGCACCAGCTGCCTCTCGAACCTTACGACATCTCGCTAGCCAAAAACGGGGATGGGCCCAATGGACAACCATCATCGTTTCGCCACAGGAGTATCCGAACATTGGTCAGTTGAGCCCCCCCTGAAACCCTATGGGCCGAGCAACGACTCTCCACTGGATAGCATTCCCGTCACCAGTTAAGGCTGATGGGACTGATGGACTCCCTCGACCAGCAGAGGGTGCCTCTTCGCCGCACAACCATGCACCCCAAACGCAATGCGCCCCAAGTATGAAACAATTGGTGTGGCAAAACGGAAACACTCAGCAGAAGGATAGGAGATGCGGTCCATGCTGAGATGCGCTTCGGCGACCATTCAGCCGTTCATTCGGTTCAGGTCGCCCATCAGCTTGGACGCCATGCCGCTCAGCTTCTTTGTGGCGGCCGCCGCCATCTGCTTCATTTGCTGCATATCCTGCTTGGCCTACGATTGGGAGGCACAAATGGAAGATCTCAGCGAACTGAAACTGAGATTTTCGTCCACGGACCTCACAATGCGCGCCATGCTGTGTCGACTGGATGGCTGAAGCACACGCTATCAAGAAGGGCAGCGCACATCACACCAAGCCCAACAGCAAAGTTCAGCAAGCCTACCTGGAACGATAGGCGGTTGACAATGTCCGCGGCCGAAATATCCATATCCCCGGAGGCGGCTGTGCCCATGGAAGGGCGCGACTCCTCCCGCCCGAAGTAGTCAGCGGAGGAAATGGATGCCGCGCCCTGGAACTTTGACAGGCGGGTCTGTCGCTCATTCTCCGCCTCTCCGTCCTGCTGCTGGAAATCCCGGCTGGAAATGGCTTTGGCATTGGTGTACTTTTTGAGCTGCACAGTGCACAGCGAAAACGCGCAGAGCGTGTGAAATGCACGGGAACAGGACGCCGTAGATAACGCGAGAGTAGGTAACGCGAGATACACAACCTGTCACCCGCCCGAATACGTGACAGCCACCCACACCCGTGATGCCCGCACAAAGGCCATGCAGGTTAATGCTCCTGTTTCGATTTTTAAAAAACCGCCTCCTTGCCGATACGCATACGCCCACCCGCAAGACATCAGCAAACTGAGGATATGTGCCAGCTCAGCTCGACATCATGCAACCACTTGCCAATACCTGTTGCCTTTGCCACATACTGTTTTGTTCACTACTTCCGGGGACACACCTGTTCATCCTGGACCTCCCGCGTCGGCTCCGCAGCTTTGAGCGGGGCACCGCCGCCGGAGCGATTCGCTGGCCGTGACCCTGCGCTTGAGAAGAAGTCCGAGCCGCCGCTACCTCCGCCTCCGATGGTGAGGTGTCCATCCTTGCCGCGCTGCAACCCGGGGGCCTCCTGTGCAATGAACATCGCCGTATGATGACAGGTTGCCATGTCAGCACGTTACCCAGATACGGGCGGCGACACATGGTGGCTACGAATGCAGGACATCAAGTCGAGCGGCGCCATTGTCACTCGGTCTACATAACACTTGCGGCCACCAGCAAGGGAAATAATACCTGGCCTCGGTCGCCACCTAATGTCTCAAAAACACCCGCGTACCGCATTGAGAGTATCGTATGCGAAGCGTGACCCAGACGGTGCTGCGGTGCTGGACGAAGCAGCATTGGTCCCCGGCACAGGAACGCCTGGCTCCGGCTTGACCGGCTCCGGCGCGGGCGCCTGTGAAGGATGGAACGCAGTCGTCACATTAACCACGGTACTACGCACAACAGCGTGATAATGTTCGTGTACTGAACTGGCGTGATCACGCCATAGCTTACAGTGCGCGACATTCCTGACAGGGTTCACATCGTTGTCGGGATACCGATCGCTGTCGAGACGAGGGTGCCCTGTACTCGCAATTGGTGGTATACGCGCAACCAACACATTATTTGCCCTGGGTGGTGAAGGCCCACACAACAATGCGGCACCAAAACGCAAACATACAAGGCAAGCGCACCTGGGCGAAGATTGAGTCATCCACCTTACTCTCCAGCTTCTTCACACCCAGCCCCAGCTTTCCGGTCTTCTTACCGCTGGTAGCAGTCCGAGCTGTCGATAGGGCAAAGGGAAAAGACGTAATGGCCCACAAAGCGCAAAGTCGAGGGGGACCCAGCTCGGGAAACAGGTGGTTTGACATCGACAGCACACCTTGGTAACTGCACTTTCCTCATCAACGACACTTAAAGGGGCTAATACGCAAAAATACGGCAGGTAGACGTCTGGGCTAGGCAACGAGAGTTCAGTTGCGGCAGTTGCAACATTTCGACACATAGCCAGATGCGCGTGCAAGGCGACTGAGCTGTCCCATACGGATGGGTATTACGGAGCGGGAGGGGGCACCCCGTCACTGTCTTCCGAACCATGTGGCTTGCCTGTGCTATGCATATAGATCTCGGACCCGGATGTTGATCCAAAGCAATTCAACACGCGCTCCCGTGACACTGTGCTAGCCGCAAATCCCGCCCATGCACTAACGTTTGATAGTCGCCACGGGCTTCGGCACCGTTGGCTTCGCGGGCTCTGCCGCAGGAGCCACCCCGGCATCCTCTGCGGGTGCTGCGGGCTCCGCAGCAGGGGCCTCCGGCTCAATATGTTTGAAGTCTGAGAGCTCGCCCTGGTGGTCGGCGCTGTGGTGGCTCTCCTTGTCATGGGCGATGCTGCGCACGGGGGCGTCGGCGGGTGGGCGTCAACCTCAATTCCCCCCAGGCTAGCATCGGCCGGGGACGAACCCTGTGCATGAAGCGTACCTCTGCTGAAGCGCCAGTATCGTCGCCTTTTGCGCCTCCTTTTCCAGCAGTGCGCGGTAGAGCTGAGCTGCCCGCGAGGTATACTGCACACCCGTAGCGACATAATCAGATCACTCCTGGTCCCACCGGTTGAAGACCTGTGCGTTAATACACCTCACCTTGGACTCTATCTTGTCCGATCCGATTTCATCCCACCCGTGCTGCTTGAAGTATTGCCGGCCGCGCAGGTTACCACCAGCGGCCATCAGCTACATCAAGACAGAACGTGTTTATTAGTTGGCCGAAATATGGGGCCCCGTGCGGACAGCTCTTGCCACCCGCCCACCTTCAGCTGCTCCTGCGTCCATGAGTCCAGCGTCGTCGACCTGTACAGATAATCTCATACATCTCAGCACCCTGAGGATGCCTATAGAATCGTGGGGCCGCTGCGTCATACCTAACGAAGCTAACGTGCACTCCCAGGCTGCGATGAATTCCAGCACAGTTCAAGCAGATGAAGACGCCGTAGGGCACTGACGCCCATGTGGGATTCTTGTTGGGACAGTCAAAGCAGACCTACACAGCGCCAGAAGAGCGAGGGTTACTGAGGAGATGTCCTCTCGCAATAGTGCTGTTATGTGAGCCGAACATCTCAGCCCGATCACCTTGTTTTCGGTCTTTGTCCTCAGCTTCTTGAAGAGCACATCACGTTCGAGCGTATCGTGGGCCAACGCCATGGCAGAGACTTGATGCAAGAAGTGCGAATGTTTAGTTGACGGGGCCCAGCCCAGCAGTATAGGCTGTGAAGCTTAAATTTTAAATGAGTATTAGATCTATTGCCTAGTACTTTAGTTTCAGGACTGGTGACAACTTCGGGTTCTGCAACAGGCAATGAGGACCCCCTCCCCCCCCCCAATTCAGCTAAGTCTCCCGGTAAGGCGTCATACTCGGCATGGGATCATACGACATATGGCATGCCACATATTATAGGACGCCACAGTCAAACTAACTTTACATTAGGGACTGTAAGTCAAACTTTCTATGCATGGCGTCCCATAATGCATATGACGCCAATATACATGGACGGATACGTCGCAGTGCAAGCAGAACACTAGCACCAATTCTTGAAGCATAATGGAACTTCTTAATCTATGAATATTGACTGCGGTAATGTGTGATACCGGTAGAGACGTCCTTCGAAGTAAACTTGCTTCCTTGTGGGAACTCCAAGGGGAGACATGGCTCTTGGGATACGGCCGATGATGTGCACCCAGAAAGCTCGCGTTTAATCACGCCTTGATGTCGCCGAGCAAGCAGCAGAAGTTGTCGTGGAAGTGAGCATTGAAGCGACAGCTTGCGATGACGACCACGGTGCTCACCCGCACATCCGTGCTCATCTCTCACAGCAATGCAAGAGAAGCCCGCGTGCCCAAAGCTGTCTTTCAGAGTTTTGCCAGCAAGTCCTGGTGGAGAAGTTTCCATGCATGTGCTCCCAGGCCGCAAGCCACACTAGCTCGTCGCAGACGAATGCACTCAACCAGCAATTCATCAAGGTGGTTGTTGCCGCGTTGATCATGGCGGTGGAAAGAGCTGCTGGACGGAAGTCGGCAGCCGCTGCCAACGGTATCCGCCATCGCCAGCGACACACAGACGCCACAGGCTACGGTGTCTGCAGACAGTTTGGCAGAAATGTTTGCGGCACCTAAAGCCACGCAGCAGCCGCAGCAGCCCCACTAACAGCAAGGGAGCGCCTGAACCACCGAAAGCGGGATTGCTCTCCTAATTCAAGCCAGACCATCCCCCGCGCCACACCAGCTCTGTACTATCATACTAGATACTAGTTCGGCGCGTCGGTGGAAGCATAGGGTCACCTACGGCAACAATCGGGCGCTTTCCCTCTTCCAGCCCCGCTAGCAGCAAGGGAGCGCCTGAACCACCGAAAGCGGGATTGCTCTCCTAATTCAAGCCAGACCATCCCCCGCGCCACACCAGCTCTGTACTATCATACTAGATACTAGTTCGGCGCGTCGGTGGAAGCATAGGGTCACCTACGGCAACAATCGGGCGCTTTCCCTCTTCCAGCCCCGCTAGCAGCAAGGGAGCGCCTGAACCACCGAAAGCGGGATTGCTCTCCTAATTCAAGCCAGACCATCCCCCGCGCCTTACCAGCTTTGTACTATCATACTAGATACTAGTTGGGCGCGGCGGTGGAAGCATAGGGTTACGTACGAAAACAATCGAGCGCTTTCCCTCTTCCAGCCCCGCTAGCAGCAAGGGAGCGCCTGAACCACCGAAAGCGGGATTGCTCTCCTAATTCAAGCCAGACCATCCCCCGCGCCTTACCAGCTTTGTACTATCATACTAGATACTAGTTGGGCGCGGCGGTGGAAGCATAGGGCCACCTACGGCAACAATCGGGCGCTTTCCCCCTTCCAGCCCCGCTAGCAGCAAGGGAGCACCTGGACCATCGAAAGCGGGATTGCTCTTTTGATTCAAGCCAGACCATCCCCCGCGCCATACCAGCTTTGTACTATCATACTAGATACTAGTTGGGCGCGGCGGTGGAAGCATAGGGCCACCTACGGCAACAATCGGGCGCTTTCCCTAATCCAGCCCCGCTAGCAGCAAGGGAGCGCCTGGACCATTGAAAGCGGGATTGCTCTTTTGATTCAAGCCAGACCATCCCCCGCGCCATACCAGCTCTGTACTATCATACTAGATACTAGTTGGGCGTGGCGGTGGAAGCATAGGGCCACCTACGGCAACAATCGGGCGCCTTCCCTCTTCCAGCCCCGCTAGCAGCAAGGGAGCGCCTGGACCATCGAAAGCGGGATTGCTCTTTTGATTCAAGCCAGACCATCCCCCGCGCCATACCAGCTCTGTACTATCATACTAGATACTAGTTGGGCGTGGCGGTGGAAGCATAGGGCCACCTACGGCAACAATCGGGCGCTTTCCCTCTTCCAGCCCCGCTAGCAGCAAGGGAGCGCCTGAACCACCGAAAGCGGGATTGCTCTTTTGATTCAAGCCAGACCATCCCCCGCGCCATACCAGCTTTGTACTATCATACTAGATACTAGTTGGGCGCGGCGGTGGAAGCATAGGGCCACCTACGGCAACAATCGGGCGCTTTCCCTAATCCAGCCCCGCTAGCAGCAAGGGAGCGCGAAAGCGGGATTGCTCTTTTGATTCAAGCCAGACCATCCCCCGCGCCATACCAGCTCTGTACTATCATACTAGATACTAGTTGGGCGTGGCGGTGGAAGCATAGGGTCACCTACGGCAACAATCGGGCGCTTTTCCTAATCCAGCAGCAAGGGAGCGCCTGGATCACCAAAGAGGGATTAAGCCAGCCCCCCCGCCCTGCCGCTTTAGTAGTTTTCACTGGGGCCGAGTGGGCGACAGCCGGCAAGGGCTTTGATTGTGGGGCCGGGCAAGACCCCCAAGGAAAGCATCCGCAAACGTACCCGGGCCTTCATCCGCAGCTGCGCGAGTGAGCCACCCCACTGCGCTCTGAATTATTTCGTGTAGTTCAAAATGGTTCTCTTCTTAGAGAAGTGGAGCCGGAGGAACGCTGAAATGACATGCTTGCTGATGACAACTCGTTGAAGGAATGAGTGTAGCTCGCATCCTAACAGGATGTAATTGCGCTTATAGTCATAGAGCGGTAGCGCTCGACGATACGCCACCAAGAGTTCGATAGCCGCTGACGCGCGCCATGCTGCAACGCAGCCATTTTTACTTCGACAGACGTTTCTACCGGTATCTCACATTACCGCAGTTGCTATTCATAAAGGAAATGTGTTCATTACAACTGTTGTTCTGCTTGCACTGCGACATATCCGTCCATGTATATTGGCGTCATATGCATTATGGGACGCCATGCATAGAAAGTTTGACTTTACAGTCCCTAATGTAAAGTTAGTTTGACTGGGGCGTCCTATAATATGTGGCATGCCATATGTCGTATGATCCCATGCCGAGTATGACGCCTTACCGGGAGACTTAGCTGCCCAATTGCTCCTGGGCACAATCGGCCCCGCCCGGCCGTATGAGCGATGGATCCGGGGCGATGGAGTTGTAGCAATTGTGAGAGCACAGCACGTTGTACAGTTCGGGGGAGTTTGGAAAGGGGGCGATGGAAAATGTACAACAAAGGTCACACCTGGGCGCTGCTAATAAGCTGCGGGGGTAGTGGAAATAGGAATTAAGTTGAAATAAAATTTGAAAACATTGAGTTGCTCTGCAGAACTTCTTGGCAAAGCAGACGAAGTTGTCCGACAGAGGGCCCACGGAGCCCCTTATCTTTGGCGTTTGGCGCCCCAAGGTGCCACGGCATAGTGAACGCGCCATTGCAGGCATAGTTAGATAATCATACATAGTATCTGGCGAAGACATATAGTCGTTGTTAAGTGATACAAGTCACCGCAAGTTCCATGATCTTGTGCTGCCACCGAACGCCCCCGAAACGCTGCAGATGAGCGACAGATGTCTATAGCACCTGAACTAGATGGCAGCAGTAGGGTAATTAGACATATCACCAGTAAGATTGTCACCTCCAAGGATATCATAAATCTAGCATTGAACCACGTGAGGCCTGACGGCTGCTCAATAACGCAAAGGGGACAAGAGGAGTTAGTGCATTATCCGCAACCCAAAGCGTTTTCATTCAAACCTGCTCTTCTCGACGTTCCGTTTCCGATCCCGAAGTTATTCAACAGCGACCTTGCTGGTGGGGGCCCCAAAACGAACGCTGTGAGCCATGAACAAGTAAAAGCGCTAGTCGCGCAGCTTGTGGTCCAGGAACGTTTTCCCGCCTGGTTCACACCGACCCTAGGGCACCGACATGCTAAGGGGGACGCAGTTCACGTTCCGCACGCCGGCCGGTCTCTCTCCTTCGCCAAGAAGGAAGACGCGGCCAGTTACTCCGAGCCGGGGTGCAATTACCGTTTCGCCGCTCTGATGATATGCGGGCAGACAGGTGGCGCAAGCGGCAGGTGAGGAGAGCTTTAGTTTTTGGGCTTCATCCCTGAATGTTGTTTAGTTTCCCAAAACATGGGAGGGGACCCTATAGTCTGGCCTGGGTGTTCACAGAAGCCGACGAGGGATTGAAAGGGCGTTGGAATACCCTGGGCCAACACTGCCAGGGTGTGTAATTACCGAACACGCACCAACCCAACCCAAACAAAATGGACCATAGTTTTCCTGCACGCGAAGTCACAAGCACGTCTGTTATTGCAGGTGTTGCGCAGTGGCCATTGTGGGACAGCTTTGGTCGAACAAGGAGGATGAGCTGCACGTTGAGATGCGTGGAAGCTGCGTTCACATCAACACACCGTACCAGTCCCAGGATGGACGTCGGAGCCGTGCTGTCACGAAGCACTGCCTGGACCTAGCCCAGAAGGCGTGTGAGCCCGGTGGGTTCTTTTCTATGAAATAATGACTATGCCTGAATTTTCAAATACCCGGCTCCACCTTTTGCCTGCACCTCATTCCTTCCAGCCCTTATGGCCTGTCCTTTCCTCTTGCCCCAACCGCTTGTGTGTTTGTCGTTGCTTTTTGTTCTTGACTCGTTATCAGTTGACTGTCTACTATGTTCGTTGCTATGTTGTCCTGCTGGCCTCGCCATGGCTAACAATCCATTTCACTGGCCCCCCCCCCTTAAGGTGCGAAACCGCAAGCCTTGAGGGGGGCGCTGCTACAGATCTGGAGTGAGAT
The DNA here is from genome assembly GCA_003116995.1 of Yamagishiella unicocca. Taxonomy (NCBI): domain Eukaryota; kingdom Viridiplantae; phylum Chlorophyta; class Chlorophyceae; order Chlamydomonadales; family Volvocaceae; genus Yamagishiella; species Yamagishiella unicocca. Next base: position 1,548,215 of record BDSL01000004.1, read on the forward strand.
CAACCCTGGCGTCATAAGCTCCGGGAACACGGCACTGCTGCCGTCTACTGAAGTTTTCCGGAAGGTACAGTACGCAAGCGAAGCCTGATGCTAGTAACTTACATCGTTGCGAAGTGCACCTCAAAGAACATGATTATTCGTCCGCTTTGTAGGAATTGGCGAAACAGCGCAAGGAACGCATTGGGTTGTGGGATTCCTGCCCCACGGCTTCCATCATGAGCACGGTCACCGAGATGTGTGCTGTCATGGCTGAACGGCACGGCGACACACTATCGGCAAAGGGCAAGGCCCAGGCGGCGGAATACGGCCTCCTTGGCTATATCGTTCACGTCTCCACGCGCCCCATCCAAGTGATAACCCGGACGCTGGAGGCCATGACGGTGTACACAGTCCTGGAGTCTAACCTTCGACTCTATGTCGGCCCTGTCATGATCGACAGCTGCAGTAACCAGGTGAATTGATGGCGCTTTATAAGTGTACTATCCAATGCTCTTGGCTTCCAGCGTCCTCTGATTTCCCCCGTCGTTAGCTGTAAAATATGATACTGGCTCCAGGGTTCACCCCCGCTGCAGTTCTGTACGAGCCTTCAGTGTTTGCTACAGTTTCCGTTTTCGTGATGCGCCAAAAAAGTCTCTATGCCAAGTTATTGACTTACCCCTCGACGCATTCATGTTTATTTGCAGATCGCGCCCCTCCCTGGCTCAACCCGCAAGCTGTTCACCACAAACACGGTCGCGCACGGCCCCAGGAGCTGGCTGCCTGACGCCACCCGTCACCAAACTGGGACGCCGCTTGTCTTGCAGCGGATGCACCATGAGGACACGGATGCCTCTGCGTTCGAGTACAACGTGTCGGCCTTTCGGAAGGCAGCTTGGCTCGTACGAGGCAAGGAGGGCGGCCTCAAGCTCCCGCCGCTCATCTTCACTGATGACTGTAAGGCGACGCGGAAAGGCCACGCATTGGCAGACGGATTCGAGTAAGTTTTCATGCCATGTAAATTTCCATATGCTATCGCCAACTTAAAGCTGCCCTACCTTGATAGCTCTGACGCCCAGGACATGTTCGGGCTTACAACTGTACGAACTTCTTTTAAAGTCAGTGTTAATGACAGCTGGTACCGTCTCACTGTGTCCCCTTCGCACATACAGGAGTACTGAGGCGCAGCTGTTGCACCTGCGCAAGGAGATGGAATACTACGAGGACGCCATCAAGGGTATCGTCGAGCAGCTGGTGCCATCAGGGGTTTACCAGTACACGAAGTACAGCTCGGCGGAGAATGACGCGCTCTTTACCCTTCTGGCGATGGCCTTGGCAGGTGAGACATATTACATTTCGTTGATAGCCCAAGGCTCCCCGTACAAGCTCCCATTCTGTGGTCCCTACTACAACGGAAACTCCCTAATGGCCGGATCCCTACCGTTTACCTATGCGGTGATGCCCTCACCAGGCCATGAGGTCATCAACGTCAGCAACCTCCTGGCCTATCAGCAGGTGCTGCCAATAGTCCTGCAGGACGGTGGCCCGCCGGAGAAGCGCGTGGGATCACCAGAAGAGAGGGCGGAACTAGCAGCGCTGCACCTCACCGCAATGGTGGACTTGTGCAAGCGACTGCGGGAGCTGGGGTTGTCGTTGAAGCCGAAGTCCCAGCTAAAGATGGTCAAGCGGCCAGCTGTGATGGCTGACAAGTTTGTTCCGAGCCTGTGCGTTTCGCACCTGATCCGGAGCCGCTTTCAGTACCCTTTGTACAGCCCCAACTTCGCCAGTCTCAACAAAGCAGGTGAGTTCACATTCCTGTTGCAGGGTTCATCCTATTTGCGGGGTTCATCCTATTTGCGGGGTTCATCCTATTTACAGGGTTGCATAAAGCTTATGAGGAGAATGGCAGTGTACGGGTCACGAAATATTTATAGGATGACGAGACTTGAGAGGTAGATGCTGTACATACTATGCCAAGTACGGCATCATGGGACACTCCTTTCCTAACGCATCCAACACCGTCTTCCATTGTTCGTTTCCGTCAGGGAGGCGGTGGCTGAGCATCGTTTGTGGGCTGACCATGGGTGTCGTGGTCAAGTCGCACATGTTCCGAGGCCCCGAGAAGCTGAGCTTGCTCGAGTGGTACTATGTATCACTGCTGGCCGTGCTGAGTACGCCATCGTTTGCACCCGGCGTGTACTTTGGGCACATCGAGTACGGCCCGTTCCTTATCGTCCGACCGGGGACTCCATCCGACATCAAGAATGGCAAGCAGCCGCTGTATGCCTACGTCTTCCCAGTTGTTCGTACTCTGGCTGATAAGGAGTTTCTGGTGAGACAAACAGAACTTGGCAAGCGGTATGGGTAACATTGGTAAAATGTCGGCTCAATCAGACAAAGCTTAGGGGCTGGTTTCCAAAAATATAATACCATTTGTTAACCCGCTGGAGGACATACACTTGGTTTCGAAACGTAGTAAGTATGTGTTGTTGATGACTGCAGGTCCGCCGGTACAGTGACGACGTTGCGGGCTACGAGGACGCCTGCGCGGAGCACAGCGACGATGTGACGGAATCCTTCCTGTCTGGCGAGCGCGCCCCTTCAAGTGTCCCGAACGAGGCGGACGAGGAGGCGGGGGCAGATGCTGTGGAGCCACTGCCGGCTGCAGGCGCCGCGCCAGCCAGCAGCACGGAGGTCAGGGATGTGCTCGTGGTAAACCCCCTTTTTTACGCGGTAGTTCGCGGGAGCAAGCGCACGGTTCCGCTGGCAGCATACCTGACGAAACTTCACCACGACTTCCTGGTGTCAGCATCCCTGATGCATACAGTCTTTCCGATGCTTGACCGTGTGAGGGACACAGCCATTACCCTTCCACGGACAATCACCTGGCGCACTACCGGTGGTGTGGAGGCAGTTAACAACGACTCATGTAAGTTCAGCTTATTGGCACCAAAACGGGGGTGCTGTCACTGTATGCAGCCTGTATGAAAACGCAGATGCCGTCTTATTGATGTTCTGTAATACCGTCATAACTGTGACTGACTCCTGGTCCTTCATTTCGCTATGTCCCTTGCAGCCGCACAGAACCTCGGGTTCGGTGGGCGACCGCGGCCCTTCCCAGTCGTGCTGCCTGTTCACGCCACCTTCGACCGCCAGCGTGGGCGTCTGGCATTATCAGACCTCATGGCGGCTGGCGTTCCGCTCGAGAAACGCAGCAGTCGGTCGATAAAGGCCATGCAGCACCAGCACATGCTTAACCACAAGCCTCTTGATGAGCTCCGGAGCATGATCGCACAGAGCAGCCTTGACGCTGTGGCCAAAAATGTGGCGGAAGACAGCATGCGCTTGGCGGTGCACATCGACGCGTGGCTCATGAACGTTTTCTACCAGCTTCCAGCTGTCATGAAGGTCGTTGGGGATACGCTGGTATCCTGGGGTGTGATCGATCACAGTGGCCAGCCGGTAACCGCGAACCGCAGCAGCGGCGGGGTCGTGCAGTCCATGGGCACTGGCACCAACTTCGGGGTGCTGGGCGACGGTGGCACGTTGCCGGTTATCCCCGGCCCGCAGCGTTATGTTGCCGGCGCCGTGCAGCAGGGCGCCGGCGGCAGCAGCGGCGGGGTCGTGCAGTCCATGGGCACTGGCACCAACTTCGGGGTGCTGGGCGACGGTGGCACGTTGCCGGTTATCCCCGGCCCGCAGCGTTATGTTGCCGGCGCCGTGCAGCAGGGCGCCGGCGGCAGCAGCGGCGGGGTCGTGCAGTCCATGGGCACTGGCACCAACTTCGGGGTGCTGGGCGACGGTGGCACGTTGCCGGTTATCCCCGGCCCGCAGCGTTATGTTGCCGGCGCCGTGCAGCAGGGCGCCGGCGGCAGCAGCGGCGGGGTCGTGCAGTCCATGGGCACTGGCACCAACTTCGGGGTGCTGGGCGACGGTGGCACGTTGCCGGTTATCCCCGGCCCGCAGCGTTATGTTGCCGGCGCCATGCAGCAGGGCGCCGGCGGCAGCAGCGGCGGGGTCGTGCAGTCCATGGGCACTGGCACCAACTTCGGGGTGCTGGGCGACGGTGGCACGTTGCCGGTTATCCCCGGCCCGCAGCGTTATGTTGCCGGCGCCATGCAGCAGGGCGCCGGCGGCAGCAGCGGCGGGGTCGTGCAGTCCATGGGCACTGGCACCAACTTCGGGGTGCTGGGCGACGGTGGCACGTTGCCGGTTATCCCCGGCCCGCAGCGTTATGTTGCCGGCGCCATGCAGCAGGGCGCCGGCGGCAGCAGCGGCGGGGTCGTGCAGTCCATGGGCACTGGCACCAACTTCGGGGTGCTGGGCGACGGTGGCACGTTGCCGGTTATCCCCGGCCCGCAGCGTTATGTTGCCGGCGCCGTGCAGCAGGGCGCCGGCGGCAGCAGCGGCGGGGTCGTGCAGTCCATGGGCACTGGCACCAACTTCGGGGTGCTGGGCGACGGTGGCACGTTGCCGGTTATCCCCGGCCCGCAGCGTTATGTTGCCGGCGCCATGCAGCAGGGCGCCGGCGGCAGCAGCGGCGGCACTGATCTCTGGCTTCAAGACAGTGGCCTGGGCTTACCAGGCCATTTGCTGTCGCCGGTCAGCCCGACTATGTCCGAGCTAATTGCCGCGTGCAGCACTCCCGTTGTCGGAGCCCACCCTGCAACCATCGGCAACAGTTCCGGTCTGCAAGGCAGCGGCCTGGGCCTTTTGGGCAATTTGCTGTCACCGGTCAGCCCGACTACGTCGGAGGTACTTGCCGTGTGCAGCACTCCCGGTGTCCAAGCCCACCCCGTAACCATCGGCAACAGTCTCGGGCTGCAAGGCAGCGGTCTGGAAGTTTTGGGCAATTTGCTGTCGCCAGTCAGCCCGACTATGTCGGAGCTAATTGCCGTGTGCAGCACTCCCGGTGTCCAAGCCCACCCCGTAACCATCGGCAACAGTCTCGGGCTGCAAGGCAGCGGTCTGGAAGTTTTGGGCAATTTGCTGTCGCCGGTCAGCCCGACTATGTCCGAGCTAATTGCCGTGTGCAGCACTCCCGGTGTCCAAGCCCACCCCGTAACCATCGGCAACGGCCTCAGGCCGCAGCAGGTAGTTGCCACTGACGCCGCGACTTATGGGGCCAGCGGCGAGGGACTGGAGCCAGGTGTCCTCGTGGCTGTCGCGGGAATGGCCAGGCCGCAGCAGGTAGTTGCCACTGACGCCGCGACTTATGGGGCCAGCGGCGAGGGACTGGAGCCAGGTGTCCTCGTGGCTGTCGCGGGAATGGCCAGGCCGCAGCAGGTAGTTGCCACTGACGCCGCGACTTATGGGGCCAGCGGCAGTAACGGCGGCCCAACACTGCTATTGGACAACGGTGACGGCTTCCAGGTACCACCCATGCCGGGGCCATGGCTTAATGGTACTGAAGCTATTTTCCCGGACCAAGTTTACAGATTATCGGTTCTCTTCGATGCGTTTCAGCTACTGTCCATCCAGGAGCGGCTTGAGCTCAGAAGAGTGGTGATTGACAGCCTGCCTTTCGTACGACAATGCGAACAGCCGCTGTTGCCAGCAGCTCCTCTCGCAGGCGCCTATCAGAATACTTCACCGCCTGAGGATCGTGCGCAGCATGGGAAGGCGAGGGATCACCGCAGGATTGTGACCCGGCAATCTCCTGGCGAGGCACCCGCTATGCCAGGTGCGCCGCACGAACCGCGGCCTGCTGGCGATCGGGCTCGTTGTGGGACATGCAAGGCCTTCGCTCTCCAAGCCTGTCACTATGGCATGTGCGGTCGACACTGCATGGGCCCGTGCACCGCGCATCAACAAAACAAGGCCAAGCCAAAGCGCAAACCAGCTGCTGACAGCACCGGCACTCACGGTGGACCTTGGCAAGCCATGCTACACAGCAACGGACAGGAGCTGGGAGGTGGTGTGGTGGCGGCCTCAGGCATGGTGGGGCCGCCACCCAAGGCAGCGAGGCAATGATGAGCTTTGCCAGTATCCATCAGGGCACACCGCAGAATTAATTCGTGGTGCACACATTTAGTACACGCCTGAATAGATCCAGAAGGGAATGGCAGTCGACTTGGAGCCATACATGCATCTGCATCATTGGGGCTGCAAACTCCTTGGAAACAGCAGGGGCCACAGTAGCGGGCAACATTGCAATGGTTCCCATGCAAAAGTACATATTGCATTTGGACCCTCGACATTGGCACGGTGTGAGGATAGGCGGCTGCTGTAAGCAGGGACCCTCAGTGCTGATGTGGTGTGAGGCTGGGAGGATGTTACTAGCATATGTTCCTCAGGTGGTGTTAAGGTACCACGCACAAGGGCCCGTGGGTAATGTACAGCGAAAAGGATGTGTCAATTATAGTGAAACCGACACATGAAACCTATGTGCGAGTGGCGGTGTTTGGCGGTGTTAGGTGCAGCCAGGTGGGACCCCGACCGTCTGGATGTGTGGACTGGAGTGGGGCATGGTGGACTGCCTGGACCTAAGCATCCAAAATGCAGCTCGTCATTTCGCTTCGCGCTTTTGGCATTGTAATTGTACTGCTGTCAATATCCCATACGCAAATTTTCAGAACAAAATTCCGAGGTCGGCCGGACCAGGTACCACCCTTGGGAGGGTCCTGGGGTGGGTTATGGGGGCCACCGGGACGGAATCGTCCAAAATGCATGTCATCATTTCGCTTCGCGCTTTTGGCATTGTGTTTCTATTGCTGACAATATCCCATGTACCAATTTTCAGAAAAAAATTCTGAGGTCGGCCGGACCAGCTACCACCCTTGGCAGTCCCTGGGGCAATGCGACTGCCTGGACCTAATCACCCAAAATGCATGTCATCGTTTCACTTCACGCTTTTGACATTGTAATTTTGTACGTATCAGTGTCCCATATACTGATTTTCAGGACAAGTGCTGAAGGTCGGCCGGACCAGCTACCACCCTTGGGAGGGTCCTGGGGAGGGGGAGGCTTGACACTTCTACCACTGCCACTAGCATGGCCCTGCGTCTTTCAATATCACATTATGCTCTTATGGCATCCCAAGCAGACGGCCCTGAGACTTGGCCAGGCTGCATTACTCAAGTTGGCGAAACCCTCATCACCCGACAGCCATTCTCACTTCCCCAACCACAATCGATCCCTGGTACAACAATCCCAGAATCCCGGGCCCACTAGCCCTTTTGTCACCACTGGCCCGGGCTGTAACCCGCAACCTAAATTCCTCCATGATGCCGTCGTCGCTATCATCAACACTGCCGCCTGCACCAGCAGCATCCAGCTCCCCCGTCGAAGGATAATACAAAGGTATTTACCCAGTCCGCCGCACGCAGGTACTTGCACATAGTATACTTGCATTGGAACATGTAGTCCAGCATGAAGCGGTCCGCCGCAGTATACTACATGTGAATCCCCATGGTTGCCCTTTACGCTTTGCTACAATCAGATGCCTAAGCCAGGCCCCCCCTAAGACCTTATGCACCGGCACGCTTTTGAATACCGTCATTCCGCTGCTTCTTCCACCTTTAACTCCATTCTCCAGCATCTTGACAGTTGCCAGTAAGGCTATACGGCTATTGGCATAACTATTTATTTCCTTAGCTGCCGTTGTCGAGCTGCCGTCAGGCCTGCCATTGCTAGATTTATGATGTCCGTCGAGGCGACAATCCTATCAGAGATTTGTCCAACTACCCTACTGCTGCCACCTAGTTCAGGTGCTATAGACAACTGTCTCTCGGCTGCACCGTTTCGGGGGGCGTTCAATGACGGCGCAAGGTCAGTGCGGTGACTTGTATCACTTAACAACGACTATATGTCTTCGCCAGATACTATGTATGATTATCTAACTATGCCTGCAATGGCGCGTTCACTATGCCGTGGCACCTTGGGGCGCCAAACGCCAAAGATAAGGGGCTCCGTGGGCCCTCTGTCGGACAACTTCGTCTGCTTTGCCAAGAAGTTCTGCAGAGCAACTCAATGTTTTCAAATTTTATTTCAACTTAATTCCTATTTCCACTACCCCCGCAGCTTATTAGCAGCGCCCAGGTGTGACCTTTGTTGTACATTTTCCATCGCCCCCTTTCCAAACTCCCCCGAACTGTACAACGTGCTGTGCTCTCACAATTGCTACAACTCCATCGCCCCGGATCCATCGCCCATACGGCCGGGCGGGACAATCGGCAATCCGCGACGTCATCTGGCACCCGGAGCGAAATACAATTATATTTTAACCGAGCACTACAAAGATATATGCATGGAATTCCTCACGCTGTCCACCCCGACCCCGGTCATTTTGAGTACTTGCCAAACGAATGCAGGGATGCACTCTGGCAGTCATTTCGTTCTAGTGGTTTGGGCCCTGACCTTAGGACACAATTGTGTCCTCCTTTGCTTGCATCTGGTGCACCGTCGGCCAGACCTTCGGAGGAGTTGGAAGACTTGCTTCAAAATTCAGCGGACCAAGAGCAGGCAACTGCACGATACGCAACGAAGGTTGGTGTGGTAATGATTATCGTGTCTCTCAGCCAAGGAAGCCTTTGCGTTTGCTACTTGACACTTTTCTACTAAATGCGCGCAGTCCGCCTTGCTCGGGGACAGCTTGAGCACCTGTTAGTCAGGATCCCCGGCTTGTGACATAGCCTAGGGATTCTCTTGGCTCCCTAAAACTAGGGTGCGCACCGAGCCATTGACACCGTCGACATGCCGGTTCGCCATGGAAGCAAACCGAATCCCTGATGAGCCCCACATGCACCGTGACGCTGCAAGACCCGCGGGCTTTGTGCGTCTGCTCCGGGTGTTGACTGCTTACCGGTATGCTTTATACGACTATGAAGTTGGGTATTGCCAGGGCATGGCGGACCTGGCGGCGCCGTTGCTGGACCTCTATGAATTGACAGCGAGGTGTGACGAAATGAGAGTATGCGCGCGACTGGGGGACGGCGTATCGACTCCAGCAGAAGGTCAGCGTCCCTTGTACCGTGATGGTGCGTGCAGGCGCCCGCTGGCTTCTGCGCCCTGATGGCTGAGTGCGCGCCAACTTTCTTGCTGGGATACAAGACGTGCAGCTCCAGATGGTCCCCGGCGGCCTACACGGCGTAGACGGCGTCATACATGGCGGCTTCGCAGCGCTGTCCTGCAGCACCCAATGTGCCTTGCCGCAAATACCTTAAAACAGGCCTCACTTGAGCTGACCCACTGAACCTGGGGCCCCCTCCCGCGGCCCCATCTCGTATCATTTCGTAGCAGGCACTCGGTGAAAAGCGCCGCTTGCAGTTACATTTTGCATTTCAGATGCTCCTGCTTTATAGCTTTGACGGGACGGAGCATGGCCTGACGTGTTCACGCTGTGGGAATGCATGTTGGCCGGGAGACACTGCTCGTGTGAGCGCAGCCAGACCATCCATCTCGCAACGTATTTGGGCCGCCAGCGCCGCGGCTCCGGGCGCGCCAGCTCGGGTGACGGCTCCGCATACGTGTCAGCGCAGAAGAAGCATCAGCCGCAGTTAGGTGCCTTTGGAACTCGGGGTCCAGGCCCGGGCGGAAAGGCATTGGCTGACGGTAGTGCAGTCATGAAGCCACGTAGGATTGGAGGCCTGCCCGGGCCAGTAGCAGAGCGCAAGGAACACGGGGTACTTGTCCGAGGTAGTACCCATGGGTTTGTTGACCTGCGCGTGGCGGCAGCCGACCTGCGCTATCATCGAAAGGCGCTGTGGGGCTGTCGCAACTTGAGGGGGGTATCCAGATGGGTTCTGGCAGCCGGAATCTCTTAATGCGTTCATGTGTATTTACATACTACCCGGGGTGGTGGCTGAGAAAGGGAAGGGTTGTGGCAGGGCTGCCCGATAGCGTTCTGCAGGATGCATTGTGCCTACGTGATGCAGGGCTCGCGTCATGCTGCAGCACAAAGCAAGCCTGGTCAAGCTAGCCAGACCGGCAATTGTGTGGAGTGCGTCAGGTGGCGACTCCAACGGCATTAAGATCACGCACTCAAATCCCAGCTAGGGACTTGAGTCAACCGTCTGCACCGTAAATGCCGGTTGCGTGTCTGCACCTGGCTCCCTCAGAAGGCACTTGACTACGGTATGCAGAGTCTGGTGGTCGCATCACAGCCCATGTGCGCTTTGTTTTACTGTGTTTGCTGCTACGTCGTGCCAGCGCGCAGAAAGGCACAGCAAGATTGTCAAGGCGGATGGCCCATGTACTTGCTCTGCCCAAGGCTGTGTCCACAACGGCCCTGGCGAGCCGCACACACCTGACCATCCCCTCATTCCCGCAACGCATGGAATCAGTGCACGAAAAGAGGGCGGTAGGACGCCTTCTTTGGCGGCGGCTTACTCGAACTCCAGCCGGAATAGTGAGCGGCAATAGAACGTTGGGCAGTTACGGCGCCTGTCCTGTCATGATTCCGGCTGGTCTTAACGCTGGTAAATTTTGGCTGTATGGGCGCCATCCTCAAGATGCCCTCGACCTGTTGGCTCGTCGGTGCAGCGAGAGATTAAGGCAGGACGGGGAATGAATCCTAGGGATCAGATGTACTCGCATCTCGGTATGATCTCGGCGACTGCGTGTGACCAAGCTAAGTATTAATAACTGATACAGTGGGCCCTGGACAAAGTATAGGTAGTAGTAGTAGTTGTATAGGTATTGATATGGCTCGCAGGTTTGGCTAGGAGTGCAGGCAGGGAGACAGGTGTCCCATCCAGTCCCTGAGGACCTTGGACCTGACGGGATTCTAAGTCAACCCATTGCAGTGGCCCAGTGCCCCATCCTGTCCCCACCGCCATTGCGGGGCCACCAAAGAAGAAAGCGTGACTTCCACAATACCCATCATGCTATTCAATATGCAGTGATGGTCAATGTCGTGCTTAGGTCAATGTTGTGCCTAATGCGTACGACCTGGTACGACAGTACTGTATAGAATACTATGGGTTTAGTTATCTCTTTAAAAGTAGGATGAGTAGCCAGGCATTAAACGTCCCACAGCTTGAGCATAGTTGGCTACCGCACGCGGGCACTCCGCTCTGTTGCCTTCTTTACGTAACGGTTACAGCCGGTTCAATGGAGACCTAGTTAGGTAACGAGAGGACGTTCTATAATGCTGCGCAAACAGCGTAAGACAACTGAAGCTTTAATACCATGACGTTGCTGTCGATGACTCCCAGAAATATTTCGGAAGGTGATGTGATGTACCGGTATATACAAGTGTACCGTTAAAACCCTGCTTCTCCACGCTTCGACCACGCGCTATAATTCCAAGGTTAGCAGGTATGTACAGTCAATTTCGGCATATTACAAGCTTTCGACATCTTCTGCATGTTTACCTGGCTGAACCCCAGTTTGTCGTTACCCACCCTGGAGCCCTTACGCGACGCAAGCGCCCTTCAAATGCCGAGCCGGAGCAATGGCATTACTCCAAATCCTAACCTTAAAGTTTATTGAAACTCATACATGATGCACATCCCAGCTCCGACATCGTTACTGTCCTCGGGCGGTGCCGCACAGTGCCGGAACTGCAGGCATGTCGTTGCACCTTATCGGCCACCCCCCTTCGTTTCTTGGGCTGCCCATCGGATTGTATTACCATCTGCGCCATTACTAAATCGTCGACCTGAGACTGCTTTGCGGGTGAGTGTTTGGCTGTCCGGGTGTCCGGCTCGTTCGAGAGCCATGGTAACAGACGTATGGGCCATTTCATTACTCCGGTGACGCTCGTCAGCGTGCACTAGCCACTGCAGAAATACTCAAAGCCGAAATGTAATACTGCTTGTAGTAATCGGTCATTCGTGTTTGTGCGGTGGCTCGAAGGTCCATAACGCTCTCTCCTGGCCAACTGCTGTAAGCAAGTCGTCAGGGTCTGCCATGAAATTCCTACCGGTCCTGCAGAATCTTCACTATCAAAACGTATTTATGTCTTATTAAGCTGGTGAACTCAACCGTCATCTCTCGTGCTTTCCCTGTATCCATGCGTGCCACGTAGTTCATGGCGCAGGATAGAATGCCCCAAGCGAGCGACATGAAGTTCCTAATGGACAGTCGCTTCACCGCAGAGACGGGCCTCGCCCCACACTTGGTCTACCGCAACCTATCCACGCCACAGCTTTACGAGCTGGTAAGGTGTTTTACGTGGTTGCCCATGTCCCCGCAGTCCCCGCCACACCATGCCGCCATTGCCGTGCCGATGCGGCCTTCTTTTGCGTTTGGTTGGCGTTCAGGCCCTTGCCTTCGAGCCGGGAACTCATGTCACCTCAACCGGTGCGCTGGCGACAAAGTCGGGTGAGTGAAGGTAGAAAGGATGGGTGCATAGGGAGATGGTGACTGCGGTGATTGCGGTGATTGCGGTGGCGAACACACGAGCATGGCCGACCGGGTTGATCCCATAAAGCCTCTCTCAGCTTCAGTTACCAATTTACACACATCCCAAACCCAGTGCCATGGGTGCCTAAGACGCTGCCGCGCCAATCACTCGCCGGCCATGCAGGCGACAAGACGGGTCGCTCCCCAAATGACAAGTAAGCGGTGGTCGTGGTGGCGCGCGGCCCTGTCTGTATACAAAACTGGGAACCATCAGCAGCAGACAAGTAATTAAAGGAAATAATGTATGTATGTTTGCACGTAGTTTTGTACCATCAGCAATACGCAACCTAATCTTATCTGACTACAGCATCGGCTGCCCGCCTCCTGTTGTCCATGTCTCTTCCTACGACCTTTTTCCCCCGCCTTCGTCCGATACAGGCGCGTGACCCGGGATCCGGAGACCGAGAAGGACCTGTGGTGGGGCAAGTACTCGCCCAATCACGTCATCGACGACAGGCAGGTTTGACGCAGGATAGGTATGGAATGCCGGGCGCAACTTTGTCGAAGTGGTGGGGGCAACCATTGCAGGAGATGGTCCAATGTAGGACGCGTGTCTCGCTCATCATTGAATTCTCATGGCGGAACACATGCGCCTGAAACCTCCCTCAGGACCTTCCTGACCAACCGTGAACGCGCCGTGGACTACCTGAACACGCTGGACCGCGTATACGTCGTCGACGCCTTCGTCAACTGGGACCCCGAGGTGCATCGGGGACTGAAGAAGGGCACAGGCGCTAAGTAACCCACTGTACAACACTTGTCACCGCCCGATGTCTCTACCTTCTGGTCTGGGGCCCACTGTAACAGTTACTACTGCTTGTCACCACGTGTCGGGTCTCGGATTGTGTTAGGCATATAGTACCCACACGGTGCTTTCCTGCCATCACGCTAAGTCCAGAGCGTGATACAACAACCTTCCTCATCACCCCCGCCTCACAGTCCCGGCTCAAGGTGCGCGTGGTGACCAGCCGCGCCTACCACGCGCTGTTCATGTCCAACATGCTCATCAAGCCTACCGCCGAGGAGCTTGGGGAGTTTGGCGAGCCGGGTGAGTCGGCGGGGGGGAGAGACCGTGTTTGTTGGGAGCTTGCAGACCTACCTGCTGTATACGGGGCCGGTTGCCGCCAGATTGACACTGTCATCATCCCTACTTTGCATCCCTCCCGGTGCCCTCACTCGATACAGACTTTGTTATCTACAACGCGGGCGCCTTCCCAGCCAATAAATACACCAACGTGAGCATGGCGCTGGAATTGCAGGGGGGCTTTATTCATGGCACGGGCCCACGACTCACCGGGCGTCCATCTCAGATGCCTTGGTCTCCCACTCCTGCGTGCAGTTCATGACCAGCCAAACGTCCATCGACCTGAGCCTCAAGCACAAGGAGATGGTCATCCTAGGGACCATGTACGCGGGCGAGATGAAGAAGGGAGTCTTCACGTAAGTTGCCGTCGCTGGCTCCGAAGCCGTACCATCCCTGCTACTTTGATCTAGCATTGCAGCCTCCCACACCCAACATGCTGTAGCCACTCACCTTCCCTGCAACTCCCTTGCCACCCTCCCACGCCGCCGCCCAGGCTGATGCATTACCTGATGCCAATGCAGGGCAAGCTCTCCCTGCACTCGGGCTGCAACGTGGGGCCAGCCGGCGACGTGACGCTGTTCTTCGGGCTCAGCGGGACCGGCAAGACCACGCTGTCAGCGGGTGAGTGGGGGCCGGGTACCGGTGGGGTACAGTCATATGGATCCACCAGGTGCGGACCGTAAGGGCTCAGCGACGCAGGCGATGCGGCAGTGGTGCCTGCTCAGCAGCCGTAGATATGGTGTGCATGAACATCGCGTCAAGCTGCAGTGTCGGCCTGGTCTTTCCACTGTAACCCACCGCCCTGTTTACCGATCTGACCCGTGTGACCCTTCCCGAATCCAGACCCCAAACGCCCGCTTATCGGCGACGACGAGCATGTCTGGAGCGACAAGGGCGTGTTCAACATTGAGGGTGGCTGCTACGCTAAGTGCATCGGCCTCAAGCCCGAGACCGAGCCGGAGATCTGGAAGGCCATCAGGTGTGTCGATGTGGCTGCTGGCTCCGGAACACTTCGTCCCTCTCTGCGGCTCCGGAACCACGCACAGCCACCAGAGAAACCCACATCTGTGCTGGACGCCTGGCCACCGCGGCCATCATCACCCGCCCAAGCTCCCCGTGCATCCAATTACAACCTGCCCGCCCCTCTTCCGCCGGTAACGTGCTCAATCCCACCGACCCATATCGCCCCCGCCCCTTTCCCCTTGGCCTTTTAAACCCCAGGTTCGGCACCGTGCTTGAGAACGTGGACATGGACCCAGAGAGCCGCGAGGTGGACTATAGCTCGCAGCGCTTTACGGAAAACACGCGCGCCTCGTACCCAATTCAGTTCATGGACAACGCGCACATCCCTTGCGTTGGGGACCATCCCAAGAACGTCATCCTGCTCGCCTGCGACGCGTTCGGCGTGTTGCCGCCCGTGAGCCGCCTCACCCTGGAGCAGGCCATGTACCACTTCATTAGCGGGTACACGGCAAAGGTGGGGGCCCTGGTGGTGGAGGCTGGTGGTTGTTGACGGGCTGGGATTTTCGGTTGGTCCAGTGTTGGGATGATGCCCCCTGGCATCATGGTGGTGCCGCCATAGTCGGCATATTGCACAGCGCAGGCCACCAAGCCTGCGAACACTGCTTGACTCGCCTTTCTTGTTGTAGGTTGCGGGCACGGAGGTGGGCGTCATGGAGCCGTCGGCTACTTTCAGCGCCTGCTTCGGCTCGGCGTTTCTTATGTTGCACCCCTTCAAGTGAGTTTATTTGTGGTTTGGAAACGATACCGTACAGTGGCGGTTGCGGGTGGGGGAAGAGATCCTCAGAAGTGAGGCTGCAGGCTGACAGGGAGCCGCAGACGGCATCATCCGGAGTCGTCCGGAGCTAGTTAGGCCCAGGCATGTTTAGCTCCCTCCTCTGTCTGTCACCACACTCTTGTGTCCTTTGTGTGTAGATACGCCACTATGCTCGCGGAGAAGATGGGCAAGCACCAGACCACCGCCTGGCTCGTCAACACCGGCTGGACCGGCGGCAAGTGAGTGTTGGTATTAGCAGGTGCTGTTAGGTGCTGGGACCTAAACGATTCTGCGCTGGTGGTGCCCTCTGGCCTTGTAGCCCTAACCTCTATCTAACAAGTTCCTTTCATCGAGAAGTAGCTTCACCTTGCACAAGTACCTTGCAGGAACACCTCGCAGAAACTCCTTGCAGAAACTGCATCGCCTCGAGAGATGTTGGGGTATGTAACCATAGCGGCTGCTAATGTGGTGTCATTCTTCCCATCCCCCCGTGCTGCAGGCACGGCGTGGGCAAGCGCATCAGCCTGAAGCACACCCGCGCGATCATCGACGCCATTCACAGCGGCGAGCTGGACGACGCCCAGTACACGACCACACCCATCTTTGGCTTGCAGGTCCGTGCCTGGGGCCCGGAGGGACCCGTGACTCAAGGGCAAGACCGTCCAGCTGAACTTGCACCCCTTGTTGCCTCCGCAGGTGCCCACCAGCATCAGCGGTGTGCCCTCCGAGATCCTGAGACCCGAGGGCGTGTGGCCCTCTGAGGACGCCTTCGCCACCACCCTCAACCAGCTGGGCCACATGTTCGTCAATAACTTCGGGCACTTCAGGTGGGGGCCAAAGGGGGCAAGGGGGGCCGGGTCAGGCCTCTGGGGTGGAGTGAACAGCGAGGTACTTGCGATACGTAAGGGCACGACGGTGCGATGTGGAAACTCGCGTGTTGTCATCGATAATCCCCCGTCCAAATCCAAGGTCCAGGACCCCAGATACGGTGCATGTGGGATGCGGGGCCTCCGAAACGGTATGCAAGGGGTTCTTCAGGCATTCTAGCACATGCCTTCAATCGTCTCCACCTTCGCACTGCCTGCCACCGCAGCGATGGTGACTCGTTCGTGGGCCAGGAGATGGCGGCGCGCATCCTCACGGGCGGCCCCACGCCGCTGCCCGAGGAGCTCGTCGCAAAGAGTGGATTCGCGGCCATCAAGGAAGCCGCGCAGGCCACCGTCACCGCTTAAAGGCTACGATGTCCACGATTTTCGTGGGCCTTGGCGGAGGCCGGCCTCATCGTAGGGTGGCCCTTCATTCCCACCCGCCTCGCCGTGAAAACCTTTTGGACGCCGGGACTCGGTCGTGGGCGGTCAGCAATCATCGCGCGTTTCGGACATCACATTCCTCATCTTCATCGTTCGGTTTGCTCGGCCCGTGGGTCGTCGCGGTCAGGAAGGCGGTTGGGTTACGCTCTGCATTCTGTGGAAGTCTATCGTGGTTGTGTTTGCGGTGTGCATATTGGGTTGGACGTGACGGTGTTCTGCATCGCTTGAAGTTCAAGGTTTGGTTTGGTTGGTTTGGTTTGGTTTGATGTGAGTGCACATTTGCTAATTTCAGTTCCATTTATCAAAAGGGTCATCGAGCAATCAACAATAATAATCAATCTTTTGGCAGCGGGTTCTCTGGGGAATAATTAACTCCACGATCAAGCAATTTTCATGTTGCGAAAGACATTTTTTCTTGGTACCGGTAGTGGTTTTGTTTCCGGTCTGCAGCACCAATTTTCCTTCTCTGCTAAAGTGCAGCAGAGCCAATTGCAGTTGGGTTAGTATTAACCGTTACAGTAAGCCCCAGATCAGAAGGTAGAGCCATCGGGCGCATCGCCTGACACCGAAAGAGACGCCCTGTGGCGGGTAGGCGGATAGGTGTGGATGGCCTGCTGAACTCGTCAGGTTACTCCAAATGCAATGTTGGGGTGTATCCGTCCAACCAGTGTACCCTGTACATCATGGTCGGCTGGTTGCGTCCAGGCCCGTGCCCCCTCCGAGCTGCACAACCCGTTGTAATTGTGCACAACGGCTTCACCTCGATGCACTGAGCCGACGCCCAGACTCTTGACCCTGCACTGAGGCATCTCTCGCCTGCAGCGTCGACCCCAACCCAACCCAACAAACCCAGCCTCCCCACCCAGCCCGCTCCTCGCTGTTCTCCCCGCTGCAGGGGTCTAGCGCACCGACGCTTATGGTCCACAAGCACACAGGGTGTCCTTCCGTGGGGGCAGGGTCGCTGCCTGTGTCCAGCTGCTGGCCCGGCTAGCATGGGCCCGCTGCGGCCCGCTGCAACCTACAGTACGGGCAGGTGGACTACACAGTTTGGGTGCATCTGGTATCTACTCCAAGACTGTCCGTGTATATGTGTGGGGAGGGGGGAAACCGCGTCGCTGAATAGCATGCACAGTTCCCGCCATTGCGCTCCGACACTGAGGAAACATATTTCCCTATCACGACATCTACCACATGCAACCCAAGACGAAAAAGTAGTCGAAAAGCAGGTATAACTTAAATATGGCGAAGGGTTGACGGCAACTTTGGGTCACGATCACGGGTTGCAGTGGACTGAGATTACAGAAGTGTGTCCTCAAAAAACGGAAGGAACGGTAATGAAATATTCATACTAGAATGATTGTTGGATTTATTGTGCCTAGCTGACCTCTACCAGAATCCTTGCCAAATCTATCGCAAGGCTTGGGGGCGTAGAGAGACCGGCCACGTCCGGCATTGATGTATATGCATTCATTGCTCCTTGAAGTGAAAGCGACACTCCGGGTAGCCGCAGCTTCGTGCTGAGCGTGCGGCTGCCTGCCCGACTTCATGGACCGCTCCGTCGTTGCAGCTGCATTCTCCGCATGGCCGGGCAACGCCGTCCTGACGCGTTTCAGACGCCAGGTCGCTCTGGAGCTGGCGGTCATTAATCAAGGACCCGTTGGGCCCAACAGCGTCTTGTCGGTAGGGTGACGCCTGGTGGCCCCAAGCTGGGGGGTCCTTGCGCTTATGGTGCCGTGATGTATCGTAGCAGATGCCGACCTCCATCCTGCTCTCCGATGGTCGTCGGAAGCGGTTTGCGGGCTGGCCGCGGCTGCTGCCGCAACTGCGCGCTTGCTTGCTTGCTCCGAGTTGCGATTTGGCACCTGCCAGAGTTAGGCACCGCCGGCGAGCAGCCAGGAGGTCGAAGGCCACCGCCACGCCTGCCTGCTGCCGCGCCCTGTCCACACCCACACCCACGCACCCACGCGCCCACTCAGTAAGCCGCCCCGCAATTCGCTTCGCCTCCGAACTGGGGGCACCCCGTCCCTTCCGCCATGCCGCCGTACCTCACCGTTGCCAGTGAGCTGCTCGCTCCACACGCTACCCCCCCGCTCGACGGTTTTTTCCGGACATCCACGGGTTTCCCTCGAACCCGCTCGACGGGAAGACAGCTCAGCCCCTCCGGCACCCCTCGCCCTCTCGGTGTCCGATGGCTATGCACACGCTACATTTCCCCAGTCGCGTTATCGGGTCCATTATCGTAACCCCCCTCTCGCACCTCCCCGACAGGCCCGCTTGGGCAGCCTGTTTCGCGCGAAGTGGCCTCGCCTGGTGGCGGAGACATGCGCGCTGTGCAGCCCCAACGACGGCCGCCTGCGCATCAAGCAGCTCATCGCGCACGGGGAGGGCTCCTTCGACGGAGACGGCCCCGAGGACGACCCCGGCGGTGCCTTCCTGGTGGTTATAGACCACGGCTCGGACGCATGTGTCGTACTGCACTTGGCGGGCCTGCTCAGATGGCACGCGGCCGGCTGCCCCGCCGGCCCCAGGACCCCTCCCTCGAGCACTGCGGGCAGCGCCCCCGTGTTGCCCAGCCGTCCGGCGTTCCTTCGAGCCGGCGGCAGCGTCGACATGGACATGTCGGGATTGGTGCCCCGGTACGGCACGCCCGGGGCCGACAGGACCTCGCCGTACTGCGCGAACAATGGCGGCGAAGCCGATGCCGGCGTGGTGCCGCCCTCGGATCTGGCGCTCATGGCATTCCCCGGGCCCGCTGCCGCCAGCCAGCTGCGGCGCGTGCTGGTGGAGGAGCTCTTGGCGGCGACGGGGCAGGCAGGCGACGGGCTGCCGCCACAAACGCTGGCATGGCAGCGGCTGTCGCCCGAGGTGGCAGCGTCCAGGGTGGGTGAGGCCTCCAGGGAGGGTGGGGCTGGCGGCTCCAGGGTGGGTGAGGCCTCTAGGGAGAGGGTGAGGGGAAGGGAGCAGCTGCAAGGTGCAGCACCAGGGGCCCGGATGGCTGGGGGCTCCGAGCCCTCCACCCAATCCCCCAAACCCTGAGATCCTAAAACCCTGCCCACAGGCCGCCGCGATGCAGCCCTCCCTGGCGTCTTCCGGCGCTGCCTTCCGGGCCTTTCTGGGGCATCGCGCAGGCGCCGGGGTGCTGACGGCCACGCGCGTGCTCCGAAACCCGGCCGACGCGGCCAGCAGCGTCGACTGCGTGACGCTGTCGTACCCGGCGCTGACGCGCGCCGCCGTTGCCGGCATCGCCGCCGCCGTCAGGGCGGCGTGGCCAGGTGACGAGCCGCTGCAGCGGCTGAAGCGCGCCGCGGCGCAGGTGCTTTCGACGGCTAGTAGGACAGCAGGGCCGTACACTCTGAACTCGGGGCCCATGGGCAACGAGCTCAAGCAACGTCAGCCGAAGGAGTATTTGGAGGAGCGGAGCGCCAATGGCGGGCTGATGGCCAAGTTGGATGAGAGGGCGTGGGGTGGCTTCCTGGAGTTTGTACCGCAGGACGGCAAGGTGGGGTGCGGGAAGAGGGGAAGAGGGGTGCGAGAAGAGGTGTGGGGATGCGGGAAGAGGGGAGGAGGGTTGTGGGAAGGGGGAAAGATGAGTGGGGGCATCTGAGATGGGCAGTGGGTAGCATTGCGCAATGGCAATTGCTAGGACGAAACCCTAATCGACCCGCTCTTCGAAACCTCCTTACCCACTCCCTGTCACCCCTCCCTCCAGGAGGGCTGCCTCCGACTAAGGCTGTGTGAGCTGCTTCGAGTGTACCCGCCCGACACGGGTCAGGACCTGGGGTTGGTCCTCCCGGGCGGCCCGGCTATTGCTGCCCCTGCTGCCGTTGCGGCAACCGGCAACGGCAACGGCGCAGGTCAGCCGGCATGGGGTTTTGCTTCCGCTGCCGAGTTTTCCCCAGCTGGGGGCGGTGGCGCTGACCCGTGGATCGGCCTGCCTCCCCCGCCCCAGTCGGCGGATCAAGGGGTTGCAGGCAGCGGCGCCCATGTCACCTACGCAGGAGTGGGTGCTGCGTCCCTGCCGAGCGGCGCCGGCGACTCGCAGCTGCATTCCATGGCGCCGCAGTTGGCGGCGCCACCGGCACCAGCACCTTGGACCGTCGGGCTGGGCGCTGTGACTGGATCTGCCGTGGATGCGGCTATACCGGCAGGTGGGTTGTCGACACCGCCGGTGGTGAATAGCACGCAGCAGCAGCAGCAGCAGCAGGTGGTGGTGTTGGCGACACCCACCGTGCAATGGGTCCGGCACACGACGGAGTTTGAGGCGATGCTGCGGCATTGCTATGGCGCGACGCAGATGGGCCTTGCGGTACACTCCAGGGGCGGCAAGGCTGAGGTGGCGGCCGTCTACGCGCCCGGCGTGCCTGGCATCGGCGTCGTCGACGCGTACGGCATGACCCATGTGACGGACTTGCCCGCGGCGGTCTACTTGTTCGAATGCTCCCTCCTGGTGGAAGGCGACGCGGCGGTGGCGGCGACACCGGCGTCTGGTCTGCCTGCGGCGTTCCGCGCCCTGCTGGAAAGCTCCGACGTTACCAAGATGGTGCATGGATGCGAGCAGGTGCAGTGCTGCACCGAGGGAGTGTCGCTGGGGCCAGCGGGGGAGCAGTGCCGGCAGCCGGGGGGCGCTGACTGCAGCCGGAAACCAGTAGGGTAGGGGCAAGCAGGGGTACGGGTAGGCGTTCCAGCAATTAAGGGGAGGGCAGCAGGGGGAGCTTTCTGTGACCCACATCCACCCCGCCAAACCGCTGTGTGACCCACATCAACCCCGCCAAACTGCTGTGTGACCCACATCCACCCCGCCAGGCTGCCTGCCTCGCGCCCCAGTGCGGCGCCGCCACCATCGCTCCCCTCCTCGACACACGAGTGCTCTTGCAAGCCGTGGTGTCCATGCTGCCCCCGCTGCCGGCCCTGCCGTCGGCTACCGGGGGATACATGGTGGCGGGGGGCTTGGCCGTCATGACGGCCAAGCTGATGGAACACACACGGGCGCTGAAGAACGCCCTGGCTGAGACGGGGCTGTGGGCGGACAGGCCGGAGCTGCTGGAGGCGCTGGTTGAGCGCCACTCGGCGGCACTGCGGGAAAGCATGTTTGCCGTGCGAGACTGGGCCAGGTAAGCAGGCGACCGCCACACTCTTTTGAGGTGGACGTAAGGGTTTGAGGCAGGTGAAGGGTGCCACCCGTGATTTGCGTACTGCATTTTTTGGATGGATATCCGGGCAGCTGGTGTTCGGCGCGTTTGTTTTGTGGCTGCGTTGAGAACCTTCAGGAGGAAGCTGCCGGAGGCAATCGCGGATCGGTCTCTCTTGACAGTAACTCCCAAGTTACCGAAATGTTGTTTTTTCCAATGCGCCCACCTGACTTTGCGGCCCTCCCGCTGCATCCTGCTGCCCCTGGATCCCAGCAACCCTGCTGGACACGAAACGGCGCTGGTGGCAGCGGCGCGGCACTTGCCAGAGTTATGGGAGGCGCTCACAGTTGAGGCCGTCCCGTGGGTCGCGATGGCTGCTACGGCGACCGCAATGGCAGCAGCGCTGGAACGGCAGCAGCTCTGCAACTCGACCAGCCACGGTTGACAGCGGCTGCGATATGACGGTGCGCGACTGCGGTTGCTGAGTAGCTAGTCACGGAAGACGGGCGCTGAAAAGGTTCCTGATGCGGCCGAGTTGGATGTCAGTCACGGGGTGCCAGTATGCCTCACGTGCCATCGCTCAGAAGGAGCAGGCGGTCGGGAGAGGCGCAGTGCAGGTCGCAAGGCGGGCGCACGAGGCCTCACCGTATGTGCCCAAGGGAGGGGAGGAGGAGGAACAGGCAAAGACGCAGGCCGGGCCAGAAGCCTCGGCAGACACCAACTGGAAATGCAGGATGCTGTAGGGTTGGCTGCTGCGTACGCTGGTTTCGTTTCGGCACGCGCGGCTGTACCTCCTGGGTTGAGCGATGCGCGGGATCTTGGTACGTTTTGCCTTACATCGTGTTCTTTACGGTAAGGATGTCGTGCAAATACCAATTTAAGGGCACAGCGGCGCGGAGATGAGCCACTGCGACGGCAGCGATCAGGCTGATGCGGTGGCGCTCAGATGACGAAGGCAG
Organism: Yamagishiella unicocca; assembly: GCA_003116995.1. Lineage (NCBI taxonomy): Eukaryota > Viridiplantae > Chlorophyta > Chlorophyceae > Chlamydomonadales > Volvocaceae > Yamagishiella > Yamagishiella unicocca. The sequence continues at coordinate 1,570,798 of BDSL01000004.1, forward strand.
AAGGAAGGCCCTCCCAAATACCCAGGCCCCAAACTGTCTCAGAAGACGCAGCAGGCACCTAAGCAGGCCACCAAGGTGCTGCTGAGGCAAGTTGGAAACACGGAATCTTGACCTTCAGTGCTTCAGTCGTTTCCTAGCTTCCCCTCACTTTATTCCGCCGGGCCGCAGCGGCCTCCTACAAGGCACAACCCATCCTAAGGGGCCGAGAAGTCGGGCTGACCCACATCAGGCCCACGGGCCACTAAATCGACTTGACCCACATCGGATACGTTCGGCTGCCCTACTTTGCGGGCCCCTGCTGCTCTGCAGCTATCGACACCCATATTCCTTGGGTAGTAGTAACTGTTACAGTGGACCGCAGACCGTCTGTTGGGAGCCGTCGGGCGCATCCCTGACACAGAAAGAGACGCATTGACCCTCCATATTCCTTTAGTTGGGTTCGGCAGACTGTGTGTGGCTTCGCAGCGGTCCCACGGGTCCGCAGCCGCTGGCAACCGCAGCTTCCGTGGGCCGCTCCGGTTCTCATCTGCGTTTACTTGCGCTCCGTGGGGGCCTCCGAGGAGGGCAGGGTAGCGAAGTACATGTTGTTGGTGGAGCCGCAGTAGCTGGCGCCAATGTTGGCCCTGCGCGCAGACACCCGACGCATGTGAGCATGGACGCGACAGGCCAAGACCCACGAGATACGGGCCGCGGGCCCCAAGCAACTGTTTCCAAACGCCGTTTAGCAGTATCCTCAAGCAAGGCGTTCCGCCAGACGGCCGGAATCCATCATCAGCTTATGAGTCAATTGTCGCGACACAGTCCTGGCAACGGCGATCCTCGTAGGCAGGCAACAGACTACAGCTACGTGACTACACTGTGTCAATCACGGACTGTGTCACAACACATTGTACCATTCAGGAACAGTTGATGCTACCATTCAGCCACCAGCCACCCTCACCGCTTGTCAAGGAGCACCAGGGAGCCGATGCCCGCCAGCATCACCCGCTGGTGCCGCACCTCCAAGCCCGTGGTGGCGGCCAGCTGCGCCTTCACGACGTGCATGGGTGTGTCCGCCTCCAAGTCCACTGTCACCTGCGTTCCATGGAGTAGCCACGGTAGGGTGGACGAAAGAGGACGGGAGGCAGTCGGGAGCTAACCAGGACACCGGACGGGCTCGCGTGGTGTGCTTGGGGGCCTTACTTGTGACATCCGAAAGCGAAGGCAACGAGCCGATGCTGATATGCTAACGCGGTGCAGGACACGCTGATACACGGCCGTGCCTGAGCTTCCCGTCTCGCCACGCGACCGTTCGGGGAGATGTATGGACCGGACCGGCCACATTTTCCAAGGGTAGTGCTCCGCGGCAAGTCGCGTCTACCAACACAAGCACGCAGCCATGCACCTCGCCCGGACGGCACGATGTCGGTGCTGATGTGCACGGACCTCAGAGCCGCATTCGGCGTTTGGTGTGGGCGTCAGAAGCTTGACCTGCGCCGCACAGCCGATGCAACAGTGGCACGGCAGGGCTTAGCTGAGGAGCAGGAGCATAGGGATGTCGTAAATCGAGCCAAACCGACGCAGCGAAGCGGCAACGCCCATGAACCCACATGCAGGACACTCGGTGCTCCGAGAAGCAGGGAGAAGCTCGGGCTGCAGCCGATGGCCCTGACCCAAGTGCTGTGTGCCTGCCCCGTGCCGACCCCCTTTCCTCGGCCCTGTGACCCCCACGTCACCGTACCTTGACGGGCTGCCCGCCGGGAAGACGGGTGGACAGCTCCAAAGTGTCATCCTGTCGCACACCCTGGTCGTACAGGCTGCCCGCTTGGGTCCGCAACGGCCTCCCGCCCAGCGTGGTCAGCAGCTGGTGCACTGGGGGAATACCCAGACGCGCCTACAGAAGCAGCACACAGCAGCAGCAGCAGCAGCAGCAGCAGCAGCAGGTCATGGCAGAAGCAGTGAAATATTACCATTGGAGCCTGTCGGCAGCAGGTCCAAGGGAGTCCGCGGTGGAGAACCTGATGTGGCTGGACGAAACGGGCGCCAGATCTGCAGCTGCTGGGCCGACAGGATGCATGTGAGGAACGTGTTTTCACAAGGCTTACTACCCCTGACCTCACATGCACGTGTGTACGTGTCCCAGCAGCCCCAGCCCGCAGACGCTTCACCACTCCCCTGTGCATGTACGGCACCCTCCAACACCACCAGGCGATGTGCCCGATGGTTCTTTCTACCTTCTGGTCTGGAACCCACTATAATAGCTACTACTACCATCCGCCCGCAGTGTGCAGTACCTCCAGGGAGGCCTGCAGCTGCTGCACGCAGCCTCCGCCAGCTTCCGTTCCCGCAGCCACGGCCACTGTGGTACCGTCCAAGCCTCGCACGAAGACCCGCATCGCGATAGATGCCTGGAGTGGCAGTAAGCACTGCGCTTGCTTGGGCGCCGGTATCGGCAGAGGCAGAGGCACAGGCACAGGCGAACAAGGACAGTGGGTAAGGCGGGAGAAGCAAGTCGGAGGAGGCTGGGACAAAGCGAGGTTGTCTGGTGCGTCGAGTCGCGATCGGTGTGGACAGCCCATGGACGCCGTCGATGCCATCGCGGCCGCTGCAGCTGGCTGGGAGAGGACTGCCCTCTTTGGGCTGGTGCGGCTAGGCGGTGTCCTCCAGCTGCGGACGAGCTGCGGAGCTGCAGAGCGCGCGCGCGCGGCTTGCCAAGCCGGCGCCCAAACAACAACCGAAGGTCCTCACCCGGTTTTATTTCCGAGAGGCCCTTAGGGCGCTCCTCGACCGACCTCTTTGCCACAGATCGCGACAATGGCAGCGCAAACTTTACCGATGAGGCGCATATGGTAAGGACAATTGGCGTTAAACGCATAACAACGCAGAAACGCGGCGAAATAAAGGAGCTTGCGGCTCGGCCCAGCCGAGATGCCGAACATAAAACGGGCCGACGGCGTCCCCAAGGACGCGCCTTCAATGTCACTTAAAACCAAAAGTCAGGCCAGCGTGCGATTCGTCGGCAATCTTACGACACCAGGGCCAAATGTTTCCGACTTCTAAGCCTCAGTTCACCATCCAAAGGGAGAGGGTCTACAACAGCCGCATCATCGGGAGGACAATACCACGTCTCCTCACTAGGACGAGAACCTAGCTTACCTGCGCAAGCGGATGGTCACGCGCCAACACATTAGCACCAGCGCACCCCGTGAATTCTTTTTCACAGCTGAGCACCCATGATGACAGCAAATCGGCCCAAGAACTGGTGGCAGCGCACGGCTCCAACCACGACTCCGACCGCGTGTCCCGAGCCTCACCCGCCCATTACCGACTGCTCGTGCCTGGTTACCACTACCTTGCCCGCCCAAGTGACGAAGAGGCAGACTAGTTGCCGGTTGCCATGTCCGGCCCCCGGGTCCTGGCGAAGACTTGAGCATACTGTAACTGCCAAGTGATAATCATAAGTCGTGCCTACATACCCGGTACCTCCTTGGCCCATTTTTGACTTACTAACTTGACGAACCTACTCCAGTTTTTTTTACTTACTAACTTGACGAACCTACTCCAGTTTTTTTTTACTTACTAACTTGACGAACCTACTCCAGTTGTTGCAGCCTGAGGCGTGTGGCCTAGCCTCGCGGTTAGGTTATGCTTATTGTGGTTGCTGATGACACTGCTGCGTACACTTTCCCAGGCAACCGTCTTTTTTGGTGGTTGTACAACTACAACAACAATGATGTTGTAGTCGTTCCGTGATACAAGACTGCATGCCGTTGCCGATCGTTGAATATGATATCGTTGCGAGGTAGTAGTCCTGCATGCTTGGATCCGTCCCCGCAGTCTGCCCATTTCCGGGAATGGGCCCAGCGGCACCGCCCGTGCACCGCAAGCAAAAAGATCCCCCCCCGGCCCCCACGCACACACTGGTCCATCTAAAGCTAAGCAGTAAACGAGCACACTGGTCCAGAGCCAGTAGGCTACATTTGCATTGCTGGCGGCGCACGCGCCGCCCTCAGCCGGTCAAGCCTGCCTGCAGCTGTCGACACCGCGACCCACGGGACGGCCTCTCCCACCATCGCCGCCCACAGCTCCGGCAGGTGCCTCGCGGCGCCCGCCGCCACCGCCACCTGGCCCTCCGTCAGCGGCCGAGACAGCCAGGAACTGAAACGTCGGGAAAGGCAGGCGGGCAAGTGGGAAAGCCGGCAGGGGCGTTGTAGGTCATTTGGTGGGAGGAGTCATGTGGGTCCGAACCGTCAATGGTGGGCAGGCAATTAGCGAGCAGGCAGGCAGGGCGTGCATGCTGGAGCTCAGCCGAGGCCACGTCTTCCAGCCGCGATACAGCCTGCAAGCAAGAACAAGTCCTGGTAGGCAACCGTTGCCGGTTACCACTCCTAAGGCACTCAATCTCGGCACTCAATCTCCTAGGGCACTCAATGTCGGCACTCAATATTCTAGGGCGGCGCTTGGGCACACCGCGGGCATCTCGGGACTCAGGGTTATGGCACGGTAGCTGAGCTGAGCTCTACGCTAGTTGATGGTATCCAAGCTTATTCGGCGACCGGGCAGTGCCCTGGACTGTCACTAGTTCCTCGCGGGACTGTCGAAGAGGCGGCGGTGGTGAGGCCCTCCCTACCTGTCGTTCTCGCTCGCGCCCGATAGCTCGTCCCGCAGCGCCGCGAAGTGCCACCCCACCAGCGTCCCCAGCAGCTGCGGCCGCTCCGACCACAGGCCCAGCTCCACCAGCGCCGTCTCGAGTGCGCCCACGTGCGCGTGCAGTTGAGCCATGGCGGCGGTGTCGGGCGGCAGGTACGACGCACTGGCGGCCGCCACCGGCAGCGGCGGCAGCGGCGGCAGCATGGCGACGACCGCGTCTAGCAGCACCCGCACGTCCAACACGGGGGCGATGGTAACTTTGATGGAAGCTTCCAGCAGGTCCACCACCTGGGAACGAGGTTGGGGTGGAGGTGAAATGGCTCGAGTTGCGTTGGTCAGGGCTGGGTGGGGTGGGTCACGGTTGGGTTGGGTTGGTCAGGGTTGGGTTGGGCTTCGTCGACGAGCGCGGATGCCAAGTTGTGCCTTGCGGTCCTCACCTTCTGCACTGCTGCTGACAGCAACCCCCAACATTCGTAGTAACAAGCTGCGGGACCCGCACAGCGCAGCCGGGCTCCCACCCGCTACCGTGGCCGGCCCCCAGCACCCGCACCTGCTCGCAGCCGTACACCACCTTCTGCACTCGGGGGCTCTCCAAGAACCCACTGAGGCTGTCCAGAACCATGCGCACCATAGCCGCCTCCTCCTCCACCGCGGCCGCCGCGGCGGCGCCGTCGTCGCCCGCCGCCGCCGCCGCCGCGCCGGCGGTGCAGTCGACCAGATACACCGCTCCAGGGAAGCCCATGCCGTACGACATGTCCAATTCACGGCCGTCATCGCCGACAAACACCAGCGGCGGCGCATACAGCGTCACGAAGGCGGGCCCACCGGCGCTGTACTGTACGGCAAGGCCGAGCATCTGGGAGTTGTAGCAGTGCTCTACCATCATCGCGTACTCGGCTGAGTAGGGGCTGTGAACCAGGTACACCTGGGTGTCGGGCAGCGGCGGTGGCTGCGGCGGCTGCGGCGGCTCAGCGTTGATATCGTGCAGCGGAGGCTGGTGCTGCTGCTGGTGCTGATAGTGTTGCTGGTGGTACTGGCCGAAAAAATCGTCGCCAGGACCTTGCTGGTGGTGCTGGTGGTGCTGGTGCTGCAGCTCGTGATACTCGTGCGGCAGCTCAAGGGAAGGTGCGGGCGCTATTGCCCCCCAAGTCGCTGGGGTTGCCTCTCGGGCTGCTTCCCAAGCACCCTCAACCACCGGCGGCGCAGCGTACCCCGCAGCACCCTCCACCGCAGCACCCTCCACCGCTGCCGTCTCCTCCTGTGGCACGTCCTCCTGTGGCACGTCCTCCCGTCGTAGCTCAGCGCTGTGGGCCCGAACTGGCACCGGCACTGGCATTGGCACGGCCGTAGGCACTGGCACCGCCATTGGCACTGGCACGGCGATTGGCACCGGCACCGTAAGGGCTTCCGGCGATTCGGAGCGTGGGGGCTGCTGCTCGGGTGCCCGGGCCGCCTCTCCAACCAACGCGGCCACCGCGGCCTCGGCGTCCTCCTCCAAGTCAAGCTCGTCATCTGGAGGCAGCGGCAGGTCTCTCCAACCCACCTCCCACACCGCAGCGCCGAGCGGCGGCTCCAGTTCGCTCTGCAGCTGCCCCTCCGTTTGCGCCGCCCACTCCTCCAGCCCCCCGCGCCCCGCCCCGCCGTCGTGATGCAGGGCCTGCTGCTCTCGCTCTTCCGCCGCCAGCTGCAGCAGTTCTGGGCACACCAGCCGGACGGTCACGCTGCCGCTGCCATCGCTCTGTGGGCAGGAGGGGGCCAGCCAACAGTGCGCGAGGGAGGGGAGGGGTTTATGCTTCAGGGTTTCGAACCCAAGGCGTGCTGCGGTGTCGTGTGATGTGGCGCGGGTGGCAGGGGCGAGTTGGAGAGAAGACGGGGCGCGAGCGGCGACGCTCACCTCAGCCGGCCAGCGAACCTTAAACACTCGCGGCTCCTCGCCCAGCTCCACCAATAGGTTGTAATCGCCGCGGCGGCGAACTATGATGCGGCTCAGCACGGCCTCAACCACGTGGAGAGGCAGCTCGTGAGGCCGAGGGCGCGTGGCGAGCAGCCGCACGGCGCATCGCTTGGCGGTGGCGGCGGCGACGGCGCGCGCGCCGGTGGCGCCTCGGAGCCGCGAGTCGTGGCTCAGGCGGCTGGACAGCTCCGATTCAAACGCGGACTTCTTCTCCTCCGATCGCTGCTTGGCGGCGTACTGTTTAGCAGCGTCCTTCGCCCTCTTTTGCTGCCGCTGTTGTTCCTGCTGTTGAGGAGCTGGGACCTTAAACATGGTCGCGGTGGGGTTGGGTATGGAGGGACCCGCGGCGCCGGCGGCGTCTGGGTCGGAGGCGGCGCAGGTAGCGGAGTCGGTCAGGCAGGCATTGCGCGCGGGGGATGATGCAATGCTGGGGGCGGTGGCGGGTGAGTGTGTTTGCTGCACGGGGCCTTGGCCGCTCATCCTCCCCGGCTGGTCCTCCAGGCTTTCGTCGGCCAGGCTTTGCGTGTGGGTCGACGAAGCGGCGGTGTTGGCTGCGCCAACTTGGGAGCAGGCTGGATCACCGGTTGCGGAGTCAGACAGATGGCCCTGCGCTGTGCCGCACTGCTGTCCCCGCTCCAGCTGTTCCTGTGCCTGCTGTGCCTGCTGCTGGTCTTGTTCTTGGGACCTCACCAACCGCTGCTGCTGCTGGTCTTGTTCTTGGGACCTCACCAACCGCTGCTGCTGCTGGTCTTGTTCTTGGGACCTCACCACCCGCTGCTGCTCCCGCTGCTGCTCTTGGCCATGCGCCAGCTGCTCTCCGATTGACTGCCCAGGTCGTTGCTGTTGCACACCAGACTGCTCATGCGCCCCCTCAATGACACCCCTGCTAGACTCCTGGTCCTCGATCCACAGCTCCCACTCCTCAACCCTTTCTGCGCCTCGAATGGGTGCTTCCTGTACCTGCTGCTGCTGCTGTGCCTGCTGCTGCTGTCCAACTTCCACCGCCGTCGGCGTCGAAACGCCGGGGGAAGCGGTTCGGGGCTCGGCCCGTCCATGAAGCTCAGGCAGCCCTACACCCCTAACCTGTTGTTCCTGCTGCTCCTGCTGTTGCGGCTGCAGCATTGGCACTGGGACAGGGACAGGTAGGCCGCCACGTTGTTCCTGCTGTTGCGGCTGCAGCATTAGCACTGGGAGCGGGACAGGCACGCCGCCATGGCCAAGCTGCGATGGAGGCTCCTCAAACGCGACGCGCGCAGCCGCAGAGGATGTGGCAGCAGCACCGTCCACCGTGTCGCCGCCTGCACTTGCGGGGCGCGACTCATCAGGTGCGCCGGCCACCTCCTGGGGCAGTAGTACCGGCCCGCTCCTCGCGCTGCTGCCCGGAGGCGGGCGCCCGGCCTCGCCCTCGCCCTCCTCCACAGCCTCAGCCCGCTCCCCAGCCGCACTCCGCGTGTCCGGCCGGCTAGCAACGGAGCCCATTAGCCCCGCGCCGGCAGGATCCCGACTGCTGCTACTGCCGCCGGCGGCGGCGGCGGCGGTGGCAGCCGCTGCGGCCGCACTGGCGCTGGCCGCCTGTGGGGCTGCAGGATGCTCGCCAGGGACCGCCATCGCAGCAGCAACCGCGGCGGCGGCGGAAGCTGCGCGCGCATCAGGTTGTTGGCGCTGCCTCGAGCTGGACGATCCGATGATGCCGAGTGCAGCCGCCTTAGCTGCCCGCGCCAAGGCGGCCCTCACGGCGGCGGAGGTGGCTGCAGCGGTGGCGGCGGCCGCAGCCATGGCGGAAGCGTTGGCGGCCGCAGCGCCCGAGGTCACCATCGCCATGGACGCCGGGTGTGGCGACGTGGAGCGCGGCTTCGGAGCCGGGTCGGCCCCGGAGGAGCTGGACCTAGGCTTGCGCTCCTGGACGGTGGAGGCGGCGGTGGTGGCGGCGGTGGTGGCAGCCGCGGCGCGCGGCGACACAGGAGAGTCCTCCTGGAGATGCTGCTGCCGCTGTTGTCTCGCTGCCGGGCCTGATGGCGGTGGTTCGGGCCTAAGGGTGGTCCCGCTGGGACCTGGCAGCTGGCGGACCAGCTGCAGCAGCTGGGGGCAGACTAGCCGCACGGCGTAGTGCTGGGAGCCCTGCAAGCCACACGGCACAGGGCACAGGGCGGAGCACGGCACAGCACAGGGCACAGCATAGCACGGCACAGGGCGGGGCAGAGCGGCGCAAGGGTGTTGGCGGGGATTGGGCCTGGGTGTGCCACGTAACAGCACGTGGATGCCAGGAAACAGCACGTGGCAGGGGTTTCGGAGGACGTGCGGGCGCGTGGGCGACTCAACCCTCGAGGCGGACACGTCGCCCTCCTCACCATTGGCACCAACTGGAACACATCCGGTTCCCGAGCAGCAACCTGCCGCAGCGACTGCCCAAGCTGTTGCGCGACGGTGGGACCCAGCGCCGCCGGCACCTGCACGCCCAGCTGGGAGAGAGGCAGCTGGTGCGGCGGCGGCGCCGAAACCAAAAGGCGCACGAAGCAGCGCTGGGCGGCGGCGACGGCGGCGGCCTGCAGCGCCTGCTTTCCCTGCGCAGCGGTGCGCCAGTCGCCTCCGTCGGCACAGGAAGCGGCACCGCCGCCGCTCTGCTGTTGCGAGTGCGGCGTGACTGCGGGCGGCGGGAAGCGAGCCAGCAACGCCAGCTCCAGGGGCGTGATTGCGGCGACGGCGACAGCAGCAGCAGCGCCGTGCACGTCCGCAGCCGCTGACCGACCCGCGGGTCCGCCTCGGATCGCCGTGTCCACAGAAGCGCTGACCGACTCGTGGCGGCCCTGTCGGCGCTGCTGCGTCAGCTGCTGGGACAGCTGCTGAGGTTGGGTCGGTGCTTGCGAGAGCCAGCTGGAGCTCGCTGTGCTCACACTTGGGTGCAGGTGGGAGCCCGCTGGCGCCTGCCGCTCGCTTCGGCCGCCGATGGCGGCTGCTGCCTGGTGCTGCCCGTGCTGCTGATGCTGCTGGTGCTGCTGGTGCTGCTGGTGCCTTCCCAGCTGCTGCTGGTGCTGAGCTACCGGTGGCTGTTCGAGTTGGTGCTGCTGCCTCCCCCGCTGCTGCTGGTGCTCTTGACCCGCGAGGCCCAGCAGCATGGGACACACCAGTCGGACCGCGTAATGCCTCTCGCCCTGCAGGCAGTAGCAGCAAGCAGTGGCAGTGGCAGCGGCAGTAGCAGCAGGGTTCATTAACAGCGGCCCTCGGCGCCAGCAGAAGCAGCGCAGTAGCAGGGCCTCCAGGTGAGCCCCGCCCACACCCCGTGGCTACCGTGAACCTAAAGTCACGCAGCAGCAGCCACCCGTCGGCCCCGCTCCTTCTTGTACGGTTACGGCACCTGCCGTACGCCGTCAGCAGAGTTGTACGACCACGCATCTCCCAGCGCGACCCGGTCCTCTTGGGGGCCACACACGCTCAACACGGAACCCTCACTCCGGGGGGCGCGTGGCGCTCACCCCGTGGGTTGCCAGGAAAACCCGTGTACGAAAGCAAAACCGTTTAGAACAGACTTTTTGAGATGCAAGCTGGAGAACTTGGTTGAAACTAAACGTCCGAGGTCATACGTCGAACTTCGGCGGCTATGCCTATTTCCGTGGGTGGGGTGGGGACGCCGTCCGCGCCTTTCCCCATCCCCGCCAACCAGCCGGGGCCCCGGCCCCGAATGCTCCGCTGCCTCTTTCTCCTTCCGCTTCGGACCTCACCTGCGGTACCACCTGCAGCAGCAACGGCTCCTCGGCGCACAGCAGCCACAGGTTGCGGGCGGGGCGAGCGCCGCCAAGCAGCCGCGGCAGCTGCTCACCCAGCTGCTGGAGGTCCATCTGGTGGGGCGGCGGCGCCGCCGCCAGCAGCCGTACAATGCTAACCTTGGTGGCGGCGACGGCGGCGGTCTGCTCCTGGAGCGGGTCGGTGGCGGCGCCAGCTGCCGCCGCCGGGAAGCGGCGAAGGAGCTCCTGCTCTAGAGGGCTGACCCGTGGTTCGGTCCTTGGCGACGCTGAGTCGGACCGGGAGGCTGCGGAGGGGTCGGCGGCCTTGTCGGGGTTGGCGGAGAGGCCGCCGGAGGACCCGCCCGAACGCGCAGAGACGGCCACGGCCACGGCTGTGCGCAAAAGCGCCTCGGCATCTAGCACCACAACCTCGCCGCAATACTTAACCCAGGTGACGCTCAGGAAAGGACAGCCACCGCCGCCGCGGCCGCCACCACCGCCGCTGGTCCCTGCGATCAGGTCCCGGATCACGGCCCGACTCCCGCCGTCGATCTCCGCTTCCAGTGCAAGGTCGGGGCTCAGCAGCCGGATATCGTCGACCAGCTCCGCCTGCGGATGGGTCCGGTACGGCACATGACTCACGTCAGCGCCCAGGCGGGTTACCATGCCTGACCCGTACCTGACGCGCACACGCATGTAGCTACCGGCACACGCCGACCCCCCAGTCCCCACTCCTCTCGCGTCCCGGACGCAACCGACAGCTCCCATCGTACTTCATGCGTACCGCACCACGACGAGCTCGACCATATGACCCCTGCGAGCACACAGCTTCCCACGCTACGCTACCGTACCCCACGCCGCTTCCCGTACCACAGCATACTGTACGGTACAAGTACACAGTACCCTGCCAGCGCGCCGCCGGTGAGCCTCACCACCCTCCATCTGAAACACCTAAAGCACGCGCCTTCTGACCCCGGTTGGTTTTGCCCTGCCAGGCGGCCCCCCCACCCCCCCGCCAGGCGGCCCGGGTCGGCATTCGGGCGGGTCGGGACCGGGACCGAACCGCGCTGTCCGCTCTCCCATAGCTCACCACCTCCCCCAGTTCTCCTGCTAGCGCCCAAAACCGGTTCTGCGAAACGTTTCCGTGCGTCGCGCGGGGTCCTCGCTTCCTGTCGTCTCGCCGTAGCCGCTTTAGCTTAGCCGCCAAAGGTCATATTACGACCTTCGGCTTTAGTATCCCCAACCCAGTTCTCCAGCATGCATCTCAAAACGTCTGTTTTAATCGTTTTTTTCGGGCATCCACGGGTCTTCCTCGACCCCCCCCCCCCGCCAGGCGGCCCCCCACCGCCCCCCCACCGGCCCACCACCGCCGCCGCCTCACCACGCTCCTGCTGCGCGGTCCGCACGGTCCGCTACGGATGGAGGCCACCACCGACGAAACCAGCCGCCACACCCTGCCCCGCAGAGAGCCGTCACACGCCACCGACGCGGCCATCTCCAGCTGCCGCCAGTCTGCGGCTGGTCCGTTGCCGCTCCTCACTTGCTGCTCCTGGAGCTGCTGCTGGTGCTGCTGCTGGTGCTGCTGCTGGTGCTGCTGCTGGTGCGCCTGACGCACGGGATGCGGCTGGTGCGCCTGGCGCGCGGGATGCGGCTGGTTTCCCGGTGCAAGGAGCGGCAGCCGGTGCGGTGTGGTCGCAACCGCGGCCACGGCCGCGGCCCTCGCACGCAGCACGTTGAGGTTGAGGAAGACGACCTCGGACTTCTGCGGGGTCCTAGAGACGCGGAACGCGCCATGGCTGTCCGGGCTCCTCAGCAGGCCGCCCAGGCTACGGAAGGCCGCCCAGGCTGGGTCGTCCCACAGGCCGGGGTGGTGCTGGCGTAGGTATTTGGCAAGCGCCCCCACGGCGCGCGTGTTTTGAGGGTTGAGGGCCTCCTGGCTGAACAGCCACACCGCCGCCACGCGGCGCAGCGAGTGCGCCACCGACAGCACCGGCTGGGAGGTGGCGGGCCAGGCGGCATCCGCCAGCTCGCGCACCTGTAGGGGGTTGCTGCACGAGGACTCTCGTTCGTCCCAGCCGTCATCGTCGTCGCCGCCGCCGCCGCCGCCGCTGCTGCTGCTGCTCCCACCATCGCGGTGGCTTTCGCGGTCACCGGCGCGCCGCCGGGCCGGGGGTCGGGCCGGCGACGGTCGACCGGCTGGAGTCACAAATCCGCTGGCGCCGCTGCCGGCGTTGTCAACGGCGGCATGCTGCCGCTGAAGCGACCCTGACCTCGCTGACGCCGAGCCGACCGGTGTCGCGGCCTGGGGCCGCATGTATTGCGGCCGCAGCGGTCCCTCCACGCAATGCTCCGAAACCCCGGTCGTACTCGCCGGTCCGGATTGCGCGCTGCTGGCCGCCAGGCGCAGCGCCTCTTCGTCTAGCCAGACCTGGTCGGCGAAGCCGCCGCCGTTGAGCGCCGTCCGCTGCGTTTGGAACACGCGCATGCTCTTGTCGGCCTTGAGGAAGGTGACGACCCTCGCACTGCTGCTGCCATCACAGGTGGCGCCCCAGAATGCGGTGTGATGGGCGCATAGGTAGTCCGCCAGGCGTTGGACAGTGGGCCGCTCCAAGCCATGCGTGTAGTACTGCTCCGCGACCCAGATCGCTATCAAGCGTCGCTGGCGCTGCTGCGAGGAGTCACCCGTGGACGACGGCCACACCGCCGCAGCTAGGAGACGCACTCGTTCGACGCCATCGTTTGGCGGATGCTGCTGATGATGCTGGGCAGACCGCTCGGCAGAACCGGTGGGGGAGGAAGAGGAGGTGGCGGCCTTTGCGGCGCCAAAGCTACCGGCACGGAGGCGGCCGCCCAAGGGCGCCGCCTCGCTGGCCTCGGGCTGCAGCGCGGCGCTGAGCTAAGCCGGCGGCAACTATGTGTACTGCAGCCAGGCGAGCGGCTATTGGTGGCACCGGTTGCGATGTCTTGAGGCAGCAGCGCCGGCGTGAGGAAGAGGGAGACCACTGCGGGTCTGCTCGCCCATAGGGGTAGCAAACTCGGGATAAGCCACGCCCTTCCCGGGTTAAGCAACTCCCTCTCAGGAGTATGTTTATACTCCGAACGAGGATGAGAGTTGAGGATTACGCATATGGATGAGACGTCGAACTACGGCGTGGCGAAGCAGCCATCGCACCGACCTTTTCCGTGACACTGAACGAATGTCCAAACTGCGCCGTGAACCTGATGGCGAGCCAACTGTTATTCGTATTTCGGCTCCCTTTGGCCCGATGGAGGAGAAATGATGGCACGAAGGCAAGGTGCGCCGCGCCAGCAGTCAAACACGGCCTGCTATGGACTATCAATTCTCGTGTTCCATATGCGCTAGCCGTAACCAATCATTAGTACGGTCTTCCTGTTGGAAGCGATTGGGAGGCGACGATGCGTGGCAGGCATATTTTCGGAGCGACATGATATGTACGAAAGGTCCCGATGATCATAGTAAAGGAGTTTAGAGGTGCCACATGAAATCTTGTAATTAGGATCGGTCGAGCACACAAGGGCTTCCGCCGTCCTACTAACACAGAAGATGTCCCCACCGTATCCCCGCAAGGCCTCCTCGTTACCCGCGGCCAGCGTCGGTGATGCATCCGCGGCCTCCAGGCCAACCCGCGGTTAGGAGATTCGAAGCATTCAATTCGATATGAGATCGTGCTACCTCGGCGGCGGGGCAAGCACACCGCAAGCTTATCGGCCGCTGCAGTAAGAGCCAGGTACCCGACACCTGTGAGGATCGCAGCGCTGTTTGCCTTTGCCCTTTGCCCGAGTCCTTAACCTCATCCGACACAGATAACCGTCGTCCGCGTGAATCAGACGGCCCATTATCCCATTAAGCTGCGGACTGTTGAGGTTCTTAAGCTGTCAGCCATCCCGAGCGTTCGGGATGGCTGACAGCTTAAGAATCTCGACACGGACTTCGACCAGCTTCGGCTCTTGACAGATGGGCAGGTACGCCTTCGGATGGAAGGCTCCGCTAGCTTTCCTCGGGCAATAGATTTACACCTGCGCTCTCGGCTAAGCACTGACCTATAGGTCACACTCTAAAAACATGCGCTTCCATGCACTCGTCCACTACCGCGCTGCCTTCACTGCCAGAACCCGAGCAGCCACATGCACGCACTGTCCGCTCCCTCGCCCTCACGAATCGTTAAGAGCTGCGCATGCGCTCAAGTAAGGTATGAACGGGACGGCAAAATTGCGGCCTCTGCTGTCATCATACCAGCGAGGCGCCGTCGCACTACAATAGGAGCGCCTTCACTCCCCCGAGCGTCCGCCACCGCCGCCGCCCAACCTTCCCTGTAGCTAATGGGGAAAATAGACACGTGGCGCGACGGCGGCGGCGGCGGCTCCGCCAAGCCAGACTGCGGTGGCGCGAATGGCGCGCCATCGGCGGCCAACGGCGGAAGCAGCGGCCAAGGTAAAACAGCGAATATAGTAGAGAACGGCACTGCACTGCGAAACAAATACGAGAGCTACCACACGCGGACTACGAGGGGGCGAAATAGTAATGCCGGCGGCAGCTCAGACGAGGCGAGGGGAATCGCCCTCACGCCGGCCATCCAAGTCCGCACCGTTGCTATTGGCGTACTGTCTGCGACCTCCTCATAGCTTCCCGTCCCGCACACACCAGTACCGTGTTCCCGGCGTCATTCCTCATTCCCGCACTCTGTGAATGAAGGCATTATGTATGCACCGCCCCGCCTGCCAAGTGGCAATCCCTGCAGTGCTGTACGGGCAAAGGCCCCTTGGCGCGGGGTGGAATACCGGTAACTCAGAGGAAGCCGATAAGAGCCCGGGGGGAGCTGCGCTGCGATACCTCCGTCGCCCCACTCGTATGACGGCATTAACACACACCGACGTAACGCCAAAGCGCCGCCCACATGGCGTCACGCACATAAACAACACCGCTACCAACCAACCGCCTAATGAGGGCGCCCACGCGCCCACCCACACGACGCCTGGGGCCCGGTGGGCGGGTGGGAGCGGGCCTACACACATCCACAGGACGAAACTCATCCGACACGCCAAGCGCTGTCCGTCTTGGGCGTGGGCGCAACTTCCTTAACAAAGGTATTGGAAGCGATGTATCAAGCGCATCCGACCGAAACCGCATCTAGGGCGGTCACTCTTTTGTCTTTTTGAGACACATGAGTGTGTCGTTAGGGTACATTAGGCGCCACGGAACGCGTTTTATACAACGACGTCGCAACCTTGAATCCGGGAAAAGAAGCATGTCCGCGCGGAAGGTGCCTTGGGCACGGCACCTCAGCCACGGGGCCGCGCCCATTGATAATTACCGCAGCTGTATTGTGATTGTGAACCCCCCCCAACCCTCTGCCCACTGAGCTGCAACTACCCGCATCCGAAGGAAGACCGCTCGTCCACTCCTCTACATCAGCAGCGCCTGCTCGTCCCTCAACGCGCTTGATTCGTTCTACACAAATCCGGGAAGAATGCTCCCTAGTACCGCACCGTCCCCTCCCCTCCCCACGCGCCTCCACACTATTGGCACAGCGTAGCCGCGGCGGGCTGCTCGCGTGCACATGGAGAGTGAGTGGTACCACACCGTAAGTGACACCGCAGTTTGGCTATGTACCAAGCGGTCAAATAGTCCTCACCACCACGCACCATCGCCACGTATTTCGCGCCAACAAAAGAGCGACCGGAAATTATTTGGCAATAGCACTGCAGCACCATCCGCCGCCTTTCGCCGGCTGTGCCCATGGTCGCTCCTCCTGCTGGACACCCCTTCCCCATTCATTGCCGCGTGCCGGGTCGCCTTCAGACCACCTTGTCGTCACCCCCGCTCCCCGTGCCACTGGGTTCCGGGCAGGGAGGTTCATGCATTGGGAGGCGCACGCTGCGGCCGGCAGGCTGAGACAGGCAGTCTCCCGCGTGCGCGCTCGCAGACATATGACCAGCCAAGGAAAAGGATGGCGGCTGTACTTGACAGAGCCTGTCAAGTAGCGTAAAGTAGCAGAGGGGGAGCAATGCACCATCGTAGGAAAACGCGCACGCGCGCAGGAGTCAAGCCCACGACCACTCCCCCTTTCGCTCCTTCGCACGCTCGTGGGTACACCGGCTGCACGGGATCGGCCAATCAACCCATCATCCTAAACACCGCATCCAGGACACCAATCCAGTCCGCGGTGTTCAGTTTGCGGTGTCCATAAACACGCGGGGGAAACTGCGGCCGCTGCGGCTGCGGGGCTGTCTGAGCGGGCGAGAAGCACTGTCCGTCAAAAAAGCCCGCGCGACACAAAACACCGTGCCGGCCCCGCACCACCCCCGCCAACTTGCAGGGTCTGGTCGCGTGACCCACAAACTCAAACTCAGCCTAGTACGCAAACACGTCCAGCGAATCTCCGTCAGCCCCTGCCCCCGCCGCGCCACCGCGACCTGCAGCGCCGGCAGCCGCGCCGCCGCCGCCACGTTGGATGCCCGGCGTGGTCTCGCCCAGGCTGACGCTCTGCCTGGCCAGTGGCAGCAGCGCCGACCAGAGGTCGCCGACGGAGCTGTCCGTGCAGTCGCAGTAGGCCAGGTCCAACAGCTCCTGGCTGATGCGGCTGCTGTTGCTGGTGCCGTCGCCGCCGCCGCCCCCAACGCCTGCGGCGCTGCTGCTGGCGGCGCCGCTGCCCGTCGCGGCGGCGGCGTCCGAGGCGCTATCCTCGCACTCGGACGCGGCGTCGACCCAGGTGGGCAGCGTCGGTGCGACGCTGACGCCGCCGTTGCCGACGAAGCCGACGCGGTGGCCGACGACGCCGATTGCGCCGGCAGGCGCGCCGCCGGCCATCATGCCGTACCGTCGCGGCGACCCGCTGGTCATGCGCGCAATGCCACCGTCCATCGGCGCTACCGGGAATCCATTCACGCTACCGAGCGGCACCCCCAAGCCTGGGACGCCCGTCGCCACAGCGCCCGCTGTGGCGCTCACGCTGCCTAGCCCCATTCCATAAGCGCCGCCGGACGGCATGTGGGGCATGCCGCTGCCGCCGCCGCCGTCGCTCGTCCGGGTACGTGCCATGTCGCGGCTCATTTGCCGGTCAGACATAAGGCCCGCCAGGCTGTACGTCGACGCGCTGCCGCGGCCGCGCGCCGGGCTGCCGCCGCCGGGCAGCATCCCGCTGGGGCCGCCTACCCGTGGCGGCGACAGCGGGGCCAGGATGCTCCCGCCGCCGCCGCCCAAGTTGAGCAGCGCCAGAGTGGACGACGTCATGGATGCGGCCACCGCCAGGGGGTGCGTCGACGGCGACGAGCGGCGCAGCGCGCCGCCGGGCTGTGGCGACGGCGCCAGAGGCGGCAACGGCATCGGCGGCGCCCCGACCACCGCCTCGACGGCGGCCTCACTAGCGCCGATAGGCGTGTCCCGCGGCATGCCGCTGGCGGCCTCGTCGTCATAGGCATGCGGCACGCCCCACGAGGCGTTGCGCGGGGCGCCCGACGCCTCGGCAAACTCGCTGCCCCCCCAAGAGGCCACGGCGGGCAGGCCGACTGCCGACATGTGTAGCCACGAGGGGATGCGGTTGTGCATCCGCTGCAGTCGGTAGCCGCGGACCTGGTTCGTGATGTGCGCCAGGCACTTGTCCAGGCTGGCCTCGATGCTGCAGTTGCACTCAATGGCGCTGAGCTTCTCCCAGGTGGCAACCTCGCCGACCTGGCGCATGGGGCAGCAACGCGAGCAAATGGCCGGCGGGCCAAACGGCGGGGTGGGTGAGAGACCGCGCGGTGTGCGGGATTACGATGGGTGTGAAGGTACCGATAATAGGGCGGAGCACCCTAAACCCTAAGGTAGGTTCCCCAACCCCCGGCGCTCCAGGTTCCAAGCTGGCCAGTCCGGCCCTGTGACGCCCCAGCACCCACCTTGACGCTGCGAATGAGCTCCTCCGTGGTGGGGTTCACGATGGTCTTTCCCAGGTGCCACAGCGCCGAGGGCAGCGTCATCGTAATGTCGCCCTCCCACGCCTGTGATTGGCGGACGGGCCGGGGGGGGGGATAACAAGTAAAGAACCGGTAACTCGACTGGGGTAATGTAGTTGGTGCATAGCCTTCGGGCCGGGGAGGGGGGGTGAGAGACGGCGGGCAGCAGCCAGGGCTACTGCAGCAGAGTACTGTCCTTTCAAGGGAGTGAGCGGGAGCGGGCCTCCGGTCTGGAATCCCTAGCCCAGGGGAACGGTCCCCCACCGCATCGACACGCACCTGAGTGAACAGCATGAGCCACTTGGACGGCACCCACTCGGGCAGCAGCCACTGAGCCACCTGGCAGCGGTGCTTGAGCTCGGCCTCCAGCACGTTGGCCCACTTGCGGCTCAGGGCCTTCTTCAGGTTGAGCAGCGGGACGATGTGCGGGTTGGTCTGGGACACCAAAAAGTGGTTGCAGTTGAACATCTCGCCCAGTGCCTGCCGATAGGATGGTGGTGGCGGGGGTAGGTTGCAAAGGGCGGGTCGTCAGTGGACGCGATGTCGGTTCGGTCCAGGGAAGGGCCGCGCGGGCGGCACAACTGTCAACAAACTCATCCTGTCCCTCCAATCCAGCTCGCCAGCAGTCCGCGCCGTTACTTTGGACTCAGCCCCGAAAACGAACTCACCTGCACCGGCAGGTCGAGCTCCAGGGAGCCGTCCCGCCATCGCCGCTCCAGGGAGTCGTTCGTGGACTGGGCCGAAAACCTGCAAGGATGGACAGACCGACGGCCATAGTTCTTAACGGATCAACGCCGTCAAATCGCGAGGAGATCAGCACCGGGGGGTAATCAAACAACCGACATGCTGGTTCCCTCGCCAGCGGCTCCGTTGCGCAACTATTCATCACCTCATCACAGCTGGTGTCCCGCCCCCTTCGTCCCTCATGCTGAGAGGCCGCCGCCGCACCTGATAATCTCCCCCCGGCTGTTGCGCGCCAGGATGTGCTGGGCCGGGTACAGCCCCGGGAAGGCGCTGGACGCCGCCACCGCCGACCAAATAATGGCGTTGGGCGCCGTCAGGTAGTTCAGCAGCCGGGGCGGCTCGTTGGTATCCGCGGGGCATACGGTCACGTTGAGGATGCGGCCTGGGGGGGGGTAGGCAGGGCGGCAGGGTGCGGGGAGAACGGTCGCGGGGAGTTGTTGTGGGTCAGGCCGGCGCGGGAACATGTGTGGGTCAAGCAGTGCCGACTGGTAGGCCCTTGCCCCTCCGCCCGTGCGTCGCTCCCTCCCGGCAACCCACCAGTGCGCTCGTACGCCTCCAGGAAGGTCGAGTCGCCAATAAGCGATCGCAGCTTCTTAATCATGTACGACATGTCCTGCACGGCGGCGGCGGCAAAAGCGTAAGATAGGAAGACAGAACATCCATGCTCCCCAACGGGAAGCAACGGAGCATGCTCAACGCGCCAAGGACATCAGGTATGCACGATCGCAGGTGGCCCCGCGCGTCCCATGCGCTTCGCACCAACAAAAGCGCCCACACCCGCCGGATACCCTTCAGGACCGTCGCCGCGTTAGTGGCTCCCCATGCCACTTTCCCCCCACTCCCAATTCCCTGCCCCTCAGGTTTCGTCCTTGCCTGCAGACTGCCCTTGTTGATGAGGTGCTGCACCAGCTCCACCGCGCGGCTGTTGGAGAAGAAACCCACATCGAACTCGTCCAGCCGGGAAAACAGGTCGCGCAGCTCGGCGTCCGTGCGGGTGGCGATGATGCCGCACACTGGGGGAGGGGCGGGGGGGGGAGGCGGAGGCGAATCGGCAAGAGGAGAGGAGAGAGAGAGTGTATGTGTCTGTGTGGGAGAGAGTGTGTGCAATCTCAGCCGCAGGAAGGCGCAGAGGTGCGGTAATGGGGAGGCGAAGAATAAG
This sequence comes from Yamagishiella unicocca, assembly GCA_003116995.1. Lineage (NCBI taxonomy): Eukaryota > Viridiplantae > Chlorophyta > Chlorophyceae > Chlamydomonadales > Volvocaceae > Yamagishiella > Yamagishiella unicocca. The sequence goes on from BDSL01000004.1 coordinate 1,590,956, forward strand.
CAAGGTGCGTGGATATTCCGCAATCGCGCCTAGCGCCAATCCTCAACAGTCGTTTGCGCCGCTGCGTTCAGTGGCCCTCCCGCCCATTTTAAACCCCGACACACTCCCATCTAAGCCAACCCAGGAAGGCCGGGCAACAGCCCCTCTGTGCTCCCGTAGGCGGTAACCGGCCATCCTCGACACCGGAGTTGGCCCGGGACCAGTCGCCGCTCACGCCCGTCCTCCGCACCCCATACGCTGTCACCCCCAAAACCCAACAGCTGCCGCCTTGCCACGTGTTGCGGCCTACGGTCCCGCTCGATGCCTTGCTGTGTCCCCTCTTAACGTCAATGCTAGCCGCCGCCGCCCTCCATGCTCTGGCCCCTCCGCCGCGTCTCCGCAAAAGCCTCCGCTTCCCCTTTCAAATAGCGACGGTTAGGCATGATACCTACTGCCCAATGTACGGACGCCTTTACGGGGGGGATGCCGTGTTGCAATTGCATCCTTTTGCTCCATAACAGCGACATCTAGCACAAATATTGGGGGTCACCTGGCAATATTTTTATTATATACCCGGCGCGTCAATGTATGCCTGCGTGGGCATTATCCCTTTTCTCAAAACATGGCGGCTCGCTTCAGCTTCTCAGCTATGCAATGAAGCCTCGCAACTGCCGCCAGCCGGCCATGTGTATCCCCTCGTTGCCTGCCCACGCAGCAAGTGCTCCATTGCGGCCGTACCACGGCCCCCCTCGCAACGCAGCCCTGCGCGGCTCCCAGCCCTTCGCCACCGCCGCCACCACCGCCGCAGGGCTTACCAATGGACCCCACGCTGCTGCCTGCCAGCACGCGAGGCAGTAGCTGCTGCTCGAACAACGCCTTCACAACGCCGATGTGGAAGGTGCCCAGGCCTCCGCCGCCCGACAGCAGCAACGCCGTGCGTCCAAACGTGTGGCGCGTCTCGCGGAAAAAAGCCAGCTTCTCCTCCGCCCGGAGTTCGTCCTGCGTCGTGGCATCGACACAAAGCGAGTGAGCAATGAAAGAACATGTGCCCGCGGAGGCGCATGTGTGAGAGTATTTTGGCAGGAAAGGCTATGAGCAACTGGCGGGAGTCTGAGCATGGCCCATAAGCACGGCGTACACGTCTGGTCCCATGGGTGGCAGCGCGCCGCACGGGAGGGAGATTCAAAAATTGGTATGTGTGTGCGTGACCATTACAGATCGGGTACGGCGCGTGGGCCGTATTTTTACGGTAGCAAGGTGAGGCAAGGTAATAATAGGCGGCGGCGGTGAGGAAGAGGAGGCGGCGGGCAGCCAGAAGCGCATCCTCACCTCCGGCCACTCCACCAGCTGCATGAGCTGATCCTTCATTTCAGCCAGGTATCGGCCGATGTCGTCCGGCACCGAGACAAAATGCTCATGCAGTTGACTGCGGCGAAGCAAGGGCAGTAAATCCGCTGTAAGACATACCGGTAAGAATCGCGTCTACGCAGAGGATATGACAGGACAGCCCTTCCCGCATGGATAACAGCACGGCACTAGGAAACATGCATGTTGTTGAGGAGGTCGGGGGAAGGGGAGCGTACGCAGCCCCGATATCCCCCACCCGCCAAACCCCCCGCCAGGACGCGTACCTTTTTGCAATATTGGCTATGTTGCGGATAAGGTCCGTGCGTAGCGCCAGCATAATCTCTTTGACGTTTCCAGGCGTGCGGATGGAGCGCAAATGGTTTGTCTTCTCAAGCAGTAGGTTCCGGTCATACAGCCGAGCCGCGCGCCGCGTAGAGACGTCAGCGGCAGGCAAGTACGCCTCCTCCAGTGCATAGAGCTGCTCTGCAACCTCGCGCCACTGCTCGTAACTACTGGCTGCCGCTAGCAAGCGCCGTAGGCAGGCGCGGCGCCGGTGACGGGCGTCCATGCGCTCCTGCCATTTCTTCGCTGCGCTGGTGACGACGCCGAACGCTACAAGCGTGGCTGTGGGTAGGTAAACACATAATAAAGATAAGTCAGTGCCAGGATTTGATGGCGGCGTGCATCGGCACCGCCGTGCTGACCTGGCAACGACCGCCCCCGCATCCGGTTGCTGGCCTGAGGGGCACTCACCAAGTCCCAGGTGCCAGTTCTTGACGTCCGCACCCATATTTCTCTTGTAGACTCGTGCTAGCTTTGCGTGTGGCGGCAAAGCCGGCGACGACAGCCAGCCTATCGCCTTGAGGACTTGGTGCTCAAAGTGTATCGCGACCGTCAGGAAGCTCTTGCCCAACCACAGGTTGAGAGCAATTAGCTTCCCGATGGGCAAGCTGAGTGCCCACAGGACCTTCCAAAGCGCCAGGACCGCCACGTTCGTCATGAAGCTGAACAAACGGGTTGAGATGTCCACCTTGCCACTCTTACGGGATACCCTCATGGCGTCCTTGTGTGCTAGAGTTACCATTCTTGCTTGTATTGAGTAAAAGGATTACTGAACGCGGCCCCTCAGCAACAGTTACAGCACCTTCAAACACACGTCAGCCTGCCGTACCAGTCTGGCTTGGGGCTAAAGCTGCTGCGACGAGTATATGGGAAAATAGTGGAATTTTATGACTTCCTTCAAGTTCCTTTGCCAGAACGTGTGAGGCGTTTGGTATGTCCTTCCGTTGCCGTTGCTGTCGTTACACGCCAGCCGGGCTACAACGCCAGCTGGGCTCAACGCGGCAATTCTGCTAGCCTTAATAACAGGGCGTTAAGGATAGGAAAGTAGGAGCCACATGCCATGTCGCGTGCACCCGCAAGAATGATGTCGTGACCCACCGCACCCAAATGGACGCCACGCTCGCAGTGTGAGGTCGTGTTACCTGAGCACCAGGCCGAAGATTCGGTGCACGAAGAAGGTACACTGGCGGCTTGTTTTCGCCATCACATGTACAACTGTGGGGTGTCGGCTGGTTCCGCCCCCCAATCTGCGCACAAACCCCGAATCAACGTCCGAGCCAACGCCCGAACTGGTGCCACGCATGATGGTTATGCGTAGGAGGTGAAGGGAAAAAGTGGCTGAATGGTACCGTGCCCATACCGTGGGAACTCCGTGGATTCTTGGGTATTGTCAGATAGCCTCAAACGTCACCCTAGAGGTGACTGCGCAAGCTCCCCTCAAAGCGCAAAGGGCTCGGCCCAGCATGGACATTAGGGTATGATGATGTACATTGGCAAACAAAATTGTGGTTTGTATTGGCGTGTATTGGTAAGACAGGTTGCAATTTTCAGAGGCACCCATGGAACCCATAGGGGTGATAAGGGCTAAAACGGGTCCAGCAGCCCGGGAGTGAGTCCAAGTAACGTGGCGAAGCTGTTGAAGGATGGGTTCGCAATGGGTTAACGGCCATAAGGTGGTGTGGGCAAGCACCTCGTGAACTTAGTCCTGGCCTCCCCTGGCCTTCCTTACTACCCAATGTGTGTTGGGCTGAGCAATCCGAAGAGCGCATCACGGCATCAGATTGCTTCTGCCCACCACAATGGTACGCTGTATATGACCCACATACAGCGTACCCTGCCCCTCATCGGTGCCTGCAGTCCTGTACCCGATGACACGCCCTCGCTCGCTGCAGCTGCAGGCATGCGTCTGGACTACACGGTCGAGGTTAGAGCGGCCCATAGCGACCACATGCACGTGTGCGCATGACACGGCTTAACGTACCCCAAGCCCATACCACGTACTTGCACGTAGCTGCTCCGGCCTCGATAGGCTTCGATCGGGAATGTTGGGGATTTTTGTATCGAACCGGTTCCATAAACTCTTGAACCCAAAACAGGCCACACCCTTTCGCACCATGGCGCCACCTATCCGTTGCCTTTCCTTGGGCATACCTGTTTTTACGACATCGCATACCGACGGGTGCTGAGCTATTTCGCTATGCATGCATTGCTCGTACGGGCCATAGGGAAATAGGGTAAAAAACACCACACAAACATACCGGAGTCCTCCACGGATAGTAATTTCAGATCGGATAGGTGTGTGTAAGCTGACATACCTTCCATACGTAAGGGCGCATGATATGGTTGTGACACACACGGCACGCCAGCAGGTTGAAAGCGTGTATGGCTATTTCTTTGCAGTCAAGAAGTGTCCATGTTCATACGAGTACCGGTATGTTAGAGGTAAAAGGCTGAAGGATATCTAAACATTAGGAAGCGGGAGTGAAGGGGAGATCAAGCTGTCAACCTATGACAACTGGTCGTACATTTCGGGTGTTCGCTCGAGAAGGCCGCAAGTCGCGACAACGTGTTGTGATATGTATATGCCCAAATCATACATTCGAGTATCGTATAGGTAAATCGTATGCTCTACAACGCAAGAGCTTCAGAGGCAGCACTGCGCGGCCTATCCACATTAACTAATAGTCCATATAATATTTCAAAGGTACTCCAGGATTAGTTATGACATTGATACCACCGGAGTACCACGTTTTAGGTACTCAAGCTTATGCGTCGATGGCTAGGAAAGATAGCTAGGCGGCGATATCGTAGTAGGCATCCGTTTATACATAATGTCTCCAACAGTAGCGGTGAGCTGCATTGGTTCTGCTGTAGTTGTTGCGGAAGGCCAACGTCCGTCCGCGGACAACCTTGCTCGCAGACATTCCTTGTAATATGAGAATCCTTTGGATACAAAGACACGTCTTTTCATGGTTACTTTAGTTCCTGCGTAGGCTACCGGTATGTCGGAAAGTCTTTTGCCCTGGAAGCAGCAATAATCAAGTCCTCCCCCTGGTTACCCATACGCAGGCAACTAACGTCATCGGCGAATTCGAAGAGGCAAGTAATCGGCCGGTATTGGGGCCTGTGGCACCGGTTGGCGACGATTGCTAGGCCGACGCCGCCGCGTGGCCACGGTTCTAGCGCAGCCAATTCATCTCGCAGTGATGTCATACTAGGACCTGCCCCGGAGCTCATGGAGGCGCTAGAAGGGTCGGACGGGGCCAGCTTCTGGCTTGCAGCGGCCTCAGTACTGCCTGCTCCCCCCATCGCGCATCCCCAGTCCCATGTCTCCATCACCTACCAGCGATACGGTGCTTGGTCAATATGTGCCTGTTCATGTGATGGGTGGCAGCAGTCGGGTTTGGGCTGAGCGCGGGGAGTGGCTGCGGGCGCACTGCGCTGCGGTTGCACCGAAAAACGACCGCCCGCTCGCCAGCATAGCCATGGGATGAGGCCGGCGGAAGCCACCCACGAGCCGCCTGCCACGGCGCTTGGCATCCGGCAGAGGTCAACACTGGACGGCGGGGGCGAGTAACGATGGCGCCGTTGCGATGCTGCACCCTCGTCTGCAGCTCCCAATCCGCACCCTAGGGGATCCTCGACCCGGCCTGCCGGCCTGCAAGCCGGCACGCCGGCTGCCTCTTGCACCGCAGCCATGCCTAGCACGGAGCTCTGTAGGCACCAGCCGCCCAGCGCCAGCGCTGCCGCACCCTCCTGGCACCGGGTCTTCCGGCTGCCGTCCCCGCTCCCCTGTTTCTGTATCGGCTCACGGATTCTCCTCTCAACGCTCCCAGGACATCAAGGGCTACGGCAGCGTCACCTGGGGCCAACGGGTGAATGGCACTGACCCGTTGCTGGTGGGCGTGTCGCGAGCCGCCAAGGCTCAGGTGGGGCGGGCGGGGCCGCGGGAGGGGACGTGGGAGGAAGGCGGCGTGGCGGTGGAGCCCAGCAACGCGCGCGTGACGCCGGGCACAGCTGTTGTGTGGCACAAGTAATAGAGGACGGTATGATTCGACATTAGGGGATTGCCTGGCGGCACATCGATGCGTCCCAGCAGCCGGTGTGCGTTGGCGATGTGGGTCGGGGGCAGGGTGCCGGTGACTGTAGGCGACAAGGATGGAAGAGACCCCGGGATGGGCTTGGCTAGCCACCGCGGTGCCGCATCGCATCCCTTGAGGTTGCCTGCTGAAGGCGGTGTGGTGATGTGGGTTGTGTTGGCCGCGCACGTGGGACACGCCAACTGTTGCCCATGGGTGGCCCCCGTAATGCTGCCCGGCGCCCACCTACGCGTCCTGTACTGCAACACGTGCGCCGCCCACCACATGCAGGCTGCTGGGGGCGGCGGCAGTGTGACCACCGCGCAGCGTATCATGCAAGCTAACGGAATTAAAGCGCCGAAGCGGCCGCCCCCGGTGGTGGTGCCGCCGCCGCCGCACGCGCCAACCCCGGGGCCGTATGCCGCCGGGCCGCACGCCGCTGCCGCCGCCGCCGCCGCCAAGCAGCGGGCCCCCAAGCTGGCTGACGTCATCGAGGTGAGGAGGATTGGAAACTCGGCGGGGCGCTTGGCGGTCGGCAGTTGCCCGAAATGAGCCCTGGGGTTGAGGTGGGTCGAGCCGAGGACCATGGCCTCACCCGCCGTCCTTACTCCTGACCTTTCCCCTCTCTTCCCCCGCCGGCCTGGGTCCCTGCCGAGTAGGAGCCGCAGCCGCCCGGCTGCTGCTGGGCATTCTTCGGCGGCCGCGCAGCGGCACCCAGTGCCCGGCCCGGCCCGGCCAATGACTCCGGGCACCTTCCCCCTCCGGCCGCGAGGGGCCTCACGGGGTCCGCGTCAGGTGTGCCCAGGGGAGCGGCGGGTTGGAGGCTTTGCCGGACGCGGGATCGGGTTCGGGAAGCGGAGGGGCCGTCGCGGGCGGGTTGGAGGCGGAAGACGCACAGCGCTGGTGTGTGGCCTGTCGAGCTACAGCCGTGAGGGCCCACAACGAACGACGCGGTGTGTCGAGGAAAGCGCTTCGTCCATCTGGTTTTAGTTAAGATAGGAGCCGTGAGGGTAGTGGTGCAGCCAAGTTGTGCTGTCGAGCCGGCCAGGGAAAGGGCCGCAGTCGCAGTGGCTGACCTGGAGCTCAGCCTGTGCCTGTGGCGGGCCTGAGGCGAGTGAAGGACGCGCCTTCATGCACTGGTGGACGCCCATTCGCGCCTTGTGGCACCGGACACCGCAGCCTCCCTCTCCTTCTTGTTCGCGCCTGGGCCTTTTGCGTGGCACTCCATCCCTTCGCCGGGAGCATTCGAGCAGCACAGCAACTACCCCCTCGGCCACTGCTGCCGCCGCAGGTCGAGGTGCACCGAGTGTGGTCACGTCGTCATTCCGGCAGGTGCGGTGTGCGGCGGCAAGGGTCGGGGTTTGCGCGGACACGTCCGTGCTGTTGAAGCTCCTGGGTGCAAAATGCGTGTTTAGGGGCTGGGTGTTTAGGGGCTGGGTGTTTAGGGGCTGGGAGTGCGCTGTGGTGGCAGCTACGGGGCTGGGTGTTTAGGGCCTGGAGTGCGCTGTGGTGGCAGCTACGGGGCTGGGTGTTTAGGGGCTGGGAGTGCGCTGTGGTGGCAGCTACGGCCTGCTGCTGCCTTCGGCGCCGCGCGTCGCGCCATCTGACCTCTCGCGAGCCCCAGGGCCCTCCCCTTCCCCTCCTCCGCCTCCGCCTCCGCCTCCTCCTCCGCCGCCTCCGCCTCCTCCGCCGCCTCCGCCTCCTCCGCCTCCTCCACCGCCTCCTCCTCCCCGCCTCCTCCTCCGCCTCCTGGAGGCGTCTTTCACCGCATCTGACCCAGCCCCTGCTGCGCCCTCCAGGCCAACCAGTCCATCAAGCGGGTGCCGCAGTCCGCCCGCTCGCGCGGCGCCTCTGCGCGCTCCGCCCGCGGCAACTCAGCCTCCCGGAGCGAAGCCACTGCTATCAGCAACTGGGATGACGCATCTGACGGGGAATTCGAGGAGCTGGAGGTAAGGCGTTGGGTGCATTGGATCAAAATGTAGCTAAACATAATTTGTGCCGTCCTTTGACGGATGCGTTTTGGAGGGAAGCGTGAGATGTGCTGCTCAGGGGAGAGACATTGTACGGGGAGGAAAGGGTAGAAAGGGAGGCGGCTCGGCCCAGCCTGGGCCGGCCGGCGTTACCACGTGCATCTCGCTGCGCCCGCCGCACCATGCCTGTCCTCGCTGGCTATGTTTAGAGCCGGTATGCCGTCCCACCCGACCCCACCCCCACACCTGCCCCGCCCCAAACCACACTTACCCCGCGCAGGACTTCATCGATGAGGACACCACTAGCTTGCACGCCGACAACAGCAGCGTGGTGGGTACTGGGTACTGGGTACTGGGTACTGGGTACTGGGTACTGGGTACTGGGTACTGGGTACTGGGTACTGGGTACTGGGTACTGGGTACTGGGTACTGGGTACTGGGTACTGGGTACTGGGTACTGGGTACTGGGTACTGGGTACTGGGTACTGGGTACTGGGTACTGGGTACTGGGTACTGGGTACTGGGTACTGGGTACTGGGTACTGGGCTCGCTCTTCGCTCGCGAGCTTTTGCGCTGCGCTACCGCGCACTTGCGCACATGCTTGCGCACATGCTTGCGCACATGCTTGCGCACATGCTTGCGCACATGCTTGCGCACATGCTTGCGCGCTACGCGCAACCCTGCTGCGCGCGCGCTGAAAGCGCGCACAATTGCTTGCTGGCAAGCGCGCGACTGGGTACTGGGTACTGGGTAGTGGGTAGCTCCGCCCGCCGCGGCAATACTAAAAAGCCTACCCTAGCCTGGTTGCTGCTTTCCCGCCTTTTCCGCTGTTTGCCCTGTCCAGCGAACCTGCCCTGCTCTTCCTCTTAACTATCACTCCTCTGCCTCTCCCCAACCCGCGCACTTCAACGCCTTGGTTTGTCGGCCGTGGATTCGCGGGTTATCTTTTACACGCACCGCGCACCTGATTCCCTGCCGCCGCAGAGCGTGCGTGAAGACGCATCCCCGGTCTCCACCGGCGCCGGCGGCTCCCGGACTCCCTCCCGAGCCATGTCAAACGCCATCATCGCCTACGCCGCCAGCAACAAGGCGATACCGGTAGGTCTCGGGGGGCTAGGCGGGGATCACTGCAGCCGGCTCTGCCCGCCCTCGCTTCGCTGCCGTTTACTGCACGTGCCGCCATGCCCGCATTTCCGTCCCCAACCGTCCTAACCGCCAACCGCTTGGCTTACGGGCCCCCAAACCCCTGGGCACGCGTTGCAACGCAACGCGACGCAAACCCACCTACCCACCCGCGTCCACGGGTCTTCCTCGGAACCCACCCTCAGAAATCCATCCTCAAGAGCGCCAAGCGCGACAGCATAGTCGGAGCCCACGCCGCCGACGCCATGCAGGCGGTAAGGGCAGGGAGCGCGGTGGGAGGGATTGTAAGGAAGCCTTTTCATTGGCGCTTAAGAGATACGTGAAGCTGACCATGGAAAGGTTTGGGAAACTCGTTTGGGGAGGAGGAAGAGGAGGCGGGGAGGAGGAGAAGGTGGGGAGGAGGAGGGCTGCGCGGTAGTGGGGGTCTTGGAAGGCGGTGTTATGTTTCTCCGGTTTCGGACGAGATGTTTTTGTTCTCCCTCGCGCCCCAACCTCCCGTCCCGCATAACCCCACCTCAGGTCGAGCTCGTCGGCCGCAGCCGCGTCGTACTCACCGACGGCGACGACGAGCCCCACAGCCCCCAGTACAACCCAATGTACGGCGGGTCCACCGTACCGGCGATGCCCACGTACGGCCCCAGCGCGCCGCCCGGGTTCGCGTCCACATCCATAGGGCCCTCGGGCTTCAGGGTCGGTCCGCAGTCGCCGCAGCTGCCGGTGGTGGCAGGGTCGGTCGATGGCAGCAGTGCAGCCTGCGGCGCCGGCGACTGGCAGCACATGGCCGGGGGCGCGCAGAACGGCGGCGGCGGTGGCGGCGGCGCCGCAGGCGCCGGGTTGCGGACAGGTCCTCCGAGCCTCAAGCTGACGGCCGAGGAGTTGCTGGTGGGGAGGAGCGGCGGCGGCGAGGGAGGGGGTGGTGGTGGTGGTCTGGCGAGATGCGTCCGTCTGAAGCGGGGCCGGAATAGCGAGGAAACCCGCGGACGCGGGGACCTGGGAAGCGGGGCAGGTGGGGGAAGGTATCATGAGAACTGCCCCTGGACGCCTGCGGACGTAGCGGCTCTAGCTGTATGGTGCCTGGGCTTCTCCTATCCTCACCCATGTTTTCCGTACACGCGTTTCCTTGCCATCCTCACCCACTGTGCCCATGCCTCCGCCTATCGCGCCACTATGACGACCACAGGGTTTGTTGATGGCCCAGGGCAAGCTCACTGAGTATGACGTACAAGAACTGGGGGTGAGGCCTGTAGGGTGGGGGTGTGTGGGGCGATTGCGGCGGGTTTGCGGTGAAAGGGGCTGAGGCACGGATTGGGGGAGAGGTGGAGACATGTCACACACGTGCACATGATGGCAGCCGACAGCCGGCACCGTGGCCGATGAATCGAGGCGGGTGCCGATTGGGGCGCATGGGTGGATGCAGAGTTGCAAGGCGGGGGAGGTTTTGCCGATTCTATCGTCTCACCACAACCCCAAACGACGCGGTTCTTCACCTGCTGGCCCCTAAAACCACACCCCCCCCTGGCCGCCGTGTCCGCAGCTGTCTCCCGGTCCGGATCTGAAAGGGTGTCCAGGTAAGTTGGGGGCGTTTTGCAGCGGTGCTTGCCAGAGCCAACGCCTCGTGGTTGCGTGCCGCATGACCCGGGGCGCACGAGGGTCAACGGTGCACCTTCATTGTCGTACTGCTATGGCGAAGGCGGAAAGCGAAGGCGCTCGTTCTTCTCTCCCTCCCCTGCTGACCCAGCTCCCGACCCCGTGGCCCCGGCCCCGCACCGCACCCCCTCGCGACCGGCAGGACACCCCGGGGGCAGCCCCGTGGCACACTCCCCGTCCAAGTTCGTGCCCGGAAGCGGCGGCAGCGGGAGCCCCACGGCAAACAGCCAGGGCTCCGGAACCAGCCAGACCAAGCCCTCCGCGGTGGAGGCAGTCCCGGGCTGGCCACCTTCCATCCCGCCCTCCCTGGCGCAGCTACGTGGTAGTGAAAACAACACGTCTCTGCAGCGGGTCCGGTTCGGGTCGCAGCAGGTGGGCGCTGCGGTAGTCGGGCGGGTAGGGGGGCATTGCGGGTAGGGGGGCATTGCGGGTAGGGGGGCATTGCGGGTAGGGGGCATTGCGGGTAGGGGGGCATTGCGGGTAGGGGGGCATTGCGGGTAGGGGGCATTGCGGGTAGGGGGGCATTGCGGGTAGGGGGGCATTGCGGGTAGGGGGGCATTGCGGGTAGGGGGGCATTGCGGGTAGGGGGGCATTGCGGGTAGGGGGGCATTGCGGGTAGGGGGGGGTAGGGGGCGTTGCGGGTAGGGGGGCATTGCGGGTAGGGGGGCATTGCGGGTAGGGGGGCATTGCGGGTAGGGGGGCGTTGCGGGCAGGGGGGCATTGCGGCTCAGAAGGTCTGGCAAGCGGGTGCGGAGGTGCAGGGCCGCACGGTTAGCGGGTAGTGGTTGAAGATGAGGGTTGGGGGTTGCTGCTTGGTGGTTGGAGCGATGCGGGGGCGCGGGTGCTGCGGGCGTTTCCAAGGTGGGTTACACCATCCGCACCGCACCCTAGCGCACCGAGCTGCGGCGGCTCCCGTCAACCACCCCTTGGCGCCGTCCTTCTGAAGCCATCACGGACTCCTCCTCCACTGCAGGTTGCGGGCACCAGCGGCGGCGGCGGCTCCCGTGAGCTGGCGCCGGCGCTGGTGTCGAGCGGCAGCCACCGAGTGCGCTTCGGAGGAGACGACCCGGCGGCTGAGGTACGCGGGCGGCGGGGTGTTTGATACGAACCCGTAGGTCGGCACTCAAAAATTATGAAAGTGGGGCGGGTCCCAGCGCGAGAGATTGGCCCCCTAACACGACATCCCCCACCACGGACCTAAGTGTCAAGATTTGAGACAATCTGGATTCTCGAATATTCTGGCTTGAGGAAACCCTGGATATGAGATAATAACTGGATTTGAACAAATCTCTCTACACTTTGAGGAAATCTGGTTGAAAACAACCTGGCTATGGACAGTTTTGGTTGCTGTTTTCGGGCATGTCACCACCGGCGGGGTGAAAGAGGCGCACGCGCTCCCAAGTTTTCTACTTCACTTGCGCCCCGCGCCGCTGACCCTTGGGTCACTGTTTTGGCGGGAACGCAAGCTCGTCCACTCACCCATCGCTGCCTCCTCGCGGCGCAGGTTGTAAGGACCGGGGCACCGGTGGCGGAAGAGAGTGAGAGCGGCAAGCAGCACCTCCACTCGGACCTTCACAACCACCACCAAGTACAGCACACGCCACAGCCGCCGCCGGGGCCGAACCCATATAGGCAGCCCTCAGCGGTGTTGGAAGGCTCCCTGGACCTGGAGGGGGTCCTAACCAACACGGACGTGCTGCGCCTTGACAACGACCAACCGCCTGAGCCGCGGTGCGGGTGGGGTGGGGTGTGGGTGGGTTCGGGAGAGGGCTCACGGCGGTTGCGGGTAAAGCGGGGAAAGTGGGCAGGACGCCGAAGCAACATGTAAATACGCGTGCCGGGCTGGGGGGAGGCGGCAGCAGTGGTGGGCGGGAGGCAGCAGCAGCAGTGTTTATTCTCCTATAGAGAATCCGCGAATCCACGGCCGACAAACCGTGGAAAAAGGTGGGGGTGAAGCGGGTTTCGTAGCAGGGGCATACGGGTCGCGCAATCAGCCTCCTGTCGAGCAGCCCGAGCAGGGATCGGAAGGCCGCCATGGCTGCCGGCCCAACCACTACGCCCATCACTCCACCGGACTCACGTCATCTGGGCCCTGCTCCCCCCCTTGACACTTTACCGGCGGTCCTTTTCTGTAACCCCTCCGACACTTCCCATGTCGAGGAGCCGGTTCTCTTCTGTAACCCCGGGCGCCGCATTGCACCCCGGGTCGCAGGGTCGTGCCCATACGCGGATTGACGACCAGGGAGGCGGCGGCGGCGGTGTCAGCAGCAGCAGCCGGCGTCGCCGTGCAGCGAGCGAACGCTGAGGCCCTTCGGCTGGGACCCGCGCCTCAGGTCCCCCCCCAGTCGGCAGCCGCCGCCGCCGCCGCCGGTCAGCACCGGCCGGCTTATCTTCGGTCGTCAGACAGCGGCGTGCTGACGGCGGCGGGGCCGCTGGTGTACGGCGCCGCCAGCAGCATCAACAACGCCGCCGCCGCCGCCGGCACCGCAGACGTCGCCGCCAGGTCACACTTGGCGACCACGCTGCTCCCCGCACGTCACACGTGCTGCGGTCACCCGGGGTCAGTGACGGCCGGTGGTGGAGGGGCCGCTGTGGTGAGGGGGGCGCAGCCGTTGCGAATCTCAACCACCGGGCCGGTGGTTATCAGCTCCGTCCCCGCGCCGTTGATGCTGGCGGACCTGTCCTCGCGGCCTGGAAGCGCGGGGAGCAACAACAGCATCCCGTCGTACAACCACTGGGCGCCGTGTGCGGTCACGGCGGCGGCGTCGGCGGGGGCGAACGTCACCGCCTCCGCCACCGCGGCGGTTGGCGCCGGCCGTGCGTCAAACGCCAGCCTCGGCGAGCTCAGCTTTCTTGGCGGCGGCGGCGTCAGGTCCGCGGAAGGGGCGGCTAAGGGGACGTTTGGGCGGAGCGGGCCGAGCGCGGCGGCGGCGGCGACGGCGGCGGCGGCGGCGACGGCTGCAGGGAGTTGCATGGGTGCGGTGGACCGACTCGCGCTTCGCAAGCTGCAGGTGAGTGGGTGTGGTTACACGACATAGTGTAGTGTGTGTAGTGTGTGTAGTGTGCAGTGTGCACCCAGGACCCAAAGCCCAAAACCCGCCTCCGCACTCGTTATGTTCCGGCTGCTCCGCCGACGCAGTCTCACATGAATAAGAGCGGTGCCGCACGCAACGGCAGCGCCAGCTCGGACGCGTCGGGGGCTCGCTCGCGGCCGCAGCGCGTCACCTCCAAGAGCAACTGGATCCACGATGGCGACGGCAGCTCGGGGAGCGCGGACCGCGATGGTGGGTGGAGAGGAAACCTCCGTGAACCGAAATCGAAGGAAACGGAATACCGGTACTACGGTCGCTGGAGGAAACGTCTTTAGCCTACGTTGGTGTGGTATGGGGTGGGGACGGGACGAGGGTGCACTATTTGGCTTGGCTGTCAGGTACGGGAAGCCGTACTCGCACTGCGCCCACAAACCGCCAACTGGTGAACACACTACCCTCGATCTCGTAGCACCCTTCCACGCCCACGTTCCAACGCGTCCAGCCCCCCCTCCCCTCCCTCTCCCGCCCCCCTCACTCCCACAGGCGCCGAAGGCCGCCCCGGGGGGGGCCAGCAGCTGCTGTCTCGCACCTCCGTGGGCCGCTCCGTTCGCTTCACTGCGCCCGTGGTCTTCGAGCTGCACCACGAGATGGACGACGAGGAGGAGGAGCGGGGCGCGGTGGCGGCGGCGGCCGCGGCGGCGGAGCGCAGCAGGGCACACCGCGGCCACAATGCCAGCGGCAGCGGCAGCGGCAACGACGTCAGCGGCGAAGACCTGTGCGGTGACAGCTTCTTCAGCATCGTGGGCAGCGGCGGCGGTGGTGGGGATGGCAAGGACAGCAGCAAGGGCGGGGCATGGATCTAGGCGGCCTGGCATCAAGGGCGGGGCATGGATTTAGGCGGCCTGGCAGCAAGGCACGGCGGGGCGCAGGCAGCGGGGATCATGTTGGGTCCCGGCGGGGTGAGGCGGGGTTTCGAGGAAGACCCGTGGATGCCAGAAAAAACCGTTTAGAACAGACGTGAGGTGGGGTGAGTGGGCGGGGCAGGACGTGGAGTGCACAACGCAGTTCGAGCGAGTTAGCGAGGCGGCGGTTGGCGGAATGCATGAACATGCAAAGCCCAGGTGAATCCATTAATTCATTTTAAGGGCAGGTAACTGGCGAGGGTGGCTGGAGCGCAGCGCTGTGACCCGTACGTTGTATTATCTGCGGTTGGTGGGGGGAAGGGGAAGATCAGAGCGTGCTGTGGCGTGCAGAGGCCAGTAAACGCGGGCGCCGGGCAGCAGGCAGGTGAGCGCACGGCCCCAGGTAACACTCCATTCGACGTGGCAACCGAAACACGTACCGGGTGACCGCATTTGCCCCATTTGCGGAGACCGTTCTTCACGAAGACCTTGTCCCATATGGGAGGAAAGCGAAGTAAAATTGCACTGGAGTGCACAAAGCAAGGCTGGTCCAGGGCTCTTGGCTAGGCACGGCACGGGGTCGTCCTGGGCCCTGACCCGGGGGGTCCGGCGGCTCGGTGCGGCTGCAGAGTGCGTTCCTGCAGCCGAGGGACGGAGGCCGACTGGACGGAGTGGCGCGGTGGGGCGCCCGGTTGGCGAAAGGTGCGGGTGTCGGTGCGTCGGTCGGTGCCCCGAGCTGCCGCAGCGCGGCTCGCACCGCCCGGACGCGGAGGTACGACAACAACCGCCGGACGCGGAGGTACGACAATAACCGCCGGACGTTAACCGCGGAGGTACGACGACAGGCGCCGCGTGCTGCATCGGGCGGCACGCACAGCGGCAGCGGCGACTGGGTCGTCGTGCCCCCCCCCCGCCGTCTTGTGGCTGTGGGTAGGGCGCCATCGCTGGTGGTAACGTACCTAGTGCGCTCGGACGCCGGTGCGTGTGTCTTCATGAAGGCAGGCCGTATGGCGGCGCGCGCTATGAAGGCAGGCCGTATGGCGGCGCGCGGTATGGACTATGGAGGCAGGCCTTACGAGAGGTGTATCTGGCTGCGGGGCCCGCGGGTTAGGGTGGCGCCGGGGCCCGGGATGTGCAGCGACCCCGTGTCAACACCGGTACGTGTCGCAGCACTGCCGACGGCAGTGGGCCTGGTAGGTCGGCGCGGCGCGGCTGCCGCTGAGAAGTGGCTGCTGCATCGGCTTGGGGGTACATAAGAACGGCTTCCCATGGGGGCGGCTACAGTCCCACCCACAAGCGCACTGCTGCGTGTGTTGGAAAGTGTACCTTGGGCCGGGGGCCGATGGCCCACTGTGATTGCAGGGGCTGCTGTGCATGCGCGCGCGCGTTGCGCGCAGGACCGCAGCGACCCTTCGCGGCGGGGTGAGGTGCGGGGCGAGGGAGGGCAGACGAGCGTGGTTGGCTGCGTGCACGGACGTTGCGCAGGTCTTTTGTTCCTCTGCCGTGGGAACCTGGGAAGGGGTCGCCGCACTAAACCATCTTCTCGTATGTCGCTGTGAATGTGTCGTGGCTGGCAGCTCCGCAGCAACCCGAAAGAGACAGCATTGTTGTGTGTGTGTGTGTGTGTTCCAAAACATGCCGTGTGTTGTGCTGCGACTAGTGAGGGTAACCGACACGTGGTTGGTCCTGGCCGCTGCGCGACTTGCCCAGGGCTCCGGCCTGGCACCTTGTGAGGGAGTGACAACACGCGCATCTGTTTGACATGTCAGGGTGCACATGATGTCATGTGCGGAGGTGTGCGGACGTTTTCTTGTAGCGCGCGCCTGCGTATCCGCCACATGTCGCCCTGCTCGCACCGGCTATTGGGAGCAGAATTTATAGCGTATGCTGGCCGGCAATGTGGCCGCCGGCATTCGCCGTCTCAGTTTTTGTGACAAGCATGAAAGGAGTTTTGGGGGATGGACGGTGATGACGTTAACGTTTACGAAGGGTATCGCCGCCGCCCTTGAATAGTCCCCAGGAGGCGAGGCACTCAGTGCAATATCCTTGGCGGGCAATGGTAGCGGTAATGATACCAGTAATGATAACGGTAATGATACCGTAATGGCGGCGCTAATGGTCGCGCCAAATGCGCAGAAATACGTTCCAGGATTACCTAGTTCAGGGGGGTTTGAGAAGAAAAATCCGCGAATCCACGGCCGACAAACCGAGGGCGGTGAAGGTGATGGTCCAGTTCAGGGGGGGAAGGTTGGATGATGCGAGGACAAAGCTGTGCGCAGCCCACCCAACTCCAGACAAGCGAGGAAGTGCACGCTGCAGCTCGCTGGGCTGGGGTGAGACCCACGGTTACGGAGTCGTGACGTGCTGTAAGCACGTGTGGGGGTCTTTTCTGCTCTGGACCGGCTGGCGTAAAGTATGGTACGCACGGTGCCGGTGTTACCGTAACCTGCATTGTATGTTCCCGGGCTGCTGGTTGGTGGCGTGCACTTACACGTGTGGGTGTGTCCCCGGACTGCCCGCGTTCAGCATCAAGATGCATTGGATCCCGTGCGCGCTATACAGAGCTTTCACCGGAGCTGTCAGGCGACCAGGGGCGCTGACAAACGTCGTCTGTGGCCGCCGCATGGCGCCCTGGGGGCCGCTGTGGTGCAGCCGTCTCCCCTGGTTGCAGCAATGCACGCCAGAGAAGCAGGCCGCGGAACGAATCCAGTTGCGTGTGTTGCTGTTGTGCTTTCCTGGCTGGTGATGGCCGGTCGACCCCAGGCCTGATCCGTACGATGCCCGAAACGCTCACTCTACAACTGTCCAGCCTGTAGACGCAGTGGTACACATGTTTAGCGCCGTAAGTCACTACCGATCCCGGGTGCTGACCCGGGCACACCTTTCACCAGGCTGGAGCGCGGCCCACAGCTACAGCGTTGTTTGTGGCGCGCCGTTAAAGATGACAGGCACCGAAGTCCGCTACGTAGTGTCCATCTGTCTTACTGCGGCGTATCTAACCACGCACTCACGCGATTTTCCACACCAGCCGCCGTGCTCTAGATTCGCATCGCCGGAGCGGCACCGTAACCATGACTAGTGCCCGCGGAACGGCTATGCCGGTGCTAGGGCATCACACACCTCTCTCCCCCTACACACACCAAAAACCCCACCTGTCTCTTCGGATAACCCTGTACAGCCTGCACAGGGTCCGCAGGTGGTGAGTTGGACAAAGATGGACGAAGCGAGTATGGCCCGCGAACAGGCCCGTTTTCTTGTCCTGCGTTTGCCAGGGCTTGAGGACAATCTAACATCTTCTTATTAGGTTACAGGGACCCACGGAATGCTGATTTTCGCCTGGTATGAACAGTAGGGGAGAGGCCATGCCAGGCTGTGGGGCATAGGGACCCTTAGGGCACTGAGGAACAAGCTTTCATTCTTGCCCCTGCATTGATTGCGCGTGCTGCCTTCTCCTTGTGTTTGGTTTTGGTCGTTTTTGGCTTTTGCCCTTTCCCGGCCTGTGAGGGCGGGTTCTCTCGCCCGGTGACCTGTGTCGTGGTCTGGCCCATCGGGCTCGCCTGGTTGCGCTTCCGCTCTCGCAGCCGTTCAGGCTCCCTCGTAAATCTCGCAGTCTGACCGTTTCTTCCGTCTAAAGAGCGATTCCTCATGCTATTTCACAAAGCGGCGGTGTGAGCGCGCTGCGCTTACAAACGTGCACCCTCGCGCGCAAGCGCGCGCAACACCGTTGACGAGCACGTCCAGACAATCCGTTGACCATCACGTAGCCACCCTTTGCCTGGTTATTCTATATCTAATGTGGCATTAAGACATCAATCATGGTTTATCTGGATGGCTTCCTACCGCCTTCCGAAAGCAGTTACCTGTACGGAGCTCAGCCTCAGTCCGGAGTCAAGACGCTAGAAGCAAGACGATGATTTCTTAGGAGCATCATATACACAAGAACTTGCGCCTCAAGACTGTTCGGTTCTCCTTACATGAGAAACGGTGTCGACGTGAAACAGCGCAACGGTCGTCTTACGATACCTGACTCAACCCGAGGCCCAAGTCCCATGAGGTTAGCACAATAGTGTGTCCATTGTTTTAAGGTGTTATGTTCCACCCCAAAAACGTTGGCGGAGCTGGCTGGCAGGGTTCGCCATGGGAGCCGAGTCGCATGACAACCCTTATCAGTTACGATGTCAAAAGTAATTGCGGGCAGCAGGCATGAAAATAATGTGTATGGCAACGGGACACCTGACTAACAATGATGCTCAGTTTCGAGCAGGGTCGCGAGGTCCGCAATCCGACCACAACATAGCGCAAGTAATGAGGTTCAGTGCCTACCCTACAGGGAGCGTATGAAACTCGATAACGGGCAAATGTAAATCGAGAACTTCGCAGTATGCAACAAGGGCATACATAGTGTGGTAGAATCCCCGGGGACGTAAGAAAGGGGTGAGTGTATTACCCTAACTTGACCCACTTACACGTAATAATGGCTGGACCCAAGTTATTTGGTTATTGTGCAGTTTTGTAAAAACGGAGCGCACAGAGCGGCCGACCGAGTCGTCGAGCCCTAGCTGCCGCGCTTGCGAATCTTTCCTCTGTTACAAATGAGACGTATTCACACCAATTCCCCGCAATTTTACGCTGCCGTGTTATATTCTTCAGTCGTTAAAGCTTACTTCGTATACTCACTCTTCCTACTTCCACAATTTTAGGTTCTCGGCCGCGCTGCAGAATGCCACATAAGGACTGTGACTGATATGGAATTCGGTGCGCTGTCACTGTCGCGTGTAGAATGAAGAACCTCGTTTTCCGTACGGCAGTGGCGACCTGCAGACTTTTAGACGCCCAAGAAATATGCTAATTACATACGTGCATACGATAGGAGCAAAATAAGTGAAGTGTTCAGATGGGTTCAGGGCGCGATGCACGTCAATGGGCTGTTCTTGTTGGCGGGACTGCTTTTTCTTGTGACGTTTCAGTTGAGGACAGCTGGAGCTGGTTTGGACCCGCAAGCATACTTCTCTAATACGTGCCTTCACCGGTTGCAATTTGGCTTCAGGCAAGGCGGGTCTGGGCCCTGCTATAGTTCGCGACAGAGCGCCCAAAAGGGCCTTCGGACAGGACACATAATTGTTGAGAAGCGCCCGTCTCCGCATTGTCTGTGGCCGCATCGTCTTGGCAGGCGCTGCATGTCATGCTTCAGGCTAGACCTCGCGTGTCGTTATCCAACTTGAGGAGCCGACCTTATTTACTACTGTCTACGAGCATCAGAAGCTCAAAGGTTATCTACTAATACACCGTCAAAACCGTCTGTTGCCCGTCATTGCCTCACCAAATCCGCCGCACCACAGATGTGGCGGAAACCTCAACGCCAGTATCATCGCCGCACACATCGAGTTCTGCACTGCCCTACCAACGGCAGCGGCTGCGGAGTTACAAGTATGTTGACCGGGGCCGTTCCCATCCACCCGGCCCTCCCATGGTCGTCTGCCCGCTGCCTGCTTTCTGCTGCCCCATCACCTCTCCCTGCCGTTGCACTTCTGTCACCGATCCCGCCTATCGCCCATCGCACGCGCGCGTCCAACGCATGCGGGTTAACGGCGGCCCCCGCATCTGCTGCCCTGTCTGCCCCAGCCAATTACGCTCGCAGGCTCCTCGTCGTTGCTGCTGAACAAAGTCCGCGAACAGGTGTCAGCTCAGCGCTATGTGCTCGGCTACCCCGTATGCATCCAGACGCTAGGAGCTGACAGCGCTGCCGTCAGCTGCGGCGTAAGCATAGACGACGGCGGCGGTGCTGCTCTGCGCGGGCTGTCAGATCCGTCAGCAGATCCAACTTTGACCAGCTTAAGTAGCAATGCTGCTGGGGACCACGGCAGCTGGGCGGTGTCTGTTGGGTCGGCGCCTCCGTGGGACCTGGCCCCGGCCGCGGACGCCTGGCTTGTGGAGAGCGGCCAGGTTGGGGAGGCACAGCTGCGAGGTTACGCGGCAGAGCTGTCGTACGCTGTGAGGACTGCACCCGGCCTCGAGTGGTACGCCATCGAGCGGTCGCTGCGCGACTGGACTGGTAGGTGGGGTGCGGTGTGGTGGTGGGAGAGGGTTGGGGTACAAGCGCGGATCAGCCGCAGGTCGTGTTGTTTGGTTTGGTGCGGTTCGGTGTGGTGTGATGTGGAGACGGGTTAGCTCTGAAGGTGAGCACTGTGCGAGCTGGGGGATGATGGGGGGCTGTTGCGTGGGGCAAAAAAGTGGTGAGGGAAGCGGAACGGGGGCGTTCTGAGGCTGGGCAATTGCGACAGCAGCAGCATTCAGTGGGCAGCGTCGGCGTTCACATAGCACATGGCTGCAACACCGCGTCAGCATCACCGTCGCCATCGCCATCATATCGCCGTCATACATCATAGCGGGCATTCTTTTGGGGCTTTATTGGACGCATGCCCTCCTCCTGCCGCAGGTCTCTACAACCACAGCATCTACACCGTGCCCTTCGGCGGCGGCGCTCTGCAGCTGCTGTACCGGAAGGACCTGCTGGCCGAGGCGGCGGCCGCCCCGCCGGCCACATGGACGGAGCTGGTGGCCCTGGCGCGCAGGATGCAAGGGGAGTGGAAACGGAGGCGAGCGGAGGCGAAGGCGACAGCAGCGGAGCCGGCAGCAGCAACAGCAGCAGCAGCAGTAGCCAGCGCGGCGCCGTCTGGAGGGGCATCGGCAGGAGGGGCCGACGCAGGGGGCACTGAAGAGGCCGCCGCGGCGGCCTCGGAGACCTACGGAATCTGTTTGGATGTGCGCGCCGGTAAGTGGATGGGCGGCGTGGGCTAGCTTGTGAGAGCTGGGGGAAAACCACGGGCGGTGGTGGGGGGGGGATGCCGGCCCTGCCGTGGTGACACAGAGGGTGGAACGGAAAGGATCGATGTGGGTCGGTGGATCCTACCATTGTGCCAGCTGTTGGTCGTGACACCGGTAGTCGATGTGGGTCGGTGGATTTCGCCGTCGTACCAACCGTTGTTCGTCGTAGTCGATGTGGGTCGGTGGATTTCACTATTTTACCAACCGATGGTCTTGAGGTTCGATGTGGGTCGATGAGTGCTACCATCGTTCCAACCGTTGGTGGTAAGATTCCATTCGAGTCAGATCCGAATCCCGCGGTCTTCCCATCCGTGACTTACAACTGACAACACCCCCACTACCGCCACCACCATGCCTACCCCCTCCACCACTACCACTCTCACAGCCGCCTTGCCGTCGCCGTCGCCGCTCAGCTCACTCTTCGCCTTGAGCTCTCCCGCCTTGAGCCCTCCCACCCGGCCAAACCACGGATGGTTTCACCACTAAATCCCGACCCACGGGTCTCCTCTCAACCCACCCGACAGGCTGCGCCGCGCACCTCTACGTGGCAGCCATATGGGCTCCCCTCGCTGTCAGCCAGGGCCACCAGAACGGGCTGTACTTCAACCCCGAGACCATGCAGCCCCAGTTTGGCACGCCCGCATTCGCAGAGGCCCTCCGTACATGGGCTGAGCTGGCGGACTTGTCGCCGCCGCCGGCAGCAGCAGCAGCAGCAGCAGCAGGCGCCAACTCCACCGGCTGCAACCCCGCCGCAGCTGCCGCCGGCGAAGTACACCCCGAGTTCGCCGCGGGGCGCTGCGCCCTCACGCTGGCGTCCACGGGGGCCATAAAGGCGCTCCTGCAACAGGCCGGCGGCGGTCGGAGCGCCGTATCGGCCGGCCTGATCGGCGTCGCCCAGCTGCCCGGCTCCGCGGTCGTGTTGGACCGGTCGGCGGACCGGCTGACTAAATGCTCCAGGGAGCTCTGTCCGTACGGCGAGACGGTGGCCGTCGACGACGGCGACGGCGCCATCATCAACCGGGCTCCTCTGGTCGGGCTGGGGTATTACCCGGTGGGTTTGGTTTCGGCGCGAGTGCCGCCCTGGCGGCAGGCCCTGGCGCTGCAGCTGCTGACCCAGATGGCGGGGCCCAGCGGCAGTCGGAATCTGGTTCTGGATCCGGATGTCCCGGTGGCGCCGTTCCGGGAGGACCAGGAGCCTAAGGACGGCAGGAGCGGGCTGTGGGCGGAGGCCGGGTACGACACGGACGCGGTAGCGGCGATGCTGGCGGAGGCGCGCTTGGCCGCCTACCACCGGAACAGCGTGGGGCCTCTGGCGGTGCCCGGCGCTGAGCAGATCATGTAAGGGGGGCGGGGATGCTTTTTATTTTGTTTTGGCGCGGAAATTAGGGTAGAGGGTTGATGGGAGACCCATGGGCCGACACATAGAGGGGTTGGAGGGGATTGGGGCGGAGGGAGGGAAAGGGAGCTGCGCCAGTGCCATGTGCGGTCGTGCTTCCTCAATGCTGCAATTTGCTGCAATTTACGACGGTTCGGACCGACTACCGAGCTCCCCTCGCGGCCGTGGGATCGTGGTTCCGGTCGGAGCGTATGACGTGCACATGCGTTGGCAACAGGGGCCATCGGTGCCCCTGACAGCCCTCCCTGGATTCGAGGGCTTAAGATTTATGGGTGGTACCTGTCGTCGCTGCACCTGTGCATGTGCCCCACTTCCACCTCTGCCGGCCCGCCCGCTCCACTTCCCGCGATCAACCGTCAACAGGGCGATTATGCGCTCGGCGGCCGACAGGATGACCGCCGCCGCTGCTGTCGCTGCTACTGCTGCTGCTGCTGCTGCTGCTGCGGCTAAGACCGTTGCATCCACAGCCAGCGGCAACAGCCGCAGAGATTCAAATCGCCACTTGCTCCAACAGACTAGCGGCGACATAGGGGCTGGGCCCGCATCGGGTGGTCGTGGCGGGGACGCCGGCGCCAGCGCCACTGCGACCGTGCATGATGCCCTAGCGGCCGCGGCGGCAGCAGCCGCGGCGGCGGCCCAGGCCAGCGTGCGGCAGCTGCTCTGGCTTGACGGCGGCCTGGGGCTGCAGCTGGCGCTGGCGCCATCCCCAGCGTACGACAACCCGTACGGCTCTCCAGCGGTGTACGACGCGGCCGCCGTACCGATCAACGTCACGCTCGCCAGCGTGAAACAACCCTACCTGGCGTCAATCCACTCGGTGCTGTACTGGGGTGATCCGCTGGGGGTGAGTGGTGGGCACGGAGGGTTTTGAGGAAGACCCGTGGATGCGAGAAAAAAACGTTTACAACAGACGTTTTAAGATGCATGCTGGGGAACTGAGGGCACGGAGGGGGGTCGGAGCTGCTGCGAAGCATACGACGTGGCGTGGGTAAGGGTTTCCCTAGCGTCCGCGCAACGCACTTGGATTGCATTGTCACTGGTGCGAAACCCAAGTTTACCCCCACCCGCCGGCCTCCCGAGTCCCTCCCAACACCCATTTGCCTTACCGGTATTCGCCCACTGCCGTCCTGTCCTGCCCCCGTCCGCTCCCTGCTCGACTCCGTCTGCTTGCAGCCGCAGCCACCGCCGGTTCCGATCCTTAAGCCGCAGTCCGACGACGGGCACCAGCGGAACGGCGACGTGTACATGCAGGTGCGCTCGTGCTGGGTCTGTGGTCGTGGTGATGATGGTGGGTTCGAGGGAGACCCGTGGATGCCCGAAAAAAACCGTTTAAAAACAGAAGTTTTGAGATGCATGCTGGAGAACTGGGTTGGTGATGGTGGGTGGGGCGAGTGGCGCAGGTGACAGTCTACCGGTGTTTCGAGACCCCTCCGCCACGAACCCCACGCCGAGCCGGTCGACCCACACAACAGCCCAACCTCGCCCCGCCTCCCGCCCCCGACTTCATCTCCCAACCCCGCTTGGGTTCAGGTCGGCGTGCCCGTTATCTGCATCTTCACCGCCGTGGTAACCGTGCTGCTGATCCTGAACACGCGTAAGGCCCGCGGCAAGGCCTACTACGCGGTGGATGCGCCGCCGGTCAGCCCCGACACCTGCCTCATCGTGACGGTGGGTGGCGGGACAGCAATCTGGGTGGCTGGCTGGCTGGGTGGCTGGCTGGCTGGCTCCCTGGCTGGCTGGCTGGCTGGCTGGGTGGCTGGCCGGCTGGGTGGCTGGGTGGCTGGGTGGCTGGGTGGCTGGTCGGCTGGGTGGCTGGACGCGGCAAGCTTCGTATCTGTGAAATCGACTCGATCCTAGTTGGTCCATCTGCTGCCGGCCCCTTCCCCGTCATGCCCCTCCCTTCCCCGTCATACCCCTGCCTTTCCCGTCAACCCCTTCCCCCCTCCGCCTTTCCTTGTACCCCTTCCCCCCTCCGCCTTTCCTTGCCTCCGCAGGACGTGCAGGACAGCACTGTGCTCTGGGAGCAGCTGCCCGCCCACGTGATGGACAAGGCGATGCAGGTGCGCGGCCGCCGCTGGCTCCGAGCGGCCCACCCGTACTGCCTGTCTGTCCTGAACGGCTTTCCTTTCGCACACGAGGATTCCTTGCAACCCGCACTGCCTCGCTGCTCGAACCTGCGCATTGCGGCTGCTTATTTCGTCGGTCTTTCTGCCCAGCTAACATCATTCCAGGGGCAGCCCCTGCGACCACATCCCTGTGACCACATCCCTGCGACCACACTGCCTCCTCTGCCTCCATCCCTCAGGTCCACCACAGCACGATGCGGAAGCACCTGGTGCGGCACTTGGGCTACGAGGCAGCCACGGAGGTGCGTGCACGTGGCCCGGCCGGGCGGGCCAGGGAGGGGGCCGGACGGGACGGGGCGCCAGCTGAGCGGGCCAGCGGGGCCTGGGCTGGTTGGGGCAGGGCTGCCTGTGTCTGTCAGCTGATGCGGGGGACCTCTGTCCTCACGTGAGGCGCGTCGCCGCTGCCTCGCAGGGCGACTCGTTCATCCTGGCGTTCTACAGCTGTACGGACGCACTGAGGTACGCCCTGGCGACGCAGCAGGTGAGCGCAGCGGGAGGTGGGGGAAGGGGGAGGAGAGGGGGGAGGGGGAGGGGGAGGTGGGGGAAGGGGGCGGTGGGGGAAGGGGGAGGTGGGGGAAGGGGGCGGCGGGGGAAGGGGGAGGTGGGGGAAGGGGGAGGTGGGGGAAGGGGGAGGTGGGGGATTCGAGGGAAACCCGTGGATGTCCGAAAAAACGTTTAAAACAGAAGTTTTGAGATGCATGCTGGAGAACTGGGTTGGGGATACGAAAGCCGAAGGTCGTAATATGACCTTTGGCGGCTAAGCTATATCGGCTACGGCGAGACGCACGGGAGCGAGGACCCCACGCGACGCACGTAAAGTTTTCGCAGAATCGGTTTTGGGCGCTAGTAGGAAAACTGTGGGAGTTGGGGCGCTATGGGAGGGCGCTATGAGAGAGGTGGGGGAAGGGGGCGGTGGGGGAAGGGGGAGGTGGTGGAAGGGGGAGGTGGGGGAAAGGAGGTCGCGGCCGCGGCGTCAGGAAGATGGAAATCAGTGTGGATGTGTATGGGTCGGGCGATGGACGGCATCGTGGCCAGGAGCACAGCACCGGTACGGGTGCGGAGGAAGGCAGCCGCCGGGTTTGCCTGCGCCGTGTCCTCCGCACGCAGTCGCGACACGGGCAGATTGCTAACGTTTGATAATGCTAATGTCCTACGGCAGATTAACCTCCTTGCACAGCCCCATCCCGCCCCGTCACGCCCCGCCGTCACGCCGCCATCATGCCCCGCCTGCGCCCCCTCCTCGCCCCCCAGGCGCTGCTAGAGGCCACCTGGCCCCCGGAGCTTCTGGAGGTGGAGGCGTGCGGCAGTGTGTGGGTGACAGCCGCGGGGGCGGCGAACACCAGGTGATGTGGGGCTCGAGGAAGACCCGTGGACCCGCTGTGGGGGGGGGAGCGTCCAGCGGTGCCTGGGACTAGGGCGAGGGGGCTGGGGACGAGGAGGCCGGGGCGGGGAATGGACACGGTTCCCTGAATTGGGCAGACGGAAGGGAAGGAGGGGGCAGAAAGGTCGGGTGTGGGTGTGGTACGGAGCAGCTGTGGGAACCGGGAGAGGGGACTGTGAAGCGGCCAGGTGTAGACAGCGACCGGGCCCACGCGTTTGCTGCCGGCGCTCTTGGTTATCGCACATGCTTCCGGCTAACTACCATACGGCTAACGACCCAACGGCTAACGGCTCACTGCTAACTACCACACGGCTAACTTCCGCATGCTTCCGGCTGACTACCACTGGGCCGGCGACCCGTTACCGCGGTCGCGAACCGCAGCACCACCCGCGCTCCAAGCACCCCTGACCCGCCGCATCCCTCCTGCGACTCTGCGGCGGCTCTACGGAGACTTCCTCCGCCCTCACCGCAAACTGCCCGCTTCACCCCCACCCCCACCACCGGCTTTCGTATCCCCAACCCAGTTCTCCAGCATGCATCTCAAAACGTCTGTCCTAAACGGGTGTTTTTGGCATCCGCGGGTCTTCCTCGAAACCTCCCCCACCAGGTCTGACGCGCTCAGCCCCTTTGCGCGCCGAGTGCTGGTGTCGGGCCGCTCGCAAAGCACCCGCCCCAGCTTGACGCCTGTGCTGTCCACAGCAGCCGCATCAGCGGCAGCGTCGCAGCGACCATCGGAAGGCGGCGCGGGCTCGCAGATCCCCTCCCCACAAACACCTCCCGGCCTGCTGGCGGCCGCCACGGCCGGCGGCGGCGGCGGCGGCGGCGGCGGCGGCGGCAGCGGCGGCGGCGGCGGCAGCGGCGGCGGCGGCGGGAGCTTCAAGGGCGCTTCGTCTCCCATGCTGCTCGCCCGGTGGCGACGAGGTGGTCGTGGAACTCCGGGTGGCACTGGCAACAGCCCCGTGAGGGGACGCTTCACCTCCTCGGGCGGCGCATCTCCGATGCCGGTTGAGCTGGCTGCATCTGCCGCCTCCGTGGACTGCAGCGCCTCTGGAAAGATGGTGGGTAGCGGACTGGGGGCTGAAGGGGGCTGAAGGGGGCTGGGACTGGACGAGGCCTCGCCTCACCTTCCGAGCGATGCATTTTGGGGCGTCTACGAGAGTACACTCCTGTGCCGCTTCCCCTCCCCTTGTTCACAATTTTGGTCCTCGTCGGTTTACATACCCCTTAAGTGCCGACCCACGGGTCTCCTCTCAATCCCCTCGCTCATGCGGCCACCAGGGGTCCTTACGTAGCGACCGCGCCAGCCGCCACTGGCGCGACTTCGCCTCCCCTGTTCCCCGGCGACGCGGCGCCGGCCGCGACGGCGGTGGCGGCGACGGCGGTGGCGGCGACGGCGCCAGAGGCGACGGCGGCGGAGGCGGCCCGTGCACTCCGGCTACCGTCACTGCCTCCAACACGTCCGTGCCCGGCATGCCGTACACCGCGCGATTGCGCAAGTCTGTTACTTCTGCCTCGCCAGAGCTACTGCTGCCCTCCTCCCTGCCCTTGCCCCTAGCCGCTGGCGCCGCGGGCGCCCGCGGCGCGTGGGATCACGGCGGTCCCACATACCTGACCCGCGGGTCGCCTGAGGTCGCAATGGAGGCGGAGGCCGGGAGGCCGGGTCCGGGACCCATGGGCCAGTCGGCTTCGGTGCCGTTGCCCCTAATGCTATACCGGCGGGGGGCCGTGCTACGTGGGCCGGGAAGCGGCGCACAATCTGCTATAAACCTGGCGGGCATGGGGCTCTCCAGCGACAGCGACGCTGGCGCCGACGCTGGCGCCGACGCTGGCGCTGACGCTGGAGCCGACGCTGGCGGCGGCAGCGGCGGCATCCGTGACACGGTAGACCTGCAGGTCCCCATGAAGGGTCCTTGCAGTGGCCTGGAGTCCGCTTCCATGCCGGATCGCCTCAAGCTGAGGCAGCAGCTGCACGAGCAGCAGCATCGGACGCAGCATCAGACGCAGCACCTGCAAGAGCAGGCGCAGCAGGCGACTCTTCGCGCCAGGGCCACGGGGGCAGGCCTGCTGGTGCCGCAGCTGTGTGCGGGTCGCCCTTCGGCCTCCACCACCACCACCACCACCACCGCCGTCGGCAGTCGCGTCAGCTCAGGCAATGGGGCCCTGGATATGGATGCTGATGGCCCTCACGCGGAGGAGAGGTTAAGGGTAGATGACGGCGCGCCTCTGGGTGAGCACGGACGGCGGGGCAGCTCTGAGGCCGGAATCGGTGGCGTGGCTGGCGGCTCCCAGCGCGTGGCGGCGGCGTCGAGCGCTCGCTTTGCGGACACCGTTGACCCGCAGATGTCGTGGGTGCTGCGGGAGTACGGATTCATCCGCTCCAGCGACCCAGCGGGTCACATCCGGGCGCGCGCCCTAGGGCCCATTGCACTGCAGCTGGCGCGGCACACAAGCGACCACGGCCGGGGCGGGGGCGGCGGCGGCGGCGGCGGCGGCGGCGGCGGTGCTGCCGCATTGATGATGAACCTCACTACCACCGCAGCGGCGGCGGCGCTGGCGGCGGGGGAGGCGGGTACGAACGGCGAGGGGCGCGTCAGCACGTCGATGCCATGCGAGAGGTGCCGGTCATTATCGCTGCAGCCCAGCTCTGCCCTGGTAGGCCAGCTGGCGGCCTGCGGCTGCAGTGGCGGCGGCGGCGGCGGCAGTGGTGGTGGTGGTGGTGGTGGCAGCGTGCAGGTGGGCTTCAGCGGCAGCACCTCATGGCGCGCCGCTCCGCCCACCTCCGCCTCCGCCTCCACCTCTGCCGCGGCGTTACGGCGCGGGGCCGTGCCAACCATACCCGAGCTGCGGCCCGCTCGGCAGTCACGGACGCGCAGTGCGGCGGCCCCCCACTCACAGGGCTGCGCCGTCTCGAAGGCTAAGCCCGGTCGGTCTTCCAGCGACCTGACGGGCGACCTGCAGCAGCTGTACCCCGCCTCCCCCTTCCAGTCCCCCTCCGCCTTCGCCTCCACCTCGGCCTCCACCTCCACCTCCTCCTCGCCAGCACCGAGCCCCAGCGCCGGCAGCCCAGCCCCGGGCCCGCGGCAAGGAGTGCTGGGGAGCCTGCTGCGGCTCGGACTGGGGCCGCGGCCTAAGGTCCACGCCGTACCTTGCGACAGCGGCAAGCAGGAGCGGCATCCGCCGCTGCCGCCGCCGTCGGGCTCCAGCCTCGTGCCGTACAACGGGGCGCTCAGGACCATAGGCAGCGAGTTTGACAGGCAGCGCATTACGCTGCTGTCATCAGCGGTAGCGGACGGGCTGGTCATGGCCGTGTCGCCGGTTCGAATCCACCCTGCGACGACTACTGATGCGGCCGCTGCCTCCGGTACCGCCGCTGTCGCCGTCCCCATCTCCGGCAGCTCCGCCGGCGGACCGAGCCGCCTGGGAGACGGTCCTGGTTGCGCCGCCTCCGCGCCTGCGTCCACAGCCTCTCCGATCACGTCCTCCAACTGCCTGCACCACCTGCCCCCCGGCGTGTCTGTGGCAGCGGATCCTGCTCTACTGGACGCGACGCACCCGCCGTATCGGCAAACCCAAGGAGCGACCTCCCCCTCGCACCGCCTCCGAAACCGCTCCGGCCGCAACAACGCGGTCTTTGGTACCAGGCTGCTTCAGTACTACCAACAGCTCCAGAACCAGCCCCAGCTCCAGCCCCAGCCCCAGCTCCAGAACCAGCTCCGGAACCAACTCCAGAACCAGTTCCAGAACCAGAACCAGTCCCAGCAGCCCACGGGCAGCGGCGGGGGGCCATCCGGGCTGGGGCTCACCGGGTCCTCCATGGCGGGTCTGCGCGGCAGCCGCAACAGCAGTGCAGGCGTGCTCAGCAGCCTCATGATGATGCCCGGTCGGAGGTTTAGCTGTGACAGGGACTGGGAGAGGCCGGCGGCGGCCGCAGGCAGGGAGGCGCCCGCCCGCGCCGACGTGGATGCGTATGCCCCCAAGTCCGCGAGGGACGTGGATGCGTATGCCCCCAAGTCCGCGAGGGACGTGCTGATGCGGGACCGCCGCTCCGTTGGCGGCAGCTGGCGCAGCGGCGCGCCCAAGGCGGCGTCCAGCGCAGCGACGGGTGTGGGGGAGGTGGAGGGGAAGGCCCACAGCACCGTCGCTTCTGTGGCGGGAGACGCCGGCGGTGGGGTTGGAGACGGCGGCGGCGGTGGCGGCCGGCCAGGGCCGAGCAGGGACTTACGGATCAAGAGCATCAACGGTAGGCAGTTGGGAGCGCGGGCGAGCTGGCACTGCCGGCGGAAGAGGCGGAAGTGGGGCGGCGCGGGGCAGGTGGTGGGAAGTGGGTCCTGGGGGTGGCGGAGGCATTAGCACTGGAGCAACGCGTGTGCTTGTCCTGGTGGGAACTGTGGAAGGGTATGGTTGCTCCTGTCACCGCTTGCGGTTGCTTCTGTTACTACTGCTGCCGATTTCCCAAGCCGCTGACGTATCCCTCGCACCCGCGCCTTGCCGTGTCCGGCCGTGCCCTGCCGTGCCCTCGTGCCCTCCAACTTGGCCACGTGCCCTCCAACATGGCCACGTGCCCTCCGACGTGTCCACGTGCCCTCCAACTTGGCCACGTGCCCTCCAACATGGCCACGTGCCCTCCGACTTGGCCACGTGCCCTCCAACTTGTCCACGCAGGCGCCAACGGTGGGCCCGACCTCTCGTCCCCCCCCGAAGACACCGCCACGCCCTTCTACCGCACCTTGGTCACCCGCTGGCAGCCCGCCGTGTGCGGCGCTCCAGGCGCCCTGCTGGCCTTCCGGGGTCTACGAGTGCGAGTCGGGTGGGTCGCGCGCGCACAGTCGTACTGCAAACTGCATGCGCCGGCCCCCGGAAGCCACTGCATAACCGCACAACCACAGGACTGCTTATGGTTCTGAGCGCCGCCCGCTGAGCCGCCGGCGTTTTATTTTGCCGCTGCTGCCGCTGCTGCCGGTCTCTCCCGGTCTCCCCCGCAGCCTGCACGCCGGAGTGGGGTCCCGCAGTGAGATGGTGTACAACAGGGCCGCCGCGCGCATGATGTACTGCGGACCCGTACTGCGGGCAGCCAAGGCGGTGGCCGACGCGGCGCACGGCGGACAGGTGGGTGCGCTTGTAGCGCCGTCGCCGCACCACGTGGTGGGGTGCGGTGCAACCTAGGAGTTAGCGGCGCGCGCTGCACCCGGTGCAGCCGTCGCTGGCGACGCAGGGCCAGGCCCTCGCTGGCGACTGATGACCGTTGTTTACCGTAATCCGGGGCTGGCTCGGGCCGGCGAGGGCCGCCTGCTGCTGCTCCTCCTCTCTTCGCCTCAATGGCTACCACTTGCCTGGCACATTGTACACACTGTCGTACACATTGTCGTACATACATCGTACGCCTCGTGGTGCGCTGGATGGCCGCAGGTGGTCCTCAGCGCCTCGGCCTTCGCGGGGCTGTCGCAGTGGATGCTCAACGGCGGGGACACCGTGACGGTCTGGTTCTTCGGGCGCCACCTGCTGCAGGTCGGTCGGCGGGGGGGGGGGCGTGCGTGTGGGGGCTGCGAAGGAACGCGTGTACGACACATGGCGCCGTTTGGGTTTCGGCGGGCGGGTGGCCGTCCTCCGACCCACAGCGTGCCGTTCCCCAGTGCCTAAGCGTTGGTAGGGGGGCATGGATCGGGACGGCTCTCGTTTGCCGGGAGGGGCATGGATCGGCACAGCTCTCGTTTGCCGGGAGGGGTATGGATCGGCACAGCTCTCGTTTGCCGGGGGGGGTATGGATCGGCACAGCTCTCGTTTGCCGGGGGGGGTATGGATCGGCACAGCTCTCGTTTGCCGGGGGGGGGCATGGATCGGCACAGCTCTCGTTTGTCGGGAGGCATTTGATCAACGAAGGCTCCCCTTCCGCAGCCGCACCCCTCCTCACCGCCCCCGCCCCCCGCCTCTCCGCCGTGAGTACCGTAAATCCGTAATGCTCTCTTCTTTCCTCCTACGCCGTGTCCACGGGTGTTCCCTCGCTGGCCCCCGCCCCCCCCCCGCGCGTATCCTCACCCCAGTTCTCCAGCATGCATCCTGAAACGTCTTTCCTAAACGGTTGTTCCTCGCATCCACGGGTGTTCCCTCGCTGGCCCCCGCCCCCCCCCCCCGCGCAGGATGACCTGCCCAACCAGGACCTCTACGTCGCGTGCTCCCGGCCGCTGCTGGGCCGCACCGCCCTGCTGCCGCAGAGCCTCCGCAGCCGCGGCGTGTTGCACCCCGGCCTCACGGAGGCGCTGGTGGGGCCGGTGGTGCTGGCGGTGTTGCAGCTGCACCGGGCGCCGCAGCTCCTGGAGGGGATGGAGCGCGCCGCGGGGGAGCGATGCCTGGTGATGTTCGAGAGCGTGGCGGTGCAGCTGATGCGGCTGCTGGGTGGAACGCTGGTGCGTCTCGCGGGGTGGAGGGAGGAAGCAGCAGGGGTCCGCGGGTCCGCAACTCTGCATGGGGGCTGACGGAGAGGGGCTGGGGGAGCCGGCAGCGGGGGGCAACGCAGCGCACCGCCAGCGAAGTTCCACCATCCCTCCTCGAGCACCTTACGCGCCGCCTCCCCGCGCCCTGTGCGCGTCACACCCGTCCTGCCCGTTATCGTACATGTACGGCGGTCGTACCGCAAAAGCTTTGCACGCGCCCCCTCCCTCCCCCGTCCCCCCGCGCGCAGTACGAGGCGGAGCAGGGCGGTGTCATCGCGGCGTTCTCGTCAGCGCGCTGCGCGATCCTCTGGCTGCTGCACACACAGGCGCTGCTTATGGCGGTGCCGTGGGAGGCGCCCGTGCTGGCGTCGCCGTACTGCGAGCGAAAGACGTACGTTGTACGACAGCGGACGGCCCGGACTCAGGCGGGTCCGGGGCCGCCCAAGCCGCTGGTGAGCGTCGTGGTTTGGTCTCGTGGGGAAGGGAGGAGAGGGGAGGGAGGGCAGGAAGGGGAGGTGAAGGGGTTGGAGGAGGCTGTCCATTTCTGGGGGGCCTGTTTAGGGCACTGCTGATAGCTGATACGCCACCCGCCAAGCCTGGCAAGACAACCTCTCAGCTCCAACCCTATCGCACAGGTTCCAGCCCCAACCGGCATATCTCTATTCCTAAAACCCAACCCGCGACGCTTCCTAGTCGGTGCCGACACACGGGATTGACTTCCCCACACACCTACCCAAACAACGTACAGGTGACACTGGCCGCCCCGCGGGTCAAGGGCGCCGCTGATCTGGCGCACATGGGGGGCGAGGTGCAGCGGAGGTAGGCGGCCGGGTGGGGAAAATCCGGTGGATCGCCAACGGAGAAGAGGCTTTCCTAGTTTGGTTTGGAGACAAGAACCCGAGGTGGAAGAGATTCCATGCATGCAGCGATGTGGGGGCAACAGGGTTGGCGGTTTGGAGGCAAGAACACGAGGTGGAAGAGATTCCATGCATGCAGCGATGTGGGGGCAACAGGGTTGGCGGTTTGGAGGCAAGAACACGAGGTGGAAGAGATTCCATGCATGCAGAGATGTGGGGGCAACAGGGTTGGCGGTTGCGCCGCATCCGAGCGGCAGCACTACACACGCGCGCCTCGTCCGCACCGCGGAGCCTCGTCCGCACCGCGGAGCCTCGTCCGCACCGCGGAGCCTCGTCCGCACCGCGGAGCCTCGTCCGCACCGCGGAGCCTCGTCCGCACCGCGGAGCCTCGTCCGCACCGCGGAGCCGCGTCCGCTTCAGGGCTGTTGTGGACCGACTCCGACCGTAACCGGATTCTCACCTCTGGTACCGGCAGGCCATCTCCATCGCATACAGCCGCACTCAGCGCTAGCTTACCCTGACGTCCGACGGCTCTTCCCCCGCCCTGCGGCATGTCGAGCAACCGGTTCTTTCCTGTAACCCCCCTTGACACTTCCCATGTCGAGCAACCGGTTCTTTTCTGTGACCCTCCCGCTGCCGCAGCTCCGGCCGCCTGGTCATCCCGCAACGCCACCGCCATCGGCTGCAAAAGATGCTGGCGGCGGTGGGGGCAGGCCAGGTGGTGTGCTCATCGCTCGTGGAGACCGCGTTTGCGTCGGAGCCGCCTCCCGCCGCCGCCACCGCCGCCACCACCACCGCCGCGGCCACCGCCGCCACCACCACCGCCGCCGCCACCGCCGCCGCCACCACCGCCGGCGCCGCCATCACAGCCAACCACGCCGCAGCGTCGGATAACGACCCCGTGCCGCCCGCCGTCGCCATCGCCGACAGTACGGCGGCGCCGCCGGCTGTCGCTGCCGGGCCTCTGCCTGAGCCCCAGCGCGACCGCCGCGCCGGTGCCGTCGCGCACGTGGTGTCGTCGCCACTGCCGCCGGTCCTCACCCGGGGCCCCGCTCCGGAACCAGTTGTGCCGTTTGGCACGCTCGTTGCGTACGACGCGGCCGCTTTCGCCGCCGCTGACGGCGCTGGCGCCGTTGGCGAAGCCGGGATGGTAGCTGGGGACCCTGCAGTCTTGGCGGTTGCCGTCGTACCTCCAGCAGCGCCGGCGGCGCCCGGCTGTGGCGGCGCGGATGGCTCCAGGGGTGGCATGGCGCCGAGGAGTACGATCGGCGCGATCCTTCGGTCGCAGTCGTTGTGGCGGCAGGACGATGGCCGCGACAAAGGCGGTGGCGACGGCGGTGGCGACGGCGGCGGCGACGGCGGCGGCGACGGCGACCTTTCCCTTACCTGTCGTGGTGCTCATGGTGCGGCTCCGGAACCAGACAGCCGTTCCTTGACACGCAAAGACGGCAGCAACACACGCGTGGCGGCGGCGGCGGAGCCGCCGCCGCCACCACTGTACGAGATCGAGGCCGCCGGAGCGAGCAACACCAGCGGCGCAGGAGCCGCCGTCATGCGCAGCGACCCTAGTCGCGTGACGACGATCATTCGTGCTGCCGCCGCCGCCGCCGCCGCCGCCGCCGCCGCCGCCGCCGCCGCCGCCGCCGCCGCCGCCGCCACCTCAGCGACCTCAGCGACCTCCACAGGCCGCCCCGCGGCTCCGAAAGCCGGCCCCAACGCGCCGCCGCACGACTTGTTCATGCGACGCGACCTCAACCCCGCCGCCGGCAGCATCTCCGGGTCCATCTTGATGCTGCCGGGCATGGAGGCCGTACGCTTCGCGGAAAAGGGCCGCCTCACTCTGGAGCACCTGGGCCTCCTGGCGGCGGTGGCGCCGCCGCCTGCGGCCGCCGGGCGCCTGCGGGCGCTGGCGCAGGGCGCTGGCGCGCATCGCCGGCACTACTTCTTCGGCCCTGCTGGCCCTGCTGCCGCCGCCGCCGCCGTGGCAGGGCTGCTTTCCTCCGCCAGTCGGCGTCACTCCGCTCGCCGACAGCCCACCGCCGCCGGCAGCAGCTTCCGGACGGCGACCGGGTTCTTCGCGGCCGCGGGAGGCTCTGCGGGGCAGGACGGCTCGCCACGTGCGCCCCAGCGCTACAGCCTGGCAGCGGGCGCTACTGCCGACAGCGCCGGGGAGGCCTTGTCTGACGGTGGCCGCGGCCGCGACCGCCAGTCCCGCCCCGGCGCTGGGCCCGGCCTGCTGCAGCAGTTTGTGCAACGGACGGCCTCGCGCCGTTACGGCGGCGCCGGCGGCGCGCCGGCTACTGCCGCCGCGGGGCAGGCGGCGGCGGCGACGCCGCTTGGCGCGCCGGTTGCCGGCAGCCCCAGCGGACGCGGGCTGCTATTGCGCAGCGAATCAACCGCTCAAGTGCGCGCAGCCCAGCTAGCGGACGGGCCGTGCAGCCGGGGTCACAGCGCCTCCTGGATCCGCCGTGCTACCTTCGGCACCCCGCATGGCGCGTCGGAGGCCCTGCAGCCGCCGCCCCCGCCCGCGCCGCTGCCACAGCTGTCACAGCTGCCACAGCCGGCTGGCCGGGCGGCTGTGCCCTTTGTCAGCCCAGTCACATTGGCGTCGCTGCTGCAGCACCTGCCCGGCCGCCGCCGGCGACCCGCCCAAGCCAGCCCCTTGATCGTGGACATGACCGCAGCCACGACCGTAGCCGGGGTCGCTGGCGGCGCCGTCAGGGAAGCCGCCACGGCGCCGTGGACCGAGGAGAACATCGCTGGGGACGCCGCCGGCGGCGTCAGCGGCATGGCGTTCCGAGCCGCCAGTGCGACACAGCTTCGCAGGCACCAGCAGCCTGACGCAATGCTGCGGCCAAAGAGCACCAACAGCCCCCAAAGGAGCCTGCATGCGGACACCCGCAGCGACGGGGAGGGCGGCGGCGACGGCGGCGAGCAGCAACAGCGCCCGCTGACTGCGGCCTCAGCCATGGCGCTAGGCGGCGGCAGGGGGGCCGGCGTCGGCAGCGGCGACGGCAGCGGCGGCGGCGCGTATCGCTCGTCCATGCGCACGACGACACCGCAGCGCCTGTGCTCGGCTCTCTCCCCAAGTCCGCGGTCGATCGCAGGCAGCGAGGACGACAGCAACCACGGTGCGTCGCGATCGCACGTCGCCGGCTTCCGCTCGTTCGGCAGGATCCTGCTGCCCATTCCGGCGTCGCCAAGCGCAAGCCCCAGCGGCGAATCACTCCCGCGCATCCAGGACCCGTCCCCGTCCTACACACGCAATTCAGGGAGCTGCGAGCAGCCGGCACCGGCGCTGCCGCTGCGCCCTGCAGGCGCGGGCAGTGCGGCTGCGAGCAGCGCGGCCGCTGGACAAGAGCAAGGGGTTCTGTTTCCTGGGTCGCTGCCGCTGCCAGCAGACTGCGAACATGAGCGGAGGAGGGGGGCGTTGCGGACGCTGCTCAGCCAGTTTAGCTTGACCTCGGTAACGGCGGCTGCCATGCGCCGGCAGGCTACGGCTTCAATCAGCGATAGCGATGGCAATGCCCCTGAAGGACCCGCCGCACTGCCACGGCGGCGGCGGCCGTCGAACGGCAGCGGCACTGGCCGCCGCAGCGGCAGCGGCGCTGACGGCAGCGTCGGCGGTGCGACGGGTCGCCCACCGTGGACGTGGCAGCGCAACGGATCGTTCGGAGCCGCGGATGGCGGTGGTGTCGGCAGTGGACCCGGGGACAGCAGCGGGGGAAGCGGCGGCGGCGGTAATAGCGGCGGTAACAGCGGCGGTGGCGGCCGTCACCGCCGCATGGTTGATGCGCTGAGCAACGGATGGAACCGCCTCACCCGGATGTCATCATCACAGTACGGAACTGCCGTCACCAATACCGCGCGCGCCGTGCTGCCCGGCAGCCCGCCGCGCGACGCCAGGCGGGCCGGGTCGGACGTACATGCCGGCGGGCCCTCAGGCCCGCTTACCGGCGCCGCCGAGGAAATGGCCGCTGCCCAGGGCAGCCGCACTGCCGCGGGCGGCGCCAGGGGTGCTGGCCCAGGCGTCGGCTCGCCGTTTGGAAGCAAATCGGTCCCGGTGTCGGACTTGACAGACGCGGTGGCGGGGCCAGCGGCGGAGGGCGCCGGCGCTAGTGGAAGCCCCGACGGCAAGCAGGATGGACGTGCGCTCGACTCAACCTCCGAGTTGTACGACGCAGCGGAGCCGTGCAAGGTCGGACGAGGCGTCTTACGGCTGAAGGCCGCCCCGGCGGAGCTGCAGGCAGAGCCGTCCTCGGCAGCGGGCGAAGGAGCAGTAGCGGCTGGGGAGGAGGCGGCGGAGGAGGAGGTGGCGGCGGCTGGCCTTGCGGCAGCCTTGTCCAATGGAGACGGAAGCAGCGCTGCGGCGCCGGAGATCACTGCCGACGGCGCCACCTCCGTCCATCGAGCCAGACCGGCCCCTCTGGGGGTTCTGGCGGTTGCGGTTGAGGTTGCTGGACCGAGCGCAGGGCCCAAGGCCGGTCGTGCAGCGCTCGACAACGGCACTCAGCGCTCCGGCGCTTCCACCAGCGCGGCTGGCAGCAGCGGCGCATCGTCTCCACGTGGGAGCGCCGATGAGCCGTTGGACGCTGCGCTGCATCTGTGGCATGGCACAGCGGCGGCAGCGGCAGTGGAGCCGGCGACGGCGGCGACGGATGGCGCCGGTGCCACCGGTCAGCAGCCGGCGCAGTCTCCGCGAGGAGGGGGCGAGGGCTGCCAGGAGAAGCCCAGCGGCGCCCGGCCGATGACCTTTGTGCGCGTGCCGCCGCCGCTGTCGTCCTGCCCCAGTGCGGCAGACGTACTATGCGAGCTGCACGGCTCAGTGGTCCGGCTGACCCAGGTCGACTCGGACGACCCACGAGTCGCTGCGTTGATGGGGTGTGGCCTTTATCTGTGCATGCTGGGTGAGCAGGGCGGGCGGGAAGTAGATGAGCCGGGGTTGGGACACCCGCAACCGGCAACCCGCAACCTGTAACCCGCAACCCGCACCTGCAACCCATAACCCGCAACCCGCACCCGCACCCTCACGCTCACCCTCAGAGACCACCAGCATCTTCGGCCTCTCTGCGTCGTCGTCCATGGACGCTGCCGGACAGGAGGCAGCCGAGGTCAACAGCTATGGCGATGTGACGGAACTGGGTCCCGGCGGAAGCAGCAAGGGCCTGTTTCCGTTCAAGTGGTGGTCGGGTCACAAAGCAGCGCCGTCGTCCCGTCTGGGTCCTGCGTAATCTCCCCACTTGTACGACGAGTACAGCGCGGTGGTCTTATGACGACGTGGCGTCGGCGCAGGCGGCGGCGGCAGTGCGGTTGTGGATGGTGCGGGAAGGTCGTACGCGTGTAGTAACATGGCTAAACAAAGGATATTAGTTTGAACCTTACCTCAGGTCAGCTTCAAGATGCTCTACTGGGAGCGGGCTGGACGCTAAAGCCCGGTGCGGGAGTCTGAGATACATTGGCCCCTAACTCGACGTCACCAGTCGTAAAGCCGCGCGTCCTATGCAAGTCATCGCCCATACTACTGTACCCTAGACAGTGCCTCGTACGGCAGGCGTGATGCGCGAATGGCCATCCAGCCGTTTCCCAGTGGTTGCGGGGGCTGCGGTCCGGCTGGCTCGCACCTTTAACCTCGTGGAACCTCGTGGCTACCGCACGCCACATGCTCCACCGGTAGCCCTAGTAATGATACCACTGTACGGCGGCTAGCCTAGGGACCCCGAGCCGGGGACTGAGCTTCGGCCTATTCTGTTGGCCGGTGGCCGTTGTTGGCGGTGCCGTTACTCTCGTGTAATGTGAACAAAAAGGGTTCATGGGTAGGAACGATGAAGATGATGCATTGCCGCTGTGCGGACTGGGCGAGGCTTGCTTGCGTGCCTGCAACGTGTGGCCCCAAAGCTGCGACAAGGCTGCGTACGTGCCCCCGCCCACGAGCGCTGTCCTTCTGTCCTAGGCCCCGCATACGGGGTTGGCTGGCGGGTACGGTTGCGAAGTTCATTGCTTTCATGAGACCATGTGTGTCCTATTAACAAACAGGCGCGTACCCACAAACGGAGGAAGATACAATGGCGCGATCTGATCCATGGCGATTGGCGGCGCGGCGGCGGCGCGGCGGCGGCATTTCGAGCTCACGAGGCTCCGTTGTACGGCAATGGGCACTGCATGCACAGCGGCTCTCGTATGCTGTCATTACATGCAGCGCAGAACTGGCTCGTAGGATGTTGGCGTGGTTTTGGGTAGTGTGATTGGCCGTGTAAATGCGCAGTGAGCGGCCCGTGTCTAGTAGTTGGTCCTGCAGGTGTGCGTAAACGCGCAGAGCCCGCGTGGGTTTGATACGATAGTAACGGCGCCGTCGCGCTGGGGTTGTGTCCTGCAAACAGTTCGATACATGCCGCGATGGAACATTACTGGCTGTGCCGTAGTGTACTGATACGCGGTGTCGATGCGTAGGGGCATCCCGCTGCAAACACAGCATGCCAAGTGAAATGTGCGCCTTGCCGGGACTACTGCATATGCAGCGTTCATACCCCCTG
The DNA here is from genome assembly GCA_003116995.1 of Yamagishiella unicocca. NCBI lineage: Eukaryota > Viridiplantae > Chlorophyta > Chlorophyceae > Chlamydomonadales > Volvocaceae > Yamagishiella > Yamagishiella unicocca. The sequence goes on from BDSL01000004.1 coordinate 1,630,940, forward strand.
GCGGCGGTGGGAGGTGGCGGTTTTGGTGGTCAAGCTGGTGGTGGTGGCGGTGCTGGTGGTGCGCGAAGTCTCTCCCTAGCGAATGATGGCAAGCCGTTGGATATTAGGAGGCTGGCGCTACTGCCGGGGCTGTGTGCCCGCAGGATGTACCGTAGCGCGCTTCAGCAAGCACCGTAAGCGGCCTTCTTGGCTTGTTCCGTTGGTCGCTTGAATCTGTGGGGCTACTGTTGTAATTGCGGTCGACGTAAGTGGCTGGGAGGGGGCCTCGATCAGGGTTGTGTTATGTATGTCCTGGTGGTGCAGTATTGGTAGCTGTTGCTAGCGGACGTAGCATCCTTGAGGCCCTCGGGATTTCATGGCAGGCCGCCGAGCTCTTCCGGCGCCGTTGCAAGCGGCGGAGCTAGCGTTATCGCTTATCGATCGTCCGTATTCCGTACTCGAGAGTACGGAACGTTGGTAAGTCGCGTAATGGGGTAATCGCTAATCGGGCCGCGATCAGGGTGTTGATAGTAGGCAGGGGCTGTTCGCAGCAATGCAATCGCGTGGAGGAGCAATCACGCGACGCCGGGCCGTTTGAGTTGCGCGCGTTTGCGGATTGTCTGTAACATGCCGAGCAGCAGCGGCGGCGTTGCGTTGGACGCCGCCCTAGAGCGCAAGGCATACTGAGAACTTGTCGCTGGGGACCAGAGAGCGACCGGGAAGCTGCGGTGAAGGAGCCGAGCCCCTCGTGGTCTTTAAGGGGCACCTGCTAAGCCTAGTCACACCAGTACGAGAACGTAAGTAGAGCTTGTGCCTGCGCTGTTTACCCCCCAGACGTTCCTTGCTATAACTGGAGGTTTTAACGTTTCGTTTTGATGCCGTGAGGCTTCAAGCCACTTCCTTGGGAGCCAGCGACGGGTTGCGTGCTGCTGCGTGCCCCCTTCCCCCTGGGGCGTCACCTGCATCCCCAAGGTTAGGCAGCTACTGAAAGCCCCAAATGGATAGTCGGGGTCAGCTTGATAGGCATTCGCTGGCGGCCGGCAAGGCACAAGGACGCACAAGGCGAAATCCCGTGACTATGACCATACTACCGGAACACGACATGTACTTCTCCTGGACTTCCGCCCAAGGCATGCTTACGCATGCAATCTTAGTTTATGAAATTAGTATCAAAAATGCGGTTTCGGTGAAGGTGATTGCCCGTTTGGAGGAAGTACGATGAAACAAGGTTGTACATTTAACTGCAAATGCGATCACCCTCCCGCCCGGCCGTTCTTACTCAGCACGCTAGCCCGGGAGATCCCTGGAGATCAGTTGTGACAGGAGACCAGTCCACACTATGCTATTCAAAGTACGGTTACGAACAATTGTACCGGTACTTGCTTACCAACTTTCCAGATTGCTTGCCATCCATGGACACATTCACAGCATCGCCATGCCTGCCAGGTAGTTGAGGGACACCAGAGCAACAAGTCATCGCAACTGGTGTCGCCGTAGATGCCGGGGTCAGGACCGCGGGCGTTGAGCGAGACGTCGTCTCTTCGCTTTAGTGAGGATAAGTACATCGATGAAAGCTCAAGCAGCACGCCGCGGGGTGAAAGTCCCGGGCGTGACCAGGGTTCCTTGAATACAGTGAAAAGCGTGCACCAGTTTTGTGCATCAACAGCGTTTATTGACGATAGGGCCGTCACTTATGAGACCTTTCAGCGTGTATGTGGAAGAGGATTCGCGCCTTGGGAGGTGCATCGACCACAGCAGTCCGTCCGAGAGCTTCTCACCTCTGGCTGTTTCACCTCCGGTGCCGTCCTCGACTGTGGCTGTGGCATAGGTAAGGGAATCTTCGGACAGCTTGGGCAATATTCTACAAACGTGCGGTTTCGCAAATCAAACTGTCGCACAGCAGTCAAGATGACACGCGTAAAGGATGCGATGGCCTGCTCGTTTGCTCCAGAACACTGGATGAACTGGATTTTGTAATAACGGCACTGTGCAAGGAGTAACGGAGACTACCCAGATTTTTGCGGCCGTCACCAGCTGGTCATGGCGTTATCTGATAACGCGTCCCCATAGGAACGAAGTGACTCGCCACGAGCCCCGTGAGCAGCCTCATGCCAGTTGACCGCCATAAGCCCTACCCCCTGAACCTGCCTGGCGCATAAGCCCTGCCCATACCCCTGTACCCTGTACCCTCGACGATGCGCCTCGTCTGCCGCGGTCAACCAAGTACCTTGGATTCCAAAATTCGAATCCTCCATGCGTCACTCCCGTTGCCCCCGTGAACCCCGACAGGCGACAACAGCCTCTTCATCGCCAAGTACACCAGTTGCTCGGTGGACGCAGTTGACATGGTGAGGAGCGGATATGGGAGGAAACCCGTGGGGCTGGGTGGGTATGAGAGGAAACCTGTGGGGCTGGGTGGGTATGAGAGGAAGGCCGTGGGGCTGGGTGGGTATGAGACGAAACCTGTGGGGCTGGGCGGGTGCGAGGAAACTTCTTCGCTCTTCTCCCTGGCTGACCCGGCGCTCCCGGTCCCCACCGCCTCCTGCCGTTCCGCCGCAGCTCCCTCAATGCGTTGCCTTCGCGGAGATGAAGGCAGGTCTGCGCAACATGCGCGGCCGCGTCGGTTGGCAGGTGGGTCCGGTCGGGCTGGTAAGGGAAAGGTGAGGCAGAGGATCGAGCCGCAGATCGGGGGGAGGGCCATCACACCAAGGGGGATGGCAGCGCGGCGTGGGTGTTAAACGGTTTGTGTTTAAGACTGGGAGCACGGCGCTGGGTGGCTGTGGAATCAGTCGGTGGAGTGGGCAGTGAGACTAGTGACTTGCCGGGAGGGAATGAATCTGCGCCGCAGCTCGTTGAGGCAGCAACGGCTGTAGCTTTCTCCCTCCGGATCTGCAAGCCACCTCGGATGGGTCCGTGGATCACCCTTCCTATGCGAAATCCAATTGCCGGAGACTTCTGCTGGGCACTTCTGCCGGACCCAGTTACACGACATTAGGAAACGGAGGCCAGGAAGTGACTGGCGGATAGTTTTCGGACATGCGGTTTGAGTGTGCATGCCGGACACCGGCGAAGGTGGGGCCCATGTGAGACAAAGGCACCTCACCGGGGTGCCTGGGTGCTTGGAGCAGGCATGTGGATCGTTGTCACATGTGCCCGAAGCATGTGTAGGCGAGGAGGGGGAGCCTAGGGTCGGGGTCCGCAACTGTTGCATCTGAACCCAACCTAGGCCAGGAGGTGCCGCACGCCCCCGTCCCCGCGCACCGTGATCCCCACACACCCTCGTTTCCAACCCCTCGAGATTCCCCCCCGCCCTCCACACACACTGCAGTGCTTCGATTTGCTGCTGTGGGACGGCTCGCCACTCGCCGGCCGCACGTACGACATCGTTCTGGACAGCGGGCTGATGCAGTGTATGGACGGCCACACGCAGCGCCGCTACCTGTCCATACTCAACCGGCTGCTCAAGCCGGGGGGGATGTTCTACTTGCTGGCGCTGTCGGACCAGGTGGGGCCGCGGGAGGGGCGTCAGGACAGGGGGCGTCAGGACAGGGGGCGTCAGGACAGGGGGCGTCAGGACAGGGGGCGTCAGGACAGGGGGCGTCAGGACAGGGGGCGTCAGGACAGGGGGCGTCAGGACAGGGGGCGTCAGGACAGGGGGCGTCAGGACAGGGGGCGTCAGGACAGGGGGCGTCAGGACAGGGGGCGTCAGGACAGGGGGCGTCAGGACAGGGGGCGTCAGGACAGGGGGCGGTGCAGCGCAGACACGCGTGTCTCGTACCCTGTGCCTGCCGAGACGGAAGGGGTGAAGCGGGTGGGTTGCACAATAAACAAGAAGCGGGTGGGTTCCGGGTTTTAGGGTTTTAGGCGTCGACCCTGCCACGCCACGTCATGCACATGATGACGCGGGGGTGCGTGTCACTCACCCATGGCTGAGCTTCGAGAACGTTCGGCCGTCGGAAATGGCTCTCGCGGCCCGGTCAGCGCTACACTGGCGGATCATTCCATACTCGTACTGCACGTACTCCTTTTCTGGGCTCCCGGACCCGTCCTGGATCCGTATTTGGATGAGTGCGCGTCCCGTCCCATCATGAGATGGGATGGGATGGGATGGGGGCGGGCAGGCGAGTAGTTCAGATGCTCAGGAGGTCCGCAGCTGGCAAGGCTTGATGTGCCGTACCGCCAATCCCCCGGTGTAGGAGACCGCCCCGGGGGGCCCTCCTCGGATCAGCCGCGAGGGCCTGGAGGCGCTGCTGGCTCCGGAACACGGCTGGACGCTGCAGTACATTAAGCCGCACTTCTTTGAGCTGCACCCTACCTTTTGGGGCGGCAAGGGCCGCGCGTACCTAGCAGCAGCGCAGAGGTCGTGAATGGCGCAGCAGCGACCGCGGCCGCCGCGGCAACGGCCTCTCAGCGCAACACGTGTGGCAACAGCAACGTGTGCGACGGTTGGACGGGCTCCGGGGCGCAATGCGATCGCGGCCCTGCGTCAGCTGTGTGGCTGGCGCCATTCGCCTGTCCTAGGTGAAGCGAGTAGGGCGTATGTTTGGACTGGCGCTTGCTCAACACGCTAGGGCGTTCATCGGCACGACGAGCCGGCGGGGACCCCTCTGACACGCGCAGGGACATCCGGCACCGATGAAAGGCATGAACCAGCTGCCGGCCCATCTTGGCGCTCGTGAGGAGGGTTGGATGGTAGGGGACTTCACGGCATGAGGCTTGCGGGTCGAGCTGGCAGCGAGGGTAGGGCAGCGGCGTTTCCCCATCCAGCTTGGTTGCGGCACCCATTCCCCTTCAAAGAGCGCTGACTGCTTCAGGGGCGCTCCATTTGCGTCTCTGTAGATGCAGCCACCTGGCGCCGGGTCGTGGGCCAGCTATGCAGGGTGAAGTAGAGGCCGCTCGTAACATTGTATTGTATCGCAGCTGCACGGCAGCTGGACGGAGACGGTGCAGCATGCGTGGACGCATGGGTGGATGGGCGGAGGGAGGGGGTTGAGGGGGGCGTGCTGGTTCTCAGGTGCGTTATGCCGTGCATGAGTCTAGAGTAGCGGTCCTGAAGTACTGCCCATGTTGAGGATGGATGGTGATGTTGTTTTCATGATGATCCTTTCATGCTAAGGCTTCCTGCGTTGATTGTGTACTGGCACCAAGGAATGCGTGCTCACCGGGGTGTGCACATGCACTAGTAGTAGCAGCAACCGAGCCGACCAAGTCCGGCCCGGAGCTGGTGGTTTGGGTATTGGCATGGCTCCCTGCCATGTGTAGGGCGTGCCCCTGGGGTAGGCCCTTGTGGCCGTCTAGCGATGTGCTAGCCAGATGGGGGTCACCAGTGTACTGCCGATCGCCCTGCCTCCTTGTAAGTCCTTTCCCTAAAGAGACTGAGAGAGAGAATGAGCTATCAATGGGAGGACTTACAATCAACCGACTGCAACAACAACTCCGGCTACCCCTCCAGGCAAAAGACGACCTGCAAGATTCAATCTGTTACCTCAGAGCATGCAACCAGGTTGACCATCGATGTACAGTAGTGCCGTACGGTAAGCCACTCTCTAAGTCGAAGACGATAGACCGCAACCCGCCGCCCATTTCCATCCTGCATTGCCGTCCCTGACGACGTTCGCATGGCTGCGTGCATGCAGCCACCCCCGATGGCACGGGGCTGCCCCGACCCCCAACACAGTACACTTGACCCTTTGGGGCTGCCCGTCCTGGCTGCTCCACCGGCATGCCTGTTCAATGTGCTACCCTTACATACAGGCCGGACGCAGCAGCAGGGAACACGCAGCCCTAACACGACAGGTGGATGTGGTGCCCCTACATGCCTTGTCCGGCAGCAGCGTGCCATCCTCATCATCGTGAGCACCCAGTGAGCGGTACTACAATTGGACGCGAACACGAATCCCGCAGGCTTCGTCCGATAACATGCATGAGGACCGCCCGATGATATGGGGCGGGGAATGAGCGGACGGCCGGACCACGGGAGGGGGCTTTTGACAGTCCGGACACACAAAGAGGTGCGGACGGTTTGCCAACGGCAGGTGCACCGAAGACACCATTTGCCCTCAACCAGTGGGAACACCACAGGATGTCGTGTGCTTAGAGGTGTCCCGGGCGTTAGGCGTCCCTTCATTGCTGTATTTTTGCGTCCCATACCAAACCTCCGCACCGACCCAGCCTCGTGTCCCTCCACCTCCCTTGGAAACCTGTCAATTGGCATGCAGCATAGCCCCTTTCCGCTTCCCAACAGATTGGCTGTAACCAATGGAGTGCCCTTACACTCCCACTTCCCAACTTGGGTCCCGCCGCGCCCGGCCCCCATCCCCACCCCTATCGGAGGCCGAGCACCCCCGCCCGGCCCCCATCCCCACCCCTACCGGAGGACGAGCACCCCCGCCCGGCCCCCATCCCCACCCCTACCGGAGGCCGAGCACCCCCGCCCGGCCCCCATCCCCACCCCTACCGGAGGCCGAGCACCCCCGCCCGGCCCCCACCCCTACCGGAGTGCCATACGGCACCCGGAAGGCCTCACCGCCGGGCCCCACCTTCCGTTCGGCCCCGATGGTGGCGGCGGAAGTGGCAGTGCAGCCGCCACGTCAAGGCTGCGGCAGCCCATCAGCACAGTGCAGCCGCCACCTCAAGGCTGCGGCAGCCCATCAGCACAGTGCAGCGGGACAGCCAGGTATCCCACGAGGAGCCGCTGGCAGTGGCAGGCAGGGGCTGGTCGGGCTGCGCCTGCATCTCAGCTCGCAACAGGCGGCCAGGCCACGTGCGCCAGTCTTGCCGGGGGAAGTCGGACAGCAGCACCACTCGGCCAGCGTTGATACTGCCACCACCGCCGCTCCTGATATCGTCACCGCAGCCACGACCGCTGATGCTGCTGGCCCCACGCAAGGGCAAGAACCCATTCCGTCACGGGGGCCACCTCACACCGCTCCCACGTTTGCTCGGGATGTGCGAACGGCCGCCTGTGGAGGAGGGGCGGGGGCGGGGAGGGGAGCTGTGGGAGGTGACACAGCTCCGGAGCAGGGGTTTGGGGCTACGAGAGAGCTAGGCTGCGGCCCAGCCAAGGTGCAGGGTAGTTGCCAGGTTTGTAGATCTAGTTGTTGTAACGGTTACAGTGGGTTCCAGACCAAGAGGTAGAACCGTCGGGCGCATCTAGTATTGTTAAACGTCGAGATGTATGGCGTGGATGCGCAGGGGAAACGGACAGGAGCAGGGATGAAAAAACCCATGACAGCAGCAGGGATGAAAAAACAGATAATGACAAAGCAAGTCGCGTCCAAGGGGAGGGACGGAGTTGGAACCAAATGGATGGAAGGCGAGGGGTGCCGCAAAGAAGGCCGGGCTGCGGTTGGGGTTAGATGGCGGTTCATTCCTTAATGCACGGGTACGGGTCCCAACCTTGGGACCCCGGTACTACCCTAACAGCCTGACCCGGCCGCAGGGCCCGTACCTCCTAGGAGAGCCCTTGCTTCTTCGCAGCCACAAGCAGCGCTTCTACAGCCGCCTTGAAAGGTGCAACGCTGCTGCTCGGGTTCTCCACGAGGCCCTTCAAGTACGAGAGGTCTTCTGCCTTCAGCTTGAGGGGGTGCGCCAGGTCATGTTCGCCAAGGACCGCCGTGACATCGCGGCGGTCCTTGGCGAACATGACCTGGTCCCAGGTCTTGAAAGCGTCTGCTGAGAAGCCGTAGGCCTCCGCAAAGGAAGAAAGGCAGTCCTCCAGCTGCTGCGCCTTCTGGGGCTTCTGCTTCTTCAGCTGCTTAAGGCGCGTTGCGGCATCCGACACATACTGAAAAGGACCAAACGGTGCATTCAGCTGATCGAGGTGCGTGTTCAGCGCCGTCACCAAGGCCGGGTTTGTGAAGTACACGAGGTCACCGATGTGCATGTCCGCCTTGCTAACGAAGGACGCGGTATTGCGCGAAGCCGCGACGTGGTCGGTGCTTGGGTCCACCGGAGTACCAGGAGGCACACGCTTGTATAGCTCCTCGGCGTTACTGTCGTTCGACATCTTGGCTTTCTTCCAAACGGGGTCAGAAGTGCTGCACGCGGAAGTCAGCCCGTGCAAGTTGTTGAATGTCGTGAGGCGTGCAGTCATTCTGTACCTACAGTGCACAAACGAGCCTTTTATGAGAGGTGAGGGAAGCTGGGAACCGGGGTTTTAGGGTTTTAGGGTTTTGTAACGGAGATAACAAGGCTTGAAGAACAGGATTGGCAGAAATAAGAAGCGCCTTCAGTGAAGGCACCGTATTGCGTAATTAAGGCGTTTTGCGTATTGCGTAATTATTTACGCCATTTACGCCGGCTGGCGTTAAAATGTGGCGTAAATGCAAAATGCTGACATCGACGCGTGGCCATACACTTCTTAGTTGCATATTCCATGTGGCAAGTTTCCTATGACAGTGCCATACAGCATTTCGTTATAGGAAGGTAGGCAGGGCAGGTCCATCGACACCTAGAAGGTAGTGCTCCGCCGCAGGAGCCACCTAGCCAGCAGGCACAGGAGCAGGCACAGCTGCAGCAGGCGCAGCAGGCAGCCTTCAACGCTGGCTTGGTGCACATTGCGAACAGGCAACGGCAGCAACCACAGGCAGTCGTCAACGCGCTGGCGCACCCTGCTGCCGCTTCGCTGGCTGGACTGTATGGCCACGAGGCGCTGGTGACGGCCGTGCTGCAGGAGGAGGCGATAGCTGAAGGCAGCACCGCTGCTGCCACCAGTGCTGGTGCTGGCAGCGGGAGCACTGGTGCTTACGGCGCCCCTGCAGCTGTGGCCGTCGCTGAACAGGCTTAGGACAACCAGGACGAGGATGGGGAGTGGGCCCCTGCAGATCTCGAGGAGTCCCTTCAAGCAAACGATCTATGTCGAGCAGGAGGAAGCCCACCGTGCGTGCTGCGACTGCGATGGGCCTCATGACTGGCGAGGCTGAGGGCCTCGCAGCCCCGGAGACTGTGTACCAGCTGATACGGCAGCATTTCCCCTGGGTCATTTGGACCAAGAACCCTCTCAACTTCGACGTGGGGGACGGGCCCGGGTGTACCAGATTGGAGGGGAGCAATGAGAGATAGAGAGAACCTGTGTACCGGGTGTTGGGGATATCCAAATAGCTAGCATGGGAGTGGCGAAGCCGGGGAGTGAAGGTTGTGAAGGGTTTTATGTGGTGGCGGTCACTGCGCTTTTGCCACGCACACCGTCAACCCTTTGTTAAGAACTTGCTTGTTAGTGAAGGTGCTGGAGCGCGACTACAGGCGTATCTACATTAAAAAGCTCCATGACATAGGCTCCTCCAGTGTTAAGGCTGTGTTGTAGGCGCCGTTGCTAGGGTAGAGCCAGTGGAAAGACCGCCCGCTCGTGAACTCGGTTGGCTGTTGCTGTCGCGTCGAGGCTGCTGTTGGGGCAAAGTGGCGTTTTCGAGGCTTTCCTGCGCCCTTCGGGGCGTCTGCTGGATTTAGCCCCGGCTCGCGTATGGTGAGGCCACGGACACGGGCCCAGACATATCGCGGCGCGCATGCGTCACGCAGCAGTTTATTGACACCGTGTGGTTTTCCGCGTGCAGAGGCATATCCGCAACGTGACTTCAGGGACGTACAGTCTGTTGAATTCTGTTTGCACTGACTGGCCGAGGTGGGCAATTGAAACCGGTCCGGAATCTCGTCCTTGCCTGTTTTGGTAACGGGTGCCGCAGTTAATCCGTTTTTAACCAGGGTTACTCACCGTTTCTGATTTCCTGTTTATTTACAACATATTCACTCGAATGGGGTAGAGTTTTCAGGGCACGGAGTCGAGCATTCTTGTCCTGGGTTCGCCCGGGCTTGAAGACACCGAACATTTAATCATTCATAAGCATGCGAGGCAAAGGGCACACCAAATTTCGGACAATCGCTGTCGTAACGTTAACTACGGTTAGATTGCTGACGAGCAGGCTGTACTCTTGGTCGTAGCTGTAACCCCGTTAGGACAAGCATGCCGTAATGCGGATCGAAGCTGTAACCCCCCAACGCATTCACAGTGAAGTTTGATGCACGCAATTCGCTCGTACAATAGTGTAACTTCGTGCAGAAATCTTCGCCAAATCTTGACCCAAATCCGGCTGATCCGCATTGAACAATATCTTTGCGCGCGGCCTATGCGCCTCGCGGGGCCCCTCCTCAACAAAAGCTATGTCGTATACCATTACGCACGTTGTAAACAAGGCGCCCCATGCACGGCCAAATGCGGGTGGCGAGCGTGGCAGAATCACAGCTGCGTGGTGAAAGGCTTGGGTCCCCTCCTGTCACCCGATAAAACCAACACCATGCAAACGATAGCACGATGTGGGTCCCATATGGCATACCATATCCGCATTCGGCTGAGGCCAAGCACGGGCCTTGTTTCGGCCAGGCTTCCCTCCTGGCGAGGAATACGGTGCAAGGCGTTCCATCGTTACTCATTTAGCCATCAGCCAAATTTTCGGTAGAAGGCGAGGAGGTGGGGCTTACATGTTACAACGAGGGACTCAGTTCCAGCTGCGTGCGCTCCAGCAAGCAGAGCGCGAACTCCACGGGCCTGCTTGCCGCCGCCTCCAGCGGGCCTCGCGAGCAACCAGTGTGGCACACTATTATCGGCACCTTAACACAAACCGAACGAGTCGCCCAAACGCACCCCTCTCCCCTACGCCTACCCATGTCCTACTACCCCTCCTGCTTCCTCCTCCTCCTCCTCCTCCTCCTCCGAATCGTCACTGGGGGGCATCTCCCGGTTCATCCGCCGCCGCAAGTCCTCCACCTCCGCCTCGTCCGCCTCCTCCTCCTCCCCCTCTCCTTCCTCCCCCTCCTCCCCCTCCTCCTCGTCCTCCGACGCCAAATCCCACCGGCCCGCGCTCGCCACAGCCAACACGTCCAGCGCCGCCGCCGCGCCCCCGGCCGCCGGCCTGCCCGCCAGGTAGTCATTCTGGGCGGCAATCACCTCCACTGCGGTGGCGCATGCAGAGTAGCGAGAGAGCAGCTCGGCGTTGGTGGAGAAGAACGAGTGGCCCCTGCGGCATTGGGGAAGAAGAATTTTCGAGGGTTTTATCTCGCAGGTGGCAGCACAGGCGGTGCCTGGCCGGGGCTTGGGAGCAAACCCGTTGGTGGCTCTGGGACCAGCGCGAGGAGCGGGTTGCGAGGTGAACCCGTGTATGAAGGAGAAACCGCTTGGGACATACGTTTGGAGGTGCATGCAGGAGGACTGGGTTGAGGAAACGAAAAGCGGGGAGCTGGGTTCGAGGTGATGGGCAGCGGACATGTCGGCTGAGTGAGCAGGCCGCAGATGAGCCCTCCCACTTCCTCCCGCTTCCTCCCAGACCCACCATTTGAACCGGGACAGCACCGCCACCGCCTCATCCCGCAGGCCGCAGATGAAGAGCGCCGCCGCGAAGGCCTCCGCACATGATAGCTTGCAGGGCCGACCTGCACACATCCCCACCCACACACCCACACAGCCACTCAGCGGTTGGGCGGGTAGCGTCCCGGCTGGTGTCGGCACGCTGTAAAACACAACACACATGACCCGCACACCCTCACTCCACCCCGCTCAGCTGTCGCACACGTGGCGAATCCCCCTCCCTTCGACGCGGTGGGAACAATGGTTGCACCAGTGGCGTCCCGGCTGGTATCGACACAGCGTTGTTAACACGACATACACAGCGGGGGCGTGGCGCCGCTCCCCGCCCGCCACCCGCAGCAGTAGAGGCATCAGCACCACGTGTTCAGGGCAGGTACCGCACCAGGGCAGGTACCGCACCAGGGCAGGTACCGCACCAGGGCAGGCAGGGTAGGGTGTATGGGCAACTTGGCCCAGCCTCGCGTCCTCAAACCGCCATCGCCTAGTAGCAGCAGCGAGGCAGTAGCCGTAGTAGGTAGTCGGGGAGGGAGCTACTGCCTCCCCTTCCAGCCAGCCCTCCGTCTAAGCCCCAGGCACGCCTGCGCTGCCCAGACACCCTCCCCTACCGGCCCACGGCGCGCACCGTAGTTGACCGGGTTGGCGGCGACCATGAAGGGCAGCAGTCGCGGTGCGGCGCCCTTGATGCGGCCTGCAGGACGGGTTCGCGTGGGGCGTGTTGGTAACGAGGTGGGGCGTGTTGGCAACGAGGACGCCAAGCCAAGCCGAGCCCGAGCGTGGGCGGGTGGGCATCCAGGGGACAGCCACCGCGGATGGGCGCCCGAGGGCCGGCTTAGGACCCACGGGTCGAGGCATCCAGGGTCCTCACCTCCTACTCTGCTGGGCAAACTACCATCATCATCACCACTGTGGAACGCCCTCCCGCCCGCCTGACCCCTTCCCATCACCCCTTCCAGTCAGGGTTTCACTGCCTCCTCTCTCCCGCCCCGCTGCCAGCTTATTACCCCCCCCACGCTGGACCGTCACCTTCACTGCCCTCGGTTTGTCGGCCGTGGATTCGCGGATTCTCTTATCACCGCCCCCCGGCTTGCGGTACTCACTGAACGGCACGTCGTCTAGTCGGTTCCAGGAGCAGTCTACCACCGCCAGGCCCCGGGAGCGGATGAGGGCCGCGTCCTCCGCGGAGACACTCCGCTTGCCTGACAGGCGCGGAGGAGCGGAGGGTTGGGACGGTGAGGCGGAGAGAGACCAAGGGGGAAGGCGGGAGGATGGTGAAACTAGTAGGGGGAAGGGAGGGGCAGCGCATTGGCCCATGTCTGGCTGGAGGACAGGGGTGGTTGCGGGGAGGGGGCCGCGTTGGTACCGTTGCGGACTCATGTCCCCGTAGGTAGCGTGGATCAGCGTGTTGGTCATCTGATGCAAAGTATCGGATAGGCTAGGGTGCGAGGAGTGTGGGACGTTTGTAGAGTGTGCATGTCCTCATAGGTGTATGGTTGATGGGTACGAGCGGGATCTAACGGTCATAACCGGTAACGGGAGGTATCAGGGGAGGAAAGGCTGTCCCCGGTGTTTGCCGTACCCGCCGGGCTGAGGATGACTCCAGGGAAGGTTTGCCCTAGCCGCAGCTCGCGCACAAGCCCCTGCCTGGACAGCCTGGTGCCTGTGCAGCGTTTGCGGTCGCACTGGCCCAGGTCCCACATGGCCAGGTGGACCGGGAACTTGGCGACGGGGGCGCTGGCGGCAAGGGCGCCCGGCGGCGCGTCGTCGATTGCCGAGGCCGCCGCGGCGGTGCCGTCATCATCTTCGTCGTCTTCGGAGCCGCCCGCTTCGGAGCCGCCCGCTTCGGAGCCGCCTTGCTGCTGGCGCTGCTGTTGCTCCGGAGGTGGTCGGTCCACTCGGCGCGCTCTTGCCCTGGTGTAAGCGTCGGTGGCAGCGGCGCTAGTCGCGTCTGCGCCCTGGATCTCGTCGTCGGCTGTCCATGCCTCCGCGGCCTGTTCGCTGCGAGATTGCGCTCGTCGCCCTCCGCCGCGGCCACCTCCAGCCCCCCTCGAGCGCTGGCCGCCGCCACCCTTCGGGCGCGGCATGCAGCTAGCTAGAGCACTAGTGCGTCGGGAATTGTGCAAAGCTTGCTAGGTGGCCGGATTCGCGGACAGAGGTGGAAGAATTCCGGAGTTCCGGGTGGTCCCGGCAATGCTACTCAAGATGGTGATAATTAACAAAGGCTTCCCGTATTAAACAATAGTTTGCAGTACATGCGTTGCTGCACCGGAATCTTTACGTACTGCTGCGTAATGTGTTTCCATTAGAAATCATTATATACACCGACATCTCTATGGTTTGCTGCCCATACTGCACTTATCCCTGGGAAAGTATCTTTAAAAATACCTGCAACCCCCTGAATAAAGTTGTCTGGCCTGCGATTGTTCAAATTTAGCAGTTGGCTCGTTCGGCACTGGAGCCCCTCTCGCCAACATGGCCGCTTCGGCCAACAACACCTTGATGCTGTGGCGGCCGCTCGTTGCAGCCTCGGGCCTGCTGGCTCCTGCCCTGCGTGCAGGGTAAGTTGTCGCGCTCACAGTGCGGGCCCCGTGAGGGTCGCTAAATATGCATTTGAGTATGTGCTTGCTGCTGGCTGTGGCAAGTGGGCGCACGAGGATCTATTGTCGATCGAACATTCATCAGGCTGGCGCCTTCATGCGCAGACCTGCGTGCGCGTGAGCGAGGTGTGGCCACGTAGGTGGTTACCAGGAGTGCTTGTGACCGTCTGGGTTCTGTACGTGTGGTCTTCTGGAGCCGATCGCCACGCCGGCTCGCCGCCTTCCAATCCATGCATCAGCGTGTCGTTTCAAGTTTGACACCCTAATCCGCAGCTTATTGAGCTCATTTTACCCGCTGCTATATCTCACTACCACAGGACCTGCAAGTTCCTCAACGGACGCTTCCAGTCGTGTCCCTCTGTACCTTCATCGTCTTCACGCAGCTTCACGACAGGAAATGGTGATAGTAGCGGAATGGACAGCTTGTTTCTTTCGGACGTCAGCCTGTCTGGCCATCGCACGCCGCTTTTGCTTGGACTGCTCAACTACTTCGAGCGTCACTTACCCAACGTGGGTTTCTTCCAGCCCATCACGGGGAAGGTTGCCCCCGACTCGCAGCTGAAGGTCGACCGCGACTTGGAGCTGTGAGTAATGTGGGCTTTCCTAGGCACTCCTAGGTATTGGGTACGGATTGGTTTCGGAGCTGGAGGGCGTGCGCTGATACGGCAGCGACGACTCCTGCTATACCTCCGCGTACGGGCCGCCATGCCGCAGCGGAACTGGCAGTGGCGGAAATTAAAATTGCCGTCTGGCCCCGCAACTGGGTCGCACGCTTGCGTTCACAGCCACGCGTCCTTTCGTCACGGCTCCCTGACATCCTCGCCCCTCCACCCCCGGGCGCCCCCGATCCGCCCCTGACCCCCCCCCTTATTCACCGATAGGATGTATCGCGTCTTCAAAATGACCGGCGACCCGCAACGGATGGTAGGCGTGCAAGATACTGAGGCAGCCAAGGTGCGATTGTCACACTGGTTGATGTGGGTCGGGCCGTGGTGTGTTTTGGTTTTACCGTGGCGGCGGATGGTGGCGGCGTGGTGCAGTGGTGTGTGCCTACGTGTTCCAGGGTGGTGGTGAGTGGGTGTTGGCTGGTGAGTTCAGCCGCACGATTGCCGGGGCTGCGATATGAGGGGTGCACCTGCTCAGCCGGCGGCCTGCCCCGCGCTCAGACCCCGCATCGTTCCACGCACCTCCCTTCCTCGGCCTTTCTTACCTGCACCCAGCTGATTGCCGCCGGCAAGCACGGGGAGCTGCTGGACCGGATCTACTCGGCCTACGTGACGTACAAGGAGGGACACGACCTGGTCCTGGTGGAGGGCCCGGGGCAGGTCATGGGTGACACCGAGCTAGACGCGCAGGTGGGTTGGGGCGGATGGGGTTGGGGCGGATGGGGTTGGGGCGGATGGGGTTGGGTCGCAGTGCAGTGTTGCGGCGTTGCTTGTCGGGGGCGGCGGCGCCCAGGACAGCGGTGGGATCGGGCGCTCAGAGCGGAATTAGGGAGGTGACACCAGCAAATGGGCGTATAACAAGGGCCCCGAGTCTGCATGAGCCTAATACCAACCGCCCTCCACTCGACTGCCTCGCCACCCCTCCTTGTCGCACAGATTGCGGCCACGCTGGGCAGCCCGGTCCTCATGTCCATGATGGGCAGCCCTGGCCTCACCGCCGAGGACTACTACCAGAACGCGGTGGGTATAAACTGAGGACACCTGTGTACTAACATAGGAGGAAGAGAAAGGGGAAGACTAGTTGAAGAGCACCGTGGGCGAGAGAGTCAGCAGTGGGTGCACGCGCCAGCTGGGTTGGTGGCGGCGCTACGTCGGCGAAGAGCGGCATATCCGTGGCGCACCAGGGGCCTCAGGTCTTTTGGTCAGATTGCATGGTCGGTCGGCACTCGATCGGATCCTCCCCTCCCCTCCCTCCCCTCCCTCCCCTCCCTTCCCTCCCCTTCCTTCCCTCCCCTCCCCTCCCCTCCCCTCCCGTACGTTCGGGCATGGGCTCCTGGCAACAGATTGTGAAGCGCCAGGCAAGTGGGGGTGGACTCGTTGGGCCGACTGGTTTGTGTGGAGAGCGCTTGTCCAGGCCCAGTCGGCGGCTCCGGGCCGCCTTGTTGGCGGGCCCAGCAGTGGCAGCTGGCGGGAACCAGCTGTTAGGTTGGGCTGGGCTCGTGCCATTGCGGAGGGCTGCTTGCTGCGGCGTGTCATGAGCCGGGGTGCGGCCCTTTCCCGTCGTGCGCCCCCTGACCCTCCCGTCGTGCGCCCCCTGACCCTCCCGTCGTGCGCCCCCTGACCCTCCCGTCGTGCGCCCCCTGACCCTCCCGTCGTGCGCCCCCTGACCCTCCCGTCGTGCGGCCCCTGACCCTCCCGTCGTGCGACCCCTGACCCTCCCGTCGTGCGGCCCCTGACCCTCCCGTCGTGCGCCCCCTGACCCTCCCGTCGTGCGCCCCCTGACCCTCCCGTCGTGCGCCCCCTGACCCTCCCGTCGTGCGCCCCCTGACCCACGCCTTTTGCCGCATCATACCAACGTGTCACACCTTCGCTTTCAGGTTTTCACGGACAGCAAGGTGGAGGTGCTGGGCCTCGCCCTTCACGGGGTGAGGGCGGAAGGGAGGGTCGGGGGTTAGGGTTTTGGACTTGGCGAGGTGCGACTCGGGTTTCAGGGACCATGTGGGCTTGTCTTCGAGGCCTCGCATCCCAACCCGCAAACTCTCTTTCCGCCCCCGCATGCCCCTTACCCAACCGCTGTGGCCGCCTCCACAGCTTCCTCGCAACCAGCACGCCATCGTGACCTCTCAGCTGCGTGCAAAGCTCAAGCAGGCGGGTCTGCCCTTCGCGGGTGCCCTGCCCGACGACCCCATCCTCTCGAGCGTCAGGTGGGGGACACAAGGCCCAGGGTTGCCTGTTCTCGTTTTAGGCCCACGCTGGGAACGCCGCAAGCCATGGGTTCACGCGGGATGTCCGCCCCTCAAGGCCCAGCTTTCTACCTCCCTCCCCCTGGCATTCTATCCGTCCGCCTAACGCTGTCCTCGCTCGCCTTGTCCGTCGCTGCCTTGCTCTTTGCGTACCAGCCCAACAAAATTTAAAAACGTTTTAAATTCCTTCCCGCCCCTCGCACTTCCCTCCCCAGGCTGGACGAGGTCCGTACCGCCCTGGGCGCCGAGCACTTGTACGGCGACCACCTGTTGCCCGACGTGGAGTTCGATGACGTGGTGGTGGGCAGCCAGCGGCTGGAGGAGCTGCTGGAGGTCCTGGGGGAGCGGCAGAAGGGCAGGTGCGGCGGAGCGGCAGTGCCTTCATCTGCCATTGTGGCTGCGTTGGGATTGGCCGCAGACACAGCTTCGCGAAAAGAGCACGCGCCTTTTTACGATGTACCTTTTCGCCATGTACCTTTTCACGCACCTCGCGGGCTCTCCCGCATGCGTGTACGAAGTGCGTTTGCTGAGCCGGTGGCTTCTGCGTACACACAGTCACGCACCACACGCCTACGCGCAGGCCGCTGGTCGTCACCTCGGCGGACCGCTTGGACATCGTGCTGGGCCTGCTGGCGGCGCAGCTGTCTGTTGAGGGGCCCGCGGTGGCGGGAGTGCTGCTCACCCAGGCCGGCGCGCAGCGGGCGGGACGCAACTACGCCAAGTGAGTCTCGAGGGGCGGGGCGGGGCGGGGTGGGGCGTGAGAGAGGGAGAGAGGGAGGGAGGGAGGGAGGGAGGGAGGGAGGGAGGGACACAAGCACCTACACCGGGCGTGATGTCGCTGATGCCTCAGTGTAAGCCCCTCCTCCTCTCGCGCGTGACCCACATCGACACCCCGACCTCGTTCCTGGCGCGTCTCCCTCCTCTCCTTCCCAGGGCCACCGTGGACTCCATCTTCGCCGGCCTGGTCCACAGCGGGCTGTACCGGGGCACGCTGCTGCCGGTGCTGTCCACTGACCAGCCCATGCGCGAGGCGCTGTCCGCCATCGACCGGCTGGACGCCGCCATCCTGCCCGCCTCCTCCCGCAAGATCGCCAGGAGCAAGGTGTGGGGCCCTGTGGGCAGGGTTGCGAAGGCGGTAGCCGAAGGGTGGCTGGCGGGGAGGAAAACCCGTGTCCGAGTGAAAACCCGTTTGTGACGTACGTTTGGAGATGCATGCTGAGAACTTGGTTGGCGGCCGGTGGGGCGGCAAAGAGGTGCAGACGTACGTCCTACGCGGCGCCGTAGCGAGATAAGGTGTGTGGAGAGGCAGGCGGGGCTCGGGGCTCGGACCAGTACTCAGCCGTCCTAAGCGCTTCTTGCCTGTCCTGAAACCGGATCCCTCCCTCCCCAATCGCCCCTCGGGCGTCCCCTGCCTGCAGCTGCTGTTCGACCGCCACCTGGACGTGAATGCGGTGGTGGCGGGGCTGCAGCGCAAGCGGCCCAACCGCATGACCCCCAAGATGTTCGTGCACATCGTACAGACCATGTGCCGGTGAGTGGGGTAGGGGGCGGAGGACGAGGGGGAGGCAAGGGCCGGGCAGGCAGGGGACGCCAGGGGGGTGATTGGGGAGGGAGGGATCCGGTTTCAGGACGGGCAAGAAACGCTTAGAAACGTGTCAGGGTGTCGCCGTTGTACGGCGGCGGCAGGCAGCAACCAACAGCATCCTCCCGCTGCTCCCTCCCCTGCCCTCACCCCACCTCCCCTGCCCTCGCGCGCGTGCACACGCAAACGCGCGCAGCGCCAACCCGCAGCACATCGTGCTCCCGGAGTCCGTGGACAAGCGCGTGCTGGCCGCCGCCGCTGACGCCACCGCCCGCGGGTTCGCGCGCATCACCCTGCTGGGCGACCCCGCCACCATCGCATCCGAGGCCAAGAAGCTGGGCCTGGACCTCAGCAGCTGCAACGTAGTCAACCCGGCGGTGGGTGAGGGGTTCCCTGCACCGCGACGGGGCCGGCATGAGGGCTCGATCGGGAGGGGTGGGGCAGCGGTCTAGGTTCCTGGCTTCAAGCCAGCGGTGGGTGCCTGTAGGCAGCTGGGGTGTCTGTGGAAGTGGTGACAGCGTTGGATGTTGGAAGGAACGCGTCCGGGAGGTGGGAGCTGGTGGGGCAGCGCGATGAGGCCCGTCCTCCGCCTCGGCGTGCTCCTACGCTGATGCGCATGCTCCCCCGCCCGCTCTTGCGTGCAGACATCGGAGCGCATGGAGTCGTACATTAACATGCTGGTGGAGGCGCGGAAGAGCAAAGGCATGACGCCGGAGAGGGCGGCGGATCTGCTGATCGGTGAGAGGGGTGGGCGGGTGGGTAAGAAGGATCAGGTGAGTCGGGGACCATGGGGTTGCTTTGACGCCTTACGGTTTGGCACGCGGATGTCTTTTACGCCTCAGCTTCCAAAGCCACGCTCCGCCGCCCTTGCCGCTGCTTTTCAGGTGACATCAACTTCTTCGCGACCATGATGGTCGCGTCCGGCGACGCGGACGGCATGGTGTCGGGAGCCATCCACACCACCGCCTCCACCATTCGCCCGGCGCTGCAGGCGCGTGCGCTGTAGCAGCAGACCTAGCTCTAGTTGTGGACCATCGCCCTGTGTCGTTCGTGCGTGGCGGAGCGCATCGCTTCTGCCCTTGCTTCCTGCCTCCGCCATTCCTTCCCTCAACCTCTGCTCAACCTCCTCCCAACCAACAACCACCTCCAGATGCTCAAGTCGCCCGACGGGAACCTGGTTTCCTCCATCTTCTTCATGTGCCTGCCGGACAGGGTACGGCACTCGGGAGGGGAGAGCGGAGGGGAGGGGAAAAGGGAAGCCGGGGCGGCCGCGCCGGAGTGCCACACGTGCGGGAGGTGGGGACGGGCTGAGCCCGTGAGGTTGTCGCTGTGCGTCTACCGGGTAGCCGCCGGCACATCCCCCGGCCCTATTCCGTCACGGCGTGACCATTTCCGTGGAACCCTCGATGCCAGGGTGTTTACCTGGCTTCCCCGGCGCACAGCAGCTGTGGTACCGGTATGTCCCTTCCCATCTCTTCCTGTACCTCGCGCCCGACCCGCACCGTGTGTAGGTGCTGGTGTACGGCGACTGCGCCGTCAACGTCAACCCCTCGGCCTCGGAGTTGGCGTCCATCGCCATCACCTCCGCTGACACGGCCGCCGCCTTCGGCATCGCGCCGCGCGTCGCGATGCTGTCGTACTCAACGCTGGGCTCCGGAGCCGGGCCCGACGTGAGTGCCCGGCAGTGCCCACCGACCAGCCCGCATACACCAACACACACATAGGGCCTGCGTCGCGCTCAACCCCCATTAATCACTCCCTTCTTGCTCACGGTGTGCACGATGTGCACGATGTCTTGACCTGACCAGCACACCTGCTCCTCCCTTCGTCTCCTCCGTCGGTCGCAGGTGGTCAAGGTGACGGAGGCTGTGGCGCTGGTCAAGGCCCGGCGGCCCGACATCAAGGTGGAGGGCCCCATCCAATATGACGCGGCCATCGACCCCGCAGTGGCCGCCGTCAAGGTCAAGGGCAACAGCGAGGTGGCGGGACAGGCCACGGTGTTCGTCTTCCCGGACCTCAACACAGGTGGGGCAGCTCTGGAAGCCGTGTGTACACACGGCTTAGGCGAAGGAGGCAGGGGGCTGGGGGTGATTCGTGCGCGGTGTGGGAGCGGTCGTGACCTCACCTCGCCCCTGGACATGGTTGGAGGGGCTGCACGATTTCGCTCGAGCTCATGTCGTAAGTGCCTTAGTACGTACGCAGAACCCGGTCCGTCCCATAATTTCCACTCGTTGGCTGTACGCTGGCTTACCACCACCGGCCATGTAACTCCCCCTCACTTCCCACCCCTTACTCAGGCAACAACACGTACAAGGCCGTGCAGCAGAGCACCGGCGCCATCGCGATGGGGCCGGTCATGCAGGTAACTGCTCGTCGTTGGTTGCTGGTCGGGTTGTCTGGCGGGCGGGCGTTGGGGCTGGGCCGTAGGGCGCCTCGACGGCGAAGGAAACCCAGTCCCGTACGCGCGCGATGCCCACACCAATCAAATATGCCAATCAACCTACTAATTACCAACCAACACTCGCAACCCTACCGGCGCCACCCCCTCCCACCCCCTCCCCAACCCCTAAACCGTCACTGCCCCCTCAGGGCCTGCTCAAGCCCGTCAACGACCTGTCCCGGGGTTGCACTGTGCCAGACATCGTCAACACCATCTGCGCCACGTCCATCCAGGCCATGCAGTTCAAACAGAAGCACGACGACGCTGCTGCCGTGGCCGCAGCCGCGGGGCCTCCCGCCGCCGCGGCCTAATCCCGCCATCGGTCGCAGTGCGGCCGTGGCCCAGCCCGCCCGGGCGCAAGGCATTCCCAGCACCCTGGCGGGCTGGGCCTGCACGCTGGCAGGTGCACTCTGGGCCGCCTGAACACCGCGGGCTGATGGTGCGGGGGCTTTCCTTCCCTGGTTATTTCTTTCGCAGGGGTTGTGTTTCGCAAGCGTGCGTGCGCATCTCGTGCGTGTTTGTTGGGGTGGGGGGGTCGGCCCGCCTGAGGTCGAGCAGGGGCCGGGCGGCGCCGCCTCGCAGACTGTGGTCAGCGGCGTGAAAGGGGCGAGCGACGGGTTTGGGGTACGCAGGGGGCCAAGCGGAGCGTTTCGAGGATCGCCACGCGCCAGCTTACATCGTGGGGCGGGCGGCAGGGCGTTTTCGGGGCCTGGGGCGTTCTCAGGTGTCATTTGGAGGGCTTTCGCGGCGGCCGTGCGGTCGCTGCACTAGGCCTGGGCGGGAGAATGGGCGAGTCGTGGCATGAGGGCGGGGGCATGGGGCCATGACGTGTGTCGCACGCCGCCGGGCTTGCGAAATTAATCTGGTCGGGGGATAGTCGTTAAGGGGGCTGGGGCTGCATACACCTGGCCATACTGCCAGCGTTGGCCGTGCGTGAGCCCGCTCCGCACGTGCAAATAAGCCCCCGGGCGCAGGCAGGCTGGAGAAGACGTGAAGCATGAAGAAACGGACTAAGAGTGTGCCACCCGGCAGCAGAAGAAGAAAGATGTGGGTAAAATGTGTGTGTCAGTAGCCGATTGTTGGACTGCTTCCCAAGTATGAGTCTGCACGCCGCGGTGTCGTACATGGGGACGGCGAAGGCGGCATTTACGGCACGCGACGGCGCCTCCTCGCCATTCTTTAAGCATCTGAAACATTATTTCGTGTAGGGCTGCCCCCCTGCTTGACGGTTGGTCGTTAGCGCTAGCGCCTGCAGTACTTGCCTATGGACGAGCTGTACCTGACCATGACGCGTCAGAAGGCAAGCTGGATAGTGCACCTTGCGTATTCTTGTGGCGGGCATGGGCGTTGCGCTCACTTCTTCCTTGACCGCCTTTGCTTCACACGACGTGTCGCGGGGCGGGTGAGGATGGGGGTGAGCCGCCGCGCAGTGTGCCCGCTGACGCCGGCGCACGCCAGCGCGCCCCAGCTTCTGTGGGTTCGTTGCAGTGTGCGCGGGGAGCCTTGCGCACGTGGGGCCCGGTGTGATGAGGACGCCGCCTTCAGTGGGTTTGCGGCAGGGCGCGGTGGGCGGGAGGTTCGCATCTATACCTGGTGGCGGGTGCCCACTGAGCGAGAGAGCAGGTGGATTGTACGGCGGGAAGGGGGTGGGATTGCACGCCGTGGGATTCGTGCTGTAGTAGTAGGCCGCTTGGAGAACGTTAGACGATGCCCCTGGTGACTTCTGCGTCTGTGTTTCTTGCCCTTTGGGAGTTCTTGGGTCGAGTGGCTCTTCAACCGACATCCTGCAGGTGATAAGGCGTCGCACACAATATTTGGTCTCCTCTCGCGACTCCTGCGTCATACATGTTGGCAATGTGAGGTCGACTGCTGCATTGGTGCAGTTTGCTGACTTGTGCAGCGGCAAGTTCCCGTGTTGGTCCCGCCGGAGCGGTCGGAGCGGCGAGAGGCGGGGCCACGCTGTTGAGCTTCTCAACAGACAGGCCAGCCGCATTTACACTCTGCCGAGATGTCAGCTGGCAAAGGTGTTGTCATGTTGGTAAAAGCCTACTCTGGTCTTAAGGCGCGCAGCTGCAGGTGCAGGTGCGCCATGCCGGACTCTGCGACACGGAGCTGCGGACAGGCGCAGTGCCTGCGCGGGAAGCCGCCTGGCGCCACGGCGTATCGTGCAGCTTAACAGGCATCATGCAGCTGGACAGACTTGGACATCAAGTTAACGAATAATGTTTACAGTGTCCTCAAGCTCGGACGAACCCAGAACAAGAAGAGGGCCCATGAATACATGTAGGATATTAGCGGCAGAAAGGATATGGGGGGAACGGTTGGTGGCGAGGGAGGACCTGTCCCTTGCTCCCTTCATGAAGATAAACCGTCCGGAACTTCAACCAACGGTTTGAACTTCCCTGATATACAGCAACTGTGAAGATTATATAGAAGGGTCAAAGTCGCCGAATATCCGCAGCGCATGCCCTTGCGTTGTTGTAGGAATGGACCTATTAGACCTGTCGCCTCCAATCCACGGCCAAGTGCTCCGTTCCTTGCCTACGAAACCCGGCGAGCTTACGCAAGGAGCCCAACCATAACTTCGCTAACGTATGTCGGAATGCGAGTGAGCTCTTGTGTGCCTGTTGGCGCGCACTTTTGAATCGCTTCTATCAACTGGCTCCACCTCCATACGGCCCTATACGGCACGGGCGATCGCATGCAGGTGCACGCAGCTGCGTTTGGGAACATGCACAACCTTGCGCGGGTCTCGCCAAAGCGGCTGCTCAAATGCCAAAGAGCTGATACCTCGTGTTGATCGCATCAAGCAATCTGTTCAGCTGCCCATTCGCTCCGGTTGCTCGCTCAGACCATGGCGATAGTTCCCCTTCTTCGCTTTCCCTTCCCCTTGCCCATCGCCCCTGCCGCGCCTGATGTCGCGATGTCTTGCAAACCTGTGCCCATGCACCGGCCACGATACGTTTCCTGCTAGTTGCCGTGGTCACAGCTGATGCTGCAGTCGACGAGCCAAACACGAGCGTTGTGCAGGACAATAGGCGACAACGCACGTCGTCCAACGCACGCGCCACAGCACGCCCGCCGCACGCGAGCACCTTACTTGGTCTTCATTTTCCTCTTGTCCTTAGTTTGTTCGGACTGCCCGTCGTGCTGCAATTTCTTTTGCTGGTCGGACTTTCGGGTGGTCCGTTTTTCGTGTGTGGGTGGTGCCCTGGGCCGCCGGGGGGGTCTGTCCCCAGCCCCTCGGTCCGGGCTTCCTGGGCCCGCCATTTCTTCTGCGGTAGACCGTGGGGCGCCTGGGTTGTTCTATTTTGTCAGGGCCCAGCCCCCTTGGGCGGGGCGAGGTTTCCCGTTTTCCCAGTGCTTTTTGGGGCGTCAGCTGGCTCTTCGCGCTGGCTTCTCGTATGGTGCGATCTCGGTATGGGTTCCCCTCTTGTCCTGGGCTTGCCCAGGCTTGCGTACACTGTACTATATAATGATTAACCAGATTGGATACAGTCGTACGCCTCGTGAAATGAAGTACAATAACAAATCTTTGTGACGATGATGAGAGCCAAGCTCCCAAGCCCGGCCCCCGAATCCCCGCCTGAACCGATCAATCAAGGCCGCAATCCGATAAACCGAGGGTTGTTAGGGCCCTGGGGGCATTTGCATTGGTGACTAAGGCGGAAAGCGGGGAGCGTGGCACGTCTTGTGTTCCGAGCCCCGACACGCTTTGCGCCTGTGAAATGCCACGGGGAACCGATCGAGTTACTTCAAGGGTAAGCGCTGAAAATTGCAGCGGAACGTGGCTCCGAAGCCGGATGGATCAGGGGCCACGGTACGCAAGGTCCTCAGGCGATACCCTATCAAATAGCAACTTCAAGTTTTTCTACGTTGATTTACCCTCTCACTGGATGTCGATTGATTGATTGATTGATTACAAGCTCTTGGAGCTCGTAAGGCCCAGACGAGCCAGGAGGCTCATGGACCGCTAATCAAAGTAATTCATAAAGAAGAATGTCGATTCACATTTCACTGGATTCCACTGGATGTCGATTCACATTTCACAGTCGCTGTAACGGTACGGCATGTACGATGTTCCAGATACTCCTTGCAGCGTTTCGTCCAAGTTGAGCATCCTATCGTATGAGTTTCCTGAATACCTACTTAGAAGTGCAAGAGCGGGATAGCTGCCGCGAGAAACACCGGGGCTGTACTGCTGCTTCGCTTCCAACGATAAGTTAGCGTTACGGACGTCATAAGGAGGTTAAGTTATACTTGATTCAAGTTCAAACATGGTCGTTGTTTTATTTGGCAATGCGATGCTTAACTCGTCCAGTGACTACGTTTGGCAGTGCCTGCCGCCCACTCATATTCTCATGGTGCGATTGACCCTGACAATGCCAAAATCAATGTCAATTGGTGAAGCTCCTGCGCTGATAGCTCCTGCTTAACCGAAATCGCACTTCATCCTCCTCGCACACTTCCAAAAAGCGTGTACACGTATCTTAACGCTCTTTTAGAGACTTCGCGCATACTCTAATACACGTATTTCATCTGCAGGGTTACCCGGCAAGAACATAGCGTAGCGGCGACCTTTGCAAGAATGGACGTTGTCTACTCCCAATGACGTGACCTAGAATAACTCCGTCAGTCGACCACCCAACTGAGAACTACCAAAAGAAACAAGCGTCATTGGCGGTGTAGCTGTGGGCGTGGCCTTCTGTTGGCAAGTATGGGCTGTGGGCGACAGCGGAAAGCCTGCTAAGGAGGGCAAGGAGCCGCGGGCGCCATGCCTGCATCTGTCAGCCGCAGCCAGCGGAGCAGTAGTAGCGTGGGCTCTGCTTCGTCTGCCTTTTTGGACAAGTAAGTTGTTTGCTGGGGATGCGCACGGAGTGAGCGGCTGTGGACCACTGTTGGCGCTCGGTTACACCACAGTCGCAAACTACATGTTAACTGCTCGTGAAAGCCTCTTTAAACTCCGGTTTCTGTGCTCAATTTGCGGGCCCGATTGTGACCATGCGCCCAGGCCAGGCGATACGAACGGGGCCCCCTTTGGTGGTCAAGCATAGATACCGCGTTTTCCGTATGTCTTTTACAAGTTGCATACATCCTGGCCTGCGCGTTGGCGCTACCCCAGACGGGAAGGCCAAGACGCGTCCCCTTTACAAGCGCGCGTGCCTGCATCTGACGGCGCATAATAGCGGCTAGTTATATTAACGCTTCCATGTATTAGCTGCGATGGGGTGATGCTAGGTTTGGCGCATATTGGCGTCCTTAGCCTGCGCGCCGTCGACAGAGCCACGCTCACGGCGTTGCTTGCAGGTTGGAAGCGGAGGCCAGCGGTGCGGACATCCTCGACAACAGCTCTGCCATTCAGGCGGGTGTCTTCGGTGTCCTCTTCACAGTTACAAAGGAAAAGTACAACACAGGTACGTAGCTGCAACGCGTATGAACAACGCGAGCATGGCATTATTTCAGCACACGCATGGGGTTGGGTTACGGAGCGCGTCCAGGCGCTTTGTGGGCCCGAGAATGCTTGTGGGTTATGAACTCGTACGCCAGCCGGGGCGATGTCGCTGCCTGCGCTGCGGAGCAGCGCAGGCCAGCGCTGGAATTCAAATCTCCAGAGCGCTCGTCTGCTGCCCAACAGCAAACCAAGCTTTACATTTCGAATTCCAACTGTGGGGCGAGCGCCCAGGCCGGTAGGGTGCGGCCGACCGGTAGACAGCCAGCGTCGTACAGGCAACATCGGTGGCAGCAGCAACAACGACGTCAGGAGGCTGCAGCAGGAGCAGGCAGCAGCAACAACCAGCACCGGCCTCACGGCCTCAACCAGCCGTGCTCCTCGGTCGCTCAGGTGCAGGTGCCGGGCTGGCGGCTGCGTAAACCGGTGAAGCTGAGGCTGCGGCCGATGCAGCCCTTCCCGCGGCTGCTTGCGCGAGCCTCCGGGCGACGGCACCGGCGCCGGAGGTGGCTGTGGTGGCCGCAGCAGCAAAACGGCCGCAGCAGCACTAGCGGCCGCAGCAGCACTAGCGGCCGCAGCAGCGCTAGCGGCCACAGCAGCACTTGCGGCCGATGCAGCAATAGCGGCCGATGCAGCAATAGCCGCCGATGCAGCAATAGCGGAGTATAGCAGCACTGGCGGCGTGCAGGCGGGTTCCGCACACAGGGGCCGAGGCGGAGTGCTGGGATGTTGGCGGTCCGGCTGTACCCTGGTGAACGGGCAGTGCAGGTCAGCTCATGTTCGCCGGTGGGGCTGCTGCACCCGCCGGCTCGCTCAGCGCTCCTGCCGTCTCAGCCACTGCCGCCTCGACAGCTGACTGGCTGGCTGGCTGACTGGCTGGCTGGCTGGCTGCCTGCCTGCCTGCCTGGCTGCGGGTAGGCGCCTGCAGCTCGTGAGATGTGGCCCCCGGACACAAGGCGCAACCACTGAGGGCCCTCCAGCGACCCGCAGCGGAGGCGGCTGTGGCAGCAGCGGAGGCGGCTGTAGCAGCAGCGGAGGCGGCTGTAGCAGCAGCGGAGGCGACTGTAGCAGCAGCGGAGGCGGCTGTAGCAGCAGCGGAGGCGGCTGTAGCAGCAGCGGAGGCGACTGTAGCAGCAGCGGAGGCGGCAGCAGCGGAGGCGGCTGTAGCAGCAGCGGAGGCGGCAGCTGCGGAGGCGGTTGTGGCAGCAGCGGACGCAGATTCGGCAGCAGCGGAGGCGGCTGCGGCAGCAGCCGCAAAGGCATTCGGAGTGGCAGGAGAGCGGCGCAGGCAGCTGCAGCGGAGAGTGGGAGCGGAGCAGAGGCCGCTGCCAGCCCTTGCTGCTGCTGCTGCTGCTGCCACAGCCGCTGCCGGGACAGTGTCGTGAGGCCGGCGGTCCAGCAGTCACAGAAGGCAGCGCGGCGCAACATGGCGGGGTTGTTGGCGGAGTCCTGGCCACTCCCTCGTCTTCCCGCCTCTTTCGTCTTTCCCGCCCCCTGTCCTTTCCCGGCTTGCAGCTAGAATGCTGCGTGCCCCCTGCTCCTGGGATTCGCGGTCAGCTCTCCATGCGGCTCCGACGTTGCTCATAAATTCGGTCAGCGCGTGATTCCATCATAGCAGAAACAAAACACTTGGAAGCGGCCACCTTTGATCACTGGATGCATGCCTACCTCTCCTGCCCAGGGAGCCCCGGGCGGGCTCCCTGGAGCGGCGTTTCGTTTCGCCTGTTCAAAACCCTAACCAGCACCACCCTGCCGCATTGTGGTTGCCCAGGTTGGCGTTTCTTGCTGCTGAAGCTGGTGCTCGACTACCTGCAGCTCTTCACGCTAACTTTTACAGACTCGGAGCCATGGGTCTTCGACGAAAAGAACGTGTAAGTGCGGGAGGCGTTGGCGAACCGTGGCGAGCCGTTGCGCGGCGGTTGGTGGAACGCATTTCCATTGCGTGCCCGTTGATGTCGGTTCGGGTTGGAGGGCCCCCGGCAGCGTATGTTCCTCCCCTGGAGTCGCCGTGCATGGGGAGTTTCAGTCAGGGGAGGAGACGGCTGGAGGCGGCGAGGCTGCTGCTGCCACGGCTGCTGCTGCCCCTCTCCCTCTCCCACGCCTCCTGTGTCGTTGCGCGGGTGCGGGTATGTCCTCGCAACCCCTCCCCCGCTGCTCCCCCGCCGCCCCCGCACCACCCACCGCAGCATATGGAAGGTGGCGAGGACCGTCAACATCGACCAAGTGATCGCACCGCTGGTGTGTACGGCAGGGGTTTCGGAGGACCGGGGTCGAGGAGTGGGTGCAAAGGGTGCAGGGAGGCGGGAAGGAAGGGCTAAGATTTGGGGATGAGCCTAGCGGTATGACAATTAGTGGGTCGAGCGGCTTGCGGACGTTTAGGGAAGGGGTCTCTTCCAAACGGTTTATCTGTCGTACACGGGTTCACCCCCTCCCATCCCTGGAGCCCTGCGCTCCATGCTACCCGTCCAACTGCCCCCGCCCCTTGGCGCCACGGGGCTACCGGCATCATGAGGTTTTGCGGCTTCCCCTGGTGTACCCATGCAACCACCAACCGCCAACCACCTTTCGTGCACGCTCCCAACCGCCTTCCCTTCCGCAGGGTTACAACTTCTTTATCGGACTGTTGTACGTCATGATTGGGCTACTGGTGCTGATGATGGGGCTCTCGCTTTGGGTGGCTTGGTGCTTCAAGAACAGGAGCTTCCCTTCCGTATGGTGAGAAGCGGGGCGGCGAGGAGGGGGAGGAGAGAGAGGGGGAGGAGAGGGAGGGGGACGAGAGGGAGGGGAGGAACTGCGGGCAGAAAACGAGTGTGTGGCACGCAGGTAAGAGGTAGAGCGCAAAGCGAGCGGGTGGAGTCTCCGAAGGAAACTAAACCACGCCGTTCCCCCACCCACAAACCAGCCCCATCGTTTCCACGTTGGCAAACCTCCATCACCCCCTCCCTCCCCCCAAACCCTCGTGTGCGCTTGCGACAGGCCCATTAAGGTGCTCCGGGTTTATGCAAATCTATTCTTCCAGGTGAGGATTTGTGGCGCAAAAAGGCAAAAACCGCAACGCGGAAAATTGCAAATGTTAGCTTGTTGGTTGTTGAGGGGGAGCCCGTGGTCCGACGAAGCAGACATGTAATGCAAACATGAGAGAAAAGTAGTTGGGTGATGGTTGGGTAGTCCGGTTGCGGGCGGTTGGAGGTGTGTGTCTGGTGCCAGCCCGAGCTGCTGCCTCCCCGCCGTCTGTCACACCTTTGAGGTGGTCATGTTCCCAGCCCACCCTAACCCGCTCCCTCCGCCTCCGTCTCCTTCCACCTGGCGCCCCCAGATTCTCGATGTGTTGACTCTTACGCTCTTTCAAGTTCCCTTTAACTGTCGGTAGGTGACCCAGCTGGGGGAGTTGGGGTTCCCGTGCGCGGCGTGTCTCGGCGAAGGGGGGGTGCAGCGTCTGCCGCCATCGCTATGTTTGCGCGCCCTCCCAGAAACCCAATCCTTCGTGTTCGACGCCTCCTCCTTCACTCAAGGCTTTGGGACCAAGGTCCACCTCGCAGCCACATCGGCGGTTTGCCTCGCGTACTCGTCAAATGCGCCCTACTGCTATTGCTGCCGCGAAGCCTCACTTGGGTCGTGCCGGCTTCCGTCTGCAGTCACGTACACACGCACGCACGCCCGTTCGTACCTGGGTCCCACCTGTAACTCCCAACTGTCTTCCTCGCAGGTACATCGGTTACGATCCTTCGGAGTTTAACTACATGGCTAACTACCCGGACGTTAGTGAGTGACCCCGGCGATGGAGAGCAGGGTGGGCGGGTGGTTGCCATGAAAACCCGTGTACGCAGGTGGGGTGGGGATAGGCCATCTGCGATGAGGAAAAACCGCAATGTTTTTTTAATTCGTTGCGGCGAAGGACGTCACATCCTGCCACCCGTCATAGATGAGGCGTCTACGGTGGGAGAGGCACCCCGCCATCGCCGTCGCCATCGCCTCCCCCCTCCCGTTCCCCTCCTTTGCCTCCGCCTTCCCTGCCCGCTACCACGCCCCTCTGCCCCCTCCCTCCCCCTGCGCGCATCCCCCCCCCGCCCCAGAATGCTCCGCCTTCCCGCACATCATCCACATGGTGACATCTGGCGGCTCTCTGCTTATCTTCGTGGTGTGTGCGCTGCTGAACCTGGGGGCGGACTTCGAGCTATCGCCCCTGGAGAAGGGGCTGCTGTCGGTGGCGAACGGAGAGGTGGAGGTGCAGGTGAGGGCGGGCCGGGTCTCGCCACAGACGGCTGGCCCTCTGTTTGCAGGAACGATGCTTCCTCGGCTTGGTGTTGGCCCACTCCCCGCCCTTTCTTTGCCTAGCCATATGATCGCTCCTGGCTGGCAGCCCCCCCGCTCCACCTCAGGCCCCAACTTGCTCCACCTTTGCCAAAACCCTAAAACCACCCCCCTAACCCTCCCCGGCCCCCGCCCCCCTCGCTCGCCCTCGCAGGCCTTCATCGTCAAGTTCGCCATGACCTTCGTGTCGTACGCCATCGGCTGGCAGAAGGTCCGCTTGGTGCTGCTGCTCATCCTGGCCGCCGCCCTCACCGGCCTGTACCTCCGTTGGAGCCCACACATGGTGTCCTGGGTCAACCACCTGCGAGTGGGACTCTACACCTCGGTGCTGCTCTCCGCCATCCTGGCCGTCGTCCTGGTGGAGGGCCCTACGGCCCCCCAGGAGGCCGTGGATCAGCACCGGCAGCACACAACGATGTTGCTGTGGGCCCTCATGGGGCCTGCTGCGCTGCTGGGCTCCGCCGCCAGCTACTGCCGGCTGAACCTGTGGAGCGCCTACGTGCTGAAGCGGTTCCGGGTGGCGCCGGTGGGCGAGAAGGCGAGGAGGATTTACAAGTTCGGGGATCCGCGGGAGGTGAGGTTTGGGGGTCGGAGGTTTGGGGGGGGTTGGTTGGAGGTTGGGGAGTTGGAGGTTGGGGGTTTTGATGGTTGGAGGTTGGGGCGGTGATGGTAGGTCGTCCGTGCTCTTAAACCAGCAACTTGGTACGTTCGTGTATGCCGGGTTCGGAGCCTTGCCTCCTACTCTCTCCCCCCTCGTCGCCGCCGCCATCTCCTCTTCCCCCCGCGTCCGTGCGAACTTCCTCAACTTCGAAAACCTTTCCTCGTCGGTTTTACTTGTCTCTTAAGCGCCCGACCCACGGGTCTCCCTGTCGGGTTCCCCCGCCAGGTGGAGATCGTGAGCCGCGTGTGTCGGCAATGGACCGACCAGCACCGGGAGGTCCTGGACAAGCGGGCGGTCAAGGAGGGGGAGATCATCATCAAGGCGGGGCTGCAGGTGGGGAGGGGAACGGAAAGGAAGGCGGCGTGTACGGCGTGTACGGCGAGGACGGCATGTGGTTGCGCATCTTGGCGCCTGTGCCACGTGTCAGCCCCGAATCCAAACCGTCAGCCGTCCCTCGCCTGGCCCAACCCCCTGCCACCACGTGCTCGCTCCCCCCCTCCCGCCTCCACAGCTCTTCCCCGGCCGCTGCTACATGCTCATCCTCTACTCCAACTACCTGATCGACGTCCTGGACAACTCCCAGACCGGCTACAGCCAGATGGCCGCCGCGAAGCAGGCCGGGCCCGACTGGATGCAGCGCTTCGCGATCTTCGCCCGAGAGCAGGAGCAGCTGCAGCGGATGAGCTCCGCGCGCGGCGGCGAGAGCGGCGTGGACCTGGTGTCGTACGTCGAGTACCAGAAGAACCACCGATTAGTCATCCGGGCGCACAAGGACGCGCTCATCGCCACCCGCACCTTCTGGCAGGTGCTGCTGCACAACCACGTGCGCTTCACGGCGCTGGCGGTGGCGCTCAACGAGATCGAGCGGACGGTGCTGAAGGTGGGTTGGGGGTGGGTTGGGGGTGGGTTGGTGAGGGGGGACGCAGGGCAGGGCGGAGCGGGCGCTGAGGGCAGGTGCCGGGGGGAGGTAGTGAGGATGGCGGTGAGTCGAAACAATGCATGAATTGAGGAGATGGGTGAGGAGGGAAGCAGGCATTCCTGCCGTGGCTTGGGTGTATGTAGGGAGGCGGGGTACCACTGTGAGGAGCGTGGGGCGCCTGCTCCCGAAAAGGTGGTGCTCGAGATTCTTGACCGGTGACAATCCGGTTGTGCGCCACTCTTCGGACCGGACAGTCACATCGTATGCCATGCCCTGCTGCTAAAACCCTAAACCCTAAAACCCAAACCCTTCTGAAACCGTAAAACCCTCCTCCCGCCCTCCTCCCCCCCGCCTCCCGCCTTCCGCCTTCCCCCCCTCCCAGGCCGAGTCCGCCTACAAGATGGTTCTCGGCCGCTACCCCACCAACGCCAAGCTCGCCCGCACGTACGGCCGCTTCCTGGAGAACGTCGTCAACAACCCCTGGAAGGCGGCCAAGTACTATGTGTGAGTCCAGGGAGGGGCTTAAAACCGTTGGGCGGCTTGCTGCGAGAACATGCGGATGGCAGCCACCCTCGTCACAGCTGAGTCAGCCCCTCCGAAACCAGATCACCCCAAATCCGGGGGCCCTATTCGTCCTCGTGTCACTCCCACCCTTTCCTCGCTACCACTCGGCCCCTCGCGCCGATGCCGTGTAACCGGGTCCTTATGCCCTCCTCCCCCCTACACGGGCCTTCCTCGAACCCCCCTACACCCACCCAATCGCGGTGCGCAGGTTGGCTGAGCGGCTGGCCGAGATGCAGGAGGCAGACGAGGCCGCAGGCGCGGAAATGGCGGCCAGCGGCGGCGGCGAGGCGGCGGTTGAGAATCGGTTGCTGCACCGGGTGGACGAGCGAGTCAACGCGGTGTTCATCATCAACGCCAACGGAATCATTCAGATGGCGAACAAGGCAGGGTCGGGCGCTGGGGCTGGGGACATGGGAGCAAGCCGCGGACCGTTTGAGGGGGGTGGGTCCGCGGCCGAGCACACGTGTATGCTACTTGCAGTGTGCCGGGCCTTATCGAGCGTCAATCGCCCCTTTGCATGATAAATTCCCTAAACCCTGTCCTCCCCTCCCCCGCCCGCCGTGGATTCGCGGATTCTCGTATCAGAAAAACCCCTCCTCCCCCCCTCCGCCCCGCCCCGCCCCTCACCCTGGCTCTACGCCACCCTACCCCAGAACGCCTGCTCGCTGCTGGGCTACGGCAAGGGCGAGCTGGACGGTAAGAACATCAACGTCATCATGCCGCCGCCCTTCAGCCAGCGCCACAACAAGTACGTGCGGCAGTATGTGCACACTGGCCGTGAGACCATCCTCAACACCGTGGTATCGGTGCCGGCGCTCCACAAGGACCGCTACGTCATCCCCGTGAGGGTGGGGGTGACTAAGGTGTCGGGCGCCGCGGACAGCAGCACGTTCATGGGCGTGCTGGAGGTGAGGGGGAGGGGAGATGGGGAGGTGAGGGGGAGGGGAGGGAGGGGAGATGGGGAGGGGAGGGGCGTGTGGAGGTGGAGATAGGGAGCGGCCGGGGTAGCTGCGACGGGCAGGTTGTCGGATGGGTATGTGGTAGGTCACGGAGAGGCGTAGTAGGGAAAAGGAGCCGGCTGGGGGCCTCGCTCCCACATCCGCCCCACCTCTCCCTGCAAACCCCACCACTTCGAAACCCTGCGCGCGCGCCCGCCCGCATGCTGGCCCTTCCCGCCGTACACAGCCCATCTCCCTGGAGCGCAACGAAGCCAACGTGTACCTGCTGCCTGGTGGCACCGTGGCGGCTGTGGACCGGTCCTTTGTGGACTGGTTCGCGAAGGAGCTGGATGTGAGGCCGGGGAGGGGCGGGGCATGGGAGGAAACACCGGGGAGGGGAGGGGGGGCCGTACAGAGAGTGAACCGGTTAACCGGCAAGGGAGGGAGGAGGGGTATTACTAAGGCGGCGCAATGCTTTAGGGGGAGGGGGGAGGGCAGGAGAGGAAGCGCCGGGGGGGGGCGCGGGGGGAAGGGCGGTTTTGCGAGGCCAATGCGAGGCCGCCGGTTCTGGGCGACGGCGATTGGGGTGCAGTGATTGATGGCGCATGGACTGGGCGGATGCCGCTCACCGCCTGAGCACCCACTTGCAACCGGTCCCCCGGGCGCACTTCCCACATCAAGTAACCGGGTTATTTTGCACCCCTCCCCCCCTCCCTAACCGGCAAATAACCAACCCTCCCCTCCCCCCTCCCTCTCTCCCCTTCCCTCTCTCCCCCTCTCCCCCCAGGATTGCATCGCGCAGCACATGTCCGACCTCACGGCGGACGAGGCCAGCGCCGTCGCGATCCGCGGATGCGTGGATCGCATCGCCGCCGCCTCCAAGGCCGCCGTCGCCGCCGCCACCAGCAACATCAGCGGCCGCGGGCCTATCTCCGTGTACGACACGGCCGCCGCGGCCGCCGCCGCCGCGCGCGAGGCCGCCGCCGCCGCCGCCCGCGAGCCGCCGCCCATCGTGCTCCTCCGCCACAAATACGCTCGTCCCGTACGGGTCACCGTACGACTTCACCACGTGGGCATAGGGCCCGAGGCGCTTCTGTGCGCGACGCTCACCCGAACCGACCCGCCGGACAGCTTAGTCCTCGTGGACGGTCGCGGCCGTATCGGTTTCATCACCTCGGAGCTGGCGGAGGCATTGGGAGCGACACCCGAGGGGCTTGCCAGGCAGCCGATTGCAGACCTGCTCCCACAGCCTTGGAACGCCCTGCACGCCAACGGCGGCGGCGGCTGGTTGCGCGAGGCAGACGCGTCCATGGGAAACATGGGCGCCGAGATCCTGGGCGATCACCGCAGCCACCCTGGCGTGGGTCTGGAGGTGGGGTTGGGTGCGCTCGCCAGCCACCACCACCACCACCAGCACCAGCAGCACCACAGCCACAACCACAACCATCAGCGCAGCAGCCAGCACAGCCAGCACGGCCAGCAGCAGAACGGCGGCGGCAGCGGCGGCGGCAACGGCGGGGGTAATGGTGCAAGCGCGTACGGCGCTGCGGCGGCACCGCCGGGGAGTTGCCTGGCGGGGCAGACGATGGTGCTTGGGTCCAGCTCGAAGGTGCAGGACTACTACCGCGTGGAGGTGAGGCCGGGGCAGGGAGAGGGAGGGAGGGGCAGGGAGGGGTGGTTGCAAGGAAAAACCGTGTACGAAAGGAAAACCATTTGGCGACGTTACGTTTTTGAGATGCATGCTGGAGGACTTGCTTGAGGGAACTCAAAGGCGGAGGCCGTATGTCGACCTTCGGCGGCTATGTCGATTGCGGCTGCGGTAGGGGGGTGCTGCGGCGGCGGAGGGGCAGGGGCTGCTGCTGCGGCGACGACGACTGTGCCCCTCCTCCATCCGCGCTGCACTAGGGCAAGCTGTCATGCCCCGGGAGCGTGTTGCACCTAGTGTCCGTGACAGGCGAAGACTGCTGTGGGGCATGACAAAGCTGCGCATCATGCGCTACCATAAGGCCTCGGGGTCAACTTGGTCCTTCGTGCACCTGTGTTTTTATTGTCTCGAAACATAGCTATCTCGAAACGTCCCCCCAACCCCCCCTGCCTCCCCTCCCCACCCCCACCAAACCCCTCCGTCCCTCCCGCCCAACCTAACCCCAACCAAACCCCTCCCACCCAACCCCCACCATCCTGGTATCCGAAGGCTATGCACCCATTACATTTCCCCAGTCGCGTTACCGGTTCTTTTATTGTAATACACCCCCCACCACCCAGGTGAGCTGCCGCGGGGAGACCGCCACCGGACAGTGCATGCGTGTGGTGATGGTACGACGCAGCTCACTGGCGGAGGCGCTGAACGAGCGGCGGCTGGCGGTGGTTGTCGACGCCGCGACGGGCACCGTGCTTGAGGCGGGGGACTCACCCACGGTGAGTGATGCACCCCAAACACGCTTTGGCGTCGCTCCCTCTCCTCCACATGGTCCCTCGTTTCTCGTCCGCTAGTAATGACGAACGTCCATCTTTAAAAAACAAATTGCCGGTCAACGCCGCGTTCCTGCGAACGGGGTCATGCGCGTTGTGAGACATCATCCCTCACAGGCCAATCCCGCAACCCTCGCCCTCACTTCCCGTGCCTCCCCTACTGCTCGCATGTCTCCCTCCCCGCCTCCGCCGCCCAGAACCTCTTCGGCTTCAAGCCCTCCACCCTGGTCGGTCGCAACATCGCCGACGTAGTCACGGCGCTCAGGCCGTTACCCTCCAACGAGGCGCTGACGTCGACGTCGGCGCCGGCGCCGGTCGCCTCGCCCACCGGCGGCGGCAGCGGCGGCAGCAGCCTGGGCCCTATGACCACCACGCAACTCCTGTGCCAGCTGGCGGTGGCGTCGATGGCCGTCGGCGGCACCAGCTGGTGAGTGTACGGCAGTGTACGGCACGTTGCGCTGCGGCTGCGGCTGCGGCTGCGGCTGCGGCTGCGGCTGCGGCTGCGGCTGCTGGTAATTGTTTAAGACACGTAGTCTCGTCGGGGTGGGGCCGGGTGTGCACGGAAAAGCACGGGTTTAGTTATTGATCGGGTAAGTGATGCATGTAAACATGCACGAGCGACACGTTATTCGGGTTTACCAAGTAAAACGTAAGGAAAGGGTAAAGGTACTAAACGGAAAGATCTAGGTATCGGCTTAGGGTAAAGTTCTAAGAGTAGGAAACGGAGTGGGCAAAGGGCATGCGAGGTGTGCAAGGTGCCAAGCAATACATATGCACAGTGCGGGGGCAAGGCACGTCACGACGCTTTCCGGCCTTGCCAAAGGGCCTCATCAGGTGACTTAAGCACAAGTGCCGTATGCAAGTGCAACCCAGTTCCCAACGCAACCCTGCCCTCGGAGTTCTGTTTACGGCGTGGACTTACATGCGGTCGGGGTCTCGGAGGTGACGAATAACGGTAGTCGTAGGTGAGTGATCTGGGTCAGCGTTTTGGCCGGGGTCTAGTGTCTGCGTTGGATCAGGAGGCGGAGTGCGGAGCGCTTTAGTCCGTGTTGTTGTAGTGTTTTTAAGCGTCATGGTTTATTTGCGAAACAAGAGCTTGGCCCATATGTATGCGGGTTCGTGACATATATTAGGCGTACATCGTTCGATGTTCATGGTCGTGCGGGTACAAGATTACGGCTATGATAAGCGAGGGTCTCTCTGCTGTGAGACAGCGCGACTTAGGTCGGCGTACCTGGCTAGGTGCTGCGTGACAGCGCGAGTTGTCGGGGTGGCGGCGGTTCTCGGCGGTCGCGAGGGTCGCGCGTGCAGGTTCTTGGCGCGTTCACCGTAATTTCTGCGTAAGAGATGCGTCTGGTCGTTCGTGAGGAGATCAGAAGACAGGCAGCGGCAGCGCAGCGTTGCGCGAGCGGGAGTGGACTTACGGTCGGGCCGCTCTGGGCGGGAATCTTGTTACGTTTGATTGCCGCCGTGAACGCGGCGTAGCTGTCTGGCGCGGTTATAAAATTTGACGGAGTTGTTCTGAGTTGCTTCAGATTGGCACTGGGCGCGGCTTTTATAGTTGCTGGGGGCTCGTTCTGGGGCTTACGGGTGGCCGATGGTGAAAATGGATCCAAAGCTGGATTTTTGGCGGGCAGGGGCCCCGTGTGCGGCGTTGCTGAGTATACCCTTAAGGATTTTGGGTCCTTTTTGTTGAATCGTTACAAATTATATTCGTGGTTGCGGGGGTTGTTAAAATGACTCAGGGGCGGGAAAAACGATAAATCTTATCGTTACAAAAGGACGGAGTCGCTTTGCGGATTTACTCGTTCACGACTGCTCTGCTGCTGCTGCTGCTGCTGTCCGACGCCTCGCCGCCGGCCACTCGGCTATCTCTCCCCGCATACCCAAACCCCCCCCCGCCCCCCAAACCCCCTCCAGCATGCGCGCACAGACTAGGTGCCCGCCGACCATGCGCCAACTACCCTGTCCTTTTCGCGTCAACGGGTTTTACCCCAACCCCAAACCCCCTCCTACCCCCCTCCCAAACCCCTCCCAAACCCGCACCATCCCGCAGGCGCGTTGGGGTTACTCCGCCCATGGACGAGCGAAACCTGGAGGCGCTGGGTTTGCTGCGTGGAGCCTTCCTGTCCCGCCAGACGAGAGCCGCCGTCATGGAGGTGGATGTGCTGGTGCCCGGGGGTGACGGGACCGTGTCGGAGGACGAGAAAGAACGCGTGTCGGTGGAGGCCGAGGAGGCCGGGGCCGCGGGGGGGGAGCACGGCGGCGGCGGTGCCCGTCGTACGAATTCCGAGCTGTACGGCCCCACGTTCAAGGAGATGCACGAGCGCGGACACCTGTCGGTGGAGGCGGCGGCGACGATCGAGGCGGGGCTGACGGCGCTGACGGCGCCGACGAGCAGCGCCAGCGCGCCGCAGTACGCGTGGGCTGCTCAACAGATGCCGGAGGGTGCTGGGTTGCGGCTGCGCCTCAATTTCTGGCGGTCTGAAGTGCTGGCTGGTGTCATTGAGGTTGACGGGCAGGGGGAGCTCGTGACAGTAGCCCACGCCAAGCTTCATCAAGCAGGTGCGGGGGCCGGGGTTTGAGCGGGGGTTCGGGGGCGGGAGCCGGGGATCAGAGGGAGCTTAGGCGGGCTTAGGCGGGCGCTTAGGCGGGCGCTGGGGAATGCGGTGTTTTTTATGACACGAGGTACGATGGACAGATGGTAGTTTGGATCCTGAATCCGACAGGCATATGCGGTATCTGCGTCTGCTGATCCACAACCGTCCCCAACCGACCTCCCGCAGGCCTTCTCTTCGGCCTGAACACCGGCCAGATGCCCAAGATGCGCCTCGGCCGCATCCTGCACGTGCCCCCCGGCGAGACCCACGGGTCGGCCACCACCGCCCTCTTCCAGCAGCCCGCCCCCGCCGGCGGCGCCATCCTTGCGGCGGGCAAGGCCCCCATCCCCGCCGCGCCATCTGCCGTACGTACGGCACTAAAGGGCAACCGCAAGCCCCAGAAGGTGGGGCCGGTGCAGCTGCTTACCGGGCACCACTCCGACGGCCAGCCGCTGGAGGTTGCGGTGCAGGCGGTGGTCAAGGAGGGGTCCGCGGTTTCGGGGCGGACGCTCGTTTTCGTCAAACTGCGCAACCCCTACTCGGCCACCGACCAGCCCGCTCTGCTGCGGGCGCTGGAGGCAGTGGCGCCGAAACGGCTACTGCGGGCTAGAGGCCGCCGGGCGAGCGCGGTGGCGGCCGCGGCGGCGGCGGTAGGCGCGGCGGCGCCGTCGGCTCCTTCGCACGTGCCTACGCGCGCCAAGCCAAGGCTGACCGGCGGGGAGCCTGAGGTGCCGCGGCTTCGGGCGGCGGCCGCGGCCGGCCGCCCGGAGGATTGGAACGAGGAACCGGTGGAGGTGCTGGAGAGGGGCGCGGCGGTTGGCACGGGCAGTTCGGATCTGGCGCACGGGCTGGTTCCGGATCCGTTCGTGGAGTACCCCAGGGATTCGGACGGCTTAGCGCCGGATCGGCCGGCGCTGCGGGGTCCTGCGGTCCTGGGCTGCGAGTCCGACCGCGAGGGAGAGGAGTCGGCGGACCGCGACAGCGGCGGCAATGGCGGCGGCGGCGGCGGCGGTGCGGCGGGATCACCGACCGGCCGACGGCGCGACGTCGACGCCAAGGCGTTGGTTGGATCCAAGGATTCAGATGACGTGATGATCGCGGGCGTGGCGAAGTACGACGGCGTCGACGCGGCGGCGGCGGCGGCGGCGGCGGCCGCACGGCCCAATGAAATGGCGATCGACGCCGCCATGGCGACCGTTGCGCTCGCAGCGGCCATGGGAGATGACGACGACGACGAATTCGACGAAGCTGAGGGCGACGGCGGCGACAGCGAGAAGGAGCGGCGAGAGAAGGAGAGCGCGGAGGTGGATTACAGGAGTATCTCCAGCAGCAGCAACAGCAACAGCAGCAGCAGTAGCAGCGGGAGCGGGCTCAAGCGGCGCAGTAGCAACAGCCTGCGCGTCAGTCTGGACGTTGGCATAGCCACCGGGGCCCGGCGCAGCAGCGGCGGCGGCGGCAAGTACAAAAGCCGCCGCGCCGGAGATTCATCGGCGACCGGCACACGCCGCGTGCTCCTCAACACCCCCAGCGTCAAGAAGCGAGACGGCGAAGACAGCCCAGCTAAAGGCGGCGCCGCCGGCGGCGCAGCGGCCGCCGCCGGCGCCGCCGGGGCCCGTTCGCCGCCGCTGGTACGCAAGCGGACCAACTCCTCCCCTCGGTCACGTATCGGTCGCAACAGCAGCTCCAACCTGGACAACCAGCCATCGCGGCAACTGAGTGGCGGCGGCAGCATCGTTGGCGGCGGCGGCACCGGCGGCGGCGGCGCCGCTGGCGGCGGCGGCACTGGCGGCGGCGTCACGTCTATGCCGTCAATGGGGCGCCGCCACTCGGGCGGCGGCGCCGCCAATGCTGCTGACGGCGGCGACGGCGGCGAGGGCGGTCTGTTCGGCGACCTGAGGGGCGCCCTCCTGGCCGCCGACGCCGCCGCTGCCGACGGCGGCGCCGGCGGCGGCGGCCAGCCTCTCAGCCCCGGCGGCCTCGCGGCGTCCGTGGGATCCTTCGCCAGCCCGGGCCCGATGAACGACCCGGACGAGGTCGGCAGTCAGGGCAGCGCCGTGTCCGGGATGGAGGACGAGATGGGCGGTTCCTCGCACCAAGCGGACTACCGGTACGGTTGGTCTGGAGGAGGCGGGGGATCGGGGTTGCCGCCACGGCTGACCCGTGGGTCAGCCAGGCCTCGTCGCTGCCAACCAACACGGACGACGCGGGGCGAGGGCCGGGTAGCCGTGCTTCGAGAGGTTGCACTTGCGGGCTCGGTCTTGCGTAGCATACGCCCGTAAGCCGTTCCCCCTGTGCCGCCCGCCCCTGTGCCCCCTCCTTCCCTCCCCTGTGTACCAAACGGTTTCCTGCTCGGCTTGCTAGTCCACGGGCTTTCCCTGCCCCTCCCCCTCCCCCCGTGCTGACCTACGGTTTTCCTGTCGTACCTCCCCGCCCTCCGTCCTTTATTCCCTCCCCCCCACGTGCGCACCTCCAGCTATCCGCGCGCCAGCTATCCTGTCCATGTCGAGTAACCGGTTTTCATGCCCCTCCCCCCCCCCGCGCAGGCGCGGCAAGCGCTTCAAGAAGCTGGCTGCCATGCTAGGCAGCGCCTCCGTGCAGCGAGCTGCTCAGGACTTCCGATGGCAGGCGCTGCTCGCCAACGTGGCCCAGGTGGTGTCCAACCTCATATCCTTCGTGCTGCTGACCATGCTGCTGCGGGCGCAGGTAAGGTTCCCTTTCGGGCGGCAGCGGAACACTGGTGACCGGGAGGTTGGCAAGGAAAACCCGTGTACGAAAGAGAAAACCGTTTAGGGTTTTAGCCGTTTGGAGATGCATGCTGGGGAACTTGGTCGGGAGCTTAAGGGGAGGTAGGGACGTAGGGACGCTGCGGGGCGCGGGGCGGGGCAGGGCAGGGCGGGGGTGCTGGGAGGGGAGTCGGCTGAGGGGGATCGCAATGCGAGTTTGTGTACCGCACGCGAACGCGTCGGCACGGACAGACACGAAACACACGCCACGCACGACGCCTACCCTTTGCACGCCTTTGCCCTGCCCTGCCCTGCCCTGGCCTGGCCTGCCCTGCCTCGTCCATGACGCGTGACGCGCTGACCCCCGACCGCCCGCCGCCGCCACCATCAGGTCAAGAGCGTGGGCAGGTTGTCGTACACCGCCGGCGGCGTACGGAATGTCCACGAGCTCTTCATACAGATGGTCATACTGGACAACATCCACCGCGGCCTCTATCCAAACACCTCGTGGTGAGTCGGCCGACCGGCGAGGTGGCGGTGCTGGGGGCCGGGGGGCCGGGTGGCCTTGTCGACACGCGGCTGCGTGCCCTGTACGACTGACACGTACGACTGACACGCAAGCGATGCCCCGTCCTAAGGGCATCGCTTGCGTGTCAGTCGTACACTGTACGGCATTGTGGCGATACACTAACCAGCTCTTATTATCAGAAGTAAGTAGCGCGGATCAGATGTCCCCCGGGTCTCTAGTGGGACACCCGACGGGCAGTACTAGCTCATTGCGAGGGTGACCCTGCCAACCCGAAGGAGCTCCAACCCACGTGCGTACGGCAACGTGCCCTGCTCCCTGCAGGTACGACATCGGCTCCATGGAGCAAGTATCGGGCTTGGTGTACGACAACCTTGTGCAATTTTCGGAGCACCACCACTCGTCGTTCCTCGACTCCGGCACGGGGCGCATCGCGACTACCGTGCCGTACAAGCCGTACGATTTA
This sequence comes from Yamagishiella unicocca, assembly GCA_003116995.1. Classification (NCBI taxonomy): domain Eukaryota; kingdom Viridiplantae; phylum Chlorophyta; class Chlorophyceae; order Chlamydomonadales; family Volvocaceae; genus Yamagishiella; species Yamagishiella unicocca. The sequence goes on from BDSL01000004.1 coordinate 1,673,428, forward strand.
GTGCACACGTGGAACTACCCCGCGTGGCCGACCATCGACTACTACAGGTGGGAGGTTGGTTGCTGGGTGTTGGTTGGTGTGTCTTGCGTCGTCCTGAGCAGTGAAGACAGCGGTGGGTGTGAAGTGCACGCACCGTTGAACAGCTTGGTGAACGGGCAGGCGAAGCATATTCCCCCACAGCAGCTTGTGTAAAGGGTTTCAGGCGTCCTGTCAGCGGCTGCTGCTGCGCATCGCCGACCGAACCCACGAGGTCCGAGTTTGCTGACATCTTGTGGGTGGCTGTAAACCCGTCCACCCCTCCCAGTTGCCGAGGTTGCTGCCCCAGCCGCGGATACACGGCACGGCGAGTGTGTGAGCGCCCCTGAAACCCCAGCGAGCCCCTTTCTCTCCTCCCCCCCCTCCTCCTCCATCCTGCCCCCTCCCATCCCACACACCATGCCTCCCTCCCTCCCTCCCTCCCTCCCTGGACAGCGTGAATCCGCCCCGCGTGGACCTGGCGTACGAGTCCCTCTGGGAGCTGGGCACCAACATCGTGGAGCGCGCCCTGGACGTCCACCACCGCCAGAACGACATGGCGGCGGTGGTGCTGGACGACCCCGCCGCGGCGTTGACGTCACCGCTGCGCAACGGCAGCGCGCCCACCAACGGCGATCCGTACACTGACTTTATCGTGTCGCGTCACCTGGCGGGCGCGTACGCGAGCACCGGCACGTTGAACGCAACGGCGGCGGCGGCGGCAGCTGCCGCGGCGGGCATAGGGCCCTGGCAGTTCGGCACCTGGGCGGAGGTGGAGCTCGCCGACGGCAGCGGCAACTGGAGCATACCGGAGCTGAAGCCGGGTCTGTCTTGGAACGACGCCTGGCGCTATGTGATGTCGGTGGGGCCGACAGAGCTGAGCGGGGGCTACCACCACGTCCTGGTGAGTAGGACCGTTGAGTCAAACTAGTCGAACTAGGTGTGAATATTGCCTAAATTCACACGTGGATTTAGCATTGCTTTTTTGAACCTAGGAATGTCAAACTAGGTATTATTAAATATTTTGTAATGTAATGTAATGTTAAAGCCCTAAATGTAATGTAATATTAAATATTTGTATGTTTATATACTTTACAAAATATGTATTATCGATATAATGCTAGGTTGGCGTCGGGCAGCTTCAGGGTTGCACGCCACAATCCTAGACCTCCAACCACCAACCCTTGCAACCATCGACGCCTCCAACTGACAACTGACCACACTCGCACACACAACCGAATCGCCGCCCAACACGAGGGCGCAGCCCCCGCCGTCCTACCGAACGCCGCCGCTCACGACCGCCTCGCCTCCCCGTATCCCCGTCCCCCTCTCCGCCCTCCACCCATCCCGCCCATCCTCCCCCTCCCCCTTCCCGCCCACCTTCCGCCCACCACCATCCCGCCCATCCTCCCCCTCCCACTTCCCGCCCACCTTCCGCCCACCACCATCCCGCCCATCCTCCCCCTCCCCCTTCCCGCCCACCTTCCGCCCACCACCATCCCGCCCGCCTCCCGTGTCGCACAGCTGGCGCTGGTGGACCGCGCTGTGAAGGACTCCAACAACATCAACCGCGTGCAGTTGGTGCTGATGTTGGTTGAGGGGTGCGCCGTTGCGACCCTGCTCGTGACGTACATGTGGTGGTTGCAGCACCGGGTCACCCAGCAGCGGTACCGGGTGTACGGCGTCTTCATGGCGGTGCCGGTGGGCATGATCCGCGCGCTGGCCTCCAGAACCATCACCATCAGCCAGGGCTCCGACTCTGAGGTCTGTGTGCGTCACGCGAAGAAGAATAGAAGATATACGGCACCAGTAGATCCGCAGGGCCTTATCCGGATAATTTGGTTGTACCGGTACCTGCTTGGCGACTCGAAGACCCCCAAGTCGTTACCGCGCGCTTTGCCGCTTTCCGTTGTAGTTGTTGCAACCGTACTCATGCCCGTACCCGAAATCCGTACCCGTACTCGTACTCGTACTGCAGGAGGACTCCGACGACGACGAGTACCAACAGCAGCAAGTGTCGGCGGCCAAGCAGATGATCGCACGACAGGTACGGCAAGGAAGCTGTCCGACATCCGTGGTGGTGTGGTGCGTCTGCCTGCCTCCATTGCCACCGACGCCTTTCTCGGCGGTTTCTGTCGTACCCCAGGCCGCGCCTAACCACACCGTACGACACCTCAACCCGTCCTTCCCCCGCCCGTTCATCCGTGTTGTGACGTCGCAGCTACGCTCTCCCGCCTTTCTTATCTTGCAAAGCTGCTTCACAACGAAATCCAACCCCAACCCCAGCCCCAATTACTGCCCACGTGTGCCCTCACCCGTCCACCCTCCCCGCCCAGAACCCTCTTCCCCGCCCCTTCCCACCGCTCCCCTCCCTCCGTTCCCACCGCTCGGCCCCCGCAGTTCAGCATAGCCAACTCGACAGGTTCGCTCCAGGGTGCCTCCGGTGTTTTGGGCTTCATCGCCAACCTGCGCATATTCAACCGCAGCTCCACCGGCGGCGGAAGTCAGATGGGTACCACCAGGCCCACGAGGCCGCGAAAGTGGGTAGCGTGGAAACACGTGTTTGTCGTACGAGACGTACAATGCGAAGTGTCGGACAGGCTAGGGTGTGGAAGTGGGTGGTGTGCTGGGGTGCGTTCTGTAGGTGGGTGTGGAGGGGAGGATGCGGGGGGCAGGAGCAACGGGCGGGGACCGTGTTGAGCCGGGGGTTGTGTGGGACATGGATTTTCTTAAAAGACCCCACGGACATGCCACCACGTGCCTCCATCCGTCTACGAACTAAGCTCCTGCCGCTTTCACGTTCAAAGTTTCGTACTGTACTCCAGCCAACCCGGTCTTGCTAAGCTAATGGGTTGGCGTAAGGGTTTCCTTAGGGTGTTTTTAGGGTTTGGGGTTGGTACAAGATTGGTGTTAGGTTGGGGCCTCGGGACTCACCAGGGGCGACGGTGCCCAACGCACCCAGTCCTCTGGGCTGAGATTCCGCCTCCGTTTCCGTTTTGTTACCGCCTTTATGGCTGGCACTCGGTCCGCACCACGCAGTGGTGTACGGTTAGGGCCCTCCTGGATCTCAATGGATCCCACGCGTCGTAGCTTCCGGCCAGTTGCCCATTGCAGCCACACCCTCCCTCCCTCCCGCCCGCCCGCGCCCTCCACCCGCCGGCTCCTCCAGGCACGCCCGCCGCCGCATGATCCTCAACAGCCGAGACTCGCTGAAGCTGCTCATCCCCTTCGTCGTGTGGGGTGTCACCATCTGCATCATCTACGCAACAGGTTCGTGGAGGTGTAGGAACGCGCGGTCGTTACACGAGGCGAAGCGACGGATAGTACGGATTGGGGGCGCGTACTGGAGGGGTGGCGGGGCGTGAGGGGAGGAGCCAGCGCAAGCACAGGCAGCGAACAGAGCTGGGGCAGGGTGGTCGCGCGCAGTCGTGCGGCGCGCGTGTGTCTGCAGCGTCCTCAGCGTCCCCAGGTTGGCGGCGCGGACGAGTGGTTTGTTGAGGGCACCCACTCGCATTTTTGGGCATGTGTATTTGAGTAGGACTTACACCCACCACCACCATCTAAAATACAGCCGTGTGGGAACCTCCGTAACCACAACCGAACGAACTCCCAACTCCCAACTGCCAACAGGCTACTACTACCTGCACCAGGTCCAGGCTCCTGTCAACCTGCTGTCGGTGATCGATTCGTCGCTGGTTTCGGTGCATCGCCTGATGCTGTACACCCTGATGGCCTGCTCAGAGGTCGCGGCGCCTGCGAGAGAGGTGCTGCGGATGCTGCTGGCGACCGAGCTGAACGAATTCAAGGTACGACATATTCGGCATTCGTACTGTACTGTACCGCTGCAGAAGGCGAGCCGGCCCAAATGAAACCTTCCGCCCGCCTGTATGGTGCTGCATCGCGTGGCGTTGCGTCGTGCGGTGTCGTACGAACCCCGTGTCGTAAAAGTCCCAGCTAGCCCACGTGTTGCATTTCGCTGAGCCCCTTAACTAATTCGACGACTTAGCTGTGCTTGCGACTTAGCTGTGCTTGCGGCAGGCGTCGCCCGGCCGGTGACCCAGCCCCGCTGCCCCAAGTTTCTGTACCCGATTCCGAACCCAGCTCGAAACCGCCCCACCCCCACCCCCCGCAGTTGCAATGGGACATTATGCTGTACGGCGCAAACAGCACAACGTCCGGCCAGGATCGGCGCTTCGGCCGGATCAAGGAGGGGGTCTCGTTCCTAGTGGTGAGGGAGTTGGGTGGGGAGCAGGCGGGCGGCCAGGCGGGTGAAGTGGACGGCCCATGACAATGCAGCGGGGGGTCCTAGCGGGGGGTATCGCTGGCGGGGCTCGTGCCAATGAGCAACGCCCCTCCCCCAACCAAGTAGAGTTACCGGTTCTTTTATTGTAACCCCCCCAACCCGCGTCCCTGCCCCCCTGCCCCGCGATTCGTTAGTTTTCTTTTTCTCTAAACGGCCGCCGTCGGGCCGCCTCCACAGGCTTCTCGGTAGCCAATCCAAGTGCTCCAGCCTGCCATGCTTCCGAAGACTTTGTGCCAACTAAACCCTAACATATATCATCGTGTAACCGGGCCATAAGATGCCCCCCCCCCCCGCGCGATCCCCATCCACTTACTCCCCCACCCCGACCCCCCATCCAGGCCGATATGGCCAACGTCCTCTTCCGCCAGGGCTCCTGCCGCATGTACGACCAGGCCGGCTCCTGCCCTGCCGCTGCAGACCCCTTCTACGCGGTGAGGCGGAAGAGGGGAGGGTCGGGAGGGCCGGGCCTCCGCAGCCGCATGTCCGTACGGTCGTACAACCTCACGCACGTGCCAGTCCGCTCTGCCCTGCCTTCCCGCTGTCCCGTACGCGGTGTCGCCCTAGCCACGTCAGCAGCAGCAGGGCTGTAGCTGCTGCCGTCATATCAGGGCTGTAGCTGCTGCCGTCGAATCAGGGCTGCAGCTGCAGCCGTCACTGCCGCGCGCTCCCGACGCGCTGGAACGGGCAGGGAAGTGGACCCGTCCTAACAGAGCCGTACGGCGTGTTCATTTGCCGCCCAACCGCCAATGACTGTGTGTGCACGTCCCCTTGCCGCCACGCCGTGCCCGTACGCGCGTCGTTGCACGACAGGCCACGGGGCACGGTCTGTCGTACATGGTGGACCGGTTGGTTGAGGACATTGAGGGTCTCCTGGCGGAGCCCCTGGAGCAGGCCAACATCAACAGCACGAGGCTGGCGTACATCATGACCGTTGGAGAGGTGGGCGAGGGTCGCCTACTTGGGATGGGGGAAGGGAAAGCAGGGAGTGCACAAAGGTGATGAGTGTGGTAGTTTCAGCACCTGCGGTAGGTGGACACATGCTGGTAGCATGCTACCATGGAGGAAGGGGTCCAGTGGTCCTGAGATGTGCGCTGCCATGGAGGAAGGGGCCCTGAGATGTGCGCTGCCATGGAGGAAGGGGTCCTGAGATGTGCGCCACGGCAGGCTGGTGAGGTGGAGGAGGAAGCGTGAGAGGCCACGTTTTTGCTCCAGGGGCAGGGCCGGGGAAACAGCAGTCGTGTGTGCACTCGTACATCGCTTGTGTATGCGTGCCGCTCACTCTCCGCCATCACGCCCCCTATCTGACGTTGGGACTATCCTACCCCCCCCTTCCCGACCCCCCCTTTTCCTTGCACCCCCCCCTCCCTCCCCTCGCCCCCCTCCCTCCCCTCGCCCCCCCTTCCCTCGCCCCTGCCCCCCTCCCTCTCCCCCCCTCCCTCCCTGGACCCCCAGGGGCCCCTGCAAGCCGCCTTCGAGGTCGTCCACGACCGCACACTCACGATTGTGGACGACTACTACAAGGTACGGCATCAGGAGTACGGCGATCCTTACGTCAGGTTGCCGAGTCGCCCGCGCGCGCTCATCCGAAGCCCCCGAATCGGAATCCAAGTCAAGGTCCAACGAAGTCCATAAGGACCCAAATCAGATCAAGATCCAAAGTGAGATCCGAATATTCCAGATCCTTGATCTCTCCCTCTTCCCGTGCCTCCCTGCTCCTAGGTGGTGGACCAGCTCCATATCGCGGCGATGGTGCTGAGCTGGGTGCTGGTGGTGAGCTTCGTGTTCCTCATGCTGCGGCCCTTCCTGCGGCGGAATCGCGGCGAGACGAACCGCATCGCAAAGATGCTTTCACAGCTGCCTGCTGACGTGGACATCGAGGGTCTGGTCTTCCGGCTGCTGCTCGGCGCGCCGGCGATGCGCAGGTGCGGTACGGCGGCTGGAGCAAGGCGGGGATGCGGGCTGCGGGGGGGGGGAGACAAAGGATTGATGGCTCCAGGAGGGCTGACGGGTCCAGGGAGGCTTAGCGGTCAAGGGAGGGTTCGAGGAAGACCCGTGGATGCCCGGGTCCAGGGAGGGTTGGCGGGTCCAGGAGGGTTTGGTGGTCCCGAGAGGGTTGGCGGGTCCAGGGAGGGTTTGGGGTCCAGGGAGGGGTGAGGAGTCTAGAAGGAGTGACGTGTCCAGGAAGGTTGGAGGGTCCAGAGCGGGTTGAGAAGGGTCCAGGGAGGGGTGGCGGGTCTAAAAGGATTGACGGGTCCAGGAGGGTTGGCGGGTCCAGGGAGGGTTGGCGGGCTGGATATGCACCGCGAACCCCAAGGACCGGAGAGGCAGCTCCTGAGTGGGCGCGGGCGCAGGCGCGGGTATGATTCAAACCTGCAAGCGGATGCATGAGCAGCAGTGGGGTCGGATGTAGATTGCCCCGTACGACACCCATACGGCAGGACCCTTCCGGCCGCCAGTTTTCCCGTTGCTCCCATCCCCTGCCCCGCACCCGCACACCCAGCCGCCGCCCCGCCCTCCCCCCCACCCCCCGCTCCCCGGCCCCCGCCCCGCCCTCTACCCCCCCCCCCACATCCACGCAGACGCAACCGGCGCGCAAGCGTCTCTTCCCTCATCGCAGACGACCCGGTATTCGCGGCCAAGATAGCCCAGGCGGAGGCCCAGGCCGAGTTGATGTCGAATGGCGCCTTGCCTTCGCCCTTCTCTCCGCTCTCATCCAGGGGTCCAGGAGACAACCTCGACACGGCCGTGATCGAGGCCTTTGGCAACCTGCCACACAACAGGCGAAGCGGCGCCGTGAGCCTCACAGGCTCTGGGGCGTTTTCGCCGATGAAGTACGGCGTTGACGGCGGCGCCGGCGGCCGGACCGCCAGCGGAATCTCGGGTGGCAGCGGCGGTGGCGGGAGCTCCATTCCCGTTGGGAGCCCGATGGTGGCGGGCAAGGGCTTCATCACGCCGCCGTCGCCGATCTCCATCATGTTGACCAAGAGGGGTGGCTCGGCTTCCGAGCGGGTCGAGTTTGGGAGTAAGGGCAAGATCAAGGGGGCGTGGGTGTGAAGGCGCAGCATCAAGTGGGAGGGGGGGGGCATGGGTGTACAGGAGGGAGGGAGGGAGGGAGGGAGGGAGTGAAGGACGGCGTGTTGCGGTGTTGGGGTGGCGGTGAAGGGACCCTCCCTCTCTTCCCCGCCCCCATACGTCCTGGCTGTCTGCCTGTCGAGAGCAGCGAGGAAGCTCCTGAACCCGGGCTAAACCGGCTGCGGCCAATCAAGAACCCTACTCAGCAAACCACGGCACCAGGCAGTGCAATAAAACAAAAGGTAACTGCCGGCGGCGCGGAGTGCCGATACACGCCGCCGGCCGGCGCCTGCTTGTGGTGGCCTCCAACGTTTATCAGCCCCCAACGTTTATCAGTATCTGTACTAGTGACCGGAACCCCCCCGGGCATGCTGGTCATGTGGCGGGTGCCGGTGCCGCTACGATGCAGTTGATAGTTATTCGTTACGGTTGGAGCGTCGAGTGGCAGAGGGGTCCGCCGCTGGCGGCGGCGGCGGCGAGGGAGCGGGGGTGTGGGCCTTGCTAGTAGCATATCGCCCCGACCCACCATCCCGCTCGTCGGGTGCTCGTCAGCCTAGATCTACCGTATGAGCGACTGCCCAAGAGTGCTTATGTCCCTGTGAGGTCCTATATTCTCGTAAGAACCCCAAATCTGGCTAGCTGCAATCCGGGGGGATACTGTGGATGTGGATGAAGCCCCAGTCGTCGGCCGGCCGCCGTGCAGGCAGTAGCGGCCGGTTCTAGCGGTGCACGGCCCCAAACATCACAATGGCCACTGCCGTCGTACTGCCGTACCATGTCTGAGCCGCCGTGCGGCCCCTCCCCCATGCGCGCGCGCCAGTCGCTGGCTGCAGTTGTTCTGGGCCGTGGGGCCGCGGGCGGCGGGCTGGCCGTCCCTTCGGGCCGGCAGTTGCTTCGTTGAAAGGCGTTGTTGCTCCGGCAGGTGATCAGTTGGTCCGTTAATTACGTTAAATGGTCAGTTAATTGCGTGGGACGGCACACGGCGTAATGGATTGCTAAAGTTGGGATGCACGGTCGCGGGCGCTGAGTCCGCCGTCACGAGTCCGCCGTCACAAGCCCGCCTTGAGGGCCCGGACGTCGTTTGACGGGTTGTCTCGCGTGGTTGGCAGGTGGTGTTTTGGGAGGCTCGGAGGAGCATGCCGTCGGTATGGCGACGTTTGAGGTCGCCAGAGGAGCTTAGTTCTGCGCGTAAGGGAGAGAAGAAGGGTTTCACCCCAGAGAGGGTTTCTCGCGCTGCCAGAGCGTTGCAGCCACGCTCGAGGCGGCCTGCGTGGGAGCCGCGGTCCGCTGCGTGTTGGACAGGGGCTGCTGCTTGTGCATGGCCCTATCTGCGACGGGTCTCATCAAATGCTTCCGCGCCACGTGCTTTACGCGGATCGGCGCCGCCGCCAGATCGCTTGTGTTCGCCGTCCCGACAGCGCAGTCGGTTGGGTCGGTGATACCATAGTTGTCCTTTTTCGTTGCGCTCCCGCATGCCGGGCCCGACACATTCACCTTTTCTGATAACACACACACAGCGGTGCGTTCGTCGTTTGTCGTACATGACGCGGTGCGGTCGGCGCGGCGTGCGGCGGCGGAAAGTCACGATTGCTGGCCCGCCCGGGCCGGACTCCACGGTGCTGGTTGGGTGACGCTCGCGGCCGGCCTGGGTCCCGAAGAGCGGCTGCTCTTGGCGCGCGATCTCCGCGTGTAGGGTGTGTGGTGTGGTGATTAGTAATTGCTTACTGCAGAAGCCCGGGTATGCTCGATGAGCGCCACGCATTTTGCGAATGGCTGCTTCGTGTGTGTTCCCCGCGCTGTACGAGGAGTCATGTTGTGCGGTTGTTTGGATTGCGCCTGCGCAACCACCAGCCGCCAGTCGTGGTGGCGTACAAGCAGGGGATAGGACCGGAGGGATGGGTGAGGGCCACTGCCCGCCCGAGGCCCGATCCCGGGTTGCCGCCAGCTGCGGTGACGGTGATGGTTCATTCGGACGCTTGGCGCCCAAAGGCGCGTCCTTTCACTGGACCACAATAATTGGGCTACGGACTCAGGCCAGCGAGTTCGAGTGGGGGAGTGGGGCCGTTCGGGTTTCGGTAGGATTCGCATACCGACCTTATCGACGCCTCTGCATTGAGTGCCCCAAGTCGCCCAGTCACTTATAGCCTCCAGGGAGCAGGCGCGCGCACAGCTCCATCGAGCTCCGTGCCGCATTCACTTTGGTATTTGGGGAGGGAACGCCGTGGGAAAGTGTGGAGGCGGAGCAGGGTGGAATGGTTGACCAACAGTTGCACGGTGACCGCCGCAGCCGGCGGAAAGATCTGGGACATTGTTGGGTGCAATGTGCGCTCTGGTGCGGTGGCTACCCAAATCCTTACGACCGAATGCAGCTAATTTGACGGCGGTGCGCGGCTGCCCGCGGGCACTGGCTTAGGACGTCGTGTCGGCATGGTGTGGTGGTGGGTGGGTACTCGCCCCGATGAACCGATGCGCGTGTGGTCGTATATTGTCGTACACCTACTCGCGAAACCCTGGGTGGCCATGGGTGCAAATCGGAGGGCGGGTCGAGGCGGAGTGGATAGCCCAGAACCGGACCGGGCAAGTGGCTTTTTAGTATGGCTTGGGCGATGGCTGCAGGAAAGGGAGAGAGCCGTACGGTGCGATGCCGTACATATGGTAGGCGTGTCAGTAGGTGTCTATGTGTGTGGCCCCGCGTGTGTGTGCGTGTGCGCGCGTGTGGTGTGGTGTGTGTGGTGGTGACATGTCTAGCCGGGCCTGACGCTGGCCGGGGGCGCCTACCCGGCCGCAGACGGGAAGGCCGCCGAAGCACTCCAACCCAACCTGGTGTGGGTGGGGGGTCGTGAGGGGCCGCTGTCCCTTCTGTTCAACGCGGACCTCCAGGAAACTCGGGCTACCGGGTACGTAGGCAGTTTTCGTCCCGAACGTGTGCGTGTGTGTGGCCGCGTGCGGGTCGCCCTGAGAAAGATTTTATGACACTTTGACAGCACCTTGCGGCAGCCCACACTACATGCGGCAGTCCACACTTACTAAACTAACTGCACAACATGAGCCCGTAATCGTGCATCTTCGCGGGCTTGATTCATTGTAGCACGCGTCTGTGCCCCGCCCAGCGGGATAAGCACGCTGCTACAAGCATATGTGAGATCTGATGTTCATTAAATATTTGCTACACGTGCCCGGCGGATGAGGTGCCGGCGCTCGCGCTGGAGGGTGACTGGGTGCGACTTCTGGTCCCCCCCCCACACCACCACACGAGAACCTGGCTGTGCCCACCCCCTGGAGTCATGGGTTTTGCGTTTTGCAAGCTTGGCAGGTGGTATGTCTGTTTTGAAGTGGCAGGACGGGGACACGCGGTGGGGTCGTGACGGAGGTGATGTCCTTCCATGGTTGTGTATTGATGGCGCGCTGGGATTGTTGCAGGGGGGAAGAAAAAAAAACCGTTCCAGGCCCGTGACATTCCGCTGCAGCTCCGGTGTCGGGCTGGGGCAGTTGCCCACCCGTAGCCAGGGTGGTTCCGGCAGTACGGCACTCGGCGCCAGCCAGTCGCCGCTCGGCAGGGTGCGTGGGCACCTATCGGTCTGTAGGGCTGGGTAAGCCTCGCAATGCTGACTCGCTGGCGCCCCATGACGCACGACTTGATGATTAGGAACGCTGCGGCATGTTGCCTCCGTGTAACGGCAACGATTTGTCTTGCCCCATGGCGGCGTAGTCAGTGCTCGGAGCACTCAGTGCTCGGCGCCATCAGTGCTCGGAGCGGCCGAAGTGGACTCGGGAAGTGTTAAGCAGCGGGGCCTGCTGCCCCCGACATCCAGATATACAGGAACAGGACACATCATGGGCATTGCCGCCAGCACCTCCCCCGCGCCGTGCTCATTGTGCAGGCACGCAGAGCGCGGGTTTCGAGGAAGACCCGTGGATGCCAGAAAAAAACGTTTAGAACAGACGTTTTGAGATGCATGCTGGAGAACGCAGAGCGCAGGCGTGGCTCAAAACAGACACCTCAACTGAACACACAAACACTCACACACATACACACACACACACACACACACACACACACACACTCTGACAGCGTGCATGCATCCCCATCCTCCATCCGCAATCCGCCTCTCGTCGCCCCTCCAGCTGCCCACCAGCCCGCCACCCAGCTCGAGCCCCAGAGGGGCCCCGTGGCAGGGTACGCTGAGGCGCCGAGTTGATCAGCAGCTGCCTGGTAGTTGGTTGATAGGACTGCAGCAGCCGGCACCCCTTCACCGCTGCCCTCCTTCAGAGGCCCCTCCCAGGCTCTCTGCCTTCCCCGTGGCACCATCTTCGCCTCCCACTGCTGTCGGTCCGCCTGATTTGCTTGCCCCCGGGCCCCCTCGCACCCGCGCCCCAGCTCCCACACGCCGCATAGCCGCCACACGCACTCCGTCCAGGGGGCAGGTGTAGCCGGGGTCCGCCTGGGTATGGCTGCGCAGGCAGTAGTAGCAGAAGATGTGGCCGCACGGCAGCGCGCACACGGCGGCGAGCAAGTCATCAGAGCCGCACAAGGGACAGGCGGGGGACGGGCTCGGTGGCTGCGGGCTCTGAAGGTGCGGCGGCTGTTGAGCCTCGGCCGACCTGGCCCGGTCCTGCTGCTGCTGGGGCTGCTCATGATGCTGGTGCGGAGGTCCAGCTGCGGGACGAGGTCGGGAGGGGTCAGGGGGGTCGGGGGGGTCAGGACAAGGCCGGAAGCATGCTGCCATGAGCCTACAAACCGTACAGGGCAACAGCCGGACACCAGAACCACTGCCAGCAGTAGTGCCCGAGGGGTACGACAACACTCGCTGCACGATCTCCTGTCATGGCCGACCTTACCTCGTTTCCGCTGCCCACTGCCAGGCAGACGGGCTGCCCGCCACCACTGCCCCAAACCCTAAATATATTACAAAATATATTACAAAATATTGAATAGAGATACATATTAAATGGATATTTTTTCAATATATTAAGTATTAATAATACATATTATATATACAACCGGAGCCGCCGGCCGCGCGGCGCCCTGGGAGCCACCCTCTTTCCCCCGCCGTTCCCCCCGCACCCGCTGACGCCACAAGTCCCGCCCCCGGCCCCGGCCCTGGTTCCGGAGCCGGTCTCGGCAGCACCCTCAGTGCCGCCCTCCGCAGACGCGCCAGGTCCACCAGTGGCAGCAGCAGCAGCAGCGCCTCCGACAGCTCCTGCCACACCAGCTGGCGGTTGAGGTACTCGAAGGAGATTATCCGCGTCATGGCGGCCTGCCGCCACACCAGCCGCGCGCCCACCAACCGCTCCAGTAGGGACCTGACGACGGTGGTCAGCAGGGGGGCGGGGATGGGCGGCGGCACCAATTTTTTCTATCGGAGGCGCTGGAAACCTTTGTTCACTGAGTTTTGCACAGCTGGTCAATTATCCTCCGTATTCTCCGTACTCTCCGTATTCTCCCGTACTTTCCGTACTCTCCAGGAAGTCGCGGATCGCTACCCCGCCCAGCCTCCGACTGTCCTCTTACCCGCCCTAATCCCCGCTCACAATCCGTTCAGGAAGTCCAATCCACGACAACGTAATCCTAATCCGCGAAGAACCGCATCCTAATCCGCAAACTCCCAGCCCGCCTCGCCAGCACAGCCCTCTCATGCCTCCGCGCCTTACCTGTAGTCACCGCGGACCAGGAACGCCCATGAGTTAGCTAGAGCCGCCGCCTGCACCGCCCCTTCGCACCACCGCATCGCCCGCCAAGCCCCCCGCCGCCACGATCCCGCCGCCGCGTCGGCCCAGTCGTCCTGGTGCGCCGTACGGCACAGGCGGGACCAGGCGTACGGCAGTACGGCGGTCCCGAGGCCCAGCGCGATGCGCTGGCCGCGGGAGAGGCCGGGGCCACCCACGCCCGAGGCCCCGACCAGCTCCTGGGCCGCGGGGAGGAGGGGCAGGCGATGCAGGTGGTGATGGCGGTGATGGTGGTGGTGGTAGTGGAGGTAGGGGTGCTGGAGGTGGCAGGGTGGCAGGGTGGGGATAACTGAGGCGCTTGCAGCCAGCCAGCTTCCGCCAGCTCCCGCCCGCTCCCTGTCAGCGTCCCGCCCTACCTTGGGCCCCGCCGCCACCGCCCGCTCGTTGCGATACCTCAAGTTCAGCAGCTCCGACCCGGGGGTCGCCCGGCCAGCCCACACGGACAGGCCAAACACCTGTCGTGCCGCCGCGGACGACAGAGCGGCGCGGGGGGAGGACGGGAGGCAGGCGGGCGGCACCGAGACGAGGGGGGCATGACTTGACGGGTTGAATGGGCCGTTGAGTTGGTTGGCTCGGTTGAAGTTGGCTAGTTAAGTTGCGTCCGCCCGCCCATCAAGCCATTCTCCCCTCTCTCACCGGGTCCTCAACTCAAGCGTTCCCATCCAGACCTCACCCATACGGCCAACAGCCGTAACCCATCTCAAAGTACGCCTGCCGTAATTTGCTCGTATCATTCCCTCCTCTTTCCCCCCTCCTTCTTCTTCCCTGGCCCCCTTCACCCACCAGCAGCGAGAGCACCGCCCGCAGCTCGGGCTCCAGCTGGGCCGCCTGGCCCTGCGGGGTTGCAAGGAAAACCCATGTACGAAAGGAAAACCGTTAAGAACAGACGTTTCAAGATGCATGCTGGAGGGCTTGGTCCTGTGGGTGGGCGGATGCAGTGAAGCGGTAATAGTGGGAAACAGCGTTGCAGGGATAGCAAGCAGGAACGGCCGACACTCCTGCCCCACACAGCACAGCGAAGGCGGAGCTGCTTCGGTTGCCTAATTCCTAAAAACCCTAAAACCCTAAACCCTAAACCCTAACACAATCAATCGGCCGCCCCCCTTGCGCACCTCGCCAATAGATACCACCACCAGCTCGCCACAACCCACTACCCACCATCACTCGGATCCTTGCGTTGAAGTTGCCTGCCTGCCAGTCTAGCTGCAGTTACCCGTTACGTCATCTATCTGTCGTGCCCGTTCACCCGCCCAGCCCAAAACACGTCCCTACCTTCCCCCCGAACTCCCTCGCCGCTCGGCCCCTGCTACCCGCCGCCGCCGCCGCTACCCGCCGCCCCTGCTTACCGGTGAGAAGTGCTCAAACAGGCGCCCCAGCTGCTCCTGCGACCCGAAAGGGCCCAATGCACAAAATGTGTACCATATGTGTTATTACGCGTACGGCACTGGGCGCTGTCGATGGAAAGGGGTTGGGGTCACAGGTGAGCCAATCGCCGACCTTCCGAGCCCCTCCAAACTTTCTTGACATTAGGTCGAGATGTGTGACGTACCCGCGTACTATACGTGTTGTACCCCATGCACCCACGAACGCGCATCCCACCCGTCTCGCGGATATAATGTACCCACCCGTGTCGCCCTCGCCGCCTTCCTGTCTGTCTCCGTAGCTGCATCCACCACCATTACCACCAAGGTCTCCAACATGCAAGTCCCAACGAGTGTACCAAACGTCTCCTGATCGGTTTACTTTTCAATGCCGACCTGCGGGTTCATCTCATACCCACCACCACCACCACCACCGCCGCCATCACCACCACCGCCACCACCGCCACCACCACCACCACCGCCACCACCACCACCACAATGACCACCACCGCCGCTACCGCCACCACCACCGCCGCCGCAACACGGTAGCCACCCACCTGCAACATGCCGCCCAGCTCCGCATCCAGCCGCAATGCGTCCGCCTGGGAGGAACGGAGCACGCGGAGTGGCGGCGGCGGCTCCGCGGGGCTGCGGCCGAGCGGGGGGAGGGGGAAGGTGTGTTTGTGTGTGGGGGGGGGCGGCGGGGAGGGGAGAGCGGACACACGGGAGGTGCGAGCCATCCCAAAGACACTGCACTGCGTTTCGTGCGTTGCAGCCCCTGCGGCTCTGGGTCGTGTAGTTTGGACAGGGCGAATTGGTCGTGTCCTGCCGCACGCCGTCCCGATGGGTTTGGAGCACTCGGGGGTTGGGTGGTTGGGTGGTTGGGTCGGAAACAGCAGGAAGGGGGTGAATGCGTGGGTGCGGCTGCAGTTTGCTTCCCGGCCTAGTGTGCGGCAACCCGGTGGGAGTGAGGATGAGGGGTGAAGGGGGCGTTGTGCTGTGGAAGGTCCAAAGGCGAGGAGCATGGTGAGACGCGCACCTGCAGCTCAGCGCCTCGACCTGGGGCACAGCCGCCGCGGCAGCCACCTGCCACGCGTCTGCATCCGGGGCTATAAGGGAGTTGCTGACTACATGTTTTTGGTCTAATCCTAACGCCGGCATGGTTTCGCAGCAACGCGAGGTACAGCGGTCGCAATCAGCTACCGCCCGCCTGTGCCTGCACGTCCATAGATCGATGCTTGTCCGATGGCCTCCCAAATAGATTTGCTGAACCTATGCTCTCGGACTGCAAGTGCTGAGGCGGACTCCCAGCTGTCGGCACCCGACGGTTGCAAAGTCGCTGTTCGTTCTGGTGTCCAGTCCGTAGCTGTACAGCTGTGAACTAATTATGTGCCTGGCGTATTTGATGTTGGCGTGAGTCGATTTGCGCAGAATGGGTTGGATTGCAACGATGTGCATGAATCAGCACGCAGGTAACACTGAGCCCGCTCCCTAGGTGTAAGTAGAACACTGTTTTGTGTTACATGAACATTTATTGACGATTACGCTGACGTGGAGGTGAGTACCGGATGGCGCTGCCTGGTTTGTGAAATTAGAGCCCGATGCGCTGCCCATACAACTGAACAAAAGGATCACGAGGAACATAACACGAAGGGGTGGTAATAATTGGTCCTTGTTCAGTCGTCACCACTCGCACTCCTCCTGTCGCAGGACTATTCTGGCACATGCCTAGGCGCTCAGAGCAAGGAAGACAGGAACTCTACTCACGTTAATATATTTGCATAGATCTCTGTCTCTAACGTCGCCTAGCCTTATCTGAGTCTCGGCAGAGGTCGTTGTCGGCTTGCCAGCGGGCTTTCGCTATAAGCGGAGCAAGATGATGCATCTGGGGTCCATGCAGGTACGCCGCCCGCGGTGACTGACTCCAGCGCCAGCGCCAGGTTCGCGCGACAACGCGCATCAAAGGTGCCGCTCGCTCGCCGCCTTGGGACTTTTCCACCTGCATAGCGCATAATACACTTGAAAAGAGCCGTGTGACGAAGATCACGCTGGCGCGCATCATCATAGACGCAATCTGTCGGAAGATACCGTTTAGATATGTATATCCCAGCCGCATCCTCGCCACCCATCTCCGTTGCAGGCCTCGCCAAGGCAAGCGACTCGCTCTGGGTCAAATGCTTCTTGCCACACCTTCTCCTCTCCGGCGCCCCTTTGCGCCCAGCCCACGGGCTTTCTGCGTGTGTCGGCATCCGGCGCGTTGCGCCATGCCGCCAGTGCTGGAGTAGCACCGCCGCCCAGTTCCGCTGCCAGCGCGCTGGGCCGCGCTCTGACTCCTGCACCCACCTCCAGCTCTGCTGCTGCTGCCACGCCGTCCTGGGTCTGCTCCGCCGCGGTGGCTGTAGCAGTGCGCGAGGAGCGGGGCACTGTGGACACCAGCCTTGGTCGCTATCGCTGCCACAGCAAGGACGGCGCAGTGGTGAGACTGCAAGGAGGGCGCGAGGCCGGCGCACGCACACATCCAGGGGGAACGGAAGGAGGGAGGTATCGGAAGGAAGCAATCGAGAGGGGAGGGTTCGGAAGACAAGGGATTGAGGAGAGGAGGGTTCGGAAGAGTAGGGAAGATCAGAAGGGAGGGATCGACAAGGTAACCCTGCCCGCTGCCCGCCAACCCCTCACTCCCGGCATTCCTTCGACAAACCAACCCTACGCGACACTTCCGCTCCTCCCCCTCCTCCCCCTTGCTGTACCTCCGGAAAGGTGGATGCGACCGTCGACTCCACCGACGGGCGGGTGGTGTCGGTCCGTGTCACCGCCTCGTACCGCAACGTGCCCCACCTGGCCCCACGCGAGCTGCAGCTGCACTGGTGGGTTGGGTGGTGAGGGGGTTATTTAGGGTATTGATGACAGAAAGTAAAGGAGAGCATTTGGGTCAGCACCTGGGTGAGACGAGGTCGGGGTGCCTGAAGGCCTCAGCGGGCGGAGGAGCGCCGATTTGGGTCGGTCATCGACTGATGTGGGTCGGTCATCAACTGATGTGGGTCGGTCATCGACTGATCTGGGTCGGTCATCGACTGATGTGGGTCGGTCATCGACTGATGTGGGTCGGTCATCAACTGATGTGGGTCGGTCATCGACTGATGTGGGTCGAACATCGATTGATGTGGGTCGGTCATCAACTGATGTGGGTCGGTCATCGACTGATGTGGGTCGGTCCGCGGCTGACGTAGGAGGGGTCCCTGGTACCCAAGGCCACTGCGGAGGGACACAGGGAGCCGAGGGAATGGACTCCGCTTTAGGGGCCTTCGCGGGCAGTCGGGATTGCACGCCGCCTAGCCGCCTAGCCGTGTACGTGTTCCGAGGACCAGTAGGCACCTGATGCTGCGGAGCCGCAACGTTCAGCCCCCTGTCCTTGTACAAAACACACCCGGGTTACCCCCCAGGTCCCGCCCCCTCCCCCCCGCCGGTCATTACCACCCCCACACGACCGCCCTCCCCCCACCGACACTCGCCGACTCCTCAGGGGCATGTACCGGGCCAGCGCCACCAAGTGGCACCACCCGCGGGAGGCGGTGCCGCCGGAGTCCACTCCCGAGCCGGTCAGCGGGGCCATGCGTACGGCGATGACCTGGGACGAGCGCGCCGGCGTGTGGACGGTGCGGTTCGATGTGCCAGCCAAGCTGGCGCCGTTGCACCTGGCGTTCGCGCTGTACCACCCAGGTAGGTGGGGGCAGCATCGACAGCTAGGTGGGGGGTGCAAGCTTGGTGGGGGTGGGGTCAGCGGGCTGGGTAGGGGCAGCATAGATACGCTAGATAGTGTGGGGTCAGCGGGGTAAGGCGGTCGAAGGGCTGCGTGTGGCTGCTGCGGTACATCCGGCCTCGGTCCCGACCCAAAGCTCCACGTCTACCCCCCCTCCCTCCCTCCCTCGAACCCTCCCTCCCCGACCCGTCCGCCTCCTTGCCGTACGCAGCCCTGGACAAGTACGACAACCCGCTGCGCACGCAGCACTTCTGCGTGCCCGTGGGTATGGGCGCCGGCCTGCCGGAGCCTCTGGGCGCTTCTGTGGTGGCGTCCAAGCCGGGCAGCATTGACCCGACCGACCCACGGGACGTTGCGTGTGCCGTCAACTTCGCCGTCTTCTCGCGCCACGCCTCGTCCTTGCAGCTGTGCCTGGTGCGCGTCAACGTGCCGCCGCCGGGGGAGGCAGCCGACGGAGCGCCGCTGGTGGCGCAGAACGTGCTGGAGGTGCGGCGACGGGGCCGGGCGAGGATGGGTTGCGTCAGCTGGCAAATGCGTGGCGGCGGCCGCGGTGGTGGTGGTGGTGGTGGTGGTGGTGGTGGTGGTGGTGGTGATGGTGGGGGTGGGGGTGGTGTGGTGGTGGTGGTGGTGGTGATGGTGGTGGGGTGGTGATGGTGGTGGGGTGGTGATGGGCTGGCCGCCATCAGCCACTCGTCTACGTCCCCATCACCCATCACCGTGATTACTCCAGATTTACTGGATGGCTGTCATGCCCCTCCTTTTGCGTGACCCCTCTCCCCACACCGCCGTCATACACATTCCCCCTCTCTCTCGACAGATCGTCTTGGACCCACTGACCCACCGCACGGGGGACGTCTGGCACATTTGCGTGCATGGGCTCAAGGTACGACACCCAGCGGGGCAGGGGCCTGGGGAAGTGTTTGCTGGTTGGCAGGCGGCTGCGGGAAAGCGGGAGGAGCGGGGAGGCGGTGTGCATCTGCCCCACCCGAATGCGAATGCACCTGATCCTGCCGGACCACGTCGTACCTAATACAGGACCTGGAGAGCCTGTGCTGGGGCTGGCGTGCTGACGGCGAGATCCTGTGGCAGAGTGAGCCGCGACTCCAGGGAGGGGAAGGGGAGAATGAGAGGAAAGCAAAGAAACCGGGATGTGCGAGCGCTTGCCATGTCAGTGCCGATGTCACTGAGCCAAGGGACGGGCACCAACGTGTTGGTGTCAGTGGCGCGGCGACGAAGGAGGGCGCGGCGCGGCGAGCAACTCCTCCCTCGCCGATCTCTTTACCCCCCCCCCGCCTCATGTCGAATTACCGGTTCTTTTGTGTACTCCCCCCCGCAGACGGCAACCGCTTCCACCCCGGCTTCATGCTGATGGACCCGCGCGCCACCCGCGTTGTGCCGGTGTTGCTGCCCGAGGGCGCGCACAAGGCCGCGCCCCGACTGGCGCAAGCACAGAACAACGACGAGCCGGTGCTGCTGGGCTCGCTGTCGGCCTTCGTACATGCGCCCTTCGACTGGCAGGTGAGGGGCCGGCGGCTTGGGGAGGGGCGCTGCGGTCCCAGGCTGGGCGGGAACGGGGCTTCGAGGGAGACCCGTGGATGCCCGAAAAAACCCGTTTAGGACAGGCGTTTTGAGATGCATGGTGGAGAACGGGGCGGGGCGGGGCGGTAACGGGGCTGTTTAGGCAAGCATACAGGTGGGGCAGGAGATTGGAGGGCGACTGGGGGGGTTAGGGATGGGCGGGCAGGCGGGAGCAGCAACGCCGCGGCGGCGACGTGCTCCCCGGCACTGCCTGACCCCCTTCCTGGCAACCTTCACTCGCAACCTTCACTCGCAACCTTCCTGGCAACCTTCACTCGCAACCTTCCTGGCCTCTTCGCGACAGGCGACCTACGGTGCTCGGTTCGGTTTGCGTCTGGACTGCTGCGCGCCAGCACAGCGGCTACGGTATCGCAGACACTACTCCGCATCACTGACCCTGCCCTAGCGTATACACCCCTCCCCCACCTCCCCCACGGGTCGTCCTCGAATCCCCCACCTCCCGCGACTAGACGGTTTTCCTGTCGTACACGGGTCTTCCTTTTACCTCCCGCGACTCGGCCTGTCGCCTCCAGGGCATGCACCAGGCCGTCCGCGGCGGGCAGAGCCGCGTGAGGGCGCTGGAGGAGGGGGTGGTGGTGGAGGTGGACGTGACCAAGTTCACAACGGGTAGGTTGCAAGGAAAACCCGAAGGTGGGAGAGGGGGGTTGGGCCGTGCGTTTGGGTCTGAGATACGGCGGGGAGGTGTCTCACCTCGTGTGGGGTTGACGTGGAATACACGCTTCGTCAGTGGGTTGTTATCGCCTGTGGTTGCTCTTCCTGGTTTCATCGTGAGTGGGTCTACTTACGTAAGTCAACTTCAGTAACTAAAGTTTAGTTGGCCTACTGAACTCCCGCACCCGCAGGCCCCGACGCGGAGGCTACCGTGCCCCCCGAGCACCGGGGCAAGTACCTGGGCATCCTTGGTGAGTGTCGTACCGTACGGCGCTGTCGTGCGCCCAGTACCGCCTGCAACAAGCGGCGGACGTGACGTCCCGACTATGAATCCTGTAGCTTCCCTCCCCGATTTCGAAGTCCCTCTTGCTCCACTCTCCCCGCTTTCACCACCACATCCTCATTCTCCACAACCACCACTCCTCCCTGGCTCTGCCCCCTCGTCTTCCCCCCCCGCCCAAACTTCCCCCCGCCACCCACCTCCCATCCCAGACCGCGTGGACCACCTGAAGGCCCTGGGCGCCACCACCGTGCTGCTGTCACCCGTGGCACTGAGCGCGGCTGGCGGGGAGGGGGACGGCGGCCCCCGCCGCCCCCTGGCGCTCTTTGCGCCGGACCCCGCCTACGCGGTGGCCGGACCGCTGGCGGCGGCTTCGGAGCTCAAGGCCGCCATCCGGGGGCTGCACCGTGCGGGGCTGGAGGTGATCATGCAGGTACGGAGCCCCAGTACCGGATGCGGTGTATGGCATATTGCCGTACGGATTCCACACGCATCATCGGGTATCCCTTGATCCCACATGTGCCAACCCCTTACCTCGACCCCGATCCCGACGCCCCAACTGGCGCCGCCAGGTTGAGTTCTGTGTGACGGCGGAGGGCGGCGACGCAAGCCTCGGCCGGCTCCAGGGGCTGCGAGGCCTGGACCACGCGGTGTACTACAGGTGAGTCGTACGACACGACAGGCGCAGCACACACGTGCCTCCCCGCCCCTTTCCCGCTGCTCACGCGTTTGCCCTTTCCGCCAATCCCCACTCCCAACTCCCCCTCTCACGTTTTTCACTTTCGCGCCAACTCCAGGGAGGGCCTGCAGGCCCCCGTGCTCAACTGCGGCCACCCCGTGGTGCGGTCGCTGGTGGTTTCGGCGCTGCGTCACTGGGCCTCAGAATACCGAGTGGAGGGCTTCTGCGTCATCAACGCGGAGAACTTGACGCAGGTGGGTCGGGGGCCTCGCACGTTGGGCGTGTGGGGGCCGGGGAGGAAGGACAGGAGGCGCGGAGGTGTGGGACCGCAGGAAACCCAACGCTCTTGGGGCCTTACGCCAAACTCCATACCCGGCTCCCTACTTCCCCGCCGCGCACCCCGCGCGCCCCCGCGCGTGCCTCACTCCGAACCGCGCCTCACTGCCGCATCTCACCTCACTGGCCAACCGCCAACCGCTAACCGCGCAGGACAAGTTCGGCTCCGTGCTGGACAACCCCCCGCTGGCTGAGGACATCGCGTGTGACCCGGTGCTCCGAAACCTGAAGCTCATCGCGGCGGTCTCAAACCCCGCGCTGCTGCCGCGGCTGGCGGAGCGCGGCTTCCCGCACTGGGGCGTGTGGATGCAGGTGGGCGGGCGAAGGCTGCGTCCACGCGTCTCAGCTGGGTCATGCCAGTCAAGCGTGAAACACCACGTGGCGGGTGGCACCCACGTGTCCGAAACAACAAAGGAGGGGCGGCGACACTAGCTGCGCGGGATCGGGCGGGCACGGGCGGGCGGGATGCACGCAGCGCAGCTGTGCCCTTCTCTGCGCGATTCGCTGGTGCAGGGAGGGGAGGAGAAGACACATAAGCAGCAAGGCATGGTTGCAGATGTCCTTCAGGACACAGATTCTGTGCAGCCAGCCTGAACGGCCCCCCGCCGACCCCGCCCCCCGCAGGTCAATGACCGCTTCTCCGCCGACCTCAACGCCTACCTGGCCGGCGGCCAGCGCGGCATGCTCTCCGCAGTCGCCACCCGCCTCACCGGATCCGCCGACCTCTTCGCCGCACGTTGGGACGCCGGCCTGCCCGGCGGCCTGGCGGCCGGCCGCCGCCCCGCCTTCGGCCTCAACGCCGTGGCGCCGCTGGGTGACCAGCCGCTACAGGCCGCCATCGCCGCCTCCACCGGTAACAGCGACGAGTACCGGGCCGAAGCGATCGCGCGCGCCCTCCTGGTGGCGCAGTTCGTGTCGGCTGGGCAGCCCCTGGTGGCGGCGTCCACGCTGTCCCGCGCCGGCACCGCGCAACTGGCCGCGGCGCTGGCGGCGGTGCGCAGCGGCTACCGTGCGCTGCTCTGCCCTCCGTCGCTGACGTCAGCGGAGCGGGAGCTGACGTGGCTGTCGCCGTACGGCGGCGGCGGCGAGCCGGACTGGGCCGCCGCCAACCCCGACTCGTACGCAAACGTGCTCGTCCTGACGATTGGCGGCGGCGCCGCCAGGCCTGGGCACATGCTGGCGGCGGTCTTCAACCCCAGCGGCGAGCCGTACACGGTGACGCTGCCGCAGCCGCCGAGCGGCGCCTGCTGGCGGTTGTTGGTTGATACTTCGCGGCCGGCGCCCGCGGTACAGGCGCCGGGGGCCGTCAGCCTGGGAGTCGTGCTGTCTGCTTCGGATCAGGGCTCGTACGGCATGGGGTCGTACGGCGTTGTACTGCTGGACGCTGTGCCACTTCCGGGGACAGAGGCAGCCGCGGCGACGGACATGGCGGCTGCGCCGGCGGCACGGCCGATGGCGCGGTCGGTGGCGGCAAAGGCGGCGGCGACGGCGCCGGCTGCCGCGGGGCGTGTGGCGGCGCCGCCGCCGGGGTACGGCTTGTCGCCCGCGGCCGCCGCGGCGTCAGGCGGCAAGCTGCCGCCGTCGCTGGCGTAATCAAGACGGTTGGCAGCACGGGGATCCGGGGCAGCTGAGCTACAGGCCCCGTTCCCCGTCGATGGGGAATGTCCAGGGAGGGCAACGTGAGTGCACACCTACCAAGCACCTGCCAGGACTGAATCCGGTGGTTTGCGACCAGGGGATGCAGGGGGCCTCGGTCATGGGGCGCTTCTGGTCGTTGAGTCCCTCATCATCGCTTCGTCGAGTCCCTCATCGTCCCTAGGCACGCAGATGCAGCAGCAGCAGTGGCAGCAGCAGCAGGGCGCTGTGGTGGTTCCCAACGGCGGTTGCGGCGGCGCTGGCAGTGGGCTGGAGGTCGGTGATTTGTTAGGTAGGTGGCCTTGCCTCTCAGAGTTTCGTACGACGTGCTATGCGTCTCGTTGTGCGTTGGGAGGGCTGCGGAGCGCAGGCGTCGTATGTACGCAGCTGTTGGGTGCGCTAGGCTGCAGGGGAGTGATGCGCCCGGGCGACAGTAAGTGAACCGGAAGTGTGCACGGTCCCCTGGGATAGGGGGCTGGGAGGAGGGGTGGCCGCATTGATAGGGGGCTGGGAGGAGGGGTGGCAACCCTGAGCCAACGCATTGATAGGGGGCTGGGAGGAGGGGTGGTAACCCTGAGCCAACGCATTGATAGGGGGCTGGGAGGAGGGGTGGCAACCCTGAGCCAACGCATTGATGACGGCGAGGAGAGATGGGTGAGGGCAAGCACGGTGGACTGCTGACGTGCCCACAGCTTTGGCGCGGCCCGGTCCACCATTTTGGCGAGAGATGGGCTTTCGGAGATTTCATGGTCCTGAGAAACGGGCCTCCTGGGCCGCCTAGGTGATGTACGACATTGTGTGGTGGCACTGCGCACGTGGTGCTGCTGTTGCATGCCTTATGGATGTCTATGCCAGGTGGGGGGATGTCTAGCGCAGTGAGGCTTCCTCGCGCCTGCCAGGGCCTGCTGTCGGCTGGGGGGGCCGGTAATGGTTTCGTGCCACTGTCTGGAGAAGGACAGCCATCCGATCAGCCGCGAGCCAGGGCACACTGCATGCCGTCCGTGATCTTGAAGGTGATGTTGGGTGTTGTACCGCGTAGAGAAGGAACTCAGGCAGCTGCGCGGGATGCAGTAGTGCTGCTCGCTGGTGAAGGGGTTGATGGCGGCCACCCCTTAAAATGTTTTGCTCAGAGCGAGGGGAGGATTCGATACCTCACCCCAAGGTCTGCCTCGTCTCCGCATTTGTGCCAGATCAATTAAGCCGCGAAGATCCACATTACAACAGAGCGTGTGTATCAAATTGACTAGCGTGTAGGGCGCGTGTCGCAGTACTTGCACTGTGGTTTCGGCGCGCCGCTTACGGTACTACTGAGGCGGCGGAACTCCCTTGGCGTCGCTGTGAGGAGGCGGGGAGGCGTCAGCTGTGCGGCAGCGAGAGTGAAAGTGTGATCCCCTGGTGATCGAAATATGGTTGGAGCCTACCGAGAACGTTGTACGCCAACAGTTCGCTCTAACCGAAAACCTTTGTCCTGCATCTGGCGCCGCGCCTTACGAAGAGCTTCCCCCTGGCGTAAGACCCATTTGAGGATCCGAGAACCTTAGGCGGCTTGGGAGACCACCGGAAGTGCATCTCTCCCCAGGCAAGCAACCAGGCGCATCCGCGCAGGATAACCGCGCTGGATGCGGGCGATAGTTGTGTCCTGGCGCCGCCTCACATTGATGTCAAACACATGGCGCCTGTCATGCCTTCAGGTATATCAACATAGCGACAAGCAGCGCGGTGGGCAGATCTGAGACATGCGAAAACAGGCCAGAATGGAATGTCGTTCCTTGATCGTGGGCGCTATTTCTGCGAAGAAGCGAGCGCTTGGGGTGCGGGGACGTGTAGGGCGGGTAGGGTGGGTGTCGTGCGGGACAATGGATGAAAGGGACTAGGGGCATTAGATGGAAGCCATGCGCCCACACTGCCTTCATTGTTGACATTGAGAGGATGTTGTTGGAAGCCTCCAGGTTGGCGAAATGCAGAATCCGATTTCTAGGTATCGTTCGCCGCTACTTGTTGTTCGCACATCATGGAATGATATTCAGGAGACAGGTACTATTAGGTCCACATGAACACTGGGCGCCATAGCTAAGTTGCACTGCGCGTCGCTAATACTCAAGAATTGTTTGCAGAATGGCGGCTCCCAGCGTGAACGGGACTATTAGGAATAGAGGCATGCATAACACTCTATGTATCGGTATGTATCGTGAAATGTAAACTGCCCAAACATATTGATCGACAGCGACTTCGTAAATCAACCCACCATCGTGCGGTGGTCAACAAGCAATTTTTGACCCGAGGTACTATGAGCGAAGGTTTCTGCGTTAGATAAAGCGCTGAGCAGCCCACGATTCTCACATCTCTTTCGCCTTTTACTAAAGAGATCAGCGAGTGCTGCTCACGAAGGCGCATATCTCAATCTTTGCAAGGCTTTTGCCTTCACCAAATAAATAAATGAACACTGTTACAATGTTGTCATTATAAACTGTCATACCTAGTCATAAATTCTACTATGAGCCGAATAGTCACGTCAATCCAGATCGGTTGTAAACATTCTTTGGGACAATGTCTATACCAGGCAATTCCCTGCGACCTTTCCGCAGATGCTTTGCAGCAATCGTAGTGTTAGTCGTGGTCTGAAATAATCATAATAAAATGCACCCGTTCCATCGTTTTCGCACAATGAAGCGCCTGATTGCAACGCCCAAGCGACCTCAAGATTGCACACTGGGCAACGTTCTTGACGTGCAATCATCACTCCGCAAGGCACAAATCCGGAGCATGTCTAAACCGCGCAGTGCATAATCCTAAGCACCAGACGAGTTCGTGACGAGCACATATCATGCTCTCGTGTTGCGGGCACTGCTGAACGGTGTTATTAAGACGGAGCGCGCATGCGCGCATGTGTTTTCCAAGATGTGGCGTGCGGAAGGGCAATAAAATCAGAACCCACCAGCTGCATACGCTTCACCTCTTGACGCCAGCCACGCAATGCAGAGGTACTGACCTCCAAACAGCGCCATCCAAACACACCACCACCAACTTTCCACGGTTCTTACTCCGCAGCATTACTCCGCGGCCGACAGCTCATCATCCCTGCGCCAGTGCCTGGTAAGCGGTCCCACATCGGCCCAGATGCGCTCCTGCATATACGGTATAGCGCAAGAGCTATGTGTCAGAAAATGCCGGCAGAGCGAGAGAGTAGAGAACGAAATGCCGACGGGGGTCAGAAGCCAGCGAGCAGCAAGGACTTCCTGGACCAGGTTCCTGGGTAATGTCCACATAGACACTGACCGCATCCGCAGCCGACGACTCATCTTACCCGCGTCATGTTCTCTGGGACTCGGGTTCCACACGTCGCCGGGAGGCACGCGTCCCCAGAGCACACCGCCGCATACAGCCACCAGGGGGCGGCGGCAGCCTCATGGATGGGAGGGCGGGGAGGTTGGAGAGGCTCCAAGGGTGGCGGGTGAGACAGCCCGTCTGCCGTCACGCGACTTGCCAGCCATGGCCGCAAAACACAGCATTCGATATAAAATGCAAATGAGCGTGTCCGTCGCCTTCCTGTCTGTCTACTGTTCGCTGCACCGACATAGGGGCACTGGATCAAAACAGGGGGCAGTAGCAGTGACTAGGAAGCCCTGAGCAACCGAGCCCTGAACGCCACCGCTCCTCTCCTACCTCCTCTAACAGCCATGCACAAATACGGTACAATAAGCAAATGTCCTACAATGCAGCCCGGTCCTAGCACAACTATGATATCGGTCTAAGGCTGTGGGCTTCCAAGCTGAAGCAATCCTGGCCACATCACCCTAATGTTCATGCAAAAATCTCAAGTCCTGTAGTACCCCCTTTATTTTGCGATGAAGGCTCCACATGCTCTCGGCTATCTTCCCGACAAAACAGCCGGCGTTTGCTCCACAGCAAAAGTGCACAATGTCTTCTGACGGAGTTAAGGGACTCAGCTCAGCACAGGCTCGCATCGTGGATCCGAACCAGCAGCCCTCCCTCGAGCGTGTCTCCAGGAATGAAGTATTTAAATTTAGCTATAATACAGCGCATCGCCAAGCCTTGCCGTTGTATTTGCCGCTCTGCGCCAGCTGACGCCACGGTATACTGCGTGGGCGAGCTGTCGCCGCCACTACAGGTAGTGGCCGATGCTTGGGAACCGGGCGAGACCCGGCGGGTTGAGCTGCGAGGGCGGAACGCGAAACGATACCAGTACAGGCGGTGGGGCGCTGCCTTCCTTCAGGCTGCAGGCTTGCGGCAAGGCGCATACCCCAGGTGGCTTCCTGCGCCCATAGGACCTCTCGCCGAGCCCATTTCCCAAAGCAACACCCACTCGCGCCGCCAGCAGGACCCTGCGCCGCCGTGCGCACGCTTGCAGCCATCCTATAGTCTGCGGTATCACCTTGCCGCTCGGCGCAATGCGGCATGACCCCAACCGTCCGAACAAGACCCGACGCGGGGCCTTACCCCGAGACCCTACCTGGCTCACTTCTGTACGGGTCACGTGAAACTGGCACACTGGTGCTGGCTCGGTGCTGCCCGCGTCGTCGCCGCCGCCACCGCTGTGGCGCTGCGGGGAGCTCCTCCCGGTATGCCGGGCGAGTCCGCCGCCACCCAAGCCGAAGAGGTTAATCCGTCCTGCTGAGCAGCTGCCGAAACCTGCCCGCCTGCCGGCGGCCAGGTCCTGCTTCCATTCCACAATTTCATGTCCTCACCAACGATGTCGCTGACACCGGTTTATTGTTCTACTAGCTGATAATGCCCATGCCCATGCCCATGCCCATGCCTGTCCCGTGCTGCTGCTGCCCCTGGCTACTCATGCCCCGCCTGAGCCATGCCTGAGCCATGGCCTGTGACCCCTGATCCCAGCGCCGCCGCCACCGCCACCTGTCGGCGTATCCGCGCTGACAGCTCCTCGCCGGCGCCACGACTGCCCCCGCCGACACCGCCCTCGGGGCCTTCCCACGGCAGCAGACCCTTCGGCGTCAGGCCCGTGCCCAGCATGCCCGCACCCGCCAGAGGGTTGCCATACTGGTCGCTGTAGCTACCGCCCCCGGCGATCCCCGGTGGCGGCATATCAGTGGCATGACGGCTCAGGTGCTGCGCCGTGCCACTGTGCGCTGTTGATCCTCGCAGCGACGTGGGGTCGTCCTGGAACCACTGGAGCACGTCGTGGAATTCAGCCATCGCATCGTCTGCGGTGCTGCCGGGGGAGATGAGATCCGGGAGGGCTGGGCCGCCCGCGGCCCTGTAGCGGCGGCGGGCAGCGGGCAGCGGCGGCGCGCCGGATCCCGACGTCAGGCGGGACCAGTTGGCGCGGTCGGCGCCGGTGCCGACATTGTCGTCGTCGTCATCGCCGTCGTCCGAGTCGATGTGGAGCGACCGCTGAGGCGGCGGTGGCGGATGCGGGTCGTTGAGCTCCCTGGCGAATTGGATCTCGCAGGGCGTGAGGAGGTCCTGCCGGCGGTGGTGACAGGGGCGGCAGTGAGGCAGCTGGCGGATGCACGTGGTGCCGCCAGACCGGTATCACATGCGGTGTGTGACTTTCATGCGCCCTTACTCTGCTTGTCCTGTTTATTGACACCTACGCGCCGGCGGCCACTCGCCATGTTGGCCCCTTATTTGGTCCGTATCCTCGAGACTTTATGGAACAAACCTTTCTACGCGCACACAAACACAAGACCAACACAAGGCATGCCGCGTGTGGAGGGCAAACAACGCGCTGCGCAGGGCTTCGGAGCCGTGTGCAGCTGCGGACCGCTCACCTTGAGCACCCGGATCTCGATGCCGTGCGCCGCTGCAGTCGGCGTCGGCGAGCCCTGGGCGGTCGGATCAGCGCTTGCCCCGTCCGGGATGCTGATCGTGACGGGCAGCCGCTTGTGCGCCGCACCGCCGAACGAGAACGAGGCCCCGCTGACGCACCCCGTGTCGCGCCCATCCTCGCCCTTGCGAGCGTCGCTGCTGCGCGGCCGTTGTCGCATCGGCTGCTGCGCCTGCGTCTGCGCCTGCGGCTGTGCTGGCGTAGGCTGCTGGTCGGGATGCAACGCAGAGGCTACCTGCAGCTGCGCCGGCAGCCGTGGGGTGCTCGGCGTGCTGCCTGCCAGCTGCAGGGCGCTGCCACTGCCGGCCAGCGAGGGCCCCATGCCGTGCAACAGAGCTCTGCGCTTACGCGGCAAGTCCGGCTCCGGCTGCTGGCGCTGGTGCTGCCCCTGTTGGTGCTGCTGGGAGGAGGATGCGTCGCCCAGCGGTCGCTGCGTAAGGCCCGGCGAGGCAGTGCGCACCGCGGCAGCTTCAGCAGCGCCGACAGGCGCAGGAGGCGGCGGCGGCGCCACGAGGGCCGTGGGGGCTGCGCGGGGGGGGCTGGTCGAGCCGCCGGCACCGGCGCCACCGCGCTTCAGCACCTCGGCGGCGGTGCCCAGGGACTCCTTGCTTCCCCGCGACGGCCTGGGGTTGGGCCGCTGGAAGAGCGGGGCCGGAGGACGTATGGCGGTGTCACCGGGGTCGTCGGAATAGTCCTCCGCATCCCCGCCGCTGTCGCTGGTGTCGCTGGAGTCCGACCGATGGCGCTTTCGGCCGCCTGCGCCAGAGCGCCGCGCGCCTGGCCGCGTGTCCCGTTTGGACAGCGCCGCATACCTGGGCCGTTGCGCGGGGATGGAAGCAAGGCGGAGGCAGGCACCCGTCTGTGACGCACGACAACGGACACGCTAGGGCGCGGTAGGAAGAAGAACACATGCTCGCCACGCTCTCCCAGAGCCTAGCAGGCAGGCATAAGGTTGTGATGATGATGTGGGCTACCGCTTGGGCCGTACCGGGGAATGACGCACCGCTTAGGCCGTACTCCGCGTCCTGGGCGCCTCACGCCGCCAAAGCGCAACGAGCTAAGGCATCCTTTCAGGCGGTCTTACTAAGGGCGCTGACCTTGCCAACACCCCAGTCTTCCTCATCTCATGCCATCTGCGGCCCTGTCCGCACACCCTGATAGACCCACGGAGCGACGCACCACGAATCGACGCTGGTCACTCCTTACCTGTTTTTTACCGCGTTGTCTGTCCTTCCTCCCACCAATTTAGCTATTTCAGTCCACTTGTTGCCATGAATCCGGTGGCCTTCCATAAGGATACGGTCCTCCTGTATAGCATACGACTGCAGTGTGAGCCTGACGCCTGAAACCCCGTTCTCGGTCATCATACATATGCTTAAATATGTAAGGAGGATGATTGCGCGACAGATGATAGTGCATTATCCCCCAAGGCCCCTGGGTCCCCGTCAAGCATGAGCCATTGGGGCCTGGACCAGCATCACACTCCAAGCTTCCATACCCACATCGGCAGACCATCCTCCAGATTTGAGATCAGCATTTAGACAGTTCTTCCAGCGGCGTCGGCACTGCGCCATGGGAAGGGATGTCGAACACGTTCGACGACGGACAGGTTCGACTGCCCTATTCTCTGGACTAACCTGCTTGCTACCCTTAGTTTTCAGTTTGGCAGCGATGACGCTCCATTGCTTAGGCCCATATTCCTTGACTAGCTGCCGAAGTAATGCATCCTCACGGTCGGTCCAGCTGCCCTTGATCGGCATCGCAGACACTTTGGTTGACCGGTCTCACAAGGACTGCTTGTCGGCAATCCTAGCTGTTTTGTGAAAGGGTAGCTGCCGACGGCCCCAATAGAGTAAGGTGTCTGACAAGGACGCAACGGTTTTTATCACGGTTAACGTGCTGTGACGGTCATCCCCAGGGCTGAGCTTTCGTTAAATGAAAACCTGCTTTAAAGGTGTCAGCGCGTGTCAAAATAACCACTCCATTCTGAAAAGCTACCTCAGGACAACACCAGAATGCGGCCGGCGGGTCATGAATTCACGACGATCATTTAAGTATTGAGCGTTCTAACATAGTATCTCGTGCGGGCAGCTAGGGTTGGGGCGCGGCCGAGTACATCATACCGTACCGCAGTGGCCGCTACCATGAACCGGCCAACACGCTGGCCCTTCTTCACCGCTGTACAAGTTAGGGCCAGGCATACGGCTTATCGAAATTTGTGTGAACGGCGGCCTCGTGCTACAGTATACTATGCAAAGCGATGTCGGGTCCGCGTAGCTACGTGTAACTGCGTGTTCCCCCCTCCTGCCCGGTTTTGGAAAAGAAGTCGGCCCGGTTATGCTCCATGAGAATAAGATGTATGGATGTTCCTAGGCAGGAGGAGCCCAATTCGTTCCGGGGCAAAATTTGAATTTTGATTTTGGTGAGGAGCGGGTGGACCCGGATCATCGATGCGCACGCGTGGGTAAAGTGTAGGTTACACATGTTTGTACAAATCATTAATAATTTCATGGGAGGAAGGCAAAAAGCCTTTCAAAGATTGATATATGCGCCTTCGTGAGCCGCACTCGCTGATCTCTTTAGTAAAAGGCGAAAGAGATATGAGAATCGTGGGCGGCTCAGCGCTATTTACACATTACTCACTGTCATCACACCAGGCGGCGCATTCAAGATGCCTTCTTAGATTGAGGTTGATGGTGGGTCGGCATTCTGAGTCACCGCAGCGTGTACGGCAAAAACAAAGGTCCGAAACGCAATCGCACGCGTGCACCTGAGAAGCCCACACCCTGACCTCATATTGTTACCGTTCAGAGCAAACCGGAGAGCGACCGGGATCCAGATCCAAGGGCAGCATGCGCTTACATGTCGCCTCACACAGCCCAACACCAAGCCTCCAGCAGTGTTGCGCACCAAAACCTCGCTGTCCCTCCCTGATACCCACCACCGCCGACTGGGGCGAACGCATCAACGATGATGCGTCTTACACGCACCGTGGGCTACGCAGGCGCAGGTGCTTCCAGAAGAAGGGGCTCTCCTACGGCTCACCATCAACCGTGTATTGCTGCCTATCGAGCCAACAGCCCCGCCCCTTTCCTAGACGGCGCATGCTCGCCTTGACTTCCTGCCCTGCATGCCCCTCCCATGCATGCCCCTCAAGCTGCCGTACGCACTGCATCTACCAGATCCAGTGGTACGCGCCACCGCCAGTCCGTTGCCCGTCTATCAGGGGTTCATTGAGGACATGGGGCCGGGCAGCATGCAATGAGCCGCAAGCCTGCAGACGTCCCTCCCTCCGCACGTTCCTGTCACACTCGTATCCTCAAGCACCAGAACGTGAACAGCAAGGACACAGCACGTGCCCCGTTGGACTACCTTCTGTTCACGGTCTGTCGTTCGCGGCTACCACTCTCCATGGCCTCACAGGCATAGTGGGCCAACGAATAAGCCAGGTACTGGTACCTGGCGGTTACCGACGGTTGTACCATGCGTCATACACGAATCGGTACACATTAGCCCATCACCAGCCAAATATCATACATCACAGGAATACGGTCACACAGACATGTACAAGGCGTGCAGCCGCGCGGCCCGCACGTTGCCTGCCACGCTGGGCCTATGACCCGTGGGTCCCGGACCCTTTCATGCCCGTGCATTCCCCGGCCAGCCCAATTACGGTAGATTTCAATGGATTAACGACGGACTCACCGCCCCTTATACGTTATTGTTATATTGCCCCTTACACCGAGGCAGGCGCGGTGCCACCATGACGTCACAGCGCCCGTGGGGCTGCCGCTGCGACCAGTATGCCATCCTTCTCACACACATCCCGCTGCAGCTGTTGTCAGCTGCGGCAAGAACAGCCGCACCCACCGCCCCTCACCACACCATGGCGACAGCCTCCCTGGAGCATCAGCGGAGCCGCTTCCCACCAACAGCTGCGGCAAGAACAGCCACACCCACCGCCCCTCACCACACCATGGCGACAGCCTCCCTGGAGCATCAGCGGAGCCGCTTCCCACCTACCGGTGCCACCAACCACACCGCCGCCGCCACGCAACCGCCGTGCAACTGCCCCGTGGGGCCTGCATCCCGGGCGCTTGCCAAGCGACGAGCAAGGATCTCCTCTCGCTACACCGCGGCGTTCACGACCGGCAGGGCGAAGCCCGTCTCCGGCTTGGGCTTGGCGCTCTTCATCTCCTTGCCGCTCTCCGGGGGCCCCATCTTCTTGTAGATGCGCAGCTGGTTCCGGTCGCGTTCGTTGTAGCAGCCCAGCATGCTGGAAGTGGCGATTTGGGCCAGGGAGGGGCCGGCAAGGGGCTGAGTCTAGGGCAGTCGGGGAGTAGGGTTCGGCACTAGGCCGCAGCACACGGTATCGGGCAGAGTGAAAAACGTGCGATGGTCGACGTTTCCTCCGCGAAGGGAGGCAACCCGGCCCCCCTCCTCCACCCCGTTCTCGCACGGGTTTTCCAACGCATGCCGTCCTTGGTCCAAAACCCAGCCCTGCACGCGCTGTCCAGCCATCACCCCCGAAGCCCGACCATGCCGGAGCGCGCAACCACCCAATTCTCCTGCGGTCTCTGCCCCCCAGCCCAGCCCTGCCGGTCTCCCCGCCCACCTGGGCAGCGACGTGGGCCGGTCGAACCGCATGACCGGCCCCCCGTCCCAGATCAGATCGAAGCCGCCCATGCGCAGCTCCACCTTCCCGGCCTCGCGCTTGCCCTCCAGGTCCACGATGTCGAGCAGGTCCTGGACACCAGGGGGGGTGGCGTGAAAACCGGTGACACAAAAACGACAGGAAGTGGGCGCATGGTCGGCGGACAGCGAGGATATAAGAGACGGAGGATATAAACTAGCCGGCGGCGATACACTTCTGGGACATGCGTTGAAGTGTGCATGTCGGAGGACCTGGGTTGGTTATCGAGTTGGGGGGGGGAGAGAGGCGGGAGGTAAGCGGGTGAACCGGGAGAGAGGCAGGGGAGCATGAGAGGAAGCCGCAGGTCGACACTGGAAGACCGATTCAGGAAACGGTTGGTACACTGGTTTTTGGATTGCATGCTGGAGGACTTGGTATAGGAAGAGGCAGGGAAGGGTAGGAGGTGAGGAATGGCATGTCGAGGGTGGGAGTGAGGTCAGCAGCCTGCACCCTGCACCGCCGCGCCGTCCATACCCTACTCACCCGTCGCAATGCGCTTCACGTCGCGCCCCACCACCACCACCACCACCTGGTGCGCGCCAGTGACCCTTCTCCCCACACCTTCCACACCGGGACCCCCATTCCCTTCCGGCCCACCTCCAGCATGGCCGTCTTGAGCACCCAGTCCACCTTGTCACTGGCAGTCAGCGACGGAGAGGCGTTGACCTGCGTTTTTGGGCAGGCGAGGCGTCCGAAAGCAAGTGTGGGAAGCAGGGAGTGGCCGCGGCGAGGAGCGGGGGCGAAGCCGGCATCTGCGCTCTGGGCGCGCCGCACCTCAATCAGCCAGGGCTTGAGGTTCTGGTCGATCATCACGTCGTAGCCGTACAGCTCGAAGCAGTGCTTGTCGTTGATCATGGCGGGCTGCACCGCCAGCAGCGCCCGGATGATGATGTTCTGGATGGCGTGGAACAGCTCGGCGGCGGCCGCCTCACCTGGGGCCGTGGGTCGGGTAATGCTAATCAGGCAGGCTCCCCAGCAGCACAACAGCCAGCTGCTGCGTGTACGCGGGGGAAGGCTGGGTCCCGCAGCTCCAGGGGGGCTGCACTACGTACACTCTTCCACTACGTACACGCAAGAGCTCGAAGGGTAGGCGACTGGAAAGGGTTGCGGACATGAACGGGATGCAGGCTGACATGCATACCGGTACTCAGGTATTCAGCCAGCCTGACATGTCGCTCTCCACCTGCTCTACAGCTGCCCCAGGTCCCCTGGCCCGGCCCGCTCTGGTTGTCCTCGCCGTACCCCGCGTCCCCCTACCCCTTCCCACGTCTGTCCTAAACGGTTTATTTTTTGTACACGGGTTTTCCTCTCAAGCTTAAACGGGTTATTTCGCACACGGGTGTTCCTTGCAAACTCTTCCCAGGCCCCACCGTGCTTAGTCGCCATGTATGTCCTGAGGCTGCGAATGGACCACTTGAGGCCCTTCTGCGCGTCGAAGTTGGGCGCGTGCTTCTGGATGGCCACGTTGGTGAGGTGGACGTAGGTGTTGGTGATGTCCTCCTTCTTGGTGCTATACCGCATGTTGGTAAAGCGGGCGAAGCCGGAGCTGGGGGAGGCGGTGGCGGGTGTGCAGCGGGCGGGGCAGCGGGGAGGATGTCAAACCCTAGCCCTGATGACACGTACCAGACAGGCTAGCCGATCGCGCCGTGCGGGGTGCGGGTGCAGTGGTAACCGCGCCCACGGTGAGTCGGCTGGCTCGTGGCGTAACGCTGGGGAAGGGCGTGAGCTTGGGAGGCCGCCGCTGCTGCAACGGAGGCAACCCCTTGGTGAAGGGAGCAGACGGGAGGCTTCGGGGAGGGCGGCCCCTGGCGGCCCAGCTGGCACCGCCCGCCCACCCTGGAGCCCACTCGCCAGCCCGCCCCACCGGTGCAGGAAGATTCGCAGCGGACTGTACGACGTGACGAGCGCGTAGATGCGCAGGTCGAACTTCTTTCCGCCCACTAGGTACGGCGCCTCCAGGTACCTGCGACCAGCGCCAGCGTCAGCGCGGTGGGGGAACCAGGGATGAGGTTCAGGAGAAACCCGTGGGGCTCACCACACAGATAGACGGCCAACGAGGGATGAGATGGACCGGGCCGGGCCCCGGGCGGTGGATGTGTGCATGTGAAAAGGGAGTGATGGCGGAATGAAGTGGCGGTTTAGGTTGCCGCGGCCACCTGAACGTCCCCCCTCCCATCCTTGCACGCACCTCTGCGCCAGGTACGTCTCCGGCCCCTCGTCTCCCTCCTGCGGCTCCTGTCCCGGCTTCCAAGTGTGGTCTCGCCGCCAGTCGCTGATCTGCGCCGCACAATGCACACCGTACGCCACCAATGTACGGCACCACAAAGAGAGGTAGGGTACATAACTGCATCTCGCGTCTGCACGAGCGGGGGGCGCAACTCCGGGTTTCACGGGCGACGCTTCAGGCGTATGACTGCTGCGCTGCTGAGCAGGGTAAGTGCGTGGGGTTTGGGGGCACGCACGCAGTGCTGGTTGGGGGCTGGGGCTGTGGGGACTGGGAGGAGTGGAGGAGGGAGAGGAATGGCGGTGCAGCCGCTTTCGCCCCACCCACCTGGCTCAGTTTATTGAACAAGAAGATGCCCTGCCCCTGCGCCTTGCCGATGGGCTTCATGATCCACACGCCGCCGCTGCGCTTGAACTCCTCCACGAACATGCGGTACTCGGAGGGCACCACGAACGTCAGCGGGAAGAAGTTGTACTGCGCGGCCTCCGCCAGCCGCTCCTGCGCGGACGCACGGCGGCTGGATGGTGACCAGGCGGGAGGCAGGCAGGGAGCTGCGGAAACCCTGAAACCCTACCCTGCCAGCGCCCCCACCACGCAACCTCAACCCCGCAACAAGTGGTAGTGCTGCAGACCTCTGCAGGCGCTGGCCCCCTTTGGTGCTGGCCCCCTCTGGTGCTGGCCCCCTCTGGTGCTGGCCCCCTCTGGCGCTGGTGCAGGCCTTTGCAGGTCCTTGTCCTGCCTGGCCAGTGGCCACCCTCCGCCAGCCGCTGCGCACCCACGCACCTCCCTCTCCAGCTGCTTCTTCGCGCGCTTGAGGTTCTTGATCAGCAGGTCCTTGCGCGTCAGCTCGTAGTGGTTGGGGAAGTGGTTGATGCGCTGCCAGTCGGCCAGGTGCATCTTGTCCAGCTCATGGTGGATCCACCTGGATCCAGGCGAGGCGGCGGGTGCGGCGAATGTGGGTCGGGGTCGGGGTTGGGGTTGGGTGAGGAGCGTGGGTCGGCAGCGTGGGCAGGGTGGGTCAGCGGCTGCAGCAAGCCGCCCTGATCACAGGTCGCAGCGGCCACGGCTGCGGCAATTCCAGTCCAGTCGCAAATGGATTTATGCTGTCGCGTGCCATGCCACGGGCAAAGGCGCGTCACGGCGCTTCAGCATCAAAACACGCTGCCTACTGCCTGCTGTGAGGTGGGGGGGAATTCCGTTTGGGCGAGGAAAGGCCAAGAGCAGCCCGGGCAGCCGCTGCGGCCTCAGCTGAAAGGGTGGTGGGATCGCCCTGCCCTGGCTAACAGGACTGCACCCCGAGCCGGGGACCGCCCAGGGCAGCAGCCGGCGGCACTGCACAGGCAATGACCAACTGACCGGCAGCAACGTTGCCGCTGTGACGCGCCACGCGGCTACGCACGCAGGAACTGCGCCCTCAGTACGACACGGTGACAACCCACACGCGCATGCCGTACTGCGACATGCGGCGGAGGAACCGACCCCATGGATCGCGATCAAAGAGCCGGGCTCCGAAACCGCCACAAGGTACCTCCCCAAGGCCAGTCAGTGGTCCACGGGAGATAAACCGGCAGGTGGTTACACGGCTCGGAAGCCGGGGCCTTACGCGAGTGTATGTCGTGGAGGGCGGAAAGCAGTGTTGGTACAAAGCTGCAGCTGGCACCGGCGACCGCGGAGTCCCGGGGTTCCCTGGCGGGATGTGATGGCAACGCCACGTGCCTCATCCGGGTGATACCCGCGCACGCGGCCCCCCTCAAAACCTTGCAGGCAGCCTCCCCCTCCAACATACACCAGATGAAGCTTGCATCCCTCATGGAAAACTCATATCCGTGTGGCCTTAGGGCTTACCCTTTGTCTGCCCAGAAGAAGTCCCAGTCTGTTTCGCTCTCCGTCTCCGCCCAGTCTGGTTTCGATTGCAGCACATCATAGATAGTGTTTTTGAGGGAGGACCGCCACCGGATTGGACCCCTGGGCAGGAACACGCCAGCGACATGCCAATACATGACGCACTGGGAAGGCACTTCGACAGTAAATCATACATTTGATTTACATAAATCGTGTTTTTTAAGGATGTAAACTTACGGCGGCCGTATGGCGTTGCCTCTCGGCGCTCCAGACATTCAGGGTCCGCTGCACCTTCCGTCCACACGTCTCTACCTCCCTAAACCTTATTTTTTGTATGACACTATCATGGGATGTCGTCGTTTTGCACCACGCAAAGGTGACGCCAGCATTGCATGTAAGCAGTAAAGCCAAGAATGAAACAATGGTAAGTGAGGAGGGCTATAAACGGATGTGAAGGTGAAAAGGATAGCCTCGAAATAGAGGTGTTTCAATTGTCATTCCAGGTAGCTGCCCATGAATAGGGCGCAGCATGGCCACATAGCATGGTCATTCAAAACATGGCGCTGTCGTGAAGCTGTCGGTGTACACTTGATGCTTGGCAAGCGTCGCTTGAGAAAGTTACGCCTCGCGCGGGCTGTTGCTTACTAATCGTGATGATAACTAACTCTATCACGCAAACCAATTCTCGCTGCGTCGTTGCTCACTGCGACCGTCTTGTGGCGCACATGGGGCCCCCAAGCAGCAAATCATACGTCCGCCATCGATGACACCCTACATGCATGCCGGTGTACGTGAGGATGCGGAACCCTTGCAGGGCGATTTGCAAATTGCACCTGCATCCGCCCGTCTAGCCGCATCGCCACATCACCGTGAAAGCATCCGTGCATTCCCAGGGCGCGCTCCATCTCCCAGCCACCGCCTGGCCAACCCTGACACTTTTTGACAAGTCAACATTCATTCACCCACCAGCCACCCAACCCCTCGCAGAATAACGCCGACAGATGGCACTCAGCGTCGAGCCGTACCCAGTGCTGGAAACCTGGCCTGGGTTCGGCGGCTTGCAGCCACTCGCCAATACGGTATCTGCGATCATGGTGCTGACGCTACACGTTCTCCATAGTAGCCGCGGGCTGCCAGCTTAGCGCCGCTGCTGCGACGGGCGGCGCCATCGTCTGCCGGACTGCTGGATTACTCTGCTGCTGGCCTTCTCCCGGGATGTACGCGATCTGCATTCAGCAGTGGCAGCAGTAGCGGCGGTGGAGGCGTTACGTGGCCGTGTAGGACAGGCCTCCGCCGCAACGGCAAGATGCCACCGCGGCATGACGTACACCGCCGCCCATAACGCATCCTCGGGCCACCAACCGCTCCTGCCCTCAATCCAGCCGTAGCAGCAGCAGCCCCACCACCGCCACCACCACCGGCGGTTTTTTTCGGGCATCCGCGGGTCTCCCTCGAAACCACCGGCGCCCTCAATCCAGCCCGCTCACCGTGTAAGCCTCCCGTCGGCGCATTCTCTGCACCACCAGGGCCACCGACCCCACCACCGCCACCAGGACACCTGCGCCGCAGCATCAAAAGCAAAGCAGCAAACGAGATGACGGACAGCCCCATCCATGGCGCTCTGCGCCGCTAGTGGCGAAGCCAACAACGAATGACCCGCAGCATCGGTGTATTTTCATGGAACGCTTTATACACCCGGAGCAGCATGTGTCTTACCTGCACCGGAGAGAGTCGCCGCCAAAGCCGCGACTTCACCCCGGCTGAGGCCCCCGCCGCCGGCACTGCTGCTGCGAGTGGTTGCGTCGACAGGGAGGAGGGACCCACCGCTGGAGCTGTTAGTGGCCGGGGCATTAGCCTCAGGTTGCACAGCTGGGGAGGGCGGCGAAGGGGGAGGGGAGCGCGCCGGGGATGTGGTGACAGACCCGAGTGTTCTGGGCAGCTGCTGGCTCTGTTGCTGCTGCTCAACACGGCCACCCCGGACGCGGTCCTGCTGCTGCTGTTGCTGCTCCCGATCCTGCTGCAAGGTCAAAGGTGCCTGCGGCTTGCTAGGCTGGACTTGGGGCTGGGTTGACTGGGATGGTGGTGTGGGATGTGGTGGAGGCATTGCAGGTGAGGTCGGTGGGCTGAGGGGCGGCTGAGATGAGGTACCATTCCGCGGACGAGGTGGAGGGGGGGTCCTGGGAGGCGGCGGTGAGGGAGAAGCCCTGCCATTCTGAAGCACAACTTGAGCTGACCCGTCGACGGTCCCATTATGAGGACGAGGTAAGGGTGTCACCAGCACATGCGGTTGCAGCTGCGGCGATGTGGCTGGTGGCGGGGACAAAGATCCGTTCTGGGGAGAAGACAAGGGTGTACCCGGCACCTGCAGCTGCGGCGATGTGGCTGGTTGCGGGGACAAAGGTCCGTTCGGAGGAGAAGACAAGGGTGTTCCCGGCACCTGCAGCTGCGGCGATGTGGCTGGTGGCGGGGACAAAGATCCGTTCTGGGGAGAAGGCAATGGTGTTACCAGCACCTGCGGCTGCAGCTGCGGCGATGTGGCTGGTGGCGGGGACAAAGATCCGTTCGGAGGAGAAGACAAGGGTGTTACCAGCACCTGCGGCTGCAGCTGCGGTGATGTGGCTGCTGGCGAGGACGAGGATCCGTTACGAGGACGATGCAAGGGTGTCACCAGCACCTGCGGCTGCAGCTGCTGTCGCACGCCCTCCAGCTGCTGCGTCCTAACAGGCTGCTGCGGTGACTGAATGGGCAGTACACGCTGGTTGAAGCGGATGGGTGTCCCTGGAAATGTGGCCTGTCCGCAGTGCATGCGTGGGTGCCATGTGGCGGGACGGCGCAATTGTTGGGGCAGCAGCAGGTTGTTGTAACGGTTACATTGGGTTCCAGACCAAGAGGTAGAACCATCGGGCACATCGCCTGACACTGAGAAAAACGGAGGAGACGGAGCAGGTGGTCATGAGCGGGGGCGATGTTGGTGCTCGTGTAACGATATAACCGCATATATATATATATCAGTGCCCCGCATTCAGTGCTTCCCGAAACCCCTTGCACCTACCGCTGGCATGCCGCCGCTGCTTCGTTCGCCGCCGTCGTCGCTGCCGCGGCCATCGCCTCCGCCGCCGCCACCCCCTTGGCCCCAAACTCTATCGCCGCCTGACGCACCAAACTCCTTGTCACACACCAAGACGCACTGGCGGACTAGTGCCACCGAGGCAGCTGAGCCAGGCTGCACATCGTAGCCCTGGTGTGGCGGGCAATAAGTAAAAGCGCGATTGGCGTGGGGCGACCGATGCTTACGTCAGCGGGTTGTTGTTGTTGTAACGGTTAGGGTAAGGCTGTTGTGCAACGAGTCAGATACTCGCGACTCCTACTCTCCCCTCCATCTGACCCGGCCGCCCTCCTGCCCTGCTGGTCATGCACACCTCGACTGCGCTTCATGGCGTACGGCGTGCATGTGCTGTCGCGGTCTCGATGTGGCCTCGAACCCAACAGCGGACCCAACAG
Organism: Yamagishiella unicocca; assembly: GCA_003116995.1. Taxonomy (NCBI): domain Eukaryota; kingdom Viridiplantae; phylum Chlorophyta; class Chlorophyceae; order Chlamydomonadales; family Volvocaceae; genus Yamagishiella; species Yamagishiella unicocca. Next base: position 1,714,915 of record BDSL01000004.1, read on the forward strand.
CGGATCCAACACCGAATCCAACACCGGATCCAACCAACCTTACGCAGAACCGGAGGCCGCAGTTGCGTTGCCAAGCCCTGCAGGAGTGCGGCGGGGCTGCGGCACCTTGCCCTCACCGGCACCGGCGGATCAGGTGCAGGTGCAGGAGTGCGGCCTCCGGCCGTCAATCCGGTTGTCTCTATTGCCAGGCGGCTGGACGACGGCTCCGGCCTCGACGCTACCTCCTGCTGCTGCGGCTGCTGCGGCTGTGGCTGCTGCTGCGGCGGCGGCGGCCGCGGCTGCTGCTGCTGCCAGCTGTTGTCGCCGCCGGGCTCCTGGTACGTGCCGGTTCCGTCGCCGCCGCTGCCGCCGCTGCCCGATACTGCCGTCGCCTTTGCAAGCGCAGCTGAGTCATCGTCGCACCAAGACCCCAGGTCCTCTACCACTGCCTCGGGGGCAAGAGGACCGAACACCGTGTCAACGGCATCCACAGGCGCAGCAATTGCCGCCAGATGCCCGCCGCCGCCAAGATCCCACACGTCATCCGCAACTGGGCGATCCGCCCACTGCACGGGCGGCCGCGACGCCGCAAGCAAGCGGTACGGCGCCAGCAGCCCGGCGGCTGTCAGGCCACCGGGGTCGCACTGCTGCAGGTGTAGCAGGCAGCGTTCGAACACGAAGCGGGTGGCGGGCTGGTCCTGGCCACCACTGTTGCGTATGCTGAGCCCGCGGACGAAGCTGCTGGCGTCCAAGACGTCCAGGTTCCGGGCTACCAGTGCCACTGGCGGCGTTGCCGCCGTCACCTCTGCCGCCAGCCAAGCACGCAGCCCGTCAAAGTCAAGTCGCGGCTGTCGCCACCCACCGCAGGCACGTCCTCCCCCAGCGGCGTATTGGCCATCGGTATCGACGGCGTGGGGAACAGCGGTACCAGATTGGTTGGCCAAGGTTGCGTTGGCGGCAACCCGCAATTGTACCGGCCGGCCGTTTAAGATTATAATAAATGCGGTCGCATTCGTGCCTGCTGCGGTGGCGTTGCTACCGCTGCTGCCGCCCGTAATCTCGTCGCTTCGTTTGGCACCATCGCCACACTTCGTCCCAGCGCTTTGCCCCTGACTCCTGGACTTACTCGCTGTGGTAACTCGTTCGGCGGCATCAAAATACATATCGCCCGCAATGACGATGTCCAGCCGTCGTGTCAGGTGCTGAGCCTCAGAGCCGCGGCTGCTACCGGTATTAGCACACCCTGCGGCTAGGGCGAAACTCGTAATGAGCCGCAGCAGATGCTGGCTATTATATGCCGTAATAATAGGCGCAAGTTGCTGCTCAGGTGCGCCGTTGGGGCGCTGTTGCTGGGTCTGGAGCTTTTCGCGCGGCACGGCAGCGGCGGCTGCTGCGGGCGAGGGCGGCTGCGCCAGTGGTCCGAAGGGTGCAGGTTGTGGAAGAGGTTGCGAGGAAGCCCGTGGGATCATATTAATGAGAGCAGCAGCGTGCAGCAGGGCGAGTGCTGCAGCCAGGCGGCGATCGCCCAGAGCCATTCGCTCGCGGGGGCGTGCAAGGTTGGCGAGGGAGGAAAGGAGGACAGCGACTTTGCATATCGCTCACAAGGGTGGCACTCGTGCGCACTGTCAGTAATATAAGTTATGTATTGTAAAGGGTGGCGAGACGTCTGGATGGACGATCTTGCTCGCGCGGTAGGCGAGATTGTCCCGCGCATGGGGCAGGAAAATGGAGCGCAGCGGACCCTTGGGCCATGGCTGGCGAGCCCGTTCGCATATTCCATGCTTACATATCTTTTGGTTTCATACTTACATACCTTTTGCAAACTCAACAGGCCAAGCTCCAATAGATTGGCGGAACAGCGCAGGCGCAATAAGGCCGTGATATTATACGCACGGAATGAAATAATAACCCGAACCAAGGAAGTAACGTTAGCACTTTGGCGATACAATGTCCACTAAATTGATTCAATGTCACCATGCCATACTAGAGGCTTAGGTTAGACGGCGACTTCAAAAACGGTTTTGCGTTGGTGCTTCAAGTTACCGGTCAATGGCAAATCAGGTCTGCACAATAGACACAATTATAGGGGGTTAAACCAGGAAGGTGATGGATCAAGGACATGGGCAAGCGATGGCCGCCTACGTTGACACGTTGTTCGGAAGCCATGGTGCGGCTGGTGACCTCGAGCAGCAGCTGCGCCACGCTGCCGCCCTGTACCTGCTCAGTCTACCGCAAGCCAGAGATAGTCTTGCATGCGTCGGCAGCAGTATTTCGAAAGCACAACCTCAAGTATGGCAAGCCGCTCGGAAAAAGGGTGTCCGGCTCAAGGCCGTGCTGATGCACAAGGACTGCCGCGGTGTGTTCGTTTGGTCTGAAACGGACGAAAGCTTGCGGCTTGACAAGCAGGCGCTCGCTCGCGCCCGCGATGGTGCCAACGGTGCCGCCGCCCGCCCAGCCCAGCCGCCCGCCAGCAACAGTAGCATCACCAGCAGCAACGCCCGCGCGGCTGGCGGCTCTGAACCTGCCGCGAATTCTTCCTCACAGCCGCGGCCACCGGCGGCAGTTGCAACTTTCACGACAGCTGCGCCTATCGTTGACCACGTGACCGTCACCGCCGCCGCCGCCACTGTTAACTCCGGTAGCGACAGCGTCGACCCACGCGCCGCTAGCGGCTCCGAACCCTCTGCCGAATCCCCACAGCCAAAGGCGGTGTCTCCGCCGTTGGCTGCGGCGGAGACACCTCCGCCACCAGGTGCTGCGGCCCAGCCCTCCATGGCAGCTGCGCCTGTTACCGCCGTTGACGACGACGCCGTTGCCTCACCGGACGGCTCCGACGTCGACCACGGCGACTTCGTCCCCTCCGCCTGCTCGTATGCCGCGGTGCTTGAGCAGGTCAGATCTCTGCGTTCTCGACGAATCTCATTCTGGTCTCCTGAAACAACAATCCCTCTTCTTCGTCCTTGCTGCTGCCGTTTACGTTTACGGGAGAAGGCACGCTCCAGGCCACCCTATCAAACCCCATGAACATCACCCCCCGGAGTTGTCCGCTCAGTCCGGCCCTCGCCAGCCCGACGGCTGTGCGTTGCAGGCTGTCAGGCTTGTTGGAATCGGGTGGCGAAACGTCTGGCGGAAGCCCGCTGCCTCCACGCACCACGACTCGCTGCACGCCGCAACGCCACGCCCGCACGACGTTGTTCGTCCCAACTGACAACCGACAACCGCCCTGCGCAGGTGGTTACCGACCTGAGCGACGACAGCCCCGAGATCCTGGCCGACCTGTGCGCGAACGTCAAGGCCGTGTGGCCGGGGTCCGCCCCGCTGGAGCGGCTGCGCCGCAACGCCGCACTCACCGTGGCGCTTCTGGCGCCCTCGGAGACGGGGCACGTGTGCAGCCTGGCCTGGGTGGGTGGTTGGGCGGTTGGGCGGTTGGGTGGTTGGGTGGTTAGCGTAGAGGCGCATGTGGGTCGCAATAGCTCCTCGGGGGTCGTCGCGGGGTCTGCAAACCTCAGCGCGCGCCCTGCCTGACATCCCCACCCGTCCATCCCTCCGCGGGCTGTTTTCCTTGCCCTGCCGACAGGAGATCGTACGGCAGCTCCTGTACGACAAGGAATCCGACGCCATCGCGGAGCTTCTGGAGAGCCCGGCGGCGGAGGCGGAGGCCGCCGCCCGGCAGGGCCACGCGGGCGGCGGCTGGGACGCCCTGAGGGCCCTTCTGCCCGACGGGCACGGCGTGTACGACGGTGGTGGCAGCGGCAGCACCAGCGACGAGGGCGTCTGTGGCCCGCTTCTGAGCATCGTGGAGGAGGACGACACGGCGATGATGATGCTTTTTATGCAGCAGCTGGTAGTCCGGGCCCAGGTCCTGCGGGCCGCAGGGCGGAGCAGCGCCGCCAGATTGCTGTCCGACGCTCGCGGCGGCGGAAGCGACAGCGGTAGCGGCGGCGGCAGCGCCGCCGCCGCCGGCTCCAGCGCCTCCAGCAGCACCGATGGCCCCGACGGCGCCGCGGCCACCATCTCGAATGCTGATGCTGTCTCACACATGGTACCCTGCCCGGTGCTGGCGCCGGCACTGCCACCTCCCGGCCCTAGGGCCGCGCCGCCTGAGCTGGCCTCGCCGCCTGAGCTGACCAAGCTCGCCGACGGCGTCCTCGGAGACAACGAAGCCATAGCCATAGCCGCCGCCATAGCCGAGACTTGGCCAGGGGACGAGCCGTTGCACCGGCTCAAGCGCGCCGCGGCGAAACTGCTGGCGGTAGTGACCCAGGGGCCGGTCGGCCCACACACTGTCGACGCCGTCTCGGTCGCCGATGCCGTACCCACCGCCGCCGCCACCGCTGCGCTGTCTCACGCCGCCGCCGCCACCCGGCGTTCCTCGCCGACACCGGCCTCAGCCCCCGGCGCGCTTGAGCCCGAGGACGCCACAGGCGACCTCCAAACCCCCGGCCAGGAAGCCCCCACATCACCACCGCCGCCGTTGCTGCCGCGGGCGCAGCAGCAGCAGCAGCCGCAGCAGCAGCTGCAGCCGCAGCAGCCGCAGCAGCCGCAGCAGCCGCAGCAGCCGCAGCAGCCGCAGCCGTCAGAGAGCGCCTCCGCAGCCCCACCCTTGCTGCACAGTGACTCCCTCAGCCCCGCCGCGGGGCCGGAGACGCTATTCGAGCTGCACCTCCTCTTCCTCTTTCCCGAATGCCCTCCTCAGATCCTCACCGCCGACGACCGGAGACTCTGCGATCTGGCTAGATCTATGGTACGACATCTGGCCTCCCTGGAGCCGCCGCACAGGGCGCTGCTGTCCTCCCTGGAGCCGCTACTGGCGCGGCTGCGGATGGGAGGGGTTGATGACCTGGCGTCCCGCCCGGAGGGGCTGCTGGAGGTTTGCCGCTTGTCGCCCGGCGTGTTCGAGCTAGTAAGGAACTGCGTATGATGAGGGGCTGAATCTGCCGGGGAATGATGGTGGGCCTGAAAGGCCTCTGATGAACTCCACGAAGGAGGATTAGAGCCGTGTGCCTGTGGGATGTCCTGGATGTGTTCAGCGTGCAGTGGATTAGCAAGCGACGAGAGCAAGAGACGGTTAGCCTGATAAAGACAGGTCGGATAGCGGATGTACGGCATCAGGCTAAGTGGTCTCAGTGCGTTCGATTCCCTGTCTTGCAGCAACCTGAGCTATAGCAAACATAGTATAGACACAACGAGTAGCCAACTGCAAGCCTGCAGGGGAGCGTCTGAACACAAGCAACCTTTTAGATCGTGGATAGCCAAGGCGACGCATGGTGACACGGTGTCCTGGTTGTGTGTATGCGGGGCGGCGTCCCGAGAGCCCCCTTGCTGCCCCCCTGAGCCCCCCAGCTGCCCCTCTGACCCCTCTTGCTGGCCCCTGCAGACACCCGCCGTCACGGGGGCGCAGTCGGAGCCGCCGACCCAGATCGGCCTCGTGTGCCCGACTCTGCTGCGCCTGGCGGAGGACGACCGTGGGCTGAAGGCGCGGGAAGCCGCGATGGAGGCGGCGGCGAAGGAGAGGGACAAGGGGCAGACGGCGGCGGCTCCGAAAACGGTCGCCGCTGGGGCGGTGACGCGCCCGCCGGCGCTCAACACAGTTGCCGTGGGGGCCGCGGCAATGGTTTCGGAGATTCGGACGGCGCCGCCGGCGGCGGCCGGCGGCGGGTCTGCCGCAGGGGTTAGTGGTGGCGGTGGTAGTGGTGGTGGTGGTGCTGCTGCAGCTTCAGCGCCTGCTGCTAGTGCTGCTTCAGCGCCTGCTGCTAGTGCTGCATCAGCGCCTGCTGCTACTGCTGCTTTAGCGCCTGCTGCTACTGCTGTGAGGAAACGTGTCAGAGGCGGAGACGCTGGCGTTGATGGTGGCGGCGGCAGCGGCAGGACACAACACGCCACGGCAACGGTGACGGCGGCGTCAGCAGGCGAAGCCTCGACGGACGGCCCCACTCTGCGGTTCAAGAGAGCGCTGCTCCGCCGCTTCCCGCCGCCAGGAGCGGGGACGGCCGCGTCGCCCGCCTCGTCGTCAAAGGCGGCGGCAGTGGCTGCAGTACAGCGGTGTACGGTCGAGCTTCTGGCGGCGGCGCCGCCGCCGCACGAGGCGCGGCTGCAGGAGTTGGGGGTCCTGGTGGTGAAGCAGCTGGGATGGGCTCGCCTGGAGGTGCCCTTGCGGGAGGCGTTGTCGACGGCGCCGGACGTGTTTGAGCTCGACCCGCAGCGGCAGGGGCACAAGGTGCGAGGGTGGCGGTGGTGGTTGGTGTACGGCGGCTGTGGGGCGAGTGTGGCTGTTGAAGGGCGGAAGGTTAACGGTCGACAGTTGGTACGAACGTGCATGGCACACGCTGGGTCAGGGCGGGTTGTGTGGAGGGGAGGTTGCGGGGAGGGGTCGAGCCTACTCCCGGTCCGCACCCTGCCGCTATAATCCTCTAGCTTCCTCGTGCAACAACGCGGCCTTCACACCCTTTCTAACACCCCGCCCTCGAAGTTCGGGACTTTCCTTTCAACCCCCCTTCACGCTGTCACTCCCTCCACGCTTTATTTCGACGGTGCGTTTCCAGGGTATTGTCGTACAGCTCATCTGCCCGCATCTGCTGCGGCTGGCAGCGGCAGTCGGTCAACCGCCGCCACTGCCGCCGCGGCCGGTACCGCCGCCGTTGCTGCCGCGGGCGCAGCAGCCGCACCAGCAGCCGCACCAGCAGCCGCAGCAGCAGCCGCACCAGCAGCAGCCGCAGCGGCAGCCGTCAGAGAGCGCCTCCGCAGCCCCAACCTTGCTGCACAGCGACTCCCGCAGCCCCGTCGCGATGCTGAAGAGTCCTTTCGAGCTGCACCTGCTTGGCCTCTTCCCCAAGGGCCCGCCCCTGACCCTCACCGCAGAGGACCGGAGGCTGCGCAATTTGGCTAGATGTGTGGCGCGGCATCTGGCCTCCCTGGAGCCGCCGCACAGGGCGCTGCTGTCCTCCCTGGAGCCGCTACTGGCGCGGCTGCGGATGGGAGGGGTTGACGACCTGGCGTCCTGTCCGGAGGGGCTGCTGGAGGTTTGCCGCTTGTCGCCCGGCGTGTTCAAGCTAGTAAGGAACTGAGTGTGATGAGGGACTGAGTGTGCCGGCGTTGGGCGGGAGAGACCTCTGATGAACTCCACAAAGGAGGATTAGAGCCGTGTGCCTGTGGGGTGTCCTGGATGTGTTTAACGTGCAGTGGATTAGCAAGCGATGGAAGCAAGAGACGGTCGGTCTCAAGACAGGCCCCCGCCTACCTGAACTCGTGCGTGCATTCCCTGTCTTGCAGCAAGCTGGGCTATGTAGTAAACATAGTCTAGTCACAGCGAGTAGCCGTCTGCAGCCCGCAGAGTAGCCAACTGCAAGCCCGCAGACTAGCCAACTGCAAGCCCGCAATGTAGCGTCTGAAGGCGCATCAGTGTTTCACATTGTGACACCCGAGGCGACACCGTGTTCTGGTTGTGTATGCGGGGCGGCGTACCGAGAGCCCCCTTGCTGGCCCCTGCAGACGCCCGCCCGCCCGGCGCGGTCGGAGCCGCCGACCCAGATCGGCCTCGTGTGCCCGACCCTGCTGCGCCTGGCGGAGGACGACCGTGGGCTGAAGGCGCGGGAAGCCGCGATGGAGGCGGCGGCGAAGGAGAGGGACAAGGGGCAGACGGCGGCGGCGGCTCCGAAAATGGTCGCCGCTGGGGCGGTGACGCGCCCGCCGGCGCTCAACACAGTTGCCGTGGGGGCCGCGGCAATGGTTTCGGAGATTCGGACGGCGCCGCCGGCGGCGGCCGGCGGCGGGTCTGCCGCAGGGGGTAGTGGTGGTGGTGCAGGGGGTGCTACTGCTGCTTCAGCACCTTCTGTTACTGCGGCGACGCAACGTGTCAGAGGCGGAGACGCTGGCGTTGACGGAACCGGTGGCAGCGGCAGGACACAACACGCCGCCACGGCGTCGCCGTCGTCAGCAGGCGAAGCCTCGACGGACGGCCCCACTCTGCGGTTCAAGAGAGCGCTGCTCCGCCGCTTCCCGCCGCCAGGAGCGGGGACGGCCGCGTCGCCCGCCTCGTCGTCAAAGGCGGCGGCAGTGGCTGCAGTACAGCGGTGTACGGCCGAGCTTCTGGCGGCGGCGCCGCCGCCGCACGAGGCGCGGCTGCAGAAGTTGGGGATCCTGGTGGTGAAGCAGCTGGGATGGGCTCGCCTGGAGGTGCCCTTGCGGGAGGCGTTGTCGACGGCGCCGGACGTGTTTGAGCTCGACCCGCAGCGGCAGGGGCATAAGGTGCGAGGGTGGCGGTGGTGGTTGGTGTACGGCGGCTGTGGGGCAAGTGTGGCTATTGAAGGGTGGAAGGTTAACGGTCGACAGTTGGTACGAACGTGCATGGTACACGCTGGGTCAGGGCGGGTTGTGTGGAGGGGAGGTTGCGGGGAGGGGTCGAGCCTACTCCCGGTCCGTACCCTGCCGCTTTAATCCTCTAGCTTCCTCGTGCAACAACGCGGCCTTCACACCCTTTCTAACACGCCGTCACTCCCTTCATGCCTTTTTCCCGACGGTGCGTTCCCAGGGTATTGTCGTACAGCTCATCTGCCCGCATCTGCTGCGGCTGGCAGCGGCAGTCGGTGAACCGCCGCCACTGCCGCCGCGGCCGGTACCGCCGCCGTTGCTGCCGCGGGCGCAGCAGCAGCAGCCGCACCAGCAGCCGCACCAGCAGCCGCACCAGCAGCCGCAGCAGCAGCCGCAGCAGCCGCAGCGGCAGCCGTCAGAGAGCGCCTCCGCAGCCCCAACCTTGCTGCACAGCGACTCCCTCAGCCCCGTCGCGAGGGTAAAGAGCCCGTTCGAGCTGCACCTGCTTGGCCTCTTCCCCAAAGGCCCGCCCCTGACCCTCACCGCAGAGGACCGGAGACTCTGCGACCTGGCTAGATGTGTGGCGCGGCATCTGGCCTCCCTGGAGCCGCCGCACAGGGCGCTGCTGTCCTCCCTGGAGCCGCTACTGGCGCGGCTGCGGATGGGAGGGGTTGACGACCTGGCGTCCTGTCCGGAGGGGCTGCTGGAGGTTTGCCGCTTGTCGCCCGGCGTGTTCAAGCTAGTAAGGAACTGAGTGTGATGAGGGACTGAGTGTGCCGGCGTGGGGCCTGAGAGACCTATGATGAACTCCACAAAGGAGGATTAGAGCCGTGTGCCTGCGGGATGCTCTGGATGTGTTTAGCGTGTAGTGGATTAGCAAGCGACGGTTGGCCTCCAAACAGGCCCCCGCCTACCTGAACTCGTGCGTGCGATTCCCTGCCTTGCAGCAACCTGAGCTATGTAGTAAACATAGTATCACCACAACGAGTAACCGTCTGCAGCCCGCAGAGTAGCCCTCTGAAGACGAATCAGTCTTTCACATTGTGACACCCGAGGCGACACCGTGTTCTGGTTGTGTATGCGGGGCGGCGTACCGAGAGGCCCCCTGCTGCCCCCTGCAGACACCCGCCGTCACGGAGGCGCAGTCGGAGCCGCCGACCCAGATCGGCCTCGTGTGCCCGACCCTGCTGCGCCTGGCGGAGGACGACCGCGGGCTGAAGGCGCGGGAAGCCGCGATGGAGGCGGCGGCGAAGGAGGGGGACAAGGGGCAGACGGCGGCGGCTCCGAAAAAGGTCGCCGCTGGGGCGGTGGCCGGTGGCGGGTCTGCCGCAGGGGGTAGTGGTGGTGTTGCATGGGTTGCTATTGCTGCTTCAGCACCTGCTGCTACTGCGGCGAGGCAACGTGTCAGAGGCGGAGACGCTGGCGCTGACGGTGGCGGCAGCGGCAGGACACATCACGTCACGGCAACGGTGACGGCGGCGGCAGCAAGCGGAGCCTCGCCGGACGGCCCCACTCTGCGGTTCAAGAGAGCGCTGCTCCGCCGCTTCCCGCCGCCAGGAGCGGGGACGCCCGCGTCGCCCGCCTCGTCGTCAAAGGCGGCGGCGGTGGCGGTGGCTGCAGTACAGCGGTGTACGGCCGAGCTTCTGGCGACAGCGCCGCAGCCGCACGAGGCGCGGCTGCAGGAGTTGGGGATCCTGGTGGTGAAGCAGCTAGGATGGGCTCGCCTGGAGGTGCCCTTGCGGGAGGCGTTGTCGACGGCGCCGGACGTGTTTGAGCTCGACCCGCAGCGGCAGGGGCGAAAGGTGCGAGGGTGGCGGTGGTGGTTGGTGTACGGCGGCTGTGGGGCGAGTGTGGCTGTTGAAGAGTGGAAGAATAACGGTCGACAGTTGGTACGAACGTGCATGGCACACGCTGGGTCAGGGCGGGTTGTGTGGAAGGGACTCTAGGTTCCTCATGCCACAACGCCGCCTTGACACCCTCTCTAACACCCCGCCCTCGAAGTCCGGGACTTTCCTTTCACCTTTCAACCAGCCCCCCTTCACACCCTCACTCCCTTCACGCCTTTTATTTGACGGTGCGTTTCCAGGGTATTGTCGTGCAGCTCATCTGCCCGCGTCTGCTGCGGCTGGCTGCGGCAGTCGGCCAACCCCCGCCACTTCCGCCACCACCGCCGCCGCCGCTGCCGCCGCTGCCAAAGGCGTCGGCCGCTGCGCTAGCGCGGCTGCAGCAGCACCATCCGCAACCACTGCAGCAGCAATTGCAACAACAGCTGCAGCTGCAGCTAGAAATGCAGCAGCCAAAGCAGCAGCCTCCGCAGCCGGAGCGGTTGTCCCAGCCATCGCCGTATTCGTACCCGGAGCAGCCGCCGATAGCTCCGAAACCCAGCCCTCAGAAGCGCCCAGCGGACGGTGACACCACTCCATCATTGCGCCAACGCCTGTTGGCTGAGACTCGGCCAGCGCCAGTGCATGGGGAGCGCTCGCCGCCGCCGCCGCCACTACATCAGCTGGAGTTGGAGCCGCCACATCAGCAGGAGCCGCCGCGTCGACTCCCGCCTCCCCGGAGTGTGGAGGCCTCTGCAGTTGCACCGGCGGTGAAGCATCCGCCCTCGCAGCAGCAACAGCAGCAGCTGCCCTCGCAGCAGCAGCAGCCACACAAAGAGCAGCAGCAGCAGCCACAGAAAAAGCAGCACCTCGAAGCTGCGGCACCCCGGCAGCCGCAGCCTGCGCGGGAGCCGGAGCTGTGGACCGGCCGGGGTGCCTCGGAAGCAGCGAGCATGCGGGGTTCGGCCGCCGCCGCAGCAACAGCAGCAACAGCAGCAACAGCGCCAACAGCGCCAACAGCAGCAACAGCGGCGCTCAAGGCTCCAAGGAGGCCACCGCCCACATTCTCCGACGATTCGGCTCCCACACCGTTAGTCATCCCAGTGCCCGTGCCGCTGGTCCCTGCTGTTGCGACGGCGGCGGCGGCCGCCGGCAGCGGCGGCCCCGGCGTCGCTGCCACGCCGGCGACTGGCGGGAGGCCATCGATGGCGGCGGCGCCGGGGCCCCAGTCGCCGGCGGCGGCGCCGGGATCAGCCCGCCGCGCTGTTCCGCCGTCAGCATCAGGATCGTCATCCGGGGCAACGGCAGGTGTGGCGGTGGCTGAGGCCGCCCACGTGGACTTAGGGCTGCCGCTGGCAGATGCGGGGGCGTTTCCTAAGGCTGCCGTACAACTGGTTTCGGATCCATACGCTCCCGAGTACGTGCAGATGATGCAGCACTGCCAAGCCTGCGACCAGGTGGGCCTTGCCGTACATTCGTGCGGCTGGCGGCCGTGCATCCTCGCGCTGTACGCGCCCGCAACTGGCGGCGGCGGCGCCGCCGCCGCCACGAGCCGCAGGGCGGCGGCGACGACGGGCGACGACTGGCCCGCCGCTGTGTACCTGGTCGACTGTACGGCAAGCGCTGCGGTGTACGGCGGCGGCGCTGGCGGCGAGGCGGTCGTCAGTGCGATGCTGACCAGCCTTCGGGGCCTCCTGGAGAACCCCTCGGTTACCAAAGTGGTTCACGGGTGCAGGCAGGTGCGGCCAGGAGCCCTGGGGGGGGGGGGGCTTGATAAGAGAATCCACGGGGCCCACGGGGGGGCGGGGGTAACGGGGGGTATGCGAGATATGGGGGGCCACGGGGGATCGTGGGGGCCACGGGGGGTTACAATAAAAGAACCGGTAACGCGACTGGGGAAATGTAGTGGGTGCATAGTCTTCGGACACCGGGTCGTGCGCGCATGCTACTGGACTAGGGTGGCCACGGGGGGAGGGTTATAGGGTTTCAGAATATTCCCCTCGGAGGAGTAGCGAGGGCGCGCGCATGAGGGGATCAGCGACCGTGGGCGTTTTCCGGGCTGGCGCGGCTTTGGGGGGATGACGTGGTAGCAGAGTGGACAGCGCAGGTCTGTGACGTCGGGGGACAGCAGGAGGGAAGGAGGCGGGCTGTCTCGACCAGGCAGCTCCGGACCAACATCCAGGCGCCGACAACAGCGCCGGCGGCTGCGGCGACGGCAGCGGCGGCGGCAGCGGTGCCCGCCCTCTGATGCCGCACCCTTCGCCCACGCCCTCACACGCCGCCGCCAACAGCTGCGGCGGCGGCAGCGGCGGCGCCGGCGGCGGTGCCCCTCCACTGATGCCGCACGTCCTCACACGCCCTCACACGCCGCCCCCAACCCAACGCCGCCGCCGCGCCCCTCACGCCGTCTCCCTCCCGTCTCCCCCCCCCGCCGTCCTGCCGCCCTCCTCCCCTCCCCTCCCCTCCCCTCCCCTCCCTCCCCTCCCCTCCCCTCCCCTCCCTCCCCTCCCCTCCCCTCCCCTCCCCTCCCCTCCCCTCCCCTCCCCCTCCCCTCCCCTCCCTCCCCTCCCCTCCCCTCCCCTCCCTCCCCTCCCTCCCCTCCCCTCCCTCCCCTCCCTCCCCTCCCCCCCCCCCCCCCTCCCCCTCCCCTCCCCTCCCCTCCCCTCCCCTCCCCTCCCCTCCCCTCCCCTCCCCTCCCCTCCCCTCCCCTCCCCTCCCCTCCCTCCCTCCCCTCCCCTCCCCTCCCCTCCCCTCCCCTCCCCTCCCCTCCCCTCCCCTCCCCTCCCTCCCCTCCCCTCCCCTCCCCTCCCCTCCCTCCCCTCCCCTCCCCTCCCCTCCCCTCCCCTCCCCTCCCTCCCCTCCCCTCCCTCCCCTCCCCTCCCCTCCCCTCCCCTCCCCTCCCCTCCCCTCCCCTCCCCTCCCCTCCCCTCCCCTCCCCCCCTCCCCTCCCCTCCCCTCCCTCCCCTCCCCTCCCCTCCCCTCCCCTCCCCTCCCCTCCCCTCCCCTCCCCTCCCCTCCCCTCCCCTCCCCTCCCTCCCCTCCCCTCCCCTCCCTCCCCTCCCTCCCTCCCCTCCCCTCCCCTCCCCTCCCCTCCCCTCCCTCCCTCCCCTCCCCTCCCCTCCCCCTCCCCTCCCCTCCCCTCCCCTCCCCTCCCCTCCCCTCCCCTCCCCTCCCCTCCCCTCCCCTCCCCTCCCCTCCCCTCCCCTCCCCTCCCCTCCCCTCCCCTCCCCTCCCTCCCCTCCCCTCCCCTCCCCTCCCCTCCCCTCCCCTCCCCTCCCCTCCCCTCCCCTCCCCTCCCCTCCCCTCCCTCCCCTCCCCTCCCCTCCCCAGGTTCGCTCTCTGGAGCTGGTTTGCGGCGGCGCCGCCATCGGCCCCCTCCTGGACACCTCCGCTCTGTGCCACGCGCTGATCGCGATGCTGCCGCCGCTGCCGCCGCCGCCGCAGCTGCCGTCGACGCCGCTACCACCACAGCCGCAGCAGCCGCAGCCGGACTCCCATGGCGCCACCACGGCCACGGCGCCTGGTGGTGATGGTGGGACCGTGCGACATGGCGGCGGCGGCGCGGACGCAGAGCCGGCGGCCATGGCCCTACTGAATGCCCACGTGTCCGGGCTGCGAGAGGCTCTGGAGGAGCTGGGGCTGTGGGAGGACCGGCCCGCGTTGCTGCAGGCGCTGGTGGGGAGGCATTACGCAGCGCATTTGGCGGTGATGTGGCGGGCGCTGGGCAAGGACCGGAGCTGGCTGTCTCGGCCGCTGACGGAGGGCCAGGTGGCGGTGGCGGCGGGCGCCGCGAGGCACCTGCCGGAGCTGTGGGCGGCGATGGTGGGAGAGGCCGTCCCGTGGGTCGCCGCGCGGGCGGCGGTGCGGACCATGCGTCTGCTGCGGGCGCAGCACTAGCAGGAGCACTTCAGCCTGGGGCGGGGGCGGCGGCGGGAGTGGGGGGCTGCAAGCGGCTGCCAGTGGCGGGGTTCATGGGGGGCACGTGGGGTGCCCCGCAGCCCCCGGGGGTTCAGTATTTCAGGTACCGTATTGCAAAAACATTGTTATGGGGCGGGGGGTGCTATTGGGGGGTGGACGGTTGCGCGGGGCGCTTGTGTGTGAGGCGGATATCACCTGCGGCGTACGGAAGGGAAAGGTTTGTAGCTTTAGGCGACGTGAGTGGGTGAGGGAATTGGACGAAAGGTCGGCGTTTGACGGGGCTGTGTAGAGCGGTTGCACCTTTCGGGGCCGCCGAGCCAGCAGTGGCTCAAGCCCCGCTGCGTACGGCACCGTGTACGGCACCGCAAAGGTGTCGCTGCCGTCTCACCCTACTGTGCTTTGTCACGCGTGCGAGATTGTGCTCTTAATAACGTCATCATTCTTGGTCGGCTTTCGTGGCGGGTTGTTTCGAGGGGTTAGATGGTGATTAAGAGGTCAGCAAGTGAGGGTGAGTGGAGGAACCTGCGATCGCGGCGTGGCAGCCCTTGCCCCTGAAGTGATCAGTCGCGGCGTGGCGCTTGCCCTTTAGGGCACCATGATGGAGGAGCATAAACCCTAAGGAACTTCAATCGTGGTGAGTTGGTGCTAGCATGGTGCGCGACACTCGGTGACCCTTGATACACGGTGCGGCGTTGAGAGGTCGCATCATAAGAAGGCGCCGTACGGTCGCATCTTGAACCTAGCACGAGCCTACCCTTCGATACCCACCGCGGCTGCGAACGCAGGGGAACCGCGTCCCCTTCTGGAAACAACTCTACGTGGTGCCGTGTTCCATGTGCCTCGCGGCGGTGTGACACCCTGAGGTTATGGGCCGCACCAAGTGGACGGCACCGGGGGCGCTGACCGTCCCGTGGGTCGCCGCCTCCCATCCGCCTGCAGCATTGCCGCGCGCAGCGGCTGACATTAGCTGCACGACCCTCAGGTCGTAAGTGCATTTTAGACTTTTAGGGTGTTGCGAACAGCTTACGTATGTGCTGCAGGCGACATACCCATGCGGCCTTGTCGACGACGTTGCGTCAGGGGCCACCTTTTTTTGCTGGCGCCCATCCACAGCACCGACCACAGACACCACACATTTCATAAAGTGAGCGTTTTGGCCTTTATGGCGGTCCGTCTGCAAACATTTGGGTCCACCGCTTCACCTATCGCGCAGCTGCTCCTTTTGTTTTCTGCACAGCAAATAGCAACAGCAAATAGCTCGCGCCCAATCGGGCGCGAACGCTTGTGGCCATGGCCTGGGCATTGCAGCCAGTCGTGAATGTGGGCCTGCAGATCCTGCTGAGCATCCTACTGGGATGGCTCCTGGTGCGGCTGCGGATTCTGGATGCGGAAAAGTACATGCCACAGGTGGGTCGGTCGACTGCCATACGCGCTGAGGCACGGCACTGCTGCTGCTGTTGCTGCTGCTGCGGAGGCGCCAACGAATGCGCGGCTACGCTGGACTGAGTTGTACCCTGAGAGTCGCGAGTCGCGCGCAGCAACCGGAGCCGTGCAACGGTGCTTCGGTGCCTCTACACGGGCCGCGCCGCTCGCGTGCCTCCGAGACCTCGGGCTGAGTCACGACCATCACTCACCCGAAGCGCGGCCAGACGTTCTCCTCTCCTACTCACAACCCATGTGCCCTGCCGTACCCTCTCGTACCGCGCCTGTCCGTTGCGATGTCATGGCCCAAACCCAAACGCCCCAAGCCCTCCCAACACCTTACCCTCCTTCCACAAACGCACTCTCCCCCCCTCTCTCTCCCCCCACCTCGCCCTAAAGCCTCACCCTACCTCGCCCTAGAAACCTCACCCCAAAGCCTCACCCCAAAAGCTCACCTAAAAACCCTGCAACTCCAAAACCCTGACCTCCCACCCGCAGGTGAACACGTTGGTTCTGTGGGTGGGCATCACCTCTCTCGCTGTCTACAACCTGGGTCTCAAGCTGCAGCTGGAAGACGCGGAGGCGTGGAGGTGCGTGTATGACGGACACCACCGATGTGTGCGTGTGTGTGTTTTGGCCTGTTTTGCCCCCCATGCTCCCCCCTGGCGCCCTATGTCGTGTGACCGGGTCTTCTCGCCACCCCCGCGGCCTCCTCCCCGCCGCCCGCAGGTCCCTAGGCGCCTATATCCTCTGGATCGCTCTCACCCAGCTCGCCATCTTCGCCTACTGCCTGGCAGCAAGCAGGTACGCACCGCGGTAGTGCTGCCCTATTCCACCGCGACCCACGGGTCAGCCGCCACCCACGACACACTACACCAATCCCAAGTCCCAAACCCCTGTTCAGACACCGTTTTCGGTTGTTGCTTTCCGGCCGCCCCTCACCTCGTGGACCAGGTCCCGCCGCCGTCGCGGCATCGACGACGCCGGCCCCGGCGGTTTCTCCATGTTCCGGGAGGGCGCCCTGCTGACGCTCGTCCTAACCGCCAACAATAACGGGATGATCGGGCTGCCCATCATGGATGCGACCTTCGGAGCACCGGGTCGGCGGCTTGCTCTGCTTACCGGTGCGTTCGCGCGTGCCGGATGAAGATAGGTGGGGGGGAGTCCTGCTGTGAATCCAGGGAAGATAGCTAACTAACTGCCTTACAGCATCAAGCGAAGAAGGCTTCTTGACCGTTAATGGCGGTACGGAGCCCGCCAGTGGAACAACCGCATCGTAACGCTTACCAACCAGCAACCGCGCCACACCGTCCAGGCATTCCGGTGATGCTGTGGGTGGTGCCCTTCGCCATCTTTGCCTATGAAATGCACACGGTGCGACGGGAGGAGGCGCAGCGGTCCCAGCGCCCCAGGCGCGCCCCGCACGGCAAGGGTGAAGGCGACGACCGCAACGGCGCCCGCCTCCCACTCGGCGACGACGCAACCGACGGCACCGGCAGCCCCCCGCCGTCACCGTCACCGTCGCCGTCGCCGTCGCCTCGGTCGCCGCGGAAATCGCCGTCGGCGGCGGCGCCGCCTGGCGGCGCTCCCAGGGACCGGAGCGTACGGCACGGCGGCGCCGCCGGCGCCGCCGTGCTGCGTCGGCGCAACACCGGCGCTGCCGCCGACGCGGCGGACTGGCGCAGTGCAGCCGCCGCCGGGGACCTGCTGCCGGCCGCAGATCAGGACGGCCGGGGGGAGGTCGCCGGCATCGCCGATGCCAGTGGCAAAAGAACGGACGTACGTGGGTCGTACGTCGTACGTCGTACGTGGGTCTAGGTTTTGAGTGGGGAGCTGGGGATTGACTCTCGCTGGCTGTATCACCGCTACCGAACCTCTGCCCTGTGCATCACCGCTACCGAACCCCTACTCGGTCCACATATCAATACACGTCACACCGGCCACGTCTGTTGGTCGTCCCAACGCACCCGGTCAAACCCCTGTCGGTAACCTCGCTCACTGTCCTCTTGGCAGGTTGTCGTACGACTCGGCGGCGTTTCCGTATGTGAAGGCCATGGCGGCGCCGTCAGCGGCGCCATCCCAACCGTCAACGGCGTCAGTGGCGGCGGCGGCGGCGGCGGCAGCCTGGCCACGCCGCCTCCTCGGAGGTCCATACCGGGGGACGGCCTGGTGTTTTTGGCGGCGATAAAAGGCCCCGAGCCCACCCTGGAGCCGGCTCGCGGCGTCGGCGTTGGTGCACCCGCAGACCTCACCCTCGCGGGCCCTATGGTGGCGGCGGCGTCAGCCGCCAGGGCCGCGGCTGAGGTGGTGGCGGCGGCGCTGCCGTCGCCGACGGCGCAAAATGCGGGTCGGCTTGTGTCGCCTTCTCCAATTCTAGTCGGCGGCGACGGTGGCGGCTCGGCTGGCGGAAGACGACCTGCGGCGCCGATGCCCTTGCAATCGCCGTTCGCCGCCGCCGCCGCCACTGCACTGACGACGCCAGCGGCGGCTCGCCGCAGCGGCTCCTTCGAGGCTAATCGCGCCGCTGGTCCCAGGCCGCTGTCGACGGTACCCTCTGGGGACTTGGACCTGCCGGCAGCGCCGACGACGGCCCCGGAGGTGCCCCTCCCCGCGGCGCTGTCGCGAGCGGCGTCGGCCGCTTCTGGGGCGCCCGACGGCGCCGACGCCGAGGCCGCTCTCCTAGCCGCCGCTCCCGTTGTACGGCATGGCTTACTGATGCCGGTACGACGGCGGCAGCGGCAGCTTCCTATGACTCACGCCACATCGGCGCCCGCCGGCGGCGGCGGCGGTGGCGGTGGCGGCACGGGCCGCCGCCAGTCCATTGAGCCCCTGCGCGGGCCGCCTTGGCCTCCGGGGCAACCGACAACTGTCTTTTCTGGGGCGGCCTCAGCGTCGTCGACACCGAGGCATCAACTCCCGTCGCCGCCGCCCCCGCCGCCGCTGCAGCTCGCAGACAGAGCGCACCCCAGGGCTCGATCTGAGGACTCTCCAGCAGCAGACAAAGTGGTGGCAGCCATGTCCGCGGCGGCGATGGCGGCGACAGCGACGACAGCGACGGCGATAACACCGGCCGCTGTCCGGTTGTCCCGCCTTGAGACCCGGCCGTCCAGCACCAGCCTGTCGGCGGTGGACCTGCCCATCCCGCACCGCTGGCTGCTGGGGGAGGAGGGCCTGCCGGCGGGGCCGGCGGGGCCCGGCGGCGGAGCTGACGGCGGCGGCGGCGGCGGTGGCGAGGTCACGGAGAGGCGGGGAGCGGCCAGGCAGTTGTTAACGGTGATGTGGACAGTAGCTAAGGTGAGTGGCGGCGCGTTTTAGGACCTCTGCTTGATTGGCATTAATTGTTTTAGGACCTCTGCTTGATTGGAATTAATTGTTTCAGGACCTCTGCTTGATTGGAATTAATTGTTTTAGGACCTCTGCTTGATTGGAATTAATTATTGCGTCAAAAGCCCTTCCTTCCGTCATCACCCCCGCCGGGCGCTGTGTCGTACACCTGGTCGGGCTCTCCATTACCGTCACCCCCGTCACTTCGCGCTATCACCCCCGGCCTTCCCACCCCTCCCACCCCTCACAACCTCCCATGGTGCTACAGAACCCGCTTCTGTGGTCGCTGCTGGTGTCCATGGTGGCCAACTTGTCGGGACTGCGGCGCTACTTGGACCCTGACAGGTGCTGTGTATGTGGCGTTGGCGGCGGGGTCGGTGGGTCGGTGGGTTGGCGGTGGCGCCCAACACGCAGGAGCAGGACACTTCGCTACAGCAGTCATCAAACCCTATGCAACCTAGGCCGCACGCTAGGTCCACCGCCGTGGAGCACTCTCCATCATCGCACAGCTGTCGGTCTGCCTGCTAAACTGCCTCCTAAACTGTCTCTTGAAGTGCCTCCTAAACTGCCTCTTGAACTGCCTCTTGAACTGCCTCCTAGACTGCCTCCTAGACTGCCTCCTAGACTGCCTCCTAGACTGCCTCCTAGACTGCCTGTTCGGCTGTCAGGCCGGTGATACTCCGCCCTCCCTCCCCCTTCCTCTCCTGCCCGAGCCACAGCCCCACCTTCGTGGTGGAGCTTGGCTTCATCTCAGAGCTGCTGCGCTGGTTCGCGTCTGTCGCCATTCCAGTGTCGCTCGTCAGGTGGGTGGATGGGCGGGCGCCGACCCCAACAACTGCCGCCGTCCTGCCGCCCTGGTAAAGCCCCCATCCCAATCACCTCCCTTCAATACAGGTACCCTCCGCCCATACCCCGTTTCGCTTAGCCGCCGAAGGTCGACATGCGACCCCCGTCTTTACTTTCCCCAGTATCCCCACCCAAGTTCTCCAGCATACACCTAAAAACGTCTGTCCTAAAAACGGTTTTTTCCCGTACACGGGTCTTCCTTTTAACCCCCATACCCCTTCCCCCCAGTGCTCTCAAACCCCCCATAGTCTCATCCCCAGTAACCTCAAACCCCCCATAGTCTCATCCCCAGTAACCTCACCCCAAACACCACACGCAAATGTCCACCCTCCCCTGCGCACAGCATCGGCGTCTGGATGTACGGCAAGAGCATGCCCGCGTCCCTGCTCCAGCAGGTGGGTGGGTTCGCGGGGCGGACTGCCTGGCGTGATGTGGGTCGCTCGCCAGGAAGCCCCCACACGCGCCCATCCATGGTCTACGCACCCCTCCCTGCTCCTTCCATCCTTGCCTCTCAACCAACCAGCCAACCAGCCGTGGACCCCTCGGCCACGACGGTCTCCCCTACCTGCTGCTGCTGCTGCTGCTGCTGCTGCTGCTGCTGCTGTGGTTGCAGGCTGGCCTGCTGCTGGCCCTCAAGCTGCTGGTGCTGCCGCTGCTGCAGCTGGCTTGCGCGATGGCGCTACGGCTGCCCACCGCCCCCACCATGACACTGCTGCTGCTGGCGCTGTGCCCCACAGTAGGCGGCGAGGCTGGGAGATCGTCCGGAGACCGTCGTGTAGATGATGAACGGGGGGGAGCTGACTGCGGTGACAACGCGGCGTCCGGGAGACAATGCACGGCAATGGATTCGATTTGTGTACTACGACCGCCACGGCAGCCTGTTTGGCGCAGAGTCGGGCTATCTAGCTGTTAGGCGCTGCACTACTGCCTATGTAGGCTACTCCTGTCTGCCCGCCACTTTCCTACCTCCCCTGCCTGGCTCCAAACTGCCGTAATGAGCAAAGAGTAGACACAAGGTACAAAGACCTGGACCCCGCCCGCTCTCCCGCCCCCAGCACCCCTTCAAACATACCTTCTACACCACTCGTAATTATACAACCCTAGCTTATTCCGATACTTTGCCGCGTATGACCAGCACGCGCGTGTTTTGGCTGCCCCCGCCCCCGCCCCCGCCCCCGCCCCCCGCCCCCCGCCCCTGTGCAGGCCACGACCTCCTTCGTGATCGCCGCGCACTTCGGGTACGGCACCGACTTGGTGAGCGCGGTGACGCTGGGGGGCACGGTGCTGCTGGTGCCAGCTATACTGGCGGCACTGCAGCTGCCGCGAGCATTCGGGGTCGCGGTGCAGCTGGTCCACTAGCTAGGGGTCGGTGCCCTAGGGATGCCGTGTGGGCGAGACAGGCGATGACGTGGCATACGCCGTACACGCCGTACACGCCGTGACACATGCCATGTGGTTGGATGGAGCGTGGTACCCGGTCCTCATTCAAACCCAATACGCAAAAAACATATCCATGGGGCTGTCATGGCATGCTGTTTTCGGTTTCGCAGTGGCCAACCGGTCGTACTGGTACTGTATAGTTGGTGGTGCGTGAAACAGGTTTATGGTGATGAGGGGTGATGGTGGAGGCGGCAGCGTCGGATCCCGGTTAGTACCGGATTTGTCCGCCTAGCTCGGGAGGGCTGGGAGGTTGAGAGAAAAGAGGAAACCCGTAGGTCGTCGGCGCTTATTATCAAGCGATAAGTAAATTTACGCGTTTGTGACATGCGTGCGTTTGGAAATGCATGCTGGGAAACTTGGTGTAGCCGTGTCGGGAGGGCGGCGAGGAGGATAGCATTGGTTACTGCGTGCACGGGCGCATGAAGGCGCGTACTGAACGTGCTCAGCAGGGTGCATCATCCGACGCGTTGGCTAGGAAAGGAGCTGCGAGAGGCGGAGGCGCGCTATACTTGTGTGTCGAGCAGGGTGGGTTGTTCGGAGAAGTACGGCGGTAAGGCTGCGGAAAAGCAAGTCGCGACTAACATAATACTGGTTACATCCCATGCTCCATGTCACAGATCCAGAAATCGCTCCACGTGACGAGTATGTGTGTATGTATGTATGTTACACGGCAGCAGGTTGCCCATATCGAGGGCGATGGGGTTCTCACCCACGAGCCCACGTAGGCACGTAGACACACAGCTAGCCACGTAGACACGGACCTCAGGGCACACACGACACCCCCCGATCGAGCCCTCCTCCCGCGCCAACCCGCGAAGCGAGCAAGTAAAGGAGCTACCTGCATACATGTGAACGACCGACAAGCAGCGCCCTATCCGATTACGATTACGACTACGTTACATGTCGTACTGGCTTTCGCCAGTAGCATGTGTCCCCCATAATAACGGGCTTCCGTCAAGGCGCGCACATATAACCCCAATACCAGTACGTTGGATCCCTACCCACCTCGAGCCGTGGCCACCGTACGTGTCGTACGTACGGCATGTACGGCACCTGTGGCAAATAAACCCGGGCGCAACTCGAGCGCCACCCAGCCACATGACAGACGACATTTCTGTATATCACGTCATATCGCGACGTCAACAGCTGATGGCTGGTTGCATAGCATCCTGGCCGTTCGCAGGGTTTCATCTTGCCCTCAGCCAAGCGGACGGAAACGCGCGGCAAACGCACTGCACACGTGTACCACCATTATTCGCCAAAGGCACAGAACAAGCGCATCAGTAACCAGTTGGCTGGTAGATAGACCAAAATTAGTTTGAATTTTTCGACTAAACCCGGTCGTAAACGTAACTGGGGCAAGTGTCTTAGTAGCATTTGCCAACAGTAGTGGGCTCCATGCTGATACCGGTATTTTGTCACGTACGTGCCGACAACGTGCCTCGCAAACCACCTTCCGCTGTTCCCTGTACGGCAGTACGGTACCAAGGTGACTCTCCCTCCTGGTCTGGGGCCCACTGTAACACTTAGTACCACCATTCCCATCATTACCACCATGCCATCACACACCGCCCTACCCCGCCACCAACACCGGAAACCATCGGGTTTCTCTGCTTCATTTCCTGCAGCAATCACTCCCACGCCATCATGCCTGCCCATTGTTGAAGGGCGCGCGCGCATGCTGATGTGCCTCCTGGCGAAATACCCCATTGCACACTCGAGACTCCCCCCAGGGCACACGTAATTGCTAAGGACATTCGTCATATGTCGTACATCTTGCTCTGGGCACCAGCCACATGTTACACTCCAAGACTCACTAGCCGCAAGAAAACACTGGCCCCACGCACGAAGACGACCTCGCGCACCGTGAATGCCCTAATGGAGGCGTGCCCCCGCCCCCTGCCTCACCGCCCTTCACCTCTCGCCACCTGCTGCTGCCTCGTCACCGCCCCACCCGCCCTTGTAATAGTGCACCATTGCTCGCCTCATCATCGTTTCATGCTTTCCTGCTGCTGGGGGTAGACCTGGTTGGGGGCGACCGCCACCGCCTGTGGGTTGGCCGAGTGAATGCGCTGCATGCAGGTCTGGCGGGCGGCGCTGATCTGGCGCGCCACCTCCGCGGCGTTGTCGACTCCGCACATCATCATGTAGCACCGTGGCAGTGGAAGGCACCCGCAAGATTCTGGAATGGGGGTGGGAGGGTGGGAGGGGTAGGATAGGCGGGCGGAAGTGGGAGCCGGATGGATGAAGTGAGTGGGCGGCCGGGGGTGGGAGGGTGGGAGGGGTAGGATAGGCGGGCGGAAGTGGGAGCCGGATGGATGAAGTGAGTGGGCGGGCGGGGGTGGGAGGGTGGGAGGGGTAGGATAGGCGGCCGGAAGTGGGAGCCGGATGGATGAGTGAGTGGGCAAGGGGCTGCGCCAGCTTGTGGCCAAGCATCCCCTTTGAGACTACATACGCGCGCGCGCGATTGCAGGTGCGTACCGTTGGTAGTTGCTCGTACCCTTCGGGTATCACACATGCCCTCGCCGTACAGTACAACCGCCTCGCCGCTGCCGGTTATTGCGCAATACACAAAACAGTTGGGAAGTAAGGCAGGGTCAGTTTGGCGAGCGCGGTGGGAGTAGTAACTGGGAGCGAGCTACGTAAGTAAGATCCTGTGGAGGCCAAATGCGGCTGTAAACCGCCTTCATGCATGAAGTAAGTGCCAGGACGCGCAACCCAGTTTGTTTATTCCGCTGCTGCCGACGCAACCAAACATCGCAATGGCGGTTTACAAAGCGCAGCGGCGGCGATAGATCCAAACAGTGTAGTGGCGGCAAATGGACGGCACGGTGTCGCAGCAGTGCTTTACGACGCAAGCATGCAACAGGGGGCATATAGGTGTTCCACATGTACGCAGCAGTAAGCACTCAGGTCGGCCTGGAGCCCACTGTAACGATCACTACAAGGTAAAACCGTTAGTTATCTATGGTGTGATTCCTCGCCACGACAACCTCCTCCTGAAACCAGGCGCGTTGGCTAAGGAGTAGCACCCACCAGATGTCGCAGCAGGTGGGGAAGAAGGAGCAGTGGGTGCAGCACGGTGTGCAGCAGCCGGCCTTGCCCGCCCTGTAGGCTAGGGGGCGGTCTAGGAACACGGTGGTGGTTTGGTCGCATACACAGCAGCAGCACGCCGCGAAGGGCGAGCCGTGCTCGACACGGTTCTCGTACACTGCAGCGGTTAAGGACCAGCAGGGAGCGGCGGCGAGTAGTGTCGTATTAGTCAGTCGTGTGTGCGCACATCAACCCCCTGCTTGCTACGCTAACTGATTAAAGCAAGAAAGCAAGGCCGCCTGTCTACCGGTATCCGGGGGAAGAAGGACGGAGGGTGGGCCGGCTGGATGGGTACGAAAGAGTAACAAACCCACGCGTGCGATAACGGTCGATCGTCGCTCCGCGCACCGGTAATGTAGGTCCTGCCGTAGACTTCGTTGCAGGGTATCAGCCTGCAAGCAAGCATGAGAGGATTATTTGGGCGCAACGCAGCCGATTATCAGGCAACCGAGCCGCCAGCGTAGCATGCAGCAGTGCGATAGGCAGGGAAGCTAGCAGTTAGATAGGGCACACGATTCAACATGGATGTGTGTGTGTGTTTCACATCATCTGACCGGGCCTGACGTTGGCGTGTGTCGTGTGCGTGTGTGTGTGTGCGGTGAGCGGCGGTGCTAGGGAGCGAGCGCGGGGTAAGCCCTTCGGTGTGTGCAGAAGCTCCGAACGAAGCAGGGCCGCCGGCGGGCAGTATGCGTACGTGCCGTACCAAGCCAGTACGACGCCTGTTGCCCGCACGTGCCGCGCCGCCTGCCAGATTAACGAGCAGTGTGCACCTAGGGTGGCTGAGGCGTGGCTGGGTACGTATGTCGAAGTGTATCCGAGCGAGAGCAGGGCGGAGGGAGCACGCATGGAGCGGGCGCAGCAGCCCAGCCATACATCCATTCGTGATGATTAATGTTAAAGGTATCAAAGTAAATCCTTATTCTGCGGACTTCGCAGTGATATCCTTGCGTTGCATCCCGATTAAGCACATAGCAGACGGACGGACGCACGGCGGGGCAAGACTTGCCAGTTGCACATCCAGAACGCCATGCACTTCACGCAGCACTCGTATCTGGGCGATGCAGGTGCATGGTAGACCAGTTTGGGGCCGCCTGCGCGAGGAGGTTTGCAGCAGTCGCGTAAAATTATTGCCGCGGCCTTATTATGGCTATGATTAACAGCGCAGAGGCGGCGCGCGCCCCGCCGAAGGCCCGAAAGGACTGTAAACATGGAAATTAAATCACCTTGGGCTAGGTAGGAGCTAATAACTGGGTGCGACATTTTACAATAGCAGAAGAAGAAGAAAGAGGAAACAAGATAGGTGGCGCCGCGCTGCGTTATAAGGCACTACACCAGCAGCTTCTCTTGGTCCAGGTGCGTCAAAATCTCTAACGGAATAAGCACTGCACAAGTGAAATAACCTTATCTTTTCATCGCGCTAAGCATCCTCCGTTGAAATTCGGGGGGGCTTAGAAGCTGTACGACGGTCCGACGTGGATGGCCAGAACGTGGAGCCTAGAGAGTCCTGAACGCCGCCTCCGCGACGACAGCTCGATACGTCGCCGGTATATGCGAACGAACGGTGTATGCGTTTCAGTGATTACAAACAATGACACTACTTAGGCAGTGCAGTTTGTGGAGCCCTGCTTCAACTTTTGCTTTACGTATACTCAACAGGAATTTCCACTTTTTATTATTATAATGTTACTTAGATGTAGGCCAAAATATTCATGTTGTTCAAATCCTATCAAGACTGCTGCCTGTGTGGATTGCCTAGTTAGGCATCGAGACGACACTCACGCGCTGGTCTACGAGACTCGTTGCTTGATTGCTTGGTACCTTTACGAGAGTCTTACGATTTGGACCGCACAATTATATCGCACTCCCAGATGTTGGCAGAAAGAAGGCTTTCGTTGACTACGAAGCCATACGCGCCCGTCCTTATTCCTGACACATTCGGACTAGGGGCACCAATACAAGGACTCCTTTCCGCTTCTTGACTTACTATGTTTTACCGTCAAGTAGACGGGAAATGCTCCAAGGGTAGTCCGATGTATGCCACTCTTACCGCCGGTATCCGATGCTGGCCGCCGCTGGTCGCCGCGTCAACAGCATGCCTGCTCCGCCACCCGTCTTTCAGTATTGCGGGCAAGAGCCCCTGGGCGCTGAACCCAGCCAGCAGTCACGTCAATGGTAATACTGGACTGGCTGCGCCTGGCTGCGCACTGGCGACACCGAGCGACACCAACACCCACGGCAGTAAACCCCAACTCATCACCAGGCCCCACCAACTCATTACGTATCAAGCCCCACCAACTCATTATCAGGCCCCACCAAGCACCCATGACCCAGCCCTCACCAGGGCACGTCATGCTCCCCAGCAGCCCTGCGCCGCTGCCCCCGACCACCACTCATCCCCGGGCCCCTCCCTCCTCCCCTCTCCGGCCCCCGCCCGAAACCCTTCCCCGCCCCCCCTCTGCCCCTTCGGTTCATCGCCTCGTCACCCACCACCTCGCTAGCATCATACCCTGCCGCCTGGCACGCAACCCTTACCCGCGCCGCCGCCTGCCGCAGCTCCCACGCTTCCCTGCCCCCGCCACCTCCGCCACCACCTCCACCACCACCACCTCCGCCACCACCACCGCCCCCGCCCTCCGCCTCCGCCAGCCACCTCCGCGCGCGATGCGCCGCCGCCAGGAACAGGCCACCGTACTGCGGCCCCGCCTCCGCAAACACCTCCACCAGCGCCGCCACTGCCTCCGGCTTGGAGCCGCTGGCGGGTCGCGCCAGCTCCCGGGTCGCGTACTTGGCGATCCGCTCCGCCAGGTCTGGGTGGCGGCGCAGGTGGCTGCGGTCGTGTTGCGCGCCGTGTTGCAACACGCTCCGGCCTGACCCCGTGGACTGAAGGCCTCCGCGAGCGCCCGAGCCCCGGCCCGAGCGCGCGTCCTCGGAGGATCTGGATCCGGGTCCGGATCCGGATCTGGATCCGGGTTCGCCGTGCAGTGCGACGGCCAGCCGCGCCAGCGACCAGCCGGGAAGATGCTTGACGCGGCCGCTGAGGCGGGCGGCGAGCTGGCAGCAGAGGTGTAATGGGGGGAGAGAGGGGAAGAGTCCAGGGAGGGCACGTATGAGGGCGGGAGGGGGACGGCAGGTGCGGAAGGGACGGCGGGGCGGGTGCGTGCACGACATGGCGCACCTACCTGGTCGTACGCGTCCTCGTTGTCGTACCCGCAAGCCGCCAGCCCCCAGGTCGCATCCACCAGCTGCGAGGGGGTTAGTCGGTCCAGGCGGCCGGGGCCAGCCAGGGCGGCCCACGATGCGTCCAGGAAGCGCACCCGCTCGGGGCCCAGGGCGACCTCCGCCGCCGCCGGCGCCGCCGCCGGCGCGCCGTAGCGCTGGCGGAACTGAGGCTGCGCCGCCGTCCAGGGATCCGTGGGTGGCGGGCGGCGGTCCCGCTGTGTCGCGCCACCCAGCAGCCGTAGCAGGCGGGCCGTGGTATCGGGCGGGAAACGCTCCAGGGCGGGAGCCACCAGGCCGGCCGACAGCCTGGGCGGGCAGCCGAGGGTAGGGCAGGGTGGTGGCGGCAGGGGCGGTGAAGAGAAAGTGGCGGTGGTGGAGGGTATGAGAGGCAACACGGCCAATAGCGAGGTAGGGAAGGACAGGCCCGTGCGGCCGGTGCGTCCCCAGCAGCTGCTTACGGCGCAGCAGCGCCACCCACCTGAACAGCTCCGTCATCGCTCCTTGCCGCTGCAATGATCCCAGCGCAAGCAGCGCAGCCACCGCCTGCTCGCCGCTCAGCAGCCGCTCCTGCGGGTCCCGCTGATGGCTCGGCCGCACCACCGCCGGCGCCGCGTCACCTCGCAGCTGGCCGTCAGCGCCCTGCCCCTGCCGCTCCTCCAGGGGGACCAGCCGCAGCAGCTGCTGCTCCAGCCCCGGCAGCAGCTGAGCGTTCCGGGCGTCTGCGCCCTGAAGCACCGACAGCAGTGTCAGCAGCTGCTCCGCCGACAGCTGGCCGGAGGCAACCGACGGCGCCAGACGCTGCTGCGCGCGAGACAGCAGGCGGCTGTCGTACACGCCGGCGGCGCCGCCGGCTCGGGCCAGCGACGACAGCAGCGCCACACAGGCGTCGGGCCTGTGTGTTTGAATTTTGAATTTGATTTTGATTTTTGAATTTTGGATTGCGATGGCGGGGGGCCCTTGGCGGCGGGTTGGGTGCGGCAGCAAGGAGCGATAACAAACAACAGCACAGGGAATGAGTAACTGAAACCTGGGTGGCAGTTGGGTGACAGTTGGGAGAGGTGCGGGAATGAATGCCGTACCTGAGCCCCCCCACTCGCTCCCTAGCCACCTCCACCAGCCGCTGGTGCGTCTGCTCTCCGTACTTGTCGTACAATAAGCCGCCCGGAGCGCAGTACGGCGCCAGCGCCTCAGCCGCCTGTACGAGCTCAACCGCTGTTAGGTGCTGCGCGCCGTCTACGACGACCTGCGGAGGTTGCGGAGGTTGCAGCGGCAGGTGGTATGGGCTCTGTTGAACCCCGTGGAGTGTGGAATAGGGGCGGGCTGGGTGGCTCAGGCGGGGCTGCAAGGAAGGACGCCTGCTGCGGTACTGAGGGAACATGCGAGTGAGGGAGCTGCGGCCTAAGGTGCGGTGCGGGGGACAGTGGAATGCGCGGCGCTCCGTCGATGCCCCTCCCTGCCGCCTGCACCTGCGCCACTCGCTGAGCCAACTGCAGCGCAGCGCTGTCGCCACCGCCGCCGCCGCCGCCGCCGCCACCTCCGCCGCCGCTGCCGCCGCCATACCCCAGCACCGAGCTGGCCCACAGCACCTTTATCAGGCAGCGCCGCGGCATGCCCCCCGCCGCGTCCCACTCCAGACTGCGCCTTAGCGCCGCCCCCATGAGCTCCGGCTCCAGAACCCCCTGCTTCGCGAACGCCCACACCGCGTTGGCTAGTTCGTGAGGTCGCAGCTTCACCCGCTGCACCTGCTGCTGCCGCTGCTGCTGCTGCTCCTGCCGCTGCACATGCACCTGCCGCCGCTGCTGCCGTTGCAGTGGTCGCTGACCCAGCTCACACTGCCTGTCACGGTCTACACTCGCCGCAAGCGCAGCCAAGCCGACGGCGTCGGTGGCCGTTGTACTGGTGGCGGTTTCGGCGGTTGGGTCGTTGTCGGTCATACCCTGCACCAGAGCTGCCGCGGTACGGGGCCCAAAGAGCTCCAGGGAGGGCAGCCCCAGGCAGCCCGCCGCCCAGACCGTGACCGCCAGGCTGCGTACATTGTTCGAAGAAGCGTCGGCAGAGACCGTGTAGCCCACAGCGTCCATCAGGTCGCCGTCTCTGTGACCCAGCCGGGCGAGTGCGCACAGCAGCTGGGAGATCTGGTCGGGCCTCAGGGCGGGCAGCTGTCGCCGGGCGGCGTCGGTGAGGGGCTGTAGGGAGGGCGCGGGGAGCGGAGGACCGGAGGAAGCGGGCGGTCGGGGCGGAGGGGCGCGGGGACCGGCTGCAGGCACCAACTACTGACAGTCGCAAGGGAGAAAAAACACGTTTCCCCCAGCCCCCAGGCCTTCCGCTCACCTGCAGCACAGCCCGCTCCCTCAGCCCCAGCCCCGCAGCTGCTGCCGCCAGCTGAACCAGCTGACCGCCGCTGAAGCCGCCGCTGCGGGCCCGGGCCGCCAGCTCCCGACCCAGCCCCGCCAGCAGCCGCCCCTCCGCGTCGTCTCCACTTCCCGCCCCTTCCTCACTGGACGAGCCCCCGAGCGAGCCCCCGAGCGAGCCCCCAAAACCACGAGCCGCCGCCCCGCCGCTGCCGTCGTGGACGCTGACGTCGTCGCCGTCATCGTCGCCGCCGCCGCGCCGCATCTCGCCGCCGTCCCGCCGCCGCTGCCGCCGTCGGCGTTGCGGGTCCAATGAGCCGGGCTCTCCATCCAGATCCAGATCCACCGCACCCGAACCCAAACACGCTTGTAGTTCCAGATCCACCAACGCCCGCGATAGTCGTACGAGCTCCTCACCAGGCAGCTGCTGCAGCGCGTGCGGCGCCGCCAGGCCGCCGCACACGTCACTCCAGGGAATGTACGAGTGGGCCGCGGGGCGCAGCTCGGCGGCGGCGATGACGACCGCCGCCAGGTCGGCCGGCTCCAGGGAGTGCCGCTGGGCCATCAGCGGAGGCATCAGGTCGGCCAGCAGCCGAGGCTCTCGGAGGCTCAGGCGGCCCATGGACGCAAACACGCGCGCGGCTAGGGAAGCGGCTGGCGGCGCCGTCGGCGGCGGCTGCGGTGCGGCGGTGCCGTCGGCGGAGGGCAGCAGCGCCGCCCCCCGGTCCCGCAGTAGCACCGCCGCCACCAGCGGAACCGCGGGGTGCGGCGGATTGGGTGCAGCGGCGCCGTGGAGGCTTCCGACAGCAGCAGCGGCCTCTTCGCCGGCGGCGGCGCCGCCGCTGCCGCCGCGCCGACCGCCACCGCCGCCGCGAGTGGGGTCGGCGGGGAGGCGGGAGCACCGACCCAACAGCCACGTCAGCTTGCTGCAGGAGTCCAGCAGCAGCACCAGCGCGGCCGGTTCCATGCTGATGTACGACGGCTCCAGCTGGCGGAACAGTCCGGCCACCAGGCGGCGGCGGCGCCAGGGGTCATCCTTGCCGCCGCCGCCACCGCCGCTGCCGCCGCCGCCAGGGTCAGGTCGCTGTGGATCCAGATCCAAATCCAGATCCAGATCCCGCCGATGCGGTGGCGGCGGACGCGGCAGGGCCGCCAGCCGCAGCAACGACTCCCGGGTCACGCTCTCCGGCAGCGACTGCAGCCCACCGGCGGCAGGCCCCGAAACCAGCTCATCCAGGAGGCCCAGCAGGTCGTCGGCATCCGTACACGCCCGCACCTCATCCAGCAGCCCCTGCTCCTCGCCGCGGCCGCTCCCGAGAGCTGCGGACCTCTGCTCGTGCTGCTGCTGCTGCTGCTGCATGTCTTGCTGCTGTGGTAACGCCGCAGATTGCTGCTGCTGCTGCTGCTGCGGCGGCGGCGGCGATGTCGGAGCGGCTCGTTGCTCGGCCAGGGTGTCAGCCTCAGCCTCAGCCACAAGCCGTGGAAGTGCATGGGCCTGCTCAGGCTGCGGCTGCAGCTGCGGCGGAGTCCTGCGACCGCCCACGTTCGCGCCGTGGCCCTGATCTGCACGTGCCGCCACCGCCGGCGCCGTCTCGCCAGCGGCTGGCGGCGCCACACCATGGATGCCTACGTGGCACAAGCTCCGCAGGGGTTGGTGGTGAAGAGGAGGAGTTGTTGTTGTTGCTGTCCTGCCTGTCCTGCTCTCTGTGGTCCCCACCAGTAAGGATTGCGGGCAGGCGGCAGGGTGGGTCATCGTGGCGGATGGAATGGGGGCGGTGACGGCGGCACCGACGGCGGCAGCGGCGTGTTCCGAGGTTGAAGCTGCGGGGTGGCTATTGCTCCTGTCCTGCTTTTTTTTGGCCACGCTGGTGGTCACGTCGCGATTTCCTGCTGCTCTCTGTGTCCGGATGGCGGGTCGATCGGTCGCGTCGATGCTGCTGCCGCTGCACCACCGCGCCGACGCCATGTGCGTGAGCGCATTCGGTATCGTAGATTGACAGGCATGTGGAACCAAGGTCGCGTGAAGCAACGCCAAGGCGCGTCGGCGAAGGGGTTGGACGCTCATGGTGTGCTGTACCTAGCGTACGCATAATAGGAATTACTTAATTTGTATCATTCACTTCTGACCATCTTCATTGGTAAATAGCTCAGGTTGGCCTCGCTGCGGACTTGCATTTACGCTCATGCTCGTCCAACCCTTCTGTACAATGTTCACGCCAATTGAGCAACCTGTTAGACCGAATTAACCTAGCATACATTATTTAACGAAGATCTGTCCTGATCGCTCTCATTACCTGTGCTTGGCTACACGTCCGGCGCGACCAAGCGTAGGTTGCAAAGCTCTGTCCCGATCTGCATCGTTGTTGAACTGACTAACGCTGACACATTTCCTGCTGATGCCTTCTGACGTCTTTGCATGATGCAGACCTCCAACTGCGGGAACCACACAGCGGCGCCAAAAATGCGGAGACAGAAGCTCGGCAACTCCGATCTGGAGGTGCCCATCGTCTGCCTGGGCACGATGACCTGGGGCGAACAGGTGAACCCGGCTGCCGCTCGCTCCCCAAGTCCCAACCTCCATCCCATCCGTACCCTACCCTACCGTTGTCCGACCCCGGCCTTCACCTAAATCGGGCCCGGCAGACTGATCCTGATACTCATGTTTTCTCGATCCGCACCCCCTCCCGGCTCTTATCTTGCCGCTCCGCGCCCGCTCCCGCTCCCCCGCCCGCTCCCGCACCCGTGCCCGCTCCAGAACACGGAGGAGGAAGCCTTTGCGCAGCTGGACTTCGCTCTGGAGGCCGGAGTGGACTTCATCGACACCGCCGAGCTGTGGGTCCCGGGGCGGTTCAAGGGACCCCTGGGCCGGCACTGAGTGCCCCGGGCGGGGCACCTGCACCTCAGACGCGCGGGAGCGGAGGCGGTGGGAGGCAGGGGGGGACTCGGAAACGGGTCGCAACGCCTTCCAACTGTCAACGGCTAACTGCCAGCTCCCGGATGGCACGATTGGGGGCGTCCTGAATGACGTGTTCGTCGTGATGAGGGTGCAACACCGCCGCCACCGCCGCCGCCGCCACCGCCGCCACCGCCGCCGCCGCAGGTACCCAGTGCCTCCGCGGGCCGAGACGGTTGGTCGTACCGAGACGTACATCGGCAACTGGCTCAAGGCGCGGGGGTGCCGGAACAAGGTGCGTGTGGCTACTGCTGCTGCTGCTGCCTCCGCCAATTGGCTGGTCAGGCCCAAGAAGCGAGCCCGGGGTGTGATGCTGCTTAGCGTCTGGGGTGCAAGCTCCAGACGGTTACAAGAAAAGACTGGTCACGAAAAAGGATCGGTGCAAAGACGCCTCGGAGAGTGGGGTTCGGGGTGGTGAGTGTGAACGCGGGCCCGGGGCCAGCGTAGTGGCCTGCGGGCGGGGGGCCCAACGAGGTAAGGGTGCGGTGTGATGGGTGGCTGCATCTCCCTCCACGGGACTGCGCTCTCCTCGCCCCCAACACCTGTCGACCAAACCCCGCCCCACCCACCGTGACGCCCCTCTCCCCCCCCTCCCCCCATCCTGTCGTTTTCGTGTCAACGGTTTTCACGTCCCCCCGCCCCCCCCCGCTCATGCGCTGCTAGGTCATCATCGCAACCAAGGTCGCGGCGCCGCTGCCTGGGGTGGACCGCAGCTGGGTCGTGGCCAACCGGTGAGCGACCCGTGGGTCAGTGCCCGACCGTCCGCGGCCACTCACTCCGCGCGACGCATCATCGACCGGACAGCCGCGTACTTAAACCCTGCCCTTGAACCCTAATCCAAAACCCTACTTAAAACCCGAAACCTGAATCTGGACCGGAACCTAAACCCACACCTGCGTACTCCGCTGGCAGGCCCCAGCGCTCCTCCTTCCGCACCGCCGCCCGTCCAACAAAACACACACGCACCTGGCACCCCCCCCCCGCCACAGGTCCGTCCCCCCCGGCCCCGCCACTCAGCCCGAGCTGGATGAGGACTCCATCCGTTCCGCCCTGGAGGCCTCCCTGCGGCGCCTGCAGACCGACTACGTGGACCTCTACCAGATACACTGGTGGGGCGGGTGCTGGCGTGTGGTCGCTGATCCCCGACCAGCCGCGGAACCTGGCAGGACTGGTGGGGCGGTGGAGTGGTCGTGTGTGAGCACGGAGGAGGCGGGGAGGAGGTGTGCGCTGACACCACACCATGCCACAGACACCCATCCCCCGCCGTCCCGCCCCAATCCCCCCCCTTCGCCGCACCCCGCCCTGCCTCAGGCCCGCCCGCTACGTGCCGCTTTGGGGTAACCGGCAGTACCGGAAGGAGCTGGAGCGGCCCAGCGTCAGCTTCGACGACCAGGCGAGGGGGGAGGGGCGAGAGGCGGGAGAGGGGCGGGAGGTGCGGCAAGGCGGGAGAGGGGCGGGAGAGGGGCGGGAGAGTCATCAGGTGGCGCGTGGGCGCGGTGACCCGGGGGTGCGCTGTTGAAGCCGCCGGAACAATTGACGAACACATGCAGGGTTGTACGAGCACACGTGGGTCATTTTACCTTCACCCGCTTACCGACACACACACACACTGGCGGCCGCCTGCTTTTATCTGCTGGTTGCGAACGGACTTGAACGGGGGTTCTCGCGGGCGAGGTGTGCTAACCGGATGCCGTCGTGCATCGCCGTGTGCTGTGTAATCGGCCGGACTGCACGCGCCGCAGGTCCGGGTGATGGGGGCGCTGATCCAGGAGGGCAAAGTCCGCCACTGGGGCTTGTCCAACGAAACGTGCTACGGTGAGCTGCTGCGCGCCGGTGGGGTGGCATGCTGGAACCCCCTCCCCCGCACACACACGCCCACATTTATAAAACTCAGCATTTATAAAACTCAGCATTTATAAAACACACGCCCACACACGCCCACACACGCCCACACACACACACGCACCCACACACCCACACACACACCCACACACACACCCACACGCACCCCCCCTTCTCTTATACGGTTTTTTCGGGCATCCACGGGTCTTCCTCGAACCCCCCCCCCCACACACGCACACACACCATCCGTGTGTTCGCGGCTCAGCTCAGCATACTTAAAACACCATCCGGTTTGTTTCTCCTCACACCGCAGGCGTGAGTCAGATGTGCGAGGCGGCCAAGAGGCTGGGGGTGCCGCCGCCTGTTTCCATCCAGAACGATTTCGCGCCCGTGTACCGCCACTTCGAGGAGGAGCTCGCGGAGGTGTGCGCACCCAGCGCATACAACGTGGGGTGCGTGGGCGAGGTGGCGGGAGGGGTTGAGAGGAGACCCGTGGGTCGGCACTTCGAGAGGAGTACAACCTGGGCGGAAAACTGGAGGTTCTGGACAGTCGTTTGTGTGTCTGTATTATGTGGGTGGCAGAGTGGAGCGGGCTGGAGACTTGGTTTTCCTACAACGTGGGAGATGCCCAAAGCCGCAGCGCGCCAAGGTACACGTCTGCCTTGTTTCTTTTTGGATAAACACACGCGTCGTCGTCGCCCATACACACACGCGTCGTCGTCACCCATACACACACGCGTCGTCGTCACCCATACACAC
Source organism: Yamagishiella unicocca (assembly GCA_003116995.1). Taxonomy (NCBI): domain Eukaryota; kingdom Viridiplantae; phylum Chlorophyta; class Chlorophyceae; order Chlamydomonadales; family Volvocaceae; genus Yamagishiella; species Yamagishiella unicocca. The sequence goes on from BDSL01000004.1 coordinate 1,750,191, forward strand.
ACGCGTCGTCGTCACCCATACACACACGCGTCGTCGTCACCCATACACACACGCGTCACCCCCCCTCCCGGCACCCCCCGCAGGCTGCTTGCGTACGGCGTGCTGGCTGGTGGTACCCTTAGCGGCAAGTACATGGACCCTGCGACGATGGAGAAGGGGCGTCACAAGGACTTCCCGAGTGAGTGAAGGGCCGGAGTGAGGCATTGTGGGGTGGGCGGCGGCACGTGAGCTGTGTTTTCTGCGTGGCCGCCGGCACACGCCGCTCGGGTTACACCCCCCTGGGCCACAGCGCCCCTCCCCTCCCCTGACAAATACACACAGCCGGTAGCCACCGAGCGTGTGTATCACGACTCGCCAGTCCCGCGCCCCTCCCCATCGTCGTAGCCCCCTCCCCTCCCCTCCACTTCCCTGTCCCGTCGCGTAAAACGGTTTTTACAACCCCTCCCCTTCCCACCCGGGCCTTATCGCCACTTCCCAATCATCCGGAGCCGCCTCAGCTCCCGCCCCACAACCACCACCCGGCCCTCCCGCTGCCGCTCCCTCCTGACCCTCCCTCCCCTCCTCCCGCTGCCGCTCGAACCCCTCCTCCCGCTGCCGCTCCCTCCTGACCCTCCCTCCCCTCCTCCCGACGCTCCCTCCCGACCCTCCCGACCCTCCCTCCCGTTGCCCTTCCCCCAATGCCGCTCCCTCCCAGAATTCCAGCCGCGCTACCACCAACCCGCCACCCTGGCGGCGGCAGCAGAGTACGCCGCACTGGCTAAACGTGTGGGCATGAGCCCCGCAACCCTGGCTCAGGCGTGGGCGGCCAGTCGATGGTACATGGCGTCCGTCATCATCGGGGCCACCAGCTTGGAGCAGCTGCGGGAGAACATTGAGGCGTGCCAGGTGGGCCTCCAGGGAGGGGCGGCGGAGGGCGGCAAACGGCGAGGGGTGGGGTGGGGGCCGTGCGCGTGGGGAACTTGGGTGTGCGACGATGTGGGTCGGCAGGGGAGGGGGCTTTGTGTTCCAGTTAATGTTGCGGGGGGATCTTGCATGGGGTGCTGGTGGTTTCGGAAAATGCTGGGGGAGGTGGGGGGAGATGGGGGGGTTGCTGGCATGGATAGGGCTTCAGTGCTATGGCAAGTCGGATGGAGGGAAAGGGAGGTTGCAAGGAGCAACATAAGGGGCGCGAAGAATATGGGAGAGGAAGTTCTGCGCTTCCTCGGGTTGATAAATATAGCTCGTAAGCAAGCTAAACGCCGTATATGACGGGGAGACCAACGGACTCACAATATGCTAACGTGGGGACGCGACCGCCGCAGACGGGTGTGAGCAGGGTGTTAAGGTCAATGTGCAGAAAATGATATGCGGGTAAAGCAAGCGTTGCATCACTGCATACGGCTTTGTTCCCTCGATGGGTAAACTTGTGGCTGAATAGTTGATTGTAGTATGCGACTGGGTACGTCAGAGCGCTTCGACATGGCCGAGTTCCTTTCCTTCGACCTCGTTGCATGTCAGATCGCTACTCCACACGTAGCCTCCTTTACATCTTGCGCATTTCCTTCGGTTGAGGGCGTCACCTCCATGTTTCGTCGCTTCAATGTTTCGCAAATTATGGGTACTTCGGTACTCTGACAGACACAAAAACCTGACCGCGGTGGGCGATTTTGGTCGGACATAGCACTATGATGGATAAATGGCGTCGATAATGAGATTGTTTGCTGGATATAGCATAATGCGGAAATAATTTACCTCAAATATTCCTGAAAAACTTGATTGCTTGCGAAGGCCGGGGCCGTTTCCCGACCACTGTATTGAAAAGATACGTCCCTGAATTAAGGTAGCATGAAATTTGTCATTAGAATTCGAAGGGCGTGTTGCAACGGAAAATCCTGCATGGCGTTTTTGAACAAACCGGGATACACTTTATCCAACGTTATGTACTATAGCCGTTTAACTGCCTAACACCAAAGACAGGGGTTGTCGTGACCTAAGGAGCGGCATGCTGGAGTCAGCAAAACGGTGACTGCGATGGGCCTTACACTACTGCAGAACGATGGGCTTTACACTACTGCAGGAGCTGGAGACGCTCTCGCGACAGCACACGAAACAAAAACGGACCAGCGCCCTCTGGCGCGGTCCGTGCTAAAGCACGGAGAGGCGCCCGAAAGCGCGGGAAAAACCGAGCGCTCGAAAGCGCAGTCCAGCGCGGCCACACCGGCACGGCCGAAGACACCTAACACGCGGCACGAAGACACCTAACACGCTGCGCCCGAAGCGCCTTGACAATCCCCCAAAAGGTTAAACCCAAAGAAACGTGCCAGCGGCACGGCACACCTCCTCCACCGGGTATCATCATGACCCACGGGAAACACCCGGCGCGCTCGGGGCCATCTTAACTTCTTATGACCGTGCTAGTAACGCTGAAAGTCCGCGCTTATCATCGCTGTTAGGGCGCCTGCTCCGCTGTCCAAAGCTGCTGTCACTCCCAGGCGGAACCGACCTGGTTGGCGGGGGTCGACGCGGGAATGCTAGGGCGGGCGGGGGGAAGTAGAGAGCAAGAATAGCTCCAATAGTGAAGGCAGAATGCTGAACTATTGAGCCAGCAACGATTAAGTACTAAACAGACTCGGTGGCCGGGTCAGTGAGGCAAGCCGTACGTCTGCCGTACATAATCTAACTTAGAAGCTGTAGTCGCTTCTCTCCTGCCGCATTTAAGTACAAATACGACAGGACCAGGGGTATGCATTGTGGAGGCCAACGGCACTGAGTTCCTCCTCAATCGCCAAAGTGCCTGCCCGGAAGGCGATCTCCACACCGATCACAGACGCGGGTATAACGGATCCCCCCAGCGCCGCTTTCCTGCCTGCTGCCACTTCAGCCCTTAAATTCGTTCTCTCCGTCTTCAAACCTTCAATGGCAGATCGAGACCAAGTCTCACCTCGCTCGACGAGTGCCACCGCGATCCGCATTCGCATCTCGCTCCCCATTTGCAGTCGCCCCTCATCCTCCATTGACGCCCGCGCGAGCCCCCCCCCGGGCTCCTGTGTCGTGTGAACGGGTTTCATCGCCCCCTCCCCGCCCCTCCCCACCGCGGGCTACGCAGGTCGTCCTGGACTCAAGCACGTTGCAGGAAATGGATGCCATTCACTTGCGTCACCGAAACACAAATGACCTGGACTGAGGAGGTTACCATTGGTTTGGACGGCCTGCACCAAGCTGTGATAGAGGGTGTTCAGGCGGGGGAGGGCGTCGGAGAGGACGTGAGCGCGAGGCCTCGTTCCCTCGAAGGTTGATACAGCGGCTGGCGGGTTGTGGTACCGCTAACGACGAGGTGTGACCGGCTGGTACAGCGGCTGGGGAATTGCGATGACGCCACTGATGCGGGGTGGTCTTCTACTTAGGGAAGCGAACCGAGAAATGGACAGCAAAAAGTATGCATCGTATGCATCGTGGCTTGTAACAGTGCGCGCAAACCAAAAGGGGACGTTCATAGGCGAGCGGGCTCAGTGTAACCATCCGCATTTATTAGTGACTATGAGTGGTATGCGGATTGGCGTGCATGCAGGTATGTATAGCCTTTCATTCTCCAAACATTCTCCATGCAGGCGCGGACTGCGGACCTCGGGGATTTGTTGGCGAGTGAATGATCATGTGTCTGTTATGCGTCTGTTACAACAGGTTGTATAAAGTCTTCGTCGTTAAGTACTGTCAAGTGTGCGTGAAACGACTCACGTATGCATACGTGCAAACACAATCATCGCGGATCTCCCTTAGCATAGCAACCTGCAACGCCACGAAGTTATTGCACGTCGAAGTTTTGGCAACTGATGCCGGTGAGGACGCAACCCCAGCAATGTCCGGCCAGATCACCCATGTCATTCGACTCCCTGCTGCTCACGGCAAAACAAACATGCCAACGCCTGCAACACAACCTCTCAAGCAGAAGTCAACAACCAGCTCGTCCGATGCTTTGTACGACACTCCTAGGTGCCCTGCTAGGGCATACATTCTCCGCCCAGTTACGAGGTCCGTAGCTCACGTTTGGCGACAATGCAGATCAATATCCCTAAGCCAAATCAATATGATGGCAAGAATTGGAAAGAACAGTAGGAAGAAAGAAATGCGAACCAACTGAAAACTATCTGCAGCAGATAATTGGTAGATCATCCCCCCGTGAAAGCACTATCCATTCAGCCCAGACTGGAAGGCGCAACAGACGCATGCAACTCTGTCGACACACCATTTTGAGCACCGCACTACGGTTAAGTTCCAGTTAAGAACCTTCGGTTTAATCCAATACCCTCGGACTCATAACATGGGACCGTTACAACAACAACCCTCGGACTCACAAAACGCTGACCGCAAATATCCGCATTGGCCACAATTTCCGCAAACCAGGTGCCTGACACTTTCGTCGCATAGAACTCCACACTTCATCCAACGTTCTGACGCCGCCTGTTACCGCGCCGCTTGGTGCGCCTGGATGTCAACGGCGGGCTGCTAGGAGGGGGGGTAAGCAGCGGGTTGGGCGTTGGTGTTGGCGTTGCCACTGGGGGCGGCACCGGGGTCGGTGTTGCTGCTTGGGTCGGCACCGGCGTTGGCGTTGCCACCGGGGCCAGTACTGGCGTAGGTGTTGCCGCTGAGGTCGGCACCGGTGTTGGTGTTGCCACCGGGGCCGGCACCGGCGTTGGTGTTGCTGCTTGGGTCGGCACCGGCGTCGGCGTTGCCACCGGGGCCGGTACTGGTGTAGGTGTTGCTGCTGGGGTCAGAACCGGCGTTGGTGTTGCCACCGGGGCCGGTACTGGTGTAGGTGTTGCTGCTGGGGTCGGCACCGGTGTTGGTGTTGCCACCGGGGCCGGCACCGAAGTTGGTGTTGCTGCTGGGGTCGGCACCGGCGTCGGCGTTGCCACCGGGGCCGGTACTGGTGTAGGTGTTGCTGCTGGGGTCAGAACCGGCGTTGGTGTTGCCACCGGGGCCGGTACTGGTGTAGGCGTTGCTGCTGGGGTCAGAACCGGCGTTGGTGTTGCCACCGGGGTCGGCACCGGCGTGGGTGTTGCCACCGGGGCCGGCACCGGCGTTGGTGTTGCCACTGGGGCCGGAACTGGAGTTGGTACAGGCACTGGGGTTGGCACCTGCGTGGGTGTTGCCACCGGGGCCGGCACCGGCGTTGGTGTTGCCACCGGGGCCGGCGTTGGTGTTGCCACCGGGGCCGGAACTGGAGTTGGTACACGCACTGGGGTCGGCACCGGCGTTGCCACCGGGGCCGGCACTGGAGTCGGTACAGGCACCGGCGTCGGTGTTGCCACCGGGGCCGGAACTGGAGTTGGTACAGGCACCGGGGTCGGCACCGGCGTTGGTGTTGCCACTGGGGCCGGCACTGGAGTCGGTACAGGCACCGGCGTCGGTGTTGCCACCGGGGCCGGCACTGAAGCTGGTACAGGCACCGGGGTCGGCACCGGCGTTGGTGTTGCCACCGGGGCCGGCACTGGAGTTGGTACAGGCACCGGCGTTGGTGTTGCCACCGGGGCCGGCACTGGAGCTGGTGCAGGCACCGGGGTCGGCACCGGTGTTGGTGTTGCCACCGGGGCCGGCACTGGAGTTGGTACAGGCACCGGCGTCGGTGTTGCCACCGGGGCCGGTACTGGAGCTGGTACAGGCACCGGGGTCGGCACCGGCGTTGGTGTTGCCACCGGGGCTGGCACTGGAGTCGGTACAGGCACCGGTGTTGGTGTTGCCACCGGGGCCGGCACTGGAGTCGGTACAGGCACCGGGGTCGGCACCGGCGTTGGTGTTGCCACCGGGGCCGGCACTGGAGTCGGTACAGGCACCGGCGCCGGCACCGGTGTTGGTGTTGCCACCGGGGCCGGCACTGGAGTTGGTACAGGCACTGGAGTCGGCGTCGGCGCCAGGGTGGGACTCAAAGCGGGCGTCGGCGAAGGCACCGGAGTGGGAGTTGGTGTGCGAGCGGGTGTTGGGGCCGGGGTCGGAGTTGGCGTAGGGATAGGCGTCGGACGGGGAGCCGGCGTCGGCGTTGGCGTCGACACAGGCGTTGGTACTGGTGCAGGCGCAGGAGAAGGCACCGGGATTGGCACTGACGTGGGTACCGGGGTTGGCAGCGGCACTGGCGCTGGCGTAGGCGTCGGAACCGTCGCAGGTGTCGGGGTCGGCACAGGCGTCGGAACCGGGGTCGGCACCGGTGTCGGAGTTGGAGTAGCCACCGGGCTGGGGGGGGTGGCGGTCGCAGGGCTGGGGGGGGTGGCGGTCGCAGGGCTGGGGGGGTTGGCGGTCGCAGGGCTGGGGGGGTGGCGGTCGCAGGGCTGGGGGGGTGGCGGTCGCAGGGCTGGGGGGGGTGGCGGTCGCAGGGCTGGGGGGGGTGGCGGTCGCAGGGCTGGGAGGCGTCATGGGCAGGATCCTGGGAGGTGGACTGCGCCGGGGGCTGGGAGGCGACCTTGGCGGTGCTCGGGGAGGAGGGCTAGGGCGGGGGTTGGGCGGGGACTTCGGAGGAGGTCTGGGTGGCGGGCTAGGGCGGGGGCTGGGAGGCATCTTGGGCGGCGGGCTGGGCGGCGGGCTGCTCCTAGGGCTGGGGGGCAGCTTGGGTACCCTTGGAGACGGAGGTGGCACCCCCGGCGGGGCAGGCGGTACGGGAGGCAGAGGGTTGGCTGGCCGCGAAGGGCTGCTGGGCAGCGCTGGCGGTGGGTTGGGTGACGATGGAATGGTTGTGTTGTCAAAGCCGGGGTAGAAGGGCGGGCTGGGCGGCCGGCTGGGCGGGCTGGGAGGCTGCGGCAGCCTGATAATGCCCACCGGGCAGCACTCGTAGTTGTTGACCTTCTTGTCGTACAGCGAGTACTCTACGAAGTTTTTGTTGAACGACAGCATGGGCATTGACCAGCAGGGCGGCCGCAAGTTGTAACAGATGGTCACTCCCTTGGCTGCCTGCGTTCCGTTGAGCCATTTCACAAGCGGTGTGACCTTCATGATATCGAAACCCTGATGCAGCTCCCAGTAAACGGACGACACCGTCACGGTTCCGACAGAATTTGTGATGGTCACGTTCTGGACGGATCCTCGGCATCCAAGGGCTGCGGGACGGGAAGAACGGGCATGAATGTTTTAGTTTTCAACAGTAGAGAAATTGGAACATGGCTTGAAGACTTGGTATGGTTCAAATATCGGGATTGTTGCTCGGCGTATGTACATTGTTTTACAGGTCATAAGGAGACGGAGCACTGGTGACAACTACGTGATTGCGCGGGCAACCGCGGGCTCTGCTGGCGCTGCACACGTGCCACCAGTGAAGCGGCAGACCAATTCCGCAACGCGGAGGATTTGAAAGAGGCAGAGGCGATATGATGATGACATGAAACCCCTCACGGCCGGCTTCAGACGAGCAGCAGCGCATGTGTAGAAAAAAACCTTGGCAACTCACATGCCTTTAAGTATGCGCTTTTCATAGTTTAAAGCTTTCTTACCTGGAAATAGCTTTAGCTTATTAATGTAAGCTGTTTCGCTGCAGCATCGGAAGTTACCCGACGTGCAATTAAGTGAAACGTCAATCGTCAAGCAGAACGTTGAAGCTTTCTTTGCTGCATCCTCGACGTAGCTTGCGTATGACGCGGAGTAAGGGCTATACTTCGGGTTCTGCACACATCCCTCAAACTGCGGATGACAAGGAGGTGCACAGGTATGACAGCACAAGGATTAGTGAACAGAAGAAACACTATGCCGTCTATTATCATACCATCGAAGCCAGGAAAATCCATGGACAAGCCGGCAGGACAGCCGCCCACTTGATGGTGCCGAGCGCGGGAAGTGACGAGTTGACATAGCGCAAAATACATTCGGATGCACGGATCCGATTGTCCCTCGCATGAATGATAAGGGACTGACTTACCGGGAACTTCGTGCCGGCGAGATAGCTAGCTTTTGCGAATGTGACGAAGCAAATGGCGAGCGCGACGGTCAGCGCTGTGTGGGACCTGCAGGCAAGAGTAAGGCTCATATCAAACCTCCAACCTATGCTTACTTACACATAGCATCAGCCTGCAGTCATCGCGGTTCTTACCAGCACTTGCTACGGACCATTTTCCGCAAGAGGTTTCCTGCAGTTCCAGGTATGCTTGTCTTCGCAAACGATGCAAATAATCACAGATGCTTGTTCAGTTTACTGAACCACGGTGTTCTGGTTCAACAGCTTCAGGCTTTCAGGCACATAGAAAGAATTCGTAACTAGGAATTGTGAAGTAAGTTCTGCTTAATATAACTTATTCGCCTTAAGTCTAAATCCGTATATCGAATTCCGCAAATGTAAGACAAGTTGAGTGAGATGCCGGTTATGTGTGACAACTCATCGCCTTTGGATCCATCGACGGGTTCGTTCATTTATGCGCTGAAATGCTGACATATCTTTTCTGTAGCATGAGCATGCACTGGAAGCTAGCAGAAAGTATGGAGTAGATTGGGGGTTTGGGAAGCTGCCGCGATGCTTAGGTAATCCCTCGCCCGCGTCGCGACTGCTACCTCCTGAGGATTACATGGCCATCATGTCGAGAATCATTCGTTAACACAAATTCCTCAATATCAATCTCCAGAATCCCAGTCTCCGGAATGTATTCAACGGGTTTGTACTGTAAAGTATTCCGATCTCAGCAACGCCTTTTGAGCGCCGGCAATACTTGCAAGAGCATCAATGCAATTTAATAAAATCATTCGTTCCGAGTGGTTGACAACCGCAGGAAGTGATCCTGTAAAGCTTGTCATTACCTGTCATTACAGCAGTTCACCCCAACCCCCCCAATTGGGAACGCCTGGTTGCAAGAACGTAATCCACGCAATCCTGCATTCTTGCAAGCAGACTATGACCGGTATGGGAGCGTGAAAGCTGCTGTTTCTATGTCCAATTGATACGCAGTAGTTGGCTTTCTAAGACAAACTTTTCCCGCGCAGCCGGACGCCCCCATGGGACTTCGAGCCGCAGCAAAATCGCGAAGCCAAGGCACTCGAAAGGACTGGTTTATTAAAGTAACTGCGTTTAGGAACCAAATGCCGCTGGACCATAAGTTACTGTTACATTCCTTGCGTTGTTGACGTTATGTCACAATGTCATCTGGTCACATCGACTGCGTTCGACATGGTAGCAAATTTACATATTGTCATTTGGCGTCGCAATGCTCCGCTCGGCTTTTTCGCTCGGTAACCTCCATAGCTGGAGTTTAGCATTGCCCCTCATTGCCCTACCGCATTGTCGCAGAGTAAATCCATCAAAGCTATACTCATATACACATATGCGTTTGTGACGGACCTTTACACACTTTTCCGACAATGTCCATGCATCGCAGCTTCCAAGGCTTCCATACAACAGGTGCCTTGCATGCTGTCAAAACTCGTCAAAACTCCACCCCAGGACCGGTAACAGCGTATCACCTCACCCCTTCGAATATCATCCTCCCATCCATACACGCGTACCATGTATTGCTCTCAGTGGCAGCACTGACCACATTGGAATAAGGGTTTCTGCTCAAATTGCGGTCTCTGGTAGGCGCGGTATAGGGCGAGCGAGGCTGCCTCCAAACGTCTACACGCGCAGCGGCCGATCCCCAAGCTGCAATCAACTACTACGGACGTTCGCACTGAAAGTAGCACAACCCTGCTGCTGTTGGTGTAATCGCTAAGACTGCACACGTTAGGAAAGGAAAATCTAGGATAACCGTTTGTTAATACCATTGAGGCTTACGCTTGTCCCTGCCAGACTTGGCTCACGAGACTTGGTTGTGTACCGATATTCGCAAATGGATCGTTGTCACAGTTGCATCGGGTGCTCGCAAGGCAGCGCAAGGCTATGAATGCGAGCCGTTTCTTATCGAAGGCTTGCGACATACGATGGGATGCACCGTTGCGCACTGCTCGCCCCTGCCCCTGCCCTTGCTCAAACATCTGCTCATCAACAAGCCTGCCATCTCAGCTTCGGGGATTGGAAGCACGGACTCATGCATCCAACGCGTCTCGATGATGCATGGAAGTTGTTGTACTTCACCGCGGCGCGCCCGGAGGTGTGTGGAGGGCTCGCCAGCAGCTGACCAATCAAAACGCGCTCCCGCTTGCCCGCCCATGGTGCGACTCTTGGGCTTTTATTCATCGATCTCGCGAGCTGCTGAAAGCTTAACAGGGCGCACGTATCTCGTACTTCAAACGATATCTGGCCTCGGCCGCGGCCTCACCTGTAGCAGTCTAGCAGCGAGACGCTCAGCTGGGAGGCGGCCCAGCCCCGATTCGGAAGTTTTAGACAAGCAGCATCATGGAATCCACGTTGCTTCGCGTGCTAATCGTCGCGGCTGCGTTTGGCCTGCCCGACGGCCGTTACGCGCCTACGCCTGCAGCTACTCGAAGCTGCCGCCCAGCCTGCCGGGCCCCCCGGGCCGCGGCTCCATCACGCTCTCCGACCGCGCCAGCCGATGACAGCATGTGGCATGATGCCACAGCGGCGTTGCGCGACATGGTACGGTTAACAAATCCTACATCATGCGGCACGGCAGGACCAAAAACAGGACAGCAGGTCCCTGGACGCATGTCAACCACGCGGCAGCGGACATGCAGTTACGGTTAATGCCTGTTAACATCGCGACCAGCGCTCCGGAGAGATAATGAGAGATCCAGATTATCAGTTTAGCAGGTTCTCGGATTACCAGATGAACATGCACGCTGTCCCATAAGAGCTTCTCCGCGCACGCACGCAAACGCGGTGTTGCTGCATTGCAAGCGCTGTGCTACAGGCGGGTCCTGCACGGAAGCTGTGACAGCACCACCACCTATCACTGGCGCCAGATACTTGACGCGCCCGGTGCAGCGATGTCGACCCGGCTGAGCCGTACCCTAGGCTGGACCCGGTATGGTGTGCAGGCGGTGCTGCCTGATTAGGTACGGCCTTGGGGCTCGCAGCAGTCATGCCCTCCGCCAACGGACCCTTCCTCTCGTGCCGGGCCCGCGCTGCGATGCGCTGTGAGTATGTGGTTGTCGGAAAGACTTGTGGGCATTGTCCGTCGCGTGACTAAGTGGTTGTCGGAAAGACTTGTGGGCATTGTCCGTCGCGAGGCAAATCGCGGCTCCTCTGAGAGCCAGAAGCCAGAGCTAGCTGGCTGGCTGCTCGCGGCCTGGTGTGAATCCGCATTTTTTTCGCGCCGACCTTACATGCACATCCCACGCGAGTTTCCATACTAGGCCACCTGACAACCACGCCGCTATATTGTCACCTAAAGCAGTGCACGGCAAGGCACCCGAGCAGCGGGCACGCTGTGCCCAGGCGTTAATAATAAGAGAGGGGCCGCGACGGGGGCTACCTTCACACCTTCATAAATCCGAACGAACGGCAGTAAGTCGGGTTAATTTTATCTGTTGGTCAGTGAATGGACGAACGGCATGCATTACGCGGCTGTTTGCACGCTTTGTCACAATCGGTCCATGCGCTCCACGCCGATCCGATATTCAAGAAATGATGCTGTATAATAATGGCAAGGAATGACGCACTCCTAGAAATTAATGGGGCTATGTTCCAGGCTCGCCTAAATTCAGTCAAAACAATACAGTCTTCTTTTACCGTCTCATTCCACGCCAACGGCTAGGATGGGACGGCTGTAGAGCCCGCCGCCTAGGGCCGCTTGCAAGATTGCGTGCCAAGCAAGAACAAGGCCCATGTGGCCCCGGGGAATGGGTTCCTGCAGCGACGTGTCACACCCCCACCCGTCTCAGAGCCGCAGGACCGCTCTAAAGGGCATTCACTTTCCGGATGTCCATGCTAAGGCGACAGCGCAATGCCCCCATCATGCAACCATGAGAACCCCTTGCAAGTCCCTCCCAGCGAATGGACGTTCTCGTGAAGCGCGCTATCGGCATCCTTCGGCATCCGGGTTACGACGCTCGCGCTCACGTAACGGCCCTGCCTTTGCGTCCGCCCCCGATGGACACGGAAGGCCGCCTTTTTGAATTCCGTAGAACGACCCACCGCCCAAATCCAGAACTACAACGCAGCTTGCTAGACAGCCAACTGCCCAACCCAGTACGACCCAATCGTCTGGACAGGCTGCTGCAGCCCGCTGGATAACCAATATTCACCACGCAAAGGAAAATAGAGGTACAACATAATGTGCTTCTTGATGCATAGATACGTCCACACACATTATCGGCGGTTTCACTTAATGATCCTCGAATCGGCACAGCCTAAAGTGCAAAGGCAACAAGCAGCCAAGCAAAGAAAGTATTATTTCAACGGCTCGCGAGCCGTGGCTTTGGGTCGTTTCGTCTCTGACAAGCCCACCATTATCGCGACGAGAACGCCCGCCACAGCCAAGCCGCACATACTCGCCTCCCCTGCTCTTCTCCCCTCCTGCCTATCCTTCCAACCTCTCGTTCAGGAGATTATGGCACGGCGTGGTGAACGATTCATCGATGCAGGCGGCAGATCGCCGACGCGCGGCCCCAGCGTGGCGCCCGCTAGGTCCTGTGGTTGCAACAATGGCGTAGGGCGAAGGGTAAAAAGCAAATCCAGTGTCAGCTGACAGAGGGCGACAACGACCAGGGTGGCCCGACTCCTTCTCGCAACAGTGAGGCTTTGCGCGCGCGGCGCATTTGGGCAAGAGCAGCACCAACGAGACTGGGAGGGTAGCGCCCTCAATGGCAGCATAGTTACGCGGATTTTGAGGACGCCCTACGAATCGGGCCGTTTATAAGGTCAGCCCGCCCCTGCCCGCCAAAGCGCCCTCCCAAGGGCGATTCGAGACAGCCCGAAGAAGGACCCCCCATTTCCCCGAATCCACGCTCCTGCCGAGAGGAGCACCGGCCGCACCCCCCATCATGCCCCATCCCAGGTTCCCGACGCGAAGCGGCTGGGACGAGCACTCACGTGAACTCGCAAATGTACGACGGCTGGACGTCGCCCGCGCCGCCCGGGCTGTACCTCCATCCGCAGGCATTGACGGTGGCACTGCACGACAGCATGTAGTACCGCACCGCCGCCCTCGACCTGTCGTACTGAAAATCGTCCGGAATGTACGACAGGCGTGTGCCGTCGGTGTTGTATCCGGGGATGGCCGCGGTCGCATCGGTCCGTATCATAAGCCCGAACCACACGTTTAAGAAAGACTTCGGGGTGAGGGTTGCCAGAATATTGGCAGCTAGGAATTGGAACTCAGCTTCGGAGCCAATGGCTGATAGATGTCCCCCGAGGGCAACGCACGTCGACTCCGCGTTGATGAAGTTGGATGGCACGTAAAACACCAGGTAGGCCGAGTCCGCATTGACAAGGATGCGCGGCACCGGGTCCAGTGTCTGCGGGGGCGATGGTGGCGGCATCCGCAGCTGCGGTGGCGGCGGCGGCGATGCGCGCAGCTGGGGCGGCGGCGGCGGCGACGCGCGCAGCTGGGGCAGCGGCGGCGGCGGCGGCGAGGGCACCCACGGCGGCGGCGGCGAGATTGCTGGCGGCGGCGGTGGAGAGCGCTTGCGCGGCGGCGGCGGCGGCGGTGACCCGCTGGTGCAGTCGATGGTCTGGGGGGGTGAAGGATGATTGGAAAGCAGGTGGGAGCGGGGGGCTTGAGAGGAACGCCCGGGGAGGGGCGAAGGGGGCTGGTGGGTGGGAAAACACATGGGCGCGCAGTCCGGATGGAAAACTTTGTGGGGCGAGGACTTCTGGCGGACACGGTGAGGGTCCGCAGTCAAGATTATGCGCGCCGCCGCCGCCCGTTCCGCCTGCCCCATACCCCTCCCGCATGCTTGCCACCATTCTCGCCACCCTATGCACAGTCCCGCCTGCCTCCACTCCACCCGTTTCTCGACTCGCATGAAACCCGCTTCCCACTGATTCCCACTGATTCACACTGAAGGCATAAAATCCGTTACAACCCCCATTCTCTCCTGTGTCCCACCCACCCACCTATCCCGCGTTAACAACCGCCATTCCACGCCCCGTCCCTTACTCATCCCCGCCGCCTCACCCGACCCTATACACCGTGCCCATTTCCCAACTCCCGGTCGCCGTCCAGCTTACCACCGGCGTTCCATCTCCAGCGCAACTGCTTGTCAGTACGGCAAAGTCGTTGCCGCAGGTGCTTAGACCCAACAGAGCCACAGCGTTGACCCTCTGGTCGATGTCACCGTACGCGTACAAGAGCGATGCCGCATCGCCCTCATTCAGAGTGATGGTCATAACCATGTTTGATGGGTCGGATATTGCGCAAACGTACGATGCCGGCGGTGGAGCGGTGTCCTGGTAGAGTGGAAGCATTACCAACGCGCCGAACAGGGTGCAGGTACCGTCGCTGAAGCCCTGGTTGGCGGCGGCGGCGCGCCGTACCGTAATGGTGACGTCACAGCCAGACGGCGGTGGCGGGGTGGATGGTAGGGTTGGGGGTGGTGGAGGCGATCGTCGCTTTGGCGGTGGGGGGCTCGGGACGCTCGACTTTGGTGGCGGTGGCCGCGGCGGCGGCGACTGAACATTGGGAGGCGGAGGAGAAGGTGGCGGCAGGGACGGCGGCGGCAGAGGCGGTGGTGGTGGCGACCTCTTAGTCTTTGTAGCTGGGGGCGGCGGCGGTGAGAGCAACGGGCTGCCTGGCGGCGGCGGCGGCGGCGGCGGTGGCGGGGACTTCCTGCCCTTCGGCGGTGGTAGCGACGGCGGCGGGAATGAAGGCGGCGGTGGGGGGGATTTCTTGGCCTTAACCGGCGGGGGCGAGGGCGGCTGTGACGGCGACGACGGCGTCAATCGACGCGGGGGCGGCTTGATGGGGAACCCCGGCTCCGAAGCCGGCATCAGCACTGTGCCGGTGGGGCAGCACTCATAGTTGTTGACCTTCTTGTCGTACAGCGCGTACTCCAGCAGCTGCGGGTTGTACGAGAAGGCGCTGACCTTCCAGCACGGCTCCTTCAGGTTGAGGCACAGGATTGCACCGTCCGCGTCGGCGCTGTTGCCCAGCCACTGCATCAGAGGCGTGATCTTGAGGATGTCGAACTTGTCATGCTCCTCCCAGTAAAACGACATCACCGTGTTGCCGTTGACCAAGGCGCTCGCGACGGAGCCGCGGCAGTTGAGGGCTGCACATACACACAGGGGTAAGAGCATAAAAAGCATAGGATAAGTAAAATTACTTTACGCGCGGGGGCAGTTAGGAGGAGTGGGTGGTCCAGCTCGTGGCGGTTGAGGCGCGGCGCGGTGCGGCAGGAAGGTGGTGCGCGCTCACGAGGGCCGACGCCTTCCACAGCCCCAAAGACACCTCTCAAACTCTCCTCCAGCTACAGTTCCATACTAAATACACATCTCCCCCTCTGTCGTCCCACCGGCTCCCCCACTACCCCGCTCCAGCCAGCGCACCAGGAAAGACCTTGAGCTTGTTGATGCTGGTGTTGCAGCAGCGGTACTTGCCTGGGATGCAAGTGGGCAGCACTCGCACCTGGATGCAGATCGTTGACGTGTTCGTGAGGTGGTTCTCACGATAGCTGTACAGTGTCGTATAGTACGGCGAGTTGCGTTGATCCTGGACGCAGTTCTCGAAGGGGAAGTCGGTGCCTGTGTAGATGCTGCCGTACACAAGGCTGGGAGCGCGCAGCAGGAGGAGGAGCAGGGCCGATGTGATAAGCGCCAGGGGCGGCCGCCGGCAGTGACTGGGCGGATCAGATGGGCGCTGCCCATGGGCGTAGCTTTTTGAGGTGGCGGTGACGGTGGCCGCGACGATGGGGGTGGTAGGAGTGGCGGCGTTGCAGGGGGCTGGCGGTGGGGGTGAAGCTGGCCCTTTGGTGGTATAGAGTTGTCGGTGGTTGGCTTGGTGGTGCCGTTGTTCAGGTCCGCTGTAGCACTGACCGAGCTGCTGCTGCTGCTGCTGCTGCTGCTGCTGCTGCTGCGGATGATATGAGCGAGGAGACGAGCTTTGCTGCGCGGCGTGCAGTGGGTGGCGGTGGCGGTCACTGGACTGCCCCCGGGGGAGCTCGAGCTGCGGCTGTGGGCCCGTTGCTCGCTGCTCCTGCGTCTCCGCCAGAGCCCGAGGCTGGTGCTGCTGGGCCTTTTGGCTACTGCTGCCGCTGCTGCCGCGGCTGATGCTGCTACTGCTGCTGCCGCTGCTGCTGCCGCGGTGGTGGTGGTTGAGCCCGTCCAAGTCGTGGCTGGGGGGCCACTGCGGCCCCACTGGATGTGCAACAGCCGCCGTCAGCGTGCAGCAGCCCAGGTGACTCTGCAGAGCCCGGGATCTGGTTGCGCAGCCGCCTTCGCTGACATTGCTTTGCTCATTGGGTGCGGACACGGGGAGGTGGCAGTTAGAAGAGTTGCAGCATCGGTCGCTGCGGGAGTCACCGACGTCTTGGCCGTGGCTGCTTTTTGGCGCGTCAAGGCAGGTGCCGCCGTCCCCGAGGCAGGCGGCACCATCACCCATGCCGCTGTCGCTGTCGCCGCCTCCCCCTGCGCTGCTCCCCCAGCTGCGCAGAGGCCGAAGCACAAGCGGTCCTGTACCGCATGCAGTTGAATTGCAGACCAACAGCGCGAATTCGAGGTGGGCTGACCGACAGGCTTCCGCCCCGCACTCGCCATCGCATACGCGGCCGCTGTTGGACGTGCCGCGGCAGCAAGCCTCGTCGTTTCCACCTTCGAAGGTTAGATCCAAAGTGCGCAGCGCGAGTCGACTACGGCAGTGTCCATGAAAGCTGGGCGCCGACCCAGAGAGCGACGTTCCTACCATGTCTCCTATGCCAAACAGGAGACGCCGGTATCACACACAAGGACTAGACAGTTATCTCGGATAAGTAGCGTGGCAAGGTGGGGCCTGCTGGGGAGACGTAGAGGTCCTTGGCTCCCCGCTGGTTGGTACGTTGGTTGGTCGGTTACCAACTTGACCCGGGCCGGCCAGAAAGATGGGATTCGCGCAATTGCGTTGCTTTCATGTTGATGTCGTGAAAGTATTTATTATCAAGGCTGGTAAGCTGCTGTAAAGCTCTTGGGCCGCGCCGAGTTGGATGGAGGCGCCTCTCACAGCAGCAATCCACAATGTAGACAGTGGATCAATACCAATCTGTAAATTTATAAAGGGTGTGGTCAGTTGGCGTTTCTTAAGTGACCGGTTGCGTCAGACGCTTTGTGCGAGATTTACATTGCAGGCTAAGGCTAACGATTTAGGCCCCGTGGTAGTGACACAATTTGATTTGATTAGAGTGAACAAACTACAATCCTTTTCATGGGTGTTTCCAACCATTGGCCCTGGGTGAACTCCGCGCCCACCGGGTCGGCACCGCTACGGATACCGCTCTCAATTTCCCTGGACACCGCAAGACCCTCTTGATAATTGAAATTATCATTATACTATAAACGTGGGCCGCAACAGTGTTGTGGACGGACGACATCCGACTCGTGCAGTAGCGTAAAGGCGACGCACAAGAGGTCGTTTTTCCATTCCCAGTCAATGGCATGGTGCCCAGACATACCTTAAGGATGTCGACCCAAAGTTAAGTGCTGGGAATTGCCGTCCCCAGTCGCCCACACGGTGACGATGACAATCCTCAGTTTTAGGTCTTTGTGACTTCCATAATAATAGCGATACCCTACTTCCTCGGAATTAGATATAAACTATGTATCGTCAAGGGTAATGTACTGTATGTGCTTGTCAGTTATTAAGACTTGCCTTCGCGTCAGGTCCGGCCGGTTCGTACATCGTGTTTACGGTGCCGTGAGCCATGCCATTTCACGCAAGCTCCCTTCCATCTTCATTCTGACATATTAAAAATTGTCAAATATGCCCCCCCACTGTGTCGGATGGCCAGATTACCTGTCCGTAAGTATGCAGTAGTATGCCCGTTTGCCACCCGGAACGTGCCTTGGCGGACACTCGCCCGCCAGCGCTTTAAATGCTTTCTTGAAAAATGGCGAACAAATTGGCATTACACGGTTGACACGAAGGCGCCATCTGCTTCGTTTATCCTGGTGGACTCACGCGCGGGTGGTAGGTTGAAGGTTAGCGGGTGGGGGTATTGGTGCCCATCACCGCTTTCTTTGTTCTACCAAATCACCTTTGGCCTGCCATCCATTCTGTCATACGACCGTCCTGCGACATCGCTCAAGAAGCAAGGCATCCCTCAGGAATTCGGTTAGGGTGTGTTCCTGTGCCCTTCCAGACGGTTCCACCTGTTCCACGCGCGTCGAAAACGACTTTGGACTAGTGATCACTCAAGCCAATAACGACTCTTGCTTGAAAAAGTGTTCACATGACAACCAGCGCTGCGAGAGCTTGGGCACTCAGCGATTTGCAATCGCGTCTGCCTAGGTAAATAGGGTGGGTCACAGCGACGCCGCACTCACGACACACAAATCTGTCATGTGAGCGACTGGGTGTTAATCCTCCCTTCCTTCGCCCGCACAAACGCAGGCGACCAGAAGGATGTCGAACCACGCCGTCCAGGCCCAATACAGTACCAAAGCCCGGGCGGGAACTCGAAATGAAGAGGTCAACCACCAGCGCAGCAAACTTGCAAGCACAAGAAACGCGAAACCCTGAGCCGCAAATCAGCGGCTCGACCCGTCACCACACTAACAGTGTCAACGCAGCAGTACGCTCTGCCGGCATTGCCTATAAAGGTATTTACAAATATAACGGGTGAAGTCGGTGCACGCTAGGCAGCCACAAGCTGCAGGTCAAACCGAGGGGCGATGTGGGGGTAGCCACGAGTGTACGGCAAACACGCGAGGTGCACGCCCGTACATGGCCACTTGCGAGTCAAAATAGTCAGCTGGCGAAAGAGCCGGGCGGAGGGGCGAGGGCGACCAGGGCAGCAGCAGCCAAGAGCCTGAGGTACGCTCCTGACGCTGATGAGGCACTGCCCCCCCACCCCCCCTTCGCTGGTGCCCGTGATCCCATGTGCATCCTGTCCGGGCACGTCAGTTTCCATAGGAGTATGGAGAAGGCACGGAAGATCTATGGAGAAGGCAAGGAAAGCCTATGGAGAAGGCAAGGAAGGTCTAAGGAGAAGGCAAGGAAGGTCTAAGGAGAAGGCAAGGAAGTATGGTATTGCCTGTCACCCGCGGTAGTAAGTTGCGTAAATCGAAGGACCAACTCGACTCCGCCACCCGCACGCAGCAACGCCCCACCTGCAACCCCCCACCACACCCCCGCCGCCATCTGCAACCCGCACCCAGCGGGTCACCGGTACGACACGTCGGCGGCGCCGAACACACACACAGACACACACATAGAGGCACACACACACACACACGTAGATCCCAGTACCGGCGAGGAAGCTTCCTCGGGAAAAATGGACACGGGCCAGAGGACGCTATACACACGTGCATAAGCGGCGACGACAGGCGATTTCCCTCCAACCCCGACCGCCAGCCCCGACTACGAACACCGGCTGCGAACACCGCCAAGCGATGGGGCTTCCGATTGGGACTTCCGATCGGCAATCCAGGGCCTGGGGAGCGCGCTCCACACCAAAAATACGCTGCAGCAGCAGTGCGCATCGGGCCCATGAGACCGCGGGCACAGAACCCACGTGGGAGCACAGCCTGCAGCAACAAAGCACTCAGCGCCAGTCGACATCCGGATCCCGTCGCTGCCTTCCTCCGGCCAAGAGGTTGATGAGCCAGTGAAACCAGTAAACCAATGTATAACGCTATGCACGTGCCTTCCCGAAGCTCCTCAGTACATCGGGCAACTCGACAACGAAAAGTCATGACACGATAACAAGCCCCCCGGGACTCCCGCCTGGCTGCTGTGGCCGCAGATAATTGCCTTGTGTAACTGCAATCCGCAATCCGCAATCCGCCACAGCAAGTATAGTAGTCATGCAGCAAGTGTACTAAATTCGCAGCAAAGTAAATCAACTTGTACGGTTCGAGTCGAGCGAAGACCGGTATGCATGACACATGCGCCCCTCGCCCCTGCAAATGCAAACGGACCCTGCGCAAACGGACCCATGCTCTCAACCACAACTAACTTCCGTAACCACAACCACCATGCCTTCCGTACGGCGACGCTCAGGGGCGGCCTCAACACCTCCTCTTCGTCGTCGCCGGCCTCAGCCGGAGGCGGCAGCTGCGAGCCAAATGCGTACGGTGGGGCCTCCCATACGGGTTGGGCCACTGTACGGCGCACGCGTCACACCTCCCCTGGAGCCATCTTAAGGAATGCCGCAGGAGCCGACGTGAGTCCCACTTAGCCCATATGATTCGACGAGACCCAGCAGTTCTTCGCTCCGCCGTCCTTGGAACAACCCTAGACTTCAAAACCTTAGATGCGGGTTGCGATCTCAAGGCCGACCGCCTCACTGACCAAAAAGCAAACCTGCCGCAGTCCCCCCCTGGAGCTTCCCCGCACCGGCGCACGAACGCACACGCCCCGGCCGATTCACTCATCAATCCGGTCGAGGGGAAGGGCCACACGCTGGCTACTGCCCCTCGTGATTGCTGGTGGCCACTGATACCGCGGACCCGGCCAGCCGCATGTTGGCCGCAAGGGACTGCCGCGTTACTCGCGCGCCCTTGCGCTCCTCCTCGGTCAGGAGCCCGCCCTCCGCACCGCCATTGCGGTGCAGCCACTGCTGGAGCACCTCCGGCTCGGGCGTCCAGCGAGCAGCCCGGTTCGATCCCGTCCTCCAGAACGGCATCGCCGCCGGCGGCGGCTCATTCGCAGCAACCACCGCCGGCTTTCCGGCTTCGACGGCGGCAGCTGCGGAGGCCCCAAGGGCCGGGCCGCGATCCGTGGTTGACCCGAGAGGGGCGGCTCCGAAACCAGTCACCGCCAACAGCTCGTCCAAGGGGTCAAGCGGCGCCGCCCTATCGCCTGCACACTGCAAGCTGTGGTTCTGCACCCAGCACTCCAGGGTGCTTCGGGGGGTTATGGACTGGCGGCGGGAGGGATTCCGAGAAGCGGCGCCGCCGGCGGCGCTCACTCGCCGCGCGTTCTGCAGCAACGCCTCCGCCGAGACGCGGAGCATAGCCGCCGTCAGCGGCAGTCCCACGGCGGGAGATGGCCGCCGAAACGGCTGGGCTCCGAAACCCGGCACGTGACCTGGCGCTGCGCCGCCCATGCTATAGAACTTAGTCAGCCGGAAGCGGGCCGCGGGCGTGACGTCAGCGGCCGCGTCCGGCGCGTCGGCCGCATTCGCACCGATTGAGGCTGCGGAGAGAAAGGCGTTTGGCGGCGCCTGAGCGGCAGCCTGGGCGGCGGCGGCAGTCGGGCTGGCGGCGGCGGCGGCGCCAAAGGCATGGGGATGGCGGTGTTCCTTCCGCGGATTGTCGCCGGCGTCCTCAGTTGGGGCGATGCCGCCTGGGAGGTCCTGCCTGCTGTCGTGAGGGGAGGATTTGTGGGGAGCGTGTGGAGTGTGTGGGTGAGGGAGTTAGGGTCGCGTAAGGCCACATGCGTGTGTTTTGCTCCCGCAAACCCACGGGGTTGAGGCCACAGGGGTTTGGGGCCTCCTTACCCCCCCTCCCTCTGCCCGCGTATTTCCTCCCCCAACGCAAGCACGACGCATGCGTGCAGGCCCCCATCGCACCCGAGGAACACCGGCTCGGAGCGCCGGTATCGCAACTGCTGCTGCGCCGGCTGGGCGTTGATCATAGCTGCACCGGGCAGCACATCCTCCTCATCAGCTGCTGCCAGCTGCTGCCGCTGTTGCTGCAGCAGTGGCGGCCCCAAGCTGAGGACTGCCGGCTCCTGCCACCTCATGCTCCTGCCCTGCTGCGCACGCAGCGCGTGCAGCTGCTGCTGCTGCCGCTGAGGACTCCACTCCTCCAACACCGCCAGCTGCTGCTGCCGGTGCTCATTGGAAGCCGCACCCCCAGCAGCGGGTTCGGTCGACTCGGCCTGCAGGGCCTCCACCAGGACGCCTGGCTCCACGCCCATAGAACGCATGCGCAGCAGCTCCGTTGCCACCATCTGGCGGGCTTGCCGCGTGTCCAGCTGCTGCCAGCACTCCACACTGCTGCCGCTGCTATCGCTGAGCCGGCGGCGGCGGCCGCGGCCGCCGCCGTTCTCGCCGCCCTCCCCGTCCTCGTCCTCCTGCTCGTCCTCCTGCTCGTCCTCCTCGTCTCCGCAGTCGCCAGCGGAGTTCAGGCCGGCAGTTGCGCCCAGGCTGTGCGCGGTCCTCGTCATGTAGTCCTCCAGGGAGGACGCAGAGGGCGTTTGGACGCGTACGACAGCGTCCTGCGCCGCCTCGTCCAGGAAGGCCGTGTCGCCTCGGCCGTCGTCGTACGGCCACTCGCTGCCGTTCCTGGCCGCTGCGACGTCGACGACGGCGGCGGCGGTGCCGCCGCCGCCGCCGCCGCCGCCGCCGGGCACGCCGCTGACGGAGAGCCATGTCCTCTGCCTGGCGGCCTCTGGCGGTGCGAGGGCTCCAAGGTCACTCGGCGTAGGAGAGACGCTGCGAGCGGCGCCGGCGGCGGCAACGGGTCCGTCCGGCACCTCCGGAAACGTGTTCGGGCCGGGGCTGTCGGGCACCACCGCGCCATCCTCGCAATCCTTCTCCGCCGCGTCCTCCGCGTCATCGGCTTCGCCCATACTGCGCAGCCGCAGCAGCGGCTCCGTCCTGTCGGCAGACACGCCGTCGCTGCCTCGGCCCCGCCGCCACGGCGGCCCCGCGCCGTCGACCTCCGACGCCACCTCCAGCGGTGGCGGCGGCGCTGGCCTGGCGGCGAGGGGCACGTACGGCAGCTCCGTGTGGTCTCGTATCGCCTTCGCCACATGAAGACGCCAGCGGCTGGACTCCGAGCCCACTCCCTGCAGGTTTGCAGCGCCGTTGCTGCGTTTGGCTGGAGACACGTCCAGCCCCTCCAGCTTGTCCTCCGCCGCCGACGACGGTGATACGAACCCGCCGGCGGTCAGGCGCCGTGCCCGGCCTGCCGCCCCAGCCGACGGCTCCACCGCCGCCAGGCCGGCAACTACCCCACGCAGCTTCCCCGGCGGCGCCGTCCTTCGTTCGAGGTCGAAACACACTGGGTTTGAGCCTCGTCCGCCGCCTTCGTATGCTCCGAAACCAGCTGGCGGCTGCTTGGTCGGCGACAGCAGCTGCTGCACCCTGTCTCCCAGCGGTTCTTCGTCATCTGACACCTCCGTCGCCGTCGTCGCCTCCGCCGCTGTAACCCGATGGAGCGACAGTATCGCCCGCAGCAGCGGCGGCGGCGGCGCCGGAGGCAACGATTCCATGCTGCCGGTTAGCCTGCCGCTGCCGGTGTCATCGACGGTGCCGCCGCCCTGCGGCGCCCCCGTCGGCAGCGGCAGGACCGCGTTACGCGAGGCCGCACGGCCCAACGCCGCGGCTCCTCCAATGGGACCCGTCGCCGACGGGCTGATGCCGCCGCCGCCGCCGCCACTGCTTGCCCGTCCCCTGGACAGCTGACGTGTCATGCGGTGTACGAGCGACAAGCGGCCCCCCTCGCCGCCGCCGGCGCCGCCAGCGATGCTGGAGGCCGATATCGCTACTGACCGCCCGCCGTGGGGGCTGCCGCCGGAGCTGGCACCAGTGCTCGCTCCATCCAGCTGCAATGCGTTCTGGGTCACGACGGCCAGCTGGCGGGAAGGTGGCTGGTGCTGCATGGACGTGGACTTGGGCAAGAAGCCCCGGGCGGGGTCGAAGCCCTTGGCCGGGGACCCGTTGGCCGAGCCGTGACCCGGTGAGTCTGAGAACCAGCCGCTGGCCGCCGAGGCGGCGCCGCCCCTGGCGCCGGCGCCGTGCCCCGCCGGCCAGCGGCCGGCTTTGGGGCTGATGGGCGTCGACACAGCCAGGTGGCTGCCAGAGAGGGCCTCCGACTGCGGCAGAGCGGCAGAGCCGCCAGCTCCACCAGCTCCGCCAGCTACCCCCGCGAAGCCGCCGCTGAGGCCTGACTCAGCTGGCTGCGCCGGCCAGCCGGTTGGAAGTCCACCAGCGGCGGCGGCGGAGCCGCCGGCGCCATCGCTCCCGACGCCGTACAGCTCCTGGCCAGCGCCGCCGCCGCCGCCGCCGACCTCCAGGAGCTCGCCCTGCCCAGCGCCGCCGGGGCCTTGTTCGGTAGCGGCAGCCGAGGCCGGAAACCCGACCATGCCGCTCGAGTCCCAGTGGACTTGGCCACTGGGCGAGACCGCCAACTCTCCGCCCTGACGAGGCGGACCGGAAGCCGCCGCCCTGAGGGCCAGGGCTGCTGCCGCCCCAGAAGTGAGGCCCGACCTGCGCTCCTCAAAGGCACCGGTGCATTCCAGGCCCGCCTCCGCGCCGCCCTCGGGCGCGGGTTGCGCCTCACCCGCTTCGGGCGTACCGTCGGCGCCGCCAGTGACGTCCAAGGCAGGCGGCAGGGCGGCTGGGCTGCGGGCGCCGGAAACGTTGACGAATAAGGGTTCCTTCCCCGACTTGGCGCGGCGGAGGCTGCTGGACTTGAGGATGGACTTCTGTGAGGGCGGGGGCCAGGGAGGGTGAGGGAGCGGGAGGGAGCGGGCCAGGGAGGGCGGAGCGCGAAGGGAGGGGGAGTGGGTCTATTTGGGCCGCGACAGGGCCGGGGGCAAGGCGGGAGTTGCAGGCAAGTCAGTTCCAGGACGTGGTGGTGGTGGTGGAAATTGTGGTGTTGGTGGCGATCGTGGTGATGGTGGTGGGGCGGGGGCCGGGCTACCTGCGGCTGTAGCGACAGCGCCGGCTGTAGTTTACGTCCGCTGCGACTCATGAGTCCGCCAGGGGCACGCAGCGGCGCCGCGGACGAATGGCCGCCGCCGCCGCCACCGGTGCCGCCGCCGCCGCTGGTGTCAGCTCGATGGCTCCGGAGCATGAACGTGTCCGATAGCGCCTTGGACAGCCGCTTGGAGGAGCCGGTTTTCTGCTGCTGCAGCGCCTGCGTGCAACAAGGTCAGGATAGCCAAGGGCCAGGTGCCAAGGCGAATTCAGCCACGGGGGGAGGCAGCACGACGACGCGTGTTGACCGTGGCAGTTGGTTCCGGTATGGCACACGGCGAATGGCGCTGCTTCGCAGGTCTCGACGGTGCTGCCGTCCCGCCCCAGGCCCCTCCCCTCCCCTCCCCTCCCCACAGTAGCCGGTTCTTGTTTGTAACCCTCCACACAGGCGCGAGCTCCCAGCTGCCACCACCAGCCCCGAAACCACCACCACCACCACCACCAGCCCCGAAACCACCACCACGACCCGCACCCCGCACCCCGATGGCGGCATCCCCCCCCACCTCCTTGCGCTCCATCGCAACGACCGCCAGGTCGTCCTGGCCCTGGTAACCGTCGTAACGGTCCCGAGGGCGGCTCCGAAAGCAAAGCCAGGTCCACAGCCGTCCGCGCCGGCTTCCGCCACCACCGTCGCCGCCGCCCCTGTCGTACACGTCGGCCTGTCCTAGGACGGTGGGCGCTCCGAAGACCAATGCATGGCTGGCGCTGCTCCCCGGTGAGTCCCGCTCGCTGCAGGGTCCGCTCGTCCCGGCGCTGGCGGCGGCGGCGGTGGCGTCGCTCACCTGTCGCAGCGGCGACGTCGGCGACGACGGCGAGCCAACGCCGCCACGGTGCGTGGCCCCGGCGCCCAGTAGCGATGCCCCTCGAGCGCTCGACACCGCCACTATGCCGTTGCCGCAGCGGTTGCCGTTGCCGCCGCTGGGCAACGAGTGCCGGCCTTGCGGCAGCGGGCCGCCGCTGGAGGACCCCGCTGAGCCCGCCCGCGCGAGCGAGTAGCCCTGCCCCTGCCCCGGGATCGGGCCCGAAGCTGATGTGTTTTGCTGCAAGCGGGACATCGCCAGGTGCGACCCGCGCAGTGCGGACTGCGGCCGCGATCCGCCGGGGTCTGATGCGCGCGTGGCGGCGCCGGCCAGCCGGGATATCCCCACCGCTGACGCGGCGGCGGCGGTGCCGTTCGTCGCCGCCGCCCTGAGCGGCGCGTCCAGTATCGCGGTCAGTGCTGATGCGGGCCTTATGTGGGTCACGTGCGGGTCGCCGGGGGCGAGCGTGAAGGCCTGCGAGCTGTGGCCGTGGCCGTGGTGGCCGGGGTGGGGCGGCACGGAGCCGGCCGACCCAGGTGCCGTCACGGCAGCAGCGGCAGCCGCTGCTCGCTGGTACTGCGCCAGCGTGGTGCGCGGCCCCGCTCCGGGATGGACGCCCACGGTGCTGCTGTTGATGCTGGTTCCGGAGCTGCTCAGCAGCAGCGCGTCGTCGTGAGAGGAGTGCTGCGACAGGCCTGCAGCGCCCCCCCGGTGGGCGCCCATGCTGCGGGAGGATGCGAGCTTTTGCAGGGCTGGGCTGGGTCCAAAAGTGGGGCCAGGGTACGGCCCGGGTCCCATTATTCGTCCAAAGGCGACACCGTCATTCCGGTCCCGAGGCTCAACAGCATGTGGTCCCGCTGAGGGAGTCGGGATGTGGCCGGCACGTGGCATAAAGGCCTGCGTGTGCGGCATGCTGGCGACTGGGGGCGTTCAGGATGTATACGGTCCGAGCAACGGAACCTGGTGGGCGAGCTACGTCGTCCTGCTGGGCCCTCGAAGGAGGACACCAGAGACGTCAAGGAGAAGCCGCGCAGTAGCTTCGGCTATGGCGCCCCGAACCTGAGCTGCAGCAATTGGCATTTGGGGGCGCAGGAGAGGACACCTTGAATTGCGGCCAAAGGACATACGTACTACGTCCTCAATATTCAGGTGTTCTACCCCTATCGCCAAGGGGGAGCATGCAGCTGTGGACGCCGATATGTGATTAACATTTGGGTCAGGAAGGTCGAACTTCCCCCCCATTCATGGACGACTCAAGCGTGCAAGACAGAGGAGTTGACTGCATGCCATGGGCCAATACGAATCAATCCTCTCCCTGCTCCGGTCCATGTTGCTTGCCGACTGTCGTCGTCACGTTCGTCTCCGAGTTCCATCTCTTTGGAAGTGACAAATGATCACAACTCACCTTTATGATATCTAACGCGTAAAAGTTCCATTGAACCGGCCACTTAACCCGACGTCCTTTGAAACCAACTCGTTTCTCCTGTTCTGCCCCAGCCAAACGCTTCCAATTCGTGAGCGTGACGTTGGTAACATTGCTATACACCGGTATGCGCCTGACATTAGGCCGATGAGGAGATACGAGGATTCACCTCATTGTGGCAATGAGCGGTTGAGTCAGAGGCGTTTGTGAAGAACCCAAGCCAACATATCTGACGTGTTGAAGGGGATTTGTCGTTGTTGCTACGCGCTCTGCAAGTTGCCTAACTGTCCGAGTCCCCAGCCTTTTTTCGCCGTACTTCACAGCTTACGGTCAAATGCCGTAGGTTTTACGATGGGCCCGGGTCCCTGATTTAAAAAAATCTTCAATATTATCACACACGTTTGCGTTTAAGCTCGTTTCTCGCTAGGCTACCCTGCAGCGTGTTAGCGGTGTCGTACCTTCGCCCGCTCGTGTGCCGGTGTGCGCTCTCTGCGTTGCGCTTTAGCAGGCCTCACTGCCCGTTATGGTAGTACCGAGATACCGTACTATCCACCCTCCCAGTTTGTGCCGTGCCGTGCCGTGCGCCTTCGGGGACGACTGGCGAGGTCTCCGGAGTTCCGAAACGGAGTTCGTGTTGTTTTGCCCTGTATGGCATTCCCGAGCGTCCTCGGCGACCTCTGTGCCGGGAAGGAGCTTGTGCCGACCTATTGCTGAGCGCACTGTCTGACGACTCTTACATTGGGCATTGGGGGTCGGACGGGCAACGCTTTTGCCGTCCAATTGTTTTCCACCGTCGCTGTAACACTGTTGATCAGTACGCTCAACGTGGCAAGGTCCTTGCTATATGTAGGTCATGAGGATGGGCGTTGCTCGGTTGCTGGCTCGTTTCAGAGATTCAGACGCGTCAGACGAAATCACGGACCGATGTGCTGCTGCGCATCCGACCTGGTAGTGGTACCTTTAATTTTATGAAACATAACCATAACAATGGTTCTGGTTTATTCCGGTACCTTACATACAACCATTTACACGGTTTTCTTTCAAGGAAAACGGTGAGAGGAATATCTAATATGATATTGGCATTACGGTAGTTGCTAAACAATCCTGTAAGCAGCCGCTGAAGTTACACGCACCTTATTTTCAGCCCGGAGCGAGTTCCCTCCCCCCCCCAGGAGGAAAGTTCTTGAAGCTCGACAAGTGTTGCAGGGCACAGTTGAAACAGTGTCCGTACAGCCTTGCTAACATGATGTGTGAAGTTGCCCAGAGTGGCCTTAATAGGATCCGCTAGGATGAGAAGACGTTACCTCACTGCACCTCACTGCCGCTTCTTCGAAGCCTTTCGAAGCCAGTGCGGCGAGCCTGCCCTAAGGCACTTCCCCCAGAGCACTAAGCGATTACAAGCGCGGGGAAATTTTCCTTGCAGGGGTTCACCCAGCAACGCCACACCCTAACAGTCCCTCACCGACAACACACGATCCGCTTGCCGCCTAAATTACGCTGTCTCCATTACTCATAACTTGTAACATAACTTCTAACTTGAACCTGCAACGTAACATATACCCTCACCTTCGCGGCATGGAGAAGGTGTTTGAGGTGGAAGTGAGGCGTCACGACGGTCGGCGGCCTCGAACGCACCCCCTCCCTCTCGCATTCAAGCAGACTGCCGTAAGGTACTTTTCATCGCCTGCATGGGCAGACACACGCAACCACACCGGGTGCCAAACACATCCTGCTTGCCTCTCTCCTTCTCCTCCCCTCTCCCATTACACCCACTACACCCAGCTCTACACCCGGCTACGGACCCGCCGCCCCAGCGTCATCTGCCGAACCGCTGCTCTGTGCGCAGGAACTTGGCCATCGCCTCGTCGACTCGCGCCCTGCACAGCCCGCGGCTGGGACCCAGGTGCAGGATTTCCGAGGTGGCCACTTGGAGCGGCGGGTATCCCGCCAGGGTCAGCACGGGGCCCACCACCTGCGGCAGCCAAGGGACGCGGCAGCAGAGGGAGCGCCAGGGGGACCGCTGGGAGGTTTGGTCTGGGGCAACATTGGTTGTGTGGCGAGAGGCGAGGGGGCGAGAGGGGGAGGGAGGTAGCGGGGGCGCCGCAGGAGCAGAAGCATATGCAACTTCGGGTGCACTTGCGGAGGAGACGCCGCAAGGGCACAGCGGCGCGCGTCAGAGCGGTGGGGTGAGGTTGGGGCCAAGGTGGCGGCGAGCAGGGCACATCACGGGCACATCAGAGTGCCGTGCGCGTGGCGTACGCCATTATACATTGTGCACCAGCAATGCAGGCGCAGCACTTTGAGCCGAGGGTCAGGCCAGGCCACGTCAGCCGCCCGCCGCCTCCCCCCTACCCCGCCTGCGCGCCGCTCCCCACATCTCACCAGGACCAACTCCGACTGCACCAGCACGGCCGGCCCGGCCACCTCCGCCATCTGGCTGCGCAGCCGCGACAGCCCCTCCCGGTAAGGCCCGCCCTGCGCAGCGCACGGCGCGTTGGGTGAGTCATGGAACCAGAATCCAACCATGTCGTGCGCACACTCAGGGGAAGGCTCGGTGCCGCTCGTGGATAAACGCACGAGCGGCATCGTGGATAAAGGGTACAGGTGGAGGTTGCTCGGAGGCATGTAGAGAGCCGCACATGCCCCCAGGATTTATAGACATGTGCGCGGCCGCGAAGTCCCCTTGTGCCGACGACGACGTCATTCCCTCAGCACAGTAGCAGCCCTTCCCCTTCCCCCCGCCGCCGCGGCCCTTCTCCCCGCGCCACCGGCGGTCAACCGCAAGCACCCCCACTCCAGCTCCAGCCCGCACCCCCGCACCTTGAGCTGAACCACACCCCCGCATGCGGCACACACACCGCCCGTACGTGCCGCCTGCAGCACAGGCGAGAACCCGTCCTCAGCAGACAGCAGGTGCACACGAACGCAGCGCCCGCCGCGGGCGGCTGGCTCCGAAGCAGCATCCGGCCGCCCTTCCGCCGGCTGCCGCTGGCTGTAGTGACTGCAGGAGATGTGCTGGCAGTGATGGTGGTCGTGCTGCTGCTGCTGCTGCTGCTGCTGCAGCCCGTTTTCCGGCCCCAACCGGCCACCCCGCGTCGGTAAACAAGCCTGGTCTAATTGGTCACTGCAGCACGCTGTTGCGGCGCGCGGCGACCTGAGCTCGTCCAGATCCAGACCCGGAGCCGCAGCCGCCCCATCAGACAGCCTGGGCCCGGGCACCGGCCCCGGCTCGCCGCTAGCAGGTGACGGAGGCGGCTGGGAGCCGCCCTGGCGGGATTCCGCCAGCCCGCTTGATGGCCCGCAACAGCTAGCGGCCGGAAGAGGCGGGTCCGCGGCATTGCCTTCGCACCCAGATGTCTCAGGGCTTTGCCGGCAGTTAGAAACATCATGAGCTGCTGCGGCGGCGGCGGCTGCCGAGCTTCCATGGGCGGCACCGCCGCATAACGGACCGTTGCAGCCTCCCTCTGAGCAGCCCGCTGCCGCTGGCGGTGTCGTGGGGCCGCCCGGGTGAGGCCCGGCTGGCGATGCCGATTGCTGCCGACAGCTGCTGCCGGCCGGCGAAGCAAGGGTCGTGGGGTGGAGGAGCAGCGGGCCCATGTCCGAGCTCGCTGCCGCACCGGGGGCTCGCGCTGCGTGCAGCTCCAACTGGGAGGCTGGTCCGTGGTGGTTCCTCGCTGACGCGAAGGACGCTGCTCGGCTGCAAGCCTGTGTCGTGTGGTCGCTCCTTTGGGCCTCCCTGGAGCTGCGCAGCGGCGGGATCGGAATGGTAGGAGGAAAAACGTTCGGATGGTGGAGGTACAAGGCCAGGCAGGCACTGAAAGTCAAGCGCAGGCGCTGCGCAAATCCGCGATACTGCCGAGATGTTGCTCGGTGCAGGGTGGCAGAATGTGTGCATGGGACGTGTAACGGCGATCCCGGCGTTTGGGTCATTGTGTATCCCGACGGACCGGCCTGGAAGCGTCTGACTTGCCCATAGGTGCTGCGGAAATTGGACGTGTAGCCGTGTGCTCGTGCGCCATGGACGTGTCCTGGTATGTACCGCACGGGAAGGGCACTGAGCTTGCAAGACATTACCTGCAGGAGTCGCACGTTATTTTTCGGCCCACAGGCCCATCTCGCCATCCAACCTGCGTAGAGGCGCAAATGGAGAGTCTAGCCCGCCAACGCGAGGACGTTCCGGTCCCGGAGAGTTAATCCAAGCAAATCCAAACCTGTATGTAGCAATCCTGATTTGACAACTCGATTTGCAGATCGTGTGACTTGGCTTTAATGTCGCCTGGCGCAATGTATGACAACAAGCGACGAACGAACCGTTACCGCGGCTTTGCGTCACCTCAAAGGCGAGGCAGCTGATTACCAGTATACCTGACGGATCGTAAATGCAAAAATTCTCCATGTTCTCCTGAATACACCTGCGAGGATGCCACTCGCAACGCTTACGATTGGTCTGGAAAAAACGATCAGGGCCTTCTGTCCTAAAATGCAGCTTCGCACCATCTGAAGATTGCTGCAAGCTGCTTTATCGCGTAATCATTGGGGGTCTCCTCCGCCCAAACGACTGCGACTGCCCTCGGCGGACTCGGCTTTGTCCCCTTGTAGACCACTTCTGTCGGTTCATTGCTATGATATGCCAGAAGGGACTGTGCGGACGCTAATACCCAAGAAAGCAACACCGTGAACCATTCGACGACAAAGAAGCGCAAATTGCGCATTTGCGAGTCAACTCGGGCATGGCCTGCGTAAGTGTCGAGCTGATGTTCAATAGAAGCCACATGATTGGCAGAAAGTAGGCTGCAAAATGCACGAATGTACGGCTTCGATGTACGAATACACACTGACACGAGCACTGCAAGGGAGCACGGCCCTGGTTGAGAACATCTTTGTTTACCCCCTAATCTGCAAGGCGTCCCAAGACATTTCGATGTCGGCTGGCAGATTTGCGGGCTTCAGGACTGCAGTCAATACCGGCACAGTGTCATATTCCTTCGTCTTAAGATTTAATGAGCCAGATGGTCCGCCCATCGCTGCGCCGCTCGCACGCCCCAACCGACCACCATTTTTAACATGCCTTCATAAAAACAAATGCTCTCACCGGTGGCCAAACACGGGACAGCACTCCACTCCACACATAGTGCAGCCGTAGCGCCATGTATAACACGACCAAATGGTCCAGGATCGCACGGAACCACTCACCTCCGAAAACACAGCGCAAAAAAACCGGACACAACGTCAAGGCATGCAGCGCATCAGATGATCCAAACACCAAGCGGCATCCTCGAGGAAACGCCAGTGCCGAGACTTGAAGACATATAGCCGTAACTAGTTGTAAATAGGACAACCGAAACACCACGCATCGGCAAACCGCCTCTTGTCCCTGATCTGCGTTAGAACACCTAAACGGTAGAAACTCCTTGAAGATTAGCCTGCCTTCGGACCATGCCGCAAGCCCACTGGCAAAACGTAAAAGATAATGCATTCAAAAGCCAGAATTCACGCTACCCCCATTCCTAGACCAGGGATCCGCTCCTCCAGCCAACGTTGCGCGGAAAGCACCCTAGGCCACACCGTTGGAGGGCGAAGCATCCCTGAAACAACTGCAGCCCTCGTTCGTTTGGTCACCGTCCTCGACAACGCCGAAACCACAAACAAGGAAGAATCACCTCTCAACAGTCACGGCTAACAGCCCGCACGTACCTACTGCTGAACGACACAATGGCAGCAAAACGATGCCGCAACTTCACCTCACTGCTCGCCCGGAGCCTCCGCGGCTCCTGCATTCTTACGGGTCCATACGGTCGTGGGTGGCGGGTTGCGAACCGGACGAGCTGTGACATCAAGCTCCGTAAGCTCGCGTATTTGTGAGCCGAAGGTCGCATTGGCTTTCCCTCACATCACATCCGCCGGATCCAAGCCCCATTACCCACAGGTACTCTAGACGGACATGGAGCGTTCCAGCTGCACCTAGGCTCCAGCTGCGCCTAGGCGCAGCAGCTCAGGCGACAACGCCATAATGCAAATGACTGCTGGTGCACAAGCCACCTGCCTCAGAGCTCGTTACGCACGGCTTAGCGCAGCGGCCCCGAAAAGACAAGCCCTCCGCAATACGCCGGCAACGCTGACGGTAGACCCTCGCGTTCCCTAAGCGGCCGGAAGCCGATTCCAGTTACCACACCCGCACCCGTCGGTTATGCCGCCTGCATGGCAGCCAGGCTCTCCTCTACCAGCTGACTAGATCCAAGGCAAATTTTCGAACGATCGTTGCATGTACGCACCACGACGTCCAGCACGGAGCACTGGCCGGTAGTGCTGCTGCCGCCCGCCGCCTGCGCGGAAATCGGAGATAGCAGGGTGACAGATGGAAGGGGAAAATTTGACCACCCAAAGCGCCGGGGAAAGATTGTGCTCTGGCTGCAGTTGAATAATAATAGAAACGCATGCCATGGGCGACGGAATACGTTGAGAACATTCCGCCGCGTTACTGACAGGTATCCATCATGTACTCCCAGTGTAGACGAGAGCTAAAACCGTGCGCACGCACTCCTGCTTCTTGGTGCAGAGGTATGGCATGAACAATGCTCATTGCACCAACATTCCTGCCACGGTGTGGGACACTGCGGGCGTTACGCTACCCTTGCCAAGTAGGAAAAAGACCCGCATGCGTCATGTCTTCCCCTGGCGATAAATCGTCGCTCTTCCATGCGCCACGCCTCCTGCTAACCTCAGCGATAAACGCAAGCGGTGCGCACTCGAACAGCAGCCTCAGCTTGGCAGGCGCGGATTCGGAGCAGGGGTTGCAGAAGACGCCACTGCCTTTGGCGAGCATGTGGTGCACGTCAGGCACCATGCCGCCCGTGTACCTGGACATGTGGGTCATGTGGGTCGGTGCAAAAGAAAGTTTGCAAGAGATGTACGGAACAAGCGGCTTGCGTACTACCGCTGGCGCGGCGGCAACGCCGCTGCTAAGTGGCACATGGTTACGCGTTGAGGCGGGGCGCAGAGAGGCAGGCTTGGTGGCACTGCCTTGGGTAGCCGTCGCGAATAAAAAGGCAACTGTTTCCATATTTTCATCACGATGAAGCGCTCAAGAGGTCTACGCAAGCAGGCTTAGTGCCCAGCAGCCCTTGGAAGCCGCTTCACCCAAGAACACAGCCTGACCTTAGCGTAAACGCCGCCTCAATCCAGCGCCGTACGAGCGCCGCGTATTCGGCATTGCTTCCCGCCGCTCGCAGATTTGCAGGCGCGAATGTGTTGCTTACAGGGCCGATGGCAACATCCGACCGCAGCAACCTCCATGTCCCGTCCTGCTGCAGCAAGAACTCCTGCACATCGTGGCTGCCTCGCACGTTGCAGCTGCTGGTGCAAATGCTGCTGGAGCTCACGGCAGCCGTGGCGTCAGTGGCGTCAGCTGCGGCGCCGTCCACCTCCTCGGGGGCGTCGCCATTTGCTGCGGCGATTCGGTACCAAGACAGCGGCAGGCATGGTGGCGGGACGTTCATCACCGCGCGGGGACACACACACAAGCATTGACGGCGTCTCGCAGCTTAGTCTTGACCAACGCAATAGCGGGTTTTGTGGCGCAGACGACACTGCTTTTTGGGTCGATAACCTTTCCGTCCGAACCGCCCGACGCAGGCAAGGCGGTTCCACTTCATTGGGTGATGGCACTGGCAAGGCCAAAGCCAGTGCTGGCTGCAAGCTGTGCAATGCATCCGCACATCCTAGCATTGTCGCACCTGCAGAATGCGTCGCGCCTGGCACCGCCGCCTCAGGTTTAGGCTTGGCCCATACCAATATCGTCTGTGGCCCATAGACCGCGTACGCTGCCGCAGCTTGCTGCCGGCCTGCACGACCCACCGGGCTGCCGCCGGGCCAGATTCCAAAGATCGTCCCCACCGCGAAGTTGGCCCCCATGATGCTGCTGCCATCTAGGGGGTCAAACACCACCGTGTAGCCGCTGCCCGACAGCTCCCTAATCTCGGGCTGTTCCTCGCTACCCGCCCCTTGCACGGCGCTGCAGCTGGCAAACCGCTCGAAGATGAGTTGGTCAACTTGTACATCGACCTGTTGGCATGCATTTACGAGGCGTTAAGTGGGTTGCGGGCATCTGTACACTGACACGGCGGGGTGGGTGGAGGTTGACAGGGTCGGGAGGTGCACTGGCCTGAAACCAAACGCTTGATAGGTATGGAATCACGCTCAGGCATTTGTAGTAATATCTGTTATACGCGGGGTATACGCATTGCTTCCGCTGGCGTAAGCGAGCTGCCTGTACACATACTTTCCAAGGAATGAGCAAACTCGCTGGAGGTAAGTGTAAGCAAACATCGACTCAACTTGTTATACGTGAAAAAGGCTTGGAAGCGTTATGGGTTGCCGGTGACCTATGTGATGCTGCCGGCGCCCCTTGCCGGCGCACACACGCGAATGCTGTAGGCCCAGCCACCATAAACCCATCGCTCACCTCAAGCTGCTGATCACCGAAGGCGTTTGTGCTGCCGCTATAGTTGGAGCCTGCCGACCGTAGAATGACCTGCGTGATTTGGCGGTCAAAAGCCCTTAGTCGCCTCCTACTGTGTATCGTGTACAGTGTTATACTTTGCAACAGACACGTACCGATATCTCTGAAACTACTGAAGCTACGCAGGTGAGCACTTGCGCCTGCGGCGCAAGCAGGGGTGGGCAATCGCTGTCGGATGGTGCACGAGCGACGCCGTCGGCAGGCCAAACGCACTCTCAAAGTCACTGCCCTGAAACCGTTATAGCAGCAAGACCAACTCCGCCTCACGCACCAGCTCAGGCTGCAGCCCCTGCAGATGCTTGACATCAAGCGCCATTTCCTCTTCGGAAGACCTTACAAGCCTCCTCCAATGTTATAACGTGTGCTTCGTCTCAAACAAATATGTTTTTGGACACCGATACCTGCCGTGCAGGATTAGGAATTTTGCACTGTTCGCGTTGACTAGTGCTGTTCTTCACTGAAGCGTGCTATAAATTGCAAAGGTATATAAGTTGAACCGTAGCTCTTACACAAATGAAGATCGGCGGTGACCGCAGACGGCGGTACGACAACCGGCATGCCATGCGATGCACACCCTGTCCTCAGGCAGGCGCACAAATACCTAATTTTGGGCCCAATCCCTACTTATCTCTCCCGCTTCCACCCAGCCCCGGCCTGCTGTGCGGAGATCAACTCGCAACACAGTGAACGTCTCTCGGGCGGTGCTAACTGCACGATGAGGCATGGGGACAAGGAGGGACAAGGCCTGCCGCCATCTGCTGCTTGCCGGTGCATAGCTGGTTCGAAAGGGCGCGCGGGAGGGACTCAGCAACCCATCAATCCTTCCCTCCTAAGTCCTAACTCGCCCTAGCTCCTGGTCCCTGCCCCTATCTTCTCCAAACCGTGCTTTGCGGGTACCCACCCGTACCCTTGTGGACGTGGCCATTAAACATCGCTTGCAACGCGCCGTATGGGGCTTCGCGCGCGTACGTCACGACACTTTCCAACACTTTCACTGCAGAGCCTTGGCGGTGGATGGACGGCCATAGCTCGCATTGGCACCTGAGCCTCATAATTAAGAGCCTGCGACGACTCCAGTGCAGCATTTACAGGAACTCTGTGTTCTCATGACTTTTCATAGGAACAGGTTGCATCCTCTATGGGATGCGGACTGCTATTCTGTGGATATGAGTGGATGAGTGGTCAAGCAACAAGCATCGACGCCTGGGCATTCACCCCACCATGCCATGCAGCTAATTTTGCGGTAATCTGCCCTCCTGTGTCCAGTTCCAAGCATCCGACGGGAGAGGGGCTCTTAGCCCTTTGTTGGCCGCCCATCTTCGAAACGCCCAGAAACGCCCAACCACAATATGCTCGATGTCCGCATTAGGCAGCGCCACGAAGCTGGCTAGCTGCCTGCGATGCACCTGACACATGCTGCCGCAGACCAGCAAGCCGGTAGCTGCCGTAGGAGCCCTAACGAAGGAACTGCGCCCCGAGGCGGATGTCAAGGACCCCTGTCGTGCTGTCCGTGTTAGCTCTTCCATGCGCTCCACTGATCGTGGCATTCCCTCCCGTGGCAATACAGGACCTTAATTCCCACCGGATTCCAGTACCTAGCGTCCGCGCAAACCTCCTGAAGCATAGGCGCCGCCTGCCTCCATCACAGCAGGCCAGAAGGCGTAGTGATGTACGCGCGGCATTAATTTTCAAGTTGCGTGTCGGGGCCGCAGTGGGCCTGCGCCAGGCAGCGTCTGGACTGCCGTTCGCTCGATGCCTTGGGCTACGGCGTGGTACGGCGGGACTCAGCCTGACTCTTGGGATCTGTGTCGCTTTCATTTGCAGTAAAAAGTGTCTACATGCTGCACGCGTTGCGTATTCTGTGAGATTAAGCATGATGAGCAGGTGCTGGCTTCAGTGACCGGGGTGGATGTCCTCGGATATGCTACCCCGCACCTGCTCAGGCCGCCATAGGCGAAAACTCGAGCTCATCCGTCGCGCACGGCACCTGAGCCCCTAAGGGGCGGAAATGGGAGGCATCATCACCTTTTGTAATACTCCATCGCACAATCCTGAGTCATTCGGTTTCATCCATCAAAATACTCCAATTGACCTGTCCGTACGGACAGTCGAAAGCTCAACCGCTGGCTGTATGCCAAACATTGTGCCAACAGTTTTAACTTTGATACGTACCCAACATCCCTTTAGATATCCCTATTTTTGACGTAAATGACATGAACAGAGTATACCTCGCTGTAAATTGAAGGAAGCGAGCCGCGGCGCACACCGGGAAATTAGCCTGCGCAAGTTTGCGTAGGATGATATCTTTCTGGCTGCAATTTACAATATGTACTGTACTAGTGCTCGCAATCGGCTCAGCGGCTCAGTCGAAGGTGGCCAATATCCGAACAAACGTCGGCAACGTCCCCTCCCATACAGCTAACACGGGGCATCCACGTTACGTCCTAAAGCATTTGGAGGCGTATGGAGTGCCGAAGAGGCGAATGCTGCAGAGCACCACGAGTGAGTTCGTAACTTGACGGCCTGGTTTGCGTGTGTGGAAACCCGAATGCTGGTTGAGGATATTAAGGATGTGTTTTTAGTTATGAAACGAGTCGAGTTTTAGGGGGGGGAAAGTGGGCAACGAGGGCTGTGGAAGCCGGACAGGCAGTTAAGCGCCAGGAGAAAAAGTGGAAGCATACACTGGAAGGAGATGCTATACAACCATATAACCGCCAGCATATTCAACTCCGTGGCTGGCTGGCCGTTAAGACGTCACCTGTCGGCAGTCCCCTGTGGTCCAAAAGAGACACATTACAGCCGGCGAGACCTGTGTATCTGCCAATTCGGGACGGGTGCTACGTCCACTGGGCGGGCAAAACCCAGTTCCCTTTACCGAGTTAGGGTCCGCGCAGGATCGCAAAGGTGCAAGAAGTGTGCGAGGGGGACAGCAGCATGCCAGCTGGCACGAGCAGGCAGCTCAAGGGAGGGGCCGCCCTCCCTGGAGTTCGCGCTGGAGTACAGTTGGCCCCCAGCAAGCAGCACCGGGGCTGACACGAACCACCTTCCCGCCGAAACGCACTGCTGCACTCGTTCGTGCCTTCACCTGCCAACCACCTCAACGGCCCCCGTCCCTCCGCCGCATACAGCAACCGCTACTGCGGTGAAGAAGCCAACTTCTCTCACCTCGCTCCTTGCCGCTCCAATGCCTCCCGGTCCTCCCCGCCTCCCCCCGCGGTTTGGCTATGCACCAGCTACACTTCCCATGTCGAGATACCGGTTCTTTTCTGTACCACTCCCCGCGTTCACACCACGTCGCATCCCTGCCCGCACCCGCAGCCCTCCCCAGTGCTCGGGTGCTGGTAGCTGCCAACAACGCCCTGTTCTCGGCGTTCAATCTCAGCCAGACGCTGGAGACGCTGCAGCTGCGGATGGACTACGAGACTGACATGGCGGCTGCAGCTGAGAAGGGCCGAATGACGAGGACGGTGCGAGGGAGCGAGGGGGTAGGGGTAAGGGCGCGGGGGGCCGGCCAGCCTGGCAAATGGGGGTTGGGTGGTGGTGGGGCAGGGGGGTTGGGCGTTGCGCACTTTTCGGATTGCGTCGTACGGTGTACGACATACAGCTTACACGGGCGGTCTGGCGGTTGCTTGTTGGCGACTGCGTGGGGTTGCGAGAAGCCCCGCCCCATGCCTTAATTCTCCATCAGCGGGGGCGCCTCGAGAAGGCGCTTGGAGGCGTGCGACTGGCGAGCTGCACGTCAGCACTGTACGGCACCGCATGTTGCGCAAATCCGGGTGTCGCACGAAAGCCGCCAGCCTCCCCCTCCCCGGCCGCCGACGGGTCACCCCAGGTCTCTCGGCAGTCAAACCCAAGTGCACCAGCATGCGCGCGCGACCAGGTGTCTGAAGCCTATGCGCCAGCTACACTTCCCACGTCGAGTAAGCGATCCTTTTTTGCAACCCCACCGCATGAGGTCCTGCCTCGCCCGCGCCACCCGCGCGCAGAACTACGACGTGGTCATGTTCCCCCAGCAAGTGCTGGACAACACGGACCTCAGCGGCGTGTACGACAGCCTGGTGGCCTTCATGTACGACGGCGGCACGGTGGTGCTGGGCCCCAGCACCGGCTCCATCCTCTTCACAAGTGTGACCCGGGGGTCGGGGGGGGGGATGGGGGGGCCAGAGGCAGGGAGTCTGGGAGTGCGCGTGGGGGGGGGGGAGGGGAAGTGGTGAACCCCCGGTAATCCTGACGTGTCAGGAAAGCTTGTGTAAGGAAATGCGCCAAGCCAGGGCATAAAACCCACAGGTAACCAGCTCACCATCGCCCCTCTCCCCCGCCCATGCCCCCGCCCGCATCGGTTCAATTCCCGGCGGCTACCCGGCGCCGCCTCAATACCCGCCGCCGTGCTCCGCCCACCCGGCCGCCTGGGCCTCCACCCTCCCGCAGCCAAGTTCACCCAGGAGATGGTAGCCCGCAAGTCCCTGGCCGGTGACCCGGGCGCGAACGTCACAGTGGACTGCGGCTCCGCGCCGTTTGCTGTAGAGCTGACCTCCCAGCTGTCCCCCTCCTGGAACCTCACCGCCGCGTCCGCGCCCGCTCTGGGGACCTGGCCGGCCACGCTCAGCGCGGGCGCCTCGGGCAAGGTGGAGGCGGGCTGGCGGGGACGGGGGTAGCAAGGGGGCAGCAAGGAAAGCCGTGGGCACGGCATAGGCGCGGACGGGGCCGGGGGAGGGCCGCTGGAACGCATGCCATCTGCACTGATTACCCGTGCCATTTCACTGACCCACCGCGACCCACCGGTCCACCGACCCACGCCTGAAGGTGACCGCCTACGCTGTGGCCTGCTTGCCGTTGGAGGAAGCCAACGGCACGGCCGTGTACCAGGACACCGGCACGTCGGCCACCACGGTGTTTTCTTACCAGCGCGGCACGGGGCGCTTCTACTACCTGGGGCTGGATTTCGACAACGACCCGCGGGACGGCACGTGGGGCCAGCTGCTACAGGCAATCGCGATGCAGGTGGGGTGAGCCCCCGGGAGGGGGAGGGGTAAAATTTGTGTGTGTGGAGGGGACGCGCCGCTTTTCGTGCCCCAAGACGTGGGCAGGAGGTTGACGGTTGGCAGTTGATTGACAACGGCCGGCGCTGGCTGGGTCAACGGCTGGCACTCCTCGCCCACTACATCCCATCAGCACGGCTCCCCGCAACCGCATCGAAACGCACACGTGTTTGTGT
Source organism: Yamagishiella unicocca (assembly GCA_003116995.1). Classification (NCBI taxonomy): domain Eukaryota; kingdom Viridiplantae; phylum Chlorophyta; class Chlorophyceae; order Chlamydomonadales; family Volvocaceae; genus Yamagishiella; species Yamagishiella unicocca. Next base: position 1,790,768 of record BDSL01000004.1, read on the forward strand.
TTCCCCCTTACCCCTTACCCCTTCCCCGGCCCCGCCCACCCACCCGGGCTTACAAACCCAGGCGGCCTCCACACCAGCCAAGCCCTCCGCTCCGCCCTCCACTCCGCCCCCGCCCCCGGCGCCTGCCGCACCCGCGGACCCGGGCGTTGCTGACGTCACCTCCCCCACCATCTCGTGGCCCGTGGGTCGCGGCCGCGTGTCGTACACCTCCGCCGGGCCCACCGCCACCGCCGCGATGACGTCACCCCCGAGGCCCTCCCTGCCGCGCTCGTCGTACCTATGCCACGACCTCCCAGTCACCCCTGGAGTCGACACCGCCGGGCTGTGGGTCACGATCGACCTGGGCACGACCAGGCGCGTCAAGGGGATCCGGATCCAGGCGCTGGAGGCGAGGTACAGCAACAGATCCACGATCCAGGGCGTCGCCGTGGGCCTCGAGGTGCGCTTGACGGCGGCGGCTACTCCAGAGATGCTCCTCAACCACTGCGTCTTCTCACCCCCCCACCCGCCGCCACCGCCGCCGCCGCTGCCGCCGCCGCCGCCGCCGCTGCCGCCGCTGCCGTTACCGTGGCCGCTGCCCCCCTACAACGATGCCGCAGGTGCGCGTCACGCTTTCCCCGCCAGCCCTCACGGATTCCGGGCTCGGCACAACCGTCAACGACCTGTACTGCAACTCCCCCGCGCCTTTCATCGTCGTCGGCGCCGGCGCCGTCAGCGGCAGCGCAGCTGTCGACCTGGCGTGCGGCGACACGGTACGACGGGTGGAGGAGTGCGGGTACGACAGGGTTACCTCCCGGGCTACTCGCCCAGGCCGGGTATGGGTAGACTCCTTGCACGAGAAGTCGTAGGGCCCGGTAAGCCAGCCCCAGGAAACAGGCGCGGCCTCAAACCCCAGAAGCCTGAAACCCCAAGAACCCTGAAACCCTATAACCACGAAACCCCAGAAACCAGAGGTGGTGTTTGCTGTTCCCTCCTGGCTCGCTCGGCCGTCGGTCTCAGCCCCTTGGCCGCCCTTTCTCTCCCACCGCCGGGCCGCTGTATGCTCTGACTCTGCGCCCCTCCGCGCGGTATGATGGGGACCCCGGGGGACGCAGACGGGCCGGTACGTCCGCATCGCTATCACGAGCTCCATCCCCGAGGCGGCCTCGGCGAAGCTGTGCGGGGTGGACGTGGTGGGGGCGATACCAGGTGCGGGAACTGGGGGATTTGGGGGGGTGGGGTGGCCCCTCGGGGGGGTGCGAGAAAAACCCGTGTCAGGATAAATTCGCTTGTGGTATAGGTTTGGGGCGAGGAAGAGGGGGAGGGGAAACGGGGGCTGAGGTCGGGGAAGTGCAAAGTGGCGCGTGCATCACAACGCATGGCGCGGAAGAGTGACTTGTCTCGGGCGCGGCCTTGTGCTCTTAGTGTATGTGCCCGTCTCCACTGGTGCTCAGCCCAGAAGCACGTACATGCACACGCGCACCTCACTGCTTTCCGTGTAGTTTCGATTCTTAGCGGGAAATAGCGCCCCGGGGCCCGCTGTGCCCCCTCGCCCCCCACCGGGTTTCTGCCCTTCGTTTCCTGTGTCATGTAAGCGTGTCTTCTCGCCACCCCCTCCCCGAACATTACACTCCCCTCCTAGAACCCTCCTGTCCTGCCTCCCCCTTCCTCCTATCCCTCCTATCCCGCCTACCCCGCACAGCCTCCTACGCGCTGGTCTCCCGCAACCGACCCGTCTGCGTGACCAATTCGAGGAGTAACAGAGGCACCGTGAGTGGCTCAGCAACCGGTTCCGGCTTGACCTCGAAGGGGGGGAGGTCAAGCCGGAGGGGGGGAGATTGAAACCACACCCACTGTCAGCGGTGGACAAACCCTAAAACCCTAAAACCCTAAACGCTCCCTTCCTCTGCCGCCTCAGCCGCCGCCCGCCGCCTCTCCGCCCTTCCGCCCCCGCCCCGTTCCCCTCCTGCTGGCGCCGACTGCCTGAACCCCACTCCCCCACCCACCCCCCGCACCCGCGCCCCCCCCCGCCGCAGTTCCCCCCTGCGACGGCGCCGTCGCTGGCGGTTGACGGTTTGTACAACGATAACCGCCTGACAGGGGTGATGTGCGCGCTGTCGGAGCTGCGCGGGGACCCCTTCATCACCATCGACCTGGGGGCCACGATGAGCGTCGAGTGAGGCTGCAGGGCAGGGCGGGGGCGGCGGAGCTGAAAAGGCTGTACGGCGGGCTGTAGGGGATGTACGGCAGGAGGCGCGAACTGGCGAGCTGGTCCCGTGGATGATCTCTGACCCAACGCCCGGACCCACACCCTGACACACCACACCTTTCCTTCCATGCACACACTATGCGCATGCGAGTTTGCTGTCCTCCGTCTTCGTTGTCGTGTAACCGGGTTTTGTCGCCCCTCCTCCCCGGCGTGGCCTGGCTTGACCCGCGACCCTCCAGACGGGTGGAGGTGACCAAGTCGTCCCGCGACGAGTACGACCAGCAGCTGAGCGACTTTGCCATTGTGGTGGGGAATCTGTCTTGCAGCAGCGTGGACAACCCACTAGTGAGTTTAAGGGATTAGGGTTTAGGGATTTAGGGGTTCAGGGTTCAGGCCGGGGGGGGGAGGGAAGGGGTTGCAGGGGGGAAGGCGGAGGTGGGGGTTTATGATGAGCTAGCTGTGGGGTTGTGGCGTGTGCTGCCAAGCATGTGCGGGGGGGATGACCAGCCAACAGCGTTACTAACACCTCTCACCCCGAACCCTTAACCCCTTCCCCCCCGGATCCATTCGCCCCGAAACCATCCACCCGCCCTAGCCCCCTCTCCCAGCTGAACCTAACCCTCTGCCCCCCTTGACCCACCGCCCCGAAACCACCTACCCCCCGCTCCCAGCTGAACCTAACCCTCTGCCCCCCTTGACCCACCGCCCCGAAACCACCTACCCCCCTCTCCCAGCTGAACCTAACCCTCTGCCCTCCTTGACCCACCGCCCCGAAACCACCTACCCCCCGCTCCCAGCTGAACCTAACCCTCTGCCCCCCTTGACCCACCGCCCCGAAACCACCTACCCCCGCTCCCAGCTGAACCTAACCCTCTGCCCCCCTTGACCCACCGCCCCGAAACCACCTACCCCCGCTCCCAGCTGAACCTAACCCTCTGCCCCCCTTGACCCACCGCCCCGAAACCACCTACCCCCTGCTCCCAGCTGAACCTAACCCTCTGCCCCCCTTGACCCACCGCCCCGAAACCACCTACCCCCTGCTCCCAGCTGAACCTAACCCTCTGCCCCCTTGACCCACCGCCCCGAAACCACCTACCCCCCGCTCCCAGCTGAACCTAACCCTCTGCCCCCCTTGACCCACCGCCCCGAACCACCTACCCCCGCTCCCAGCTGAACCTAACCCTCTGCCCCCCTTGACCCACCGCCCCGAAACCACCTACCCCCCCCAGCTGAACCTCACGCTGTCCAAGGCCGCCTTGTGCGCCTCCGGCCTCACCTTGTCGCCCGGAAGCACCGGCGTCTACAACTGCAATAGCATAAATGGGAGGTACATCACCATTGCCATGCAAAGTGAGCGGCAGAGGCCGGGGGGGCGGAAGGAGGAGGGGACTGGAGGGAGCAGCGGGGGCGCGAATGTGGAGGGGGGTGCGGAAGGGCGGGGCGGGGCGGGGCGGGGCGGGGCGGGGGAGAGAAGGAGAGGGGGTAGGGGCCTGTGTGTACTGCCGTACACATCATGCATCGTCGTGCGCCGTACTCTTGAGAGGCCCGGTGTCGGCTGCTCCTCTGTCCTAGCTAGCTCATTTACTGTGTGTCGTGGCTTCGCCGTATCCGTGCCGTGTGAAACACACCCTCCTCCCCACCTCCACCCCACTCCACCCCACCCCACCCCACCCCCCGTTCATCTGGGCAACATTAGATTACTACGGCTACCTCCGCCTGTGCGAGGTGGACGTGTACACCGCCGTACCAACCAGACAGGCCTACCAAGTTGCCGTACACAAGCAGGTGGTCACCCTCGCCACCTCCCTGGAGTCGCTGCTGGATGGTCAGAGCAAGGCCACCTTCAAATCCGTGGCTGGTGGGTGCGCGTCGCTGGCTGGCTGGAGGAAGTCGAGCTGCGGCGGTCGGCACGCACCCTAGCCTTTTGAGACAAAACACATGAATCTCCCTCTCCTTTCCCCCCTCCTTTCCCTCCTCCTTCCCCCCTCCTTCCCCCTTTCCCCATCCAGTCATTCGTTTTCTGTCTTCCGTGTCGGGTTTCCAAGGGCTTCCTCTCACCGCCCCCGCCACCCGCCTCCGGGCCTCCACCACCCTCACCTGGCTATCTGTCGCTCCGTCTCACCTGAAAAAAAACACCTTCCCACGTTTCCCCCTCCTTTCCTCACGGGTTACCCCGGGTTTCGTCTGAAACCCCCCCGCTAGGCCTCCTGGTGGACGGAGTGACGCCCACCGGGCTGCGCAACACCACGTCTGGGGGCAGTAGCACCGCCCCCCTGGACGCAGCCTGCATCATCGCCAGTAGCTCCGAAACCGAGAGCCCCTGGCTGGCGGTCCGACTGGGAGGACGCTACTTTGTACAGCACGTCAAGGTGGGCTAGGTGGCAGCTGCCTTTCGTGCCGCGTCGCGGTTTGTGTATCGGGGAAGTGGGGGTCAAGGGAAGAGGCGGGGGAGTGTTTTGGGTCTTGACGGTATTGTTTCCCTACCCCGCATCGATCACCTCCCCACCCACACACACACACCGAAACCCCGTCTCTCCCCCCCAACCCCCCAAACACATCACCCCCCTTCCCCCTCCACCAGCTCCACTTCTCCGCCCACTTCGACCAGCTGGCCTACTCGACGACGTCCACTCGGGGCGCTGGCAGCTTCGGGCTGGCGCTCGACGTGCGGCTGGGAGACTCCCTCCCCTGGAGCGCCGAGAACCCCGCCTGCGCCGCCGCTGCGGGTATCTTCACCGGGCTGGAGGACCGCACCGACCTGTACGGCAGCGGGGAGAACGTCAGGTATGTGTGCATTGCGTGTGTGTGTATTGCGTATGTGTATGCGTGGTTAGAGCCGAGTGGAGGGAGGGGGCAGGGTAGGGTAGGGCCCCCCCCCGCCTGCCTCGCCTCCCCTCCGTCCCCCTCGCGCCCCCCGCCTCCCCCCACCTCCCCGCCCTGCACACAAACCACACACCCCACCCCCACACCACCTCCCCACACCACCTCCACACACCAACCCCACACACCAACCCCAGGAGTTACCGCTGCGGCTTCAATGGCTCCATCGTCGTGATCACCACCGCGCGCACCTCGGCTGACGGCTTCAACTTCTTGGCCCTGCCGCCGCTATGCGAGGTGGAGGTGTTTTCTGTTGCAAGTAGGCTGCTGGGGTTGGTGTGGGCGGGCGTGGAATGGCGCAGGCCAGGGCTGTCTGGCTTGGAAGGGACGTCTCTGTGTTGGGAGAGGCAACGAATGACGCAGCACCCTGGCCGTCGGGCTGGTGTGTGGGCTTGTTGGGTCACCGGGCAACAGGCGCTCGGAAGCGCTCAAGCTGCTGCGGCCAGGCCTTTCGTCACCCAGACCACACAGCGCCCCGCACAACTTATCCTCAAAACTCTGAAAATCCTGGGAAACCCTGGAAAATCCTGGAAAATCCTGGGAAATCCTGGAAAATCCTGGAAAATCCTAGAAATCTTGGAAAATCCTCTAACCGGACTCCTTTCCGTTGTACTCCGAAATCTTGGAAAATCCTCTAACCGAACTCCTTTCCGTTGTCCTCCCTGCAACGACACGTGATGGCCTGACTGGCAGACGGCGGATTCGACATCGGCTACCTAGCTTCCCTGGGGCGCTACGCCGAGAACAGCGATGACCTGGGCGGTGTGAGCGCCACCAACGCCACCCGCGCGCTCCAGAACCCTAATTACCAGCCCAACACGGTTTCGGAGGACGACCGCTGCGTCGTCGCTGCGGCGGCCCCTGGCAGCTTCGCGTTCTGGGTTGTCGACCTCGGGGAGCCGGTGCACATGACCATGGTGGAGGTGAGGCCCCAAGGCTATCGCAAAATTCGCACAGCTTCCTCACCACGCCATCCTTTCCTCGTCTTCCACTTGGATGTAAACTTGAGTAAAAACTGAACCCCTGCACTGAGGCAAATCTGGCATAGCTTTAAACTAACACAGCGTTTGGTTTTATTGGAACTCGAATAAAGCCCGTTTTCCTGCCCGTTTACCTCAAACCTCCCTCACCCCAAATCCCTCCCTGGACTGCCAACCCTCTCCCGTCCCAGATCTTCGCAACAGATTTCTCCGCTGTGGCAAACGTCAACCTGACGCTGCTCAACGACACCGCATCGCCGCCGATACCCGGCTCCGGAACCGCCTTTCCTGGCGCCTCAGGCATTTTCTTAAGCCCCGGCGAGGTCAGCTTGATCGTCCCGCCCGCCTCCGAAACCGTGGTTGCTCGCCACCTCATGATCACCAACACCCTGTCGGACACGCAGCTGCGGCTGTGCCAGGTCTGGGTATACAGCGCCGCCGCCGGCGCCGCCACCGGCGGGCGGTCCGGTGTGCGGCTGCGGAAGGCGACGGGGCGCGTGTCCATCGGGGTGGACTCGGTGGCCACGACGGTGAGCCCGCTCCAGGGAGGGTTCGAGGGAAACCCGGGAGGGGAGGGGAGGGGATATGGCGGACGACTCCGGGGGGGAAGGGTAGTAACTGATTGCAACAGGATCATACCCAAGAACCAACCAGGAATGTGGGAAGGGGTTCGAGGAAGACCCGTGGATGAAGGGGTTCGAGGAAGACCCGTGGATAGAGAGAAGGGGTGGGGGGCAGGTCTCAGGTGTGGCACCCTGGAGGGCTCCTCGTGTGTTTTACTATTGCGGCCCCTCCGCTCACCCCTCCTCTCGTCTTTCGTATCCTCACCCCAGTTCTCCAGCATGCATCTCAAAACGTCTTTTCTAACCCGTTTCTTCTCGCATCCAGGGGTCTTCCTCTCACCCCTCCTCTCACCCCTCCTCTCACCCCTCCTCTCACCCCTCCTCTCACCCCTCCTCTCACCCCTCCTCTCACCCCTCCTGCTAACTCCGGCGCAGACCACCACCGCCCGCTCGGGCCTCCGGCGCCTCCACGGCGCCAGCGGCAGCGCCGAAGGCAGCGGCGACGCCGGCGAGGCCGCCATCGCCACTGTCGGCGGCACCGAAGTCAATGTCAGCGGCGGCGGCGGCGGCGCTTCACACTGGCGTGAGGGACCTTTGGCGCAGGAGCACCAACACCAACACCTACACCAACGCCAGAACCAACACCACCAACACCAGCAGCAGCAGTTGCCCCTGCCGCAGGGGCAGCCACCTGCGCAGGTGCAGCCGCATTGGGCGGGCTCCGACCGGACCCTCGCCGTGGCCTCGGTGTCCCCTGGCAACGCGCGACCCGTGGGCCGCTCGCTGGCCGCCACCACAGACACAACCGGCGGCACCGGCTCCGCCACCCTCGTCCTGGACCTGGGGTTGGCCCGGTCTGTGGAGGTGGCTGTGCTTGTGGTGGCGGCCACCACCACCTTCCAGGAGCTGACGAACCTGCAGGTGTGGGAGGGAGGGCAGGGTCGCTGAAAAAACAAAAATACTGCGGTGAGAGCCTAGAACTCTAAAATCCTAAAACCCAACATACTGCGGACAAGACCTTCAAACCCTCAAACCCTCTCAGACGAGGGAAGCGGTGATCGGTTACATTTCGCGCGGCCATAAGGCTCCGCTTTCTCGCGGTCTCTTCCGCCCACACTGCCTCCGGCGGCAGCTGCCGTACGAGAGCAGGTTGCCGGCCCCTCCTCCGAAACCACGAAAACAAACGCACCGCGGAACCAACAGCACTGAATTCTACCTCCCTTCGGCCCCCGGATCCCAACCACCCGCAGATCTCTGTCTCGAACTCCTCCTCGGGCGGTCGCGGGTCGTACTGCACGTACGACAGCACCATCGTGCTGACCATCTCCCGGCACGTGTTTGGCTGCGGTGGCGCGACCGGGCAGTATCTGGTGGCTGCCAGCACCGTGTCGGGCTCGCTGCTGCCCGCCGCGACCACCTTGGAGGCCTTCCTGGCCGACCCGGGCACCCAGGTGCGCGCGACCGGTTGGGGAACCGGACGGCTGGGTCAATGGGTTGGTTTCGGAGCCCGGGGGCGAGGATCCCCCCCCCGGGTGTACGACACATCACTGGCAACCTGCGGCCCGGCGGTGGGCTGAGAGGCCGCGGCGCTGCCTGGGCTGCCTTTCCTCGCGCGCCTCAACGAAACCCCAACCACCGCCAACCGCCAACCGCCAAACCCACGCGGTCGACCCGCCCGCCCCCTCTCGCGCGCAGGTATCCGCCAGCTCCCTCCGTGCCTCCAGCCAGGCCGGCGGCGTCCACACCGGCGCCGGAGGCAGCGACAACGCCGTCAACGGCTTCTTCAGCCAGGCGGCGGTGGACGCGGCGGTGGCTGCGGGCCGCACCGACCTGCACTTTGGCAGCGCCAGTGCGGTGGCGGTTGACCCTTGGTGGGCGGTTGACCTGGGGTCGGCGCTGCCGGTGGCGTTCGTGGAGCTGGTAGCGCACCCCTCGGCAACAGACCGGTTGGGGCTGGAGGTAGGGTCAGGCCCGGATGATGGTGGTGCGCGCGTGTGTGTGCGCGCGTGGTGTGTATGTGTATATGGGGGGTTGCCGTTGAGAAGTCAATCCCCCGCCTGCCCAGCTCATCGCCATGCCGCGGCCCCGAAGCCCCAATGGAATCCGTCCCCGTTTTTGTTCCGCACGTCTTAAACCACCACCCATTCGACACGACCCCCACTCCGCTCCCCGACAGAACTTCGAGATCGCCCTGAGCAACTTCACCATGCTGACGGGGACGGAGGGCGTCACCGTACTCAGCGGCCTCAGCCTCGGGGCAGGCCAGACGGCGCGCTACGCGCTCGGCGGCGCGGCGGGGCGGCAGGTGGTTATACGACAGCCCGGCGCCAACCGCTCGCTGCAGTTGGCGCAGGTGGAGGTTTACGTGGACGCCGCCACCGTGAAGGAGGGCGCCAACTCGCTCGTCACGCCCAAGCCGCTGTCGTACCCGAGAGTGTACGACATGTCGCGCACGGTTGAGTCGTACACCGACGCCAGTGGTGTGTCGCGGACCGGCGAGCTGGCGGCGCTGGCTGCGGACGGGTACGACGAGACGAGTTTGTCGCGGTGCGCCGTGGCGGGCCCGGGACCCGTGGGTCAGAACCCGTGGCTGCTGCTGGATCTCGGATCCAGCGTGCCGGTCAACCGAGTGGATCTGCTCAAGGCTGCGGATCCAGCCATAGCGGCGCAGCTGGAGGGTGTCGACGTGCTGCTGGGCGACAACCCGGTGAGTGGGTGGCGGCGGTGAAGTGGCGGGGATGGTGGTGATGGATGGACGGCACCAGCGGCGAGTACCAAGAAGGGAGGTACTTGGTGGGAAACGTGCATCACACTGTCTTCAGCCGGTTTATGCGGAATCTGAGCGATCGTTGGGTGGGTGGGATATGGTGGCGTTCTCAGAGCCAAATCCCCCTGGCAAGACCCCGCCCCCCTTCCTAACCCTCGAAACCCTAAAACAACCCAAACCCTCCCAAATCCTCCCAAACACCCCGGCACTCGCCACTGTCCTCCAGGTGGCGGAGAGCAATCCCGTCGTACTGTCCGGCCTCAGCCTGCCGCAACCCGGCGCCTGGGCGACCTTCCTCCTGCCCGCCACCGCCACCGGCCGCTACCTGGTGATCCGAAGGCCGGAGGCCGGTGGTGCACTCACTTTGTGCGAGGCGGCGGCTTACGGTGAGTATTAGTACGGCAGCTGTTAGTAGGTAATAGCAGTTGCAGGTAGGAACTAGTGGGGTGCTAGTAGGTGCTGGTCGGCGATTAGTACCTGCCAGTACGTGCTGTTACATACCAATAGTAGCTGAAGTAGGCGTTGGATAGGTAGTAGTAATCATTAGAAGGTTCCGGTAGGCAACGGTAGATAGTAGTAGTAAGTCATAGTAGGTGCTTATAGACGCTGGTACGTACTGGTAATAGACGCATGCTGGTACGTATTCTGCTGCTGCTAGTTATAGGTCTACTGCTGCTGCTAGTAATAGGTATACTGCTGCTAGTATTCCGGTGGGTCTCCGGACCGACAGGGAGATGCATGCGTGGCCTGGGTCCAGGGGGGCCCAGGGGTTTGCAGTTCGTGGTGCAAGCACGTGTATTGCGTTACCCCCGGCCGCTCTCCCACGCCTGTCGTACACGCAGGCCCCAGCAAGTTTGAGCTGCGGCTGGAGCCCGCCCCCAGCCCTCCACCACCGCCCTCGCCGCCGTCGCCGCCCTCCCCCGAGCCGCCGTCGCCCGCCCCGCCCCCGTCACCGTCGCCGCCGTCGCCGCCGCCGTCGCCGCCGTCCCTGCCGCCGCCGTCGCTGCCGTCGCCACCCCTCACCCCTGCCAGCAGCAGTCCGGCGGGTGCACAGCTCGAGCTCAAGGTGGAGGCTAACCCAACTGCAATAACCGTCGTAACCGCTTCAGTTGTTGCCGTCAGCATCGCAACCACCCTGACCGCCGCGGTGGTGGCCTCCGCCGCCGCGTCGGCCTCCGCCGGCGGCGCCGGCGGCGCCCTCGCGGCTGGTAGCGTCCCGGGCGCCGCTGGCGCCACTGGCGCCGCCGGCAGCGGCGCCGTACTCGCCTTCGTTGGCCACATGCAGTTCTTTGCATTAACCGCCAATGCGGCCGCCAACACCAGCAGCAACTACCAGGACACTAACAAACAACTGTCGTGGTGGGTGGTGTGCTCAGCTGCTGCTTGCGGTCCGCGGTCTCGGAGCTGTCCTCAGCCCCTCACAAACGTCAGCCCCTCGGGATCCACTGTCCTCCTGCGCTGCACGGCCCACCGCCTTTGGCCTATTACATGTGATTTCGGTTTTAACGCATGTCCACGCCTCTGCTGTTGCCTTGCTTCCACGCTACATCTTTGTGCGTCACGACGGCGGCATGTCGCATTTTCTTTCCTCTCCTTCCGCCTACCCTCCTCCCTCCCTCCCCCACTCGGTGGCTGCTCAGGCTCAACCTGGAAATCAACACGCTTTCCTTTTTGGACCTGCCGGGCGTGGAGGTGGGCGCCTACTCGCAGGCCCTCAACGTCTTCATCGTGTACGGCGCCGTACTGCTGCTGCACTTCCTGATCGTCTTTCTGCTGGGTGCCGTACGGCGGCACCTCAGCCGCCGTCGCGCCGCCGACGCGCCGCCGCCGATGGGCCTGCCCGGCTTCCTTGTCTTCCCCTTCTTGGAGATCTTCATCGTCATCTTTTTCGTTACCTCGCTCGCATCCGCCGCCGGCACGCTCCTGGCGTACGGCATCTCCGAGCAGCGTACGACAGCCGCTGCCGTCGCTGCCGTACTGCTGGTGCTGATGCTGGTGTTCTCGATCCTGGTGCTCTGGGTGCTGCTGCGCATCCATGCAGCGGCAAACCGCCTGGGGCTGTCGTACGTGCCGGCGCCGAGGCCGCCGCCTCCAGGCCGCAAAGAGGGCCGCGTTTCGCGCCTGTTTCGGTGGATCGAGGTGAGCCGGCCGGGCTGGGGAGGGCTGGATCTTCACCGTCCCAGAGGGCCCGGGGCGATGGTGCTGGCGTCGCTGAAAGGCTCGCCGAACCGGCCCTAAGGCCCACAATCACCGCGCCGCTCAACCTCCCCCGCCCCGCACCCCTGCCCCTGACCCGCACCCCTGCCCCTGACCCGCGCTCCTCCCCCTGACCTGCCCCCCTGCCCCTGACCCGCACCCCTGCCCCTGACCCGCACCCCTGCGCCTGCCCTCGCCCGCCGGCCTACAGCGAGGCTTCTGGCAGCGGCCAGAGGCCGTCGCCTTGCGGCTGCTGGAACCTTACCGCACAGACACCTACATCCGCAAGGGCTTCAGCCTCCGTGAGGCTCTCCGAGCAACCGACCCCGGCGGCGCCAGCGGCGGCAGCTTCTCGGGCGCCTTGGGCAGCAAGTCTGAGGCCGGCACGGCGGTTGGTCCCATTGAGAAGGCGTTCCCGGCGCCGCCGGTAAGGCCGACCCAATCTTCGGCGACGGTGTCAGGTAATGCCTGGGCGAGCTTCACCGCCGGCGAAGCAAACACGGAGCGAGCCTCCGGCCCCACCGTTGTGGGCCGGGTCTCTGCAAGTGGCGGCGCCGCAGACACCGGCGCCGGCGCCGAAGCCGGCGGCAGCCGATCGAGGCTGCGGATGGCTGCGGTGGCTCCGGAGCCTTTGTCAATGCCTTCCTGGCAAATTCGGGACAGGCCGCTGCCGGTGGCTGAGTCGATCAGCAGCAAGTTCACGCACGATGTCGTACTCGGAGACGGTCGATGCTCCCGTCCTAGCGCCGACGGCTCGGCTCGCCGGCTGGCGGCGGCGCCAGTGGCTGAGATCAGCCGGGGCACCTTGGCCGGTGCCATGGCCTGCTTCGAGCCCGATGTGCGCATCGTGTACGAAGAGTCGTCTGACTCAGATGACGGGATCGGCGGCGGCGGCGGCGGCGGCGGCGGCGGGCGACCCAGCACAGGGCGCTCAAGCGCTGGCGGAGGCGCCGGTCCGGACTCCGTCCGGCTCCCACCACCGCCGGCGGCGCCGCCGGCACCAGCGCCGCCGCCCGAGCCTCCAGCTGCGCAGCCGCGGCTGCGGCCGCTGCTGTCGCCACTGCCACCGCTGTTGCCTGACTCCTATCCAGCCAGCCCCAACCATGACCACTGCTGTACTTCCATCAGCGATAAAGCGTACGGCAGCGCAAGTGGCGCGAGGCCAGCGGCAGGCCCCGAAATGCACGTGACGCCGTCGTCACGGCCGCCCCAGGAACCGGAAGCTGAGGACGCGCCCGCTGGCTCAGCCACCGCCGCCGCCGTCACCGGCACCGGCGGTCCAGCTTCCTCGGGCGCTCAGGCGGCGGCAGTGGAGCCCCCTCGCGGTAGGGCAAATCTGTCTGGTCGGCCGCCCTCTGGCCTCAAGGCGTCAAGTCGGCCGGCCTCTGGCCAGCAGCCGCAGCAGCAGCCACCGCAAGGTGGGGGGCGAGCCGCCGCTGCAAGCGCCGCGGCCGCAGCAGCGGCGGCCGTCCCCTCGACAGCCACCGTTTCCTCTTCCCCTGCAGCTCCCGCCACCCCCGCTCCATCGTCATCGGCGCCAGCAGCAGAAGATGCCGCTGCGTCTGGGGCCGGGCGGCGGGGCGGTGGCAGCAGTGGCATTGGCAGTAATGGTAGCGGCAGTGATGGGGATTTCAGCAACGACGGGCCCGTCAATGGGGGCTGGGACCCAGCCAGCTGCAAGGAGACCACTGCCGGCGGCGGCGGCAGCGGTTATCAGTTGAAAAGTCCTAGGGAGGTCGAGTCCAGCGTACGGCCTGTCGAGGTGTACGAGCGATATGGCCAGCTGTTCGAGGAAATGAAGGGCGAGCGCCGCCACGCCACCACCTTCCATGTGCGACGGGCGGGGTTTGGGTGGCTGGGTTTCCTCTGCCAGGATGTCGTACGCTCGGGGCTGCCCTGCCTCGGGCGGCTGAGGCAGCCACCCGCTTTCCTCCGCCCCTGTCCCCCGGTCTACACCCGGGACGCACTGCACATGGCAGCCGGGGAATGGGAATCGCTGCATGGATCCCATTATACCCCCCTTACAACCTACCCAATATCTGGACCCTAGGACCGCTTTGAGGTCACCCGAGTACACCGAAACCGTGCCCGAAACCCGGGTTTACCCCTCTCCCCCCAGGCGGCCGTGATCTTCAACTCCGTGGTCCCCGCGGTGCTGCTTGGCGTCCAAGTGGGGGCTGCCATGGAGCCTCATAGCGCGGCGGCCCGGGGCACCAACGTGGCCCTGCTGGTGTGTAAGGCCCTTTTCGCGGTGTACATGAGCATGACGCTGCCGTACAGTCATGCCGTCACCATGGGCACTGAGGTGAGGTGCGGGGTGGGGTGGAGTGGGATGACGGGCATGAGGGGCGACCTTGGGCGGGGGGAGGTGCAGAATCAGTCCGCAGCTTCGTCCCTCATTCCCTCATTCCTTTCTGTCCTTCTGCCCTCATTCCCGACTCTATTGTTAGGGCACTGCACCTCGCTCACCATCATCCCTTTCCGCTGCGCCGCGCCTCCTACTCCACTCCCTTCCACCCCAGCTCCCGCAACCAACCCCCCCCCCCCCGACCTCCCGCTACCCTCTCCCTAACTTCCCCCACGCGGCCCCAGCTGGCGTGCGCCTGGTTGGAGACCGCCGTGTGTGTGTGCCTGGTGGGGCTGCAGTGGGCTGACGGGCCCCGCATCAGCGACGCCATGCTAGCCTGCGAGATCGCGGTGTTTGCGCTACAGGTGTGTCGGCAGCGGGTGCAGCACCAAACACATAAGCCGCACATCTACGAGTACCGCAGTGAAAGCCGCACTCCTCCTCCAGGTCTTGATCCTGATCCTGATCCTGATCGCCTGATCCTGATCCGCTGTCGTACGGCGCCTCCTCCTCTCCCCCAGATCCTGCGCGTGCAGGTCATCAGCGTCATCCCCGCAGTCATCGTTGTGTGGCACTGGGCATCGGACAAGTGCCGCGGCCGCAGCACCGCCGGCCAGTCGGAGGCGGCGTAACGGGCGGCCGGGCAGGACCGACCCGTGGGCCACGGGATGAGCGGGGCGGCGGCTGGGGGTGCAGCAAGATGTACATATCGCACTGTCCCGCCCCGCCACGTGGCGCAGGATTTGCATTGCGCGGGTAGGCAGGTTCGTGTTTCTGCTGAGGCGCAGATTTCCGCCGCAGCCGCAACCCAAATCTGGTACCAAGGCAGCTCGCACCGGTGCGCGCGTGTTAGGGTTTTTGCGCGCGTCAGCGCTGCGCGTGGATTGTATGTTGGCAGCCTAGCGAGCTGTCTAGGCTTTTGTCAAGCGCATTGAGGCACGTGCTACCTGCTGGCTGCCTTCTCTTGGAGCCTCTGGATGATCCCGCAGGCAACGAAAGCGCGCATGTGCGACTACAATACGTACGCCCCAGAGGGCCATAGCTGAAGACGATTTTTTGCTACTGCAGTTGTAAATGTGACACTGGCTGCTGCGCGACGTGAATTGCGGTAACAAACTGCCCTCTTTCCGACGACACTGCGCTGGGCTGTGTACTCCATATTCAATATTTTCACCCGCAAAACGGTATTGGCTTACTGCACTATCCGTGTACATACTACGCAATGTCCGCAATGTCTTGTGAGATTACCGGCAGCAGACCGGTTATGTTCTGGCAAAGGGCTAGCTGGCCCTCTGGCCAGACGAGATATGGCTGTGGAGTTGTCTAGCAGGCGAGGTTGTGTCCAACGACTGCCCTTAGCGGGTCGATATTGGCGACGTGTCTTGGTGCAATGGTCCCGCGTCGTTTGTCGAGGAGGTATATTCCTCCAGGTTCCTCAGCCGGCGGCGCCGCGGTTCGCGCGGTGGCCACCTCCGACCCCTCGCCTACTGAGCCGCGATTGGTCCCACGAAGCCCTGTAAAGCATTACCCGGCACTGCCCCTTCCCGGCGCACTAGGCACACAAGGAAAGAGCACGGCAGTGACCCGGGGTCACCGTGCTGCCGTGCGCCGTCTGATGCACCTTTTGTGACAATTATTATTGTTTACACTAACGTCCAGCCATCCCAACAATGGATGACTTCACGTTACGCGCACCCGTTAGAAGAGAGAAACCCAGATCGCTTCATCGCACAGCTAAAATGCCTAAAATGCCTGCATCAAGGTCTTACGATCCATCCGAGCCCTGACGTCAAGCCCCTGCCCACTCCTGCTCCTCCGGCAACCAGCAGTCACACGCCTGCTGTATTACCCAGCAGTCACACGCCTGCTGTGTTACCCAGCAGTCAAACGCCTGCTGTGTTACCCAGCAGTCAAACGCCTGCTGTGTTACCCAAAATTGTCTGTCCGAGCCAGTGACCTGGGCCTTGCGACAGGTGCTGCGGCTCAAGCAGAGGCCATCCCCGGCGATCTCCATGCCCCCGAGGTCTCGATACGCCTACAGCATAATCCAATCCCGCCCCCAATCGTTCGTAATCGGTAGGTCCAATGACGTCATTGCGGTCCCGAGCACATGAGGATCTCACCCAGGTCGGTCAGCCGTTCGGCTGGCCCACAAGCCCAGCATTAGTTCATTACCTCTCCGCTCTCGTACAACACCAAAGAGGGACGCGAATCAGCGCGAATCGCGCCCGCGCGAAGCATATTTCGCGATACTTGTCCGCTAAGGACCCGAGCTTTACGTCTTCAATGCTGCCATCGCATTGGTCCACCTCATCCTAAGTCACCCCCGGGCAGCTAAGACCCGGGCACAAGCATCCGAGCAGTAGTATGGCCATGCAGTATCCCCATGCTTGGGAAAGATTGGCCGGTCAAGAAGAAATATACGCGGTTCGGTTCAAACTGTCGGTTTCGTACCGTGCAGGAGCATTATTGGTGGCAGGCTAGGTCACATTTGCGCGCCTCGCGGTCCCCAGCTTCGACCCTCGCTGAAGCGCCGCTCGCAACGAGTTATATTGGCCCGCGCAACACGAGCGCCACAAATCGATGCCCTCCGTACACGTCTCGGTGGCGTTGCCTTCGTACGCCCGGAACCAGTCCAGGTTGCGCTTGTTCTGGGACCCACCCGGCCCTCGCTGCATCTTAAATATGAACTCCGACAGCGACCGCGTCACATAGTGGTGCAGCGCTATCTCGTCCCATGACACCGGCAACGACATAGGGCCCTGAATGGGGGCGCCCCGCTCGTTGACTGCGACGGCGTTGGCGAAGTAGCGGAACTCGTGCGGGTTGCCGCCAGTGGCCAGGACTTGTGAAAGGCGCGCGATCGTTTTTATGTGCCGGTTGTCCCAGGCTGACGAAGGGGTACATTTTGTGTACGCCTCCAGTGTCCCGACTTCCGGCCGCTTGATGTGGCCGCTGCTGCCAAAAACCCTAAAGTTGACCGCCAGCGCAGGGTATCTTTCATACCGCTGCAGAAATGATGTGATGTTGGGCCGGCCGCCCTCGGGCTTACGAAGGATTATGTATTCGTCCGCATCGATGAAGGCCATCCAGACGTGATCCCGGTGAGCAAAGTCGATGCAGCGCTGGAAAGCTGTTCCTTGGCTGTACTCCGCGAAGGGGCGCCCGGTCTTGTGAGAGTGGTGCCGAGGGTCGGCATCGTAGTGATACTCCACAATACCACGTCGAATGAACGGCATCAGCATCCTTAGGTTGTATAGAGGGCGGCTGCTATTGTAGTCCATCACGTATATTTTGCCAAATCCAATCCACCGGTGGTACAGGATGAATTCCAGCAGGTATGTTCCCTCATCCTTGACATTCGTGCAAATTGAGGCGTAAGCGCCTCGTGTGGATGTTGCAGGATGTAATAGTCCAGCAAAGCACAAGACTGCCAGGTG
The DNA here is from genome assembly GCA_003116995.1 of Yamagishiella unicocca. Lineage (NCBI taxonomy): Eukaryota > Viridiplantae > Chlorophyta > Chlorophyceae > Chlamydomonadales > Volvocaceae > Yamagishiella > Yamagishiella unicocca. The sequence continues at coordinate 1,808,129 of BDSL01000004.1, forward strand.
GATGCTTATCCCAAGGCCTTTATAAAACGCGAAAGGATGCTGCCTCATCACTAAGATACTTGTGAACAATAACTATTAAGACTTCAGAGGTAGGAACCGTTGCAGTCAGGGCAGTTGTCCTGTCATCGGTCTGACTTGGTTTCCGGATGTATTTTCAAATCCCTGACCTACTGCGAATGACTTTGAGCAAGGCGCCCAGTAGAAAAAGTTGGTGGCTGTACGATAACGATATACAGTACGGCACGCACCCAGGTTGCACCACGCGCTGTACCCATGTATCAACGTTACATATTCCATAACTTCACTTTGATTGCGCCATTTAGTATGCGGTAGACACTGGAGGCGCCTGGTGATATGACGCGCTGTGCACCTGTGCTGCCCCTTGCTGTCCGCACATCCCGGCTTGCAGCACACACCCCATTACAAGCCCCTAAGACGAGTCACGATGAGTCTGAACACTAGCGAATGACAGCACGACTGCGGTCGTAGAAACCACCTTGTCACCTCCAGCCCTTCACCCCAGGGCGATTTACAGAGACGACCTAACTAGCAATTACATGACAGTTGGGGACGAGATATGGCCTCAAGAAAGGCCAGAAGTTAACCAGACGCAGCTGCTTGCCTGCTGCTTTGAGGAGGCAGGGGCCGTAGTTGTGAATTGCTGCTTTGACTGCAACATGACACCTTCCGTGGCCCCAGATTGACCCCCCCATCCGCACGCAACGGCGAGACCAGGGCAGCCGAAACCGTACGGCACCTGCCAATAAATTACAAGCATCAGCGGCAGTTGCATGGCCGAGCGCGTTTCCGATGGTTATGTCGTTCTGTTCGGTTGGTCCGCAGCCCAACCTCCTGCCTATGGATAACTACCCCGCTACTTACACCTTTGCCAGCAACAAACGTGGCCGAGGCACAGTCCTCACAGCATGTCGTACCATGCCTCGCATCGCACCGCATGACGGTTGCCCCTACATTACTAATATCCTTTTGTCCCCTCTTGACATCTGATCTAGATCGTAAAAAAGGCCCCCCATTGCCCACTTGCCACCTGCTCTAAATCTCGCTGAACGGAAACTTGCCCGCCCCCCTGCCGCGCAGGGACGGAAACGGCTTCATCGCCGCCCATCAGCATCATCCTTCGCTGGCCTAGAAACGTAATCTAACATTGTTTTCCGTACTCGTGCGTTACGGCACTCCACCCTACTCGTTGACAATACCCGGTACTTATATTGGCTCTCTTGCAGCCTCACAGCACGTTCCACCACCACCTCTTCACGTGCATCCCCCGGTGCCGCTGCTGGCCATCCACCCCTCCCCCTCCCCCACTGCCACGAGCATCATAACCAACCAACAATAAATACACACCGGGTAACCCGCGTCAACAGCTCGACACGCCATCGGCCGCACCGCTTGGTGCAATGGAACCCCCACCCTCGCCGCAGCCATCGTGAGCATGGACGCTCCGGAACCAGCAACGCTCCGGAACCAGCAGCGCTCCGGAACCAGCAATGCTCTGGAACAAATAAAGCTCCCGACAGTTCCCCCAGCAACCGCACCGCAACCACATACCCGCCCACCGCCTTCGCCAGCACTCCCCCAACACTCTCCACGTGCCGTACCACTTCTAACCCACCGCCGCCCTCCCCAGCGTCCCGCCCCCCTGCGACAACGACGACCGGCCCCCTCTTACCGTCCGTGCCCTCTCGTAACCCTTACTCCGGCCCGTTCACTGACCCTCGCTGCAGCATCGTCATTGTCCGGATCATCGCCGCGCCGCCGGGGCCCAAACCACCTGCACCCGCCGCGAAGGACGCCGAGGGCATCAACCCCATCCCCGCCCCCCCGCCCATGCCCTGCGCCATAAGCATCCCCAATGTCGGCGCCGGCATCGCCCCTGATACCGACACGTTGCTCGAGCTGGGAGGCAAACCCTGCGGCCCGGGCTGGCCAGGAGCTCCATTGGGGACCGAGAAACCGAGCAGCGGGCCGTACAGGATGTAACGCTTGAGCAGAGCCAGGCAGTTGAACTGCTCGTCTGCTGCCAGGCCGATGGACTCGGGCGCCAGCACTCCCCGAGGAGCACTGCGGCGATCGGAGCGGTAGGACCGTTCTGCGGAGACGAGCCCCAGGTCGATGGCGGCTTGTGCGTCGGGCCGCATGTTGAGCAGGTTGTCCCTGCGGGCAGTGGAGGAGGAGGGGGAGGAGGGGTGAGGGCGGAGGGGAGACGGGGGGGAAGGCGGGGCCGGGAAGGGAAGGGGGCAGGAAAGCAGCGCGGTGGAGGCGAAGGGAGGCACGAAACACGATATAGCGATGGCTGTTGTGGGGGGTTGTGTGTGGGGGGGGCGGCGCGCTTGGGGCGTTATGCTGCAGCCGCCTGTGTTATAACGTGAGAATGACCTTTGTCAGCTGACGTAGAGGGGCGCGAGTCGGCTGACCTAGAGGGGCAAGAGTCGGCTGACCTAGAGGGGCACGAGTCACGGGGCACCTACTTTATCCCCATGACGTCCACTCCCTTGGCTGCCGCCATGCTGCGGAAGGCCTTAGCGAGCTTGGCACCTGGTGAGGACTGCGGGGTGGGTTACGGGGCCAGCGGGGTGCGGGGAGGAGTTGAGGGATTGCGATTTGATGTGGTGAAAAGTGCTGTGTGGTGCTGTGCTGTGTGGTGTGGTGTAGTGCTGTGTGGTGTGGTGTGGTGTGGTGTGGTGTAGTGCTGTGTGGTGTGGTGTAGTGCTGTGGTGTGGTGTAGTGCTGTGTGGTGTGGTGTGGTGTGGTGTGGTGCTGTGTGGTGTAGTGCTGTGTGGTGCTGTGCGGTGTGGTGTGGGGATTAGGGCGGGCTACGTGCTGCGTAGCCCAGAGACGGAAGGGGGGGGGTGGAAGACCCGTGGATGCCCGAAAAAACCGTTTAAAAGGGGGGGGGGAGGGGCGTGGAGACGCGATTCCGCCAGGTCGCTTGCACACCCGCGCTCCTAGTATGCTTGCACGCCAGGGCCCCCTGGTTTCGCTCGGTGCTGCCCCAGCGTCCTAGAGCAGGGTAGCGCCGCTCGCCCCTCCCTTCGGCACCACGGATAATACGAGAACGGCGTTTCCTGGAGTCACCGGTACTCTCCGGTCCGGTAACCACCTTCCCCCTTCCTCCTCCTCCTGCCTTCCTCCTCCCTCCCCTGCCTTCCTCCTCCACCTCCGCCTCACCTTGTCCGCTCGTGCTAACGAGTCGAACATGCTTTTCCGTTCCAGCGGGTCCTTCACCTTGGCCCGTGCCACGATGGGCGAGCTGATGTACTGGCTGATGAGCGGCGAGTTGGTTACGGAGGCCACCTGCACCGACAGGTTGGGGGGCTTGGCGTACAGCGACGACAGCATCTTGGCGTTGAGCGCCCGGTTTGAGGTCTCGTGCTTCAGCGAGTACAGCTCCTTGACGCCCAGCGTATCCACAGACCTGCAGGCGGCGTGTTGTGAGCCCACCGCTTAGCCGCGAAACTCCACATGGGAGAATGTGGATAGAATGTGGATAGAATGTGGATAGAATGTGGATAGAATGTGGATAGAACGTGGATAGGTTGTGGATAGAATGTGGATAGGTATGGATAGAATGTGGATAGGATGTGGATAGAACCCACACGCTGGATGGCATGTGCGTCTGCGTCGGTTGAGGAAAGCCCGTGGAAAGCACGTGTGTGGGTGAGGGGGGGGTGAGGAGGCCGGTGGGTCGACACATAGGGAGACGTGGGGGGGGGGGCGGGGAGGAGGAGGAGGAGGCTGTGTATGCGTTGTGTCCGTTGTTACGACGGCGTCGGAAGCGCCAGCTGGATAGAGGCGCCGGTGTTGGCTGCTAATAGTTGAGGTGGCGCTGCGATCCAGATCAGGAGCCGGCGGGCCTCCCTGGATCCCGTACCGTGTAGGGGTATTTTTGTCACCGCGGGCCCCCCCTCCTAGCCTCCCACTACTACCCACCTCGGCGCCGCGTACTTCCGCTGGTTTGAGTTGAAGTGCCGGGACCGGAACAGCCCCCCGATCTCGCCCTCTATCTCCGCTCGTCGGCTGGCAGCCAACTCGGCTGCCAAGCTGCCCGAGCTGCCGTCAGGTCCGGTCGCGCCCGCCGCCGCGGCCGCCGCTGCCGCTGCCGCCGCCGCTGCTGCCGCCGCGGCCGCGGCCGCCGGAGGCCCCGTCGGCCCCGCCGGCGCGGGTCCCGCCGGCATCTGGCCCGTCATCTTGGGCGAGCAGAACGCGTCGCACAGGATTTGAACCTGCGAGGTCCCGCCAACGAAATACCAGGTACACCGGTTGGCGGTTGGCGGGCAAGGGCATTGCGTGTGGTCTAAACCCGCCGCCAGCGTCCCTTAACCCGCCCCGCCCCCCCGGCCCGCAGCCACGGCCCGGCGCACCAGCGTGTCGTACAGGCACTCGAAGAACATGCGGTCCTGCTGCTGCTTGTCGTACGCGCTGTACTTCAGGATGATTTGTGAGTAGATGGGGCTCAGCTCCATCCGCTGCGCATCCATCTCCTGCAGACCACGTGGGTTTGGAGGGGGCCCCCGCGGGGTTACAAGGCCGGCTGCGGCTGCATGGCGTGTCGACGAAGCGGTGACGCCACGAAGCGGCACAAGCGGCGGCGGCAGCGGGCTTTCCTTCTCAGGCACGGTGGTTTGGAGTTCCAGGCACGGTCCCAAATCGTGTCGCGTGTCGCGTACTATAATACGTGTGTTTGTGTGCGGTACACAAGTCCGTCTTGCAGGGTGACGGCTCCAGCCTTGTTCCCAGGTGGCAGCAGGTGGCGAGCTTTCCCCGCGCAGGCGCTCCCGCCCTTCCGTGGGTCGTGGCTAAAGGCTGCAACCACCTCCGCACGCACACCGCTGCTCAGCGCCGTCGCTAAACCATGCACTTTACTTCCCCGCCTGGTGCGTTGTCTGATCCCCAGCCCATACGCAGGCCCGCTAGATCCGCCGCTAAACCCTGCTTCGGCCGCCTGGCCGCCGCTCTCCCATGCTTGACCCTGCTTCGGCCGCCTGGCCGCCGCTCTCCCATGCTTGACCCTGCTTCGGCCGCCTGGCCGCCGCTCTCCCATGCTTGACCCTGCTTCGGCCGCCTGGCCGCCGCTCTCCCATGCTTGACCCTGCTTCGGCCGCCTGGCCGCCGCTCTCCCATGCTTGACCCTGCTTCGGCCGCCTGGCCGCCGCTCTCCCATGCTTGACCCTGCTTCGGCCGCCTGGCCGCCGCTCTCCCATGCTTGACCCTGCTTCGGCCGCCTGGCCGCCGCTCTCCCATGCTTGACCCTGCTTTGGCCGCCTGGCCGCCGCTCTCCCATGCTCGACCGCACACGTCCCTGTGGCCCCACCGCCACCCCCGCCCTTCCAATCCCGCACCATCCCACCTCCTCGAGCTCCTGGAGCCGCTGCGCCACCGCGTATGGGTTGTAGCCCTCCATGTGCTGTTTCCGGGCCTTATCCATTGCCTTTACGATCCAGCTGCGAGGGCGAGTGGCGGGGTTCATGGCAGGGGGGTGAGATGAAGCCGGTTTGAGTGCTCCCCACGTGCTAGGGGCCCTGGGCACGTACACCACCTGCCGCCGACAACACCCCATCCCGACCCAGATCAACCCCAACCCAACCCAACCCGACCAGTCCAGTACCCGTTCCTATCCAAACCCAACTCCCATTTCCAGCCCAGTTATAATCCAGATAATAAGCCCCGCCCATCACAAAACCACAGGTCAACCCATCGCCCCTCCCCCCCACCGCCCCCTCCAAACACGTGTTGCCCCGCCCCAGCTCAACTCGCCCCGCTCCCCGGACCCAACGCACTCGTGCATGAAGCGGGACGTGAAGTACAGCAGGCAGGCGTTGAGCAGGCTGTCGTACAGAGGCCCCGCGAAAAACTTTTTGAATGGCATGGGTGTCCGGTCGTCCAGCAGCTTGACGACGCGCGCTTTGCTGTTGCCCAGGTTGAACCTGCAGGCAGGTGGCGCGATGCGGGTCGTGCGGTTCGGAGATAATCGACACGCGGAACAGAACAGCTGAGAGGTCCTTGCATAGGCAGGAACGAGTTGAGCGCAGCTGAGCGGGCTGAGGCAGGCAGAGACGTTCGTTCAGGTGCGGAGGCGAAAGGCGGTGGGTGAGAGATAGAGAGTGGCTGGACGAGGTGGACGCGGGGCGACGAGGTTGCTTGTCAAGGGGGCAAGCCTAGTTGTGGGCGATGGGTGGAGGGGCAAGTTCATGGCCAGGGCGGCTGCGGACTTGCACGGATATCTATTGTAGCATTCCCGTGAGGCAGCATGTCGCGCTGCACAATTAGTCCGTTCACACGCAGGGGCGAGGGCGGGTGGGAGGCCCGACGGGCGGCTGGAGCCTTACTCTAGGTCATTGTGTGTCTTGCGCATGTTGCCAGATATGGGCATGCTGACGCTGCCAACAGCCTTGCCGACGCTGCCGCCCTTGTAGGTCGAGCTGGGCGACCCGGCTCGACCAACCGATACCGATGGCAGGAGGCTTGACATTTGGCCGCAGGCCGCGGGCGCGTTCCCGACTGGTTATAGCTGCCTGGAGCTGCACCTGTCGTTGTGGGAACCTTGAGCTTCAAAGTATAGGCGGTCCACCCGATGCGGCCCCTTAGCGAGCGGCTACAAATTGCAACACCATCAACGTATTTCCACGAATCTATGACCTCAACTTGTGCAGGAAGATCGTATTATGAATTAGGGCAGTAAGTCAGTGTTCGAAGGACTTTAAAAAGCTTGTCCTCCTGGCCTCTTAGAGGAGACCCCAAATGACGCTTTGTATTATCGTTATAAGGAAAGTTGGCATACTTCACAATAGCCGAATGTGATCCGAACAACGCACTACTTGCCGTGCCGTACATTTCTGACGGAATTTCCCTAGACGGAGGAAGTGTTGATACATCGTATACTGCACGATAGTTGCGCACGCTAGTTTTCGCGTAGTCCTCTTGACGCTTTTCTCTACTCGCAAAGCATCTTGGGTTCTTGGTCTTCTCATTTTTCCAAACCTTCCTTCGTGCCGTGCCGTAACTTGCGAATAACTCTATTTATGTCATGTAGACCAGTTTTGAGTTGGTGGTGGGGACCCATAGGGACCGGTTGATATCGGGTCGTTCTCGGTCGCCCACGCGATGCCACTATCCCAAGTGCCATGGCCCTCTTCGGATCGGGAACCAGAGGAAGTGGAGCAGAGCCCAAATGGGCGGTATATCCGGGTAGGTGCCCAAGCAACCGCGTCGTCGACCGTCGACAGCGAACATACGAGCTTAAGCTTGCACTATTTTGGACAAGAGCATATCATCGGCTTCATGGACTTTGCAAAACGCGCTGTATGCGCACTTCCTTACACCTTTGCCGCCATCCGCAAGCCACCTTCGCCAGTTCACGGAGCACCGCCACGCTCACGGCCCCTGCCCCATGCAGTACAACATCCTACTGGGAAAGGGTGCATGCAAGCGCGTCTTCAAGGCATTTGATACGCAGGAGGGGCGGGAAGTGGCATGGAACCAGGTGCGTTGCCTCAGACCAACGATAACTGTCGCGTGGCGTGCAGCACGCGCAACAGCGTTAAAATACGTCGCTTCTGGTTGCCTTTCCGGCATGGAAACTGTACATGCGTTACAGCGACTCTCCTCGCTGTCCTTCCTCGACTGGACACCAGCGCAGTACTTAAAGCCTCTCGTGCGGCTGGCTTTTTAAAATAAAGCTGGTCAGGCATCGAAACCTCGGCAGCCGGAGCGCATAACTGGAGTACGGTTCGCCCCGCACCGTACGTCGCGATGCCGCGTAGCGGAGTCCTGTACGGCAGCTGCCCCGCATCGCCACCGCCAGAAAGAGCACCCGGGGACTTCACAGAGGCGGGTCTATCCAGTCAGCAGCCCCTGAGGCTGACCGGGGCGCCCAGCGAATGAGTGGGTCCAGGGCACTCGAGCAGTCGCCTCACCTGTTGCACCTCCGTAACAAGCCGCGGCTGCAGCTGCTGCTCTGTCCGAACACAGCCGCAGTCACACGAAACCACACTCCGACCCAAATCACCCATACCACTGCCAGCGCCAGCCATGGCTGAGTGGCCGCGAGTTTCTGTCGGCGCGCGCGGGAGGGCGGCCGGGTGTTACACAGCCCAGCATGCTGCCTGCTCTCGCGGCACGCAGGACGAGGCAGGGCGGGCGCAGGGGGGTCGACGTGGCGGGAGGACAGAGCCCCGCCGCCGGCAAGCGCGCGCGGGAAGGCGTTCTGGGGGTGGGGAGTGCGGCATGTAGTGGAGGGCGGGCGGGCGACTGCCAGAGCCCTCAGCCGCGCCGCGTGGCGGCGAGGGGGCTTATGGGGCTGAAAAGGGCTTATGGGGCTGAAGGGGTCGCTCGGGGCCAGGGCGTCAGTGTGGCGCTAGGATCTGAACTCAGGATTTGGGTCGGCGGCCGAATGGCTGGACATAGGTCCAGCGGCAGGGCGCGCAGGCGCCCGAGTCAAACGCCGGAGCTCTTCCCTTGCTCGTCCCAGCCTGGGCCCCGCCGCCTTCCCGCAGCTCCACTCCCGCCACAAGAGAACCACGATGGGTACGGACCGCGGCCCGTGCCATGCGGCTGGCATACCCGACGGCCCGAATCCCGTGTCCAGCCTCGTCCTGCAACCCACCCAGGCGCAACCTGTACCCCGGCCGTCCCCGCTCCAATACGCCGCCTCCTCTCCCTTCCACCTAGACCCCCGTCTCTTGGCCCTGTCCTCGGGCCCCGCCCCGCCCTGGTGCTGGTGCCGGCAGGTTGAGCTCCTGGGTGTGGACCGCGACGAGGGGTTGCGGCAGCACCTCCAGGAGGAGATCCGCGTGCTGCAGCAGCTCAAGCACAAGAACATCATGACGTGGGTGTGAGGGGGAGGGCGAGGGAAGGGGGAGGGCGAGGGAAGGGGGAGGGCGAGGGAAGGGGGAGGCGGAGGTGGAGGGCGGGGGAAGGGGGAGGGGAGGGGAGGGGGTGGCAGTCGGCCGCAGCACCTGCGAGGGCGGTAGCCACGACACTAGCTGCGACGATGTACAGCCCTCGCCCGTGGCCTGCAGCAGCGACTGGCCCGCAATGCTCCGCACGCATGTTGCCGGTCGCCGCCCTCCCTCTGCTTCCGCCGCATGCTGGCCAGTCCCCGTCAAGGCACAGTTCTCGTCACAGTCGCCTCCGGGGTCGCTGCCTGTTGCCCGCACCCTGCAAGCGGCGGAACGAAAACAGGGCGCAAGGCTTCACATACTACGAAGAAGCCCAGTGCATGCACGTGAAGCTCAGTTGTCCGTCCGCCCGCCGTACCTTCGCAGGTTCTACGCGTGGTGGTACGACAAAGGCAACCTGCACATCAACTTCATCACGGAGCTCTTCACTGCCGGCAACCTGCGCCAGTGGGTGCTGCGGGGGGAAGGGGGGGTCGCAGGGGCTGTGGTTTCAGGGCTGTCGAAGCTAGGCTAGGTTCTCGCCAGGGAAACGGCCAGCCGCCCATCCCAACATTGTTCACCATGCCAGTGACTCCTGTGTGATTGCGAGGGAAGCTATGTACGCGTGAGATAGACGTTTGGGGTTGAGTCGTGTGCGGCGGGCCTCGGCATTTGGGAAGGGAGGCGACAGCGTGGTGGAGGGTTTTGCAGCCGGGCCTGGTCGAAATTTATGACCCCCGAGGGCTTGTGAATCCCTCTCCCCTTCAAACCCTAAAACCCTAAAACCCTACCCTCCCAGGTACCGCAAGAAGCTCAAGATCATGAGCGAGAATGTGCTCAAGCGCTGGGCGCATCAGATCCTGGAGGGTGCGCCGGGCCGGGCGCTGAGCCGAAGTTGATCAAGCATTGCCGTACACACTACCCACGCCCTAGCGTTGCCTTGGCTGCTACATGCGCCGCGCGTGTGACACCTGACCCGGATGGTTCCTCGACCGCCCGTGCACGCGCTCCCGATGTCGCTCTGGAGCTTCGTTCCCCTCCCTCCCCTCCCCCTTCCCCTGGCGCCCGGCTCCACCCCCCCACCGACGTCTGTGTGTCCAAAGACAATGCGCCAGCTATTATGCCCATGTCGTGTAACCGGGTCTTGTTGCGCCCCCCCCCCCGCATCCCCTGCATTCCCAAGGCCTGCTTTACCTCCACGGCCACACGCCCCCCATCGTGCATCGCGACCTGAAATGCGACAACATCTTCGTCAACAGCGCCACCGGGGAGGTCAAGATCGGGGACCTGGGGTTAGCCACGGTGCAGCAGACGGCCATGAGCGTGGTCGGGTGAGCGTGGGGAGTGGAAGGGGCGGGTGCAGGAGGGAGGATACGGTAGGGGTTTTGGCGGAGGGACGGGCAGCAGGCGGCAGGAAGGGGAAGGGAGGGAGGGACGGGTTTAGAGAGGGGGACAAAGTGGCAGGAGGAGGGAAGGCGGGCCAGCGATTGGAGACGTGAGAGGTGGGGGAAGCCGATGGATCGCAACACGTTGACTGTCCATGGCTGCTGCTGTCTGTTCACGTCGCCGCAGGACTCCCGAGTTCATGGCGCCAGGTGAGTCGGTGGGGCGCAGCTTTTGCACCGCACAGTGTGGGATTTGAACCCCTGCAAGGGCCCTGAGGTGGCGGAGTAGAGGCGCAGGGGGCAGCGCGGCACGCGGGCCCAGGCAACGCTGGGCGAAGCCCCCGGGAAGCTACCGGAATACCTTGCCAGTGTGTAGCCACCTGCGGGCAATGTTTGTCTGCTCCTACACGCGTTGCACTGTGGGGATAGGTGGGGAGGCAGCACCTAGGCGGCGTGGGCGCTGTCTGAAGGGGGGCGAGAGGCCATTCCCTCATAGATGGCAGTCCGGTGTCTGTCGCCCTAACCCCCCCTTTCCCAGCCCGTTGCTCCTGACTCGGTCCCGCCGATGCCTTCCCCGCCCTGCAGAGGTGTACGACGAGTCGTACGATGAGCGCTGCGACATTTACAGGTGAGCCCCCCGCGGGTCCCCTCTAACCCCAACTCGCCTAGCCTAGCGCGACTGCCTGCCACTCGGCACTTGGCACGTAGTAGCCTAACCTTCCAACACCCGCCCAGGACGAGAGCCTCGCCTGAGACGTTGCCTGCATCTTTTGCTCCCCCACTCCCTCCGCTCCGTCCCCCAAGCCCGTTGGCTCCTTTTTCCTCCCACCCCAAAGACGAAGGTCGACCTACGACCGTCTTTCGTACCCTCAACCCAGCTCTCCAGCATGCATCCCAAAACGTCTGTTCTCAACGGTTTTTTCTCGCATCCACGGGTCTTCCTCGAAACCTGCCCCGCCCGCGCCGCCCACAGCTTCGGCATGTGTGTTTTGGAGCTGGCCACCCTGGAGTACCCCTACTCGGAGTGCCACAGCGTCCCACAGATCTTCAAGAAGGTCACGCTGGTGGGTCGGAGTGGCTATCTGACTGTCGGGCGAGGAAAGCTTACGAGTAAAGATTGTGACTGCATTGTTCTCTCCCCAGCAGCATCCCACGCGCCATGCCTCCTGTCCCCCTCCTCCCCTGGATTCGCGGATTCTCTTGTCAAATCCCCCCGGCCCCTACCCGGCTGAACAGTTTCCGACTCAGCGTCCTCGTACTCGGCCTTCCCTCACAACCCCCACCGGCCCCTAAGCCGACCTCCCCGCCCGCCCTTCCCTCCACCCCACCCCACTCCTTACCAGTCACCCTCCCCCTTTTATATTCCCATCCCCTTTTCCCCCAAAAACACACATCCACATCCCCCCCCACGCTGCCCGTCCCTCCTCAGGGCGTCCCCCCCGCCTCCCTGGCTCGCGTCGCTACCCCCGAGCTGCGCGACTTCATCACCCTGTGCATCGCACACGACCCCGCCGACCGGCCCTCCGCCCGTGAGCTGCTGAAGCACTCGTACCTGGAGCCATCGCGCATGCCCAACAGCGACTCCACGGGCCACCTGCCCGGCAGCAGCAGCTCCAACAACGTGCTGGCGCCTGTCAACTGCGGTAGCGGGGGCAGCGGCTGGAGCACGCCGTCGGGTGCGCGTGTGTGTGCGTGCCTGTGTATGTGTGTGTATATGTGCGTGGTGGTGGTGGGGGGCGGGAAGGGTGCACCGCCGGGGGGAGCCCTGCCCGAGGGGGAGGTTGCAAGGAACGCCCGTGAACGAAAGAAAAACCCGGTGGGGAGGGAGGGGTGTCGGAAAGAAAACTCCGGTGGGGGGGAGGGGTGTCAATGGCGCGGAAGGACGGAGAAGGATTGGACCATTGGGTGGGATTGGGGGACAGCCACTGGATCCGGCCCCGCGGGGCTGCGCAACGTCCACGACGTCCACTGCCGCCGGCCGTGTTTGCACCCACAACTAATGCTGGACCACCGCCTGAGCTCCACGAACCCGGCCTACCTGCGCCGCCGCCTCCCCACCCTCACCGGGGGGGGGCCCTTCCCACCCCCCACTGCGCACTCGACTTCCTTAGTCCACCGGCTTTCCTCAACCCCACTAAGTGCCGCACCCGTACCACGGCTTTCCTTCTCTGTGTGCCGTACCACGGGTTTCCTCTCGAGTGCCGTATCACGGTTTTCCGCTCGAATGCCGTACCACGTGTTTCCGCTCAAGTGCCGTACCACGGGTTTCCTCTCAACCCGCCCCCCGCCGCCCCCTCCCGACCCCAGGCACCCTCCACTGCGCCTCCAGCGTCCGCGACCTCCGCGACGCCCTCCACCAGCGGGAGGCCCTGGCCCGCCACCACAACCAGCTGATGAGCAAGCTGCAGGGCCACGCCGACTCGCACCCCTCGTCCGCCGACGACGCCTCTATCCACGAGGTCCTGCGCAGCAACACGACCCCCATCGTGACGCCGGCCCCCTTGTCGGTCGCCCAAGGCCTGGTCCGGAGTCCCTCGGCCGCGGCGGGCTTCTCCGGCCAGCCGTCGCCTCTGGGCCGCAGCCTCTCCACCCGGAGCGGCCCGGACGAGCCGACCTTGGCGTGCCCGTCGCCCAACTTGTCAGCGACGGGCATGGCGCACTCGCCGCCAGGGGTCGGCTGCGCGGGGTCGTTGTCCCCCCCGCCGTCGTCCCCCGCCCGGAACTCGCTTCGCTCGTCTCCGCGTAAGGCCCGCGCTGCTGCGACCTTCAGCGGCGGCGGCTCCGCTGGCGGGAGCTCGCACGTCAGCGACAGCGACGCGGACAGCGACGAAGAGGTCCTCGTGCCCATTGAGCTGCTCAAGGTGTGCGGTTAGGGTTCCAGGGTGTTAGGAACTTAGGATATGATCTCCGCATCCCATACACCCCCGCCTTGTTTGCCAGCCACCCTTGCGACCAGCTTTTTCGTCCCGTTCCCCTTCCCACACACACACACCACACACCCGCACCCACCCGCCGCGCACCCTCACCCTCACCCTCACCCTCACCCTCACCCTCACCCTCACCCTCACCCTCACCCTCACCCTCACCCTCACCCTCACCCTCACCCTCACCCTCACCCTCACCCTCACCCTCACCCTCACCCTCACCCTCACCCTCACCCTCACCCTCACCCTCACCCTCACCCTCACCCTCACCCTCACCCTCACCCTCACCCTCACCCTCACCCTCACCCTCACCCTCACCCTCACCCTCACCCTCACCCTCACCCTCACCCTCACCCTCACCCTCACCCTCACCCTCACCCTCACCCTCACCCTCACCCTCACCCTCACCCTCACCCTCACCCTCACCCTCACCCTCACCCTCACCCTCACCCTCACCCTCACCCTCACCCACACACACCCAACCTGATAGGACGTCTCCCGTGCGTCGCTGCGTTGTTGTCGCTGATCCCGCATCCCCCCGTCACCCTGCGATAAACCCTAAAACACACCCCTGCCGCAGGCCGGCCTGCTGGACGAGGGTTTCGTGGATCCCGATGCCGTCGTCTTCTCCGAGCCCTCCGAGACGGGCAGTGACCCCTCCGCTCTGTCGCTGGTCGACCCGGTGCTGGTCGCCGGCAGCCTGCTGCAGCAGACGCTTCACCACGGGTCGGGGCCTGGGTCCGGGCCCTCCCACCCGCACCACCAGGGCCGCCAGAAGCAACCCGGCCCCGCACGGTTGCGCACGGGCCCGCTGTCCTCGGCGGCCTCAAGTGGCTTCGAGACGATCCAGGAGGGTGACGGCGACAGCGACGGCGACGGTGACGGCGGCGGCGAGGAGGGCGGCGAGGAGGGCGCGGACGGCGGTGCGTCAGCGACGCCTGCGCCCTGCGTGCAGCGTCCGGCGGCGTCGGATCAAATGTACGGCATGCCGGCGGCGTCGGCGGCGGCGGAGATGCCATCCCTGGCTGGCAGTGTGAGCAGCACCGCCAGCAGCACCGCCAAGGAGCTCTCCAGCAGCAGCTACGGCAGCAGCGCCGCCGGCCACAGCAGGCACAGCTCATCGGAGGCGGTCACCTTTAGCGTGCACGCGGCCCTGGGCGGCAGCGCCAGCGGCACCACCACACCGGCGCTGCGTATGTCGTACAGCGGGTCGCAGAAGCAGCAACCCGCGAGCGCGCCGCCGCTTCCGCCTCTGCCGGCGCAGCCGGCGGTCTCTTTCCCGCCGCCTTTGCTGCCTCGCAGCTCCTCACTGGCCGGCACAAGCCGCCCCGGCCCCTCCTTCCCCCCGCCACAGATGCATGGCCTCGTTCCCACGCCCAGCGGCGCCTCAGCGACGGAGGACGGCGGGGTCAGGCTGCCGTCGTTCCGCAACCGGGTGCTAGTGACGGTGGCGTCCTCACAAGCGGGCGCCCAGGCCGCCGCCGCCGCCGCAGGCGGCGGCGGCGGCGGCGGCGAGCCGCCGCCGCGCTTCCTGCGCTCCACATCGGCCAGGACTGTGGGGGGCATGCGGCTGTTTGACCTGCCGAGCTTCAGCAGCCCCTCAGCGCCCGCGGGTGCGCCCGCATTCAGCAGCTGGGGGGGTACTTTCCACGCCCCCGTCGCCGCCGGTGCGCTTGGAGGCCCCGCAGTCGGCACGGCGGCGGCGGCGGCGGCGGCGACAAATCCTAGTGTGCCGCCGACGGACGACCCTCCGACGACGCGGTCGTCGCCGCTGCCGACGTTGGGGGGTGCTGCGGGGGGCGCGGGCGATGGGTGCGTGGGGGCGCAGCCGCAGCTTCCGGGGGTCGTCATCGGCGGCAGCCTCGGAGAGGGGACCAGCCAACGGAGCAGCATGGGCGGCGGTGAGGATCTGAATGGCGGCAGAGCCGCCCCCGCGGACCTCGTCGCCCTGGGAGATAGCGGCTTGCTCGCCGCGTTGGCTGTGCCGTCCGCCGTCACGGATTTAGGAGGCAACGCGGAGAGCGCCGCCGCGGCTGGCGCCGGGGGGACGGAAGCTGCCGGCGGCCCATGCACGGCGCCGTCGTCAGCGGCAGGGGACGATCCTGTCGAACGCACTTCGCACCAATCCCACAACTCGCACGGCTCGTACCTCTCGGACCTGAAGGACGAGCTGACCATCGTGCGGGAGCTGTCGCGGCCCATACAGGGCGTCATCATGCGGCTGAAGCAGTGGAAGCGGCTGGTGCGGGACCGGGCCAAGGGGCTGAGGAGCTGAGGGCAGCGGGCGGGTGCGGGGAAGGGGTCAAGCGCGGAGGGGGTGCTGGCCGCAGTGCGGCGGCCGCCATGACGGGGGATGAGGTACCATATCGGTCGACGAGTGAAGCAGAAAGTGGACAGGGAAGGGTCGCGCGCGCCCTGGTCGCGCAGGGTCGCGCGTGAAAAGAAATGCGTGGGTGCGCGGTTCGAAGTGGAGGGCGATTGTGCACGGCTCGTAGAACTCGCGCTTGAAAGGTTGCTCGCGGCGCGCGTGCGGAATCCGGTGTTGCTGGTCTGGCGGGCCTGGCAATTGGGCGTGGGTGACGTGGCTGTAAGGTAGTGATGTGCGTAGGGACGAGAGTGTGCATGGAGCTCGTACGTCCTGTCCTGCTACGGCGGAGGGTGTACGCCTGGCCATCTGCCCGGCGTGTTGTAGGGGGGTGTCGGTGCCGTAAGGAATAACGGTGGTGCCGGTGCTGGTGGTGCTGCTGCTGCTGTTGCGACTGCTGGTGTTGTAATGGCGCTGTTGGTGCCATGATAATGGCCGTTACATAAACAGTTGGGGTGATCCAGGTGACTCCACAAACGAGGTGGGGTATGTATGTGTGGTGCGCAAAAAGGATCGATCCTTCAACGTACGTACCATTAGCGGTTCAGGACCAGGGGCCTGCCGCTGGCGGAGTGGCTGTTTGTGTGCGAACGCGCCGTGGGAGGCCCAGCGGGTGGCCGGACCACCCTTTTGGTTAACCAGTAGGTGGGTGCGGACGCAGGCGCAGTGTGATGATCAGCAGTCTTGCACGGGGCGAGGAGCCTCCCCTCCAGTGCGGTTGTAATCGCTTACGGCGCAGCTGAGCAAGCTGGACGGGAAAGTGGTTTTTAATTTTGGGGGGATTAAAGTGGTCGCTCCGTCGTGCTGAGCAGCCTTCACTGCATCAGTCGGCGATGCGGATTCGATCGCCGGTCCTGATACATGTGTCGCGGCCACAGCGGCAGCAGGCTCCATTGAGTCCTGCCGCTGTTCTCCGCCGATACCCCACACGCCGCTGGAAACCAAATCCAGCTCCCAGCTGCGGTCCGTCGACGAGACTGCGCGATCGCAAGGCGCCTCCCACCTTGTTGCCGGCCTTGGGGTTTCTTCTCATACCCATCCCGATGCGCGCGACGGTGTAAAGGGGAGGGGGAGGCTTCGTACCGTGTGTGGCCGCCATGCGCTTTGCGGTGCATCGCATCCATAATCGAGCATACCCGTCATCGAGCTCCCTTGCCATGCCCAACATCAGTCTTCGGCTGCCGCCGACACTAGGTACGACACTTCGTGCTGCAGTGTGCTTTCATGGCTGACCGTGATTGGCGAATTCTATGCCTGAAAGGTACGTTGTCGAAAGTGCTCTGGCTGCAACTGAGCAGGTTGCAGTCACAGTGGCAAACAGGTGAACGCCGCAAGTCGATACCTCATCCGGGTGCAGACCCCTGCTGACCCGGGATACCTGACGCCGGTCCGAAGCGCGGCGCACATCTGCACTGTTACTTGCGGGGCGACAGATGCTCGGCACTGTCGTTACACTTCTGTAACTGGGCACAGTGCGAGAGAGTACGTCGAGCACGGCCGGGGATGCCAGATGGTGGGATCCCTCCGTGCCGAGGCTGGCCAAGGCGGCGTAGGCTAAGTGGGCCCGATGTGTGCACCCTATCCCTTCGGCTCAGATTGTGAGCCAGCTACCATCAACTAGCGTAAGCTACCAGGCATTATGAGACAAAGTCCGTTACTTAGTGTCAAAGCACCGTACCTAACAACGCACTCGCGAGATACTTCACTCTAACCGTCGCGCTCCAGGTTCGCGTTTCTGGAGCGGCACCGAAACCATGACTAATGCCCACGAATCGACTATGCCATGGCTGGGGGAATGACACCATTGCTGTCTACATCGCTGACCTTGAGGCAGGGCCGCAGGAAAGTAGAGTGGCCCCGTGCTCCTGTAAACGCCCCCGTGCTCTTGCAGAATGCCCCCCTGATCACGTTGAGTGCTCCGTAGGGTGGCCCCGCTTCAAATGAAAAGCAGGGAGGTTTTACGGCTCGCTCTTTAGCGCCCTAACTTGTTCGGCGCATTGGGGACGTCGGCATGGAATGGGGGACCGGCGCTGAGGCAGCGGACGCCCCCTTCGCACTAGCAGCGTTTAAAGCACTGATGTCTTTTGCCCCCTAGTCAACAGATAATATCTTTTACATAATATCTTCTGCTTAAAAACCTAGGAATTGCGGGCACAAGCATCGACCATTGGGCAACGGAGCGCTTTTCCTTGGTCCAAAGGTGGTCGTTATGTAGGTTTGTTCTGGGTCCGCAGCGGCTGAGCTCAGGATTGGGAAGGGCCAACGACATATGTTCCCGTCTGTACCCGTTGATCCACCAATTTACGGCCTCCACCCACACTACTCGTCGGATCATTTCCCGTTCCTTCTTCGACCTCCCCAGTGGGCTCCGGATGCCTACTCCAGACCCCATAAGGTAGGACCATTGGGCGGATCGGGGTGTTTCAACCTGTTCCGACGTGTTAGTGCGTTAGCGATGCGTTCAGTACGTTCGTAGGGCGCACAGATTTGGGAAGAACAGGAACGGACCTGATTGTCTGTTTAACTCTGGCATAAGCTGCATTGGAGGGCACCGGAACCTTCGTACGGTACTGGACGACAAGATTTCAGAGCAGCAATAACGGTCAGTTGGTAAGGTAGGGTGGGGTGCCTGCGTGTTTTATAACTTGCTGGACTCTGTGTCGGTCTGGGTCGGTCCATGTAGATAGTTTTACGGGAAAAAGCGGTACCCATCCAACCGTATTCAACTTTTCATTGGGCTGTTTTTTTGAACCTGGAATGACGTCTTGCCAAGAGGCACGGCATTTTGCGGCCCTTGCCTGGTAGGGGTGCGTCTACTAGAACTTGAGTCCGATACGGTTTACGATGCTTAGATTTTATCGATTCACGCGCATGCATCGGTCTGTACGCGGTTTTTCACATGGGAAGCCACCATCCGACACTGACAGTACTCAAATTCCGCTTTGATTATGCGTTGGTCAAGTGACCCAAGTGATCGCCTGGATTGTGATCCGCGCGATTTGCGTTCACATATTGACATATATACCCTACATGTGCCTTCAGATAAGAGGCAATCTGCATGCCTTACTTCTTTATGCATGCTGTCTGTATGCTTTACCTAGGCTTTTCTCTTCTTACGCGGAGCTCATTTCCGGCCCACGGGCCTCCAGAAACAAAAACATTTTTACGCCGAGATGCTTTCAAGCCTGTCCATCAAGGCTTTTACGCCGGCACTTGATGCAACTGTCGTCAGCATCTAAACCTGGCCGATAAACAGAGGCACCGAACCACAAAGGTTAGCTGAACGTCTTTAACGACACAGCGCTTCTGCCACTTCCTAGGAAATGAACATAATCCGTGCAAACTTAATTCTGTGCAGCGACGCCAGGAAATGCCTATGTTGATCGTAACCCTCAAGGCCTTGGGCCCCAACTGCGCCCAAGGCAGCAGCCAAACCAGAGCCATCCAACAACCTCAGAAAACTCATCGGGATTTTCTATTGATAAAAATATACACGAATAACTGCCTGAATTCAAGTTGTTTCTCCCGCAAGCAAGGAAAGGTCATATGGAACATGCCACTGCACATTAACAGTACAGTTACTTAGGGTTGTATGTAACAATACTACCACAGATTAATCATAAATGGCAAAAATGTTCCAGAGGTTACTGCACTCAGCGGTCCTGCAAACGGTGTCGCGGCCGCCGGGCCTGGACACAAAAGCTGCAGGACTTCCATTACCTAGGCTCAAACGCCCCAGATTGGTACATGTCAAGAGCTTTCGATGGCTACGTCGAGTCCTGCGTAAGCACGTTGTGACCATAAGGTATCAGCTGGGGGCAACATATTAGGAAACAGACAGTAAAGGGAGAAGAGCTGCTGTCAGCGATCTGGCGTGCAGAATCCCAGCAAGAGGCATTACCCAGTGTACAGCGAAACCGCCGGCGCACGGAAATGTTACCCAGTCACGCCCATTCGCATTATATCCGTAGATGCATGCAAGTAGAAATTCAAGCAGTGATAGATACTTAATAGTCAGCAGGGGAGGGGCAAGCTCGCAGGCGAAACATGGAGGGGCTCGGCCACTATCGTACGGTACGAGACAGCGTCACTTGGTCGCTTTTCCTTGTTCCTAGGATGGAAACGTATGCATTGATACTGCCACAACCAAGAATATACTGATGCTGCGCTGATGCACTGCGGAACAAGGTGGCCTGTAACCTATTGGAAATGCTCTGAAGTCTAAACTGACGCCACTGCAGCACCTTCTTGCTGCGCTGGCGCTGAAGCCACTTAAGCTTGCTTATTAGGATACGCTGATGACGGCCTCGGGTGCAGCCCATGTTACTGCATCCCCTGGGGTGCACCGCTCTGGCAAGAGTTCCACGAGCGCGTTGCACATCGTAGACGAGTTTCAAGCGGATGAGTATGAGGATAATGAACACGAGCTGAACGATAACGATGGGGTCGACGATGGCACTGGCAAGGACAAAGAGTCGGGGAAGCTAGCCACCTGGTTCAAGTCGTTATTCAAGTCGAAGGACAAGGGTTCTCCGAAATCAAGCAAGCGCTCGTCGACATCGAGCTCGCGCGCGGCTTCAACGACCCAGAGTAGTGCGCCCGCACCCCCGCCAAGGTTGGCCTCCCCCACCGCCTCCAAGCCAACCAGCCCAACGACACCTAGCAGCCAAGATGCAACTGCAACATACGCTCAGCCAGCGTCCATTCGCAGTAAAAGCTCGAGCCACCTTGCGGCGACGTCCCCGACAGGAACCATTTCGCCGCGGCAGGTGCCCAACAAATTTCTTCCCTCAGGGAATGCTGAGGATGCCACTAGTCCGTTGCCTCATGCGCATGAGGCGTCGCCGGTGGGGCCTGAGGCCGTTGTGATGTCGCCCGTTCCACGCTCCAAGTCTATTAGCCTCAAGTCGGAGCTGCAGCGTCTGCGCAACTCATCTACGCAGCATTCAAAGTCGTTCACAGAGCTGTCCTTGAAAGCCAAGGTGCGCGCCGTGGGAACGGCTTGCTCTCTTTGCTTGAACTTGACCGTTACCCAGCAAAAGCGTTGCCGACCAGAAGGCTCAGTTCAATCTTACAAGTGTTACTTGCGGTTCGGCTGGTCCGGCTGGCCAGATGCGTGGTGACGCCTTGTCTGGTTAGGCCTGACAACAACTCGAGCATGGTCACCACATGTATCGCTAAGTCGTCGGTACACGTAACCCCCATCTGCCGTCGTACAGGTCGTACCGAAGCGGGGTAATGAAATCCTTATCGTGTCGCCAACAGCGCCGCCTCGCATGCAGCGCACTGAGTGGTCCCTCCGGGATTACGCCGTTGTGGAAAAGATGTACAAGGTGCGCGCAGCTTGCTCGGGACCTGTGGGATGGCCCTTGTTTCGCCTGAACGATACATGGGGGAGCGGGTCCGCAACTCCTGCGGTCCTGTTGCGCTCCACAGTCCTTGCTCGGTGCCTTCCAGCCCATCAACTCGCCGGCCCCGTCTGCCGCCGTGGCGGCCCCCGTCTCCTTCGAATGCAACTCCATGCTACTTCCCACCTCGCCTCGTTCATTCTTCACCCCACTACTCGGTCGTGCTCATTGCCGTAGGGCTACGCGAGCAGCGTTTACAAGGCTTTTTGCAAGCGCTCCGGCGAGCTGGTATGCCTGAAGGCGTACGACATGGCCGCTCTCTGCGAGCTCAACCGCTTCCAAATCTACAGGTACACAACCCACCAAACTCCCTTGTCCTGTTTCCAGCGCAAACCTAGATGCCTCGTGATGGGCGCCGTCATCGGCCAAGGCGTGTCGTCGGCACCGAATGTCCCAGACCCACCATCACCCCTGCCCCGCCCTGACCACTGAACCCCTGACCTTCCGCACCTGCACGCCTGCCTGCCTGCCTTCGACCACGGCCCGGCCAGCGAAGTTCACGTTACCTGCTTCTCCTCTCACCTCCGCCTCACCCAACACTACTCGCCATGACCACTGCGCAAAAGCCCTCCCTCACACAGCTGCAATGCACCTCTCGGCCCTCCCGGCGCTACAGGGAGGTCCAGCTGCATGGCAAGCTTACGCACGGCAACGTGATCGGGCTGTACGGCGCGTTCCAGGTGGATAGCCAGGTGGTCATGGTGCAGGAGTTTGCTGACGGGGGAGACCTCTTCACGCTGCTGCACAGGTGCGCCCCGGGGTTTGGTGGATGCGCCGTTGCGTGGGAGGTACCGAAATGGACGGCCCGGGTGGAGGTGTACTAGGGTGTTTGGGTGACGAACGGGCGGTTGCCGCCGCCGGCACCGAGCACGGAGCCGGCGCCTTCCTCTTCCGCCCCATATGGGTCGGTCATGTGGGTGGCCTCCGCGGTGGCAGTGGCACGTGTTGCACGTATTGGGCCGTACGGGTCGGAATCTGACGGAATAAGTCTGCGTGGGGACAAGACCCATATCAATGTGTCAGTCGGGAATCCCGAGTGCGGAGTCTGGATCAGCGGGGAAGGAGACGTGCGTGCTGTCGCCGCATCTGGAAGGGATCCCTCCGGGGTATGTTGGTGTGGCAGCAACCCAGGGTCTGTTGGCGTGGCAGCAATACGACGGGATTAGGTCTGGGAATTGACAAGGGGTCCGACTGGAGGGGATGGGTCAGATGGGACAGCGGAGGCGCCTAAAACAAGGCGGCGCGACTTTGAAAGGGACCCTGATTTGACAGAAATGCGGGCAGACTCCGCGAAAGGGCCTGTATCCAACTGTTCCATCAGGCTAAAAGCGCGTCTTCCCAAAGTCGTGCCTTCTGGGGGGCTGTGATGGCGCGTGGTACGGGCGGCTGACGGGCGGCTGCCGGTATGGCTGCCAATGGGTGGCTGCACGTAGGATTGTCCTGCAGGTGCCTGCCTGCCTCGATGTGACGTGATGGGGAAATTGCCAGTGTGGTTGGGTGCGCGGCACCCAGCTCCTCCTGCCTGGCCCCGCACCGGGTCATCGTCGCCCTGTTCTCTCCGTGTTGCCATGTGCGGGACGTGCCTGCCGCCCCGCGTGCCGCTGGGTCGCGTGCTGATGGGTGATGTGCTTGCTGCTGCCCCCCCGACCTGTGCCAGGTATGGTGGCCGCATGCCTGAGCGCCAGGCGGTGGAGATGGTGCTACAGCCCTGCCTGCGTGTGCTGCTTTACCTGCACGACCAGGTAAGCGGGGCGTGCGGGCGGGGTGTGTGTGTATGTGGGTGGGTGGGTGGGTGGGTGGGTGTGTCAGTGGGTGGCTGGCTGGCTGGCTGGCTGGGTCTATCGTGTCCGTGCACCGAGGAGGATGAGCGGGGAAAGGGATGGAGAAGGGCAGCGGGAGGAGAGCAGCCCTGGGGTGCGTTCTTGCCGGGCGCTCTCCATCTAGGGGTTTATAGGCGGCCGTAAGGATGAGTCGTTTGTTCCCTGCGGGGCTGCACGTGGGAGTCACAGGCGCGGCCCTCTTGACCCCGCTAGGTCGGGAACGACGTAGGATGGTTTGGTAAAACGAATATTAATGGCCAGCAGGGCGTGTCAGTGGGGATGGGATGTGGAATAGTGAGGGTAGCGTGGAGTGGGTTTTGAGGAAGACCCGTGGATGCGAGAATAACCGTTTAGAATAGACGCTTTAAGATGCAGAGTGGGTCGGGCGGGACTGGGCGATGGCTGGACTTGGCGACCCCAGCTCCATATGTGCGTGCACGTCCCCGCCTTCCTCCAACCACAGGGCATCCTCCATCGCGACTTGAAGCCAGAGAACATCCTCTTCACCCGCAACATGACGTTCAAGCTCTGCGACTTTGGTCTGGCGATCGATCTGCGTGACGAGAGAGCCGTCACGAGGGCGGGGGTGGGTGCTGGCAGGGGGGGGGCGCGGGCAGGGCAGTGGCGTGCGGAAACATCCCGGCCCTGGTATCCAGGGGTCCCTGCTGGCCGGCCCGTGCTAGGAAGTGTCGTGGAGCCCCTGGCACACGACACTGACTTTCCGTGTCTGTGCGAGGGTTACTTCATGTCGCTGTTTGCGTCTTGAGGAATGACGCGGATACGGTTCATCAGCGGAGGGCCGGAATGCGTCCGGTTGGCTCTGGTGCTGACCCACATGCGATGGTGCTGACCACATGTGATGGTGCTGACCCATTCTCACATGGAAGGAAAACAGCATATAATAAAGCTAAGAATACACTTGTGATGGTGCTGACCCACATCCTTGCATGCTGTTTTGGTTGCTGAGGTCACCCGTAACTCCGCCTCGCAACCCACCATCGGCGGCTCTCCCTGTTCCGTTGCCTGCTGCCCCTACGTCCTCCACAGACGCTTGAGTACATGGCCCCAGAGGGTGAGTTCGTGGGGTTTGGCAGTTAGCGGTTGTGGAGCTCCGCGCAGATAGCAGTGGGATGCTGATTGTGTGTTTTGAGAGGCGTCCCTGGAACGCATCCACCCAGCCATTGGCCTCGACCTCGCGAAGATGGTCATGCTCCGGAACCAGCTTTTCCTAACCGCCGCCACTTCCCCCCGCCCTCGGTTTGTCGGCCGTGGATTCGCGGATTCTCTTATTAAAAAAACCCGCTCACTTGCCGCAGTGCTCGAGTGCCCCTTCAAGAGCCGGCCCATTGACAACAAGGACAACGAGCGCCTCCATTACACCGCCGCCGTGGACGCGTGGGCGGTGGGCGTGCTGGCGTACGAGCTGCTGGTGGGCCGCCCGCCTTTTGAGGCGCCGGAGCGAGAGGGCGTGGAGGACTGCATCCGGCGGCAGGTGGGAACCGCGGAGACGCCGGGGACTGGTTATGACTGACGACGGGCGTGACGACAGCTTCCCGCACCCCTATGTGCTCACCCCCGCTCACCCCCGCCACATGCACCCGTGCATGCCATATCCGCAAACCTCGTATCTGCAACCCTCGCCACCTCGCTCCCCTGCCCCCCCGTAGACTCCTCGCTTCCCCTTCGGCCTCTCCGAGCTGGCCCGCTCCTTCATCGCCACGGCGCTCCAGAAGGACCCCGACCAGCGCCCCACGGTGCAGGAGATGCTGGCGCACCCCTTCATCCGCGGAGGAGCCGCCGCACCGCGCGCCGCGTCGGGCACAGCCACCGTCGTCACCGCCGGTGCTTCCCAGCAGCCTCGCCCAGCCGGCTCCGCCACCAGCTCCGCCGTGAGCACCGCCGCAGCAGTGGCCGCGCTCGCCGGCGGCAGCGTCGGCGGCGTACAGACGCCGGCGTCGGCGTCCAAGGCCAGCGGCAAGGCCAGCGGCGCCGTTGGCAACCGCGCCGTCGCCGTCGCCGGCGGCATGGACGACGACGACCTGGGCGTGGGGTCACTGGCCAACCGTATGAAGAGCTACACTGCCGGCAAGGCTATCGCCATCAGCCACCAGGCGCTGCAGGCGAACCGTCACATGCACCTGCCACACGTGGGGGATGACCCCGCCAATGCGGTGCGTGGGGGCACGGACCTGACCGCACCCGGTAGCGCCTCGAAGATGCCAGGAGCGATGGCCGGGCCGGGCCCAGGAGCGGAGCCGGTGAGTGCACGCTTGCGCTTGGGAGGGCAGAGCGGTGGGCAGTTGCTCTGGGTTGGGGGCGAGGGCGCGTCGGACGCGGGCGCTCGGTCTCGCTGTGGCCCAGCGTGGGAGCGCTTGCGGACGGCTGGAGCGGAGAATGCGCGTGAGGAGGGAAGGGGACGGGGGAAGGGGTCCAGGGAGGGAGTGCATGTACGGATGGCGGACGAGCGGAGCACCCGCCGTACGCTCGCACGCGCCCGGCGGAAGATTTACCCCGGGGAGGTGGTTCGCATGCGGGCGGGCAATGGTCTCCCGGGTGCGTGCGTACCGCCAACGCACCTGGGTCCCAAGCCGCTTGCTCCAGGCCACGCAGCTGACATGCGCGCCTACCTTCCCCTCCTCGCCCTCCTCACCCTCCCCCACCCTTTACCTCCCCCAGTTGGCCGGAAGCAAGCTGTCGAGCCTCAATCCGAAACTCGCGGCCTCTTTGGGGGTCGGCGCCAACAATGGGCTGGGACGCACCGCGAGCGTTTCGCGCCTCATGTAAGGCAGCCGGGCGCGGGTTCCGGAGCGCAGGGCCGAGGGAGGGCGCGCGAGTGCGAGTGCGGCGCGCGAATCATAAGCCGGAGGGTTCGCAGGGACGCACGCGCGCAGGCATGGCGTGTTTGGTCGCGTGCGATGGCGATGAGAAATGTTGTCGCAGGATGGTGGATGAGGCGCGCGCGTGCGGTGCTGCTGCCTGCGTGGATGCCAAGCTGCTTAGGCGTCGTGACAGGGGGCGAGGCAGGGGGCATGAGGTGGGAACATGTCCGGGTCTCTTGAGGGATTCCGCTGGGTACTCATGGCCCGCGAGCATACAGTTTAGTCAATCTATTGCGCTCAGGTGCTGCCCGTGTGCTGCGGCGTGGTTTGCAGTCCACCGGCGTCTCATTATGAGGAAAGTGATGTGGGAGCGGGCGCCGCAAAATGCGCCTCTCATAACTATCTTTGCATCGCTTGGTCGCGGTTGCGCGGCATAAGTTACTTTCAGTGATGGAAAGGGGCCGTTGGTGGTGCAGTAGCGTGAAGGAGCGGGGGGGTTGTAGGGGTGTCGTCGACGCGGCTGTTCAGCCTGATTGCTGTCTGTCGCCCTCCCTGTCGTCCATACGACATACGGCACCCCGGTTTGAGCTCCTTCTGGATAGGCTGGGTGCCGTACCTCGGCACGGGCCGTGAACGAGAGCGCTGTTCCTTTGGGGCCGCCACGCCGAGACAGGCCTGCAAGTACTTGAGAGTGATGGGACGGCTGGCTGGCTTAGGGGAGCTGCGGCGCGCGCGATCGACGCATGCTTCGCGTGCGCGCGGCTCCCGATGGGACTATCATCTAATCCCTTCCGCTTTTCTGTTTACTGGTGGTAGGATGATGGTGGTGTTTGTGAGGGAATGGTGTCTGGCCCACTGGTGGTAGGATGATGGTGGTGTTTGCGCGGTCGGACGCGACACCCTGTGCTCCTCTGCATTGGACGGGTGACGGTCGGGGGGCATGGGAGGCAGCGGCACGTCGTCTGGTGTAGCGTATCGATTCGACTAACAGTAAGAGCGGTGGCGGCACGGGAGGCCTGGCGGGCAGGCACATCCACCATCATCGGCACAGCGCCAGCAGGTTGCTGACCAAGCCCCCGGCACAACCAAGGAAAGGAGGAAGCAGTTTCACGCTTCTCCAGAAGCGCAGCGCTGTTGTGGGGTCTCTTTGTGGTTTTTCTTGGCGGCAAGGTGTGGTTTGGGACGGCGAGGGCCATTGCCCGGGGCTACTTTACTGCTTATGCGCATCGTGTCCTGAGGGCTTGGATTCCATTGACGGGGGGTCCTCACAACCGGTGGATCGACGGATGCTTGCAAACTTGTGGAGCGTTCTCATGACGCGCAGACCCGACCGAGGATGTGACCAATTCTCTGTGCTGCCGTTTGATTTGCGCGCGATCGTATGGTGGTTTGGTGGGAACCGCGCGACGGAGCGGTCTCCACGCCCCCCCACCCTCGGTCGTTGGGGTGGAGAGAATGGGGCTGGGTTATCATATTTGTTTGGGAATTCGCAGATTCGTCAACTGCCCGCCGTGTACACGGCTTCAAGAGCCTCCGGGGGCTCCTGTCCGCGTTTCTTTTGGTGTGCGGGTGCATTCACTTCGACGCCGGCCTACCTCCCCGGGGTGTCGCATGTGTCGTTGCATGCGGACTCGGGTCGGTTCTGCTTGTTACGGTGACTTATTTGAAACCCGGCAGCGATCTGGGTTTCAGCTTTTATGGCGGATCAATAAGGTGTCTGGAAGGTTAGGGTCCGGCGTTGAAATACAAGCACCCGCGGCGATGACAGTTGCGCTCTCGCCGGATTGTTGTTTCGCCCTGGCCGGATGAACCGCCGCAGGAAGAGCGTGTGCAGTGGCGGGCCGCGGTGGATTCATTGACGGCGAGTTCGGACAGATGATTGACACATATAGGTTCGCCGTGGTGTTTCCTTCGTAGGCTCTTGAGGGGTAACCGGATAAAAATTGAGGTTCATGCCCCCAGGTCCCGAAATGTCTGACATGAAAGTGCACAAGGTGTATTGTTTAGGTGCAAGTCGCACAGTGGCCTGGCTGTCTGGAGCTGCCGTACGGTGTGCTGGTTGTACAAGTATATAACCTCGCGGCTGGGACCCGGCTCGCGGCCTGACGCGCGCGTGATGCAACATGCATAGGCTGTTGGCGGAGCGGGCTTGGAACGCTGGAAGGCAATCCAGCGGGGCGTGGCACGCATGGTGGCGTGGCACTCCACCGGAAGCTTTGCCTCCCTAACCAGTCAACTTGGTTTGGAACGCGGCGTGAACGCCGGGGTTCTCCTGCCATCTGCGCCGTTTTTCGTGCATGTATTGGGATGATGGATCCTCCTGCTGAGGCCGAACACCCACATAAACCCAGCCGTATCCACTGGGCGTCATTATTGCTTTTCAAATCGTGCTAGACGTTGTGAGTGACGGTGTTTGCAAGCTTTTTATTCTGTACACCTCTGATTCGTGTGTATCATTCCCTGATTATGTCTTCCAAGCTCATGGGTGGGGTCGCATTACAGGAGGAGAGGCAGTCAAGGTTCTTTGCCTGAAGCCCCTACCCCCTTTCAGCCGCCGTCGGATGACTGCGGATGTTGTGATCTGAAACAGAGGAGATCTCAAGATGCGCCGGACTGCGCCTCCGCATGGGACAGATTGCGACTCACAGCTCCTATGGATTGGATCATACCTTCTGCACAGAGTCCCCAACGCTTCCGCAAAGCTTAAAGGTACATCTTCCGAATTACATGCACCGTCGAGTCAGGGCTCCCGGTGACGGCAACGTCGGTACCGTGTTACGGAGGCAGATGTGCCGCGTGCAGCTAGGTAAATGGACGACATTACGGCCGGTGCCATAGCCCTGAAGCGGGAGAAAGCGAAAACCAGGGGGAACAAATGACGGTGTGCACCGCCGCACACGCTGTGTGCAGCATCGCTATCATATCGGGGATCTACTTCCACAAATACCACTCATGCCAAACCTTTCTGCTGCGAGCCCATGCGATGGGCATGAGCAGTTAGGAGCAGAAATGGGCCCTGCACCGGACGCTGCCGGACGTGACAGTAGTGACAGAACATTTCAGCGACGCCTGGCCAGCTACAGGTAGAATGGATTTGCAGCGGACTTGCCTGACCAGCCGCCATTGCTGCTGTAACCAATCATTCTGGATGCGTCGAATAGCCGATGCATCGCATGGGGATGTACGACGTCGACCCCACCAGACACGAAAACCTGCCTTACAGCAGGGAAGGGGTCGATCTTATGCCCTCCTCCGCTTTAATCTTGTATCATGGAAGCTATGGAAAATTGATAATGGATGCTGCAGACTACGGGTAGAGGCATAGTGATTCGGGGAGGCCGATGACGGTGCAGGAAAACAGTTGCCTTGCTGCTCCACAGGAGACTTATGGTCTACATCTTCCATTTGTGACGGGCTGGCGTGCGGGTTTTGTGACACAAAAGTGTCACAAGCATGCATGACAGAGGAAAATGGAAACGGCTTAGCTTAATTGGGTGACTCCATTGTTTAACATCCAGAAACAACGCTTTGCGATTTCCGAAATCAGAAGGTGAAGGCAAACATGCATCCTTGTCACAACGTAAGCGGTACAACGTACGGCGGACTTACCCAATGGAATAAATAGCGTAGGGCATGACATAACTTACTCATAATTCTCACGCAACCTTCAATTTCGGTTTCGATATTACTGCTACCAGTCTGTTCCAAACACTAGTTGCCTTTTGTGCGGTGTATATTGAAATGGCGCGCGATGCGCAGGATACTTTTCATGAGGGCACCGACCTAGAGTCTCAATCATCGGACTGCAAGCCGAAGCCTCAGGGTGTGCAAGCGGCCCCGGTTAAGGCGCCGAAGGAGTGGGTTCGCGGCGACCCGGGTGAGTCGTAGCGACATGCAGTTTCACCCGATTCGGAAGCGTCCGTCCCGCCGCTGAACAATACTTCCCTTTTCTGCCATTCCAGGGCCTTTTGGACTTTTATGCTTCGGCATGACAACATGGTGAGGATATTCGGCAGAAACCGCTCGGGGTCAAGAGAATAATGGCAGTGAGGTTTCATTAAGTGCGATTGCGTCGCTGCCTCCTAGCTTCATCGTCCGAAGAAGCTCTAAATAACTCCCTTGTGAAGCGATTGCTGTGGAGCTTTTGGCCTGCTCTGACTCCTCCTCCCCCCTTTTGGTCGCATAATTTGTCGACGATTTCTACGCTGCTCGCGCTGTTTCAAGCATGCTCATGTTCATCACAACAGGGTGCGTGACCTTCCATGTATTTTGCGTCGAAGCGGTGTGGCACGGAATGCTGACCCTGCCGGATGTTTGTGCGCAGATGGAGCGAGAAAACGTTTCTTCCTACCGTGTTCTGCTACGCTCTATTTTACGGAGGATTAGGACAGTTCGTTGCAGGCGTCCTCGAAGTAAGCTGGTTAGCGTTCGTACGTACCGGCAATGTGTACCTTCCACCTTGTACCGGCAATGTGTACCTTGTCTCTGCGCTGTTGTTAAGAGTATCTATTAACAATGCCTTACTTAGTAAGTAGTGCCTCTTCGGCCGTTGGAAGTCGCGGTCCTCCGGACTGACAAACACATACAACTGGCTGACACGGGTCGGAGCAGTATGTAGTCCCCCCGAACACCATGATTGTTAACCGATCGCTATACACCCTCCAAACATGTGTAATGTGCTCAGCTCATCAAGGGCAATACCTTCGGCGGCACTGCGTTCGCCAGCTACGGTGCCTTCTGGATGGGCTGGTAAGTATCCCCTCGCTGCGTGGAATGTCGGAAGCATTTCTGCTAAACTGTCCTTGTGCTTCGTAGGTTCCTTCTCGAGTACCTGTCGGTTTCCAACCCCGCTATCTACCACGTGGCCCAAACTGGCAAGACGTTGTGGTGCGGCCTGTGGGCCGTCCTAACTGCCGGTAAGCCACATGCACTTCACCATCTGCATAGCAATGATGGTTCCGCCAAGAGCTTACTCTGTGACAGCGGCCCGTGCGCAATATTGTCAAAATGCCAGGCGACACCTGCACCGAATGGCCAGGACGTTGACTTACTTCCCTCGGCTGACTCCACTGCAGGCTTCTTTGTCGTGACCCTGAGGAAGAATGGCTGCCTGATGACAATCTTTTCCACCTTGGTCATCACGTTCTCCTTGCTGGCGGGCGGCATGTGGAACGAGCGCAGCGAGATCGCCGCCGGCTATTTTGGTTTCTTCTGCGGCGCGTCGGCCATCTACGCCGCATTCGCCTTCCTTTACAAGGTTGAGCTGGGCATCATGCTGCCTGGCGTGCGTCCTGTTGCGTACATTTAGGGTTTAGGGTAAACTGCAGACTTGGTGTTGGGAGGCCCTGGTCCAGCAGTAAAGCAGCAGCTTGCTGTTCACCAGAGGAGGAAAGGTCCATTTCGTCGGCTCTAGAATTCGGATTTGTGTCTTGAAGGGTTGGGATCATGTACGGATTGAGTTTGTGGTTGTGACGTGATAATAATCCTCGGTTTTGCCGGCACATGCATCTGGAATGAGACGAAGCCTGCGAACAAGCAGGAAAACATACGCGGAAGACAAAAGTGCTGCCTGCATTGGGTCCACGGTCAAGCATGTCCTTACTCGAGCCCTTCGACCGCCCCTTTTCCACTAGGTGGTTGGGTAGAGACACGGGCAGGCAGTAACTGCCATGCCTCCAACGACCCTAACATTCATTACTTTGTTCTATGGCGGGTGGTCTGTTACATGGCATCGGGGGTCAATGTACGTGCCATAATTGTGGAGCGCTGTCACTAGCGCGACGCTACGGGCTGGCGTTCAGCTGCGGGTTACGTCGCTTATGGAGACTGGGGTAAAGGTTCAGGGTATGCGGGCGTAGCGCAGGTTATTCATGCAGTGCGATGAAGTAAGCTCTGGAAAAGGATAAGCGTCGTAGAATGGCGGTTTCGGGTGCTGTTTGCACTTCTGTTCATTAATAAGCTACTAGATTCGCTTTGCGCTCAGAGGTTTGCACACCACATCAAGAGCAATATTGCCTTAAATCGTTGGTTGCGTATTGTGAGGGTCGAGTATCTAGCCTTCGCGTGTGTTTTAAGACAGTCGGTGTTCACCGACCGTTTGGTGTTCGAGGCAAACCTTACCGCCGTTCTTGAGGGGTACTTTTGAGGCACGCCTCGGCGCTTTGCGGCCGTCGACATTAATCGAGTGTGACTGAGGGCCCGTGGTACCAAGACGATTTCAGGGGCGTGGTCAAATCTGTGTGTGCACTTTATTTCTTGTGAACCTGATATGGCTGTCTTCAGGTAACATTTTGAGGTTGGATGCAGCCGGGTTAGGCGCTTGTGAGTGCGTCATTGTTCTCGTGCAGTGTGCTGGCGCGATTCCTGGCCCAAGTCAGCAGCATTTGGAGGGATTACCAGCTGCGTTCCGTGCATGTCGCACCCAAAATTGCAGGCAGGCGACAGGGCCGAGCCAGTAGCCGCCTTGTCGTCGGGCATAATGCTGGCGTCTTCAAACCTCATACTGTAGTAGTATTGTAGAACAAACATCGGTTACGTACAATGACGTTTTTGGTCTAGACACCCCTGTAACAAGTACTGCACTATAATGCTTACTGTAGCTCATGTAACTTGCTGTAAATGGGAGATTGGTATGTGAGGGGCATTGGTAGTAATACAGAGTTGCTTGCATGCGTGATGGTCTTCATGATGCTCTCCTACTGTGCAGCCTGGCACGAAACAGCGAGTAAGCATCACGCACTTGTTAAAGCTTGCAGTTGCCATACTCTTTAAGGGCATGTGTTGCGCCCTGCGACTCACGTCATTTGGTAAAAGCAGTTGCATGGTTTGATTGCTTGTTTTTGTAGTAGGTGTATTAGTGCTACCGGTCCAGTTGGGTGCGAAACCAACGAACACATATGGAGGTGTGCTGTGTATCGGGGCGAGACCAACGGACACGTTTGGAGGTGTGCTGTAAGACAAGCAGATTTATCAGCCCTCAACATTATGTTCACCAGCTGTTGCCTGGGGGGGATTCGGTCTCTAGGGCTGATCTGCGTGGGCTTAGATCGTCTGTCAAATGGCCAATAGTCGGCGCTGTCGCCATGTGATTACTCCAGCTTTTACCCACAGGCCTATTGAGACGTCTGAAGTTGGGTTCCGCTTGCCAACTTGCCCGCCGCATCGTCCGGAGCATCCTATTCGCTCTCAACCTGACGCAATAGACGTAAATCGTGGGCCGAGTCAGTCCTAACCAGGGGGCAAAGCTAACCAGTCCTAACCACTGGATGGACGTTGCGCTCATAGCATCCAAAATATGGTGGGCGATGGATGTACTGCTCTCAGGTAGTGTCTCTGACAGCAAGAACAGTGGGTTGGCGTCGCGAGGACCAACGACGAAAACCTTGGGTCGTCCTGGGACTTCCTGGGTAAGACTCTGGGAAAGCTTTTAACGTTTTTCGCTGTTGCTTACGCGGTATACCTCTGTGCACGGTTGGGCACATTGATCGCCTCATACACTGGCTCGAATCCAATCACAAGCAAACTCTGTGGCCGAGCAGCGCCACATTGGCAGTAGCCAATAATGAAGGGTGGCACAGCTGTGTCAGCGCGCCTGGGTGAGATGGTTAATCCCATACATATAGTGCATCCACTACAAGCTTCTGGACGACTGTGATGTTCGATTCCTCGTGCGAGCCCCTCCTTTGTGAGGGCGCACCTGCAATTAGTGCAACAGCCTGAACATCTGTGCTTGCATAAGTGGCCATTCAATGCATCATAATTAAGCAAAGGGACTATGCATTCGTGCTCCGACATTGTTTTGTTACTCAGTCGATAAGGCCCAGCGGGTACAGGTAGTCCTTCCTGTCGCCTTCGGTGCTTGCACGACTGTAACCAACCGTCGGGCTTCACATGCAGCTCAGCTTAATACTAAAATACAAGCCATTAAGCTTCTCCCGGGCGAAGTATCATACATGCCACCCCTTTGAGATAGGTCACCATCTTTTGTACCCGTTATTGAACATTGCGTGTATTTAATAAAGGATAGAATAAGAAAGACAACGTGAACTGGCAAGTGGAGGGCAGCAGGGGCGTCTGTGGCGCCGCTCGACTTTGCTGCGGAATCCAGCAGGATGAGGCAGTTTGGTCCTAGCAGAACTGCGCTACACTTTAGGCGAGCGAAAAAGAAGGCTGGCGAGGCGCAGGATGAGGTAAGACAGCAGGCCTTCCCCTAGCCTGAAACCTGCACTTCGGCCGTTGTCCCTTCTCGGAAGTGATGTGTGAAACGCATTAAGCGTCAAAGTTGTTCTTGTGGCAGGGTGATGACCCCCAGAAGTTCCGGCTGGAGGAGGGCGACGGGACGAGGCATGCCCAGCGTATAGTGCGTGAGCTCTACCTACGATATGAGAAACAGCTGCAGCGCTGGAAGGACTATAGGAACCTCTTTGTGTTCCTGGGATTCGTGGCACTATTCTTGGCAGTCCTTTACTTGCAACGCAACGCAGACATCGCCTACAAAGTTCACAGCACTGTGGAGTCGGTGGTTGTCCCGGAGGACGACGTCATGCAGAATACGGACGAAGTGTACCAATGGCTCAATGACCTTTTGACGGTGAGCGTGGAAAACGGCAAGAGCGCGAGCTTGGAGCCCCTGGGGGAACCACACGGTTTGTGCGGCACTTGTTGGTCTCGCTGGATGAGACTATTTATACCCTTGCACTGCATTCGGCTCCGCAACACATGCCATCCATACACATACATCCAACACATACATCCATACCCTTGCACTGCATTCGGCTCCGCAACACATGCCATCCATACACGTACATCCAAACATACATCCATACCCTTGCACTGCATCCGGCTCCGCCACACATGCCGGCTTATGACTCCTCGCGCAACGCCATGTGTTAAATCCAGCTGTCTAGGCCAAGGGGACGTTGTTTTGGTCACTTCAGCGCATTCCACGTCAGCATTACCCCGAAGTCGCGAAGGAGGGGGGCTCTCAAGGGGCGCCAGATCGCGAACCTTTTTCCCTGGCTGGAAGGGTAGTCTGTGGGCGGAAACAATAGACTAGGTTATGGAAACGTTATCGGCAAGGTTACAGTTATGATGCTTGGCAAATTTCCGCCCGCTCCTTAGACGACCGCACTCCCCGGATCGCGCGTTTGCTGTCACTCTAACGGCCCTTACGCATGCGAGATTGGACCCGACGAGGGCCCCACCCACCTTTTGTAGCACAAGGGTCATGGGCGGTCGGTGACCATGGCTGCGGCTGC
The DNA here is from genome assembly GCA_003116995.1 of Yamagishiella unicocca. NCBI lineage: Eukaryota > Viridiplantae > Chlorophyta > Chlorophyceae > Chlamydomonadales > Volvocaceae > Yamagishiella > Yamagishiella unicocca. The sequence goes on from BDSL01000004.1 coordinate 1,843,004, forward strand.
TTGTTCGACCCACATGGACCCGTACCGCAGGCACCCTGGATCCCCTGCCTGCACGTGCATGGCTTTTACGCAAAATAGCTCGGGCTAACTTTTCGTCGGCATTATACAAAACCGGGTACCAGACCACTTTCTGACTCCGTCATGACGTCCCCCGGTTGCGGCCCTTCCCGCGGTCCGATCCCGCCTGGGTGCACCGCAGGAAGTTTGGAAGGACCCAGTATGCGGTGACGGCTTGTGCGAAGCGCCTTTTGAGTTTGCGTCGTACAGCAGATTCGGCTGTCGAGCAGATTGCGGCAAGCTGTCCGAGGTCCAGAACCTGACCCAAATCCAGGTCGACATATATTACGATTTCTCGCACCCGGTTGGTAGCATTCCCGCGTCCAACCTTATGCAGCAGGCGTCGTGGAATCTGTGTCCCGTGTCCACGCCGTACAGCAGCGACTGCTACTACGACACGGACATCTCGTTTGACCGCCTGTCCGGCGTCCAGAGCAACTTGATTGACGATGCGCCCGACGGCGAGTGGAACCTGGTCGTGAAGCGGGACATCTTCAACAAGATGAAGGGTGCAGTCCGCGACACGACCCTGGTTTACACCGCCGGCTATTTCTACAAGATTTACATTGCGGCGGCCGCGGCCCGGGCTGAGCAGCTGTTCGAGATCAGCCTGCTTGAGGTGCGTTCTCCCCTGGAAAGGAAAGGAATATTGGAGCTTGGGGCGGGGGCCGGGATTCGGGTCCAGGGCGCACAGGTCTGCACGGCTGGGCAAATTCCATGGAGCTGGCGTGAAAGTTTCCAACAGCAAAAGGGCGTTTCAGCGCTACGGATTTCTTCTCTCGGCGCAATTTCCGATGTTCACAGTCCATTCCGAGTTGGTGTTAGTGTTGTTGCTAATCCTGGCTGGCACTGCAAAAAGGGTTGGTGTGGGTGTCCCGGGGGCTTTGAAGGCGTCTGAGCCGTCAATGATTGGCAGCTGATGCGCCTGTGCCAGCATCGCACGTGGCCCGTGGGGTGGTAGGCTTCGCCAGAAAATCCTGGTCACATGGGGTCGCGAGTCCTTGCCGCCGGCTGAACGGGCTGCTGTGGAGGCCCTGGGAACGGCCATCCATGACCTGCGTGGAGGAGGAAGGGGCCGCTCAGCGATGCCGACCGTGCCCTCCACTGGCGCTGGGGCGCAACCTGCATCCGAAGGTAGCGGCGAAGAAACCGCCAAGCGCAGAAGGGGGCGGGCACCGAGCAGGCACCATGCCACGCGTGCCGTCCCCTTCCCCTCCCGACTGTGGTGTCTTGCCCTTCCTCCCCCCCCTTCCACGCCTGCAGCAAGCGAAGGTCATTGCGGCCAAGGAGTTCTGGGACTATGCCGGCTCAACCATCCTTGCCGGCTACCCCAATGCTACGGAGTACGGCGCCGCGGCGGCGTGGATCAAGAACTCCACGTAAGCAGCTGTCGGGGGCGGCTGGGCGCCGGGGAGCCCTTTAGGGGTTTGGCTGAGATCCTCTGGAGATGCGTCCCCCTACCGTACCGTAATTATTGCCGTTCCGTCCATTCATGCGGCCTCCCTTCGCCCTGCAGCAGGGTATACCCAACAGTCCATTTATGTTAGTTATTGAAGACTGACCGATTTTTAAGTGGGAATGCTCGCCACGGACGGATTACCTGCGCACTGTCGCTGGTGTCTGCGCGGCCATAGCCGGGCAAAATTGGAGGGCATGACAGCTAGCGATCACCGGCAGTCACCGGCGCGGGCGGTGGTGTAGGGCATTGGTGTGTAGGGCATTGGGTGTGTAGGGCAGCCGCTGAGCCACCTGTGTGTGTCGTGTATTGAACCACCGCTAACTATGCCGCGAAGATGCCGCACCGCAAGGACTGACCGCTGTTGCTACTGCCACTGCTGCCACTGTCATGGTACGACAGGTGCTACTGCAGCGGCATCGTCAACGACACCGAAACCTTTGGATCCGAGGCGATGCTGCGCTTTCTCAACCAGTCGGTGTCCGTGTCCGACCCCAGCCAGCCCTTCAGCTTGGCCTACGCCGACTACCAGGCCACCCCCTACTACTGCCCAAGTAGGTGGCGGGAGGAGGGGCGCGGGGCGCGGCAGCGCACAGAGACCGAAGGGCAGCCTGAAGGGCAGCCCGAAGGGCAGCCCGAAGGGCAGCCTGAAGGGCAGCCTGAAGGGCAGCCTGAAGGGCAGCCTGAAGGGCAGCCTGAAGGGCAGCCTGAAGGGCAGCCTGAAGGGCAGCCTGAAGGGCAGCCTGAAGGGCAGCCTGAAGGGCAGCCTGAAGGGCAGCCTGAAGGGCAGCCTGAAGGGCAGCCTGAAGGGCAGCCTGAAGGGCAGCCTGAAGGGCAGCCTGAAGGGCAGCCTGAAGGGCAGCCTGAAGGGCAGCCTGAAGGGCAGCCTGAAGGGCAGCCTGAAGGGCAGCCTGAAGGGCAGCCTGAAGGGCAGCCCGAAGGGCAGCCTGAAGGGCAGCCTGAAGGGCAGCCTGAAGGGCAGCCCGAAGGGCAGCCCGAAGGGCAGCCTGAAGGGCAGCCCGAAGGGCAGCCTGAAGGGCAGCCTGAAGGGCAGCCTGAAGGGCAGCCTGAAGGGCAGCCTGAAGGGCAGCCTGAAGGGCAGCCTGAAGGGCAGCCCGAAGGGCAGCCTGAAGGGCAGCCCGAAGGGCAGCCCGAAGGGCAGCCTGAAGGGCAGCCCGAAGGGCAGCCTGAAGGGCAGCCCGAAGGGCAGCCTGAAGGGCAGGGGGCCAGGCTGGCCGCTGCGGTTGGTGCGCTGGAGGAAAGCGGTCGTGCGCGTCGTCGCGTCGCATGGTGTCCTGTGCCGAACAGGTCACCGAAGGGCGCTGCAGTGGCTCCAAGCTTCTTACTTGGCAGCCGCCTGGTTGTCCCCTCCCGCGCCCTCACCTTCCTCCTGACCCTCCTGCTGCTGCGGCCCCTCGTGCAGCTGACCCCATCGTGCCGCACGAATGGAAGGCCCTCAACGACTCCAACGGCAACTGGACAAAGGAGCTGACGCCCATCAACCTGGTCAACACCACGGCCCTGCGGGACTGGTGCGACCGCGGCCTCAACCTCTCCCTCACCTGGCGCAACAACATGACTAACACCGTGCAGCGACTCATGATTGACCGCCGTCTCGGCGACCAGCGCACCACCGGCAAGATCGCGCTGCGCAACACCGTCAACAGCAACCTGCGCAATTACCTGATCGCGCGGCTGCCGGAGCTGATCGCACCCATCTACAACGACCCGCGGGGCACAGTCGCGCTGGCCGACCCCATCAACGCCCGCCTCGAGTACCTGATGCCGCTGTACGTCGACGGCGTGAGGTTCTCCTTGGCGCCGCAGGTGGCGGCGCTCAACATGACGCGTCGTATCGTATACGACAGCAACGTGCACTTGCTGGACCTCATTCCCCGCGCCGAGGCGCGTATACAGGAGGTGCTTGCGCAGATGGAGGACGTGCGGACGATCGCGCTGCCGGCGCCTCTGGACGTGTACCAGAATTACACGTTTGCGAACACGACCGTGGGGGCGCTGTACGACGTGTTTGTCGGCGCCAACGCCACCAACGCCACCCTCCCCGACCCCGACGCCGCGACGCTGGGCGCCCTAGCCATCAGTTACAACCTGGCCAAGTGGGACGGCAACACCACCGCCTACATGCGCTGCAGCCTCGAGGATCGCTCGTCGGAGTACGTGGGCCAGTGCGTTGCCATGAACAACACCTGCATCGCAACCACCAATGACACGATTCCGTACAACTGTACCGACCTCACCAACGGCGGCGCCGCGATCCCGGGCAGCCTGTCCAACTCCAGCTACCGAGTCAACTGCGAGACGCCGTGCGACCGGCGTTTCGACTGCAACACCATTTGCGACTGCTTCGGCTCCTGCAAGGCCACCGAGTACTGCGAGTGCGACGCGTGCGTTGCGCTCAACGTGAACGCTGCCGCGGACACGCAATTCGTGGACATCAGGTCCGTGGTGACGGCCCAGGCGGAGGCGTCGGCGACGATCGCGTCGATCACGGAGCCGCTCCCATCGTCGCGACGCTCGTCCCGTCGGTTGCTACAAACCAACGCCGAGATCGCGGCGCAGCTGTCAAACGTGTTGACGCAGGTCGGCACGGTGTCCACGTCGCAGACCACCATCGCGTCACAGATGTCGGCGCTGCAGGTGCAGGTGGACCGCGCCAACGCGATTGCGGAGGCGCGCGCTAAGGACGAGACGGTGCTCAACGCCATCAACGCCGGCAGGACGGAGATCGCGGCGGGCCAGGCGCGCGTGGAGGCCAAGCTGGACGAGATCATCGGCAAGCAGCAGGAGGCGCTGAAGGCGGCGGAGAGCGCGGCGGAGGCTCTCTCCGCGATCAAGGCACGTGACGGGATGCGGGGATTGGGGCTGGGCACGCGAAAAGGGGCTGGGCTGAGCTGGGCTGGGCTGGGCTGGGCTGAGCTGGGCACCTGGGCTGGGCTGGGCTGAGCTGGGCACCTGGGCTGGGCTGGGCTGGGCACCTGGGCTGGGCACCTGGGCTGGGCTGGGCACCTGGGTGCAACGCGGGACCTATTATGCCCCACCGCAGTACCTCTCCTCATGTGCCGCACGTTTTCTCTCAGCACTCCCCCTTGTGTAACCCGCCCATCCCGTGGTGCGGTGCGCCTGCAGGGCCTTGCGGAGCGCCAGGCGACCGCTCAGCAGGCGCTCGAGGCGGCGGTGGTCAGCCAGCTGAGCGCCATCCGCACCGCCACGTACCGGGAGATCATCTCTCTCACGCAGGCGCTGGCGCTGTGGAAGCGCGCGCGCCGCGACAGGTGAGGCGGAGTACGTAGTAAGGAGTTTTGGCCACGTGGTTTGGCCACGTGGTTTGGCCACGTGGTTTGGTCACGTGCTGTTCACTCGCATGCACGTATTATTAAAGCCTCCCTGCCCTTCTGCTCGCGGTGGGTCGATTGCGGTACTGTTGGTGGGTTGTGTGAGTGTGTATGCTGGGATTGGTGGTGTCCTGTGACAGAGCCGGCTCTGGCACGCCCGCCCCGGTGCCCTGCCTCCGGCCCCGCACCCGCACACGATCACGCCTCACCCCGCCCCTCCCCTCCCCTCCCCTCCCCCTCTAGGGCTCTGACCCTGAAGGCCGCCAAGCTCGCCAACATCCCCTGCACCAGCTACCCCACCTCCTCCAACAACTTCACCCTCGACAACGGCAACCTGGTGGACACCACGACGTCGCGGGAGAGGAACGTGGGCCTCACCAACCGCGTCATTGCGGGGCTGATGCTGCACCAGGTGTGTATCTGCCCCTGTCCCCCCTGAACATGGATCCGAAGGGGCTTTGCCATCTTGTGCATCCTGGAACCTGATTCCTGGCCCGGTACACCAGTGTAGCTCGGACTGCTATACCGCCTACCTAAACCTTTAAACCCTAAAACGCTAAGACCTAAGTGTTTTTTCCCACCGTGTGCTCCACCACACACGCACACACGCCTGTGCTCACTGCCCAGCCCGCGCCGCTCCCGACTTTTTCATTCATGGAGTATTCGCGGCCCTTGGCGGTAGGTTCGTACCGCACCTTGCTCACACCAACCATGTCTGCCGTTTCCCTTTCATCCCCCCCCCCCCCGCGCAGACGCGCACCAACGTCACCCTCTGCCCGGAGTCCAAGTTCGACAAGATCCAGAAGACCTGCACGGGACCGCAGACCATCGCGTCGTACGGCGTTGACCCGGTCTTCAAGCGCGGTACGACGTCGTACAACCCGGATTTTGACGACGTCGACGGCGTCAAGGTGCGGAAGGGGGGAGATGCTGACCGGCGGGCGAGATTCTGACGGAAGCCTGGGTTTCGAGGAAGACCCGTGGATGCGAGAAAAAACCGTTTAGAACAGACGTTTGGGAGCCGGAAGCCTGGGTGGTGGTGCTGCCTGCTTGGTGGTGTCTGGAAGCCCGGCAGCAAAGGGACCTGGGGGCCTCCTGCGCTCGTGGGACTCCCGCGCCATCCCAACGCGCGTTGACGCCCCCTCCTCTCCCCCCCCCTCGGTTTGACGGCCGTGGATTCGCGGATTCTCTTATCAAACCCCCCCGCCTCCCTTCCTACCTTCCTCCTGCTCCTCCGCTTCCCCCTCCTCCCGCCCGTGCAGGTCCTCGGGTTTTACAACTGCTCCGTCCTCAGCAACCCGACCTACGACGTCAACTTCCTCAACCAGACCGTCAACCCGGCGCCGTACTGCGCCGAGCTTTACAACCCCCAGAAGCTGCCGTACGCCTACCACTTTTTCCCGCTGGAGAGCAAGGACGAGGGCTTTCCCATCTACTTCGACATAAACCTGTCGGAGGAGGGCGCGCAGGTGGGGCCACGCGGGGCGAGACTGCGCGCTGCAAGTTGGTCTCCAGACTTGAGTGCGGCGGAAATGGAAACTGGTGCCGTACCGTACCGTACAGCACTGAATTTACGCCGTCGCTGATCTGTTCCAGTGTTTTAAGTTTCATCATGGCTTCGGCTCGTGCCTCCTGTAGATGTCTTCTCTTTCACCCTCCCCCGGCTTGATAGGCGCGTTTGCTCTGCTACTGCTGCCTGCCGGCTCCTGGTGGGTTTTCGCCTCCCCCTCTCCCCTCATCCGAGCGCACTGCTGCTCCCCCCCAATGATGCCACCCCCCAATAACGCAGGCCTGGTACACGTACATCAGCGAGGGCCTCTACCTGGACCAGAACACTCGCACCATGACCGCTGAGCTAGTGACCTACAACGCGCAGCTGCGCATCTTCTCCTACTTCTTCATCCGGTTCTTCTTCTCGGACGGCGGGTCCATCAAGGTTGGGATGCTGGGCGTGTGTGTGTGTGTGGGGGGGGGGGGTGCTTCGCCGAGCTGGGTTGATTGGCCCGTCCACGTCCATGGTCCATCCATTTCCACTTTCCATCCCGCTCCGCCCCATTCATCATTACGGCGGACTCACTTGCCGCCCCCACCGCTTGCCGCTGTCCTGGCCTCCAGGTGACCCACCGGCTGAACACGGTGCGTGTGGAGCTGTACAACAGCTACGCGGACGACGTGCGCTTCGGCTTTGAGATCATCCTGTCCATCTGGATCTTCCTGATGCTGCTGTACAACCTGTGGGAGATCGCCTACACCCAGAAGACCCGCGGCAACTTCCTAAAGTACTTCCTATCCGGCTGGCATTGGGTAGAGTTTGCGAGCAACGGCCTGCTGACCGCGTGCATCATCATCTGGTGGGTCTTCAAGGAGCAGTACGCCAAGACCTTCAACATCCTAATCAGGTGGGGGTGCGCCCGATGACTCGGGAGCAAGCGGGGTCTAGAAGGAGGAGACCCCGCAAGCAGGATCTAGAGAGAGTGGAGACCCCGCTAGCTGGGAAGCGGGGTGTGGGAACCAGTCGAGCCTTGTGGAGGCTCCTCTGGAGGTATCCTAATCCCTCCCCTCCCCGAAACCCTAAACCCCAAACCCTACGCCTCTAACCCCGACCCCCCTCACCAAAACCATCGCCCCCGCCACCACGCCCGTACGGCAGGTACGACGTCTACCAGAGCCTATCCCCGGAGGCCAACTTCCTGGCGCTGCAGGACAACGGCGTCAACATGATCACCGCCAACCAGGCCTTCTCTGACCTGCGCGAGCTGGTTGATATGCTCAACTGGTGAGGGAGGGGGGGAGCAGGGGGAAGGTTGAAGGCAGGGAGAGGGGACGGCTGAAGGCATGGGGCAGGTGCCGAAGGCAGGGGTTGAAGGCAGGGGTTAGATGTACGGGGCAGGGGGTGGACGGAAGGGGTTGGAGGGGAGGGATTTCCTTTTACCGAGGACAGCGAAATGGCATTCAGTGCGCTGCATCCAACTGCGCCGGATCGCGATTGCCAAATGCAAGGGTGTGCCAAATGCAAGGGGTGCGTGTGTGACGGATGTCGACGAGCTGCTGCCCCGCCCCTGGCTGCTGCCGCTGCTGCTGCCCTCTCGCAGGTACTTCGCCCTCAACGGTATCAACATCCTGCTGCTCATCGCGCGCGTGCTCAAGCTCATGGACTTCCAGCCCCGGCTGGGAGTGGTCACCCGCTCGCTGTGGCTGGCGGGTCCCGACCTCATCCACTTTGCCATCGTGGCGGGCATGGTGTTCGTGGGGTACGCAATGATGGCGCACCTCATCTTCGGAAACGCGATCGAGGTGGGTGCGGGATGTCGGTGGGGTGAGTTGCACAGAAGGGGGAGGTGGCCACCGGACACAGGGCTGCCTGCCTGCGACGGCGCTCCGATGCCGTGCCCTAACTCCCAGCCGGTCTCATGTGACCCTCGAGTGATGGCCGATCGCTGTAGGGCTTCGAGAGCTGCCACGTTGCTTCGCCTCGCCTTTGCCCTCTCCGCTCACGTCTCTCGGACCGCATTGTGCAGGCGTTTGCGACCTTCGGCGACAGCATCAACACGTGCTTCGAGATCCTGCTGGGTAACATCGACGTGAACAACGACCTGCGCGCCCTAGGAGGGCTGCAGAGCGTCGCAGGTAATCTCCGCCACCTCTCTCGCACCCCCCCCCCCCCGCTCGCCTGCTCCTCGCGTCTGTTGCTCCCATCTCGTGCCCTCATCTGGTGCCCTCATCTGGTGCCACCTCGATCAAGCAACCGCACTGCTGCATTGGGCGGGCTTTAGGATCGATGTCGTGGACGTCAGAAATTGGGTTGATCGCGAAGTCGAGAGGACGCCACCTCACCGCGCCCCTAACAACCCTTTAAAACCTTGGCACCCTCCCGGCGCTGCCCTGCTGCAGGCGCGCTGTTCTTCTGGAGCTACGAGCTGCTGGTGTTCATGGTGCTGCTCAACTTCCTTCTGGCCATCATCGTGGATGCCTTCTCCGAGGTCAAGGAGAAGACGCAGGAGACGGTGGGTGGCGGCGCTGAGGGCCCTGATTCGATCTATGCTTTTGTCTGCGATTCGTGCTGGCATTGAGGTTGCCCCACCACCACTACCATCGCCCACCACCACCACCACTATTGCCCACCACCGCCGCCACCGCCACCACCGCCACTATTGCCCTCCACCACCATCGCCGCCTCCCGCCCCTGCAGGTCGGCATCCACACCGAGCTGTTCACGCTGCTCCGCGACAAGTGGCGCAGCCTACTGGGTCGCTGCTCTCCCAACTACATCTCGGACGCCAAGCTGGGCGACCTGCTGCGGCAGTGGGCGGGCGAGGAGGACGGCGACGACGGCGACAAGGTTGCAGCGGAGGAGCGACGCAAGCTGCTGACGGTGGGTGCGCATCGACCTGTCATCAACCAGCCCACCTCGCTGCACTCCATCACGCATTCCGCTCAACCACCTGCCGGCCCGGCGCCACCTGCTATCCCCACCTGCTGTTCCCGTTGTGTTGCAGATCCTGAACGAGGATATGGACGAGGAGACGCTGCGCGAGATCTTCAAGGAGTGCCTTCGTGACGCGCCCGACAACACCGACAAGTCCAAGGGCGCCTCATCGGGCCTGCTGTCGCGGCTGTTCCGCCGCGGCGGCGGTGTGGGCACCGGCAACTCTGAGGCCACAGAGGCTGAGATCGTGCAGGCGGCGCACTACATCGTGCAGCGCTTCGGCGCGGTGCCTGATGACGACGACGATGACGACGATGACGACATTGGGCCGGTGCGTTGCGTGCTTTCTGTCGTGTTTTTTTGTTGTTGCTGTTGTTGTGCTCCTCTCGTTTGCCTATGTTGCTTGGGGAGGGCAAGGGTCGGGCTGGCGCCCGGAGTTGGGGTCGCGGAGGGATTTCCAGTTGTTGGTTCTCTTCGCGTCGTTTCCTCTTGCTGGGATTTCCGTGTGTGTTCCTCAGTTCCGGGTGCGCCTGCCCCTCCCCCTGGTGTCCTATACAGGAGCCGCAGCCGCAGCTGCAGGCCGCGCCAGCCAACGGCGGCGGCGGCGGCGGAGTCATGACCGGTGGTGGCCGCGAGGCGGTTCTGGAGAAGGAGCGCGATCAGTTGGCTCAGGCGCTGGAGCGGCTGGCGGAGGTGCAGCGCGAGTTGGCGGAGGGGCAGCGCAACCTGATGAGCGGCCAGAAGCAGCTGGCGGAGCAGCAGTCCAAGCTGGTGCAGCTGATGAACGAGCAGCCGCCGGGCGGCAACTAGGCGGCGAAAGGGTGGTGCCACTGACGAACGGCCGGCTGCCGCTGCTGCTGGTGCTGCTGCTGGCGCCGGTTAGAATGAAACTGCCACTGACGGCAAGCGTGCCTCCTTCGCTTCCATTGGCCGCTCGGTTACGCCACACCGATGCACAGGTCGTCATCCCTTCATCCAGGGGGAAGCCTGTTGCGTGGTGCGGAAGCGGACAACGGAGCCGCACGCACGGTTCAAGGGGCAGCAGCGGTAGCGGGAGGGCCCCGATGCTGATGTGTGCATTCCTGAGCATAATGCCTGTAGGCCCATAAGGCCTACTTGTACTCGTCCGCAGGTGCGGCGATGATGGGACGAATGGTTTGGGCCCGCCTCCCAGCTGACCTAGGCCTCTTGGGCCAGACAGCGCCTATTACAGCTGTGGCTGCTAGCGCCCGGGTACAAGGCCGGATGGTGGCGGTGGTGGTGGTGGTGGTGGGCTGACGGGTGTTGCTGACCAGCGGGCTGGGTGTCTTGAGGGGCTCGAAATGCAGCTGACGAATGCACGCCCATTCCGCCGCCCAAAGGCTTCGAGCGTTGCCTGCAGTTAACTGCGGTTGTGCCGTACGGTGCCGTACGGCGTGTAGAGATTGCCGAGCGCGCGGGTTCATGGCGTGCGGTGCATGGCGTGTAGCTCCGGGGGAGCTGGGGCGGGTATCGTGCCTGGGGTCTTCTCTCGGCTGTTCCTCTGGGGGAAATGTTGTCACTCTTCACGAGCAGCCGCCATCCAACGGTGGCAACCTATTTTTATTTATGGGGATAATAATGTTACCCACTACAGCGCGTTTGCCGCACTATAACGCTTTTGGGCGGCCTGTCAGCATTGCGAAGCTGCAGCCCTTCTCTTTAGGAAAGCGTGACCGTGACTTCAAGGAGGGGGTGATTCTGGGGTTACCGGAAGCGGGAAGCTGGGGACTGGGGCCTCCCCGGATGCCATTCCTGCGTGTCGTGCACGCGACCACAGTACGCCCCGGCTGTCGCCCTGGGGGGTTATGACGGCGGGGTGCTTCGCATCAACTCTCCGCTTTTATTGGTGCCCGTCGCGGGCCCCGATGAGTGCCTTCAGGAAGCAGCTGAACAAGCCGCTTCGTCCACGCTGCATCTCTCCAATAGGATTTGGTATGTTGATATGTATGGATATTGTGCCGTGTCGTGATGTGATGACGCACAGCCCGCGGATCCTTAACCCTATGTGCGCGCGCGTCAAGCATATGAAGTGCATACAGGAATGCAATGAGGACTCCCGCCGTAGCGCTGTTCCGCGATTATATGAGAAAGGAACGAAGCCTTCACACGCGCATTCGAACGGGCTTTGTAACGAAGGAACAGACTTCCTGGCTACCGTCGTACTCGTTCTATCCTGTGTCCGTCGTTTCTTGGGGGCTTTACGCGCTCACGAGCATAAGGAATATAAATGAATCGGTGAATCTCGTACCGGACAGTACGACAGTGGAAGCCGCTCAGGCACGTGTCAGGGACCTCGTTACATCACATGCTCCAGGCGCCCCAGTTTCCTGGGCCTGCACACCCCGTACACCGAGAATATTCGAGCAGGCCCCGTTCCTGTAGTGCATCCAATCTTTTTTCTAGTCAAGCGGTTGACCGCTCATACAGCCCACGCCACATCCCAGGCGCCCTGCTGCGCTGCTGGAGTGCACCAGAGCGGTACGCCGGCCCGGCCGAGCACATGTATGGAGTCATAGCACACCGCCAACGATCCAAGACAACCACTAGGTTAACAAAATTGTGGAGGCTCCTGGCCGAAGAAACGCACTCCTCAAAACGCAAACACGCAACCCCGCCATGCAAGAAGCCGGCTGGAAGGGTTCCAACGAATCGTCCTGCGGTCTGAGCCCTCGGGCCTGCATCATAGTAGTGTCGGTGGCACATAACCTCCCAGCAGTGCCACACAGTGCCAGCCCTGCAGTGGCCTCCCACCGCGCATTGCCCCCCCTCACCTCCAAAAACTCTTCGCCGTACGGCAAGTCCACGTCACTGAACCGCAGGCTCGTACATCCCGTACAACAGCCGGGAAAGATAAGCCCCACGAATACCACAGACGGCCCACGTGCCAGTGAACCAGTGCCCAAAAGTCAGCGGAGCCAGGGCACTTATGCCGCTACGCAGCTCGGCCCCGGCCGCTTGTGGGGACAGCCATGGGATTCGCTCCCCGCGTCCCTCTTGCCATCCACGGCTGCCTCAGCCCTACGCAACCAGCTAGCAGCTTATGGCTTGATGATCATGATGGGCTGGCCCACAGCCACTGGCTGCCCGTTCTCCACCAGGAACTTGACGACCTCACCGCCCACCTCAGCCTAAGGGGGTTTGGGGTTAGCGCAGAAACACGCGTGGGCCGTAGGGAAAGGAAAGAGGAGGAACACGAAAGACTAGCGAGGCCAGCGAGGATGGATGATGTGGCGGTATGGTGTCGGTGACGGCGTGGTGGCGGTGGGGCAGAGATTGGCAAAAACATTCAAAGGGGGTAAGCGCATATCGGTTCCGTCGTCGTTCGTTACCACAGCGGAGCGCAGACGGGCCGTCTCTTCGGGCGTGGTGAATCATACTCATCACTGGACCCTGGCACCAAGCTGGCGAGAGCTTCAGATCGGCCGATTCAGCATCGCAATCGCCAGCGCCTCCCCTCTAGCCGGCAGCCTAGCCGGATTTGTAACGGAGCAGCCCTGTACGGCACAACCCGGTGGGCTCGTCCGTTTGGGCTCACGTGTGCACGTTACTCAACACAGCCGCCGATGCACAGCTAGCCGCGATCCGACCCGCCGCTTGGTGGCGCGTGGGGGTGGATGTGTCGGGGCGCCAGCAGCGTGTGTCTTCACGTGGCATAGCACGTTCTTTTCCGAGGCTGCCCGACGACGCACCCGCTGACACCACAGCGTCCAATCTAAATAAGCCGCAGGAGCCGCTCAGAGCATTGCACACCGGCCGATAACCCTTTGCTCGTGACCCTACTTACCGTCTCTTGTTTTCCTTCCTTCCTTCCTTCCCTATGGTGAGCGATCATATCATCCCAACGCATCGAGAGAACGTCCCCCAAACATCAGGCTCCAACCTCCAGGTCAAGGCCGGCCGCCCATGTAGCAGGAGATGCGGATAGTAGAACAGGAGGCTGGCCACCAGCGGTGCAGCGAACCTAACCACAACAGCGGTCATCTCCCGCCCTGCCCTGCCCCGCCCCACCCTGCCCTGGCCTGCCCTGCCCCATACTTTTGTCATCTCTATGAAGCTCGCACCCACCTCGATCTCGTTCATGAGCTTCATGGCCTCAATGATGCACACCGTCTGGCCCTTCTTCACCCTGTCACCCTCCTTGCAGAAGAGGGGCTCGCTAGGCGCCGGCTTACGGTAGAAGGTGCCGCCCATGGGGGACGCCACCTCGATGCCCTTGGGGGCCGCCGGGGCAGCAGGAGCGGGGGCCGCGGGAGCCGCTGGCGCAGCCACGGGCGCTGGCGCAGCAGCGACTGGGAGGGCCGGAGCTGCTCGATTAGGGGTCGGACAGCGCGAGGTGGATCGGGATATACGACTTTCGTCAGCCAATGGAATCCAGCAGGCACACTGCACATAACAGGTGCTATGCATTTCGTCTAATGGGTGCTCAAGAACGTCAGATGGGTACTTAAGAACGGGGCGACGGTCCAACCGAGCCGACAGGGAGGAAGGAAGCGCGGACAACGGTAGTTTGTTGGCTTCGGACGGTGCCCCTCACTATACATCCCCTCTACCAAATCCCGATCCAGGCGGAATGAAAACACACAGACAGCACCGGAGCCAGTAGGGCATCTCCCGCATCAATACTTTGCCGTTGATCTGGAACAACATAGGAATTAGACAGCAGACGTCGCATCGCGTCTCGCCGGGACTCACCGGGGGCGGCCGCCTGGACGGGCGCTGCAACCATCTGCGCAGGCATCATCATCTGTGGGTGGGCAAGAGGGGGGTTCCAGGAGACTGGTGAGCAGCTCATCCCGAAATATAATACACCGATTGCGGCCCTTCCCCGAGCCGAGCTCAACGACCTAGGGCAGACAGCCATCCCAATGGTCCCACCGGCATGGCGGCCGCCTGCTCAGCTTGAAGAGCCTCCTTCTTCCGGACGCTCAGGCTGAAGCGCTTGCTCTTCAGCTCGAACTCCACAATATCCGTGTCGTGCACCAGCCTGCGCGACGAGCGCCACGTAAAGCGCGATACCCCCGGCAAGGACAGTATCAATTAAGAAACTAGATGTGTAAGCTCTGTCGCTGTGGGAATTGGAGTTTGCGGCGTTGTCGCGACCCGCGTGCGGCGCTGACGTGCGACCAAGTTGCAACGCCAGGTTGAGCGTTGCAATTTCGAGGATATTGGGTGATCTGGTTTGAAGCACTCCATGCTGCATACCATGCAACCAGCAGCCTGCGTTGCGTGGACCCAACGTGCAAGCCTGCCCATGCCTCATAACGCTCAACACGGACCTGATAATATCGGACAGCTCCTCGAACTGCAGCATGTTGGCCGCCGAATGTCCATTTGCAGCAGCCGTAGCACCGTTCGTGCTGACCTCAACCTCCTCCGTCTTGGCAGCGCGGAGCGCCACAACGCGCTGCAAGCAGGAGCCGCAGTGTTGGCGCCGCGCCGTGTCAGCCGCGCCAGCATATCAATTAATACTAACCTGAGCACGAATAGCTGCAATCGGCTTCACGCTCCGCGCAGCGGCGGTCCGCGCGCAGGGGCGGTGGAGGGTGTTCATTTCGGGGGCTGACGCGTACAAAGCTAAATTCGGCTACGAGGCCCCACCACTGCAAGTAGACAGGCAATTAAGTAAAAATGTAGTAAAAATTCGTTTTGGATGGGGCAATTTGGGGGTAGGGTGCCGCGTCGGCTGCTCGTGCTCCCGCCGTGCAACGCCGATCTTGCTTCATGCAAGCCTCGATTTCTCCAATTTTTGCTCACATGTAATCAGTATGTTACAACATACCACATTCCAGTGATTCATCCCAGGATAATCTCAGGAAGACTGCTTGTCAAGAATTAAGAAAGCGTTCGTGTGACCCTCCTACGACCAACCCTCGGCTAGGATTTACATGAACTATTTCTAAGTTCAACGAGCGACGCAGCGGTGTGCGGGCTCGGTGTAGAAGCTACGTTGCCGAAATGCAGCGTCGTTGGCACTTGAATGCTGAATGCAGCTAAAGTGCCGCTTTCATCGGCAGCACACGTCTAGGAGAAATCGTGTCGACGTTCCAGTGCTCCATTGTGCACGCTCGTTCGCCCTAGGTTTCGTGCCTGGCCCAAACGGAGTTTCCAACTTCCTAGATCGTCCGTGAACACCTTATCTATACAACACCTACAGGCGTCCTCCTGCAGGCACCCTCCACCCTTCAACCATGCATTGCATGCGACACATATCTCCACCTCGGCTCCAGCGCCCACTCGCTCTCACATACTCTTGAGCGGTAGCAAGGTGGAGTACGTATTCTGCGTGCACCAAGCATGGCATGCAGCTCATCTCATAGGGATGGTAGAGCGTCAAGTGAAAAAACAGACATAAAGTGCGGTCATTGCGACCACTGTCGCAAGAGCATGTCCCTCATGCGCCCAACAAACCCTGCACGCCATGTAGCCCGTACGGCACGAAGGGGGTGGTGTGATGGCACAGCGTGCGGGCCCCGCTACATGCAACCAGTGATGGCTGCTGAGCTGTTTCCGCACCTGCAGCTCCGCACGAAGCGCCGAAATGGTCGCGTCTTTTTTTGCCACCACCGCCTGCAACCGGCCCTCGATGTGCACCAACTGCTCCGTGTGCTGTGCGCGCTTCGACTCCATCTGCGGGTAGGGGTTATTGGAGGGTAATGGCATTACCATCATTTGAGGCTGAGGATGAGGCCGTTGGGGCACAGCAAATAGTGCAGGCGTACTCGCAGCCCTGCTGACACCTCGGGTACGGCCCTTGTCGCGCACCTGCTCCGCCAGGTGCTGCTGCAGCGCCCGCGTCTCCCCCTCGAATGCAGCCTGCTCGTCGGCGTGCTGTTTATGCAGCCGCAGCAGCGCGGCATTCGCCTGCTGCAGCTCGCCGTCCCGCGCCTGCAGGGATGCGCGCAGCTGTGCACACACACACACAGTGTTAATAAGCCATTTTGGAAAAAGGGAGAGGGGAGGGAGGGAAGCTGTGGAGATCATGGTAACCCGTACAGGCGAGGACGGCTCGGCTCCATCAGACCGCAGTGTGGTGAACTGGTGTGGTGCCGCCGTTGGCTGAAGAGCCCCACACTGCACTTGCTGGCAGTGCCCGGTGGTCGGACGTGTGCAATAGGGGTGAACTAGGCAAGAAGAGCTCCCCCCCACCAGACCTTTATGTATTAATGTATCTTATTATGTTTATGGGCTGTCGGGGAGCTGAAGTGGATTGTTTGTTTTCATGTCACAAGTATCGGCGCCTCCATCCCCATCAGGAAGAGGCTACCCCCGTTCATGCGGCCCCATTCATGCGGCCCCCATTCATGCGGCCCCCGTCAAGCTTCGTCCCCAGGCTACCCCCATTCATGCGGTCCCCATTCATGCGGCCCCCGTCAAGCTTCGTCCCCAGGCTACCCCCATTCATGCGGCCCCCATTCATGCGGCCCCCGTCAAGCTTCGTCCCCAGGCTACCCCCGTTCATGCGGCCAGATGCTCGCCAAAACTGTTGTTGCGGAACTTTCGGATCCTAACTGCCTACGTACGCCGTATGGCCCGAGTTTACTAGAGGCCCGCGTTGAACAGAGGGGACAGTGGCCCCTCACGCGCCTCTCCCCACACCAGGTTGGGATGGAGTGATTCGGCGGTCTTTCCATTTCGGCCAGGACAGCTGCCCGTGGCCAGCGCCAGGCCCGGCTAGAAATGCGAACATCACAGCGTCACACATAAACGCAGGGCGTGGGGCCAGAAAATTGCGGGCGGTGGAAAAGCGAGATGTGTATGGTTGTGGATAATACGGTTTCTTGGCGGATCAGGTCATGTCCACAGCGGTGCGCCCTGCTGCTTACCTCCTCAACCTCGTGCTGGAGCCTTTGGTTGGTGTCCACTAGCTTCCTTCGCGAACCCGATATATCGTCGTACTTCTGCTGCCTGCTCCGAGGGCATACACATCTGGATTTGCGTCACCTAGTTTTGCCATACACCCTTTTGCTTGTTCCGTCTGTCCAACGAAACTTCCGATGGCTCTACCTTCGGGTATGGAGCCCTCTGTAACAGTTATTTCTACTACACCCAACGCCGGGAGGACCGGCAAAGTCGGAGAACAGGGTCGTTGCACATAGCTGCCTTGCTTGAGTTGCGCCGCTCTGCGCACCATTGCTCCACGGCTCCGTGCGCTTGAGCCACCTGCACGCGTGCGTTGTGCTGCACCGCCTCGATCTCCCCACGGCACCACTCATCGATGTCCTGCAGGCTTGCCTCGTGATCCCGCTGCAGCTGCGCCACCTCGGCTTCCTACAAAACCCGGATCAACAAGGGTGAAGAGCGTTCTGCGGAGTGAGGTTTTTGGTGCCGCATGTATGAGCGACAGCCACCAGATACTGGACGCATGGGTTGCTGCGGGGACAGCCCGTTGGTGTCCCGTGACGCCGCTGTGGAGACCGAATCTCAGGGTGTTATGTGGTTTCCTGCTGACCTGTTTCTGCTTTAATCGTGAAATTTCGGCCTCCAGCTGCTCCACACGCATGACAGCAGTCGATTCAGATGCTGCAAGCTTGGTGGCCCAGTTTTCGTCCACAGTCGAGGCCGCTGCCGACAGCTTTTCCAGTTGCTCTCGTAGCTTCTGTTGCTCCCTGCGAACGTAATGAAAAAGACCTTCCTAAGACCTGGATCCTCTTGACGGAATGATGACACCGAAGCTTCACCCCCCCGTCGTCCCTCACTTACATCCCCAAAGGTGCCCTTGGGTTGTCCCCACGCCAATATCTTTAATGCGATTAGCTATTAATTTTATTTCGCATTTAATACACACCTTTCTTGCTGCCGACGCAGCTTTGCTGCACGTTCGGTATTCTGGCGCAGCTGTTGTTGCACTTTTTCATTATCCGCGGACAGGGCTTCGTTCAGCGCTTCCAGGTGTGCACAACGGCTTGCAACGGAGGCCAGATCGACCTGCAAAACAATGCCCGGAAGTTTGCAAAACCTATCTCCATGTGAATTGCCGCCAGACAGCTTACTTCACGGTGCACATGCTGTTGTTGGACGGCCTCAATGTGCTGCTGTTTTAAAGCTTGTACACGCACGCGCAAAGCATTATAGTCATCAGGGCCTGCGTTCTCGGTTTGAGGCATTGTCGCGATTTGCAATGAACGGCAGGCCTTCTCTTAATTTTGTTACATTGTGCTGTAATATGCAGGTTTTAGGTGTATTGGCTGGGTTTTGTGACGTTAGGGCTACTTAAGGTCAAAGCAGGTTGACCGATGCGCGATGGCATCGTACATGAGTAATCCGCAATGATGCAGTTTTTTGCTTGCCCGTTTTTTCCAGATGATCGTCATCGGAGGGTACGTCGCGTCTCGGCCCGTTTATTCAGGCCATCGTCATCAGGGGGGATATCGCGTCTCTAAGCATGTACCTGTACACTCACTTCACGCAAAAAGCAACATGCGCAAGGAAACCATGAGAACTGTCGCCACTGGCACCCTACCGCACTCTGAAGGTCATATCCTGATCGAGGGCAGATGCGATACGGGAGCGACAATTAGCTCATGGCATATCGTATGGGATAGCCACGTATGACACATCTTAGCACTAAACTGCACCCTGCACCCGAAGTCAGGTAGGTTCACGTCGCATCAGGAAATCCAACAAAGTGGTTCATGTTACTGACAGGCTATTGGGAACGAAATGTGCATAGCTCGCTGCTGTCGGATCCATGTACCTAGTGCAGCCAGGTGCAGCCTGTGCCTGTACACCCTAGTGCTGGTAACGTTAGGGTCCACGCTATTCCATCTCGGCTATTCCACCTCGGCAGAGTCCTTGGTTGGCAGAGTCCTTAATGCGACCAACAAAGGATCGACATAGAATTGCGCGCGATAACTCTTCCCAAACCGCTGCGATTGGGCATGGCAATATGTCTCCTTTTCTTAATACTTTACTTGGATGCCGTATATGCCTCGCCCTTCTACATGGTAGGGCGCGGCGCGCGTTGTGTAGCTATGGCGGGCGACCCCCAAGTCCCTCCACGTAACATCACACAGCATCACATTCCTGCCTACACGCAGGCGATTCGGGCTTGCCGCAATAGCGTGCCTCTTCGTTTCGTCTCCGAATGGCACCGAGGGAGATGAGTCTGCGTCGGCGTCCACGTTTTGGCATGTCCGGTTTCACGGTTTTGCAGACTGATCGCAACATGCTGCACGACTGAAACGAATAGTCACCTCAATCTCCATGGAAACGAATGGCTTGAGGTCTGGAGTGGGCGAGTGGCCACGAAGTGTGTACTGGCGTACTTCATTGTGATAGTGGCACCAATGCAAACCCGCCCAAGCCCACCCCACGTGTTACACTGCGCAGCTTATGAGAGTACACAACCTGCGAATGTAGGATGGGTACGTCCTGTTGGCTAAAGCCCACGGCCGCTCGTCATGCGACGCTGCATGTAAAAGTATGCAAATCCGGGTTATCACCGCGTCAAGGGCGTTCAAACGGTTCAGCAATCCGATACCACCACCTCTCTAACGCAAGCTATTGGCGAGCTGCAAAGCCGAATCCGAATCGCCCACTGATCTCAACGTTCACTACACTTAACGCCATCGCTTTGGCGCTTCCAGCATCTATTGACACCTGCACAGCTGGCCTCACATTCATTGCCTGAAAGAGGTGCGACAGCGTCCCCTGCTGGAGCCTCATTCCCGGCCTCTAAGTCATCTAATCTCGTCAAATCGACCCGGCACCTTTCGCCTCTTTATTCCTTAACTCCATATGCATCGCTTTTTGAACGTAGAGGCGTGTAACCCTGCCCATGCTTAGTCCTATGCTCAGCCCTCTGCAAGCAAACAACAGTACATCCGTATCCCGCACACCAGAAAGTGCGAACAGCGCAAAAGTCAGGGTATCTGGATATTGCACTCCAAACTAGTCGCAACAGCTCAACGTGTTGCCGCCGACGACGACACAGGCGGTCTGGTGCCCACTGTACCATTTCTACAACAGGGGGTTGAGGTCCCTGGCGGCCTGACCCTGCGGCATTCTCTCAGGCTACGCCACCACGAGAATGCCCCTAAGCCCCAGTTCCGTCCTCACTCTCGTCCGAGTCAGACTCCGATTCGGAGCTCAGCACAGTGGGCTTCGCACGCTCCGCCTCGAGCGTACGCTCAGCCACTTCCTTGAGCACTTGCGCGATGAAGAGCTCTTCTTCCGGCAGCGGCCGCTGGTGGCGTGTGCGATAGCGGTCCTCCAGCTTACCCAGGCGCTGACGCAAGTCCTCAACCCGCGCGTGCAGCTCGACGGCGCGTCGGGTGGCCAGCTCTGCCGCCATATCCCGCCTGTTGCACAGGAGGCGCGCCCCGTCTTGGGCCGCTGCCTCCGCCTCCTCGGCATCCACCTCATCACCCGCAAGGCTGCTAAATACCTACAACGCAGGCATTGAAGGCAAGACGTAAGCTAACCTAACCCAAGGTGGGCTTGGCCAAGCCCACCTTGCGACGCCCCCCGGTTCCCTGGCTCACGTGGAAGGGCAGGAGGTGATCTACGGCGTCCTGCAGAGTTGTAAAGGGCTTGTTTAATGTTGTTGTGCATATCCGCTTGCAATCTTCAGCCAGAAGGTCAAGCGTGCGCTTCTGGGCCTTTGCCTCCGAGTCTGAGAGCGGCTTCTTAGGGGCTTGCGGCTTGGCCGCCATTTCCTAGTATAACCGAATTTACATACAGGATTTACATTAGGGTGTCGTAAGCATGTACCAGTACCGGTATGTGATGCCGGACCAAGCGCCCTATCGTTCAATGAGAAACGTTAGCCGCGGCAATATAGAGTCACAAGGTAAATTTATGTCCAAGATACGGTCATCGCTCAACTCTTATGACAGCTTTCCAATTGTCGTACGCTTACTGCCTGCGAGCTCCCTCTCACCCTCTGCACTATGTTAAGCCTCTACAGGACATAAGGATAAACCTTAAAGGCACTTTCTGCAATCACTTCCTTGTTAAAATGCCCTAATAAGAGGATAATAAGGAACGGGTATGCGTTCACTGACCCGGCGCGCGTTGTGCACGCTGGAGATGATCATCCTTAACACCTTTAATAGTAAAGCATATAAGCCGTATATTCTGTAGCGATCGGGGCTAGTCAACTCCTTACGAAGGGCATTTGCCTCTGACACGGCGCCTATGGTGTTGACCAGGGCGCGCTGTTGCGCTCGGAGTCGCAGACATGTGAATGAGACAGTAGAAGCCGGCGCACGCCGGCGTAGGGCTTGCGCGTCCCTCGGGACGCGCGCCATTGATTTTCAACACGCCAGCCCCACGGCCCTTTCCACGTACTGAGCTAATGCAAACAGCGGGCGTCCTCACACGGCAGAGGTACAAAGTGGTGGTGCTAGGGGCGCCTGCAGCTGGCAAAACTGCGCTTGTACGGCGCCTGGCGGACAGCTCTTTCGTGGACGGGGCGCGCCAGCGTGGTCTGGACTTCTACACGTGTCACATCACGCTGCGGGACGATGTCGATGTGACCCTCCAGTTATGGGACTTGAGCGACTGTCCTTGTCGTCCGGAGGACGATCATGCACCTCTGTCCGCCTACGTCTTCAACAGCCAGGCCGTGCTCTTCGTCTACGATGTATCCTCCCCCTCTTCCCTCGAAGTTCTCCGTCACACCCTGAGCGCGGTCGAGGCCGCAAGTCGCGGCACCGGCGGCGCGAGGCCCTACCTGGCTCTCGTCGCCAACAAGTGCGACCTGCAGTGGACCGCGTCCGAGCCGCTGGCGTGGGAGCTCGCCGGGCGCCACGGCTGCGTGCGGTTCACCCTCTCCGCCAAGAGCGGCCATGGCGTGTCGCCAGCAGCGCTGCAGATCGCGTGCGACCTAGCAGGGGTGCCCCTGACGGCCACGGAACACCACAGCCGCATCGCAGCTGACGGTCCTCTCCCCACCGGGCCTGAAGGGACAGCGCCCGCAAGCCTCACCACCCAGGACCTACTGCTGGGCTTAGAAACGCGCATGCCGGCTGCTGCAGCCCCAGGCGCCCCCGGGCTACCTGGTCCTGCTGAGCCCTGGACGTCTCTAGTTGCGCATCAGCAATGGCAGCAGGCGGAGGGGAAGTTCAAAACACGCGCGCCCGCGTACCAAGCGTCCCAGGATCCCACCCTGGAGTCCAGCCCAGGCAGCCTGGACGAGGTGGGTATGCGGACTCTTGCGGGCAGTAGCGACTTAGCCTGGAGGCCTGTCAGCCGCAAGACCACTCCGAGCCCCACTGCGATGCTCATCAGCAAAATGGGGCCGCTCGGCCAGCGCATCCAGGGGCGCTCTACGTCGGCGGACACTGCCATGTCGGGCTCGGTCAATGCAGCTACGGGGCGAACAGCGCAGCAGGGGGCAGCGCAGCACGGACCGCAGGCGAGCCTGGGGGGTGATGCGAGGCGGACGAGCAAGGCCTTGCGGTTGCTGTGCAGCTGCTGCGGAGGTGGTGGTGGTGATTGGCGGAAGTAGAGGTGACTGGCCGTTGTGGTCGGCAGGCTTACAGGTGATTGATTGGCGCAGCTAGCCCCCGAGTAGGGTGTTTTTACGCGATGACGTAATTTGGCTGCTGCCAGTAGGCAGGATTCACCACTAGTTAGGGGTTCACCGGTGGCAGGGACCAGACTGCCACACATAGGGCTCGACAGATCCGGTAACCAGCCACACGGACATGTAGACTTACGAACGAGCAGCACCTGATGGAGCATGTCGAGTCGAGTACTCATTTCAGGGCCCCGCCTTCCCTTCCCTGCTCGCCAACCCGCAATATACCAACCAAGCACAACAGCGGGGCCGTTGCGGTGGCCCTCTCCTCCACCATCGAACGCGCACTTTTTGCGTATGAAATTTAACCGTGATCGCCTGCCCAGTTGAAACACGCACATCCCAGCCGCTGTGGCATTTGGTGCGCCGACAGGACTCCTGAGGGATCGCATACACGGACACCCGTGACGCTTGCTTGGCAACCCAAGCGCAAGAATAGCTAGCTTCCACCACCTAGAACACCGGCCGTCCTAACATCGAGTCGCGTCCCGCACTGAACCTACTTTTTGAGGGCTGGAGGCCGATATTTCCTATTCCTCAGTCCTGGACTGGTTACGCGGATGGTGCCATTGCTGGCCACGAGGCGCTTGTGGTTATAATGTTGTTATGGTCTGGTGTACCCGCCCGCCGCCTGTTGCCGGCCAACTTGTCGGCGTTGCGATTGCAAGGTGGCGACGTAGCAGCGCCAACTCACGCCTGCACGGTCTCCTCGACGGCGTTCTCCGTGCCGTCAATGTAATTGTCCACTTCGTCTTGGCTGAACTGGTACGTTTGTTGGCACAGGTCGCAAGTGACCTGCGAGACAGGCACAGCCGGGAGGCATACAGCTTGGATATTGCAGCTTGGGTCATGGCGAAACGGACTTGTACGGCGCAGGTACCCCTTTACCGCTCCCTGGCGCACCTCGAGCTTGCCCTCCTTCTGGATGATATCCGCCACCTCCGTCTTGCCCAGCGTCGCGACCGCACGTATCATGCGCTTCTTGAGCGCAACTTCGTCGCAGGGTCCGAACCTGCAGAGCGTGCAGTCAGGAGGACGAAGAAGCCCCACGATAAGGAGGGCGAAGAGCGAGCCTGTGTCTCGCCAGCTAGCGGCCTCGCCAAGTGCCGCACCAACAACCCTATCATTCCGCCCAGTAACCCTTGCTGGCCTTTGCTCGGACTTGAGATATCCTTAAAACCACCCCTCTAGACCCTAACCCACCATTCATCACCGCCGTCACGCCCCCGTCTCACCACCGGCCCGTGCTCTGTTTTCACCTCCTCCCGCCCCACTACACGGGTTGTTCTCCTCCTCCCGCAGAGTGCGACGGGTGGCATCTCCCGCCCCACCACATGGACTGTCTGCGTGCGCCTTCCGACCCCACCGGCCTGCTGCCATACCCACTTGGGTGTTAGGACCTCTGCATCCGGCAGCACGTCGAGGCCCTCCAGGATCCGGTGGGTGATGCCCTCGGCAGTCATCCCCTCGTTCAGCATGGACGTCACGGAGGGCATGGTTGTCAGGTTCTGCTCCAGCTGCACCAGCGTCTCCTCGCTTCATCAGGGTGGTGGGCGGCAGAGTTGCAAGTGGGCAGGTTGCACGAAGCCAGGGCGAGGCGCATGTGGACGGGGCAACGACAAGGATGCGGTAGGAAAAGCACTGCATCCCCAGCTCGCCCACTGAGGCCCTGGGCGCTCTCGCCTCCTGGCTTTGCTTCTTCTCGACACCCTAAAATACCTGCAGAAGGGAAGGATCTGCACGAGCCACCCGCCGGCGCTCTTCACGTTGCAGTCGCGATCTAGCGCAACGCCCAGACCAATAGCCGAGTTGGTTTGCTCGCTGTCCACCTGGAGGCGGGACGGGTCAGGCAGGGGACCAGGCAGGGGGGCAGGCAGGCAGGGCGGCAGGCAGGTAGGGGGAGCGGTGGGTTGGGTGGTTGCCGAAACACGACGCGCCAGCGGTCAGGGCGACCTGCCAGGAATTTGCCCGCGTGACCCAATTTTGACCGACCCAAAGGTCTTCTGCCCGTGCATCTGACTGAGGGTTGCCAAATCAGGAAATCAACTCCCGGCTCCGAGCGCTCGAGGACCCAGGATCGAATCCCGTGCACTGCGCACCCACCAGGTAGTTTGCCAAGTCCTCCGCCACCTCTCCGGACACGATCGGCACCATGCCGGTGTACGGCTGCGGCTCTAGCGGATGGCTGCGCACCACCGCCAGCACACCTGGTCCACAGGAGACGACGTCAAGGTGCGGTAACAGAGGTAATCATCATCCCAGATAAGATCGGTCAGATCACATCAAATCGATTGATACGAATTGGATCGTAAGACGGGCATAGGATAGCCAGAAGGAAATCTCAGTCGGACAATGCACCTGAACCACACGGTGTGTTCGCGCTCTTCACCAGAATGAGATGGTACGCGAAGCTGCTACGCCCTAGCACGGCACGAAGACCTGTTGCGGTGGTGTCATTAGTAGTCATTAGTGGCCCGCTTTTGTGCACCATAGATAGAGCCTCGACTGAGGGTGTGCTAAGACCGCCTTCGCACCAAACGCGCCGCGACGCGGTAAGCACCTTTTCCAACCGCAGCGCCCACGTTCAGCTTGCCATCCGGCCGCAGAGGCGGGTCAGCTGCACGTGGGACGAGCAGGAGAGGGCGGGGGCGGGGGCAGTATCGTCATGGCAGGCTGGGAAACCAAGCTTGCAGGCGCGGTAGTGGGGTGACATGCAAACACAGTGCCTCACCTGCTGGGTTGTTGATCTTGCCCTTCACATTACCCCGGGTATCCGCGATCGCCAGAATGGACCCAGCGGGACCATTGCCCTGGAAGGTGATCTAGGGTCGGGTCGGGGCGGGGCGGGGCGGGGCGGGAGGGACAACGGCAGGAGACGTGCCTGTTTAGGATGCCTGGCTGCGGACTAGGACGGGCCACACGGATACCAGACGAAGCGGAGGCGGCTGGAACCAGGTACGACATCCTACCGTCATTAACGCCTGTCCGTGGGGATGGGTAGTAGCTGTCACACCGCCCATGCGCGCGGCAGGCGACCGAGTCACGTCCGCATCCGTTGGTATGTCGCTCAACTCCCCTGCCGCCCCTCACGCGGCAATAGCCCTCCTGTTTTCCGTCACCAGCTGCCCCCTGGTCAGCGCGCAGCAGGCGAGCAAGAATGTCCCTCGCCGCCGCCACAGCTTCTGCTATCCGCCTCACGCGGCGCCTCCGCTCCATCTACTCGCCTCCCATCTCTTCCGGATCACCATCTTCATCGCCCTTGGTTTCGGCTGTGGATTCGCGGATTATCTCTTTCCCCCAACGACCCGCAGCCGCACCAATCACTCCGACAATGGCCATGCCGCTGCTGCTCCCTGATTCCCCATACCACGCAGCCACGCAGCTTTCAGCTTTCCAACGCCGCCAACCGTGTCCCCACGGCCGCGCCGCCGGGCATCTAGACCGCCCACACCTGCACCTGCTCCCTAATTCCCCGGTGTCACGACCCTACGGCCGCCACCCCGCCATTCGCCCCTGCTGCTGGTATCCTCCGATGCGCTACCGACCGCCCTCACCTGCACTTGCTCATCCTCCTTTCGGAAAGAGCCCATGAGCAGCGCGCCGAGCAACGTGCGGCCCAACGCCGCCGTTGCAGTGGGAGCCAGCTTGTGCCGCTGCTGGGCCTGAGGGTGCACATCAGAAAGAAGAGAAAACTCATTATCATCACCATACATGTCTGTATCTGGTGATAACCCATCAGGTTGTGATGAATCAGCGCAGAGGATGGACGTGGGTGTGGCAGAGTGTGGCCTGTGTGGCACTGTAAGCCGCGGTCCCTGGTGGGGGAGCTGCGGTAGATGGTCGCAACCGCGACACGGACGCGATTCCATCCTTGCCGCAAATCCCGTCGGCGGCTTGCGCCTCGAACACGCGGTCGAGTCCGTGCTTCGGTGGGGTTTGGCGCAGCGCGCAAACGTTTTCGGCCACGATCAGCACGGGAGGCCGGAGCTATATCAAGGACCTTGGTGCAACTTGTGAGCCTAGGCGATCAGGACGTTACTGCTCCTAACATGCTGCACAAGGGGAGCTTTACAGGTAGCTCCCGAGGAGAGGCTGCCCCGCCGGGGCGGAGCTGTGAGGTCGGCGGGAAGTGGTATTGCGCCCAAGGGGCGGCCTAACGTATGGACGGCCATTTACCTCAGCAACGAGCTTGGTGCCATCAAGCACGAGCACTGAGACCTCCGCAGACATCGACAAGCTGCGCAGGGCCCGAGCGCGTCATGTCGGGGCAAGGTGTGGCGTGCGGCAGAGCTATTCATTCGCACCTTCTCAACAAGACATCTTCACGTGCAGCAGATACAACTACATAGCGGCAAGTGCGAGCTAAACGCCGCTGCCCAAAGGCTGGATGTTTGGGAGAGCACACGGCAGACCGGCTGAGCATTATGTTCTAGGCTTGCGAGTCTTAAAACAAATAAAAATCAATATACCCGATTGTAAATTACAATGGCAACGATAGCGTAATGAGCCCAATGATGATTTGTGAGGTCGGTATGTGGTGTACTACCGGTACCATCATTTGCATTCCCCGCTTGCAATATGCCCGGGCGCATTTCAGCTGGGAATAGGTTAATCGGTTACCTGTCAGAAAGGAAAGTGCAATTGACTTCCCTTCGTCCTCTTGATGTGACACCCCCCCCCTTGCCGCCACCAACGGAAGCGATCACAAGTTGTGGTATCTCGACAAACTGCCGATGAAAAGCAGGCCTTCAGCCATCAGCATCGCGGAAGGGCCCCGCCTCCAGGCTTGACGCACACGCGGTGCACATGGAGTCGTATGCCCACATGGTTGCCCCGCGTTATGTTTGTAAAGCGTAGGGAACCTAATAATCGTCCCGTTCCGTGGCACCTTCCCTGCACTGCCACATCAGGAGCCTTCCAACGCACATTGGTGACAGCCTCTGAATTATGGGGGTTCTGAAGAGGTCAGAGCGCTTGCAGCGAGCGTGATGTGTCAAGAGGTGTATGGGGCTCGGGGGTTGGGCGGGGACCGGGAGGGGTTGCTCCCAATGCAATCCCCCGCTAAGTTATGACGTGGTAAGTATCACCGCACGGCCCCTCCGGCACGGAAATAATGCAAGCGGTGTGTGGTTGCGGGCATCAGTCGCTTTACTTTGCTGCCGACATCCTAGATCAGAAGATGGGAAGGTGGCAAATGCAGTCACTGAATGTGCCCTTTCTCCAGGAGTCTATTACGGCAGGCAAAGCCTAATAGATTGTGGCAAAACCTTCGTAACCGTCTGCGCCCGGGCAGGAGAGAGGTAGTAGCATGACGGACACGGCGGCACGCTCTTGTAAGTAGTATGTTTTTACACAGCATTCACTCCACGTATGCATCAAAAACTACTCAGTCCCTGATGCGCTGTACCGCAACGGGCTCCCGTGAGCTTTCGTCTCCTAGGTACCCGTTTGCTGGAAGGCGAAAATCATGTCATAGATTACGCAATTCCGTATTGATGTATTCCGACTACAACGCGTGAGCCTTACGTGTTGCCTGTTGCGGGTATCAGGATAGATCGACTATGACGCGTAGTATGTGACCATTCGTGCCTAAACGTTGACATCACTGTATGCATCCGGCGTAACAGCACACGTGGGTTTTAGGGCGGTGCCAGTAGTGACATGTCGTGACAGCAGTGCGCTGGTGGTTAAACTTCCAAGGGTTTCCAGCTGAATTAGGTTCAGTGATTGGAATGTTGAAATGCTTACGTGCATTCCAGCCCAAGCGCGGTGACCAGTGCGGCCCACCCGCCGTACGGTATGTACGATGGCGGGCGCTTCCTTTGGTTCGGCAACTCCTTGCAAGGCAGAAGTCTGTAAACGCAACACGGCATCACACACCCAGGCAGCACAGGGCCTTGTCACCGTCGGGCCCTTCTTGCTTGCCTTTAGCAGTCGCTCCTTCGCTCCGCTGGTCGCATTGAGCATCCCTGTCCGAAACAAGCACACCGAAGCACCTGCAGGCTTTTACATTGCCCGTGTTCTTCAAAAGAAGAAAAGGTGAGATAATGCTAATGTACCAGGGCCGGGTGTGCTGGTTTTCGTGGGTCGCGTCCGTGGTCTTGGGAGGCTTGAGCCACGTTCAGCAATTTGACGATCCCATATGACTTAGCAACTGAGTTAAAAGGAAACGTTATATTGCAAAGAATGCGGAACTTATGTCGGTAGCTTGCTGGCAACGGCGCGGTTATGGACCAGCCCTAATGCCGCTGCCTTTGGGCTTACCAACGCGATAACGGCACGTGTTTATGATGTGTGCATATCATAATGAATGAGAGTATTGAAACAGCGACTTTCTACATTGCAGGCCGCCGAAAGTAGGTGAAGGGTGCCTGTCAATTCCGGACAACTTTGGGAAAGCACAACACATCGGCTGCAGAGCGGAGAGCGGCGGAGTAAGGATGTTGGAGGATAGCAGCGTACAAGTGGAGAGCCCACAGGCGCCTGTTGATATGGTGGGTTACGCTTATACTAAACATGACGTGTATGTTGGCGGCAAGAGCCGATGTGCTCTACCTGCCAAGCTGCAGACATGCAGGATCTAGGAAGTGAACTCCTGAATTTGTTTGATGTCCCCTGCAGTTGAGCGTTTGCTGCCGGATTGGTCGCTGCCGCGCCCAGCGCTATGTGGCGCAACCCAGCTGGCACCAGCAATACTCACCCTCTGCACCTGTCCCCCACGGCATCCTGCCCGCAGGAAAGCGACGATATATGCTGGATTTGCCTGGACGGCACCAAGGATAGGGATCCCCTGATCAACCCATGCAGATGCCCGCGCAAGGTGCACCCCCGTTGCCTCGCGCGCTGGCAACTGCAACAAGCAGGCCGCTTGGAGGAAACAAATTGCAGGTGTGATGCCTTCCCCGCTATCAGACGATGGTTTTTTACGTCTGTTCGGAGCACGTGCACGAGCACCGTACGCTGGGCCGCCCTAAACGTCTATGCAATGCAGTGCTCACCCCCAACCTGACCCACTCATCCTCTTTGGATGGCGACCTGGACCGGGGGTTTCCTCCACACGTCTGACGCACCGCGTATAGCATTTTGTGAGCGCGTAGCGTACCCTTGTGGTGGAAGGGCGTGACTGCCAAAGGTGGTGGCCACCTGCACGCTTGCAACCGCATACTGGAACCCGCCAGAAAGGGTGTGGAATGAAGCGCCACCGGCGCCGGCAGTTGTGCCGGGCCTTTGTCGTCCGCAACAGCTGACGGTGTTGCTGCGTCCATTGCTGGTTGCTGCGCTTGGTAACGGCTGTTTACTACCGCGAGGATATATAATCCTCAGCGGAGGTCACTGGGGGGTCATTACGTGGGCTGATCACGATGCGGGGAAAAATTGCCGTAGGGGATTATTACGAAGCCGGGCCCCATGAACGGTGCGGTGTGGCAGTGCTAGTTCCCAGTCCGGTGGTCGTCACCTCCCTGATACCTGATGCCGGTCGCGGGGCAAGGCAGGGTTGTGGCTGATGTAATGACTGGCCGGACTTGGCGTTTTTGCTTACTGACTTGCGGCGCAGATAGGATCGATGTGAATGCAGCGACACCGCTTTTTGATGTGATTATGTTAGTATAATCACAATACTCGTTTACTTTACTTGGTTAAGTTAGTAAAAAATCCTGGTACACATGGAAGCGCTGCCGGGCATGCTCACAGGGCGCAGCAGCGTCATTACCTCATCGCGTTGCTGGCTGTCTGCCTTAAACCCAACTCCTATCCAAACCGGGTTCGGTTGATGGTTGATGGATCCACCACCCGTACCCTCACACGTGGTGCGTAATCGCCATCCAGGCTCTGCCAGCCATGTTCGGTGCTGCCACCGGGACTGGATGTACTCTCTCTAGCTCAGACCTACATCCTAGCCGCACCAAACACACGATCTTTGTGCTTATCTCATCACCCCCATCATTATCATTTTCCAGGCTCTTCAACTAGGTAGGAACCCCTACACTGCACTCCAGCCTTTACATTATGAAGATCGTGCCCCTGCCGGATTCGTGACCCAACATGCCCGCATCCTTCCCCGACTCAGACACCTGCAGAAGCGCGTTTTCTCCTCCCGTGCTGATGCTGTCGCGTGTGTCTCACCGCCCCCCCATCCCACGCATCACCGCCCCAACCTGCCAGGTTCTGCCAGTGCAACCTGGCGGATTGGAAGACCAGCCTCACACCCGAGAACCTCAAGCCGGATGTGCAGCGGGTGCAGCCCATCATGGTGGTGTACTTCGAGGGGCAAATCCACAGGTGAGCGACAGCACTGCAGGGAGGGCTGAGCTGGGAAGGATGCAGGGTTAGATGGGCAGGAAGGAAGGAAGGGGAAGAGTATGTTGGGCGAGGAGAGAGAAAGGAAGGACGGGAATGAGCGAAGAGTAAGGCGGGACGCGGCATGGCTGGTCGCAGGGCCGTTGTTTGGCAATATTACTGGTGAAATGAAGGATACGGGGGATGTAGGCGGCGCAGGGCCAAGTTGACGGATGGTACATCGGGGGATCTGCCGCCTTGTCACTTGCCGGGGGTTCTCGGTTATTGGAGGCTGAGCTTGCAACCGGGGGGCCGGGATCGACGCACTATTTGGCGGATTGTGAACGCGAGCACCGAGCGGAGTGCTAGTGGCCTGCCGTCGTCAATGGCGGCAACTGCGCTAGCCGGTAGCTCGAGGTGCTGTGCACTCCAGTCGAAGCGTACGATCCCTTCCCTCGACCACCAGCGAATGAGAGGCTGCGCGGCAGAGCGCCCGCAACAGCCGCGCAGCTGGCTCAGAGCCGCGTGAGGAGGCGTGCCTGCGAACTGACGTCGGGATCTCGCCCTGCAGCTCCCGCTCCGATTGCCTTGATGTGCCTGGCCTGTTATCAGGACAGCCACGGCCACTAGGGCCACCTGCGATGACACACGCCAAGGTCCGCAGCGGCTTTCCTCACACTCATCCCTCCCTCGCCCTTTTTCGCCCACCCTCGCCCTCACGTCCCTCCCGCCTCCACCACACAGGATACCCGTAAAGCAAGGCCCCGACGGCCTGAAGGAGTTTACGTTGCGCATTCGTGAGCTGTTTCGCCTGCCAGACGACGTCGACATCTCCCTCACCTTCGGTTGCAAGGAGCCCCTCTCCGGCCAACACCTCAAGCTAGAGGGCATCGGCGCTTTCGACGCGGCGGTCCACTGCGCCTCAGTCGCAGCCGCCGAGCGGCAGCATAAGCTCAAGTCGAACGGTGGCAGCAGCGACGCCGGCGGCCCAGTCAGCAGCGGCGGCGCCACCACGGCCCCCGCGCTGCCGACCAGCGGCGGGGGCCTCCTGCCCCCTGGCTCCGAATCCGAAAACGCCGCCGACACGCCTGGCCACGCATCCTCCCGCCAGCGCCTGCACCACCACTACCACCACAACCAATTAGAGCGGTCGGCCAGCGCCTTGGGCGGCATGGTGGCGTCGCCTTCCGCTCCCGTCTCCGCACAGACCTCCGGCGGCGGCGCTGAGGGCGCGCAGGGCAGCCTACATCCCGCCGCCTCGGCACCGGTGCTCTCTCACTACGCCTCCGACTCCAACTTGTTAGCCGCCGCCCACCCACCCACGATGGTCTCTCCGCTCGCGCAAGAAATCTCGTTCCCGGGGTGCAGCAGCCTGTCCGATGAGCCGGCCAGCGCCGCGCACAGCGCCCGCACCAGCAGCGGCGGCGGCGGCGCGGTTGGCTTGGCGGCGTCGACGTCGCCGAGGCGCGCCGCCGCCGCCGCCGCCGAGGCGCGGCAGCTGCAGCAGCAGGGTGCCTCGGCCTCGGCCACGAGCGCTTTCGCCCACTCCGGCCTCACGCCGCGGACTGCGGATGTGTTGTCCACGTCACCCTTCCAGGCGGCCGCGATGGCTGGCCGCTATGCCCGGAGATCAGCCGGGAGTGCTGACGAGCTACTATCGCCACAGCGTCAGCAGCAGCAGCTGCTACTGCATCCGCGCCAGGAGCAGCAGCCGCTTCTGCAGCCCCTGCATCCGCGCCAGGAGCAGCAGCCGCTGGTAAACCAGCACACGGCTCCGGCCGGCAGCGGACCGGCTGTGGTTTCGGAGGTGCCGCTCGCTGGCGCGATTTCGGAGCCCGGCGCGCGCCTGCTGCCGCTGTCTGGCCCGCAGACCCCTCCAGGCACCTCTTTCAGCCACCTGCAGCCGTGCCAGCAGCAGCAGTACCAGCCGTCATCGGTGGAGGCTGAGTTTGCCTATTCAAGCTTCCCGTACTCGATGCCTGTCGGCTCGCCGTACGCCGCGCCGCTCTTACCGCCCCTTGCTCCCAACGGCAGCGGTGGCGACCAGCAAGGGCCTGACGACGTGCACCAGCAGCACCAGCAGCACCAGCAGTACCAGCACCAGCAGGCGCCGCAGGCGGCGGCCGCGCGCCCAACCTCGCCCTCCCCCGCGCCCGCCGCCGTCCCCCTCACGCCTCGTGACCACTATGATGCCACGAGAAGCGCGGCCGCGCCGCACGCGCAGCCCACCCCAGCCCAGCCCACCAACAGCACCGACTACCTTCAACATCACCCGTCCCACAACGCAGCTCCGCAGCGGTTCCAGGCTCCCGTCTTGACGCAGCAGCAGCAAGAGCTGGCGGCGTGTGTGGATCTCTCGGCCGCCACTACCACGGCCGCAGCAACCACACACCCCAGCAGCAGCGGCTGTAGCACTCCGGAGGGCGGGCCCGCCACTCCCAACCATCCCGTTGTACGACGGACCGTCGTCACCCCCACGACACTTCCGCGCCTGCCCATGACCCTGCCAGTCCTCTCTAGCCCGCCGTTGAGTCCAACTGCAACCTCAAGCCGCCACCATCCCTACCACGCCGCCGCTGAAGCCGAAGAGCTGATTCCCCAGCTGCAGGCTGCGGTGGCTTCCAGCACCGGCGGAGGGCTGTCGTGCGACGAGAGCAGCTGCGGCGCCGCCGCGAATCGTCCCGTCCGCAGAACGTCCTTATCCAGCCCTCGCTCGGAGTACGACATGAGCCTGCCGTCGCCGGCTGACGACTCGGCGGCGCTGGGCTCCCTCACTGGGCGCCTAAAGTTTTCGCTGCGGGCCTTCTCTCGTAAGGTTGCGCGCAGTCTGAACTTCCAGCGGGGTATTACCGCTGGTGCGGGAGCTTGCGTCAGCGCGCATTCCGTCGGGCAGCTGTCATCGGTGGCTGAGACCGAGGCAGCGGAGGCGGAGGAGCAGGCAGAGGCAGAGATCGCGGCCGCAGCCGGGCGGGCGGATTGCGCCGCCGCCATGGTTCCCTCCGTCCGGCAGCATTGACTTGGCGTCGTCGAAGGCCCGGCCGCGCGGTTGGACGTCCAGTCTGCGGACGAGACGCATGCGTTTGGATCGGCCGAGGGCGCCGGTGTGAGCAACACAGCCATGTGAAGTGAGACTCGCAAGAAATGCCCTGTGTTGCACGTATTGTACGAGCGCGCAGGGCGGTCGGCGAATAGTGCGGATGGGCGTGCCCGGAAGGGGGATGATCGCCGGAAGGTGGTGTGGTGTGGTGCATTGGGGGCTTGTAGCTAATGCACGGGTTATACATCTGTTACGGCGAGAATTACGTGACACGAGCGAAAGAGTGCAGCGACAGGCAGGTGCTCAAGGCACTGCCGAAGTGCACCGCATGTGCAGGTGGAACTGAGCCGCGCGCGGGCTTTGGAAGGTCGGCCGGGCTGTGGAGCAGGGCCTCCCTCGGGCACCATGCGCGCAGCGGCGGTTGGAAAAAAATGCCTTGCGTGTACTGAGTGCGCTTTTCGACTGCTAATTACTTTTACACGATGGCGAGGCAATAATAGGGGCTCTGAGGACGTGGGCTGGGATTTCGCGGTGCATTGCTTGTGTTTTTTCTTTTCAATTGGCTGGAATGCGCCAAAAATACAACTCTTTTTTCGTTAGAGACTCAGGTCTTTATCGTTATACAATTGCCTCACAGTTGTGTGGACGCTTTACTTTGATGGTACCAGGAGGCGTGCGAAGCATCGCCCTACACTAGCCCGTCGCCGCCAGGTCCATTAAGTCGTATAAATATAACTGTTGGGAGATACGCTCCGTGCAAGCTGTGCTTCAAGCGTTCAACCCTTTAACATTGCGGATGACGCACTGGCAGAGCTTCTGTCGTTAACTTGTAGTTCTAATCCTTTAAGGCCGGAGGCGCCGCAAGCTCTGTGGTCGTGCGCCTCATGGAGGCGTCTGGAGGCGAAGGCTGTAAGAGTATCGAGGACAGATGACCTTGGGTGCATATTGGTGCGCTCGCTCTTCAGACGCGCTGCTCAGGGCGCCTGACAGGGACTGACTGAGGGCACTTTGACAGCATGTCGGAGGTCTTGAAATACAGCCAGAAAGCCCTGCAGCAGGGAACATGCGTATCTGCTTTGCCACGTCATAACTGTAGCTGGCATCGCGCTGGAGTAGCCACCGTTGAAAGCTGCGTGTCGTGAAAGACTGGCACTGCCCGCATCAAACCCACACGCTCCAGCCCAATTCGTCTCATCAGTAGGCATCTGTAGGCATTACTCTCATCGTGAGGCCCATGGCTCCTCCGTCTCTTAGTCTAGGAGGGGTTGTGCGGGCGGCTTCCTTCCGATCAATAGTCGTAGCACTCGATCAGCTCGCAGCCAATGACTTGCCACCCCAACTTGTCGCGGAGCTCCTGCAGCCTCGCCTTCTGTGCTCCGAAGTCCGAAATGGGCTGTTGGATTGGCCAGACATATTTGACACTGCCTGTTGGTGTGTTGCAATTTTTAGGAGGAGGGCAGCGGCCATCAGATGATGAGGAAAGGGACTGATCAACGGGCGCATGAGGGCAGAGTGGTCTAGGTTGATTCTCATTTCTGCTGGGGGTCGAAAGGAAGACTGAGAGAGAGAAGAAAGCCGTGCAGGTTAGGGATTGAAGGGCCCTTGGCTGGCGCAGCTCTCCTGGGAACATTCCATCGTGCCTCCCCCTGCAACAAGGCTACCAAACGACCAACATAGCCCTGTCGCTTGGGATTGCGACAGCTTCGCTTGCTGCTTGACACTCAGCAGTTTTTCACCGATCGCAATCCTTCCCTCCTCCCCATGTGATGTCACCGATCATCAGCCACAGCTCAAACCCACATCGCCACAATAAGATGTCGTCGTTCGCATTCGTGCATCCACACCCAAAGTTGCCTCACAGGGATGTAAGCCAAGCACGCCTCCTGCTTCCCCTCCCCTCCCTCCACGCCTCTTTTCTGAAAGCTGTGCTGTGCGGCGAGCCCGGCCCGGCAAGCGCACCTACCTGCCAGCGAGCGGTAGGTGACGAACGGCCCCTCGCGGTCGCCCTCCCAGTTGCGGTTGTTGACCGACTCGTCCTTGATCAGGAACCTGTGCGGAGGGGGCCCGCGAACAGGCGGCAGGCATGTCAGTCAACTACCGTTATGTGCGGGTCGGTTAGGGTGACAGGGTAAGAGGCAGCGAGAGAGCTGTGAAAAAGAATGGGAGAGGTGTGGAGCCAGCTAGCGCGCTGCTCTTTGGTCCTCGCTACCCCCCATACTATGTGGGGGAATGGGCACGGATGGACCTAGATCCACACGTGCCCGTCTCCGCCCCGGCCAATGGCTCCGACCACCGCTCCAGGGACGGCACCGCGATCTCAGCTTCCAGATGTGAAAGTACGACCCACTCAGCCTCCACGTGGTCAAGTACGACCACTCACTCCATGATGTCGTTCCCGAACAGCGATGGAGCCAGGAAGGCGCGGTACTCGCCAAAGTCGTACGTCTGCGACTGCACCAGCGACCACTCGGGGTACAGCGCCAACACCGTCCGCTCCATCTCCTGCGCGCCGGGGGGGGGGAGCGTCCGAGGCACCGAAACACGCACACGCACACGCGCGGTCTGGATTGACTGGGCTCGGCAACATCGTACTCGCCCACTAGGCGAGCCCTTGGGCAACCGTCGCGAGGCTTTCTGCTGTGCTGAGGGCCGCGTCGATGGCGACTGAGGACGGCCGTACCAAACACGACTGCCTGGCGCAGCCTTACGCTCCCCACCGACAGACCCCATCTTGATCCCAACCCACCTGAGCCGCCTCCAGGGAGGTGCGGGTCTTGGCCCGCCACGCGGGCGCGTAAAGCTGCGGAGGAGGAGCGAGGTGGTGCGGGTGATGGTGCAGGAGGTGGTGCGGGTGGTGGTGCAGGAGGTGGTGCGGGTGATGGTGCAGGAGGTGGTGCGGGTGATGGTGCAGGAGGTGGTGCGGGTGATGGTGCAGGAGGTGGCGCAGGTGGAGGGAAGGAATGGCAGCGAGGGGTCGCAACGAGGGGCGGCGGCGACGGCGGGAGTGGTCGGTTGGCTAGTTGTGGTGAAGGCACTGTCAAGGGAGGGCTCTGTGTTAGGTCACAAGTGCATGTGACTCCCCGAGGATGAGAGCCGCCGGCCCTCCTGGGATGGGAGCCGCCGTGCTGTCAGTAAAACGACCGGCCGGCCGGGCACTGTATGTAATAGCTGGGGCAACAACTCGACTCTAGGACGCCCTATGCCTTGAGGATTTCTGGGCGGCAGCGGCAACACGTGCTATCACCGAAGCCATTTTGGCGGTTGTCCCGCCGGTCGCCGCCCATACCTCATCCTGTCTTGTCGCACGTCCTTATCGCGCGATGCGCGGTGCGCATGACACCCAGACGACCCTCAGCCGCCGCCCGTCCTCCCGCACTGCCGCTCACCTCGTTAGTGCTCGCTGTGGAGACGCAGTTGGGGTTGATGTTACCCAGGCACCCGCGAATGGTCCTGAGGCAGGGGCGCGACAGGCGGGAGCAGGCGGGGGCAGGCGGCGGCGGTAACAAACACTTAACGTTGGTGACCTGCTGATAAGTCGATCGAAGATCCATTGTGGTGGCGGTGGTGGTGGTGGTGGTGGTGGTGGGGAGAGAGCAGGAGAGAACACGAACACAGTCCGTCACGGGCGGTGGGGGCGCTGCCAGCTCGGTGCGTCAGGGAGCAGTAGCAATACATACTTGGTTGAGGTTTCGCGACTAGGGCGGTTGTGAGCGGTTGTGATCAGGGCTCGCAGAGGCTGGCGAGGGGGCTTCCGGCGCACACAGTCACGGTGAAGGAACCGCGGCGGAACGAGCGGCGATGGAGCGGGTGCTGGGGGCGACAGATTGCGGATTAAACAGTGCACAGGTGATGGTAAAGAGGCGTGGCAATGCTACATAGGTTGGATGCCCGGCGGGAGCATTGGCAGTGGCGTGGTTATTTGTGTGTGGGGGGTCGCTATCGCGCTGCACAGCGTTTCCCTGCACCCTTCGCTCCGCGTGAATTAGATCGTGGTGGTACCTCTGCTCACCCATCAGCGGTCACGCCGAGTACAATGGTCTTTTTGCTCTCTAGGTAGGGGTTGGCGAACGATGCTGGCGCGAACACCATCGCGGCGCTGCACGACAGAGCGCACGCAACTTGCGCCCAGCTTGGGCGCGAAGTGCTTGGTGACTTATCATCGTCATTGTTGTACTTAAGTGCCACCGCGCGTGGAGCATTTGTTTGCGGTGCCGCGCGCGTTGTGATGCCCCTTCTGTCTGGCAAGGAACGCAAACTACAGCAAGACGCCGCGCCCTTATTAAGTACCAGCATGGTTGGTGCGCTCTGTTATGGATGTTAGAGCAGGATATTGTAAGCCATACATCATACGGATAACGGTTGTCGTACCCAACTAGGCCTATAAAGATGGTGAACACGGACAACATTGCATATTCTATATCAAGGCATTACGTTCCTTAAAAATGCTCGATCTTATAGGTTACTCCTAAGGATGTCGGATTTTTCCATTTCGTTGCCTATGGACATCCGATTTCTCCCGACAGCTAACTGCATTTATTGAAGACATAAGGTAAGCGCTGACAACCAGCCTTTTTTCCTGGTTCGAGGACCTGGGCTGCCGGTATCAGGCAGTGCATCTGAAAGGCGCTGCTGCGCAAAGACTCGAAAGCAGCTCGAAATCAGGTTGGGGCAGCTGTGGTCTGGACGTAGCCGTGCATTGCTTATTGCTATGGCAGCTTTCCGT
This sequence comes from Yamagishiella unicocca, assembly GCA_003116995.1. NCBI lineage: Eukaryota > Viridiplantae > Chlorophyta > Chlorophyceae > Chlamydomonadales > Volvocaceae > Yamagishiella > Yamagishiella unicocca. The sequence continues at coordinate 1,881,879 of BDSL01000004.1, forward strand.
CCCTGTGAAACCCAACCAGTCTACCTAGCAACGCCAAGTAAAAGCCCCAGCAACCACTCCGCTCTGCATCGCCGTGGCCAACTCATATCCCCGCTGTACCAAGTCTGAAGCATGGCGAATAACGCGAGGGTAATGGGGCAGTATCAGGTAATGGATACAACTTTGGTCAGTGTTATCATCCGCAGCGGCGCAGCGCCACGAGTTTGGCCAGCGCATTCCGGCGCAATATACAGCATACGTACAGTTGGGGGTAGACAAAGATGCTTCGCAGCGCGCCGCAGCAGCACGCAGAGGGCCTGCAGCTGGGCGCCCTACTCGGCCAGAAAAGAAAGAAAGAAGAAAAGTCAAGAGACCAATCACCGTGTCATCGGCACGGTCACCCAGACACTGCCACAGCAGGTTGCATGCAGTCTGTGACTCTGTATCCGGGGCACTCTCTACGTCACGAAAGTCACACAGTTTATCATTGCGCGCTGCCGCCTCCTTGCGCCGTTGAGGCAGGAGTGGCGGTACACGCAAACCCTTCCTGCCCCACCCGACAGGTGAGATCTCGACTCGGGATAGTTCACCCGCTCGTCACCCAACCCAGTCACAACACCGCAGTACATTGTCTGACATGCACGCAGCGCATTCACACGAGGCACACACAGTTTCTACCGTTGCAGCAATACACGCTTGCAGTATTGCAGGGGCAGCGAAGCATCCCCTTCCCCCTACACAGACACATACACACCAGGAGCTGTCGGGGGGGAAATAGTTGGCTTCTAGCCGGGGGACATGTTTCAGCCCCGCCAGCCCGCGATTCAGCCTGCTGGTGCCGTACGGGTCCTATCACGTCGCACCTCACTTCCGCTTGCAGGTGGCCCCTTGTGAGACTGCTAGCCAGCAATTCACACGCTCCCTGGAGGTGCGATTATGTGCCGCCGTAGCACTCGACGACGCAAACGGGTCCTACTGCGGCCACCGACCACGCAATCCTGGTTGCCACCCTGGCCCGCGGTCCGCCGCTCCAACACTGTAACCGTTACAACACTAGGCGCCCGTCACTGCAGCCCGAGGACCCCGAGGTCCCCGAGGACCCCGAGCACCCCGAGGGCCGCTGTCCTGGTCCAAGTCCCCGCTCCCCCCACCAGCCCGTCTTGGGCTCTGAACCCCAAACGTCCATGCAATATGAGGATGTCAACCCGAGCCGGTCAGCACTACTTGTCACTACAAAGTTTGTTACGAAACCAAAGTCATCAGACGCACGACACATATACACACACACGCACACGCGAGGTAAAAAGGGAGATTGCCTCCTACGAAATGGTAGCCCCCCGCGACTTCCGTGTGGGAACTCCAGGGAGGACGTCGGGGCAGCCCGCAACCACGAGCTCGATGACCCCAGCAATGCACCATACGCGTTTCCACGCGGCTTCGGTGTTCGAGCAAGGCTCCTCCGTCCCTCATATGCCGCAGCTTGGAAACGAGTTCCCACGTACACGCCGACTCGACTCACAGCCGTCGTGCACACAAAACACAACCGACGCCGAGGCCGTACGTACTGAGTTGGTTGGTGGGCGCGCAGATCCTCAGCGCTGCCATTCGCTCACCGCTAGCGCAGCGCAACGAGACCCAGGCGCGGCAGCCACTCGATCAGCTCCTGCCCTTTGCCATCACCTCGCTCACGACTCCTACATCCCCGCCTCGCCATCCCAGCGCTCGCGTTACCACCAACAACCAGCACGCAGCTGGCGGTCGAACACTGAATGCACGTGATGACGCTCCGAGCACTGCGCTAGGTGTTCTTGGCAGGGAGTTGGTCCTTCTCCTCAGGCGCTCAAGGCTGAGCGTAGTCATAGTCGTAGGGCGGTGGGGAGGCCATGGGAGGAGGCGATTTTGCCTTTGGCGGCGGCGACCGGAGCGGTGGCGGCCGAGGGGATGGCGGGCGACTGGACGTCGTCGGCGGTGGCGGGCGGGTCACCAGGATGGGGCTGGGAGGCGTCGTCTTGGGGCTCGGAGGACGGGGGGGAGGTGACCGGACGCCTGGCACGATTCCGGGTGGCGGCAGCTTGCCTTTTGGGGGAGGTGAGCGGATGTCTTCGCTAGGGGGCGGACCATCAAATTGGCCGTCTGGGGGTGGGTACACGTAGTCATCGGGCGGCGGCGGGCGAGCCTTGGGAGGTGGTGGCTTGGGCGCGGTGGTCTTCGGCGGGGGAGAGCGGAGGGTGCCAGTGGGAGGGGGTGAAGCGAGACCTGGCGGCGGTGGCGAAGCTGGGCGTGGGGAGGGCGGCGGGCGTGGGGAGGGCGGAGAGCGTGGGGAGGGCGGCTTGGGTGGCGGCGAAAGGACAGGGGGCGGGGAAACGCGAGGAGCAGGCGGACTGGGCGATGGCGGCGGCGGCCGGCTCTTCGGCGACGGCGGCGGCGGCGGCGACGGGGGCGACGGTGGCTGTTTCTTCGGTGACGGGGCTGGCTTAGGCGGCGGCGGCTGGCTCTTGGGCGACGGGGGGGGTGACCGGCTCTTAGGCGACGGGGGCGGCAGGGGCGACGGGGGGGGCTGCTTCTTCGGGGACGGGGGTGGCTTGGGCGACGGTGGCGGTGGTGGCCGATTCTTAGGCGATGGAGGCGGAGGCGGCCGGTTCTTAGGCGACGGTGGCGGTGGCGGCCGGTTCTTAGGCGACGGGGGCGAAGGTGGTTGTATTCTGGGTGAAGGAGGGTTGCGACGAGGGGGCGATGGCGGCGGGTCCACGATGGCGGGTGTTAGCGGCACATTCGATGACGGTGGCGGGAACAGCGGCAGCTTTGACAGCGTGATGGCGGCTGCGAGGACGTCCTGGAAGGCGATGCGGTTTGGCTGCTCAAAGGAGGAGCCCAGCCAGTAGATGCTGCCCATGCCGAAGGTCCAGTAGCGCGCCACGCAGATTTGACTCGGCGAGTTTTGGGCGACCTTGTTGGCGTAGATGGGGATGCCGTCGACGGCGGAGCAGCGCATACTCGACAGCCCCACATTGGGCTTGATCTGCGATGTGGAAATTTTCCGCAAAAAAGGATACAGAGGTTCTTAAGTGCACAAGAGAGGTAGGAAGAGGGAGAAGGGGAAAAGGGAAGCGAGAAAGCGATGGGCGTGCCATTGCCAGCCCCTGTTGTCGCCCTGCCATGGCTTTTCCAGAGGTTCACAAATCGTCAGGGCCTCTGATCCGCAGACCTCCACTTCCCAGGTGCCCAGATTCCCACGCCTCCAGGGAACCCGATGCTGCCTCGAGTGTGTCCCCCTGGGTTTCCCAATCTGTGCCGTAGGGGCGAGACCCTCATTGCTACGGCCATGGGGATCTCCTAGCACAGCAACGATCTGTGGCCTGTTGTGACAATCAGGGTAGCAGCGCGCACTGCCGTGCCTGACGCCCGAATGAAGCGTCCGGGCTTTCCACCCGGTGCCACCCACGCGTCTTCCGGCCCTCCCAGAGCCGAGGCAGGTGTACGACATCACCGAGCGACGTAACAAACCATCCCATGCGGGCCCCATGTGCACGCGGTACGCGACGAGCATTGCGTGTCAAACGTGCGACCGCAAAACCGACAACGGCCCCGCCCGCTCTCCCGCCCGTCGGAGCACGCACCCTGATGGGGTTCTTCAGGTCGCCTAGGGGCCCAGGCCCGTCTGTGAGTCGGTAGAGCTCCCTGCCTTCAACGATGGGGTATCCCCTGCAGCCCGATGGGCCGGCTCCCTGGAGCAAAGCGTCGATGAGAGACGAGAAGGTGTTGCCGGTGCCCGACGAATTGAAGCCGTCTATCAGGACGAGGGTGCCTCCCAACTGAACCCAGTCAGACAGCTGCAGCGGCTTCCAAAGGTTGATTTCAGCGCGCTCGGCTTCCATGTACGACTGCTTGCCGTTGGCCATGATGACGTAAGCAGTGTAGTCTGTCATCCGGTACTGGATGGGCTGCGAGGTAGTCATGACCATCTTGGAGCACTGCGTCAGCTCGGTGATGATGCTAGCAACCTCGGAGACACGCTCTGAGCTAGCGACGACGTTTGTGTTGCTATACATCAGCACCGCGGCGTTGGAAGCTGTTGGCATGGAATGTGGAGGCGGGTGGGGCAGGTGAGGGCAGGTGAGGGTGGACAGTCAGGAGGGCGGCTTGGGGCAGGCGGCCCTGCCAAGGGCTCGGCTAGGGCTGTGTTGATAAATTGAGGAAAGCGTATCCATCATGTCGCTGCTGATAAGCGTGTGTCGTTGCCTTGCTGTTTGTTCGAGGAGCGATGCCATGATCACTTGCCACGGTTGCAGGCATGGCGAAGACTTGTGCATTCACGCCGTTATTGACCTGGAATCATATATTGCGACTTACCAGCATTTGCGTGGCTTGAAAATGCGGCCAGCGTGGCGGCTACCACCAACGCAGCGCTCCATGAGCCATGCCTAACCCCCCGACAACACCGGGCCGTCCTCGAGCGATCCCGAACAGCTTCACTTTGGTTCCCCATAATTGCGACCAGTTATACCATGTGGTGGGACCTCCAAAGCTACAGGAGCTATTCGGATTTCGCAGGGGAGAGAGTTACGCCCCTGCTGTTGCGGGTTGGGGTTACCGGTCGCACGCGCCGAGATTGTTTACGACGCGAGACCACCTGGTAATCTTTCGACTAGGCTAATTTTTCTATATGCAAACAGCGCTCAGTGTCTGACCGAGACACGGTGGCGCCGTGAAGGTACCGCCCACCTTGCGGTGTCGGTTATGCCGTGCAGCGCTTGCAGCTTTGTCTTACGAATCACGCAAACCTTCCAGCATTGAAATGAGACAATCTTATAATAACGCATATTCATTAACTGTTCGTCAATGCAGTGGCGATGCTTAGGACCGTGAGAGGAGGAGGTTGCGCAGAAGTCGTAGTTGCGAAAGTCGTTGCGCGGTTGCTTGGTCGAGAGCTTCTATCTGTTTTGGTTTGAGCGACATATTATTTGTGATCAATGTCACGGTACCTATCCTTCTCAGTGCACAGCGATATTCCTCCGGGACGCGGCCGTGCGAGGCTTCCGGTGCGAGGCCAAGCAGAGGCCTCGAAACGATGCGTCGCGAAACTTGAGCACATATGTTTTGTCGTGACAGTACCATACAGGGGATAAGCATTGATGAAATGTGTCACGGATCCCCGTGCACCTAACCAAAGTCGCGGCTCGGACCCTCACAGATAACCTTCCTTGCATGGAATATGTATGCCCGCGACTGTATACGTTGTACGAGTCAGACGATCCGTCGCTGCGGTCGGGCACCTCACTCATGGTTCTCAAGCGCTTCGCGGTGCCGTGCCCATGTTCACGAGGGTCCGTGCGGTCGTCGGGAAAAGCGAGGCAATAGTACACAACGTACAGGATCGTACTTGCACGCGTCCGATCGGCCGCAAAAGTAAATTCCCAGCCAGTACTCCCAGTCATACAGTAAGCCCTGGAGAGCGCTCTCCTGGGAGCCCCTCCTCGTCAAGATCAGCTTTCCTGCTGTCCCCGCACGCCTGTGCCTTTCTCGACCTTCATTACTATAATGCGCTACTCGTTCGCCATGTCGTGTCGCCCATTGGGTGGCAGCTTGCAGCCACCGATGCGTCCTGAACCTCTACTTTCGTGACTACCTAGCCAGCCTGGCGACGTGCTGCCGCACGTGGCGCGCGTCGTACCGCCTCCGCCCTTACCTGTAAGGCCGGGGCCACGTCCCACGAGGCATCCGCTATTCCGCTTTCCTTGCGGCCAAAAGCAGTTGAGCACATCGCAGGATAACGAGCGGAGCAGCGGGTTAAGGGCAGCGTGGAACAGTTAGGAGGTGGGCAGCATATGAAGGCTCATTCGGGATGCAAATGCCAGAAAGGATGTATGGCCATCTGCGACTGTGAGAGGCACATCCCTTACGCTGACCCGATTGGGGCCCCCCCTCATCTTCGCCCCATCAGACCATTACCCCGCCCGCGGCGACAGGTTGTTGGGTCATGTCACTATCACGTCAGACGTCCTGCGAGCTCTGGCTTGGCCGCACGCTCCATGTGTTTCTTTGCCAGATCCACAACACCGATGGGCACGGGCGCTGCATCCCTCCGCATCCCACATCCGCACTGTGACATCACGAACCGCGTGCATGGGTGGATGACGAAGAACAACCTTACAACCCTGAGATCCTGACCGAGCGTTGTCGACCGGTTGGTGGCGCCACCGACACAGTTACTACTACCGGTACCCACACCGATGTACTGAAACCGTTACAACAACAAGCGATGGTTTTGCATTTTGGTCTGGAACCCATTGTAACAGTTATTGCTACCGCGCCGCACCGCACCGCGCCAACGGCAAGCCTGCTGCCGCAGCCGCGCCGTCGCAAGGCCCATTTTGAGGTGCAGCAGCTCCAGGCTCCGTCTTGTGCGGTAGTGTGCGGATTGCGGCCTGCCTGCAGGCACCAGCTCAAACTTACATGGCCGTGTTGCAGGCCCCAAGCACCGCTGTGGCATGCCACCTTAGCGCCGGGAACGCGCATCGGCCTCCCTGTGAGGTGGCCGTATGTGTGCCGCCCGCCGGGTAAAACGACAACAGAGGGTGAACGTCCAAAGGAACAAACCTGTTTCCGGAGTGGTACCGGGAGAGACCCTTGCACCGAGTGCTCTGGGCCGCCGCCCCTCCGGTTGCGTATTTCTGTGCGTCATTTAGTGTGCCACTGTCATGCCCCACAGCAGGCTTCGGCTGTCACGGACACTCGGTGTAACATTCCCGGCCGTGCTGTTCGTGCTTTCCTGACTGACCGTATTTGCCGACTCCAGGCCTGACTGGACGTGCGCTGTCATGAGCGCTCAGGCTACAATTGACCAGGTCGTAGGTAGGCACGTTAGCAGGTGAACGCCGCAAGTCGCTACCTCTTCCGGGGTCTGCCCCGGGTATCCTGACTCCCGACCGAAGCGCGGCCCACAGCTGCACTGGTTACTTGCGGGGCAACAGATGCTCGCCACTGTTGTTACACGTCTGTAACTGGGCACCTCGTGCGAGAGGGTACTTGGAGTGGCATCCCGCCGTGCTAAGGCGGCGGAGGCTACGTGGGCCCGATGTGCGCACCCTATCCCTTCGGCTCCGATCGTGAGCCAGCAACTGTCCAACACCGAAAGCTACCAGACGATATAAGACGACGTCCGTAACTCAGTGTCAATGAACCATACCTAACAACGCACTCGCAAAATATTTCACTCCAGCCGTCATGCTCAGATACGCGTTTCTGGAGCGGCGCCGAAACCATGACTAATGCCCGCGAATCGTTCATGCAGCGCGGTGCTGGGGAATGACACCACGACGAGCCCGCCACATGATGTCAAGCAGGCGGCACGTCGGCGCGACCCAATAGGAAAGCCCCGCCGTGAGGTGCCACGGACGCGGGCTGGTCGTACACTGTACGGCACCGGTAAAGATGCGTCAAACTTAAGCGCTATGCTAACGATTGCATGCTACGTGCACTACCCGAGGCGCGATGTTGCTTGGCGCCCCGACCATCAAAACAAGGTACGACATGGTACCAGCTGGCCATAACGGCGGCATGTTTGCGAGCGTGTTTATTCATACCGCTAAGCCGGAGCGTGTGTGTGTGCGTTATGCGATGCTCGCGTCCGGGTCAATGCGGTCCCGCCGTGCCCGGAGTCCCTTGCGGTCAACAGTACGACAACCGGTACACCGCCCCCTAGTGCCGCCAGTGGGGAAGCCCACGTCGCGTCGTGGCGCTGCTGCGGCACCCCTCCCTCCCTGGACCCTGGACCACAAAACCCTCCCCCCCTGGACCCTGGACCACGAAACCCTGCCCCCCCACCCAAGAGAGACCTGCTATGGATGTATGTAAAGATGCGGTCGTGAGCGTCGCAAACTTTCGCAACGGCGTCTGAGAGTGAGGACGAGCCGCCGATATGCACATACACACACAAACACACGCACGCGCACACACGCGCGCACAACACAAACGCACACACAGACACGCACCTACGCCTCGCGCAAATGCCGGCGCCGGCGCGGCGCGCGCAGCGGCAGCGCGAGTAAGCAAGCACCCAGTGCTGCCCCGGAACCAACACCCATGCGGCGGACCCAACGCATCGTGGGTGATGCGCCAACAGGGTGATAGCCAGTACTGCAGGCACCATGCTGAGAGGCAGGATGCGCACCCACCGGTGGTAACCCCTCCACGGCAGCGTCTTCCAGCTGTGCCCCGCTGCTAAGCAATGTACGAGGAGTCATGGAGTGAGGACCGAGCCCCCTCCCTCCCCCCGCCAAACACACAGTCTGAGTCCGCAACATGTCCGCAACATGTCGGCAACATGTCAACAACAACAACAACAACAAAACCACAACTCCGCATCGCGTTGTGGCTAATGAAGGACTGGGCTCCACGCGACTCCGCCCGCCGTACGTGCCATGCTGCCTTGCTCCTCGTACAGCAGGAAAGGAGTCGTACCCGTACGGGCCCCGGCCCCCCACGCGTTCTCCCCGGCCGGCCGGCCGGCCCCGCTCTTCACCGGCTACACCGGCTGCCAGTCGTCATCCATCGCAATCATCTCGTCCAACTGGCCAGCCGGGGAGCTCATCGACAGCAGCAACACCGTCTTCTTCGACACAGCGGTCCCTGGCCGCCCCTGAGAGCGACCCCCAGCCGCCGACGCGCCTCGCGCTGCTCGCACCGCCGGCCCGTCGCCGCCGCCGCTCCCTACCCCGCCGCCGCCGCCAGCTGCCGCGAGTAGTGTCTTCGGTGATGTGCCGCGGGCGCCTAAGGGAACACCGTTGCCGGCGGCGGCCGCTGCAGCGGCCGCGGTGGCGGCGCTGACCAGCGCATCGACGTCGGAGTGCAGCCCACCGCCGCTGCCGCCGCCGTTGCCAGCGCTGCTGTTGCCGGAGTTGGCCCTCCGAGGCACGGCCGGGCTCACTCCCAGCGGCCAACCGCCCCCCACCGCGCCAAGCGCAGCGCTGGTGCCGGTGCTGACTGTGCTAGGCACTGCGCTCGGCGCACCACCACCGCTGACTCCGCTGGCGCGGTGCGTCCAGGCGGACTGCGGCCGCGTCCCGCCGCCGCCGCCACCACCACCGCCGGCTGCAAACCCTGGCGACCAGCCCCCCCCCTGGGGTTGCGGGTAGGGGTACTGCTGCGACAGCGACAGCGGCTGGGACAGCGGCTGGGACTGCGGCTGGGACTGCCTGGAGAAGCCCGGCAAGCTGGACGAGGGAGCGTGCTCCAGCACCCTGCCTACCACCGAGGCCGAGCTGGGCCGCATGACCATATGCATCTGCGGGTGCTGCTGGGCCCTATGCTGCTGCTGGTCCAAGGCAAGAGACCTGCCGGAGATAGGGGGACCGGTGGAGGCGGACCGAGCGCTGCGTGCCGTCGCCGCCCTGCCGGCGGCGCCGGCGGCGGCGGCGCCGCCGCCGCTGCCCGCCGCCGCGTCCGCCAGGACCTTGCTGATCATGCCCTGCACCATGGACCCCAGCGCGGGGGCGCTGCCGGACAGCAGCTGACTCAGCCGCTGCTGCGTTGCCACCGCCTCCGGCGCCAAGCTGAGGCTGCCCACCGGCGGCTGTAGCCCCGCCGGCCCCGCCCCCGCCATGGACCCCGCCCGCGCCAGCGGCGGCGCCGTGGGGCCCCCCGCCGGGTCGTCCGAGTCCGCCAGCAGCGGCAGCGCCACGCCCATCGCCGCCAGGCGCTCCTCGGCTGCGCGGGCTCGCGCCAGCAGCAGCGCGATCCGCTCGTCCTGGGCGGTGATGGTTCGCTCTGCGCCCGCGAGCTTCTGTGTGGCTAGCAGCAGGGCGGCCTGCGGGGGGGAGGTGCAAGGAAAACCCGTGTAAGAAAGGAAGACCGTTTAGAACAGACGTTTGGAGACGCATGCTGGAAAGCTTGGGGGGGGGTCGAGGAAGCTTGGGGGGGGGGGACAGAAAAGAACCGAGAGAGGGGGTAAGTGAGAAAACACGTTGACAAGACACAGGAAGAGGAGCGGGCCGGGCGGGAGGACAGCAGGTGGTGGTGGTGGTGGTGGTGGTGGTGGTGGCGGTGGAGAAAGGAGGAAGCAAGAGGAGGCAAGAGGAGGCAAGCGGTGGTGAGAGGAGATGGCGAGAGGTAGCAAGGCCCGTGGCAGCGCGCAGGTGAGGGAGCGAGAGCAGGAGCGTGAATGGGGCGTGATTGCCTCGGAGAAGAGGCGGGGGGGGGGGGCGAAAACCAAGGTTGTCGCGGCCGGCCCCCCTCCTCTCCGGGTTGTCCTCACAAGCCCTCCGGGTTGCCCTCGCATACCCTCCGGATTGCCCTCACAGACCCTCCGGATCCCAAATCCTGCGGGTTGTCCTCACAGACCTGCAGCTCGTCCAGGCGGCTGTGCTCCGTCCTGCGCTGCGTCCTGAACGTGGCGGCGTCGCTGGCGGCAGTGTCCCGCTGCTCGGTCAGCGCCACCACCTCACCCAGCAGCCGCTGCCGGTGCGCTCGCTCGTCAGAGAGCTGCGGGGAAAGAAGGTGCGGGGGTGGAAGGGGGAGAGGTTGGGGGTGGGGGGGAGGTTGGGGGTGGTGGTGAGGTTGGAGGAAGGGATATATACCCGCTCCAATGCATCGGTCCGGAGCCTAAAGGTACCCACAGCCGAGTGCAAGGATCCGCCGAGTGGAAGGGTAAGCCAAGCCGCGTCCAAGGTCAAAACCCACATACCTGTCTCGTGGCCGCTTCCAGCTGCGCCCGCAGCTCCCCCGCCTCCCCCGCCGCCCCCGCGCCCTCCCGCTGCAGCCGCTCCGCCATTTTATGCAGCTCGGCGTTGTGCGCCTTGACGGAGTCGCAGTGCCGCGACAGCTCCGCCACCTGGAGGGCCGGTCGTACACATTTGCCGTATCAATATGTCGTACGTGGGAGGAAAGGGCGTACAGAACACAGTGAGGGGAGCCACTGGACGCGGTGGGTTGGCAGAAGTCGGACCGGCGTAGTACTACAGTACCTAGCGGGTTTCGTGCCGCGCCTGAGCCTCCCCCCCTTCCACCCTCCTTCACCCCATAGCCCCACGTCAGGTCCCCGCCCCGGCGCTGCCGTACGCTGTCGTACACTGTCGTACGCACTTGTTGCTTTAGCTCCGCCTCCGTGGCCTGCTGCTTCTCCAAGGCCGCCTGTGAGCCGCATGTCAGTTGGGTCCAGGGAGGGAGGAAGGAAGGAAGGGGCTTACACAGGCAGGCCAGGCCAGGTCAGGTTGTGCAGGTACCGGTAGCACTGGTAGCAGATGTGCCCAGTCGGTCTCCTCCCCTCGCGACTGCACCCAGAGGGGCTGAGGAGTTCCCGCGTTTCCGAGTTGCTTTTGTCATCGGTTGCTTTCCGTCCAGGCGGCACCCCAACCCCTCCCGCCGCCCCCCCCTCCCGCCGCCCAGTCGCGTATCCGGTACTATTGTAACCCCCTCCCGCGTCCGCGCCCCGCCCCCTCCCGCCGCCGCACCTGCATTTCCCCCAGCTGCGCCGCCAGCTGGGTCGCCCGCTCGGCGGTGGCGGCGCCCTGCTGCTGCGCTGCGGCGTCCCGCGCGGACTGCGCATCCTGGGCCGCTGCGAGTGCCACCTGCGGGTCAGCGGGATCAGCGGGGTCAGCGGGGGCAGTGCCAGTGTCGGTGTCGGTGTCAGTGTCAGTGTCAGTGTCAGTGGCGCATACACACGACCCGCTGCAGGTCTCCCGTGCCACCACCACGACTAACACAGCCGCGCCCCCCCCCATCGTTCCCGCTAAAACCCGCTAAAACCCTAAAACCCCGCCTTCCTCCCATACCCCCCCCCCGCCCTGAATCTTTCCCCCGTGTCTTCATGCGCGAGGAGCCCCACGCTGCCCAGCCCGGCCCCCCTTGCGCACCTGCAGCCGGGCGCAGCGGTCCTCCCTGGAGTGCAGCTTGTCAGACAGCTCCGCCAGCTTCTCCTGCTGCTCCTTGACCTGAGTGACGACGAGGAGGGGGGAGAGGTGGGGGGAGAGGAGGAGGGTGTGTGTAAAAACCATTTTACGCGATGGGGCAGGATAGTTGGGGGGGAGGAGGAGGGCAGAAGGAGGAGGGGGGGGGAGGGAGAGGGGAGGGATGGGGCGGCAATATCGGTTGATACGGCATAATAAACTGAGTGTAGGAATAGCGCTTTGAGAACTACAGGCTGGAGCGATCGAACGGACGGCCCGGCTCGGCTTCAATGGATGGAGGGGTCAGGGAGCCATACCGCGGCAGTCGAACGGCGCAGACCCCTGGGTCGGTGGACGCTGTGGTGAACTTTGGTGGCCAGGTGGGTGTTTTTACCGAGTCGGCGCGCGAGTGATCAGAGCCAGCGCCTGACCCAGCAATGCTGCTGCGTCGTCACAGCCAGCCAGCTAGGTCCGGATGTTGGGCTGAGGGCGGCCGCGCGCTGAGGACGCTGCCCGGGAGGCAAGTCAAGCCCGCACCGCATACCCCTCCCAAGTCCCCAACCCCCCTCCCCCCTGCCGACCCACCCCAACCCCCCTCTCATGCCCCTTCCCCCTCACCCGCCCCCCCAGCCACCCACCAGGTTTGTCAGCCGCACGTGCGCTGCCGGGTCGCCGGTGCCGGGTCGCGACCCCACGCCTCCGCCCCCTCCGCCTGCCCCCGCCGAGGAGCCGGTGTTGCCGAAGTCCAGCCGCAGCGTCTTGGCCTGAACCAGCGTGCCCAGCGCCCTGACCGCGTTGGCGTCGTCCAGCAGCTGGCTTCGGAGCTTCTGGGTGGCGGCCACCTCCTCCTCCAGCCGCCGCCTCTCCGCGTCCAGGTCGTGGTGGGCGGCGGTGAGGCGGGCGCAGGCCTGAGAGATGGCGGTGGACCGGGGTGGCGGGGGTGGCGGGGGGGGAGGGTTTAGGGTTTTAGGCCTGAGAGATGGCGGTGGACCGGGGTGGCGGGGGTGGCGGGGGGGTTCGAGGAAGACCCGTGGATGCCCGAAAAAACCGGGGGGTGGCGGGGGGTGATGGGGGGGGGAGGGTGTCAGAAAGACCCGGTTATTCGACGTGGGAAGGACGTCCAAAGGAACAAACCTGTTTCCGGAGTGGTACCGGGAGAGACCCTTGCACCGAGTGCTCTGGGCCGCCGCCCCTCCGGTTGCGTATTTCTGTGCGTCATTTAGTGTGCCACTGTCATGCCCCACAGCAGGCTTCGGCTGTCAAGGACACTCGGTGTAACATTCCCGGCCGTGCTGTTCGTGCTTTCCTGACTGACCGTATTTGCCGACTCCAGGCCTGACTGGACGTGCGCTGTCATGAGCGCTCAGGCTACAATTGACCAGGTCGTAGGTAGGCACGTTAGCAGGTGAACGCCGCAAGTCGCTACCTCTTCCGGGTTCTGCCCCGGGTATCCTGACTCCCGACGCGCGGCCCACAGCTGCACTGGTTACTTGCGGGGCAACAGATGCTCGCCACTGTTGTTACACGTCTGTAACTGGGCACCTCGTGCGAGAGGGTACTTCGAGTGGCATCCCGCCGTGCTAAGGCGGCGGAGGCTACGTGGGCCCGATGTGCGCACCCTATCCCTTCGGCTCCGATCGTGAGCCAGCAACTGTCCAACACCGAAAGCTACCAGACGATATAAGACGACGTCCGTAACTCAGTGTCAATGAACCATACCTAACAACGCACTCGCAAAATATTTCACTCCAGCCGTCATGCTCAGATACGCGTTTCTGGAGCGGCGCCGAAACCATGACTAATGCCCGCGAATCGTTCATGCAGCGCGGTGCTGGGGAATGACACCACGACGAGCCCGCCACATGATGTCAAGCAGGCGGCACGTCGGCGCGACCCAATAGGAAAGCCCCGCCGTGAGGTGCCACGGACGCGGGCTGGTCGTACACTGTACGGCACCGGTAAAGATGCGTCAAACTTAAGCGCTATGCTAACGATTGCATGCTACGTGCACTACCCGAGGCGCGATGTTGCTTGGCGCCCCGACCATCAAAACAAGGTACGACATGGTACCAGCTGGCCATAACGGCGGCATGTTTGCGAGCGTGTTTATTCATACCGCTAAGCCGGAGCGTGTGTGTGTGCGTTATGCGATGCTCGCGTCCGGGTCAATGCGGTCCCGCCGTGCCCGGAGTCCCTTGCGGTCAACAGTACGACAACCGGTACATCGCCCCCTAGTGCCGCCAGTGGGGAAGCCCACGTCGCGTCGTGGCGCTGCTGCGGCCGAGTGATACACCCCTCCCTCCCTGGACCACAAAACCCTCCCTCCCTGGACCCTGGACCACAAAACCCTCCCCCACCAACCCGAGAGAGACCTGCTATGGACGCATGTAAAGATGCGGTCGTGAGCGTCGCAAACTTTCGCAACGGCGTCTGAGAGTGAGGACGAGCCGCCGATATGCACATACACACACAAACACACGCACGCGCACACACGCGCGCACAACACAAACGCACACACAGACACGCACCTACGCCTCGCGCAAATGCCGGCGCCGGCGCGGCGCGCGCAGCGGCAGCGCGAGTAAGCAAGCGCCCAGTGCTGCCCCGGAACCAACACCCATGCGGCGGACCCAACGCATCGTGGGTGATGCGCCAACAGGGTGATAGCCAGTACTGCAGGCACCATGCTGAGAGGCAGGATGCGCACCCACCGGTGGTAACCCCTCCACGGCAGCGTCTTCCAGCTGTGCCCCGCTGCTAAGCAATGTACGAGGAGTCATGGAGTGAGGACCGAGCCCCCTCCCTCCCCCCGCCAAACACACAGTCTGAGTCCGCAACATGTCCGCAACATGTCGGCAACATGTCAACAACAACAACAACAAAACCACAACTCCGCATCGCGTTGTGGCTAATGAAGGACTGGACTCCACGCGACTCCGCCCGCCGTACGTGCCATGCTGCCTTGCTCCTCGTACAGCAGGAAAGGAGTCGTACCCGTACGGGCCCCGGCCCCCCACGCGTTCTCCCCGGCCGGCCGGCCGGCCCCGCTCTGCACCGGCTACACCGGCTGCCAGTCGTCATCCATCGCAATCATCTCGTCCAACTGGCCAGCCGGGGAGCTCATCGACAGCAGCAGCACCGTCTTCTTCGACACAGCGGTCCCTGGCCGCCCCTGAGAGCGACCCCCAGCCGCCGACGCGCCTCGCGCTGCTCGCACCACCGACCCGTCGCCGCCGCCGCTCCCTACCCCGCCGCCGCCGCCAGCTGCCGCGAGTAGTGTCTTCGGTGATGTGCCGCGGGCGCCTAAGGGAACACCGTTGCCGGCGGCGGCCGCTGCAGCGGCCGCGGTGGCGGCGCTGACCAGCGCATCGACGTCGGAGTGCAGCCCACCGCCGCTGCCGCCGCCGTTGCCAGCGCTGCTGTTGCCGGAGTTGGCCCTCCGAGGCACGGCCGGGCTCACTCCCAGCGGCCAACCGCCCCCCACCGCGCCAAGCGCAGCGCTGGTGCCGGTGCTGACTGTGCTAGGCACTGCGCTCGGCGCACCACCACCGCTGACTCCGCTGGCGCGGTGCGTCCAGGCGGACTGCGGCCGCGTCCCGCCGCCGCCGCCACCACCACCGCCGGCTGCAAACCCTGGCGACCAGCCCCCCCCTGGGGTTGCGGGTAGGGGTACTGCTGCGACAGCGACAGCGGCTGGGACAGCGGCTGGGACTGCGGCTGGGACTGCCTGGAGAAGCCCGGCAAGCTGGACGAGGGAGCGTGCTCCAGCACCCTGCCTACCACCGAGGCCGAGCTGGGCCGCATGACCATATGCATCTGCGGGTGCTGCTGGGCCCTATGCTGCTGCTGGTCCAAGGCAAGAGACCTGCCGGAGATAGGGGGACCGGTGGAGGCGGACCGAGCGCTGCGTGCCGTCGCCGCCCTGCCGGCGGCGCCGGCGGCGGCGGCGCCGCCGCCGCTGCCCGCCGCCGCGTCCGCCAGGACCTTGCTGATCATGCCCTGCACCATGGACCCCAGCGCGGGGGCGCTGCCGGACAGCAGCTGACTCAGCCGCTGCTGCGTTGCCACCGCCTCCGGCGCCAAGCTGAGGCTGCCCACCGGCGGCTGTAGCCCCGCCGGCCCCGCCCCCGCCATGGACCCCGCCCGCGCCAGCGGCGGCGCCGTGGGGCCCCCCGCCGGGTCGTCCGAGTCCGCCAGCAGCGGCAGCGCCACGCCCATCGCCGCCAGGCGCTCCTCGGCTGCGCGGGCTCGCGCCAGCAGCAGCGCGATCCGCTCGTCCTGGGCGGTGATGGTTCGCTCTGCGCCTGCGAGCTTCTGTGTGGCTAGCAGCAGGGCGGCCTGCGGGGGGGAGGTGCAAGGAAAACCCGTGTAAGAAAGGAAGACCGTTTAGAACAGACGTTTGGAGACGCATGCTGGAAAGCTTGGGGGGGGGGTCGAGGAAGCTTGGGGGGGGGTACAGAAAAGAACCGAGAGAGGGGGTAAGTGAGAAAACACGTTGACAAGACACAGGGGGAGGAGCGGGCCGGGCGGGAGGACAGCAGGTGGTGGTGGTGGTGGTGGTGGTGGTGGTGGTGGTGGTGGCGGTGGAGAAAGGAGGAAGCAAGAGGAGGCAAGAGGAGGCAAGCGGTGGTGAGAGGAGATGGCGAGAGGTAGCAAGGCCCGTGGCAGCGCGCAGGTGAGGGAGCGAGAGCAGGAGCGTGAATGGGGCGTGATTGCCTCGGAGAAGAGGCGGGGGGGGGGGGCGAAAACCAAGGTTGTCGCGGCCGGCCCCCCTCCTCTCCGGGTTGTCCTCACAAGCCCTCCGGGTTGCCCTCGCATACCCTCCGGATTGCCCTCACAGACCCTCCGGATCCCAAATCCTGCGGGTTGTCCTCACAGACCTGCAGCTCGTCCAGGCGGCTGTGCTCCGTCCTGCGCTGCGTCCTGAACGTGGCGGCGTCGCTGGCGGCAGTGTCCCGCTGCTCGGTCAGCGCCACCACCTCACCCAGCAGCCGCTGCCGGTGCGCTCGCTCGTCAGAGAGCTGCGGGGAAAGAAGGTGCGGGGGTGGAAGGGGGAGAGGTTGGGGGTGGGGGGGAGGTTGGGGGTGGTGGTGAGGTTGGAGGAAGGGATATATACCCGCTCCAATGCATCGGTCCGGAGCCTAAAGGTACCCACAGCCGAGTGCAAGGATCCGCCGAGTGGAAGGGTAAGCCAAGCCGCGTCCAAGGTCAAAACCCACATACCTGTCTCGTGGCCGCTTCCAGCTGCGCCCGCAGCTCCCCCGCCTCCCCCGCCGCCCCCGCGCCCTCCCGCTGCAGCCGCTCCGCCATTTTATGCAGCTCGGCGTTGTGCGCCTTGACGGAGTCGCAGTGCCGCGACAGCTCCGCCACCTGGAGGGCCGGTCGTACACATTTGCCGTATCAATATGTCGTACGTGGGAGGAAAGGGCGTACAGAACACAGTGAGGGGAGCCACTGGACGCGGTGGGTTGGCAGAAGTCGGACCGGCGTAGTACTACAGTACCTAGCGGGTTTCGTGCCGCGCCTGAGCCTCCCCCCCTTCCACCCTCCTTCACCCCATAGCCCCACGTCAGGTCCCCGCCCCGGCGCTGCCGTACGCTGTCGTACACTATCGTACGCACTTGTTGCTTTAGCTCCGCCTCCGTGGCCTGCTGCTTCTCCAAGGCCGCCTGTGAGCCGCATGTCAGTTGGGTCCAGGGAGGGAGGAAGGAAGGAAGGGGCTTACACAGGCAGGCCAGGCCAGGTCAGGTTGTGCAGGTACCGGTAGCACTGGTAGCAGATGTGCCCAGTCGGTCTCCTCCCCTCGCGACTGCACCCAGAGGGGCTGAGGAGTTCCCGCGTTTCCGAGTTGCTTTTGTCATCGGTTGCTTTCCGTCCAGGCGGCACCCCAACCCCTCCCGCCGCCCCCCCCTCCCGCCGCCCAGTCGCGTATCCGGTACTATTGTAACCCCCTCCCGCGTCCGCGCCCCGCCCCCTCCCGCCGCCGCACCTGCATTTCCCCCAGCTGCGCCGCCAGCTGGGTCGCCCGCTCGGCGGTGGCGGCGCCCTGCTGCTGCGCTGCGGCGTCCCGCGCGGACTGCGCATCCTGGGCCGCTGCGAGTGCCACCTGCGGGTCAGCGGGATCAGCGGGGTCAGCGGGGGCAGTGCCAGTGTCGGTGTCGGTGTCAGTGTCGGTGTCAGTGGCGCATACACACGACCCGCTGCAGGTCTCCCGTGCCACCACCACGACTAACACAGCCGCGCCCCCCCCCATCGTTCCCGCTAAAACCCGCTAAAACCCTAAAACCCCGCCTTCCTCCCATACCCCCCCCCGCCCTGAATCTTTCCCCCGTGTCTTCATGCGCGAGGAGCCCCACGCTGCCCAGCCCGGCCCCCCTTGCGCACCTGCAGCCGGGCGCAGCGGTCCTCCCTGGAGTGCAGCTTGTCAGACAGCTCCGCCAGCTTCTCCTGCTGCTCCTTGACCTGAGTGACGACGAGGAGGGGGGAGAGGTGGGGGGAGAGGAGGAGGGTGTGTGTAAAAACCATTTTACGCGATGGGGCAGGATAGTTGGGGGGGGAGGAGGAGGGCAGAAGGAGGAGGGGGGGGGAGGGAGAGGGGAGGGATGGGGCGGCAATATCGGTTGATACGGCATAATAAACTGAGTGTAGGAATAGCGCTTTGAGAACTACAGGCTGGAGCGATCGAACGGACGGCCCGGCTCGGCTTCAATGGATGGAGGGGTCAGGGAGCCATACCGCGGCAGTCGAACGGCGCAGACCCCTGGGTCGGTGGACGCTGTGGTGAACTTTGGTGGCCAGGTGGGTGTTTTTACCGAGTCGGCGCGCGAGTGATCAGAGCCAGCGCCTGACCCAGCAATGCTGCTGCGTCGTCACAGCCAGCCAGCTAGGTCCGGATGTTGGGCTGAGGGCGGCCGCGCGCTGAGGACGCTGCCCGGGAGGCAAGTCAAGCCCGCACCGCATACCCCTCCCAAGTCCCCAACCCCCCTCCCCCCTGCCGACCCACCCCAACCCCCCTCTCATGCCCCTTCCCCCTCACCCGCCCCCCCAGCCACCCACCAGGTTTGTCAGCCGCACGTGCGCTGCCGGGTCGCCGGTGCCGGGTCGCGACCCCACGCCTCCGCCCCCTCCGCCTCCCCCCGCCGAGGAGCCGGTGTTGCCGAAGTCCAGCCGCAGCGTCTTGGCCTGAACCAGCGTGCCCAGCGCCCTGACCGCGTTGGCGTCGTCCAGCAGCTGGCTTCGGAGCTTCTGGGTGGCGGCCACCTCCTCCTCCAGCCGCCGCCTCTCCGCGTCCAGGTCGTGGTGGGCGGCGGTGAGGCGGGCGCAGGCCTGAGAGATGGCGGTGGACCGGGGTGGCGGGGGTGGCGGGGGGGGAGGGTTTAGGGTTTTAGGCCTGAGAGATGGAGGTGGACCGGGGTGGCGGGGGGTGGCGGGGGGGTTCGAGGAAGACCCGTGGATGCCCGAAAAAACCGGGGGGTGGCGGGGGGTGATGGGGGGGGGAGGGTGTCAGAAAGACCCGGTTATTCGACGTGGGAAGGACGGGAGGGGGAGGGGGGCGTCGGGAAAAGAAAACACACGCGCGCAGGTGCGGGGTATCGGTACCCTTCTCGAGGTGTGCATCCGGTGGGGTGTGCGGGTGGGGACCCAACGCGTTATCAGTGGACCGCTGGTGCTGGTGGCCGCTGCTTCGCCGCCGAGCCGAGGAGGGGCCAGGGGGGGAAGTCTAATCTACGCATGGATGGGGTGGGCGGGGAATGTGTATGACACGGCCCTACACGCCCCGGGCCTGCCCATCCCCTCATACCCCCTCAACGAGGTTCCTCTCAACCCCCCTCCCCGCCTCCGCCCTCACCTCGAACTTCTGGTCCCTCATGGTCGCGGCGTCCTTCTCCCGCTGGGCCACCAGCGCCCGGGCCTGATCCGCCTCCGCCCTGGACGCCCGCAGCTCCTCCGCCAGCCGCTTAAGCTCCTGGTCCAGGGAGGAGATCCTGCAGGGCACGACCCAGGGGTGTGGCAGGGTTTGACGGGATCCGAGGGAGAGGAAAACCGGTGGATCGACTTTGGATCGACTTTGGATCGAATTTGGATCGAATTTGGATCGACATTGGATCAGCGGGCGGGTGGGTCCGGGCCGGGCCGGGAAACAAGGACGCAAAATCCCCTGGGCACGGGGGAGGGCAGGGGGAGGGCAGGGGATGCCTGCGCCAGCTCCAATGAGGCCGCCACGTGTGCCATCACGGGTGCCGTACGCCGCGCCCCAAACCCTTCGTCCGCCACTCGCATTTGCGCGAGCGGGCCGGCGGGAGGGCGGTACGCTGACGCCGGCTGCGACCATGTGGAGTCCTCCGGGCCGGCAACCTAAACCCCACCACCCGGCACCGGGGTTGCATCTCGAAGCATCTTTCCTAAACGGGTCTTTCACCTTGCATCCACGGGTCTTTCTCGAAACCACCCGGCACCCGCAGTGAGGCCAGGTCGGCGACCCACCCACCCCAGTTCTCCAGCATGCATCTCAAATCGTCTGCTTCTAAACGGTTTTTTCGGACATCCACGGTTCTTCCTCGAACCCACCTGGCCGCCAGCTCCGCGCGCTTCCGGTCGCTCTTCTCCACCGCCGTCGCCGCCTCCCGCCGCGCAGCCGCCAGCGCCGCCTCCGCCTCCGTCAGCCGCCGCCTCAGCGCCTCGACATCTGCCTCGACTCGCTTGCGCCCCGCCGCCGCCTCCTCCGCCTCCCGCCGCGCCGCCGCCTCTCGCGCCGTCGCCAGGTCCAGCTTCATCTGAAGCTCCCGGGCCGCCGCCGCCTCGGCCGCCGAGGTGGCGGCGCGTTCCTTGAGCTGCCCCTCCAAGCCCAAGATCCGGGACCTCGCCTCCGTCATCTTGGCGGCCAAGTCCGCGGCCCCTGACGTCGACTTGCCCAGCTGCGCCTGAAGCTCCGAAACCAGCCGCCGCTCCGCCTCCAGCTTCTGTCGTACATCCTCGCTGGCGGCGGCCGCCGCCGCGCCGCCGCGGTCGCGGTCCGCCATCTGCCCCTTCAGCCGCCGCAGCTCAGCGGCGGCCTTAGCCAGCTCCGCCTCCGCCTCCGAAACCCGGTCCTTCAGCCCCCGATGGGCGCGCTGCGCCTCCGCCGCCTCGGCCTCCAGCTTTGTCGTACGAGACCGCAGCGCGACCGCCTCCGCTGCTGCCGCCGCCGCCGCCGCCCGGAGCGCCCCCAGCTCGGCGGCTGCGGGGTCCGGCATGGAAGTCTGGCAGCCGCGGGCGCTCATGGCCGGCTTGCGGGCGGAGGCGTTGGCTTCCTGCAAGGTGGTGGGTCGGATGTGGGTCGGATATGGGCCAGACGTGGGTCGGATGCGGGTCGGATGTGGGTCGAATGTGGGTAAGGGGGGCCGTCTGGCAGCCGACAGCCAGCCGAACATGCGGACGCGCAGACAAGCCCGGCCAGGGAACCTCCCTGGCACTGACATCACACATCCCCCGCGCTGCTCCCATGTGCTCGATCTCGCCACCCTCCCCGCCCCCCCCGGGCCCCAACCACCACCACCACCACCAAAGTTTTACCCCAATACGCGTTTCCGCACCCCCCCCAACGTACGACAGTGAGCAGCGCGCCCTCCCCCCCTCCGCGCCCCGGGTCTTCCTCGAAACCCTCCGCGCCCCTTCTTCCCGGCTCCCACCTGCAGCTGCCGCCGCAGCTCCGCCGATGTGGCCTCCGACGCCTCCAGCCGGCGCTGCGCCGTGTCCATGCGGCCCCGCGCGACCGCCAGGTCTGCGGTGAGAGAGCTAATGTGGCGCAGCAGCGCGGGGTCGGGCGCGGCGGGAGCGGGGGGGGTGCTGGGGCCTGGGGCCGGGAGGGGAGCGAGGGGGAGCGAGGGGGGCGGAAAGGGAGGTGACTCATCAAATGATGACGTGGCGTAAGTGGATCACGTGCGGCTCACACGGGAGGCCATATGTGGTGGTGGCCGTAGGCCTTGTCGACTGTGGGGGAGATGGTTGTGCTTGTGGTGGTGGCGGTGGCGATGGTGGCGGTGGTGGCGGTGGTGGTGGCGGTGGTGGTGACGGTGGTGGTGGCTGTGGTGGCAATGGTGGTGGTGGCTGTGGTGGTGGCTGTGGTGGATGTCAAAGCAACCTCGGCGGCCAGCAACCGGGTAAACGGCAGCAGCAGCTGCGTGCCTCCAAAGCCCTTCAAAACCCTTTCTTCGCCCAGCATTCCCCTGGCCC
Source organism: Yamagishiella unicocca (assembly GCA_003116995.1). NCBI lineage: Eukaryota > Viridiplantae > Chlorophyta > Chlorophyceae > Chlamydomonadales > Volvocaceae > Yamagishiella > Yamagishiella unicocca. Next base: position 1,903,952 of record BDSL01000004.1, read on the forward strand.
CCAACCCGCCTCTCACCCGACCCGACCCATCCCGCCCGCCAGCCGTGGAAGGCCCGGGGACTCACGTGTCGCGGGCGAAGCGGTTTCGGGGCGCACGGCGTTGCGGGACTGCGGCCGCGCGATGTTGGCTTGCAGCTCCGAAATCATGTTTCGGAGCAGCGTGTTGTCAGCCTGGGGCGACAAGGAGGAGGGCCAGCACGGGCGGGTTGGCGGTGACGGCAACAGAGATGAGGCTCGGTGGGTGGCGGCGGCGGCGGCAGGAGTGGGGCGGGGGTATGGGACCGCTAGCCCCGAATGCGCACCACGACCCCTATCACTCGCCAGAGAGGGCATACCGGCGAGGACACACCAACCGCTGTCCCCGCACACCTAGCACAGCATTCCTGCTGCCAGCCTGCTACCACCCTGCCCCTCCCCCGCCCCGTTCTCTCCACCGATCAATCGGCACGTCGCCCCTGCGCAACGCACGTTCCACCTTGGCACAGCGCTCCTAACCCCCCTAACCTCTAACCTCTTAACTTCTAACGACACCACCCCGCGCCGCCACGGGTCTTCCTCGAACCCCGCGTCGCCACCCACCACCGCCGAGTCCAGCTTGGCCCGAGTTTCCGTGAGCTGGTGCTCTGCCACCGCCTGCCGGGAGTCACGACCCGTCGTGGCCGCCTGGAGCTGGCTTAGCCGCCGGCTGGCGGCCACCAGCACACCCGCAGGGGACAGGTCCGCGGTCGCCGCCGCCGCCGCCGCGGCCGCCGCTGCATCCGCCGGCCCGGCTGCCGCCGCCGGCGACGCCGCGGTGGACAAGCCAGAGGTGCTGGTGCGGCTCCGACCCGTGGGTGCGCTTTGAACCCGCGAGGAGAGGCTGGCGGCCTCGCTGGACGCCGGCAGAGGCGGCTTGCCGGATGCCGCTCGGCCGGCGGCGGCGGCCGCCGCCGGCGCGTCCGCGCCGGCGTCTCCGCCGTTCAGTAAGCACGGAGGCAGCAGCAGCTCCGGAGCCGATTCGAGCAGCAGCTGGTGGGCCTTACGCACGAACAGCTCCAGAAGCTTGGAGCGCGCCGCCGTGAGGGCGGCGTCACGGGCGGAGGGGAACACTGGCTTCTGCGGCCCGCCCGCCGCCGCCGCCGCCACCGACGCCAGGGGCGCGCAAGCCTGCTGCAGCAGGGCCTCCAAGCCGGCGGCGCCGGCGCCGGCGCCGGCGGTGGGCGCCCAGATGGCAAGCGGGCTGGCGGAGGCGGAGGCGGAGGCGGAACCCTCCCCCGACCGGCTCGTCCTGCTGCTGCTACTGCCGGCGCTGCTAACGCTGCTGCCGCTGTTGCTGCTGCTGCTGGTGCTGCTACTGCCGCCAGACACTACCGACCCCAGGCTGCTACTGCTCATGCTGCCGACGCTGTTGCCGCTGCCGTTGATGTTGCTACTGCCAGCGCTGCCGGCTGCGGACCAGAGCGCGGAGTGGATGGCGGGTACTGTGATGGTGGCGACGCTGAGGCCACCGCCGCCGCCGGCGGCAGCGCCCGAGGCTGCGTGCGGACTGGCGCTGCAGAGGCTCTCCAGCGCTCCCTGGAGCTTCATGATCTGCTCCTTCAGCACCAGCAGCTCGTCATCGCTGGCCGCAGCGGGCGCGGCAGTAGCGGACGCGTGGCTGCGGGCGCTGGAGGGTGGCGACGGCGACGGCTGCGCCGTCGCCGTCGTTGAGCCGCCAGGCGAATGCGTTTGTGGCTGCTGCTGCTGCTGCTGTTGCTGCTGCTGCTGTTGCTGCTGCTGTTGCCTGCCGGGACTACTGAGGGCGCCGTTGCCGCTGCCCTGTGCAGTGCCATTGCGAGGCCTGGGTGTGGGGCCGAGGGCACGTGGTTGGGGGAGTCAGTATGTGAAGGGTTTTATGGCACCACGTGCTGCGGGGAGTCAGGACGCAACGGGGGTAGTGAGGGGTTTGGGGTTTGGGGCGACACGTGCAGGTGGTGCTCGGATGGCTAGGGGGGAGGTTCGTGGGCTCGTATCAGCGTGCCATGTTCCCTTGTTTTCGGAACTATGACCATGGGCCTCGTGTTGCCCACGCACGCACACGATTGCGTAGTTGCAGTTGGGGGTTGTTGAGGCTAGAAATCGTTCCACGCTGGTTGTCCTTCTGAAGCGTTTAGCAGTGGCATCAAGCATCTGGACGTTGCATTCCAACAATATGTGTGATAGCGGCGCTCGCAGCCTCGACACAAGCGCGCTAGCCAGCTACGCGGTTGCAACACTTCCGACAATACGCCGAGCACAGCCTTATCATCATCATGATCATTTTACAGCTACAGCGCGTGCTACATCACATGACCGGGCGCGTACTTGTAAAAAGCGTGACATGCGTCAGATACCCTCACCGGAGGTGGTCACCCGGCGAGCCCGCCGAAGGCTTCACAGGATTGCCTGACTGTCCATATATTGCCACGGCTTGTGAAACAGATGATGCTGAAGGTGGCTGGTGCCCCGTCACCGTAAGTGCATTACTGATGGTGCTTTGGCTCTGGGCGTATAGAGGCTTCACCAATATGCCTGACCTAACAGTACTTGCTGTATTACTCCGCGACCGTGACGGTGATAAGGCACTTGAGGGACTGCTTGGCACTGTCTCCTGCCGCTTGCCATGCTGTGGAGACGCTGGAGTGTTGCCCCCCGAAGGCAGCGCTAAATTAACCATCCTGTAGTTATGTGCTGACATTTGACAATAGCCAGAGGGCCACCGCAGTCTATGTAGCTGGCTTTCCACAGCCCCGCGAACAAAGGCTATACGTCATTAGATTCATGTTTGGTACCCATTTACACCGCATTTTGATAAGACTGTGTGACAGAATGCCAAAGCCGGTAGAAAATGTCAACACCGCCGTACAATACAGTACGCCCAGGCGCGCAAGAAACGGCTCTGCTCTGGCACTGTTACTGAAGCAAAGGCACCGATAAAGGTGCCGCTTTCGTCGCACATTTCGATGTCCACGCGTCACGTATGTTTCTTCTGTCGGGTGCACGGCTCGCGGGAGCCCTAGCTACGCCATAATACGTAGCCCCTCGTAACCTCTCCCACGCACTCCACTCCACCCGCCGCCTCCATACCCTTCCTCACGTCCATCCTAAGCCTCTACTCCTTTCTTTTCCTCTCCACCGCTGTCTTCACTGCCACCGCTAATGCCCTCCCACCTGCTGCAGCAACCTTCTGCGAAACTCCCTGAGAGATAATCTCCGTGTGGTGTGGCGGGAGGGCAGCTTTGCGATCGCTTCAAGGGCCGAGCACGCATCGCGTTTAGTCAGACGATACTTCGACTAAGACATCCAGTCCCCACCCCCCCTGCCATACCCGCTGCAACCACCGCCACGGCGGACGATGCCGACGCCCACTTGGCCCCTCAATCCTGCACACCAGGCCCCAACACCGCTTGGCCCCTACACATGTACATGCAATAACGCTACCGCCTATCTTCACATCCATTAGAACTCTTTGTTGGTCGATGCACACGCCAGCTTCACGGCACTCAAAAGCCACCGCGATCTAAAGCCGCCGTGAAGCGTCGCCTCCTCCAGGGAAGGCCGCTGCTGACATCGGCTCCTTCAGAGAAGGCCGGTTTGGCTGCAGTACCGTAGCTGCAGCGGCACCGGCGGGTTAGGTGCTACCAGGACCGCCCGACCTGGTCAGGTCTCTGACCAGCAGCAACAGCAGCCAGGTCAAGGGGCCTCACAACTCGTGCATCATTCCCCGCTGGCCGCCCATCACGCCCACTGCGGGGACCTCCAGGCGCCGCTCAGGACCGCGGCCCGGCACCTCACACCTGGCCGTCGTCCTGCCGCGGTGGTTGTTGGCCCTGGTCCTCTCGCTTGGCGTGGCGCAGGGCGCGCAACAGCAGGTGCTGCTGTTGCTGTTGCGGCTCCGGCAACTGTTACAGTGTTGGGAGCTGCTGCAATTGTTGCAGGTGCAGCAGTCGTTGCATATCCTCTAGGTGCTGCTGTTGCTGCTGTTGCTGCTGTTGCTGCAGTTGTTGCAGGTGCAGCAGTCGTTGCATATACTCCAGGTGCTGCTGTTGCTGCTGTTGCTGCAGCTCTTGCAAGGGCTCCGCTTGCTCCTGCGGCTCTCCCTGTTGCTGTTGTTGCCCTCCCATCACGCCCGGCGGCTCCTGGCCCTGTTGCTGTTCCACCTCCTCCACCTCCTCCTCCTCCTCCTCTTGCACCTGCTTCCCCCTCCGCTTCTTCCTCACCTGCGGCGGTTTGGCCCCACCCGCACCGGCGCGAGGGCGCTTACCAGCCACGCGCCCGCCCCGGCTGCCACCAGCCACTCCTGCGGCCGGGGCAGCAGGGGCCGCGGCTACAACTTCGGCTGGACCAGCTCCTAGGGCGCTGCCGCTGCCGTCGCCTTGACCTGCCTCTCCCCCGTCCTGGGGAGACGTGGCCGCCTCTGCCTCCGCGGCGGAAGCTGAAGCCAATGCTGCTGCTGCTGCTGCTGCCGCTGCTGACCGGCGCGTCACACGAGTCCTTCGCGGCGGCGGCGGCTGCAGCGGTGGTGCCGGCGGCACCACGCACTCACCCTCACCCACTGCCGCAGCACGCCGCCTCCGGCGCTGCGCTGGCGGGGCGGCAGGCTGCTGCCGCCGTGGCTTCTGCTTCTGCCGTGGCTGTTTTCCGCTGTCATCACCTCTTGCGCCGCCTTCCTCGCCTTCGCCCTCATCGAGCGGCTCCGACGGATTCTGCTCCTCCGTTGACTCCTCCTTTGACTCCTCCTCCTCTTCCTCCCGCTGCCGCTGTCGTGCTTGCTGTGCTCGCCGCCTACCCCTCGCCATCGCCCCATGCTGCTGCGGCTTCCGTCGGGGCCTCGCCCCACGCCGCCTTACACCCTCCTCCTCCGCCTCTGTCTCCGTCTCCGCCTCTGTCTCCGTCTGCTGCCCTTCCGCCTGGTGCTCATTGCCCGCCTCGCCCCCCGCATTTTGCCGCCCCTGTGTATCTTCTTGCTCCTCCTCCTCCTCTTCGTCCTGGACCTCTTGCCTCCCCTGTGCACCCAAACGCTTGACTCGCGGCTTGGCGAGCACTTGGTGGTTGGCGCGTCCCCGCTTGTGACCCACATGGGCCTACGGGCGGAAAGAGCGGGCGGAGGAGGGAGGGCGCGGGTGAGAAGATCAAGCGAGGGCGTTAGTAGTCAAGGGAGGGCGTGAAGGCGTGAAGGCATCCGGCGCGAAGGTGTGCGGTGTGAAGACATCAGGCGCGAAGGTGTGAGGCGTGAAGACACCAGGCGCGAAGGTGTGAGGCGTGAAGACATCAGGCGGGAAGCGTCCCTGGATGGAAACGAAAGTGCAACGAGCACCGCTCGCCGTGCCCCTGAATGGGGTCCGAAGGCGTGGGGCTAGAATGGTCGGCAGTGGGCGCAGAGACGCAGCTAGGCGCGAGGGTGGGGGCCCCCGCTGCCGCTCGGACCCCCGCGCACTCGCACCTTGTCGTGCTTGACCATGCCGTCGTACGCCCGGTTGCACTGGTCGTCGGTTCGACCCGGCAGCCGCTCGGCCACTCGCGACCAGATGATGCGGCCGTAAGCCGCCTGCAGCTCGCGACACGCTGCGGCCAGCACCTGCGGTCAGCGATCCGGTCGGTGGGTTGAACGCCGCAGCGGTCCGGTGGTGGGTCACCAACGAATACATGCAACAATCTAATAACCTAGCCCCGCCACAAAGCGGTTTACAACATTACCCGAACCTCTCGGCCAAGGTTAGGCTCGTTGATCGAGTGAGGTACACATGTGGGCCTATATCACCCAACCCAATCTGCGTACCATCGTACAGGTATGGATGCGCTGTTCATTCGCCCCCTGCGATACACGGCGGCACGCGGCGCGCAAGCACTCGCCGCCGTGTAAGCCTGTGCCTCCCCCTCCCGCTAGGAATCTTTGCGCGGCACACACACGCATACAGCCGCGGCTGCTTTCCGCTCGCCCTAACGGTAACGCACGCCCAACCACCCAACCACCCACCCGCTGCTCCTCCTGGCTGAACGTCCCGAACCTGAGGTCGGGTGACAACATGTTCACGTAGCGCTCGCGGCACTGGCGGGCGGTACGGCCGACCACGTGGCGCGCCACCGCGGTCCACTTCTGGCCCACCTCCCTGACGGCCTGCGGTTGGCGGTTGATCCGTTCGTTGGTTGCTTGCTTGGTTGGTTGCTCGACACCCACAACCAACAGCATTGCTGCAGCTCAGACCCCACTCACCTTCCGCAGGTGTTCGTCCTCCTCGGAGGTCCACTTGCCGGTGCGCCTGGGGCCGCCCGCGGTCATAACGCCGTGCCACCGGTCGCGAACCTGGGGAGTTTGATAAGAGAATCCGCGCGGGGGGGAGGGGGCATAAGAACCCGTTACACGACGCGGATAGGATAGCTGGCGCGTTGTCTCTTGACACCTAGTTGTGGGGAGACCCGGAGCAATGGATGTGGAGGGGCTGGTGACGTCCGCGGCTGGGCACACAGCACAGCCCAGTCCGCACAACAGGGTTGCTGGTGCCGATGCACCTGCTGCCTGCTTTGTTGCCACTGTCAGAGGTCCATGCACCCGCACGCGTCCTCTCCTCCCGCCCTCCTTCCCGCCGCCCCCCATGACGCTTCTCCTTTGCCGAGTCATCCGCTGTCTCGTCCCTCCCTTCCCTCACCACCGCCCCCGACCTGATGCCGATCGAAGCGGCCGCCGAAGCCCTCCGCAACCGCCACCCAGTCCGTGCCGTACTTTGTCACCAGAGCCTGCAGCGGGCACGGGTGTCGTCAGGGTCACTCTTTCTGGATCGGCGTCACATATGCCAAGATAATCATGAGCAAGGTGGTTGCTCTCTGCAAAGCCCCAAGCTCCGTCCCAATCTGGGTCACCGCTCCTTCGTCTCAGCTACTAAACTATCCTTCCAACGGAATTACGGAAACGATCCCCACGCACCCCTTCCCACGCCACCCACCCACCCACCAAAACCCTAAAACCCCAACCCCCCCGCCCTCACCCGGAGCGCCTGGTCGTCTTCCTCGCTCCAGACGCTCCTCTGCGGCCGCCTGTCGAACCGCGACCACCGCAGGCAGTGCGACAGGCACTGGCCCGGGGTGCGGCCGGTGCCCAGCTCGCTAGCCACCTTGTCCCACTGGGGACGGCGGAGAGACAGGGACGAGACAGGGACAAAGTGTGCTTTTCATAGCGTGGTGAACAGCGGACTCACCAGGTCTGCGCATTGCAGCCGGGGTGGTGAAGAGGTGGCAGGTGTATGTGGGCGGGGGCGGGGGTTGGAGGAGGGGAAAAACAAGAGGGACGGCACGAAGGGACAGTGGATGAGCCCAGGGTATGTGGCGTGGCCTTCCGTCGAGGCGCCCCGTCCCTCCGAAACCGTGTGGCCGCGGCTGCCGTACACTCACATGACGCCTGCCGTACTTGTCTGCCAGCTCCATCAGCTGCCGGCTCTCCTGCTCGCGGGGAGGGGGTCACAACCGCGGGTGAGGGTGAGGGTGACAGCGGGTTTTCGAGGGTGAGGGTGAGAGAGGGTTTTAGAGGGTGAGGGTGAGGGAGGGTTTTCGAGGGTGAGGAAATCGAGGAGGGGGTCAAGGTGGGAGCACGGAGCGCACCTCCCGTCGCACGCACCCCCAAACAACTACCTGGCCGCCACGCCGCGCTCGACCCGCATCCCCACCACCTTGCCGCAAAAGTTCTGCACCGCGCCGTGTGTATCGCTTTACCCCCGGCACCCTCCTCAATCCCCCGGGTCCCTGCTCCCTTTCCCCCAGTAAGATCTCCGCCCTGCCTCCCGCCCTCCCGCCCACCTCCAGCGGCCACTGCAGCCCCGGCCGCAGGTTGTGGCGGTAGTAGGCGGCGCACTCGGTTCCGGAGCGGCCCACACGGTGGGAGGTGGCCACCCGGGTCCACGCGGCGTCGTCCAGCCGCAGGATGACAGGGATGGCCTCAGCGCTGTCGGGCTTTACGTCCTGTGCGGCAGTTGGGTGGCGGTAGTTAGCGGTTCGGGCGGGAAGGAATTGAGTTGGTTGCGAGGGTCGGTTGCGGACGGACACGTTGCGTCGGGCGGTGAAGGCGTGAAGGACGAGGGCGATGTGGGAAGGAGGAGGCGAAGGGGCGTCGGCAGTTAGGTGGTGCTATAGCGTGATGTTGTCGGCCCCCAGAGCCCCTTGCCCGCTGCTACGATACTCGGGCTGCGTTGGAAACGAAAGCGACGTTTCCTCTCCCTTGATACTTGATGCTGCCTGCCTCTGCTTCGCCTGCTGGCCCCCCCTGCTGGCCCCTCCTGCATGCAGGTAGGCCCCCTGCAGGCGGGCAGGCCCCCTGGCCCCGCCCTCTACGAGTGACACTGTCTTGTCTACCGGTATTCGCTTCCCCTGCCGTGTTCCTAGTCCGGCCCACCCACCGCAATGCGCCGCAGCTGTTCCTGCAGCGAAGCCATGCCTCCGGCAGGACCTCCCGTCGCCGCCCCACCAGCAGCAGCAGCAGCAGCAGCGGCAGCAGCAGCAGCAGCAGCAGCAGCGCCCGGGGAGCCCTGGGCCCCCTGGGCGCCGCCTTGCGTGCCGCCAGCGCCGGCACTGCCGCCGGCAGCCGCTCCCGCCGCAGAGGCACCCGCACCCGCACCCGCTCGCTGTTGCTGTTGCTGCTGGATACAATCCATGAGCTGCTTGGTGAGGATGCTCTGCACCTCGAGCGTAAGGCCCTTGTTGAGCGCGTCCACGACTCTGTCGTACATCACGGGTGCGTGAGTGCGTGGGTGCATGGGCGGGATGGCGGCGAGGAGGCGCGGTTACACGACAGAGGAAACGAACCGAGGGGAGAAACTAACTGACGCATAGGCTTCGGAGACGCAAATGGTGGGTGCGCACGCCGGTGCGGGGGGGGGAGGAGGTGGGAGAAGGTGCCGGGCCGTACGACAGACAGCGCGGGATGGGACGAGCGCATAAGCGCAAGGCTCCACCGGTTGCGAAGGGGAGGCGGGCAGGGGGCTTGGAACTCGAGGGTCCTCTAGTCGATGACAGCAGTCAGCCTCGGGTCGCACGCACCCTAGGCACCCCACCTTTGCGGCCAGCGGACCTTGTCGTACGGTCTCGGAGGCAGCTGCTGCGCCGCCGCCAGCCGGGACCACTCCCGCGAGGGCGGCGGCAGCACCCCAGCGACGTGCCAGAAGCGACTGGTCTGCGGGAGGTGCGAGGGAGGCACAATGGAGCCGTCGGCGCCGGCGGCCTGTGCGGCCGACCTCGCCAGGGCTGCAGCAAGAGGAAGGGCCCCGGAGGGGGAGGGTTTGGGCGGTTGCGAGGGAAATCCGGGAGTTTCAAGGAAAACGAAAACCCGTGTACAAAAGAATATTCGGGGGTTGGGGGGGTTGGGCTTGGCTTCCGCGTGTGTGTTTTCCGGAGGTAGCGAGCGGCAGGTGCTGCGGTCGCGTGTAGCGCGGACAATGCCGCCCCATCGAAGCCCTGGCCTTTGAGCCCCCTGCTAGTTTGCTTGGTTTTGGGCCCTGTTACCCGGCCACCCCGCCAGCCACCCACCTAGCGCCCGCGCCTCTGCGGTGCTAGGCTTGTGGACCACCGGCTGCTCCCGCACCCGCCGCTCGAGCAGGTAGGCGGTATTGGAGTGAGAATCCAGCCGCTCCAGAGCCGTGGACAGCTGCTTCTGCGGGGGCCGGATGGCGGCGAGGAAACCCGTTTACAGACGGAGGAGGAAAAGTAGCTGGCGGCCGGGGCAGGCGGGCGGTTGCAAGGAAAATCCGTGTATGAACGGAAGGCGGAATGGGGTTGACTCCCGCTTACACCGCCTTTTCCCCTGCAGTACCTCGTGCCATCGGCCTCTCCCCCACCCCGCCCAGCCGCAATGTACAGTCATCATCAGCAGCCCCCCACCCAGGCCCCACGCCGCCCATCCACATTGTACAGTCACCATCAGCAGCCCCCCGCCCAGGCCCCGTCTCGCCCCGCGCCCACCTGCAGCTCCCGGTTGGTGTCCAGCGCCGCGTAGAGCTTCTCCAGCCGGCTGCCTGGCAGCAGCACCTCACCCGGGGGCCGAGCCACGTAGCTGTCCAGGTCGCGAGATGCGCCGGAGGGGTCCCCGCCGTCATCAGATTCGTCGTCGTCGTCGTAATCGCCGGCCGAGTCGCCTCCGTTGTGGTGGTCATGGGCGGGGGTCTCCTGCCAGGGCTTGGGGGCGCCAGCGTCGCCGCCGTCGGCGTCGGCGCCGTCGGCGTCGTCATCGCCGCCGCCGCGGGCATCGCCCGGGCCGACGTCAGCCAAGCCCCCGTCAGCTGCATGAGACACGTGAAAGGGTTGGGAAACGAGCTTCCACTGTGTGACATGAGGAAGCGTGGGTGTGCGTATGGGCCAGAGCAGCACGGACTGCAAAGTATCATATCGGTACGCATGACGATAACTGTACGGTGGCATCGTTTGGGAAAGCCATAGAAGGGGCCAACGATCAACCCGGTGCCGGACTTGCGGGATGCCACCGACCCACGGGGCTGTGTCCGGAAGCGACCCACGGGTCGCTAGGACGCCCCCTCGGCAACTGGCGCCGCACGCGAGCCGCGAGAGCCTCAGCGCCGCAGCTCAGACTACGGTTGAGATGCCCGGTGCATTGCGGCCAGGCGCCTCCATCAAGGCGGCACATGGCCCCCGCCCGCCCACACCGGGTCCCGCTCAGCGCGCGGCAGGTGGGTTGGAGCAAGCGGGCCAGCCCATAAGGCCCCCTCTGTCAGGTCGTACTCATACGGCGTGTCTCCCATGACTCACCTGCGAGCTGCGTTGCGGGCGCGGCGGGGGCAGGGGGTTGGGGGGGGGGGGCGGACAAGAGCACAAAGGGGGGGGGCATCGGGGCGTCAGGGGAGTGGAGCGACACCGGCACCCAGCTGGTCGCAGCCAAGGCACCGAGAGCGGAAGAGTCCGCTGGCGGCGGGGTAGAAGGTTACGTTGCGGTTGAGACGAAGCCGGGGGCGAGGGTGCTATGGCCGTCTGCGTCACAGGGATGGTACCGTGCTGGCTGGGAGGTGCTTAGGTGGCCCTAAACTTAAGGCGCGCGTGTGCGGTGCCGCAGTCTCCTGCAGGGCAACGCCGCAGGCGGGCTCGGAGCCGCGTCTGGCGATGGAGGCCTTTGAGAGCGGCTTGGATGGTGTTCACCCCACTGCCCCGATCGGGGCCCAGGTCTCCGGGTCACCTGCTCTATGTCGGCCTCTGCGTCCAACAGGCCACGCGCTGCCGCCTCCGCCGCTTGTACGTCATCCAGCCCCGATTCTGACTCCGACTCGCTGCTAGGCTCGTACTCGTCATCTTCGTCGTCGCCCTGCTCAGGCCCTTCGTGGTCGCCATAATCAGCGTAAGCTGGTAGCCTTTGGGCGGCGGCAACCCTTGTCGGCGCCAAGGGAAATTGCTTGGCCGCAGGCGCCTGGCCATCTGTGCCCCCGAGGATTGACCTAAGAGCCTGATGGCTGGCAAGTAATGCATCTAGGCTGCAAAAGTAGTCTTCCTCGTCGTCGTCCATGCCAGGCTAACATCCTATGTTGACGTCTGTTTCGTAGCAATCACGCCTTGGGATGGGACCGTGGAGTGGAAAGTGGATCGAGTCTCCCGCTCTGCCGTACAGAGCAATGGTTGCACACTGTATGCTGTGCAATTTTGCCATGACATCATTAGCGGTACAAACTTACCACCATTGTGACAGTGTACAATCTCATTGCACTGATTACGCAGGCTTCGAAGTTACGTTTGCCGATAGGCAATGCAGGCGAACGTTTGAATAGGGAATAACTTGTAACAAAAATGACGTTTATCATGGAGATTACTAGTGAGGCGCAATTCAAGACGGAAATCATGGACACGCCGGGAACTCTACAAGGTGTGTGCTCCTTATGGCCTTGAGGTCACAACTGGCTATAGATATTGCTATATTAATTTGGTGAAGGGTTTGAATGCCCAACATCAGTGTTGCGTCACGACTTCGCTGACCGCATTCTCCTCAGTCATCGAGGTCTTCCAGTCTTGGTGCGGACCGTGTAAAGCGGTCCAGTCAACGTTTAAGCGCTTGTACTTCGACCTTAACGACCGACCACTTAAGTTCTATTCGGTACGTGGACATGTGGACTGGGCCCCCAGGCGTCAGCATGCCGGGTGAACGAAAATAGAGCACTGGCTTACAGAAGACAATGGAGGGCGTCGTGCACACCCATGGCCTCCAGGGTTACTCATAGGCAGTCGGGTTGAGCAGGCGTAAGGGCCGCTTCACCCCAAACACGGCCCTTCCCTCCGCACGCGCCCCACACGGCGTTCTCCCACCTGCACCAGAGCCCCATGCTGCAACCCAAACATCTCTGCCTGGAGGTTATTAGAGGACCCGTTGAGGACGGGGCAAGGATCGCTTGTCCGGGCAGGCGCCTAATGCCGGTGCTTCTTTGGATTTTGCTTCGTCCAAATCAGCGCACTCGCCTTTCCAAAACACTATGTATTCGCTCCAGGGAAGCACCATGCTTAGTCACCCGCTTCTCTCATCCACCTTCTCCCCCCGCCATCGACACATGCGCTGCAGGTCGCCGCAGACCGGCTACCGTTATTGAGGGAGTACGTCAGCAAATGCATTCCCGTCTTCCTCTTTTTCAAGGTACGGGTACGGGCATCTTGAGGGCAAGGCGTTTGTAATAAGAAGGCTGACCTCAGCACGGGCGGGGGCGGGGGCTTGGCTGTCATGTGGTGGCCCCCGGACCCCACCGTCTCCTCAATAGGTGCAGGCACCAGGGGTCACGTGCCAGGTGCGTCTAGCCGCCTCCAGCATAAACCTTACCACCACCACCGCCCCCGCAAACATTTCGCGCTCATTTTCCGTGGAGTTAGGGGTAAATTAGCCTAGCGACTCCGCGGTAAATTACCATACGCCGTGCAAATAACGCGTGCACAACCCGCAACTTAGCGGTGAATTGATACACACACGCGCCCACTTGTGTGCATGCCTCCCCCCGCGCGCTACTCGCAGGACGGCAAGCAGGTGGAGCAGGTGGTGGGGGTGCAAGCGCCAGCGCTGAACCGACTAGTCATGGACCTGTCGCAAGTCAAAGCGGCGGAGCCCCCGGGCGCCGCTTGAGGGGGGACGGGAGCAGCTGCCAGGGTCGGGGTCGTGCGTGTGGTGCAGGCCGCAGTACCCCAGGGCGGGGCAGGATGGGGATTCGGTGGGAGGCCTTTAGCGCGCACCTCTCGGGCTGGGCAGCTCCAACGGCAGCCCCGACGGCAGATCCGGCGGCCCCCTAGCGGCACGGTGTAGCGTCCTTGGGGTTGGTGCTGATGTTTAGTGGTGGGTGAAAGGCGGAAGGGTTTGGGATGCCCTAGGTTTAGGGAAATGTTACGAAGCCGGGATTGGGCTCAGTCCGGATCGGTTGGTGGTGTCCTTGGTGATGTGACTTGAGGCTTCATGGGGGCGTGCTGGCGGCGAAGGGGGTGGCCCCCAAGGGTGGGGAGGCGGCGGTGGGTTCGTAGCCGCCGGAAGGCGCGCATGGCGGGCTGATATGGCAGCGGTGTAAAAGCAGTGCGTGTCCTCGATGCTATCGTGGGCCGGCGTGGACGGCCGCTGTGCGTGAAGGGGCGCGTAGGCACGGTTTCCGCCGGTGACTGCGCCTCCCGACATGTGTGTACTCCTTGCTGCTTGCGACGAGTACTGCCGGGACGAACAATCCCACCGCGCACGACGGCTGTGTGGGGACTTGTAAGGAACGGTACAAGCCGGCCATTTCTTGTTATTTCGGTTGACAGCGCGCACTGAGTTTGCGCGGTCGCACGTGTGATTTTGGTAGGGTTCCGAGCTCCGCGAAGGCGAGTGCCGTAGCGTGCTTGCGTCGTAACAATAATACTTGAGCAAGCAGAGCAACGGGCGGCTACCATATCCGGAAGACTCTGTGCCCTTAGTGCAAGCACTGACACCATTTGCATTTGTCCAGGGATATCTACTGGTGCTCGTAAACTTAATCGCGTTGCTGGCCAGACCCAAATGCAAGGACCAGAAGCACCAGACTGACAAGCTTACGGAGCTTATCACGAAGTTGCCTTTCATTAAACAGGATTTACCTATTTGCGCTGGCGAGAACGGCTCGACAGTACAGCCGTCGAAGATATGTCAACGGTTTTCAACCACTTGAGCAAGTCGTGTTTGCTCAGCTTCCAGTGGCGCAATAGCTTATACTAAAATTTGTAACTTCTCAGTCTCGATCATTCTAAGATGACATACCTGTTTGCCTTGGCTACGACAGCTCACGTCTCGCGGTAACAGGGCGACATCGCACGCTTACATATGTTCATGCGAAATAATAGTCGACCTAAAGCAGGGTAATCTTGTGGATATGTCGGCGACGGACCCAGCCGCTTCGGCGGAGGAGCGCAAAAAGAAGTCTCTGTACTACGAAAGCTGCACCAGCGCTTACAAGGACGATTTTGCAACCCTAGTCAAGTGCTTGGTGCGTCGCTGTTGACGGCGGCGATGTACACTTACGCGATGACCGCCTTCAATCCACTCCCGACCTGACTCCTACCTATAACCCAGTTCATCCACTCTGATGGCTTTCGTTCTCAATTGCAGAGAGGCGACGTGGACAGCCCACACACGCGGGTACGCGATGAGCTCGGGCCAGCGGGCCGAACTAGGCGAGGCGGGCGGGCGGCCGCGCGCTCATCCCCGCCTGGGCCTGCTCCCTGTTCCAGGGCGCTCCAAGAGAACCCCGCGAACACACATGAAACCCCACCGCCCTACCCTGCATATAATACATATGTTTGGGGACACGGAATTGGATTTACTAACATATATACACACGCGTCTGACATTCCACGTCGGCCGATCGTCTAGCCAACGCCCGTTTGGTCAGTCCGACAAAGTTTGCCACGCCGATTTGCACATATGTTTGCAGAATCCGTCCCACTTGACGTGTGGACAGCCCAAAGGCCATACCGGCCGGACCCGACCGGGCCCAACTCTTCCCCCTTCACCCACTCCCCCCTCTTACCACGACCTGATGCTGTGATGCACCCTTTCCCCAACGCCACCCCAGTAGTACCCTTACACCCACCAATCGCCTACACCAGCAGCAGACCCCTCCCTCGCCCCCATCATCCCCCTCTGGTTTTAGGGTTTTAGGGTTTTGCAGTGTCGACCCCTGGGCTTCCTCTCATACCCTCCTGCCCCATCGTCCCCCTTGACCCAAATCCCTGCTCCCAGCAAGAGGCGGGCTTCCTTCTGTGGCATCACGCCCTGGAAGGGAACGCCGTCACGGGCCTATGCGCGGCGGGTCTTTTGGGCTCCTGCGTGGCTAACTTGTTCTCTGGAGAGTCGCAGCCCCCGGATAAGGCCTGCAGCGCCGGTGCGGATGGGGTGCGGCGGGCGGATAAGGGACTGGGGCTCGGAGGGAAGGCGCGAGGAAGAGGAAGAGGTCGCGCGAGCGGGCCCGACCTGCTCTTGGCCCGTGTGTCTACGTCAGCAAGGCGTAGTTTTATCCGCGCCGTCCTGCCGGCCTCTTAAATGTGGGAGATGCTCTTTCTTTTCATCGACACGTGTCATCTTCAAACTGGGCGCATCGTTGCCCTGACCGCCTGACCCTGATCTACATGAAAGGAGATACCCTTGCTAGCGCCTCCCAACCCCCGCCGACGCTCTTCCGCCCTCCCCCACCACGCTTGGCCCCACATTCCAGGCATCCTGCTTGCGCTAGCAGCCGACAACCAGGAGGTGGCGGAGCAGGTGGTGCGCGCCCGGGCGCCGACGGGGGAGACCTCCCTGCAGGTGCTCCACGGCCTCCTCACGGAGGATGCGGCCATGGCTCGCCACCACTGTTGCAGGCTGCTGCACCTGCTGGCGAAGCAGGTGGGGCCCCGCGGTGTGCGTAAGGGGGGGGGACGACGGCAATCAGTGCCCACGTCTGAAAAAAGAAGGAAGGATACATCCGCATTCGTGTATGTACGATGTATCCCCAGCCGGTGTGACAGGAACCCCACACCACCGGCACCTTGTGCTAAACCCAATCCTTGCGTTAAACCCACTCCTTGCGGTAAACCCTAAGTTACCTCGCTGACTCTGTTCGCCACGCCTGCCGAACGACACGGATAACAGCAGGCGGCAGCGAAAATGGAACCCTCTGGTGTGGTATCGTTGGACGAGGAAACCATTTTTTCACGTTTAGACCTTTCACTCCAAGCATGTGGCAATGCGCCCGCCCGGCCCCCTGCTGCCGTACAGGTGCCCCAGCTGATGCTCCGGTCTATGGAGAACCATCTGCCCTACCTGCCCGCCTACCTCGCCGTGTGGGGAGTCAGGGACCAGAGGGACGCTCCCGCAATCTCCGCCGTGGCGTGCTTGGTGTCGCTGCTGGTGCAGGAGGTGGGCTGGCGGGCGGTAGAGCGCCTTGCGGGCCTTGTGGAAGAGAAAGAGGAGCACGGGATTTAGGAGCGCAGGAGGGTTCGATTGCGTCGGTTTGGATCAGTCGGGTTGTTGGGTAAGGCACCAGGCACCATATCAACCACGAACCATTAACCACTAACCACTAACCGTTCAAACTTCCGGCCTCCACGCCGCCGGGCCCGCCGGGCGCAGCAACCCGACCTGGCGGCCCTGGTGGTCGGCGCGGGCGGTGTGGTCTCGCTGCTGGACGTCCTGCGCGCCCACAAGTCGGAGGCGGCCTGCAGCGCCGCCGCCGCCTGCCTGGCGAAGCTGCTGTCGGTGGAGGGCGCCGCGGAGCAGCTGATAGCCGAGGGTGAGGCGCGCCTAGCGACACCTGCACGGGGGTAAGGGAATGAAGGATGTAGCGAAGGCGCGGTCCTCGATCGATGCGGCGCGTACTGGGAAAACAGATGAACTGAACCGGACGGATATAAATAGTAAGGAGTTCTGAAACCGTAATACGCGTTTTGTTAAACAAAGGAAACGTCCGGACCAAAATTCCTTTTGTCTTGTATACAGCTACATGCCTCACCTGGCGGCCCCTGGTGGTGCCTGGGCGTCCTCCAGTGCCGCGCTCCGGTCGTTGCCGGTCCGCTGCGTACCGACCTCGCGCCAACCGCCACCGCAGGTCTTACTTCTCAGTACTGACCCACGGGTCTCCTCCCATCCCCCCTCAGGTGGCATCCCCTTGCTGGTGGACGTCATGGGGCCGCCGCCGCGGGCGGCGCTGGAGAACCTGCCGGACAACACCGACGACGAGGAGGAGGGGCAGGGCGAGGAGGAGGAAGAGGCTCCGGAACCACCCGCGGAGGCTCCGGAACCACCCGCCGAGGCGGCGCCGCCGAGGACTCCCGACCCTAACTCCGGCGAAAACAAGGACGCTGCGGACGAGGGGGGGAGAGAGGCGCCGCGGCTTTCAACCGCCGGGGGCGCGGCGGCCGACGCTGCTGAGATGTCTGCTGGAAGCCCGCGACGGCGTTCAGGGTGGGTTTACCGGGGACAGGCGCGTGGAGGAGGGTGCGCGTGACACGCCCGTACTTGCGTGCACCGGCGCCGTACATTTAGTTGCTGCCGTACCGTACGGCACTGTGCGGGAGGTGTGCGCAGTGCGCTGTCGGCGCCTGCTTGCCCCGGCGCCTCCCCGCTCCCCCTGCCTCTCGCTAACGCTAACCGCCCCCCACCCGCCACCCGCCGAAACGTCTGTTCTAAACTGGTTTTTTCACAACCACGGGTCTTCCTCGGAACCCGCCACCCGCCATGCGCTCACCGCAGGGCGCTGCGGAGTCGGGCCTCCTCGGATTCCGTCTGCAGCAGCCCCGCCGGCAGCCCTAGCGGGGGGCTGCGCTCTCGTCCGACGGCGATCGGCAGCGGCACGGCCTCTGAGTAAGCAGCGGCGGGTGGAGAGGAAACCCAAGAGACAAGCAGCGGGCAGCGGGCGGGAGGAGAAGGAGTTGCGGGCGAGCAGCGGGCAGGGCGCCGCAGGGGGTAGAGGGGCGGGGGAGTCGAAGCGGTGTAGGGGTCGTAGGGGGGCTCAGGCTCTGGGCAGGGGTCAAGGGGCCGGCGGGGTTTGTTCAGGAAGCCGGCCACTGACCCGGGTGGGAGGGATGTGTTTTGCGCCGGCGATAATATCGCCGCTGTATCCTTCATGTGGGGGGGGGGACACGGGAGCAAGGCCCTACCAACGACTGGCGGGATCCGGTTCACCTCCATGCACGCTCACTGGCTTCCTGCCTACCCGCCTCGTCCCCTCCTGCCTACCCGCCTCGTCCCCTCCTGCCTACCCGCCTCGTCCCCTCCTGCCTACTCGCCTCGTCCCCTCCTGCCTACCCGCCTCGTCCCCTCCTGCCTACCCGCCTCGTCCCCTCCTGCCTACCCGCCCTCTTTGCCCGTACGCCTCCTGGGGCCGTTGTACCGGCCCGTGCAACTGTCGCCTTGCCCACCGCTGCCGCTGCTGCTGCCGCTGCCGCTACTGCTGCTACTGCCGCTGCCGCTGCTACTGCTACTGCCGTTGCCGCTCCTGCCGCTGCCGCTGCTGCCGCTGCCGCTGCCGCTGCTGCTACTGCCGCTGCTGCTACTGCCGCTGCAGGAGCTCCCGCTCCCTAGGCAGCCACGGCGGCGCCTCCCTCCACGTCCGGGTGGCGCTGCCCCTAGTCATACCCGGCATACACTCCCCCTCGGCGGCCGCGGTGTCCGGCGCCGCGTCACCACACTCCCGCGGGGGTCCCTCGGTGAGCTCACCACGACACGCGTACGGTACCACGTCACCGACCAGCACCCCCCCGCCATGGGCCATGTCACAAACAACATCCCAGGTTCGCCCTCGCCCGATGGCATGCGCCCGTCCAGCTAGCAGCCATGCATGTCGGTACTGAACGCGTCTCCGTGGCACGCTGCGGCCACGTTGCAATGCCCTTCGACCAGAGCTCGAGGCCGGACATGGCCGCCGCCGCCGCCAGCCCCAGAGGCAGGGCGATCCATAGCGCGAGCTCGGCGCCGCCGCTGCGGCCGCCCTCCGCTGCCAACCTAGGTGCCAATCGCTCCGCTCTACGTTGGATCATGATGCCCGGACTGGACGTGGCCTCGATGGCGGCGGCATGTCTCACGACGGTCATGCATGTACGGGGCGGCGGGGCGGCGGGGGGCTTCGAGGGAGACCCGTGGATGCCAGAAAAAACGGCGTCGGGAGGCTAGGGGGCAAGGGCAGGGGGAGGGTGTGAACAGGGCAGGGGCTTGGGTGCGTGTGAGTTTTAGTAGGGGAACCGGCTTCGTTTCTCACGGGATAAGTAGTTCCCGGGGGAGCGAGGGGAGGGCGGCGGCGCGTGTGTTTCGTGCCAGCAGCATCGAGGCGGTGAGCCCTCCCCTTCCGGCTTTGCTCCACGCCTCTCAGCGTGTGTTTTTAGCATTTGCTTGCTTCCCCTCGCTCCGGCGTGTGTCCCCCTCTCTCCCTGACCCCTGGCGCCCTCTCCTGGTGGCCGCCTCTGCCGCCCTCCCTGCAGCGCCCCGAGTGCCTGGCTGAGGCGGAGCGCCGGCTGGTGTCCCACCGCACTATCGCGCAGTTGAGAGCCGCGATGCCCCCCGCAAAGAGCGAAGGTGGGTCTGGCTCAGCCCGCTTCATGAGACAGTGGACTGGTGGGCGCCGTACACTGGGCGCTGAGGGGCCAGCAGGCTGAAGGCCCGCCATGTTGTCCCATTCGGCTGCTCTTCCTCCTCCTCGGATAAAAGCATCCGTTCCTTACATCCCAAAATACGTGGCTTTCAAATCTCCTTACATGTGTTTTGCACCCCCCCCGTCGTCTTCAGGCACTGGCAAGAAGAGCAAGAAGAAAGGGCTGGGACTGACTCCGGAGCAGGTGGCGGGCCTGACTCGTGTGCTGGTGGGTGCAGATGGCTGGGCGCGGGAGGAAAACGGGCCAAAAAGCCCATAAGGTTCATCATGCTGACGTGGACTTGTCCTTTCATGGTGTACGGGTTACCGCCCCAACCCCTGCACCTTGAGCTTCGTCTGACTGCGTCGTGGCCGGGCTCGGCTTCCTTGTGTGCTCCAGGGATTGCTCAAGTTCCTGTCGCTCACCAACACCACCAGGTGGGTACGAGGTGGGAGCGGGGACGCAAAGAGAGGAAGAGGACGAGGGTTGTTCACGAGGCGTATGCCGTACGCTGGGTACCAAATTCACACGCCCGTCATGCCTCATTCTTGTGGATCCCAAAGCAATGGCATTCTCCCGCATAGCCCCACGTCCCGGCCACCCTTTCCCCTATCTCCTCCGTCAGCATCATCTCTTACGTACCCACCCTTAGGCTCTCCCCGCGATTCCATAACAGAATACACTGACTGTTCCCATATCCGTGTAAATATCAAGGAAAAACACCATTGTACATGACCCCGTGCCCCCGCGCCTCTCTCTGCCTCCCCACCCAGGTACCGCATCGCCAAGCTGGATGCCGTACCCATGCTGGTACTGCTGTACAACGAGGGCAGCTGCTTCCTGCTCCGAAACCATTGCCAGGCCATCCTGTCCAACGTGGCGCTGCTGGCGGAGAACGGCCAGGCGCTGCAGGACGCGAAGACGCCGGAGGAGGTGAGCGCGTGGGTGGGTGGGTGACGACGTGGGTGCAGGTTTGGCGTCGGAAGGACCAGCATAGGCGAACACACACACACGGGGCGGCCGAAGGCTGGCCCGCCGTGGGCCACATGCACTGCGGTATATTCCACATCCGCCCGCCCGCCTTCTCGCTCGTTCCCAACATGGTATGGCAGCCCGCGGTTGGGCCAATGCCAGCTACCGGTAATACTAAAGCGTCCGGCGGAGACCGCGCCGCTGCTGCCGCGCACATGCTTGTGACGGCACTTGCCCATGGGCCCTTCCCCCCCCACACACACATGTCGAGTAACCGGGCCTTTTTGCATCCCCCTCCTGACACTCTCTTCCACCCCTCTCCCCCCCACGCTGTCCAGTTCCTGGTGGGCAACCCCATGAAGCTGACAGCTCAGGAGCGTGCTGTTCTCCGGTTCGAATTTCCGGACGAGCCCGCGCTGGCGCGATAGTACGGCAAGCGGCATTCGTACGGGCCGAGCGCGCGTGCGTCCTCTCCCGCTGCCATTCGCATCGACCGGCCTGGGGGGGGGGGGGCGGAGAGATGCGATGCTGCCCGAGGCGGGAATGGAAGTATGGAACCTGCACCTGACCCGACGTGGGGCCCCCACGAGCTAACTGCTGCCGTGTGGAGCCGGTGTGCGTGTGTGTGTAGCTGTGGGGCTGGGCCGGCAGGGGGAAGAAGGAGCCGTGGTACGGGACTGCTCGAAGGGCTGAGGGCCGCTGTGAGTAGCTGTGGGGCTGTGGCGGCAGAGGGAAGAGGGCGCGTGCGGGTGGCTTGTGGCACTGGAGGAGCTGGGTCGCTTGCAAGTTGCAACCCAGGGGCATGTAGGGCGGCGCCAATCCACCAGGCGGTCCATAAGCCATAAGGGACTGGCTGGGTGCGTGTGTGCAGGCCTCGACGCTGTCGGTCACGATAGGGTGTCAGCGCGAGCCCAGCCAGGACTTGATTGGACGCCGGCTTCCACGCCGCCATGGCGCCGACGCCAGCCCAACTATGTGGTGTGGTTTGGGCGCATGCGAGCTTCGAAGCCACCTGTAAAGTACGCCATCACGGATCCACCATGGATCCACCGCGAATCCACCACGGTACCAGGTGGTATTCCGAATTTGCGATGTGCCCTTACGAGGCACGATCATCCTTGCAGGACCGCGGTCGGACACACGTCAAGGGCACCCGAGACTCACGCCCGCGTCCCCCTCGCTCCCCTCCGCGCCCCGCTCCGCCACCGCCAGCTGACTGGAGGAGCCGGCCCATCGCTCCGCCTGCTGCAGTTCACCGCCAGTACCGCCACCGGCGTAACTTCAAGCCGCGCACCCAGCACGTGTCTTTCACTTTCGCATCCTCCTCCTGCGCCAACTCGTCCGCCGCCACCGACGGTCTGCAAACAAGCGATGTTGCGCGCGGCTGCAGCGGGGGCCCCCCGCCCGTCGCCGACACGCCAGCTACTACAGCTACTACAGCCATCGCGGCGGGTGCGCTGCCGAGGGCGTGCGTGCGAGCTGAATCCAAGAAACAGCGTACAAGCCGCAGCATCAACCTCGGCGCCTCAGACAGCCCACACAGGGGTGATGCAAGGAGCGAGAAGCGCAAGGAGCCGACACCGGCCCTCGCCGCCTTGCGGCGGGGGAGCCGAGTCCTCCCTGGACCACAAGCGCACAGGAAAGACGCGACGGTGTGCTGAGCCTACCCAGTTGAAGCTTCCCACGCCGATCCTGCGCCCCAGCCCCTCCCTGGAGCAGGAGCGGCAACCACCCCGCGCGCAACTACGGTACCGGCGTTACGTCGGCACTGAAAACCCAAATCCCTCCCTCCCTCCCTCCCTCCAGCCAACTTGCTCGTACACGCCCCCATCGTACACGCCCCCCACAAGTACGCCCACAACGCAACACCATGCGCCGCAACCTCCTCCTCCTCCTCCTCCTCTGCCTGGCGCCTGTCGGCGCTCAGTACCGCTCCACACCATCCTCCCAGCAAACCCAGACCCCGCATCAGAGCCTCAGCCTCAGAGCCATGGGCGACTCAGCCCCACCATCAGCCTCACAAGAGCCTCATCCTCAGCCATCGGCGTCCCGTCCCTCTATGGCCGAGTCGTTCAGTGCGCAGCACACCACCGCCTTGTTGTGGCCGTTGTAGGTCCTGATGGCCTCGCCGGAAGACAGGTCCCACAGCCGCGCGGTGGCGTCTGAGGAGGCGGTCACCAGGTAGGCCGCGTCCACGGAGAACACGCAGTCCCACACCCAGCGCGTGTGACCCACTAACGTGCGGTCCAGGGTGAAGCCGTCCAGGTTCCATAACTTAACTGCAGGGGGCAGGGGGAGGGGGTATCGGGGGCAGGGGGAGGGGGGATACAGGGATAGGGATAGTGGGGAGGGTTGCGGCTGGGCCGGGTTGGGAGAGGGAGTTGAGAGAAGGGGCGATAGACCAGGCAGACGGGGCCGCGGGGGGCCGGGGTCCTTGGCTATGGGGGTGGTCGTGGTTGGAAAATGAAGGGCAGGGTGGCGGGGATGCGGACCGGAGGACAAGAAGGTCCCCGACCGTGCGGCGGCCCTTGCTCCCCCCCCTCTCCTTCCCTTCCCTTCCCTTCCCTTCCCTTCCCTTCCCTCCCGTGCCCTTCCCTGCCCTCCCCTGCCCTTCCCTCCGCTCCCTGCCTGGCCTCACCCGTCTTGTCGGCGCTTGTGGTGGCCAGCTGCTGGCAGTCTGGCGAGATGAGGCACTTGAGGATGATGTTGGCGTGCGCCTTGAGCTTGTGCAGCGGCTCGAAGTGGGTGGTCAGGGAGGCGCCTGCGACAGCAAGGCGGGGGGGTTCGAGGAAGACCCGTGCAAGGCGGGGGGGGGGGGGGCGGGCACACGCGCGGAGCAGGGGCCGGCGGCGAGCGCGTGAAGCGGGTGTGCGTGAAGATGTCTGCAAGCAGGGTGCGGCCTGTGTGGTTGCCTGGTTAGGCAGGAGCAGCCGTGGGCCCAACCCCGTCCCCTCCCTCCCACCACCCAGTCCAGTACATCCCCCCACCAACTATCCTGTCCCGTTGCGTAAAACGGTTTTTATACACCCACCGCTCCACCCATACACACATGCTCCTTGCGCCCCAACCGGCCCTCCGTTCGCCGCTCCCCTCCTGCCACTCCGCTCCCCTCCGGCTCCCTCCCCTCCGGCTCCCTCCCCTCCGGCTCCCTCCCCTCCGGCTCCCTCCCCTCCGGCTCCCTCCCCTCCGGCTCCCTCCCCTCCGGCTCCCTCCCCTCCCCTCCCCAGCCCCCACCTACCTCGCATCATGCGCCACACGTAGCACGTGCCGTTGTTGTTGGCGGCCACGATCATGGTTCCGTCCAGAGCCACCGTGAGCGACCGCACCGCCGTACCGATCTCCGGAACCAGCTCGCAGGAGCAGGCGGAGGCGGTGAGGTCCCACACGCGGATGTGGCCCGTCTGGTCGCCTGGGAGGAGGCGGGAGGAGGTGCAGCGGGGGCAGGGGGGAGGGACAAAGGGGAGGGGCAGGGTGGTGGCGGTGGTAAAGGGGTCAGGCTTTCGCCCCCCTGGGGCTCTTGCCCCCTTGAGGAGCGCACCCCTCTGCCCGTTTCACACGCGCCACCAAAGATACCCCACCCTGCCCCCAGTGCGCGAGCCCACCCTGCCCGTCAGCACCAGTTCGCGAGCACCACACGCGCCACAACTCCATCGCTCGCTCGCGCGCCCGCCCGCCACCACCATGATGCAGACCTTCTTGAGCCCGCGGCTTGGACCCATTTCCACCCAGCGTGTATTGCGATGCTACCGCCCAAAACGTCCCCCTCCCCGCCGCCTCCTTCGATCCCCCGCCTCCCCAAGCAGCACCTGATATGAGCTCCCCTTCCCCATAACCTCCTTCCATCCCCCGCCTCCCCAAGCAGCACCTGATATGAGCTCCCCCTCACCACCACCTCCTTCCACCCCCCACCTCCCCAAGCAGCACCTGATATGAGCTCCCCCTGGTTGGGGTGCAGCACGACTGAGTTGACGGCTGCGCGGCTCTCGTAGGTCCGCTGGCACACCTGCGAGCGGGTGTCCCAAACCCGCACGGTGCCGTCCTCGCCTCCTGGAGGGGGTCGGGAAGCGGAAAGCATGACAAGGAGTTGGCGCGGAGGGGGCTGGGGTGGCCGGGAGGGTCCGGGAGGGCAAGGGGAACAGCATGAGGGGCGCGGGGTGGCGGGGGGTGGCGAGGAAAACCCGTGTACGAGGAAAAAGCAGTTGTGATGGGCGGGGGGTGGGGTAGGGTTTGGGATCCAGGTGGAGCGGGGGGCTTCGATGGCCAGGCAACGGAGGGGGGAAGGCAGGGTGGGGGATGGGACGCAATAAGGCAGCACCTACTGCAGCCCCTCCGCAACCCGCACAGGTGGATGGGAAGGTGCAGGAGCGACAGACGCAGCGGATGCGTAGGCTGCTAGGAGGGCAAGGACACGGCTGGTTGTGTCTTTGCGATGTCGTACGTGACAACTCGCCCGACAGTCCAACGTCCTCACGTGCCGCACGTCGTGACGCAGCAGTGGGACCCAGCCCAGACCGGCACTCTCGGCTCACGCACCTGAGTACATCCATTTTCCATCCTTGTGAAAGCCCACCGCCGTCACGTTTCCAGCGTGGCCATCGTAAGTCAAAAGCGGGTTGGGGTCGTTCGAGTTAACGTCGAAAACGCGGATTTGTGGGTTGCCGGCCGCAGCTATCCGTGTTTTATCGGCAGTAATTTCTAGCTTGTTGACTTGCGATTCCGCATATTGCAGCGTCCGGTAGCAGCAGCCGCTCGTAGCCTCCCAAAAGCGAATCGTATGATCGTAGCCGGCCGTGGCCAGCACAACGCTCGACATCGTGACCAGCAAACGACACGGCTATTAAATTACGATTAGCAGGACATCGGCAATGTTCAAGCGGCGAGCGCAGGGTTTCAGGTTCGGCATTTCCTGCTCTACATTAAGTGGAAAAGGCGTTTTGCTGATGACATGGCAATATTTTTTATAGATGAGTTATTACTACTTTCCAGGCCACGAGGACGGCGGTCAGCATACGAGGCAATAGTTCCGGAGCATACAGTAATCTTGTAATGGTCTCCTTGCGATAGTAACTAACAACTCAACGGCAAGCGTAAACATATGCATACCCAATTTAGGGAGGCACTGTACTCGCGACGTGTTAGGGCATAGTGCTTGAACCCACACGAACCACAATCATTCTTGCGCTAGTTTGCAGTTGTAACTAGGAAACCTATAGGATGAGTCTGCCTTGTACTTGGTTGCAGCGGCCCGTTGGCCCATGCCGTCAGCCTACAGCGGGGACGTCAGCCCGGGTCGCCGTCGCTCCGGCCCGCGTATCCTCGCATCGATGCCCCCAAGGTAGGTTCATACGTTGTTTGCGTATCTTTTTATAATTTGGCACGGTACAATAAGGCGCCGCATAATCCGCGAGTTCGGTGCGGTTCCTCTTTTCAGTGCACGCTAGCCAGACGGAGCCTGCGCCAGCGGCAGCAGCCAGCAAGTCCGATTCTTCTTGGGCCAAAGGAGCCGATGATTCTGTGGACTGGACACAGCGGGGCGTGCCAATCTACTTGCAAAGCAGCGTGGACATCGACGTTTGCGATGATGAATCACAGGCGTTGACCATGGGTAATGCTGGTGATTTGCTATGGAACGCAATTCGGTGAGCCTTACGCCGCGGCAGCGCGACATGCAGAAAGCGCGCGCGTGCGGGGAACATCCCCAGTCGAGCCTTTGCCTGGTGTGTATGAACAACATTTGACGACGTAGCTACCAATCGCGCTTGGTTCAACTGGCGCATTTCAAGTCAGCCCCTTCGCTTCCCATGAGCTGTACGCAGCATTTCAAAATCGCTTCCAGGCCCCCAAATGCTTCCATCCCCTCGGGGTCACCCCAACCAAATCCGATCCCAACCTACCAATCTTTCCTCCTCCCCCACGTGCTGTCTCCCCATGACCCCTGTGCGTGCTTAGCTCCGAGGCTCAGGCCGACGCTGCCTCCGAGCCCCTCCTGAGCTCCTTCCTGTACGCCTCAATCTTAGCGCATGATTCATTCGAGCTGTCGCTGGCCTTCGTTCTGGCCAACCGCCTGGCCAACAGCACCATGCTGCCAACGCAGGTGCGGTGGCGAACGACACGGTCCACGCAGCAGCGGTCCGCAGCTCTGCACGGTCTCATGCATAGATCTGGGTTGCGCGGTGTCTATGACGCAATCATCATTCGGTGAAACACACATGTGCATGCTGAAAGCAAACGGCCGGAGGCACAGAAGCACATTGGGAGGATGGGCATCGGGTTCATATGTGTTGGGTGTATACCACCCCGCGCCACCGCCACCGACGCACGCACGTGTCGCGGCAGGTCCCCTCCCCCTCCCGCCCGCCCCATTCGCCTCCCCCACCTCCCCTCCTCTTCACGCTCCTTCCCTTTCCCTCTCCTCCCTCACCCCGTCTCACCCACTTCGCGCCACCCTGGCAGCTGTTCGAGATCTTCCACGGTGTGCTCCGCACCGACCCGGAGGTCCGATGCGCCGCCCTGTCCGACATCGCCGCCTGCCGCGAGCGGGACCCCGCCTGCACGTCGTACAGCCACGCGCTGCTTTACTACAAGGGCTACCACGCTCTGCAGACTCAGCGTGTGGCGCACACGCTGTGGGGACGCAACCAGAAGGTCATGGCGCTGGCGCTGCAGGTGGGGGCCGGGGCGGGGCGTGCTCACAAAGCGCAGGGACTGAACCCTGCTGGGTAATGCTTCGATACAGGCAAGCGGTAGTGGTAGCCTCAGCTCGCAGCATAGATGCGTGGAACAACACACGCACCACAGTGCACACCCATAACGCCCATGACATGACATGACAACGCAATACAGAACACAATACCGTCAACACACGGTGCCGGGTTTGCTCACCCGCCGCAGAGCCGCATCTCCGAGGTGTTTGCTGTGGACATACACCCGGCCGCG
This sequence comes from Yamagishiella unicocca, assembly GCA_003116995.1. Lineage (NCBI taxonomy): Eukaryota > Viridiplantae > Chlorophyta > Chlorophyceae > Chlamydomonadales > Volvocaceae > Yamagishiella > Yamagishiella unicocca. The sequence goes on from BDSL01000004.1 coordinate 1,931,411, forward strand.
CGCATCGGCAAAGGAGTGCTGCTGGACCACGGCACGGGCGTGGTGATCGGCGAGACGGCCGTCATCGGCAATAACGTGTCGATCCTGCAGGTAAGTGCCCGCGAAGGGCTGTTGATGAGGCATCGCATCACTTAGGGCGTGGTGCCAGGGAGGAACGTCAGGGCAGCCAGGCGGTGCAGGGCGGACACCGTGCAAGGGGACGGTGGTAACGTAGGACGGTGGTAGCACTCCCGTTCATTGTGGCGCACGACGCGGCGCTCCCCTGCCGCACTCCCTCACTCGGATGCAGAACGTCACGCTGGGCGGAACGGGCAAGGAGATCGGCGACCGCCATCCCAAGGTGGGTGCGTGGGAGGCGCCGGGGAGGCAGCGGGTACAGAGTGCAGCACGACTGGAGCGAGTTTGGGTAGTGGAGGCTCGGGCGGCTTGCTGAGGGTGGGGAATGTGTTTTGTATAACGCTACAAAGGTACAAAAAGGATTATGTGTTGTGTTATGGTTGCTGAATGGTGGCGGGAATCGTTGGTCACGGGCAAACCGCACCAGTAACCCGTCCCCATTCCGATGACCACCTTGTCCGCCCCCTGCCCCATCAATCCACTAATCAATCACCCTCACTCGCCCCCTTTTGTTTCCGCCTTTGTCCCGCCACGGGCTCTTGACCTGCCCCTTGTATGCCGGCTCCCCAGTTCCCCCTCTACCCGACTCTCCACCTAACGTTCCGACCCGCACTCTCTGTCCTCAGCTCGGTGACAACGTGCTGATCGGCGCCTGCGCCACCATCCTGGGGAACATCACCATCGGCAAGGGCGCACAGATCGCCGCAGGCAGCCTGGTGCTCAAGGCCGTGCCGCCACACACCCTGGTGGCTGGGTCACCAGCCAAGGAGATCGGGCCAGTGGTGGGCAACCCAGCGCTGTCGATGCGCCATTGGAGCATCCGCTTGATGGCGCAGGAGGGCGCGTCGGCGGCGGCGGCAGCAGCACCTGCCGCGTCGGCGGCGGCGGCAGCTCCCGCGGCAGCAGCACCAGCCGCGGCGGCGGTGGCGCCCGCGGCAGCGGAGGTGAAGGTAGCGGCGGCTCCAGGGGTGGCAGCGGAGGTGCATGTGGGGGCGGCGGCCGCTCAGCCCGGGCCTGGCGCTGATGTGGCGGGGGGGCAGACCAGCGGGCAGGCGCAACCAGTGGGGGCGGCGGCGGTGCAAGACGGCGGCGCGCAGGCTGCTGCTGCTGCTGCTGCGGATTCACCCGTCACCGCGGAGGCGGTCGCCGCCAGCAGCGAGAAAGAGAAGAAGAAGAAGAAGGCTGCAGCGCCGCCAGCAGCGGCAGATGGCGCCCCTCGGGCACCCGGGCACAAGGACCTTGGGGGGAAGCCTGGGCCGATTCGGAAGAAGCCCCTGCCCGAGTACGAGATTTAAGTCGTCTCGCGAGAAGTGGACGTATATTTCCGGTTTGGGCGAAATAAGCAGGCAAGGGTACCGTACACCGTATTCGCCGTCGTTGGGGCTGGTGGCGGGAGCCATGCATAAGCAGCAGCAGGAGGTTGCGGAGTAGGTGGGCGGCTGCAGCGACCCACAGCTGCTGAGGCCGGCTGCAGCGCAGCCGGCGGGGACGTGTTGTCGTCACATTGTGGCACGGGAGGCAGCATGATGGCAGCATGACGCAAAGCGTGCATGCATTCGAGCGCCGCGGGCGGGCCGCAATTTTTGTTTTATTGGGGTGGGGTGGCGTGGGCTATTTGCGTTAAGAGTGCGGTAACCTTCGACATGCGGGTCGGTTCGAGACGTTGGGTTACTTGGAGGGGGGGGCTGCACGTTGCGGCGGAGAGGAGAGGAGAGGCAGTTTGAGGTCTGGCCGGCACGCGTGGTGCTGGGCCCGGTCCGGCTCAATGGCGTTGAGAGGCAAGGGGGGGGGCTGAGGCGTCCATAAGTGGAGCCGCGGCTGTTCCTGAGTCCCTGCGGCCGCACCTGCGGGTATCTTGGCGTGGGCTGGGCTGGGCGGCATGCTTGAGCTCGGCGGGAAGGATGTCTCCGACGGCGTCAGTGCTGGTGCCGCCGAAGCGGGGTCGGGGGGGGGGCAACCGCACAGGCGGTGTTTGTGTGTGAGGGACGTGCGAGAGCGGTGCTGTGGCGGGCTTGCACGGGGAGGCAGGAAAGCCTCCTTCTCAATCGTGCTGCACAACCCAGGAACAAAAGCCGATGAGGCGTGCGCACACGGGCCCCGTGGCGGTACGGTGCTGAAACGCACCAGCACAGCGACCGTGCAGAGATTCGTAGGTAAGGAGGTACTACTCGCGTTTGGTCAGTTACACGCCAGGGGCGCGCGTCTCTGTGGCATGCGTAGTCGGACAGGGGCAGCCCGAGGGGTAGGCGTCGGGAGCCGGGGAGTTTTCAAGATGAGCCGATGGGTACCCGCCTTGGTACAACCAGTTGCCAGGCTGTGTGACGAGAGAGGCGTGTGGGAGGCGGTTGGTTTGAGTACGATCATGACGGTTGCGCGCTTACGCGAGTGAGGGGCTGTGCCCAACAGTCCCCCGCCCGCCGGTACGCAGCGTCCCCCGCAGCGTCCTGACTTGAGCTAGGCACGAGCTAGGAGCACACCACTAGCGACGCCGTGGGGTTCCTGCCATTACTCATGCACGCACCTTGGGGGCCACCGACATCCTCCTACCTGCCAGCTGCCTCCCAAGTACGCCACTTCAAGCAGCCGGAGAGGCGAGCGCATAAGGCACTCGGCACTTCGCAGGGCAGTGTGGGGAATTTCCTGAACACCTAGGGCACCACATCAGGTCCCAGGTAGCCGAAATGAACGCGTGATGTGGGCACTTCCTAATGTATGCTCCTATTGAGCTGGAAGCATTTCCTGCATTTGCTCATTTGACTTCTCGGGCTGCCTTCGTGCAGCTAGCTGCTCTTGCCAGATGCGGCTGACACGGCTAAAGAGCAAGGTCAAGTCCAAAGTGGTTTCCTGGGTCTAGCGTCGTACAGATGCATAGTACAGCTCTTCGCGATGAGGTGATCATCGTGTGATCGACTCGGCTACGCTTTCTACATAAGTGCCAAGACGGTTCTATGCCCCCCGGCATCATCGAAGCGTGGCTAATGGTGTCTCAACTTTTGCGCAGCGTACGTCACGGTATTCCTCGGACGCATCACCCGGGGTCCCTCAGCACCTGTCCACAATTTGCTATGCATATGCTTTTGCCACTACTCCTGCGGCCCAGCGCAAACACAACAACGCCTGTCAAGCGCCTCGGACTCCAGCAACTGCGAGGGTCATCGCTTCGCCAAGTGGGCGGGTATCGCAGGGGGTCGCTGTGTTCAATCAGGTTCCATGAGCGTCCTGGACGACAGCTGTTCCCTACGGCTCCTGCGACAAGTAGCAACAGGCCTTCCTGGAGAACGCAAGTACTGCATGCACGTGCATGCACTCCCGATGCCTAAATGGCTCCTGCAACCTCGTGGATCGCTGCAGGCATGCATTTTAGCCGACCTAGATCTTCAGGAGGTGAACAACTCTCCAGCTGGTATGTTACATTTAGCTGCGTTGACGTATTCGTCCTGATGGCCTTGATTGGAAGCCGTTACCGCAACGCAGTCGTTGTTGCAACCTGCCTAACGGATCGTTCGATCGCCATGGGGATTGCCAAGGGATTATCATTCCCTGCATTATAGGAGCAGAAAAAATGTATGAATGTTATTCCCTTAATGGGAACACGTCGGGCTGGGCTGTTCGTTGTTTCGGAAGTCTTGTAACATGTTGGACGACACAAACCAGAAAGCGACGGTGGTACAATATTCATCGACGTCATGATTACCAATATGAGGCCTTGGGTCACGCGGCATATGTCTAATTGCTCGGCTAAGTGCGTGCATCTGTCGCGATGATTATACGAATGCTCTTCTAGCGGCGGCCCCAGATTTTCAAGGCGCATAGGCATTCCTTTAGCCACCATAGTAAATTTGGTGTGCAAAAAGTGTTGGGTCTGCAATTTTCGCTGAGCCGTTACTCAATGCCGTACCGTTGACTGTAGTTCGCCGTTGCTTTTTTGCTGGAATAGAAGGAATTCCTCCGGCAGTATAACAAGGTTTGGACCTTGAGGATAGGCTTTCAGCGCTATCATAGGATTGCGGCGCCCCCCCCCCCGAGAACACAGTCCCTCGGGCTTCCCCCTCCTCTACCGCAAACTGGACCGCACACATTTGGTCCTCTCCTATATTAGATTTCTGATCCAGTCTGGACGCCTTGATTTCACAGGTGGGTTGGGCTCCGCCCTATGGTTGCGCCACTGTAACATCGCTAACGGCCATGGACGGCACCACGGCGCATTTTCACTGTGCAGCAACTACGGCGTGACGATCGCCTCAATGTCTGTATAACTTATATTGCATTTTACACAGGCTCACACGGGCTTAAGCGCTGTTAATTCCTGACGTCGAGTGGTGATCAACGAGGGCGCCGACTATGCGGCGGCATGCAGCGCTTTTTCTGGCCTTGATATGCGTCAGCGCAGTAAGAACAATAGTATCAAGGTGATAAAGGGCAATTATGATTATACAAGTTGGAGGTATTGGGTTTCGGTGCGCCACTTGCCGCGATGTATCGGACCAACGGGCACCTGTGGGTTGCACACAGCACGCTTGTAACTGCTTCAAACCACATTAAACGTTACGGAACACCTAAATGGAATACCAATCTGGAATGGCGTCCTCCCTGTCATGCGCATGTAGGGATCTGCTCCAGGCGTACCTGGAGTCGTTCCCGCCATATCGATGCAACCGTGACCCGGCCCAATCTCGATTTCGCATCGACCCGGACTACACATTCGTCGGCACCACTGTCTGCCTGACTGCACGTGTGGTGCCCTGCCTGGTAGAGGGCAGTCCGTGCTGCAAGGAAGACGTTGACTTCAGCAAACTGGAGCTGTCGGTCGGTAAGTCGGCATCATCTCTTGTCCTGCCTACATGCCATGTGACCTTGATGGAGGGCCCCTGATTCGAGAACTGCAGCCCACTGCTAGAAGCCATACCATACCATTCTCAATCATCGCCCCCGAATGCTCCGCTGCCACCCACCCAACTAGGCACCTCCTGTAAGCGAGCGATCTCTCGCGTCACCGTGGACGGCGTGAAGGCACGGAACCCCACCTTCGACCTGTACGGCGCGGACGACCAAAAGGCGCTGTACAAACTGACCGGCCTGAACCTGACCCTGGGCAACGCCGACGGCAAGCAGATTTGCTTCACACTTAGCGACCCATGCCCCACCATGGATGCGCTCTGCCCAGGGACCGACGGCAGTTGCGTCTACTCAATCACAGAGAGCGGCACCTGCAACTGCTGTCCAGTCAGCGTTCTGGGCCCCGCCCCACCGCCTCCACAGACGCCCCCGCCCCGCCCGCCCCGCCCGCCTTCACCCGCGCCTCCCCGCCCACCATCTCCGCGACCTCCACCACCACCGCGGCCTCCACCACCACCGCGACCACCACCCCGCAGCTCAGACCCTCCCAGCCCGCGTCCGCCCAGCCCGCCGCCGCCTAGCCCATTACCACCCAGCCCACCGCCGCCTTCGCCTGTCCCACCCAGCCCACCGCCGCCGAGCCCTCAACCGCCCTCGCCCCAGTCGCCCCCACCTACGCCGCTGAGCCCCGAACCCGCTAGCCCCTCTCTACCTTGCCCGGCCCCTATCCCTCCCTCGCCCCCACCGCCATCTCCTCCTCCCCCCAATCCGCCTCCACCAAGCCCGCCACCGCCCAGCCCAAGCCCACCCTCGCCTCCACCCCCCAGCCCCGAGCCATGGTCACCGCTCGAAAACGCCTTCCGCCCGCCTCCCGGTGCTTCGCCCTTGCCTTTTCCTTACTGCAAGTGCAACCGTACGGCCGGGCTTCTTCCCTTCCGGATCAATCCCACACCCGTTGTCAAGCGCAGCGGCAGTAACCGACTGTACTGCCTGACGCTTGGCCGAGGCGACTGTGCAGACCCAGCCAGCAAGTGCTGCCGGCAAAGCTTGTCCAAAATTGAGTGGTCGACCAGGGACGAATGTCGGAGCAGCGTCCGCAACGTGTTCCTGGATGGCGTCAAGGTTGATCAGCAATGGGCGCCCAACGTCTTCAAACTCCCGGGCCTCGACCTGCCCCGCAGCTCAATACCCGCTCAAGGCCTCCAGCTGTGCTTGGAGCTGGGCGCGCAGTCGGCCTGTCCCACTCTGTCCACTTTTTGCAATCGCGGAGACCGTGGCCTCTGTGTCTACGCGGTGTTCAACACGGACAGAGATTGCTGTCCTGTGGGGGCACATGTAGCCCCAGCCAACACCAGGCGCTAGTACCAGTGCCCACAAGTGACGCTGCCGCAGTCCTGGCTGCAGCACTACAATGGATGGTGCGGGGGGTGGGAGAACGAACGAGGCAGGGTGCAATCAAGTCGACCCATGTGCGCATTGAAACCGTTGTTACGGCCGTGGGGCCATAGTTCCAGATAAGGATGTTCGGGTAAGGGATTGGGGGTGTAACTAGAGCCACTCCACAACTCCGGGTCGGTGAAGGGAGGGTGCGGGGTGGGGTGGGGGCCGCCGATCCGATGCGTGTTAGGGGGGGGGGGCGCAGAGATGAAGCGTCACCATCAAGGCATGGCCCGGGCGTGGGGACTTTGCACGGGGCGGAGCTATAGCATTGATTCAACACCCACCGTGGCTTATCGCCTCGCCGGCGTGCGCGCCGGTGTCGTACTCTGTCGAGAGCGAGTATTCACATGATCAGCACAGCTGGAGCATCTGCCTCCGGGCGAACAACATCACATTTTCAAGGGTACGTTTGCTATCCTCATTGATTTCTAACCCCATCTTACCACGACAAGATCTGCCCACTCATGCTACCAGGTATGAGTGGAGCTTAATGTATTTTTTAACCTTTATTTGTATTTCCCCATTGTGCTGTGGCTGTCGTGACACAGTGCGTGATTGACACAGTGTAGTCACTTAGCTGTAGTCACGGTTCTAAGTGCGTGGACTGCAGTGTTGAAGTGGATCCGTTATTGCCGTACGAGCGTTGCGATGCGCCGGTGCTAAGGGACCGTGTTGTCCCTGTGCCAGGCAGTCCGCGACTGCCTGGAATCGAACCCACAGTAATAATGTAACGAATACAGTGAGCTACTTCTCGTGAAGTCTGGCCCTTGCGCCATGAGGCAGGACCGGGATGCTAGGCTGAACTCGGACTCATTCTCGACCCAGTCCCTGACGTGCACTCCGAGCAGTGACAGTCATGCAGCTAGGTTAACCACGCCCGAGTGCGTGCGCGTATCGCCTTTACACAGTCGCGGACTCAAATACGTGAGCATCGGCGGCTCAACGGTGGACTTCAGCAAGACGCTGGAGTTGTCCAAGAACTTCGTTTAGACCGCGCCGAGCCAACCTGGCCGACAGGCCGAGTGGGAGCGAAGAGGGAGGTGGTGACGATCGCGATTTGTTGCCCTTCCTCACCCCAGCTTTGCCCGACAACGTCGCGGATAACCGCCAAGCACGTAGAGAACACCGTCAAGCACTTAGGGAGCGGTATCTTGCTGAGACTGAGGCTGAACTCCGCCACCGCCCATCGACTAGGGACGAGCCAGGGACCAGTGGCACTGGAGACGACGCTGACACTGAGACCGGTGAGCCTGGGTCCTCTGAGGATCCTTCCCGGTTCTTAAGGGAGCAACAAGGTCAAGGCCCTCTAGCCGAGGGTGTCGAAGACCCTCTAGCCGAGGGCGCTGGAGCCGCGCCTATCCGTCCAGCCGCGCTTGTGCCCCGGGCACGCGCGGCGCACGACGAGGAGAGCATGAGCGCGAACAACTACCCGCCCAAATTTGGGGGTGGCTCGAGGGCGCTGAAGGAGTGGACGGCCCTCTTCAAGGCCTACATCGCCAACCTGAAGCTCAATGACAAGTGGGAACATCAGCTCATCCTCTATGAGCTGATCGTAGGGTCGGTTGGGACCGCCAGCTTTGCAGGATGGGTCGGACGGAACTCCGAAGGCATTCACCGCGCGCATTTTGTCAGCTGGGAGGCCAGCCCGGACTCTGCGCCGCCACAGCCCCAAATCGTCCGCCTCGCCTACGCTGGGAAGGCACACCGGAGTGCCCAGGGACCACTAGTGCCCTGCCTCGTCGAGTACTGGTTGGAGGCCGCCACCAAGTACTGCAAGGCGTTGGATCCCGAAGCGCGGGGGGAGATCGAGGCCTGGGTTCAGGCCCCCGGGATGTCGCTGGAGGACGCCGTGACCCATTTCCACGACCTCCAAGACCGACTGTTGGATGAGATCCTCACGCCGCACGTACAGGCGGAGCACTTTCTCAACGGGCTCACCAACGCTGGGATGAAGGACTACATCTTCCAATGGTTCGTCCAGCAAGGCAAGCCGTTGTACGAGCTGGACGACGTCGTGCAGCAAGCGAGACACTACGCCAATTTCGACACTGCCGTGCGGCGACGGCAGGTCAAGGAGGCGGAGGCTGGCGGTCGTGGCAAGGCGCGACAAGGCACGGCGGCGCTTGCCACCACGACGGCGCATGAAGACCCCGTTGTGCAGGCGCTGACGCAGCAGATGGCCAGCCTTCAAACGTCATTGGCAACTATTGCGAGCGCTGTCAGCGCTGGCGCAACGCTGCATGGCCGCGGCCCGCCCCCTCCCAGTGGAGCGGGTGCCGGTGGCGTACGTGGTGGAGGCAGTGTCGCGGGGAGCTCGCGTGGAGCAAACAGGCAAAACGAACGGCGCCAGCGTCAGAATACGATGTCCTTCCCCGGGCCCATCACTGGCAGCATCGGCCGGTGCACTCACCCAGGCTGCCCGGCGCCCGGCACCCACAGCAGCGACTACTGCTTCATGCGGGCGCGAGAAGGGTACCCGACGGCCGTGCCCGGCTGGCCAGGCTCCGTGCAGGGGGGCCAGGCCAACCCTTCCCCGCAAGGTGGCCCCCAGCGCGTGATGGTCGCCCGTGGAGTGGTGCTGGAGCAGCCGGCCGCCTGGGACGAGGCAGCAGGCTATGGTGGTGGCAACCAGCTCTTGCCCGCCAACCTCGCGACTCGTGTCGTGCCGGCGCTGGCCGTGACGAAGCAGGACCAAGTGCGGCTGGAGCTGGCGCGCGCTGCTGCGCCGCCCACCTTGGTCTGTGGCCCATCACCGCCATCATCGGTTCAGGGGAGCGGAGTCGTGGGGTCGTCCCCAGTGACGGCGGTCACACACGAGCGGTTGCCGGCCAGCTTCGAGGCCCCATCGACGGTGCCGGAGCTTCCCAGCCGCCAACTACGACCCCGCCGCCCGTCGTCGACGGCGGGAGCAGGCAACACCCCTGTGCTGGTACCCGAAGCTTCACTGCCCCCGCCAATGCTGGCTGCGGCACCACCACCTCCCAGGCAGCTGAGCCACGCGACAGCCTCCACCACACTGCTGGGGGGTGACAACGTGCCCCTGCGAGTGAGTGTCGAGGGCGACCTAGATCCTGACAGCTGCTACCAGTTGTTGCAGCTTTTCCTCCGCGAGAAGCTGCCCACGCTCCGGGACACGGCTGCTGAGCGGCATGCTGCCCTGCCCACGGCCACGCCGCCCGTGGCCACGGTGAGCTGCACCGAGCAGCAACGGCTGCAGTACCGGGCCACGCTCGGAGAGACGGGCCTGCCATACTTTGCCCAGTCCTCGCCGGGCACCTCCGCAGTGGTCCATGCTGCCGGTGGGGGACTCATCGCCTTCCAGCGGCACCTGGTCGACAGCGCTTCGGAAGTGGAGCTCATTGCGGAGCGCGCTGCACGGCAGGCGGGCCTCACGTGGACGAAGGACGGCACCCAGCTGGCCACCGCTGCTGGTGAGGGTGGTGTGCTCGGTCGTCTGGATGGTGGCCTCACAACCACCTGGTGCGCGAACACACACCACGCGGTGACAAGCACCCAGGAGTGCTTTGTCCTGGCCGACAGTGTCTGTGATGGCTTGTTCCAGGTGCTGACGGGCTGGCGCCGCCTGCGCTTGCACGGCTCGGCCGTCCACACCTTCCCGGAGCCGCACGTGACATTCGTGCCGGCCCTCACGCGTGAAGGGCCCACCGACGGGCCCGTGGAGCTGGTGACCATGCCGTGCGTCAACGGCCTGGGGGGCGCTGCAGCATCCCGCTTGCGGCAGGTCAAGGAGGCCTGCAACTTGGTGCTACGGTCCTGCGTCACGGGGCTGTCCAGCCCGGCCTCACCACGCCAGGAGGAGAACCGTCAGAGGAGTGAGTACTGTGGGACGCGCAACCGGCACCGCACTTCCCGTGAACGGGTGCCTGTGCCGCCGCCACCCTGGGACCGCCCAGCACCGTTGGGGCAGGCCGCCGAGAACGCCTCGCCCCCACGGGTGCAGCCTGGGGGCCACGTCTTCGCACGACTTGGGGAGCTGAGTGCCGGTTCACAGCAAGCAGCTTCGACGGCCACGGAAGCAGGACGCGGACGCCAGCCCCGGTACCCACCACCTCCTGAAACTGAGCAGCGTGACCAAGAATCTGACGACCGGGTGTGGCGAGCAACCCGGAGGCGCAGTCGGCGCCGACCCCGCAGCCCGGAGTGGCGCGGGCGGCCCCGGAGCCCGGAGTGGCGCGGGCGGCCCCGGAGCCCTATGCACCCACGGAGCCCTCGCCCTGTTCGTTCGCGCTCGTGCAGTCCGGTGCAACGACGCAGCCCAACACGCCTACGCAGCCCGCCACGTCGGGAGCACTCCCCAAGGCCGGCCGCCCGCATGCACCCACGTGATCCGCCCCGGCCGACACGCTCGGCAGGCGACCAGCTGTTGCCGTTGCCAGCTGTCAGCGTCGGGACGTCTGCTGGCCACATGGAGCGTGCACGCGGCAGTGCAGGCATCGTCACCCACCAGGTGCCGGCCCATGGGTATGCGATGCTACGGGCCGACCAGGCAGATGGCTCTTTCTTTGGGATCGAGGTGCAGGGAGCCTCTGGAGCCCTCCTTGGCACGCCCAACATGGTGGGTTTCGACACGGGCTGGACGAACGCAGCGGCGGTCGACCTGGCCTGGGCACTATCTCAGCGCTTCCCCATCGACACGTGCTCGACGTTCATCCAGGCGTTCGACGGGCAGACGCTGACAGCGGTGGGTTTCCTTCGGGGCTGCACGGTGCGGTTGCAAGACGCCCATGGCCGGGGGCCCGTCCACGAGGTCCCTATGGATGCCTACGTAGTGGTGAACCTGACTGCCCCCCTGGTCCTGGGTCTACCGTACCTGGCGACCATGCATGGGCGCCTGGACTTTTCCAGCCGACCGCCACGGGTGCAATTCTCGCCACCAGGCAACTGGACGGGCGTGCCCATCGAAATCCCGTGTGCACTGCGCTCCGTCCCCACCCCGAGGTTCAGTGCTGCTGTCGGCGTGCCGCCGACAGCAGAGGGGAGTGCACTACCCCGCAACCGAGAGGCGCCGGCCATGGCCCGGGCGCCACGGCTGTAATGATCCCTGAATCCAGCAGCGCGGGCATTGAAGAGGAGGGCACTTGGCATGATGCTGAGGATGGCCTGACCCACGATGAACTGGCGCTGGCCGCACAGTGGAGGCGGCACCCACGCAGGCGAGCGCGTAGACAAGCTGCACGGGAGAACCGACAACGAATGAAGCGGGAACAACGCTGGAGCAACCAATCGTCCCCCATCTGGCGTGATGCGTGGGACGGTGGAGACGCTTTCATGCGCGTTGATGCGGACGCAGCCATGGGTGCTGCGGACGAGGTGACGACCGAGGAGCTGCTGGATGCTGCGCTGGATCGTGCACAGCAACAATACCTTGCTGCTGTCGTACGGTACCAGCAGCGCAAGCACTACCTACGGTCACGCCAGGAACGTCGCCGGGCCCTTGACAACGCACGTCGGTGGTGGCGCAAGGAGCACCGGCGGCTGGTGGCTGCCCAGGCGGTCAGATGGCGGCAGGCTCGAGCAATCGCCGCCGCCACCCGCCAGGAGCAGAGGAGAGAAGTGAAGCGTCAGTTTCGTGAATGGCGCAACAAGCAGGGCCTGGGTGCTGACTGCGATGTTCGTGCACCAATCCCGGGCGCAATGCCGCGCACAGGGCTACGGGCTGGTTTCCGCGTCCACTCCAGGCCCTCGCTGCTGGCAGCCTTGCTGCTGCTACTGCTGGTGCTTGGCACGCAGGCGAGTGACAGGCCGCCGCCGGGGGACCCGTCGTGGCGGCGCAGGGTGACACCACCACCAGGCAATGCACGATTGGAGCAACTGGCACGGCTTGAGAAGAGTGGACAACTGGCACCGGAGCCCCGCAGGAGGACGGCAGTGACACTACACCCACCACCTGCTGGCCAACCGGTAGCCACAGCGGCAACGGCTGCAACAGCCGCCACTGAGATGGGAACTAGCGGCAGCAGCGCTGCTGTCGCGACCACGCCCTCGCTGCCCGGAGCGGCGACACCCGATGGACAACGTAAGCCCCTCGACGGACCGCAGTTCGTTAAGGATGTGGAAGGGGGGTACATTTGGTGTGAGCGTGAAGACTTGGAGCCGGGCGGACGAGCCCGTTTCAAGGAGCTGATGCGCGCGAATGACAGTGTGTTTGCGCGCTCGCTCAAGGACCTCGGCTGCTACACGGGAGAGCTAGGGCCAGCCACGATCGAGCTTGTCCATGATGAGCCGATATTCGAAGCACCACGACGCCACTCGCCGCGCGAGTTGGCCATCCAGGACGAGAAGTGTGCGGAGCTCCGGGACGCCGGCATCATCCGGCCTTCCAACTCTGCACGCTACGCGCTCAACAGTACGATGCCGGCAAAGAAGGATGCCGATGGCAACTGGACAGACGCGCGCTACTGCTGTGATGCACGACCACTGAATGCTGCCACGAAGGCAGACAAGTACCGCCCGCCACTGCCGGAAGACTTGTTCGACAAGATAGGCACGGCCACGTGGCTGTCCAAGTGCGACTGTCGAGCGGCGTTTAACCAGATTCCAATGCGGGAGGAGGACCAGGAGAAAACGTCTTTCTGGTGGAAGGGCAGCCTGTGGTGCTACACGCGCAATCTGTACGGCCTGCGCAATGCCACCGCCTGTTTTCAACGTGTGATGGACCACCACATCCGGAAGGCGGGGCTACAGGACTGCTGCGTCGTTTTTGTCGATGACCTGCTGTGTTTTTCACGGACGGAGGAGCAGCATTTAATTGACCTGGGGCGGGTGCTCGACATGCTGAGGAGTATAAATCTGAAGCTGCACCCTGACAAGACCATCATCGCGGCACGGGAGGTGGAGTTTTTGGGGCACCTGGTCAGCGCCGACGGGCTGCGACCGATGCAAGCCAAGATTGCCGCCATCCAGGCCATTCAACCACCTTCGAACAACACCGAGCTGTTGAGCCTGCTGGGGCTGATGAACTATTATCGGTGCTACCTACCACGGTACAGTGACCTGACGTCGCCCCTGACGGCGCTCACTCGCAAAACCGTCGTGTGGGGGCCTGATACGTGGCAGCCGGAGCACCAGGCTGCGCTGGAGACGCTCAAGGAGGAGTTCCGTCGTGAGGATTTGCTGCTGCGAAGGCTGCATCCCGATCGACCCATCATACTTCACACGGATTTCTCGTCGGTTGGCATCAGTGCCGTACTGGGTCAGCTGGATGATGACGGCAACGAGTACATGTGTGCTTGTGTTTCTCGATCGCTCAACATACACGAGCGTAATTACATTTCATACAAGGGAGAGATGCTGGCGGCGTGCTGGGCGATGAAGACCCTGCGGCCGTACTTGCATGGCGTGCGTTTCACGCTCGTTACCGATCACGCGCCGCTGCTGTGGTTGATGGAAAATCGTACGCTCACTGGCCAATACGCGCGCTGGGCCCTGCTGATGCAAGAGTACGATTTTGATGTGGCTCACCGGCCTGGGGCGCTGCACCACAATGCGGACGCCCTCAGCCGCAGCCCTGAGGAGAGCTCCTGGGACGGCACCGGAGCTCGCCTTGACGAAGATTCAGATCCGAAGCCACCAGCGCCGAAGCTGGTGCCCTACACGCCGAGGGTGCTCATTACCGGGTTGAGCGGCTGTCTGAACGACCTGGTCGACGTAAAGGTGTTGCTGTCGCAGCAGCACCTAGACCAGTTACATGCCGTGCTGGCCACGGCTTCCGGAGTGCTTGTAAGCCCCGAGGAGCTGCTGGCGGGCGGCAATGGGAGGCTGACCGACAGCCTTGAGCGGCCAACCGATGGCACGATGACGGTGGCGCAACGGAACACGGCAGAGCTGCAGCGGACGTCGCTAAGGCTGGTGCGAGACCACCGTGTTGCCCTACGAGCTGCGACCTGCGAGGCCCCGCGTGCCCAGGTTTTTGGTGCCGCCGACGCGGGCGGCGCCACCACCGTTTCGCTCAACACGAGCCTGCTTTCGCACCATTTCCTCGAGCGAGCCCATTCCCAAGGCTTGGTAGTGGTGGAGCATGGCTGTGCCTCTGCTGCGGGGTTGGATGCGTGCCTGCGTGCCGGGTGGAGAGTGCGGAGGTACATGGCAACCGGCCTGGACCCTGCGCTGCTCCCCGTGCTGCAGAGCCGTGTCGACCACCTGCGAGCAGAGCACCCCGAGCAGCTGATGGCGCGGGCAACGCACAAGCCAGCCAGTCAGCTGCCGCTCGATGGACCTATCTCGGACAACGAACTGAGAGCAGCTGGCGCGATGGACGGTGATCAGTGGATGGTGGTGGGGCGAGCAAGTGGTGCGGAGGCTTCGAGTCGGTTACTCAGCCTCATTGGTGCGCTGCAACGACTGCAGCCGCGCCTCCTTCCAGGCTACCTCGTCGAGAGCGTGGAGAACAATCTGGTGGCTTTTGGCCGCAATCTCCTGCTCGACCAGGCGCAGTTTGGGCGCCCGCAGCATGCCCTTGCCACCTACTGGACCAACCTTGCCAACACCGTACAGCTGCGGCGCATCGCCATGGCCCATGGTCAGGTCGTGCGCATCCCGGAGCTACTGGAGTGCCTGCCTCAGCGGCTCGCACCGGTGACAACGGGTCCGCTTGCGCCACCATACCATCCTTGCAATACCCCGGGCCGACCGGCGAAAGTGTTGCCGCCAGGCGAGCTGGCAACCATGGACATCGACGACAGGAGTGGCTCCCCTTCCAGGCTCAGCGAATCTGAGTTGGAGTCATTGCTGTGGGTGGCCCCCGGCACGACGGAGGCCAAAGCCGTCACCGCAGCGCAGCGCCGAGCAGCGCTGTTGAGCGGCGTGTCAATACCCACAGCCACGCACTTGCTGGCATTTACACAAGCCCTCCAGCGAGCGTTCCTGACCCCCCACCATATGGCCAATCTGCGACCGCTGCTGCGCACCGACCCGGTGCCACCGCTGGGGGGGGAGTGTGCAGAGGCGGAGGCACCGAAGTCGCTGCTGGTCCTCGCCACGCAAAGGCGAGTAGATCCGCACACATGCACGATGCACGTGTGCGCAGTCACAGAGGCGATAGACGCAGCGAATGGCATGGGACTGAGTGATGTGTGGGATGATGACGAGTGCATGTATTACATCAGGCATGGTGCGGCCAGCAAGGAACACAGCCGCTCCGAGTTGCGCAGGGTAGTGCGACGGGCTGCCTCGTATAGCGCGAGAGGAGATTCGATTGTTCGCGAGATGGCCAACGGCACCACCCGTGTGGTGCCGCATCCAGACAAGCGTAGGGGGCTAGTAGAGCAAGTCCATGCCACGAACGGGCATTTCGGGACGCGACGCACGCTGGCGCTGCTCCAGCTAGGTTTCTGGTGGCATGGCATGTCCCGGGATGTGAGTGCGGTGGTCAGCGCGTGCAAGGTGTGTGATCAGGCTAACACGACGGGAGGCGTTCTTCCGGAGGTACTGCAACCTCTACCCGTGCGTGGACCCTTCTACCGTTGGGGTGTAGACCTGGCTGGGCCGCTCCCTAAGACCAAGGATGGGTTTACTTATGTCATGGTCGCCATTGAGCATTACACGAAGCACATAGAGCTAGTTCCGCTGCGTGACAAGACAGCGGACAGCACGGCTCAGGCGTTTCTTCAGAATGTGCTTGCCCGGTTCTCAGCGCCTGCAGAGGTGTTGACGGATCAGGGAACCGAGTTCCAAGGGGCGTTCGATGAGTTGTTGCGGCAGTGCTTGATTGACCACCGTGAGACCTCGGCGAATCATCCGCAGGCGGATGGTGCGGCCGAACGGATTGTGCAGGTGGTGAAGAAGGGTTTACGTAAATACTGTGCTGTACGGCAACGGCCGGACTGTTGGGATCGGGATTTGCCATGGCTTGCTTTGGGGTATCGCTGCTCGCCGCAAGCTGCTACGCGCTTGTCTCCTTACCACTTACTGTACGGTGTTGACCCAGTGGTTCCCCCGAGCGTGCGAGAGCGTTTCAGTGAGCAGCTGCATTTCGAGCGGCCTGAGAGGGTGCACCAGTTGTTGGAGATGCGGTCGGATGAGCTGCGTAGGCACATGCCAGCTGCAGGTGGCAACTTGGCGATTGCACAGCACCGAGATAAGCGGCGGTATGCGATGATTCGTTCCGGTACCTACCGGCCCAAGCTTGAAAGGTTCACATCAGGCGACTACGTGTACGTGCTGCTGCGCAATCGGACGAGCACGCTGCAGTTGCCCACGAAGGGCAATGTGTTGCGAGTGGTGGAAGTGTCTGGAGAGGGCGTCGCAACGCTGCTGGGGCGTTGTGGCACCGAGCGGAAGGAGCACATTAGCAACCTGGCTCCTTGTCATCTGCCAGACTTAGACCCGGTGATTGATCCGCGTCTAGCTGTACCGGCGTATGATCTAGCGTGTGAGTTGTGCGGCTTCCCGGACCAGGGCGATAAGATGCTGCTGTGTGATGGTTGTGGGACGGGTTGGCACCTGTACTGCTTGCGACCTGCACTGAAGAGCGTGCCGCAGGGCACGTGGCTCTGTCCCCGCTGCGGTGAGGCTGGCATCACGGTCAAGCAGGTAGAGGCTAAGGAGGTTAAGGAGCGGGAGGCGCCCACGAGTGGTGGTTTCCTTTCTGCGGTTCAGAAGCGACGGCACCAGTACTTTGCCACCTTGGATGGGCGCGCTGTCTTGCGCAAGTACCGTGATCCGCTGACGATGCTGCAGACGATTAAGCCAGGGACAGTGCGTTATCTCGGTGCTATGGCCGACGGCAGGCCGTTCGAGGTGCGTTATGATGATGGAAGTGTTGAGCGAGTGGATATGCGGGGACTGCGAAGTTGCCTGCGCGAGGAGAAGGAGGTGAAGGGGATGGAAGCCAAGCGGAACGGCGGCCGGCGCTCTGCACTTGCGGTCGTCGCTTCGGAGCTGCCCGACACGTGGGCGCTTGGGGACGCCGTGGGAGTCACCGCTGCGTTGCGCTGGCTGATGCCTGGGGCTGAGCCATCCACTGCCCACGTGGGGCGGTTGGTGAATCGTGTGCCCGGAGGTTCATTGTTTCTGCAGCGGGAGGGACAGCCGAATGCTGGCCACCCTGAGTGTGTGGAGACACTTGCGTGCGAGATAGAGCCACTGCTGCGTTGCGTGGATCTTGGGCAGTGCAATGGGGTCTTGGATCCCTGGAGCGGCACGGGCACTATTGCCAAGGTGCTGAGCAGTGCGGGTTTCAGTGTCCTGCGGAATGATATTTCTGCGGCGTGTGTGGCTGAGCGTCACGAAGACGCTTTACAGCCTGGGTTTTATCGTCGTGTGCGTGATGTCTGGCACTTTGATGCTATCGTGGCGTCACCGTGGTTCGCAGTCCTGGATATCGCCTTGCCTTTGGCCGTCTGTTTTGCGCCGGTTGTCGCGTTTCATGTCCCCGGGGGATACGTTACGGATGCGCCACCAATCCGGCGTGAGTACCTTAGGTCTTTGAGTTTGGCGGGCCGGCTGGCTCTGCTTACAGGTCTACCGCGCGGGCGGATGGGCCGACGCTGCCTGTGGCTGGTCGTATTCCGTACCAAGGCGTTGCGAGAGCAGCTGTTGAAGGTGGACTTGGGGCCCAATGACCCATGGATCCTCACCTGAGTGGTTAGTTCGTGCTGTTGTGGATGCGGGCTTACTCAGCTCAGGGTAGAGTGTGTTCATCCTCGACCCAGTGTCTCAGCTGGGGGGGGAGTCTGTTGCCTGCATACGGGGATTGCCGTTGCCAGGACTGTGTCGCGACAGCTGTCGTGACACAGTGCGTGATTGACACAGTGTAGTCACTTAGCTGTAGTCACGGTTCTAAGTGCGTGGACTGCAGTGTTGAAGTGGATCCGTTATTGCCGTACGAGCGTTGCGATGCGCCTGTCACGCCAACTAACGTGGTGCTGTACAGCTGACGTGGCTCACTGGCATTAGGGAAAGACTACGCACCCTAGGTAGGACCGGCTAGCCTCAGCTGCCTCCAGGTAAGGGCGTCCGGGGTTCACAGATTCGCGACGCGAAAGGTTACAAATAGGATTTCACGACTCCTCAACCGGTTCTGCGTTCTGTATGCTACTCAGTGTCTGTATACCACAGAGTGCGAGACGCAGATAACTGGTCTCGCACTGATGCTGGCCTTATCGCCAGTCTCAACGCTCCAGGGAAGCCCGCCCAGGTCACGCCTAGCGCAGCCGAACCCCCGGTACTCACAAACAGTACTCGAAAAGCCTAAAATAGCGCGTTCACCACATGATATGGCAAGCACACGAGGTGGCGTGACAGCTGTCACGCCAACTAACGTGGTGCTGTACAGCTGACGTGGCTCACTGGCATTCCCCCCCCAGCACGAAGCCAGCGGAAAAGTGCTGGTTGCCAGTTGCACACTCTCCCACAACCAGAAAAACTTGAAACGGGCAAGACAAAGCCCCTTAGAACAACGGCACAGGACCGGCAGAGCGCCTGATAAACCCCCTACGGCGCTCGCCTCCCGCCATGAGCACTAGCCAAATGCATGTAACACACGGCAATATCAATAAACGACCCTCCGCCTGCCTGGTGCGGAGCCAGCGCAGACGTGCTTCACCTGCGTTCCACAGGTACTCACGGCACACCCGAATAATCACAGCCTCGCGGGCGTGTGCTACAGCTACATCAGCGACCTGTCCCACCTCAGAAACCAGGCCCTCTAGCCAAATAACCCCCATATTCACCCCACTCTTGCCTGCACGAGTGAGCTCCTCTGTGCTCAGGGCGGCTGGACCGACCCCTGGCACACCATGGCGCAGGGTGCAACCCTGCCGACGGGCCCACACAGCAGTCTGCTCACTAAGCCCTAAGGGCGCAAATACACTAAGGGCACCGCCGAGATCTATCACCTCGGCAAGTGCCTCACGCTCGCTGGCGGTTGAAGCCACAGAGATGTCGATGATCACAGAAGGCGCAGGCTGCAGAGCCGACGCAGTAGCGGCGGGCTCCGGCGCGCCTGGTACCATTAGACGTGGACGCAGCTCCCTGAGACTGACCAGCTCGGACGTTTTGTCAGGGTACTCCACCGTGAAGTGATGCACGTTGCCGTGCTTGCCGGCATACATTACAACGCCAGCCTCAGCCTTGCTACGGGAGCGCCCACGGCGGTGAGCGCGCATGGCAAAGGCGCCTTGAAACTTGGCAAGCGAAGGTGGTGGATGTAACAATGATGGGGCGCGTGGCGCGCTCTTGGCCTCCACCTGCTTGACAGTTACTCCCTTTCGCTCGCAGCCGCCGCAGATCCAGGTTCCCTGGGGGATCCCTTCCAATGGTGGCTTAAGGCAGTAGGTGTGCCAGCCCGTTCCGCACGAGTCGCACAGCAACATCCACTCCTCGGAGTCGGGCATACGACAGACCTCACAAGCAAGGGTCAGCGGTGGCTTGGCCAGCCGCGGGTCGAGCTGATCGTCGGTGATGGGCAGATGACACGGAGCCACATGAGTAACATGAGCGGTCAAGCGCCCTCCGCACTTGCCCTCCAGCACGACTACCCCTGATGGGCGCGTCTCGACGACCCGTAGAATTTCAGGCCGTGCGTTGGCCTCGAGCGAACTAGTTGATGTAGCATTGCGGTAATACACGTAGTCACCAATGTCGACTTTGCGTAGCGCAGGGTCCAGACCTCCTCCACGCAAACGCGCATAACGTAACCGGTCACGATGCTGGGCTATCGAGAGGTTGCCTCCCGCCATAGCCATGTGCTTTCGGACGGCTGCTGCCCTGACGAGCACGGACCGGGCGACGCCCTCGGGGTCATCCAGGTTAAGCTCGGGACCAAACCTGTCCTTAATAGCTGGCGGTATGACTGGGTCAACCGCGTGGACGATGGTGTAGGGGCATAGCTTGGTGGAGCCCTGCACCGAACAGTTGTAACCGAGCATGATGGATGGAAGCTGCTCATCCCAGTTGGCATAGCCGCCGCTGGCGTTGGCCATCTTGGTAAGCGCCTCCTTGACTGAGCGAACGGCACGCTCGCTTAGCCCGTTGGCCTGGGGATGGTTGGCTGAAGTCTGCCGATGATCAATGAGCGCCTCTTGGAGGCAGCTGGCAAACTCGCCCTTCCACTCGCTGCCCTGGTCCGTGCACACCTCCGCACACGCGCCGTAGCGGCCCAGTATGTGCTGGCGGAAGGCGAAGGCTGTCTCCGCGGCATGCTTGCTAGGTAAAGGAATTAAAACCACAAACTTGCTGAAGTGCTCCACACACACCATAACATAGCGACTGCCTTGGGCAGTCTTATTAAACGGGCCGCAGAGATCCAGGCCCCAACGATAGAAAAGCCCACCAATAGGCAAAGGGTTGAGCACGCCAGGACGCGAGTTGAAGGTAGCGCGCACACGGCTGCAAGCGGCACAGTGCCGCACTGTTTCGGCGACGTCGCTGTTGATCCCACGCCACCAATAAGAATGAAGCAAGAGCGCCACGGTGCGCTTGACGCCCCAGTGGCCCGACTGCTCGTGCATCTTGAGAATCAACTCGCCCCGCTCGGCGGGGCGAGGAACGATGCGGGCGCGACCATCAAGGCCGAGCACATAAAGCTGCTCGCCCTGCCAGCGGTACCGCTGGGCTCGCTGCCTGACCCGCTTCACCTCAACCTCCGAAAGCCCTTGGGGCAGATGACCCGTCTGAAGGAGGCTGAGCAGACCCTGATCAGTCCAGGGCTCCGTTGCGGAGCCTGCGTTGGCGGCCCCCTCTGGATCTAGGGCGCCGGTGGCAAACACTACAAATTCATTAGGCGCGGCTTGACCGCGTTGGGAAAGGGCAGTGCAAAAGCTGACCTGCTGCAGCGGAGCGGTGACCGCGACTGTGGCCACCTGTGATGGAAAACCTGAAGCACCCTCCACTGCCAGCACGCTGCAGACTGTAATAAGACTAGCTAAATAGGTGACGTCAGTTGCGCCAGACAGCAACGCTCGACGCTGCTGACTACTGAGACGAGGCGAATCAGTGGTCCCTGGCATAAGGCCGAGCAACGCCTCACTCTCCTCGGGACGCAGCGAAGTGTACTCACCGGTGCGCAAATCTCTCACTGGACAGGCCGCGCTGGGCGCAGCACTTGTTGAGTCAGCCGAGACAGCGGCATGCATTACCGCGTTGACCAGCTGACCTTGCGCCTCGGACGCATAATAAGGGGCACGCAGCTGCTGCTGCGTGACGGGCGCCACACGGTTGACGCCCAGATGCTGCTGTACGCCCGGCCCTGCTGGCCGCGTGGCGGACGACAAGGTTTCCCTGAGCAAATCCACATCCGCGAGGTTAGTCCACGCACGATAGAGCTGGTGAACACCCGAGCCTAGGCGTGCAGCGTCAACGAGCACGGGACTGCCCCATGCCTCGCTCACTGCGCTGTCCACCTGGCGCTGCTCCTCGATAGGCGCGGGAGCCGTTCTTACAGCTCCTCCACAACAAAACTTGACGCGCTCACTGCCTAGGGCAGCCTGAGCCTGTTGCACAATCCGGAGCACGGCCTGCTGGGCACCAACGTCGGCTGGCTCCCAATAAGCCACAATAAGAACTGGAAGGCTGCCTGGGGCAACCGCGAGCAAGTCAGCGGTGCTGACCTTGCTGACGTTCTGCGGCAGGCTGACAAGAGCTGAGCTCCAGGCGGTCGGCGGAAGCAGATCCACGTGCCGATCCGAAAGCTGCTGACAGCGACGCTCCACCAGGCCTCGGGCCTGATCATTGACATCAGAATAAAGGTAGGAATGCACAGGAATACCGCTGCGGAGGCAGACCTCGAGCCCTGATGCCAACCCACCAAGCGGCTCATAAAGAACAACACCATGACGGAACGCCTGATCGTACCATGTTGCTGCTGAAGCTGACTGCGGTGAAGACGATGATGGTGAGGTTGCCGCGGCTGCCGCTTGGCGACGAAGCCGGCGCGCTGCGCTCCACTCTCGAGCGACGCTGCGTAGGCGATCACGCTCCACCCTCACATCCTCAGCTGGATCGTTGGGCGGCGGAAATGCAGCCTCATAAGCCCAGCCATTCCAGCCAGACGCCATCTCCTCGGGAGACGGTAAGAAATCCTCACTGAAGGAAGCGACCCGATGGGCGGATGCAAGGGCTACACTTCGAACCTCACAGGCTTTGGCGCTGGACGCCAGGGCGGCAGGCGTGACGGTAACCTCCGCTGTGTCAACGTCGATGCGGGCCCCGGAGCCATCGATGGTGCTGGGCACGGGATGTCGTGATAGCACATCCGCATTCTGATGCAGCACTCCAGGACGATGCTCGACTGTGAAGTTGTACTCTTGAAGTACCAACGCGAAGCGCGCATACTGACCAGTTAAGCCCTCGGAGCTCATAAGGTAAAGAAGCGGCTGATGGTCAGTCACCAGCCTGAATGGCTCATCAGAACCTACTAAATGATGCCTGAACATTTTCATGGCCCAGACCGCGGCCAACATCTCCCCCTTGTAAGAACTGTAGTTGGATTCATGCTTGTTCAAAGAACGGCTGATCGACGCACACATATACTCGTTACCGTTGTCATCCAGCTGACCCAAAACCGCCGCAATGCCCCGATTGGAGAAGTCGGTGTGAAGAATCAACTGCTTGCTGTAGTCGATGCGCCTCAGAACAACGTCAGGGCGCGAAATGATCTCCTTGAGAGAGGCGTGCGCACGCTCCTGCTCCGGACCCCACTGCCACGGTACACCTGCCTTGAGCAGGTGGTTGAGGGGCGCCGCTAGCTCGCTCATCCTTGGGATGTAGCACCGGTAATAGTTTACGAAGCCAAGCTGGGTACGCAGTTCTGAAACGTTCTTGGGCGGCGGCAGAGCCAGGATGGCGGCGACCTTGGCGTGATGAGGCGAGATACCAAACGAAGAGAGATTATGACCTAAATACTCCACCACATCGGCTCCGAAGATGGACTTGTCAGGGTGAGCCCGGAGCCCACACGCATTGAGAACATCCAAAACCCGAGATACCACCTCCACGTGCTCCTCAGCAGTGTCGGTAGCTATCAGTAAATCATCGATAAAAGCTACGGCCCATTGATCCAGCCCAGCCTTACGCAGCTCGTAGTCCATGCGGCGCTGAAAAGCTGCTGACGCATTCTTGAGACCATAGGGCATGCGTGTGTAAGCGATAAGGCGGTTGCCGCACCAGAACGCCGTCTTGCCTTGATCCTCAGGATGAATTGGAATCTGAAGGAAGCCCTGGCGCATATCCAACTTGGAAAAGAAACGCGCCTTGCCAACGCGCTGAAAAATGTCCTCGGGACGGTGCAGACCATACTTGTCCGGCTCAGTCACCTTGTTGACGGGACGATAATCCTGGGCCATGCGTGCCGCAGTCCAGAGACCGGTGGCCTCGTCCTTCTTGGCGGCGATGACCGGGTTGACGGCGGCAAGTGTAGGGCCAGTCCACTCTACACATATGCCAGGCTTCAATAACTCGGCCGTCTTCTCACGGATGATCTCGGTCTCCTTGGGGCTGTAGCGACGTGGCGACTGGATGACCGGCTTGGCGGTTGTCAGATTGAGCCGAAATGGCCCCATATCACCACAATACCCTGGTAACTCGTCCATGCTGTAAGCAAACGCTGAACCCTTATGCTCGCGTACCGTCGCCTGAAGCTGCGCCTTGAGCGCAGGGTCGAATTCTCTCGCATTGCCCCAGATCCAGCCACCCTCTGGGTCCTTCTCATAAGACTCATGGGCGGTTGCCGCCAGGTGGCCATCAAAAGAGTAGCCATCGATGGCGGCTAGTGCGCTGGCTTGGCCAGTGCCGTAGCCTAAGTGCGAGCTCGATCTGCTCCCCGTGAAGCTGAAAGGAATGCCGTGCAGAGCCGCACCGACCACCTCAACCTGCTGCATGGCCTGAAGCCCCTCCGTACCGTAACGGGAACCGCCGGTGGCTCCGACGCCGATGGAGAACGCTAGCAGGAGGGCTGTGACAAAAACGAGTGAGAGCGCCGCTGACCAGGTGCGCTTGGCGCCGATGATAATGGGCTGCGGACGGCTTCCTCGTTTCTTGCGCTTACCCTCGCGCCTTGGGCGCTCGGGCTCCTTGTAGACTGGCTCCTTCTTACTGAGCTGCTGGTGAAGCGCCTCAGCCACCTTGTTTGCTTGCCCGCTGGCCCACGTGACCGGCCAAGCGACACAGCTCAGGACGCCGCCGCATGGCTTGACCGTGTTGCTGGCGGCGCCCGTGCTCGCGTGGACCGGATCGCCAGTGTCGGGGCCTATGGACTGCTGCTGAGGCTTACCATCCGCGCTGAGCTCCTCTGCGCAGCAGGAACAGCTTGACGGCTTGACCGTGCTCGGGCTGCTGCTCGTCTGCTGCTGAGGCTCGCCCATCAGACCCCCACCGTGCGGCTTGGCCGCGTTGCTGCAGTCGGGGCTGGGGCTGAACGTGTCCGTGTGCTGGGCGGATTCACTTGCCGGATTAATGACCTCGGGCTTGCCACCAACGCTGGGCTCTGCTGATGATGAGGCGTGGCAGGAGCAGCTCGACGGCTTGACCGTGCTGGGGCTCCTGCTCTGCTGCTGCTGAGGCTCGCCGCTGCTGTCACTTCCCCCCCCCAGCTTTGTGTCGATGACCTCGCTGAAGCTGGAACAGCAGGCGGCGAAGCAGTTAACCGAAGCGGGGCGCACACCTGGGGCGTTGCGCATGAGGATCGTGACCAGCAGCTTTGGGTGCTCCAGCACGTTGGGCCGGAAATGAAGCTGCGGCACGGGATAGGTGGTGACGAAATCGGCCACCGCGTGCATCTGAGGGTTGGACGCCAAAAAGTCGAACAGCGGTGTGTTCTTGACGACCAGCGTGGGCGTCATGGGTAGGCGCACTGAGTGCCGTGACCCAGGCAGCAGGCACACGCTGAGCTGCTCGTGGACGAGCTCGTGCGTCACCTCCACCTGATCCCCGCCCGTTGCTAGCTGCTTGCTTGTGGGGCGCACGGGTAGCCCGTACGCCTCGACCATCCCCTGCGTGATCAGGTTGATGGTTGCGCTGTGA
Organism: Yamagishiella unicocca; assembly: GCA_003116995.1. NCBI lineage: Eukaryota > Viridiplantae > Chlorophyta > Chlorophyceae > Chlamydomonadales > Volvocaceae > Yamagishiella > Yamagishiella unicocca. Next base: position 1,956,782 of record BDSL01000004.1, read on the forward strand.
TCACGCAGGCTGCGTGGGAAGAAGCTAGTGCTGCTTCCGCCCTTGCTGCTGATGCTGACACTGCCCTCCGCATAGTAAAACATGTGCTGAGGTGTGCCAAAATAGCGACTGGCCTCTGCATCTGCTGCCAGCAGCTGCTGCTTGCGCTGCGGCGTGAGACTGATGATGGTGTCGAAAGCGCCCTTGGGGTCGCCACTCACAAAATATTCAACATCGTTGGCCGCGCGGTGCTTCGCCGCCGGCTCTACCTTGGCCGTTGCTGCCACCGCTGCCTGCTCGCCGTCGCTGCTGCTGGCGGATGACTGCGGCTGGGCCGCAGACGGGCTGCTGTCCTGCTCCTCCGACCACCCCGGCTGCTGGGCCGACTGGTCAAACGCAGACGCGAGCCCTTTCGTGAGCCGCGCCTCGAGATCTGCTAAGCCGCTTAGGGCTACCGGGACGGTTATCTTAATTTTGGCCGCCACCGTCGGGACGCTGCCTTCCTTGGCGACGCCGCTGGGAATCTTGCGCGCCTTGGGCACATCGAACTTAAGCTCCGGAATGGGCGCCGGTGTGAAGCTGACGGGAACCTGCTGCCTCTTGAGCGTGGCGCAGGCTGCGCCGAAGCCCTGGGGGCTCGCGCTGTACTCGCCGTGACTGGCCGCCTCGCAATACGTGACAAGCGCCGGGTGGCCCGGCGCATACAGCTCCTCCGCAAAGTCATCCTCAAAATGTGCCGTGGCCGCTGCAGAGGGCTGCTGCGCCGCTTGGGCCTGCGGTGCGGGCTGCTGCTGCTGAGCGCCGCCGGCGTTCTGCTGCGCCCGATATGCGCGCAGGTTGTTGTCAAACGCTGCCTGGAGCAGACCCGAGGGAGCCCGGTAGCCAGGCGGTGCCATCTCTGGGTTGCGGATGAAGCACACCCCGGAGTGCGGGCGTGCGCAATACTCGCAGCGCGGGCGGAAGCCACCTGCGGTGCCCTGCTGCTGCTGTTGCTGCTGCTGATGGTGAGGCGCCTGCGCCGGTTGCTGCTGCTGCTGATGCTGCTGCTGGGCGATCGGCTGACGCTGCTGCTGGAGGGGCTGCTGTCGCCGGCCCTGGTCCGCTTGCCACTTGGTGGCTGGCGCAGACGCAGTAGCCACGACGGAGCCTGCCGGCAACAGGCCCTTGCTGACAAGGAGCTGCTCAAACAGTCCCGATAGCTGCTCGACACTGAGGGACGCGCCCGTGGCGGCCAGTGCCACTCCCCCCGTTTGCACTGCTCGGTCGTATGGCTCAGGTTCCAGCCGTGGTTGTTGCACCACAGCTTGGCGCGCGCCTGCCTGGTCGAGCCGCCGCTGGCCGCCGATGCTGTGCTTGTGGACGGCTGCTGGCTCACGCTGCTGCTGCTGCCGGAGCGTGCCGCCTGGGGCGGCTGGGCTGCTGATGCCGCTGACGAAGACGGGCGAGCAGCCGGCATGGCGCCAGGCTGCGTTGAAACCGCTGCTGCCGCCGCGTAGCGCTGGTTGCTCCATGCGACCTCGGCGTCGGCGGCAATCTCCCTGATGCGCCCAAACCACTCCTCCTGCGTGACTAGGCCCCACTTGGACAGCACACGCTCGTTGACCACCGGATCCAGACGCTTGACGAAGTTGGTGGCAAATTCATAGTCGCTGATGCCCAGGTACGGCCTGTACGTGAGCGCCTCCTGAAGATAGGCAGTCGGTGCCGTGTTGCCTTGCTTGAGGACGGCGTAGCGCTGCCGATAGTCGGCCTTCTTCTCAGGCTCGAAGTGCTGTTGCAGCTGCTCCAAGTAGTACTGTGCGAGATGATGGCCGTACAAGGTTGCCGCGGCTTGACCGGGCTTGGCCTGCAGCCACTGGGTGGCCTTGGCAATCAGCGAGTCGCGCACGTCACCGTGGTAATGCTCAAACCGCGAGCCCAGCTTGGGCGCCTCGTTGAGACGATCGAGCATAAACTGCGCCGGGATCTGGTCATACGAAAAGCGATGCCTGCTGCTGGCCTGCAGGACGAGCTCCTCAACGTAGCGTTTCATCGCCGGGAGAGACTCGTGGCTCCATGGCTCCATGGGCCAGGCGCGCGAGGCTGCATAAGACGAGGACAGCTGATCCATCTCGCCGTCTGAGTAGTAGCCGCTGCTGACTGCCTGCACCGGAACGGCGGAAGGGGGCAGCACAAACGGCGAAGCGAGAACGGAAACGGGCGGTGCTGCTGCTGCTGGTGCGGGGGGCTGCTGGCCTACCTCCGCTGCAGACTGAGGTCCCGTTACTTCGCCTTGCTGACTCTCTGTGTCAGACTCAGACCTAGCAACCCCTAGCAGATGAAGCGGGTTGTTGGCTAAGTCAGGGAGCTCCCCACTCTCTAGGCTGGACACACGTGAGCGCGCCCGTGAACCCTCCCCTCGTTGAGGCGAGAGAGCGCCTACTGCACTGCGCAGAAGTGAGACAAGCCCCCCCTGTGCACTTGCCCTACGTTGACGGGCCTGCGTGCTACCTTGCCCAGGTGGCTGCTCTACGGCTTGCCCCCGGCCCCCAAGCTGAAGGAGATTTTCACCCCCTGACTGGCTCCTAGTCAGCCGACCCCTCCCGCCCTGCTCACGGACTGGACGCGGAGGAAGCTGCTGAATTGCTTGTGCGACTGGGGGTCGAGGCTCGGGACGAACAGGCGAATGTAGGCGTATACTGTTACTTGATTGCCCTCGCTCTTCAGCCAGCGCTGCTAACAGGGCCTTGAGCCCTCAAATTACGTAAACTAGAAGCCTGGGGCTTCACACTCTGCCCGTGCCTCCAAAATTACTGCTCAGCTAGCCTAGGCCTTGAGCCCTCGGCACAGCTAACCTCTCAAGCAACCACGGCCTGGTGCCAGAGTGGGACTACTCGGTCTTGGCGCCCGACGGAAACCAGGACAACTTCATGTCGCCATCGCGCCGACGAAGCTGGACCAGCACCGCCTGCTCCCGAATGACCTCGCACTCGTGCAACTGATGAGTGCCTTGCCCGTGAATGGGGCAGCCCACGACCGTCACGCTCTCCTTCCGGACCTCAAAGCTCGGCCGCAGGAAAGGCTTGCTCAGCCTTGGCGCCTTGGGCGCTCGCGGGGGCGAAGGGATGCGGCGCTTGGCGCCTTCCTTGATATGCTCGTCTAAAGACTTCTTGTTGCGTAGATGCTCGGACACTGCAGAAGTGGGCGAGCGCAACGGCGATCTTGAGTCTCGGATCAGGCCTTGGGCCCGTAAGACGAAAGCACACGAAAGGCCTGGGGCCTGTTGTTTCCACGCTAATGAACGAGAGCTTGACTCCCGCTGTCCAAGGCCTGGGGCCAGAATTTCGCGCTGGGCGCGACTCACTCTTGGAGACGATGACGACGACGACGACAGCGATAGTTATCTGCGTCTCGCACTGGGAAAGACTACGCACCCTAGGTAGGACCGGCTAGCCTCAGCTGCCTCCAGGTAAGGGCGTCCGGGGTTCACAGATTCGCGACGCGAAAGGTTACAAATAGGATTTCACGACTCCTCAACCGGTTCTGCGTTCTGTATGCTACTCAGTGTCTGTATACCACAGAGTGCGAGACGCAGATAACTGGTCTCGCACTGATGCTGGCCTTATCGCCAGTCTCAACGCTCCAGGGAAGCCCGCCCAGGTCACGCCTAGCGCAGCCGAACCCCCGGTACTCACAAACAGTACTCGAAAAGCCTAAAATAGCGCGTTCACCACATGATATGGCAAGCACACGAGGTGGCGTGACACGCCGGTGCTAAGGGACCGTGTTGTCCCTGTGCCAGGCAGTCCGCGACTGCCTGGAATCGAACCCACAGTAATAATGTAACGAATACAGTGAGCTACTTCTCGTGAAGTCTGGCCCTTGCGCCATGAGGCAGGACCGGGATGCTAGGCTGAACTCGGACTCATTCTCGACCCAGTCCCTGACGTGCACTCCGAGCAGTGACAGTCATGCAGCTAGGTTAACCACGCCCGAGTGCGTGCGCGTATCGCCTTTACAAGTCTGTTGCCTGCATACGGGGATTGCCGTTGCCAGGACTGTGTCGCGACATGGCTCCTATTAGTAGCAGCTGTTACGGGCTTCTATTATTGCCTGTAAGGAGTATTACAACATAGGAGCGCTGCTGCTACGCAACCCACACCCCGTTCTGGGTGGGGATGTTCTTGGGTCTCAGGGCTTTTGGTTTAGACTTCTGCTGGGTTTGTTGAGGCGCCAGCTTGTCTGGCTGAGGGGCTGCTTGGGCTGCAGTTGGTGAATTACTGATAGGGGCGCATTTGGGCTACTTTCCCCGGGGTGGTTAGTGCCATTGTTTGTTCTCTAGGCCCTTGTTCGGGGTTTCAGGTGGTTTGGCGTATCTTGGACGGGTGTCCTTTTCGTCGTCCAGTGTCTCTTTTACTTTTAGTGTCAGGCGATGCGCTCGGTGGCTCTACCTTTCGGTCTGTGGCACATTGTAACAGCTAGCACTACACAGACGCAGCAGATCACGCGAGATGCTCAACAGAATGCTCCCTTCCGTCCATCTGGTAGCGAAAAATAGCTCAACGCCAGCCGTGTAAACTTGTAACGGGAGGGGGCTTAGTCTCCAGCTGTCCTGTCGGGTGTGGCCACTAGATAGCTGTCACACGGCATTGGTCTGATGTTCCCTTACTTCGTCCTTGGGCCCTCTAGCTTTAGTGCACACGCCCGGACAACCACAAAGCGCGAGTTTGGACGGCACGTTAAATGCCGTTCCCCGCACGAGTCCACGGAAACAACGGGAACAACGGGACGGAAAGATACGCTCGAAAGCCGGCGGTCCGGTGGTAGCTGTCCTAGCCTATCCAACTGGTGGCTCATACGAGTGGCCAGTAATCCCTTTGCAAGTACGCCAGGTACGCCTTACCAGGGTTCTGGGTTCATCAGCAGCCTGGCCCGTGTCACTCAGGTTCACTCATAACCAGGGGCACCCATGTTCCCAAAGAGCCAACCCTTGCGAGTGCACCGCAAGCATCATACTGCAGTTTCGAAGTTATATTTTGTGTTCTTGTCTACCATACATGGTTCCGATCAGCGGGTGCCACCAGCGAGTATCTGACGTTCCAGCCGGATGCTACCTAATGCGATGCCTTGCTTGGTACAATCGGCCTGCCGCATATGCGGAAATGTTACCTTCAGGGTTATATACTCTTGTGAGAATTTGCATAAATGCCATTGCTCAATTGCCATGTGTACTACAGTCTGACACGATGTCCTGGACCCTATGACGGTCAGTTATGTATAATTTGTGTAAGCATTACCACAGCAGCAGGTACTCGGGCTATTCCCTACGACGACAACATTGGAGTTTGCGGATACATCGGTGCGAAAGGAATATCCATCCAACGATGCTTATATGATTCAAGGCCGCGATGCTATGCGATATGCGCCATGAGATGTAAGTAATCGCTGGAGGTTGCCTCCGCAGAAACTTGCTAAATGTCTGTGAAACTGTGTGGTTTCCTGACCAGCTGTTATTACGAATAAATGTACAGGTCCCGTATAGACATCCTCAGGCGGGCGGGCTGGCCCGTAGCTCTGTAGTATACCCGTACGGAATGTCAAACATATAATTGGTAGGGATGTGGACATCTAATAGCAGCACAGTCCAGCTGTACCAAAGCTGGTGCGCTTTAATATTGCACAGATAGACTAAGACATAAGTCCCGAAAAACACCAACCCTCGGGCGTCTCTCTTTCACTGCCGCGAACTGGGCCGCCCTCCTCGGCCCTGCGGATTCGTAGTACTGTGCCTCATATTTACTTCTCTAATCTCTAGCAGGGTAAGCTCTGCGCTCCGGTCGGTTCAACGCGCCGGCAACTGTTATAGCCCATTGTACCGACAGCGACTTTCCCCGCGGCGAGCAACCGCGATGCGGTGATATCCAAGAGCCAATCCAACAATTATGCCATTTCTTGCCGCCGTCGTCAGGTGTGAGCCTGTTCAAAATCGAGACCACCGGCTACAGCGCGGCGCCGACCATGCGGCGCCGAGCCACACTCCTGCTGGCGCTCCTGTGCGCCAGCGCTGCCTCAACATTCGCTCACAGGTAAGAATTTAACCATATTTCAGGGTGGGCGGGTGACCTGGCTCTGTCCAAGTCACCTTTCCTGGGCACGCCCGAAACTTTTGTTTGCAATTTATCCAATGCCCATCATACCGCACTGTATGCATGCAGGGACTTGCTTCAGGCGTACCTTGAGGCCTTCCCCCCTTATGGGTGCGTTCGCGATCCAGCCCAGTCTCGGTTCCGAGTAGACCCGGTTTATACCGTCAGCGGCAACAAGGTCTGCTTCACAGCGCGCGTCGTGCCTTGCCAGCGGAGGGGCAGCGAATGCTGCAAGTCAGACGTCGATTTCGCCAAGCTCGAGCTTTCCGTTGGTAAGACCATGCCGGTGCGTTCCTCAGGGCCTCTCCCGCGGCGCTCGTCTCGTGCCAGTCCCATTTCATCATCATTTCCGTCCACATCTCCGTCGATCATTTCCGTCATCATTTCCGTTAGATAGATCAAACAGATAGCCCGAACAGATCGCCTAGCATAGCGCTACCGCTGCCGCCGGCCGCTGCCTCACGCCTATTCCCCCTCCTTACACGAGTTTCCTCCCGAACATTCTCCGGCTCCGTTACACTTCTCCCTTGAGCGCCGACAAAAGTGCTTCCTCTCAATCGCCCTCCTCCCTCATGCTGCCATTCAGGTTCAACATGCAACCGCGCCATTACCCGCGTGACCGTGGACGGTGCCAAGTCGACAATGCCCACGTTTGAGACGTACGGCGCGAAAGATGATAAGGCCCTCTATAAAATGCCGGGGCTCAATCTTACGGCCGCCAACGCCGACGGCAAGGAGATCTGCATCACCCTCGCGGACCCATGCCCCACCATGGCCGCCCTCTGTCCCGCGGGTGATGGCAGCTGCAGCTACTCCATCGTGGAGAGCGGCACCTGCGACTGCTGCCCCGTCGGCGTGCTGGGCCTCTTCCCACCGCCTCCCTCGCCACCTCCTTCACCTCCCCCCTCCCCGCCGCCCCCGCCGCCCCCATCTCCGCCTCCTCCATCCCCGCCGCCCCCGCCGCCCCCATCTCCTCGGCCGCCCTCGCCGCCACCTCCGAGCCCCCGGCCACCCAGCCCCCGCCCTCCGTCGCCACCGCCGCCCTCGCCGCCACCTCCGTCGCCGCCGCCTCCCTCCCCCCAACCACCCAGCCCTCCTCCTCCGTCGCCACCTCCACCCAGCCCGAGGCCGCCCTCACCCCGTCCCCCAAGCCCTCTTCCTCCCAGCCCACCTCCTCCGTCCCCGCCTCCCCCATCGCCCCGGCCTCCCAGCCCTCTGCCCCCCAGCCCTCAGCCGCCCAGCCCGCGCCCTCCCTCGCCTTTACCCCCGAGCCCTTCACCGCCTTCCCCGCCTCCCCCCGGCCGCCTCCGCCCTCTCCCCCTCCCCCAAGCCCACCGCCTCCATCGCCCCGCCCGCCCTCCCCTCCTCCTCCCAGCCCCCGCCCGCCCTCGCCCCGACCTCCGTCCCCCCTGCCTCCAAGCCCTCCGCCCCCTTCGCCTTCTCCTCCCTCGCCCCGGCCTCCAAGCCCGCGGCCCCCATCGCCTCTCCCTCCTTCACCTCTCCCTCCAAGCCCTCTTCCTCCCTCCCCGCGGCCTCCATCGCCCCGCCCTCCAAGCCCCCCTCCTCCCTCCCCTCCTCCTCCCTCTCCCCGGCCTCCCAGCCCCAGCCCACCCTCCCCTCGCCCTCCAAGCCCTCCCCCACCCTCCCCGCGGCCTCCGTCTCCACCCCCTCCCTCTCCTCCTCCTCCACCTTCCCCTCGTCCACCCAGCCCCTCGCCACCCCCCCCTCTCCGCCGCCGCCCAGGCCTCCCCCTCCTTCACCTCCCCCGCCTTCACCTCCCCCTCCCTCTCCCTCTCCCCCGCCTCCGTCCCCGCCTCCTCCCCGGCCACCTAGCCCCGAACCGCCAAACATGCCCATCGCTCCGGCCCTGTCGCGCCCTTCCCCGCCGGTCACCGGCTTCCCGTTCTGCGAGTGCAACCGCACCACTGGCCTCGTGCCCTTCACCCTGGACCCCGTGCCCGTCGTGAAGCGCAGTGGAACCAACCAGCTGTACTGCATGACGCTGCGCACGACGGACTGCACAGACCCAAAGAACACCTGCTGCAACCAAAACCTGTCCAAGATAGAGTGGTGGACCAAGGACTCCTGCCGCGGCAGCGTCCGCAACGTGTTTGTGGACGGCGTCAAGGTAGACCAGCAGTGGGGCCCAAAGATCTTCAAGATTCCCGCCCTCAACATGCCGCGAAGTGCGGTGCCTGCCCGAGGACGTCAAGTGTGCATCGAGCTGAGCGCGCAGTCGGCCTGCCCCACGCTGTCCACCTTTTGCTCCCGCGGAGACCGCGGCCTGTGCTACTACTCGGTGTTTAGCGAGGACACCAACTGCTGCCCGGTCGCCACCTTCGCGGCGGTTAGCAACCGGCGGTAGTTGTTAACTAGCTGGCACCACGTGCGTCGTTTTGGCCGCCGTGACGGCGGTTGCCGCTGCACACGGAGCGCCGTGCTTGCAGCTGGTTGCACATACTCACCCACACTACGCAGGTCAGCAGAGAGGTTATTATGAGTGCGAGTAGCGTATGTATATATGGTACGGTCAGGTCCGGTAATATTCAGTCAGAAAGCAAGGGCGGCCCTTTGTTGCGGAGCGAGGGCGTGGGGTGGCTTCTGCGTGAAGCCAAGGAGAGTATGTTCTGCGGAGGCTACGGTAAAAATAATAATGGCTCAATTGGTCGAGAAGTGGCGGGTGGGTGGTATTTGATGCGCAACGGAAGTTGCAAGCTCTAGCTAATGTGGCGGATTCATGATTCCCTTGCATTAAATATGATGTGGTATTCCTTACGATCCTAGGGGGCCATCGTGTGTTGCGCGTACGGCTATGTGCGCCGTACCGCAGCATTGCGCATGTTTTTTTGGGTTATTTATTCCCTTTGAGATGTTGTACCTCGCGAGGTTGCAACAACTCGTAGCGGGCTCCGTAGCTCTTGACATAGGCCTTAACCATTGCCCGGTTCTTGGCATTATATCCAAGCTCCATACCATTGATTTTTTAGAATGATTCTTTCATCTTACCTGCATTGATAATGGAAAGGGCTGCGACACGCGTGCTTTCAAACACTTCATTTATGCATGTGCTTCCAACAGACACGTGCGGGGGCACATGTGGCCTTCCTTTGTAACGCAACTATGAAAACACGGTTGCTCCTCCTCTTCATGGCCGTTGCGCTTGCACTCATGCACATTAAACGCCAGCCCAGCCAAATCACTTCATCGCTGGTTGCCAATCACAATGCGAAAGTTACATGGGAGCCGGAACGGCTGCAAGCGCGACCAGTGACGGCGCCGTCCGTTGGAAACGCGTCACGGGGCTGCCGTGGTTTCCCGGCCGTGGTTTCGTGCCGCACCACCGCTAGCTGGCTGTCGTGAGGGAGGCGTCCGGATGTCACCCGCATTACAGTTATGATGCCTCAGCTGTGGCAAGGACATCGTAGATACGGTACATGCGCCGCAACGAAACAGCTTTTGAGCGACAAAAAACAAACACGTGGCCCCTCTCAAGGCTCCTCAGCAATGCACCGCCCAGACACACGCATTCAGGGGGCCTCCCCATGGCAGAGCATGCTGTCAGTATTGCCACAGAATGTACGGAACAACAGATGACGTGGAAACGGCTGTTTCAGCGATACCCAACCTATCAGCACACGCCTGCAGACTCCCGTAGCGTCAGGTTTTCAGTCCCTGAAGCCTTTCGAATCAAGACGGAAAGGAAATGAAAAACGTGGTGTTCTGTCAGGGCCCTCCACTACGCCCGACCAGCCTACGCACCCCTGGCTCGACTCGAGCCCACTGCGGCGCCTTGCGGCGCTGATGGCTTGCTCCCGCTCCACGCACCACCGCTATGACGACGGCCCCGGCGACAGCGCCCGTCACGCGGTTGCGCATCCTCACTGTATCGGGTCACTGGACGCCAGACGTACACCTCATGCAAGCACGCGACACCACGCACCAAGTCGTCTTCAAGTTCCCTATGCACTGCTTCCACGGCGGAGCGGTGGCGCTCGTCAGTCCACAAGCCCCCCCCCCAACTCCTGCGCGCAGCTCCCTACTCAGGATACACACACCCACAGACACAGACACCGACACAGACGCGGCCAGGGTAGCGGCCACACACCCGCACAGATCAAGGTACACGCATGGGCGTGGCCGTTCGCAAACAGTGCGAATCGTTGTTGTCAAACACGTCGTTCTAAACATATCGAAACTCAATGGAACGAATTATCTACCGGTATTCCGCGTCTATCGCGACGGACGCGGGTGTAATGCTAGCGGGCAGAGGCCAAGCACTCGCCAGCACGGGTAGGGCAAGGGGCACGACAGACGACACGCAACAATGGGACAAGTCAGGTCAAATGCTCCAAACAGGAGTGAACGTCTCTCAGTGTCACATCGCAAGCAGGGGCTGGAACCCCTGCGAGGCTCCTCGACGGCGATTTCTGATATGCAGACTTGCCGCCCGTCCCTACATCATGGTCATCGCTACCTTCCCGCCGGGGTGCTCAGCGCCAGGCGAAGACGGTAAGAGGGGACAGCAGCAACCAGGCAGGCGGCGTGCTGACTCACACCCAACGAGGACCGCTGCAGGCCCATGGTGCGTCGTGCCACCAGCTGCTGGGCTTCCTGGAGCTGCTTGCCACACTCAAAGACGTGGCCGCCATTCCTCCTACTACCGTACCAGCCAAGCACAGCAACGTCACATGCTCACATGCCAAGCCTCCACCTGCCCCCTTCCGAGGCAGAGAGCGCGAGGCGGCGGGGCGCTCGGGAGGTTGCTGGCCTGGAAAAACCCACACACACACAAGAAACACCCATCGCAGTCAGCATGCAAGACGACTCTACACGGCAAGATGAGACGGCACGACCACGCGCATCGGGTTCAGGCCCAGGCGCCAAACCGCGCTGGACCGGGCATCGACAGCGCATATTGCCCAGCTCAGCCCAAGCTGAGGCAACATGCACCCAATCGTCAACACCGCCAAACCCTAGTAGTAGTGTTTTCAAGGTGGCAGGTTCAATGCCCCTCAGAGACGTCGGTACAGTGCGCAGACCAACGCCGCGAAGGCGGTTACGCCAAGCGTTCCGGCTGTCTGCACTGCGCGCGAGGTGTTTCGCGTCCTGCACTCCCGCACCAACAGAGCTCCGAAGCCACATACGCAACACGTATGCTGCACCCCACGACAAGGCCGTAGCCGCTGGTACTACCGTAGTTCCTTGGACTGCCTGGGCGTGACCTGCAGCACGTGCTCCACCCTTCACTTGCTCCTCCTCCTGCTCTGCCGCCTCATCATTGTTGGCATCAGCGCCGTCATCAGTCCCGGCGGAGCTCCACGTCCACAATCTGCTCGCGCGGCGTGACGAGGCGCCACGCCTCCGGCTCCCCCATCACCGCGCACATAGCAGAGCTCGAAGACGACGAATTGCTGCCGGCGCCGTTCGCGTCGCCGCCGTCTTCAGCAAACTCCCCCTCGCCGCCCGGGGCGGCTGCCGCCGCCGCCGCAGCGGCAGCGGCGGCCGCCGCTGCAGCCGCGGGCGTCTCACCGCACACGGCCTGCGCACGCACGGGCAGCAGCGCGCCCGCGGGTTCCTCCCACACGCTGCCAGCCACCGGCCTGAACAGCCCGTCGCGCCCTTCCTTAAGCCATCGCAACAACACGTTTCCGGGAGTGGGCGCCGGCCGTGCCAGGCGCTGCACCAGGAAGAAGAAGCGCTTGTCAGCGGCGGCGGCGGCTGCCGCCGCCGCGGCCGCCGCTGCCGCGGCGGCGGAGCGGCGGCCCGAGACCATGTCGGCGTCGCCGACGATGGCCATGGGCGGGCCGACGACCGGCTCCAGGGAGGGCGTATTGATGCGGGCCTTGAGCGCCATGGCTGCCGTTGCCACCGTCGAGCGAGGCTTGACCGCGGTCACAACGTGGCGGCCTTCCGCGTTGAGCTCGGCGACCGGGAGCTCCGACGGCGGTGGCGACTCATGCCCTACTCCCACCGCAATCACCGCCGCTGCGCCGTCGGCGACGACGACTGGGGCGTTGGCGGCGGCGACAGCCGCCTTGCTGGCACCCCGGCCGCGGCCCTTGCTGGCCGGCGCCGTCGTCCCCAGCTTGCCGTCGGCCTCGGCCTCCTGCATCTCGGCCTTCGCCTTTGGCGGCCTGCCTCGCCGACTGGCGCCGCGACCGAGGACCTCCTCGGCATCGGCGACAACGCCGCCGTCGTCGCCTTTGGCACCAGCGGCGGCTGCAGCTGCGGGCGTGGCAGTCCGTACGCGCTTACGCGCCTGCAAGGCAGCCGCGGCGGTGGCGGCGGCGGCCGCTGCCACTGCAACCGCCCTGCGGGGCCGACCGCCCCTGCCCATGCTCTCCTGCTCCTCCGGGATCTCCTTGGCGGCCTCGGCCTCGCTGCCGCTGTCCTCCGCCTCCTCGGATTCCTCCTCAGCCTTGCGTTTCCGGCCGCCTCGGCCCTTTGGCGCAGCTGGTTCGGCGGCCGTCGGTGCTGCGACCTTCCTTGGCCGGCCGGGGCCTCGCTTGACGGTCGCAGCGGCCGGCGCCGCCACCTTCTTCGTCGCGCCACGGCCCTTGGCAACGGCCTTCTTGACCACCTTGGCCGCTGCCGCCGCAGCCGCCGTCGGCTTTTTCCGCCCCGCGGCCGCCGCCGCAGCTGCCGGGCGACCACGCGCGCGAGGCGCCGCTGCCGCCGCCGCCGCCGCCGCGGCCGCCGCCTTCTTGGTCGCGACCCTCTTCCTGCGCGGCTTAGCCTCCTCCTCCTCCGCTTCCTCCTCCGCCTCCTCCTCCTCGACCTCCTCCTCCGCGCTCTCCTCCTCCTCCTCCTCGCTGCTCTCCGTGGCAGCGCGAGCCTTCTTCTTCGTCGTCTTTTTCACAGCACCGCGCTTGGCAGCGGGCGCCCGGCGGCCCCGCCGCCGCTTGGGCGCGCCTTCCTCCGACTCGGCGCCTGACTCCTCCTGCTCCTCCTCGGACGAGGACTCCTCAGACGGCGTCTCATAGGGGTCCACCCACTTGGGATCGAAGAGCTTCATGCTGATGCGGACGCCGTCCCTCAGCGCTTGGCACCTGCATGACGGCGGAACAGTAGACAGGCGTCGTTAGCAGAACTGGTACGGTACATGTGGTACGGTACACGTGGTACGGTACACGTGGTACGGTACATGTGGTATGTCGCTCCCCGATCGACGCCCGAGTTACGGTGTAAGGGAAGGATTTGCGCGGGCAACTGCCAGGCATACTCACAGCAGCCAAACTCAGCCGAACATCCCATACAGCATACTCGTCTCATCTTAACACTCGGCAATCTACTCCCTTTTGGTGCTGCGGATACAAGGCACCGGAAACGCCTGAAGGCCATTAGCTGCCTGCACCTCCCCTCCTGCACCCAACTTCCGGTATCTCCTCCCCCTACAGCCCTGCATCTGCCCCGCCAGGGGCTTGCGGATTCAATCCGCACGCCGCCACCGACAACCACCGACTGCCCCCCGCCTCCCGCCCTCACCTGCAGGGAACCGCCGCCTTGCCCACTGGGATCCACTCCTTCATGCCGAAGTTCACGGCCTCGGCGCAGTTGAACCCCGAGTTGAAGCCGGCGTGGTAGGCTGCAGGAGGCGTAGGGGCAGGGAAGGCGGCGGCCGCTTCAGACGAGGACCACAGACAGACACCCGGTACTCGCTAAAGGAAGGCTACGTCAGAAGATGGCCCACGAAAGGTATTTACGAACAGAAGCACCGCGACAGCATGTTACACAGACGAGAGTCTAGCCTCTCCTAAGGACAATATCATCCCACAGAAGGAGCCCCGTGCCCACCCGATCCCAACGCCTGCTTCCTCTAGCCCTTTACCACCCAGGCAGCACCCAGCTGCGATCTCCCTTCCCGCCCGCTCCCAAACCCCAACGCCGTCCCCACCCAGCCCACCCACCCGCTGCGTTGAGCACCACGAACTCGTTGGCCCGCTGGCAGGCCCGCATGTGCGGCACGCCGTACGTCTTGAGGCAGGAGGGCGACAGCATGATGTCCTTGTGGCGCACGAAGGCGGGGCAGGTGCGGTGGAGCTCGGGGAACAAGCCCTGAGGGGCGGGGGCGGGGGGGCAAGGAGGGAGGGCCGGAGGGCGAGGCGGCGGGAGGGTATAAGAGAATCCGCGAATCCACGGCCGACAAACCAAGAGCGATGAAGATGGCGGGGGGGAGAGAAGATGCACGCAAGGAGGGGCGAAAGGCGAGGCGGCGGGAGGGAGCCGTTCGTTGCTTAGGCAGGGTCTAAAGAGAGTGGGTTTGTGTGTGTGGCAGGGGTCCGTCCATCCGTCCATCCGTCCGGCAGGCAGGCAGGCAAGACGCGGGGCGCCTGGGGATGCGCGTCGAATGAGGAAGTGAGGACAGGCCAGTGCGCGAAGCCGAAGCAGCTCCAGCCAACCCCGGCATCGTCCAGCCAGCGCCCGCTTTATTTTACCTGCGCCATTCGCTCGAACTTCTGCTTGGCGCTCGGGGCAACGCCGTACCAGACCTTGGGCGCCCCCCAGTGCAGGAAGTTGATCGAGTAGAGGTCAGCGTCCTCCTTGTGCCAGCCGAAGAACGAACGCCACATGCCGAAGTAGGTCATGGGAGTGGTCACACCTGGGCAGCGAACAAGGCAGGAGAGGGGGCGGGCAGGGAGGAGAGAGGGACGGTGAGGGCCGGGTAGGGCCGGGTAGGGCCGGTGAGGGGAAGAGGCGGGTGCGAAAGGCATGGTGAGCAATGCGGCGGCCTGGGAAGTGAGGCCCTGCAGCGACCAAGATGACGCTTGCACGGAGCAGCTAAGGGGAGGGAAGGATTTCGCAGCGATGTGGCCAGAAGCAGCGGGCGGGGAATGATGGCTGGCCCATTTGAAAGTTATTCACTTTCGCTTCCGCGTGCTCCTCCAGCCGCCCCCTACCTGGCACGCTGTCAACCTTGGGGTGGTTTTGGAGCAGGTCGCCCAGATGCTGCAGGTTCCAGCCGTACGGCAGCTTCTCGTCAAAGAATGACGTGGGCGTGTCGGCGCCGTACATGGGTGGGTTGAGCGTCACGTTGGCCCAGAAGGAGCGCTCCATGTCGGTGTCGACGGCGTCAGGGTTGAAGGCGGGGGTCGGGCCAGCAGCGGCGTCAGCAGCTTCACCGTCGCCGGAGCCGGCCTGTTAGTGACGGGCGGGCGCGGACAGAGAGTAAGCCAGTGAACCGACGTAGGCATAGCCGGGAGGTGGGCGAACGCTTCCGCAGCCGCCGTCGGCAGGATCAGCAGTGCTGGTAAGGGTTTAATGACAGGGCCTGATGTTGGCCGGACGTGTGCCGTACGTTGAAATCCTGACGCCCCCACCGTACCGACTTGCCCCAGCGCTCGCTCACCTGCGCCTGTACCCACCCCTCCCGGCACCTCGGCCTCGACACACCCCCAGCAGCGCCCTCCCCCTCCCGCGCCCAATCTGCCGCTGCCTCCTGCCCCCTTCCTCCCCCCCTATCCGCAACCCAATTCTCCAGCATGCATCTCAAAACGTCTGTTCTAAACGGCTTAACCAGGGGGTGAACCCCTGGCATCCACGGGTCTTCCTCGAAATCCCCCCGTTGACCCACCCGCTGCGCAGCGGGGTTCAGCTCGTGGTCGGACGGCGGCCGATAGTGGCGAGAGGAGGTGGTGCGAGTGCTTGCGCGCACGGCCCCCGCCGCCGCCCCCTCCGCGGCGTGGCTTCCGTGCCCGCCCCTCAGCCGCTGCGCCTCGTCCTCAGACGCCAGCTTGAACTCCGCCACCGACATGGGCTTCTGCTCCACGAACACACACCGGTAGGCGCCCTGCGGTCCGGGAGGGGCGGCAGCGCGAGTGGGTTCGGGGCGGCAGGGGCAGCGAGTGGGTTCAGGGCGGCAGGGGCAGCGAGTGGGTTCGGGGCGGCAGGGGCAGCGAGTGGGTTCGGGGCGGCAGGGGCAGCGAGTGGGTTCGGGGCGGCAGGGGCAGCGAGTGGGTTCGGGGCGGCAGGGGCAGCGAGTGGGTTCGGGGCGGCAGGGGCAGCGAGTGGGTTCGGGGCGGCAGGGGCAGCGAGTGGGTTCGGGGCGGCAGGGGCAGCGAGTGGGTTCGGGGCGGCAGGGGCAGCGAGTGGGTTCGGGGCGGCAGGGGCAGCGAGTGGGTTCGGGGCGGCAGGGGCAGCGAGTGGGTTCGGGGCGGCAGGGGCAGCGAGTGGGTTCGGGGCGGCAGGGGCAGCGGCCTTCCGGCGGTGCAGTGCACTGCAGTGGCGGAAGGGCGGAGGGGAGAGGGAGTCGAGACCGCAGGTAGGCGGAAGGCGAAGACTTTGAGGCCGTCCACGGGCAGTCCCTGGCCAACGAGATGCGGCCAGACCGCGGCGGCAGGGGCAGACGTATAGCGTTCCCTACCCCATGCACCTCGTCATGCACCTCCCCATGCGCCTCGTCCATTCTCCGCTGCCGAAACGTCCCACATGGCCCGCTCCCAGCCTGCAACGCACGCTCGTGTGTGCCGGTGTGCCATCACGCCCTCCAGGCACCGTGGGCTTACCAGCCCCTGCTCAGACCCGCATCAGACCGCCCCAGCCTCCACCCGCGTTCGCCGTCCAGTTGTCAAGCCGTCCCACCCAAAACCGGACTTCGAAGCCTCCCGAACGTCGAGGGAGGGGGTGATGTGTTTGCCAATGACCGTGACACCGCTGACAAACACCGTGCGGACCGATTTGCCCACATGCACTCAGCACCCACCCACCACCATGCCTGCCCTCGACACGTTCGCTCGCTTCTCACCTTCGTCCCAAACACGTGCTGCCGAATGGGTACGTTGATCTGCACTTTCCGCAGATCAGGGAATGGTGTCCGCCGTGGCCGCCACCCGCGTGGGGGCACCACCTGTGCAATACAACATGTTGGGTGTAGGTGAAGAGTTCAGGCGCCGAGGTGAAGAGGCAGCATGCCGGGGAGGACAAGGCGTGCAAAATGCCAATGCATATAATAAGCAAACACGAAAACGGAGAGAGCGAATATGGCGCGATTGGGCGCTGATCCGGGACTACGCCAACACTGCAGTAACGACACCACGACGCGGATCTCACTACCGCCCCGGCCCCGCTGCGCGCTCCCCAATGTCACTGCTTCCGTCCGCCTCGCCTTCTTGCAAACGCAAACGCGCGACGTTTACCCCCCCCCCCCGCCAGGCGTTGCCTCACCCCCTCGGCCATGGCCTCGTGAAGGGCCCCAGACCCGCCCCCGGCCCGCCCCGCTGTGTCCGCTCCATGCACAGCCTGCTGCGGCAGACATTCCTCGCCGCGTCACCCGCTACCTCAACCCGCATTGGATCCCGCCCCGCACCCGTCCAGTCCCGCCCCTCTCGCACCACACCAGCGAATCCATAAAACCACCTCCTCCCACCTCCTCTTCCGCACGGCACGATGGCCTTTCCATAACCGGTCCCAGCCCACAACCACATCGTCATACCGCGTGCTCGCAGCAGCACGAGCCAGGCCCCCCAGTGGCCCCCAGCCCCCAAGCCGGCCAATCCAGACCGCACGCCCTACACTGTCCTACGTTGCGTGTCGCTAGCACCCACGCGCCCCATCAGTCATGACGACACCCCCTTCAGCCCTCTCAATGAAGGTGCCCTTGGTCGCGTTCCCCTGGCTGCATCACGCCGGTATGTTACACGCTCTGCTCTCCTCGACACATGCGCGTGATGTTGCACGCTCCGCTATCCTAGACACACGCACCAAGTGCCCCAGCCCGTCGCGTCGTTCCATCCCAGACCAAACACACGCGCAAGCAAGCTGCCGTTCCTTGTGCCGCATCACCAGAACCGTGCAACCCACATGAGGCTCGAAACGGACGTGAGCCCATGAGCCCAAAACCCAAATCAGTCCCGCCCGCCCCGCTCCACATGGTTTCCCCTCTTTAACACCCCGGGTGCCTCATCGCCCCCCCTCCTCCGCGGGGAGACGTCTCGTCTCTCCGAGCCCAGTCCCACGCCACATCTCGTCCGCCGGACCTCGTCTTACCTTGAACATAGGCAAGTCTGGGTTCTTCCGGAATATCTTCCTGACATATTCACAGAATGGCTGCTCAAACTCCTCTCGTGTGGGCCGGAACACCGGACACATGGTCCCGTAGTCGCCCATGGCTCCGGCTCCTGAAGCTGAGCTTCCCTCAGCACCCTGCTACTGCCACCCCTGAGCACCCACGGCGCGGCTAGCAGCCGGCGCCGGGGCTATGAAACTAGCCTGAGCCTGAGGCCCGCTGCTGTGCCGCCCACCCGGCCTAGAGGTGGCCGGGCGAGGGGCGTGGGGGCAGAGTACGCCCGCCCCAATGCTACCGTAGCGTGACCTGTTTGCTTGCAGGCGTGTGGCAACACCGGTCCAGCCTGCACTGAAGGCTGCCGAGTCCTGCACGTCCTTTGCTCCCCTTCCTTTCCCGTCCACGCTTAGGCTGTGGAAGCCTGGTACGGTTGAAGGGCCACAGGCAGCGAGGTAAACTAAGCAAAGCAAGGCAGGACAACAATATGACATGGTGGAGATGCCGCAAGGCGGGGAAGGTACGCATCATTCGCGTTGACAGGAGTACCTCTGGGACGGGGCTGTGCCGACACGACACAGGGTGCACTTTCCGCCTCCCAAGCCTAACCATCGCAATCAAACTGTGTATGCATGTATACATATAATCAAACGGTATGCACAAAAGCCCATCCGGAAGTATTGAGGTACAAATGGTGTTGGGGGCATAACATGCCTGACCTAAATACGCCGCCCTAGACACTAGTCAACGACCTTAACACGTTCAACAAGTTATGCGCAAGCCAGGGACGCAATTTCGAAGGTTGCAGCCGGGTCATGCCCAAGATGTGCTTTGATGTGAAGGTACGCAGGGGCTGATCGACCCTCCCCTCCAGATTTGAGTGAAATCTGTAACAGAAAACTGCACCCTATGAATCCCAAGGGTTTGCGCATCGAATCTGGTGGCACTTGCGAGCGCAGAGGCCGCCAGAACGACCCGCCACGGTAAGCCTCAGCTCCCACCCACTTCAGCAAACCCTCTATTCCTTATCCAAGCCAAGCAAGCGGTCCACAACATAACAGCACCTTACACGGTTAACAGTTTCCCCTAAGTACTATTGATGGCCCGCCGGTCACTACCGCGATCGGAACTCTCAGGAACGACCTTACATCCATAGACACTCAGGGAGCTACACAAATTGCGTGCCGTCACCGTCTCTTCACCTCTGGAGGCGGGCAAACTAACAGCAGCAACGAGCATAGCCTGAGCCGGCAAGCCTCACAAGCCGCACCAGACAAGAAAAGGTCCCATTTTGCGACCCACCTGGCGCCGACACCAGCGCTCCAGCTCCACGGTCTCCTCCTCCTGATGCTCCTGCTAGGCCGCTGCGCCGCTTACTGTTCCCGCTCCTGGCTGGCTATGGCCTCAGCAAAAAAAACGCAGACTTTGTTGGCTTGTGAAGGTTGGTGTGTGGTATGGCGCAAACAGAGTGAACAACAGCTTAATTTGATACAGCAGTTTTGGAGAGTTAAGCAGTAATAATGTTTGCAAAAGTCTCTGAATGGCCGAGCCAAGACCAATAGTCGATGTCGTAAACGAACTCAAGGTGAGCGGCGGCGTCTACATGCGTTTCGCATGTATTCAGGTCAATAAATTTACGTTTCTCTAGGATACACATGCCAGCCCTTGGCCCCTTGCCATTCCGTGCGGTGATAGCGTACCGCTGCTGTCGAATTGTACCGGCCGCCACGTCATTTTCCCGCCCCTTCCCATGGCAACATTTGTTCAAATGCATGCGCAGATCTTGCCCTGATCTGAATGACATGGATTCCGTAAGGCCAATGGAGAAAGCTGAGCTGGGCCCGTATGCATGTGGACCATTGCAGGTCGTTGAAGCGCGACAAATGACCGGCATGCAGTCCAATTCGCCAGTCCCTCAGGAGCGAAGCCCTCGCATGTTTTTGCGACGTGCTGAGCGGAGAAGCGTAATAGAGTGCGCTGGCTCCTTTTTGCATTCACGTGCAACCATTGCCCGGAAACTCGCTTCCCGAAATGCTCATAGCTAAGTCATTTCATAGCGATGTCCTCAGCAGGCCGCCGTGTGCAGGTAGCGAACCTGCACACACATGGTAATATCCAAGCCGGCCATTGATGACTGCTTGACTGGCCATTGATGACTGGCGATTAATTTCATGGACTCGACAGCGATATAACTTATGCCTGTAGATAACCAAAGCCAAAGGACCCGACCAATCCGGCCGACCCACGGTTCAAGTTATTACTGCTCGTCTTCGACACATATGACTTGATCATCCTTGGGTGTGAAGCTAATGATAGGAGTACCACTGTACGCCTGTCACAATTGCGCCTGTCAGCCCATGCATTAGCGCCTGTCGCTGATCAACACCTCGATAGCAACGTTGTTGAAACGTGCACGCATGATTGCATTGCCTCAAAATGCAGCACATTTGCCTCCCGCGCTTTGGTCCACGGAACGCCACACGGAAAGCGCATCCGCCCCACATGACTGACCATAGTCCAAGGGCCCAGGTCCAACGCTTTCTCCCGGTCAACCCATCACGCTGGCGCATTCACGAAGCAAGCAACTCCATCCGCAGCATTTTTAAAATTTAGGACGCTAGCGCGCTTATTTGAGTTGACCCAAGGGTCAGTCCCCACGACCCATCACCGGGGGCAGCTTTTCTCGCTGGTCAGCCGCACCGATCAAACGCGTCGAGACGGACGACGTAGAGGGATTAAACCTCAATCATAGCGCCCAGGTGTTGAATATTTTCACTCGTCGAAGGACGAGCGCGCCTTGCGGCAGTCGTGCGGTCAACGCCGACCCACCCGATTCGCCAGCTGTCCACTCGGCCTGGTGACTGACGTTTTTCGCCTTGCTGCCCAGCGATCTGCTGGGAATCGATCGCGGCGCGTTTCTCGCTCCCCTCTCAGACTGTTTGTGGGACGACGCGTCAGCAGTCATGGCGCCGCGACGGTCGTTCAACGGCCTGGCGTGGCTGTGCGGCGCGCAGCACCAACGGGACTGGCAACAGCAAGCACAGCAGGACCAATTGGACCAGCAGCAACAGCAAAATCAGCACAGACTGCAGCTGCACAAACACAAGCTCAGATCAGAGTTGGACAGCCCGACGCCGCCCTCAAAGACGGCCCTGCGCGACAGCGCCGGCAGTAGCAGCAACACCCCCGGCAGCGGCGCGGCCCCCTCCAAAGGCGACGGCATTCCTCGATCTGCATTCGCCTCAGGCAACCGCACGCTGTCGTTCCAAGAGGACACGGACAGCCTCTCCTCGGTGCCCGTCTCGGAGGCGGTGTTTGGCCTGGCCACTCGGGCCTCCGCGCCTGCGGCTGTGCTGTCCGGGCTCAAGGCCCACGATGGACGTGCGGTAGCACCAGCAGTTGCCACGGACGTGGAGCCACCGCGCGGCAACTGCATCCTGAAGCCCATGGCCAGCGGCGCGTGCACCGGCACAGCTCGTTCCAGCATCCGCAGGTCGGTTGGCCGGTTGGTTGGTTGATCGGTTGGTTGATAGGTTGGCGGGCTCCTGTCGTGGGGCTGTTTGTGTCGAGGTCGGTTAGGTGCGCCTGGCAGCTCATGCGGCTGTCGGATTAACTTGGACGGCAGAGGGCTTCTGCCGTACATACACCCGGCTCGCACGGCAGCGCGCATGTCACAGGTCCCGCAACCCCTGTGTCCGCGCCGCGGCCCCACCTCATCTGCTACCTCACGTCATCCAAACCGACCTGATCTCTCTTCCCCTCCCGACGCAGGCGGCTCAGCCCCAGCAAGAGCATGCCGGCGCACCTCTTTAGGCATGCAGGCGCCCGCGCCGCCGGCGCCGCCGGGGCAGCTGGGCTCGCGGCTAGTGCTTCGCCGCTGATGAGTTGCGGCCCGGCGGCGGGGCCGGCGACGCTCAAGCGCGCACCCTCGCTGTCGGTTTCGGAGCGCTCGTACGGCAGCAGCCTGCTGTCCGCCGCCTTTGACCGCCACGAAACCCGCAGGTGCGGTGTACGGCACGTAACTGCCGGGAGGTTGGGACGCACCGTGCCGCTAGAAGAACGGCATGGCGGGCGCGGCCGCAAGCGCAGGGTGCCTGCCAATGGCTCCGGTGGCTGTGGGTTGCAGCCACGGCACCGGATGCGTGCCTCACGAACCCCGTGAGCCCTTGAACTTGGCGCTCGAACTTGGCGCTCATCTTGCCCTACCCACCCCACCGCCTTGATTCGCCGCCAGGGGCTTCACGATGGACAGCACAAACACCGACAGCGCAAGCAGCGTCTCGGGTGGCAGCTGTCCAGGGAGGGCTGCTCGAGGCGCTCGAGCCAGCGGCGGCGTTGGCTTCGGTGGCAGCAGCTCACTCGCGTCAATGACTCCGTCCGCGTCATCATCCGCCTCCACGTCATCCGGAAATGCGGCGTCTGGCGACGCTAAAACCGCGGCGGCGGCGGCGGCGGCGGTGGCGGTGGCGCCCGTCGACGCTGAGGCGGCGGCGCTTGCGGCGGCACGGGAGTTCTGCGACGCGTTTTTGCGCGCGCTGGCATCGGGCGACGCCAGGTGAGCGGGGGCCAACATGTTCCCGGCCGGCTGGCCCACGCGGGCATCCCTAGGCTTGCATTTTTACACGCGACCCGGCGTGCAGGCTATCAGTGGCAAGCTCATCCGGACGGACCACGACAGCACTGACTCCGCCAGCCCGCGTGCGTGGCTTCACCCAGATCCCAGGTCCCAATGCCGCCCACCCTCCCTCGTGTATGCCCCCATGCGGTGCGTGCAGGTGGGGCAGCGATCCACGGGTCGCGAGCCTGTTCGGCGAGGGCTCCCGGATGCTCACCCACGATGGCCAGCTGTTCGTTGGCCGCACAGCCATCATCAGGCGCCTGAACGCTGGTAGGTGCGGGGTGGGTCCGTGGTTGCGGGGTTAGCC
Organism: Yamagishiella unicocca; assembly: GCA_003116995.1. Lineage (NCBI taxonomy): Eukaryota > Viridiplantae > Chlorophyta > Chlorophyceae > Chlamydomonadales > Volvocaceae > Yamagishiella > Yamagishiella unicocca. The sequence continues at coordinate 1,979,806 of BDSL01000004.1, forward strand.
TGACCGTGCCGTGAAACACGGCGCGGGCGGGGTAGCAGGCGTGGTGCGGCGCGGTGCGGTCGTGTGTGCTCGCACGCGTGTGTATCCGTCCTCGTGCCTCGACCGGTGCCTGTGCCCTGACCTCGTGTGTAAGTACCCTGCCCTCGTGTGTAAGTACCCTGACGTCGTGTGTAAGTACCCTGCCCTCGTGTGTAAGTACCCTCCTCCATGCACGCACGCATGACGTATAGGCATGGAGCAGCTGCATAAGATGCTGGGGGCGATGCCGGCGGGGGGTGACGAGGCGGCGGCGGCGAGCCAGGCGCAGCAGCTGGCGGATAAGGTGCGGTGGGGCGGATGGCGGGGGCAGCCTGGGGAGGGCAGCAGCCCTCCAGGACGGAGCGACAAGCGCACGTTCACGCATACATAGGGCAGCACGACAACGGGATTGATTGTCAAGGTGGTTGCAGTGGCTATACTTTAAGCGGCTGATCAGCGGAGGTTATGGTAAAGGTACTAAATAAGCATTAGGAACGCGGAGCGGCGCGGGCGACAACTGACATGGCTGCAAGTCGCGTGCCCGTCGCCAGGGCGCGCCCACCGACCCATGGGTCCTCACGTGCACGCGGTCGCCCCACCCTCCCGCGCGCGCAGGTCCATCACACTCTGGACATCCACGTGGTACCTCGAGAGGGAGCCGACGGCAAGAAGAAGGGCGGCATCCTGCGCCGCCTGCTCGGCCTGGGAGGCGGCGGCGCCGCCGCCGCCCGCGGCGGCGGCGGCAAGGGAGCGCACCGCCGAGGCCGCGCAGCGGCCGGCAGTGGCGGCGGCAGCGGCGGCGGCGGCGGCTCCATTCGCGTGGTCGCGACCTACCAGTTCCGGTTCGGCCTGCGCCGCTTCCGGCTGCAAGACCAGTTCGCGATTCGGGGGGGTTCTGTCGCGCGTCTCAAGCGCACTCGGGGCTAGGCAGGTAGCTAGCTGGGACGGCGGCAGCAGCAGCAGCAGCAGCAACGTAGAGGCGAAAACCTCGAGGACGGGAATTCTTGGTGGGCCGGGCGGCGGCGAGGAGACAGCGGGAGTGTGGGGTAAGGTCCACCTGTGTAGGAGTGGGAGGGGAAGGAGGAGGAGGCTGCGGGTGGTTGTGGAGCCTTAGGTGGTGGGCACAGTCCACGTGGTGGTTGCTGGTTGCACGCTGCGAGGACTCGAGGAGGCGTTGGTTCGTTGGTGTCGAAGTGACGTTGGTTAGCTCGCGTGTAATGAACCTTCACGTGTTTGTGTGGAAGTGGAGAGTGTCGCTCTTAAAAACATTGTATGCTGTGGGGGTTTGACTTGATGAGGTGCATGTTTAAGCGGTCTAGCGACTCCAGCCTGTCGCCGATGTCGGGCAGGGGTTGCTCCTGCTCCTTCGACATATAATTGGCACCTAGTCTGTCGGCTCAAGGGTTTAGTTGTAAGGAAAGCTGGGGCAGTGTCATAGCAGAGGCAGAGGCAACACTTGACGGCCCGTTGTGTGTCTATGTTACTGAAGGCTGCGGGCTCCGAAAGGCTCAGCAGCTGGGCTGGTTGGCACCCCACTGCCACGTCATCTTGGTGGGCCGATTGGGACCGTACGGTTCCTGCTGCTGAGCCCAGTGACCGACTGACGGCTGCAATCAACGCGTGGTTGGCCGTGCTGATCTGCTGAACCCTGATGAGGGCGGAGGGCGGGGAATATCGAGTGCTTGAAGGAGGCCTTAGGAGATAGAGGAGGCTGTGCTCGCAAGGGCTGGTACCTGGGGGCTAGGGGCCATTAAGACCAGCATAGGGATGGATGTTATTTACGCAGGAACTACTTGGGGGAAGCTAAGGCGCTTTGGCCGATCTGTGGGGCATACCGTGGGGCGTACCGTCTCTGGGTGTACTGTGGGATGCACGTGTGTTGCTGGGACTGCGATGTGATGTAGCACGCCATGTGTTGAGTGATGCCGGCGGTGCGAATAAAAAGGAACAGTGAGATGCCACGGAGACAGCAGCTACGACAGTATGCATCTTGGTCGACAAAGATGTTGGTGCTGTCGTACAAATGATGATGGGGCGCCAAGACGTGGCGGTAGCGAGAAGAGGCGAGCTCCATATAGCCTTCGTATCGGGGGGGTATGAGAGAGAACGCTTATGTGGTAAATAAGGGCGAGTGGGGTTGTGGCGGTGGGCGCGGAGTGCAGTCGAGTCTCGGATGGTTGCCTTCAGCCCAACTCACCGTACGGCGACCCGTACGTTGGGCAGGCAGTACGTTTCCCTGTTGCTTCGCTTCAACGATCACATGACCGCTAATTAACATCTGCGCAAACCTTTAAGACGAGATATCTATGACCCCTCACAAGTCAAAGGATTGACTTCACGGTTGGGGTACAAATGAATCCGTTGCACCCCAACACTTGACTGGTGCATCGCCTACATCTTCGGGGAACACAATGGGCGCCGATCGCGTTACGTATGGCCAGCGGTTGGAAGGTTGGATGGTCAGTTGGGCGGCTGGCCGTACCACTGCAACCCAGCTGTGGTTTCGACTCGGCCAGCCCACCGCTCGTACAGTACCTCCGCTACCCACCCAGCCCCTCCCTCTCCGCTTCACGTCTCACACCTCCTGTGTCACACCTCCTGGACGCACACCGTGAAGCCAGCGCCGCAAGCCACTGCGCAGCAGCGAACAGGACCCCGCGGCCCCGGCCCTCCCGCCCCCTTCCCCTCCCCCTCTCCCCTCTCCTCCCCTCCCCGCTCCTGCCCCACCCTGTCATCCCCTCCCCCCACCAGCACCTCAGCCGCGCCATTCGCCGCGCTGCCCCACGCGCTACCGCCACCATCGGCCGAACCAGGCGACTGCGCGCCCGACCCGTACGGCGGCAGTACGACCCGCTCCGGAACCCATCTTAGCTCCGTGTCCCCGTGGCCCAGCTGCCCGTGCTCCCCCCAGCCCCAGGTGAACACGCGCCCGTCGCAGAGTACGGCAGCGGCGTGCTCTGACCCGGCGGCGACACCAGCAGCCGCCACCGGGAGCGACACCCGCAACGGTACGGCACTGGCGGTTACTGGCTGCGGAGGTGAATGCGGGCCCTGCGGGTTGCAGCCCGCGCCCGACACCGCCTGTGGCGGTTTCGGCGGTTGCCGCGGTTGCGGTTGGGGTGGCGGCGGCGGCCGCGCCAGCTGTCCGTTCTTGTTGCTGCCCCATGCCCACACGTTGCCGCCCGAGTCCAGCGCGACTGCATGGTGCCAGCCCAGAGACAACTGCGGCGGGGAACCGGCAGCAGCGGCGGCGGCGGCAATGTGGCAGCAAAGAAGCAGCAGCAGCAGCGGCGGCGGCAAATCGCAGTGGCAGCAAAATGGCAGCAGCAGCAGCAGCAGCGGGGACGACCCGAGAGTCGAGGTCGCGAGCGAGTCACCCGCCCAACCAAACGCGCTGCTCTACCTGCGTGGGCCCCGCCACCCGCCTCACCCCGTCGCAACCTGACCTGTCGCCACACACGAGTCTGCGTCGGAGGCGTTGCTGCCGCGGACGCCAGGCCACCGGAGCTCAGCGCTCCCGCCGCTGTCGGCAGCAGGCGCCCCGAGTCCCCGAGAGGTGCATCGATGGCATTAGCAGCTGCAGCTGGCGACCCCATCACCTTGCTCAGAGTCGGGGACGTGTCAGGGTTCGTGCCGGAAGTGCCGACCTCAGCGGCAGTGGCGGCGTAGTTGGTGATAACAGCAGGTTCCGGCACCGCCACAGGCGTGGGGAAGGCGCAGTCTGGCTGTGCCCCTGATGGCCCCGGCAGCGCCCGCCCCCACAGGAACAGGCGCCCGGCCGAGTCCAGGAAGGCGCTGCGGTCCCCGCCGCCGTACACCTGCCGCAGGAGCACCGCCGCCGCCGCCGCGCCCGCCAGTGTATCTTGTGTCGTTGTGTTGGTTGTGTTGGATGCATTGGGAAGTACTGGTGTGTGTCATCCATGCACGTTCAGGCGATCGATGGTGGGGGCAGGTGGACGGGCACTCTCCGATGGGCAATGAGGTGGTGGCGGCGGCCGTGGCGGCGGCATCATTAAGTGCAAGGAGTGGATGGAGGGGCGGGCTGGGCAAGCGGGTGTGGTTTCCTTGTCCACAACTCATGTGTAACCAGCCCACTCCGCGGGTGCTGAATCCTCGGACTGCGTCCCTTCGGCCGTTCCTAAAACCCTCGCACCGATGCCTCAGTGGTCGATAGCCCCGCGGAAAGTGCTCTCACCTGAAGTGGCGGGGCTGCCAGCGCCTCCCCACCACGCGCCACCACCACCGGCGACCAGCTGCAATGAGGGCGCCACCGGGCCGCGCCTCTACCTCGCCCCTGCCTGCCACCTCCGCCTCCGCCTCCACCGCCTCCACCGCCACCTCCCTCAGGTAACGCACCCAGCTGCAGGCGCCGATTTGATCCGAAGCCGTACACGACAGCCCACGCCTGCCTGCGCCCGCTGCTGCCCGCCTCACTGCCGGCCGCTCCGCCGCGGTCCGCACCGTACACGTCAGCCGAGGCGTCGTCGTCAGCGGCGTGCTCGTCCGGAACCAAGCTAGCCCCACCAGCTAGATAATCCGCCTGCCCCACTCTGCAAACAAAGACCCCTTCATCCTGACTCCGTCTCTCAGTTTGCTCCGTGGCCTCCCCAGCCGCCGGAGGCCCGTCGTCGCCGTCGCTGTCGTCAGCAGCAACAGCAGCAGGAGCAGCAGGAGCAGCAGGAGCAGCAGCAGCCTCGTCCCCGCCCGCCCAGGCGGCGGCGCTGCCGCCGTCGCCGCTGGCGCGGCTGCCCGGATGGCAGGCCGCCAGCAGTGTGTGCCACATGCCCGCCGCCACAGAGCTCACTCGCCAGCCGGTGGGCAGTAGAGGGCGCAGCGGCAGCGGTCGGGGCCGAGCAGCGACGGCGGCGTCCTGACCCGGGCCCAGGCCGAGCTGGCCTCGCCCGCCACCAGCACCTCGCCCGCAGCTGGATGGGTGGTCGGCGGCCGGTGAATGTGGGGACTGGGTGGAGGATACCGGTATGTTTGGGTACCGAGGCTGTTACAGCGCGGGTGTTTGAGTGGCTGGGGGGTGATGTGGACGGTGGCGGGGAGGCAGGCAGGCAGGCAGGCAGGCAGGCAGGCAGGCAGGCAGGCAGGCAGGCAGGCAGGCAGGCAGGCAGGCAGGCAGGCAGGCAGGCAGGCAGGCAGGCAGGCAGGCAGGCGGGCCCAGCGAATGCCTCAACAACCCCGACGGCAAACGACGCGGCCCTGGCCCCGTGGAGCGGCGCCCCGCAGAGACACGGCAGGATTGCGTCGGGGGCAACGAATCCATGCGGCCCCCTGCCGTCCACCCACCGGTCAGAAACACCGTGTGCTCCCAGCCGCAGGCCACCTGCCGTACTTGCCCCGCCGGGCTGGAGGCCCCGGAGGGCAGCCGCACCAGCAGCAGCGGGTGGGGTGACGACAGAACACGACAACCCGCCTCGGCCTCCAGGGGCTCCAAGGCCTCCGGCACCAACTCCTCCGAGTCGGCTCCCATCGCTGCTTTCGGCCTGGCCGTTGGAGTGCCCGGCCCGCTGGTTTCGTGCGCTCCAGGTTCCGCTGCGTCTACGTCTGCGCCTACGGACCTTCCTTCTGATCCCAGCTCCGCCCCTCTCCTGACTGCGGCGTCGGCGAGCCGCTTCCCCTGCTCAGAGGCATCCTTCCCGCTTAGGGACCGGTCCGGCCCTTCTCCTGGCTCCTGCTGCTGCCGCCAGCACCCCTGCTGCTGGTGCTGCTGCCAGCACCGCGCATCCGCCTGCACCCGCTCCTCGCTCGCCCCTGCGCCCGCCACGTCATGGCCCCAGGTCCAGGCCGAGGGCTCCACAACCCGGGCAGCCGGGGAGCAGCTACCCTGCCCCCCTACGCGCGGCGGAGGCCGCGGAGCAGGAAGCGGAGCAGGAGGCGGAGGAGGCGGAGGAGCAGGAAGAGCAGGAGGAGGAGGAGGAGGAGGCCGCTTACCGGGGGCCGTGGACCGCCGTGTCACGGGGCAAGAGGGAGGCAGGGGAGCGGGTGAAAACGACGCCGTGTCTACTCTTAGACACGCAGACACGTACCATGCGCCTGCTGGGCTAGGCTCTCACACCGGCCCACCACGCACCGCCGCGCCACTCACCACCGCACCCGGGCCCAGGCCCGGCAAGCCGCGGCCCGCACACCACCGCCACCACCACGTGGTTACCGCCGCAGCTGACGTGGACCGCTGGGTCGTCCGGCGCCTGACGCTGTGGTCGCGGCCGCGGCAGCGCTGGATCGTAACCAGCATCCGGTGCAGTGTCCGGTGCAGTATCCGGTGCAGTATCCGGTGCACCAGCTGCTGGGACCGGGTCGTCACCGCCGAGGGCGCCATAGTGATCACTGCTGCGATATGGTGCTTGCTGAAGTGCACCCGGGGAGTGGCTGAAGAGGCCACCGCCGCCGCCGATGCCGCCGCCGCCGATGCCGCCGCCGCCGATGCCGCAACCAGCGCCAGCGCCAGCGCCGCCACCGCCGCTGGTGCTGATGCCGCAAGCCGGTGTCCTCGGGAGCGGTAGGTGAACCGGCAAGGGACTGGTTGAATCCAGCAATCTGCCGCTTCCTAGCTGGCCCCCAGTGCCAGCTCCGAAACACCAAAGCTTGGCGGCTGCAGCGGGCAGCCGCGACGCGGCTGTCGCCGCCAACCCCCCTGCTGGTTGCGCGCTGGAGGACGGTGGCATGAAACCGCCGAGACGGGGGCGTTAGAAGCCCGGTTTAGCTGTCGCTAAGTATGTGATCGGGCTGATGAGGGCGTGTTTGGTGAGGCGGCAGTGGGCATGCCGAAGGGTGGCAGGAATACTGACGGCAGCAAAGTACGGGCCTTTTTGCATGCCGAGATGCGGTGGCCGGAAACCAGTGGCGGGACCGCGGAACTGTTGCTTGCAGATTTAAAGGCCAGAAGGTATATCTTTGCGTACACTCGAAGCGGTGCTGGTTTCAGGGCTGAAGAAAGCTCGACGCTTGCCGACCCTTCCGGTGTACCAAAGAAGACGGACCCTTAGCGTGGCTTCAAGAGTGAAACCTATCCCGCAGCAATCTCATTGAGAATTCTTTACTACGTTAGGTTGCAACTCGCAAGTTACTGGCCTCGCCTATATCGCGCCCCTCTTGGGCATAGGGCCCCCATTGCGACAACCGACTTTCGCGTATCTTCTCCAAAGGGCCGCTGTTTGCTTCACTCTATATGACAAACTAGAAGGCTTTAACTTGAGGACGCAGGGTTGCGCGTCCAAATCGTAATTTGTGCAGCATTGCGAAGCCAGTTCCCAATCGGGCCGCGACAGCCGGCAAATTAAAGAAACAGGTTATCGCAATGGGGGCCCAATGCCCAAGAGGGGCGCGATATAGGCGAGGCCCAAGTTACTCCTCGACCTATCGTCGTACAGGTGCCACCTGCTTTCGCTTGGGTCAATGATTAACCATAAGTCATGACAACTAACTAGATATTGACTTGGGATTCTTGCGTCTCAGGGTTATCAACAAATTTGCACAACTTAAGTCCTTCAGGGTGGTACACAACGTTGATGCATAAGCAGCTTCACTAGTGGATATTGAACAGCGTCGGCTGTCAGCGCCCCAGTCCACAGGGCTGGTGGTAGGCGTTCAGCCGGTCAGCCTCTTCGCACGCTGTCGTCGTCATGGCCTATACCACAGTTTGGGCCGCTGCCGCTGCCGCGCTTGCGCTTGCCCTACTGGTTGAGCTGACAAGCGTCAACGGGCAATGGATGCGCGGCTCGGGGGAGACGATGCTCCAGGACGTCGCCAGCGACTATATGTACCGCTTTCGCGTGGCTGTCACGCCGAAGGGTACCTTAGCCTACGGCGTAATCGGTTCACTTAGCGCCATTGGTTCACTTTCATTAAACAAGACGGAACGGGGCGTCATGTCTGCGTCGTGGACTTCGGCTGCAATTCCCGGCCTGACTGCAAAGCAGCCGGTGCTGAACGTGGATACCACCACCAACCGCGTTTACTTCGTTCATCCCGCCGATGGGAGGATATATTGTTATGACGCCAGCCTGAGCGACAACCTCACGTCACCGGTGTGGGTGTCTGATGTGGTTTGTTCACTGCCCGAGGACGAGCGCGAGCAGGTACGTGTGAACTTGCTATTACACATTATAGCACAAGTCCCATAATTGCCGTATTTTTTTCGCTGCCATTATTACTGGGTCAAGTTATACTTATGAGTCATTCAAGGATTCATGCACGGTGCGGCCACTTTGGAGGCTGTCCTAGGATTATGGACGAAGCAAGGGTGGACGTCCAGCATATCAGCGCGCAAGAAGGGTGTGGCGCTGTACCCTCTCCAAACCGATCATCTTTTTTGCGCTGAATTTCTATTTGGCAGAACTATGCACTCGGCCGCAGCTGTTTCCGCGCGTCTGTCCCACAAACCATACCCATACATAGGCTCCATTGCATCGTAGCGCCCTGCCCAGTCAAGCCCCCTGCCCTGCTTTTAGCAGAGGTGTCTTTGCTTCCCTTCGCCACATCTACCTGCCGCTCGACGCTCCGCAAATGACGCTCGCCGCTGCTGTCGCTCCACTCCTGCCTTCCGCCCCCGCCCCCGCCCTTGTCCCTCACAGCATCTGCAGGTGCTCAGCAGCAACGGCAAGCGGCTGCTGGCTCGCTGCAACGACACGGTCATCATGCTCAACAGCAAGGGCGCGCTGGTGAAGACATTCAAGAGCAGCAGCGTGAAGTCTTGGGTCGGAGCCTCGGACCTGGCGGCGCCGATCCCGGTGTTCTCCAACTTCACTCGGGTATGGAGGGGGCCGGTGGGGCGGGAAAGCACGTGGGGGCGTGGGGCGGGCACCGCATCGATTGCCCCGCCTATGAGTCAGGTGTTTGGGGAGGGGCATGGGGAGTGCCATTCATTGCACCCTCTTCTCTCTTGCGGGGCACACGGTTTGCGCGCAGTTTCTGGGCTGTGGTACGGACGGCGCTCAGCCGTCATCGGATGTCAAATCTCGCACCCGCTCATTCCGCCTCCAAGGCTCTCGCCCCACTGGACATTGCTGTAACCGCTCCGAAACCACTGACTATGCCATTCGTCGGCACCTACGACGCAGATAATCACCTGGGGCTCTGACCCAAGCGGCGCCAACGAGGTGCTGGAGGTCTGGAACCTGAACGGCAAGCACAGCGAGCCGACCAGGCCCATGGCCACCTTCTCCCTACCTCCAGGGGTCACCCCCTCGGGTGTCAATACCGCATCCGTTTGGTGGGTGGTTGTGGCGGACGCGAACGCTCCTGCCGTACATGTACTGAGCTCGTACACCGGCAAGCTGCAGTCGTCGTACAGCTTCAAGGCGCTGGTGGACCCAGTCGATGAGCTGCAGGTCAGCGTCCTGCCAACGCCGGTCATTTCGGACAAGGTTATGTACGGCATCGTGGAGGGCATGAAGCCGTCTCCGCTGCCGTGGATGCTAGATCAGTACCCGGACGAGTACTACTGGTGGATGTTTGCGCTCAACTTCACGGACCCCAAGGCGCCCTCCCTGTTGTGGCTCACGACGAAGCAGACCTCCCGGGGGGGCCTCGCGGAACAGGTGGGCAAGGGGCGGAGGACAAGGGGCGGAGGACAAGGGGCGGGAGCAATGTGTAAGGTGGGAAACTGTGTGCTATGTTTTCGCCGGGCCACAAAGCTCGTGTGATCCTCATGGCAGGGCCCCGAGCCGCTGACCGAAGGACCTCTGCGTTGCCTCTTGCTACAACCGCCACCTCAAACCGGCACCCCTTACAACACGTACACAGCGAGCAGTGTCGTCGGCAACCACCAATGACGACGATACCCCATTTCGCCCCCCATGCCCTCATCCCCTCATCTCTGTGCACTTGCAGTCACCGTGGGTCACCGATCGCGCCTTGTTCATCACGGACTACCAGCAGAACGGCACGAGGGGCTTCGACCGGGCGAGTGGGGCGCCCTTCTATAACTACCCCGCGAACCCTTACACGAAGTTTGGCGGCCAGTACGGTCTCGTCAGGGGCAGTTACAAGATGAGGTAGGCGCTGCCGCTCGCAAACCTCACCGCGGCTCCTGCCCCGAGCACCTCATTGCTAAGCAGCCTCCTCGGCATTGCGGTAGCATGATGCCATACTACCTTCCTCTACCTTCTCCGCCACCTGAAAGCCCATATTTCTCTAGCTTCCAACACTTGCGGGAATTTCTTGTTGGTCCATTATTCTGGATCCAACCCCACTCCACTTCCCTGGGGATTCGCCGGCTAGTTTATTCTCCTCAGTCTCCTATGCCGTGTTAACGGGTTCTCCCGCCCGGCCCCCCCTGGCCGCCCACGGCAGCCTCCCCTGGGTGGACAAGGCCGGTTTCTTCCAGGTGTTGCAACTGGATGACTGGCAGTACGACCAGATGGCCACGCCGGGACCAGGGTCCAGCATGGGCAACATCCGTACGTTGTACGGAACGCCGTACTCGCCTCCACGGCCTCCATCGCCGTCGCCGCCGCCGCCACCACCAATGTGAATGCGAACGGCGGCCTGAGTGATGGAGGGCGGCCGTCGAGCCGAAAGGCACCGCACCGGCCTGATGGTGGGCGCATCGTTCGCTGTCTGGCCGGCAGGACAGAGAGGTACAGTCCGGAGCTAACGGCGTGGACGCACACGGTTTTTTTTAATAAGATTGTCGTAGATCCAAAATGCGCCTCATACTGGAAATGTCCATGAGATCGTACGTCATACCCGTCGGTGTCCGGCCATGGCCTTTTAAGTTTCGGCGTGGGGCTGATAGCGCGGTGTTGTGGTGCATTGCTCTGGCGCGGCTATAAAATGATGGGGCGGGCAAGGCCACCCGCCGAGCAGTACGGCACCCATGCTGTGCTGGAAATGTATCTGGCACGCGATGTGTTCGTTCCCCCTTTGGCGAAAGTACAGAAACCGTGCAAGCTTGTGAGCTCGGTGTTGTGGAGGTGCGATGCGGAGGAGGTGGGGGCAAATCCTGGGGGCAAGTCCTGGTGGGGGCATGTCCTGGTGGGCAGCGTACGGCAGATGTGCCACCACCTGGTGGGCAGCGTACGGCAGATGTGTCACCACCTGGTGGGAAGCGTGAATACTTGCTTACATGCAGATACGTGCTTATCTTAAAGTAAGCATCGAAAAGCATATGGTGGTGTGTATGTGTGTGTTTTTACCGCTACGGCGCGAATACGTGTGTGTGTGTGTGTGTGCGCGTGTTGTCACGGAAATTACCACGGGTGCGTGTGTGTGTGTGTTATGTGTGTTGTAATACAGGGTGCCGACACCAGCTGGGACGCCACCCATCCAACCACTGTTCCCACGGCCCCGAAGGGGGAGGCTGTCCGTGTGCGTGTGCGCCGGCTAAAGAAGTTGTAGGTGTGGGGGAGGACAACCATGAAGCCAACTTGGACCACAACCGCTGGGAGAAGGACGTTCACCGTCCGGGGCATTCCGAAGGCTTCTTGGCAGTGGTGTAAGGAGTGAGTGTTGCGTATATAGCTAAAATTGTGGAACGTGGACAGGTCGACGCGCCCTGTTGTGTAGGGTTCGGGTAGCCGCCGCAGTGACTTGGCTGCCGTACGTTTTTAGAGCTCCGGTCCAAGACTCTCCCTGGCACGCCCAGCCAGGAGGGGCGCGCTTGCGGGGGCACGTATGCGGATTTGCTTGCCGCCTGCGCTGGCTGGTACGTTTGTCGTGCGGCATATAGGGTTGAGCCAATGGCGGCGTCGGTGTGTGGGCGCGGCAACGCGCGCGACTTCTGACGTGGCAGCTGACGCGGCACGTTTACCTTTTTGACGCAACGCGAATTGCGGGCACTGGCTTTATTTATGTGCGACGACGCGTACGAGCATTACACGCGGACGAGGAGCCAAGCAGCGGGGCGTTTCAGGGGTTGCCGCACATCCGACTCGATGTATTTGAATCATGCCGACCGGCTTGCTGCGATGAGCTGCATGGGCATTGATGGCTGAATCGCGCCGGCTGGTGGTGGGTGCCGTGTGGGGAACGGGAGCCCGGCGCGCGCTGCGCGCGCGTGCGTGCGTGACGTCATGACCGGGTGGGTGGGTGCATAAGGCCCAGCAAGGGGGGCCGCGCGCCCGCACCTGACAGTTCAAGTATAAACGTCCCCACTGCGGAACGCCGTTCCTGTTTGGTATGGCTGCAACGACGGCCAGCTGCCTCACCATAACCGCGAGCGCGAGACTGCAGCCCCGCCCAGGCCTTCTGGTGGCTACTCCCTGGTGCTCCCGCCACCTCTCTCTGGGCTCGCGCTCTCTGGCCCGCCGGCGACGTCGATGGATCATGGCCGGGCGAAAGAGGATCTGCAGCATAGCACCAGCTCATTGCGTTTAAGAGGAGGTATCGTTGGTTGGTGAGATGGCCACGTCAATTCGCGTTTACCGGTGAATATTTCGGCATTGCTTCTTACGGTGGAAAGCGTCGTTTACGAGTATTTGTGTGTGACGGGGCGTTACGCGGCCTGGCTTACTTGACGGGGTGCAGTCGCAAGTGGTCTTGCCTGGCGCGGACGGGGGTGCTTCGACGGATAGCTGGTGGATTGGTCCAGCAGGCACGTGGGGCGGGCAACCACAGGGGCAGGACTTGACGACCTTATCTGCGGAGCCGCACACGGCAGTGTCGAAACCGATGTGTGATGTCAGGAGGGCAGTCGAGTAGAGGCTCCAAGCCGATCTCTGGACAACAATCGTACGGCTCCATCCGACGCGACAGATCGTGTGACATGTCCATCACGTGACCAGCCAAACTGTCGCTGAGTCGTGGGCGTTAGTACTGCACATGAACTAGTTACTATTCCGTTGTATTAGTCCTGTTTGCGGTAGCACAATATCGCTCCTGCAAGCGATTTGGTAGTAGAGCATCCGTCACTCCATCTGCGGGGGTGAGACTCCAGGGATGCCATGTGTAGCCGTACATGTCGTCGGTGCACGTAGGCCGGCTGCTGACCTGAGTGAGCAGCTTGTTGATCGCTAAGTAACTCAATGTTGTAGGACGTCTAGTCCACGCAATAGCTCTCGTCACGGGAGCACAAGAGTGTAAGCCATTGGGTCTCGGCCGCGCTATTTGTGCCCAGTATTTGCCAAACATGCACAACTGGTGAGCCGTAGCTATCCTCACAAGCTCAAGAACAAGACCGGTGCTGCCCAACTACCGCGTGGTTACAGGCATCGCGCGGTACGTAAGGGGCTCCGCGTGCTCGATCAACAAGCTGCTCACTCAGGTGAGCAGCCGGCCTACGTGCACCGACGACATGTACGGCTACACATGGCATCCCTGGAGTCTCACCCCCGCAGATGGAGTGACGGATGCCCCCACATACAGATGGAGTGACAGAGTCTCCTGTCTGAGCATGTGAGCTGCGACAGTGATGTCGTGCTTGATGTCCCCGTAAGAGCCCCTTGCTTCCGCATCCTGCTGCCTTCGCTTGAGAGCGCTTTTGCTCCGACTGTCCTGCCATCGGGGTCCAGCGCGACTCCAAGGCTCGCACCCAGGTTTCAGAAGCGGGAAATCCCCTTGCCAATGCAAGGTTGGGAATTCGCATCGAATACGGAACTTTACGGTGCCGACGGTGATCGCCGTGCGTTTCCGGGATGTTGCCAGCAGCTTCGGCTGTACTGTAGGACCCGTTCCAAGCATTTCCAGCGGTCATGTCAGCCCAACCGCATCCTTTAGTAACGGCTTTGCTGTTTTCCTCTGCAGCGGCAGTCGACATGCAGCAGCACAGAGGCATTCATGGGGTCCTAAGAGCAGTATGCTTGTGGTATGCAGACGAAGAAGGGTGCAATGTTTACCGCCCTTGCCGCTTGCCCATCCTTGCCAGTTTGCCAACGGACCAACGTACGCTTTGACCGTTGAAGGAGGTTCATACGAACAACTTCGCGCCCAGGATCAACGAATCGCACAGCGTTCTTTGTTACATGATTCGATGCACCGTACTCGATCGTCCTCATCCGACCTCCTCCAACCCTGAACAGCTGTGCGGCTGACAACTGGGGACTGACTGATTACAAATGTCGGTGAACATAGGCGCACTCATTTGGGTAGTAGTGATCCTGCTTCTCGACAGGTCATTGAGGTAAGGGCCGTGACAGGCAGGGGGGCGGAGGGACATCACAAGCGTGGGTCACGAGGGTATCGGGCGGGTAGCGCAGGAAAATGAAAGCGCATCGAATCGCAAATGTTGTCGCGTCTGGACCATTTTGCACCTTGGGCTATCGATTGCGCGATGGGTAATCGCGAAACTGCAGATATTTTCCGGGCGACTGACCCACGAATTTTCGGGCGACGAAACCCACGACAAATAGCTATGGATCGGCAATGGCTATCGCGTTGCGGCCATTTTGCACCTTGTGCTATCGATTGCGCTTGGGGAATCATAAAGGAGCTAGGATGCTCAATCGAACCCCATTTTTATGTTAGAAGGGGAGAAGACATAAACACGAAAGCCGCTCCCATACCCTGCTTATAACGGCAGACTTAACACTTGGTTGCCTGCAGGGTTCGGCAAACGCTGCGGGCCATGCGGGACTTGCTTGGTTGCTTTGTACGATGTTACGATGTTGCATCCGTACTTTCATTCGGCACCCGTCCGTTCAAGCCAGGGGGGAATGGACACAAGAGGAAACATAAATTTCTTCTGAAGGTCAGTGGGAAGGTCCCACGCTCGTCCGTCGTACCAGTCTGAATTAGTGTGGCGTGAATCCGCATTAGGTTCCTACGGGACGTTCCCCGATCCTGTAAAAACACCTGTATCTCTGTGCCACCGCCAAATTGCTCAGATATACAGGTACAAATGCTCTTGAAACGATGGTTTCTAAGTTCTTGCCGTCTGTGTTGTGTTATATCGACCGGTGCGTTGATTACCTCGAACTGCCGGTCAGTACTGCTGGTAACTCACGATACGATCCACTTTAGCCCGGGAAAGACTTCCGCTGCCGTAGGTTATGACTAAAGTTTCGACCACAGCAGCGCGTCTTGCATTGACACCACTTTTATTCTGTCTTCTCCACAGGAGGCGACAGATTGCGAGAGTTACATGGGAGGCAGAACGCAAGTGACAAGGATAGTGGATACTTGGTCGCCGCACCCCGCTGCCTGCCGCTGCCGTATCCCGGGAGCCGGAACCCGACAAGGCGTTGTACAGGTTAAGCCATACATCATATGACTTTTTGGTTAATGAGGTAGCATGTTATGAGGAGTAGCATGTTATGAGGTAGCATGTTATGAGGAGTAGCTAGTTATAGCCACCATTTATTGCGCCTGCGTTAGTGCACAGGAGGAATCCTTCATGTTGGCACTCATTGTTGCTACACCAACAACATCACCAATAGGTATTGTAACATCTTATCATTAGAAATTGATTAGGTTGCGCTGTCAGTGCTGCAAGAAGTTTACAGGGCTGGCGGTGGGCGGTTACTCTCGTCGTCATGGCCCATTTGGCTGCTGCCGCGCTAATGGTAACCCTACTGCTTGGATTGACAAGTGTATATGGCCAGTGGAATCGCGGCACCGGAGAGATGTTGTTCCCGGACGTCGCCAGCGATTACATGTATCGGTTCCGTGTGGCCGTGACCCCCAAGAGTAACCTGGCGTATGGCATAATGGCATCTGGCGACGCTGTCGTCCAGTTCAACATATCCAAGACGGGGCGGGGCTACGGTGAAGCCGTCTGGACTTCGGCTGCCATACCCGGCCTTCTCGCAAAACAGCCAGTGCTGAATGTGGATACAACCACCGATCGCGTTTACTTCATTCATCCCGTCAACGGGAAAATTTACTGCTATGATGCCAGCCTGGGGGTCAACGTCACGTCGCCGGTGTGGGTGTCTAAAGTCGTTTGCTCTCTGCCCACGGATGCGCGCCAGCAGGTAGGTGCAGACTTGTTACAAGCGGTCCACACCGCTGCAGCAGGCGTGCTTGCTCTTGGCTGCCTCGTGTGGCGATTGAGTATGGGCCGCAAAGTCATTCGCCGCTTCAGTCAGATTGTTCGGGATTGTTTTAGGCAGGGGAGAATAGGTGATCGGTCCCCAAGGACCTAAGCGAGGACAAACGTCCAATACCGAGTCACACGTGCCGAGGAAACGGTGCGGCGTTTTTACATCAGGTTAGGTGCGGCAGTTTGAGTTGACGGAACATGTGCCCTCTGCCGGCAGTGTCCTCGCCTGTCTAACCTCACCGGCCGATATCCCGCCGCGTCAGTGGCCCGCCAAGCAACCTATATGGACTACTATCGCATCGTAGCCCGCTGCCCTGCTTTTAGCAGAGGCGTCTTTGCTTCCCTTCGCCGCATCTACTTGCCGCTCGACGCTCCGCAAATGACGCTCGCCGCTGCTGTCGCTTCGCAGCAGCAACGCTCCTCTCCATCGCCCCGCCCCCGCCCTTGTCCCCCACAGCACCTGCAGGTGCTCAGCAGCAACGGCAAGCGGCTGCTGGCTCGCTGCAACGACACGGTCATCATGCTCAACAGCAAGGGCGCGCTGGTGAAGACCTTCAAGAGCAGCAGCATGAAGTCTTGGGTCGGAGCCTCGGACCTGGCGGCGCCGATCCCAGTGTTCTCCAATTTTACGCGGGTACGGAGGGGGCCGGTGGGGCGGGCAAGCACGTGGGGGCGTGGGGCGGGCACCGCATTGCTCACCAATATGTGTACGATCTTTTAAGTGACATCGCAACCCAGCCACAACCTACAAATGCTTACTGCATGTGATGGAAATGCGCGCGTGACAATGCTGTGATAGCTCCTGAACCACCACGCACATGAATGCGTCGGCTCGATTAATCGATCACGCAGATGATCACTGGGCGCACCGACGCTAAGAACGAGTCAATGGAGCTGCTCGAGGTCTGGAATTTGGATGGCAAGACCAGCACACCGACCAAGCCCCTGACCACCTTCTCACTACCTCCGGGGGTCAAATCGTCAGGTGTTAACACCGCGTCGGCTTCGTGGGTGATTGTGGCGGACGCGAATGCTCCTGCCGTACATGTGCTGAGCTCGTACACCGGCAAGCTCCAGTCGTCGTACAGCTTCAAGGCGCTGGTGGACCCAGCCGATGAGCTGCAGGTCAGCGTCCTGCCAACGCCGGTCATTTCGGACAAGGTTATGTACGGCATCGTGGAGGGCATGAAGCCGTCTCCGCTGCCGTGGATGCTAGATCAGTACCCGGACGAGTACTACTGGTGGATGTTTGCGCTCAACTTCACGGACCCCAAGGCGCCTTCCCTGTTGTGGTTAACTGTGAAGAACCCGTCGCGAGGAGGGCTCGCGAAACAGGTGGGCGAGGGGCAGATGGCAAGGGTGGGGAGTAAGCTGTAAGCAGGAAGGAGCTGTCTAACTGTTTTCTACGGTATTGTGGTGAAGGAAATATACTTACAATTTGAAGCAATCGAAGACCTACATACTGCAGCTGGACCCCTGAGTGTATGCGAACAGCATACGTGCGAGCGAAGGTCTGGGAAGGGCGTCGCGATATCAGAGCAGGAGGACGCTTCTCACTGCCGTCCACGACAAATCATAAAGGCTGGCGGTGTGATGCATCGGTGGCCAGTGTCTGCCGGCCGCCAGTGCGGCGATGGCCGATGGCAGGATATGAGCCACCGACCGAGCGGCCTCTGCAGTGCCTCTGTGCCTCAACCGCCACTCAAACCGCTACCGAACATGAACGGCGGCAAGCAACCACCAACGACGACGGCACCCCCTTCCTCCCATTATCCCGCGCGCTTGCAGTCGCCATGGGTTACCGATCGCGCCGTGTTCATCACGGACTACCAGCAGAACTGCACGAGGAGCTTTGACCGGGCGAGTGGGGTGACGTTCTTTAACTACCCGTCCAATCCGTACAGCAAATACGGCTCTGGCATGTTCAACCTGTTCAAAGGGACTTACAAGATGAGGTACGTGGTGCGGCTTGCAAACCTCACCGCGGCTCGTCTCGCGAGCATCGAACGAGGAGCCCCTCCTCGGGGCGGCTGTCGCGCTGCTCCCTTCCGGTACCTCCCCCGCGGCGCTGAAAGCCATACATTTCCTCTCTACCTACCTGCAGCTCTCAAACGACATGCCTGCTGCCCCTCATTGACCCCACCCCCGGGACGAGTTCAACAAACGCTTCCTATTTGACTTTACTGTTCAGCGCCGACCCACGACCTTACTCTCACCCCCCTGGACGGCCTCCCTCCGTGGATGCATCCCCTGCTGGCACCCTGGCCTGCCTGCAGCCTTCCGTGGGTTGAGAAGGACGGCTACTTCATGGTCTTGCAGGCAGATGACTGGCAGTACGAACAAGATCCCTCACGGGGCCTGGCTGAATCGGGCAACATCCGTACATTGTTTGGACAGCCGTTCACGCCGCCACCGCCAGAATTGGCATCGCCACCGCTGACGCCGTGATCGCTGGGAGCTTGAGCGAGGGCGGGCGCCAAGCCAAACGAAGGTCACCGCGCCGTTCGTTTGTTGAAGTGGTCATCCATTGCGCGTCTGGGTGGCGCAACGGGGAGGGACAGTCAGGAGCTCGGGGGGGGAGTGAGCGCATGGTTTTTCCGTGTTACTGTTAGTACATCGACTTAGGGCTAGCGTTCATGTTATTGTTAGCGCATCAAGTTGGTGCTAGCATAATTTCTCTTATGTCGAAAGTGCCAAGGGGGTGAAATTATATAATATCGCCTGGAAATACGGCAGATGACTCTTCACCAGTGGGAAAGGGTCATTTGGGTTCTTTTTCCGGACATCAGCCGTGAAGGCAAGCAAGTCGCCCATCAGATGATAAGGAGCACATGTCGTGCAGACGTGAGCTCCCCCGCTTAACGGAACTGAACTTGTCGTGCACGTGTGCGTGCGGCATCTGCGTTTCGTTCGTCACCAGTTGTGTTAGGGGCAGATCATTTTTAGGGGCCATGTACGTATGCCAATTACGTACCCGTTTTTACCTATGCTTGAGTCGATAGAGGGTTTGGATGAGCCAGAGAAGCTGCGCCGTGATTGCACGGAATCCAAGGACTGGCGGCGGCGTTTTATAAGTGAGCAACGTCCTTTAATAACAGTTCCCAATGACTCGCCAGTGGAGGGATCTGTTTGGACACTCAGACGGTGAGGCGCACACGAAACTGCCTGGAACGGTCTGGAACCCACTGTAACCGTTACAACAACGAAACTAACAGACCCTCACCCGAGGCCTGACGAGGTCTCAACCAGCAGCGGGCGTTGCAGGGGTTGCCTCCATCAAATTGGGCCGCATCCGGCTTTCGTGTTGGCCTGCAATTTATCCCGATGTGCTACCCTAAACCGCACTAACTAACTGTGCGCTCGGAGGATGCAGTGGCGTCCAGGGAATCCTGGTAGCTGCTGGGTGGGAGAGCAGTTGGTCCATGCAGGCCCATGCCAAACCGCCGCCATACGTGGTTCGGACAAACTGCAACCATATATGGATCCGTTGATGGCTGCCCAGCTATCCCCCACCTCATCAGGGTGGCCGCCTGCAGACAGAGAACACTTTTTATGGGCGCTCAAGTTCCCTAGAGGGCTATGCAATGACTTGACGGTTGTTATGTGCCAACGGCCAAGGGTATGTGCTGATAGAAGTAGTAATAATAGTTGTACTTGCCACACAGAGCTCCAGACCAAAAGGCAGACTCGGTTGTTGATTGTTGGGGGTTGGTTGATGGTTGATGGTCCACCACGCGTGCGCCAATACCTCAGCAATTCATGTCCGTCTCGCGTGGTTGGACACGGGCTCGCACCCTGCACGGCCGACAGCGGCAAACAGCCGCAGCAGTGGCAATGACGGTCCCTGAAAGGGCGCCCGGCGTGAAGGCAAGCAGGGTTCATGCCTGGGGAACAGCCTAACGTCGGAGCCTATCGACAAGTCATTCACCAGGGTTGGCAACGGATGGGTGCGGAACTGCAAACAGTTGTCCTTCATGAGGCCAACTGGCTGTTAATGCGGTTTGCGAGCTGCTTTGGGCCTCTTTGGTTGGGCGTGCTGCGTGCTGCGAAGGACGTGCACTAGGCAAGCGCGCGTACTCCGACATAACCTAACGTAATTATATTTAGTCATAGACGCCTTGTTACGTAGTTATCCATGGTTGTAGCAATGACTAGCTGCTCGCATGCCCTCCGTGGGCACAGCTCAGCGTGTGGACGGCCCTCAAGGCCCGTGACGGGCCGACGACAACGATGCTCAGCTGCACTTCTTGTAAAATGTAGTATTGCAAGTTCTCCTTTTGGTCTCGTCACCAAGGAGCGCGGCTTCCTACCTTCGGTCGACCCTCTACGACGGTGAGTGAGTCCACTCCCTCACCGGCGATTAATCAAACGCTGTACAGCTACCGGTACATATTTCACGGAAGGGTTAAATTCCTATGCTGCCGCTTACTTGCGGTCATCGCGCTTTAGGGCTTCCAATTTTCGCGCCCAGCAGCCTTGACGAGCGACAGATCAAAATCTAGTCGGAAAAGGCAAAAATTGGTCGGCCGGCCTCAAATGTGCAGCATCGGGCAGAGCCGACCCACGGGGCCGAAGCAACGTCCCATACGCGGTCAGCGACTACTGCGCACACCCAGGGCCCAAACCACTTGCGTTCGGCAGGCGCTGAAACCTTATGGGTCGCAGCTCCTCCAGTTCAAAACCTGCTGCAGGGCTGCGGCGGCGACCGCGGCAACCTAGGCCCCCCCGGTCTCCTCGCACCGAATACTACCATGGCGCCCCTCGTGCAGGCTTGCGCTCATGCAGCACGATGCCGCCGCCGCAGAGTGGGAGGCGGCGCTGGCGGATCTGCCCAAACTGGCAGTAGCGGCCGGAGGCGCTCAGGCCGGTGACAGCGGCCCCACCCGCGACGGTGCTCTGCGGAGGGCTCTGCGGGCGCTGCCGCCTTTCCCGTTGGACAAGCTGCCGCTACCCCGGCCGGACGAGCCGGCGGCTGAAAGCACCTCAGCGTCCGTCGACGGCGCGTCTGGGGCTGAGGCCGCGGAGCTTTGGCGGGCGTACTTGCTGCTGTCCTTCCTGGCGCACGTGGGTTGGGTTGGTTGGACGTTGGGCGTTGGGCGTTGAGGGCGTTGGGCGTTGAGGGCCAGGGGGCGCGGTCAAAGGAGCCGGGACGGAGGAGCATTATAACCCAAATCCGTTGAGACGACGTCTGTCAGCATCCATGTGCCTCGTAAAACCCTAATTCCCCGGTGCGAACCCGGCTCCTGCCACATCCCGTCCCCCGCCAAACAGGCCTACGTCTGGTGCGAGCCGG
Organism: Yamagishiella unicocca; assembly: GCA_003116995.1. Lineage (NCBI taxonomy): Eukaryota > Viridiplantae > Chlorophyta > Chlorophyceae > Chlamydomonadales > Volvocaceae > Yamagishiella > Yamagishiella unicocca. Next base: position 2,001,045 of record BDSL01000004.1, read on the forward strand.
GCCCGCCGCCCAGCTCGCTGCCCGCCGTGCTGGCCGTCCCGTGGGTCCGTGTGGCTGCTGCCGTGGGCATGCCGCCGGTGCTGACCTACGCAACGTACAACCTCTACAACTGGCGGCGGTTGGACCCTGCCGGGCCGCTGCACCTGGGCAACATCGTGTGTCTGCAGGTGGGATGCACCGCTGCACCTGGGAAACATCGTGTGTCTGCAGGTGGGATGCACCGCTGCACCTGGGAAACATCGTGTGTCTGCAGGTGGGATGCACCGCTGGGGGGTGTTGAGGAAGAACCGTGGATGCCAGAGAAAACCGTTTAGGACAGACTTTTTGAGATGCATGCTGGAGAACTGGGTTGGGGATACGAACGGGGGGGTGCAACGGTGTGGTCTCGGAGCTGTCTGGGGCGAGACACACCGACGAGGAGGGGGTTTCGAGGGAGACCCGAGGGAGACACGAGGAGGGGGGGGACAAGGGGTGGCGGCCGGCCAGGAGCGAGGCCGTACATAGTGGCACCCGCGTGCCGTCCTGTGGCCTCAGCCGTCAGCCCATGTCGACGCCCAAGCCAAGAAAAAACCTACCGCGCCCTGAACTGTCATCGACCGTCCCTCACCATGTTGCCAACCTCCCGCGCCCCCTTGTTCCGCCCTTCGCACCTTCGCGCCCAACTACCCAACCGCCCAACCACCCAACGACACGACCCCCCCAGAACTTCCTGGGCGGCCCCGACGAGGAGTGGTTTCGACTGGTGCACGTGGACATCAAGGGCAGGGCGGGGCCGGCCGTGGCTGGGCTGGAGGGCATGCAGGCGGCAGCGGCGGCGGTGAGGCCCGCGGTGGTGCAGGCCGGAGGGCCGCAGGCGGAGTAGTGCCTGCACGGCGCATGCAGCCGTCACGGATGAAAGGCACAAACACACACATGCGATGCTGGTCTCCGCCAACCCTGCCAGTCAGTTGCGAGAGGGGTGACCTTATGGTACCGGGTGAGGCTTGTACTGAGTCCTACCCCGTCTCCCGTCTCCCGTCTCCCCTCATTCTCCATCCCGTCTCCCGTCTGCTGCCCTTTCGCCTGTTGTCTGACTGACTGTCTGTCTGTCGGTCGGTCGGTTGGTCTGTCTGTTGTGGCGGATGCGGCCCAGGACGACCCGGCTGCGGTGATGGCTGGCCTCACTGATGTGGCGGCGGCGCTGAGGGACATGCAAAACACACTCTCTCGGATGGGTGAGAAGCGGGGGGGAAGCTGGGAACGTCGGACAGATGGGGCATCCAGTAGCGGGAGCGGTGGCGGCGGCATCACCACGCCGGGTAGAGCAGGGGAGGCTGTGGGGCGTGGGCGGCCGATCGGTGCGGGGCGTGTGTCATTATCCGTGCCATCCGTACAGCACAACTGTCCTAATCCTAACCGCCCAACGCGATGTCGCAGCAGTGCGCTGAGGGACGCGCGCGTACCTCTCCTCCCCGCGCGCTACCCTCCCCCAGGCGAGAAGTGTGACCCGTACATCTACTACCAGCGCGTCCGGACGCCCATGTCGGGCTGGCGCAACAACCCCAACCTGCCGCAGGTACGCAGGTATGCAAGTCGTTCACTCTTGATTGCGAGCGTGCGACGCCTATTTGCGGCCCGTGCATCGCTCCAGGCCTCCGTGCACGGTACCGGTAAAAAGCGTGCACGAGCACCAATCAGCCCGGAGACAGCTGTTCCGGGCCCCTGTATCGCGCGAGAATGTTCATTACACATGTATGCAAGTCGTTCACTCTTGATTGCGAGCGTGCAACGCCTATTCGCGGCCCGTGCATGCCTCCAGGCCTCCGTGCACGGTACCGGTAAAAAGCATGCACGAGCGCCGATCACCCTGCAGACAGCTGATCGGATCACCGGACTGCGTCAGAATGTTCATTACACATGTATGCAAGTCGTTCACTCATGATTGCGATCGTGCGACGCCTATTCGCGGCCCGTGCATGCCTCCATGGCTCCGTGCACGGTACCGGTAAAACGCGTGCACGAGCGCCGATCAGCCCACAGACAGCTGATCCGGATCACTGTACCGCGTCATAATGTTCATCATACATGTATGCAAGTCGTTCACTCTTGATTGCGAGCGTGCGACGCCTATTCGCGGCCCGTGCATGGCCCCAGGCCTCCGTGCACGGTACCGGTAAAAAGCGTGCACGAGCGCCAATCAGCCCGCAGACAGCTGATCCGGGTCCCTGTACCGCGCGAGAATGTGCATTACACATGTATGCAAGTCGTTCACTCATGATTCCGGGCGTGCGACGCCTATTTGCGGCCCGTACGTGCATCGCTCCAGGCCTGCGTGCACGGTACCGGTAAAAAGCGTGCACGAGCGCCAATCAGCCCGGAGACAGCTGTTCCCGGTCATTGTACCGCGTCAGAATGTTAGTCATACATGTATGCAAGTCGTTCGCTCATGATTGCGAGCGTGCGACGCCTATTTGCGGCCCGTGCATCGCTCCAGGCCTCCGTGCACGGTACCGGTAAAAAGCGTGCACGAGCGCCAATCAGCCCGGAGACAGCTGTTCCCGGTCATTGTACCGCGTCAGAATGTTAGTCATACATGTATGCAAGTCGTTCACTCATGATTCCGGGCGTGCGACGCCTATTTAAGCAGAATGCGAGTATTACAAGGGAGCCAGAACGGCTCAAGCGCGGAAGCGCAACCAGGCGGGCCCGATGGGCCAGACCACGACACAGGTCTCTGGGCAAAAGAGCCCGCCCTCACCGGCCGGGAAGGGGCAAAAGCCGAAGGCAGCCAAACACGAGGACACGGAGAAGGCAGCACGCACAACTCAAAGCACGGGGAGGAGAACAAGCGCGTCCAGAAAACACGAACCACCTGCACCAAGCCAGCAGCGAGACGCAAGGAACGCGTCCCGGCAAAACGGGGGCCCCAAGCCCCAGACCCCAAAAGCACCCACATAACCCAAACACGCCCAGAAAACCGCACCCGAGTCAACCGTCGGGCCACTCCTCGGCACCCGGGCGGCCCGTGAAGACCACCTCCCCCGCGGGCGAGGCGGCGAGGAAGGGGTGATCGGACGGGACGGCCCCCCATCCGCGGGGGGCCAGCCCCAGCTCGGCAAACGCACTGATGCGGGCCCAGAAGTCGGCCGTCACCGCCGCGCACACCCGCACCACCGGCATGCGCCCCCCGGGGGCCCCAGCCTGCACCCGAAACAGGAGGCGGAGCCCCAAACCCAACGCCGCGACGGCCGCCAAGCACACCACATCCCAAACAAGCGGGTGCACCCCCAAAGGGGGCCGACCCAGCCACAAATGCTGCGGGAGCAGGACAACCGCGCCCCCCATCGCGTCCACAAGCTCGTCGCGCAGTGATAAGGCCACCACACACTCCCAGAAGTGGTGGCGCCGGCGGCCCGTGGCCATGGACGCTCCACATGGGCAGGGGGTCGTGGGCGACCCCCGCGCCAGGAGGGCCGCGTGCATGGGGAAGCCATGGAACCCGTTCATGGCGAGCCGCCAGAGGGGCTCCTTGTGCGTGTTGTCCCAGCGAAGACGCCAGAGGCGCGGCAATTCTGGATTGGTAGCTTCTCCGGCTGGCAGTAGTAGATACCTGAAACGAAGCATTCCCGTTTGACGAATGGGAATGCACCAGAGTGGCCTGAAATTCCCGGAGGGTGGAGGCCAGGGCTGCCGGGGGAAGGGGAGCCTCCCAGGCCTCCTGAAGGAAGGCCGTATGCTTAGCCGCCAGAGCAGCGAAGGCTGGGCCCAGCTGCAGGATGGTAGCCGACTGGACGGTGAGGGAGACAAGGGGAATGGCCGCGGGGCCCACCCGCCAGCCGACACAGCGGGCCAGGCGGCCCCAGGCGTCCGCAGCGGGGGGGGCGGCAGCCGCGCCCCCCGGGGCCGCCAGAACGAGGAGGGCCGCGATGGCCCAGGTGGCGGGAAGGCGGCCAACGAGGGCGTCGACGCGGGCCAGGCCCGCGGCCCCATCCCGCATGGAGGCCGGGACGGGGTGGGCGGGGAAGAGGCGGAGGACGTCGCGGAGGACGTCGTGGAGGACGTCGAGCCGCAGGTACTCGGTACAGCGCATGGCGGGGGGCCCCCCGGCAGCGGCGACAGCGAGGGCCGTCCGGACCCGGCCCAGGGCATTGTAGCACTGGACGGCGACACCCACGGTATCAAGCCCACGCAGCTGGGCGAGGTCGGGGAAGTCGGCCTCCAGGCCCCGGCCGGTGGCGTCGACCAGGAGGGGGTTGCCCCAGAGGGGCGCCGAGAAGCACCAGGGTCCCGGGGCGGCCAGGGTGGGGTCCAGGATGGTGGCGGGCGGGAGATGGGCGAGCGCCGTAATCAGCTGGGTGAGGGCCGGGGAGCCCCGTGGGAGGAGCCGACCGAGCACCAGCGGGGCGGCGGTGGTGCGGGCGTCGCCGTGAAGGGGCAGGAGGCACAGGGGGTGGGCCGCGGGGTGGCCGTGGCGCAGGAGGGCGAGGAGGAGCTGGGGCCACTGGGGGGCGGACGGCAGGAGGCCGCACGCGCCGGCCAGGCCACGCACGGCCAGGACGGCGTGGCGAGCCCGTACATGGGCTTCGAGAGGGAGGAGGCCGAAGCCGCCGGCGGAGGGGGGCAGGGCGAGGTAGAGCAGGCCGGCTCCGGCAGGTACACGGTTGGCGCGGGCCTGATGCGCGGCGGGGGTGCAGCGGCGGTCGACGAAGGCGGCGGTGGTGGCCTGAAGGGCCGCCCGCAGGCCAGGGGGGGGAGGCCGACGAACTCCATGTGGTAGAGGACACGGCTGAGGGCATAGCCCGAGGCGGCGAAGGCGCGGCCGAAGGCGGAGAGGGGCAGGGTGGCAGCACGCTGCAGACGGCTGTAGACCCGGTCGAGGTCCACAGGGTACGGTCCAGGGGCGCCAGCGGTAAAGGTGATGCCGAGGGTGGAGGCGGAGGGGACGACAGCGAGGCGGGGCGCCAGGCCGGCGTCGGGGGCGGCCAGGGGGGCGGCAGCGGCCACCGGGGTGGGGGGAAGGGGAGGGGCACTGGCGGCCGTGGGGCAGGCGGGGGGCGGGGCGGCGGCAGGGCTGGCTCGGGGGCCACCGGGCAGGGGCAGGTTTAGGGTTTTAGGGTTTTAGGGTTTTAGCGTGAGCGCCTAGGTTGGGACGCGAGCATGATTGCTTGAGTCGTGATGTCCGGCTGTCACCGAACATCACTGGTAAATGGCTGTACGCCTTCCACCGATGGGAGTAAAGGGCCGACGTAATACGAGCAGCCACTTCCGTAAGGCTGCCTCGGGATGCTGAAGCGACTAACCCGAGATATCAAAGGTCACCTCGCCGGTTGGCTTTCCATGAGCTTCATGGTTGACTATAAATAGTCATGGCTACGCCCAATCGGTAATTATCATTACCACCCCACTGGACTTTAGTCTATGGACGTGCTCTTCGGAACCGGATCCCCTAACGATCCTAGTGATGTGGAACAGGAGTGTCCTTCGACTCCTGGGCGTTTAGACGTTGCTTCTTCTAGTGAGCAGCCGTCTACAACAAGTTTGGTATCGAGACCTGAGTGTCTCGTATCGGCCAGCCTTGTCGGCTACTCGTCGCGGCTTTGGCCGACCTTGGAGTGGGATTGGTTTCGCACCAATTGTCGAGCGCTTTGGTGGAACCAGTACGGTTCTGCGGAGACTCGTTGGTACAGGTCGGTACGACCGTATGGGCTCGCCCATCGCCGAGCGCGTCCAGGTAGCGCTCGGCGATGGGCGAGCCCATACGGTCGGTAGACGTGTACCAACGAGTCTCCGCAGAACCGTACTGGTTCCACCAAAGCGCTCGACAATTGGTGCGAAACCAATCCGACTCCAAGGTCGGCCAAAGCCGCGACGAGTAGCCGACAAGGCTGGCCGATACGAGACACTCAGGTCTCGATACCAAACTTGTTGTAGACGGCTGCTCACTAGAAGAAGCAACGTCTAAACGCCCAGGAGTCGAAGGACACTCCTGTTCCAAATCACTAGGATCGTTAGGGGATCCGGTTCCGAAGAGCACGTCCATAGACTAAAGTCCAGTGGGGTGGTAATGATAATTACCGATTGGGCGTAGCCATGACTATTTATAGTCAACCATGAAGCTCATGGAAAGCCAACCGGCGAGGTGACCTTTGATATCTCGGGTTAGTCGCTTCAGCATCCCGAGGCAGCCGTACGGAAGTGGCTGCTCGTATTACGTCGGCCCTTTACTCCCATCGGTGGAAGGCGTACAGCCATTTACCAGTGATGTTCGGTGACAGCCGGACATCACGACTCAAGCAATCATGCTCGCGTCCCAACCTAGGCGCTCACGCTAGGTTATCGACCTACTGACAATGTAGTATCGTATTATCACAGATAATGGTATGTTGTGTTCGAATCATCGCACAAGGTCGGGCTCTTCAGAGACCGCCGAGGGGCTATAGTGCGAGCGTACGTTGCCGCCTGCTGCTGTTGCGCACCAGCCACGGGCTGGGGCAGGGGATCGATCGGGCCAACTGCAGCACGAGGAAGAGCGCGCGGGCGAATACGTCGAGCCTCAACGTACGGATCAAACGGATCATACTCTTCCTGCCCGTAAAAGACGTCCAAGGGATTAGGCGCAGCGGCACCCACAGGGTCCACTATCCATCCCACTCCCGGGACGTAATGTCCCCTAGACCCACCGGGCGGGACCTGAGGCTGCATGTCCTCAGTCTCAATCGAGCCGGATCAGAGCCTGACCTAAAACGGGACAACTGCCACCGTCGGCCAATCTCACCTGGGTATAGGGCGCAGCCCCAACCTTCAGGCCGAGATTTTTCACCAAGTGTTGCGCAATAAAATTGGGCCCTGCCCCTGAGTCCAACAGAACGCTGACGGACTGGCCACTGGCCGTTGCGATGACGTGAGGAGTACGGTCCTCAACCGTCGCACACACTGGTGTCTCAACTGTTCCGGGGGGATCATACCAGACAATCATGTCGGAGGGAATACCGGGCATCAGCTGGCGTTCACCTTGTAATCCCGTTGCATGGAAAACCTGAGTTCCTTGCGAGTACCTTTTCAAGGGACGCATCCTAGCGAAAAGAGAGGCATCAGCACTGCTCGGCGCTAACACACACGCTGCGGTGTTGGGATGCATCAGCTTGCACGTCTCATAGTGTCGGAGGTACGGGACAAGGTTGGTAGCTGACGGAGCTAACCAAACGGTGTGACCACCTATGTCAGTTTGAGAGAAGGGATTTCCTGAGCAACTGTAAACGTTACAGACTGCTGCCGTGCCGCAATCAGCAGCCAAGGCATCCAGGGTGAACACACGGTTCATGCGCTGTTCCAAATCGGCCAGCTCAGCTGCCGCAAACGCGCATCCCATTTCCCCGCGGACACCGCGTGACATAACAGACCCTGTTGGTTGGTGATCAATAGCGGCAACAGGAGGGAGTTCCTAGGCACCGCCACTGCCTCCCGCACCATCACCGTATGCGGACCAGAGAGGGCAGTTGTCGTATCCATGCTTTGCCGACAGACAAAGGAAACACGCTTGACGAGCGCGGGCGAACGACACCTGGTCGGCAGGCAACAAACTTCCATCAGGGTGCTGCCACTTGCTGAGGGCCACGGGCCCATCCAGCCCTGCCTGCGCGGCAGTCCGACGCCTGCCTACTGGCTGCCACCCCTCATCATCCGGCACTTGCGCAGCGCCACGCCCACCACCACGCACGGCAGGGCCTCCGCGGCCACCACCACCTCCACGGACCCCGTGTTGCTGCTGGTAAGGCTGCTGATACTGGGGACCACGTCCACCAGCGTTGCCTGGACCCCGGCCTTGGTTCGCGCCCCGGCCACCGCCGTTGACTCGCCCTCGACCGCGGCCACGTCCACGGCCCCTGTCGCCACCGGCGTTGTGTGGGGGCGGCCCAAAAGCCGCGACGTTCTGCAGGGGTTCACCCACGGCAGCGGCAACATGCGTTTTAGACGCTCCGCGCGTCATGGAAGCGCGGGCAAGGTTTTGTTTCTCAACCCCTAATGCGTGTTGCCTCAGTGACGCATACGAGGTGTGCTCCTCAAACGTTGGGGAGACGGCACATGCTTCACGCAGGTACGGCAACAACGAGTTGCGAAAGTGGAAAATGCGGTCGCTTTCCGGCATATCCGGGAGATCCTGCACTAGTGCTTCGTAACGGCTTGCAAACGCGGCTACGGCTTCAGTCGTGCCTTGCTTCAGCTGACCGCTGGCCAACATGTTACGAGCCTGGTATGCACGTGAATGAATCTCCGGCGCAAAGCGAACCTGCAGTGCTTCAAGCACCTGCTCTACGGTGTAATTCGGTCAGTGCCGAATCGGTAATTATCATTACCACCCCACTTGGACTTAGTCTATGGATGTGCTCTTCGGAACGGGATCCCCTAACGATCCTATTGATTTGGAACAGGAGTGTCCTTCGACTCCTGGGCGTTTAGACGTTGCTTCTTCTAGTGAGCAGCCGTCTACAACAGGTAGAGCCATCCGGCGCATCGCCTGACGCTGAAAGAGGCAAGGAAAGCAAGGAAAACCGACGGTTCCGAAAGGCAAACCACCCAGACGCCTTACAACCGAGAGCCCAGAGGAAACAGCAAACACCACTAGCGAGCCGCTGGTGCCAGGCCCATGGTGTGTGAACGTGCCGATTTGGGGCAACCCGCTCCTCCCAGCCTGCCAGTCTGGGCAGATGGGGGTCGGCAGGAGGCCGGGCTTGGAATACTTGCGCCCAGAACTAGTGGGGTGCTGGACCATTAAGACGTTGGGTGATGTGCTGACGGCTCGCGATGCTCTTCGGGACTTCTTGGCTGCGTCCGAGTCGGCGGTGCAGACGTCATGGCCAGCGGGATGGCGGGGGCTCGTCGTCCGAGTCTTAGATCCGCGGTCAACAGCAGCGAAGACGTTCCTGGGGCTTGATCGGTGGCGGGAATGTATGGGGGCGCTGGAAGCTTTGCTAGCCGAGGTGCCAACCCCGTGGAAGCAAGCAGCGGCGCGGGTGATGCCGGTTTCCTCCCAGAGTATACCCCACGCTATACCGGGGATGGAGGAAGTGGGGTCCATGCTCGTCTCCTTTAGTGTCAAGCGATGTGCCCGGTGGTTCTACCTTTTGGTCTGGAACCCTCTGTAACGCTTACTGACATTACAATCATGGCATCCGACACCAACCAATGTTCCCAGCCTACCTGGCATAGGATAAGTCGGGTTAGGCGTAAACTCGTTGCTGGTGAGACCTGAATCTGATTGCTCCTGGACCCGCCTGGCTTAATGTGGCTGACAAACGCTAGGGAAGGTGCCCGAACGACCCTGTACATGGGGTCTGACACTGACCAACGTTCCCAGCCTACCGGGCATAGGATAAGACGCAAGAGATGTGGCGGGTTTGGCGCAAACGGGTTGCTGATGAGACCCGAATCTGATTGCGCCTGCACGATGCTAGTTTAGACTGGCAGCCAAACACCAGGAAGGGCGGCGGAACGACTCCGTACATGGCTTCCGACGCCAACCAATGTTCCCGTCATGTTTGGCATCTTTTGGACGGAACTGATGCGGCAGGTAGGGGACGTATTGGCGCAAACGTGTTGCTGAAACGTCGCTCCTGTGCTGGCTGGTTGAGTCTGGTTGCCAAACACGAGGGGAGGTGCCCAAACGACCCTGTACATGGTGCCAGACATCCACCAACGTTCCAGTCTTTTCTGGCGTAAGATGAGGCGTAACTGATGTGGCAGGGGACGGGTTGGGCGGAAACACATTGCGGGGCCAATTGACGAGGTGTTCAGAAACACCGATATCTGTGACTGCTGAATTCTGCACCTCGACAATACACCCAAGCAATGTGATGCGCAAGTGCTCGCCTGGGATACATGATGCCCCTAGCGCCGCTGCTGGTCCGCCCATAAGCCATTCACCGCCCACAAGCGCTTTGGCAACAGATGGAATCGCTGAGGGCAGTATGCGGCCCCTCTTGCAGCGCTAGTAGTGACACGGCACGCAGTGGAAGGGCGACGAACAACCTGATGCGCACCAGTGTGCAGCCTCCCCTCCCGCTGCTCACCTGGGATACGTAATGCCCATAGCGCCGCTGCTGGTCCGCCCATAATCCATTCAATGCCCCTCAAGCGCTTCGGCAATGGTATCGCTTACGGCTGCAGGTGGCCCCTCTTGCAGCGTTAGTAGCGACACGGCACGCAACGCGTAAGTGATCAATTTGCGCATTGCGGCCTCCCCTCGCGCTGCTTACCTGGGATACGTGAGCGCCGCTGCTGGTCCGCCCATAAGCCACTTACAAGAATCCTGAGTCTGGCCACACCCGCTGACAGCTGTGACGAGGCGGTGCCGGATGAAGGGTGTGGTCATGTCCACACATTGTTCCATTTATAGGTAAACATTTGCAAGGGCAGGTCAATGGATATCTCCACCTGTGCAGAGAGGACGAGCTGCAGCAATCCAAGTTGCATTTCGCAAATCAGCGAGGCCAATGCTGTTATGATTTGTTGTCGTATGCTTAACAATGAATTAGAGCTGCCTGCCATTGGTCGATTGCGCTTTATTGAGCCAGGCGAATTCGAGGGAAGTCAACAGATGGCAACTTGGATAATAAACTACTTATGCAGCCCGAAGAAACCTCTCATATTATTGCTAACTGTGTGCAAGGAGTGATACAGATACGCCAATACATCCAGTACGACCTTGCTCGCTGTTTGTAACCTCCCGCTCCCGTGCAACATTTGCATCTATTTCATATGTATGCCAAGGGCCGACATTTAAAGTAAAGAAACCAACTAACCAGCGGCGGGCTGATTGGCACCCATGCATGCTCCTACCGGTACCGTGCACGGAGGCCTGGGGCCATGCACGGGCCGCGAATAGGCGTCGCACGCCCGGAATCATGAGTGAACGACTTGCATACATGTATGATGAGCATTCTGACGCGGTACAGTGACCCGGATCAGCTGTCTGTGGGCTGATCGGCGCTCGTGCACGCTTTTTACCGGTACCGTGCACGGAGGCCTGGAGGCATGCACGGGCCGTGAATAGGCGTCGCACGCTCGCAATCATGAGTGAACGACCTGCACACATGTATGATGAACATTCTGACGCGGCACAGTGACCCGGAACAGCTGTCTGCGGGCTGATTGGCGCTCGTGCACGCTTTTTACCGGTACCGTGCACGGAGGCCCGGAGGCATGCACGGACAGTGAATAGGCATCGCACGCTCGCAAACATGAGTGAACGACTTGCATACATGTATGATGAACATTCTGACGCGGTACGGTGACCCGGATCAGCTGTCTGCGGGCTGATTGGCGCTCGTGCACGCTTTTTACCGGTACCGTGCACGGAGGCCTGGAGGCATGCACGGGCCGCAAATAGGCGTCGCACGCTCGCAAACATGAGTGAACGACTTGCATACATGTATGATGAACATTCTGACGCGGTACGGTGACCCGGATCAGCTGTCTGCGGGCTGATTGGCGCTCGTGCACGCTTTTTACCGGTACCGTGCACGGAGGCCTGGAGGCATGCACGGGCCGCAAATAGGCGTCGCACGCTCGCAAACATGAATGAAATACTTGCATACATGTATAATGAACATTCTGACGCGGTACGGTGACCCGGATCAGCTGTCTGCGGGCTGATTGGCGCTCGTGCACGCTTTTTACCGGTACCATGCACGGAGGCCCGGAGGCATGCACGGGCCGCAAATAGGCGTCGCACGCTCGCAAACATGAGTGAACGACTTGCATACATGTATGATGAACATTCTGACGCGGTACGGTGACCCGGATCAGCTGTCTGCGGGCTGATTGGCGCTCGTGCACGCTTTTTACCGGTACCGTGCACGGAGGCCTGGAGGCATGCACGGGCCGCAAATAGGCGTCGCACGCTCGCAAACATGAATGAAATACTTGCATACATGTATGATGAACATTCTGACGCGGTACGGTGACCCGGATCAGCTGTCTGCGGGCTGATTGGCGCTCGTGCACGCTTTTTACCGGTACCATGCACGGAGGCCCGGAGGCATGCACGGACAGTGAATAGGCGTCGCACGCCCGGAATCATGAGTGAAATACTTGCATACATGTATGGTGAACATTCTGACGCGGCACAGTGACCCGGAACAGCTGTCTGCGGGCTGATCGGCGCTCGTGCACGCTTTTTACCGGTACCGTGCACGGAGGCCCGGAGGCATGCACGGACAGTGAATAGGCATCGCACGCCCGGAATCATGAGTGAACGATTTGCATACATGTATGATGAACATTCTGACGCGGTACGGTGACCCGGATCGGCTGTCTGCGGGCTGATTGGCGCTCGTGCACGCTTTTTACCGGTACCGTGCACGGAGCCATGGAGGCATGCACGGGCCGCAAATAGGCGTCGCACGCCCGGAATCATGAGTGAACGATTTGCATACATGTATGATGAACATTCTGACGCGGTACGGTGACCCGGATCGGCTGTCTGCGGGCTGATTGGCGCTCGTGCACGCTTTTTACCGGTACCGTGCACGGAGCCATGGAGGCATGCACGGGCCGCAAATAGGCGTCGCACGCTCGCAAACATGAGTGAACGACCTTCATACATGTATGATTAACATTCTCGCGCGGTACAGTGACCCGGATCAGCTGTCTGCGGGCTTGTCGGCGCTCGTGCACGCTTTTTACCGGTACCGTGCACGGAGCCATGGAGGCATGCACGGACAGTGAATAGGCGTCGCACGCCCGGAATCATGAGTGAACGATTTGCATACATGTATGATGAACATTCTGACGCGGCACAGTGACCCGGAACAGCTGTCTGCGGGCTGATCGGCGCTCGTGCACGCTTTTTACCGGTACCGTGCACGGAGGCCCGGAGGCATGCACGGACAGTGAATAGGCATCGCACGCCCGGAATCATGAGTGAACGATTTGCATACATGTATGATGAACATTCTGACGCGGTACGGTGACCCGGATCGGCTGTCTGCGGGCTGATTGGCGCTCGTGCACGCTTTTTACCGGTACCGTGCACGGAGCCATGGAGGCATGCACGGGCCGCAAATAGGCGTCGCACGCTCGCAAACATGAGTGAACGACCTTCATACATGTATGATTAACATTCTCGCGCGGTACAGTGACCCGGGACAGCTGTCTGCGGGCTTGTCGGCGCTCGTGCACGCTTTTACCGGTACCGTGCACGGAGCCATGGAGCGATGCACGCAGAGGCAGCGCACGCCCACGCTCATAGGTGGAACAATTTACATATAAATATTTATATTATTTCAGCTTGTTAGAAGCCTGTTTCATGGCCCTTTTTTCCGTGCATGCACGTAACCGGCTAGCGGGCAATTCACTTGTGCATGCACGTAACCGGCTAGCCGGTGTGTGTCCTTACTGATACAGAGAGCGTGAACAGATTCATTAAGGGAATAATCCCGATTTGCTAGTATTAGTTTTAGAAGTGCGCCCTTTGACGGACGTCCGTTATGGGGGGACGCATCACGCATGCTACTGGCGCGAGCCAGTACGACATGTAATAAAATCGTAAAAATCGTATTACACGGTCCCGGCCCGCTTCACATACGATCTCGGCTTTTCTCTGAAGGGAATGTTCTAGTGAAGCCGCTGCACGGGAATTTCCTAGATGCGACTGGCAGCCCTGAGAGGCGGAGACGTGTGGAGTGCAGGACGACGGTCGGACGCGAGCGATTGGTGAAAGAGGCGAGACGACCCTGGCGACACAGATTACATCAGGATAAAATAAGAACGGCATAAAGAGTCGAATGACGTAAACGGTGAAGAGCGGCTTAAAAAGAAAAGTGTCGACGGGGATGCAAACAAACAGGAACGGACGGGGAGGCAAACAAACAAGAACGGACGTGAGTGCAGGGTGAATCGCTCGCATAGGAACACAAATCTGCGGAAAAGACTTGAACGCATTTCTGAGGGCAGCACTGGATGGAGGAAGTTAGCACGGCTGGGTTTGTCGAGCGATGCGCGACATGCGGACCGACCTAGAGCGCAGGAGGTGTCCGTCAGCAACTGTGCTTGTGGAGAGGCCACATGCCATGACGCAGGCGCTCTTACCAGAGGAAGCTGCCAACGTGACAAGGAGTTGCGCATCGCTGGAAGTCCGAATGGCTAACGTGCGACCTCCGCGCCTGCCAAAGCCATGAGTTCCTAAGCTTAACTCATTCCCTTTCTTACTTGTATATAATATGGCCAGCTGTCCATCACTATCATTCGGCCGGACTACTTCCAGAAGCGACTTCGCTTGAATCGCCCTATCGCGGCGCCACTGTATTATTTATGCACTCACCGTGTGTTTGCACTGGGGCGGCTGCGCCTGGCATGGGGCATTACATTTCCTGGCCCGAACAAAAGTGTGCTCCAGAGCACGGTTTCCACGGGTTTTGCCCGGTGTGCTCCAGGTGCGCTAGATGTGCGACGCGGTGCTCTGTTCCGATCCAGTGTGACGCCACTTATGCACTAATCGTGTGTTTGCACTGGGGCGGCTGCGCGTGGCATGGGGCATTACATTTCCTGGCCCGAACGAAAGTGTGCTCCAGAGCACGCTTGCCATGGGTTTTGCCCGGTGTGCTCCAGGTGCGCTACATGTGCGACGCGGTGCTCTGTTCCGCTCCAGTGTGACGCCACTTATGCACTAATCGTGTGTTTGCACTGGGGCGGCTGCGCGTGGCATGGGGCATTACATTTCCTGGCCCGCCGAACGAAAATGTGCTCCAGAGCACGGTTTCCACGGGTTTTGCCCGGTGTGCTCCAGATGCGCTAGATGTGCGAGGCGGTGCTCTGTTCCGATCCACTGCTGTGACGCCACTCATGCACTCATCGTGTGTGTGCACTGGGGCGGCTGCGCCTGGCACAGGGCAGTACATTTCCTGGCCCGAACGAAAGTGTGCTCCAGAGCACGCTTGCCATGGGTTTTGCCCGGTGTATGTGCTGCGTTGTGAACGTTGTACGCGAGCGCTTCACACCACTGCAATTGTGCGTGGGACTATACGATTAATTATGTGCATTAAGCACGTTTTCCACGAGAACCCGTTGGAAATTCAAAGTGCTCTGGAGCACACTTTCCACGGAAACCCGTTGGAAACCCTTACTGCACTGTTCCGCAAGACTCATTCTTACTTTAGCCGCCTGAAAAGCTTGCATACCACGCAGTGAAGCACGCTTATCTTGTCCTTTCTATGTTAAGCCGGCCGCTATAATAATGGGTCGCAGTCGTAATAACCGCTGTCAGTGCGCCAGTGTAGGAGGGCGTCCTTCCAAACGAAACATATGCTGATATACAGAATTCATCGGCGATTCTGTTCATGTGTCTTGCGTGACATAGGCATGTCTGTGCAGAAAGTGTCAGGGTTTTTTATGCATGGGGAACCCGTACTGTCTACTATTAAATGGTGGCTATAATTAAGGCGGCCATTGTAGCGAGATTTTCCCCAGACGAGCTCGTATAAAACTACCGCCGATGCCGAATAAACACTATGTACACGGGTCGGACGAGCAGCACACACGGAGCGCAGAGCCAAATGACCGAATGCAAAATGGCGACCCCTAAAAGGCAAAAATACAAGCGAGCGTCGGGAAGCCGCGCGGAGGATGCTCGTCATGCCATCAGGCCTGTTTAAGCCGCCCCTCGCTGAATTACGCCGGTGGGACGAGATGGCATAAGAGTCGTATTCCCCATTGTATTGTATTGCGTTACAGGAGTAAGGCCCCGAAGCCCTTCCCATAATCCCCACAAACCGAGGTCAAGGGGCGCCAATATAAGCGATTATTGCGCCGGTGTGAGTGCACAGGAGGAATCCTTCATGTTGGCACTCATTGTTGCTACACCAACAACATCACCAATAGGTATTGTAACATCTTATCATTAGGTATTGATTAGGTTGCGCTGTCAGTGCTGCAAGAAGTTTACAGGGCTGGTGGTGGGCGGTTACTCTCGTCGTCATGGCCCATTTGGCCGCTGCCGCGCTAATGGTAACCCTACTGCTTGGATTGACAAGTGTATATGGCCAGTGGAATCGCGGCACCGGAGAGCTGTTGTTCCCGGACGTCGCCAGCGATTACATGTATCGGTTCCGTGTGGCCGTGACCCCCAAGAGTAACCTGGCGTACGTATGGCATAATGGCATCTGGCGACGCTGTCGTCCAGTTCAACATACCCAAGACGGGGCGGGGCTACGGTAAAGCCCTCTGGACTTCGGCTGCCATACCCGGCCTTTTCGCAAAACAGCCAGTGCTGAATGTGGATACAACCACCGATCGCGTGTACTTCATTCACCCCGTCAACGGGAAAATTTACTGCTATGATGCCAGCCTGGGGGTCAACGTCACGTCGCCGGTGTGGGTGTCTAAAGTCGTTTGCTCTCTGCCCACGGATGCGCGCCAGCAGGTAGGTGCAGACTTGTTACAAGTGGTCCGCACCGCTGCAGCATGAGCGCTTGCTCTTAGCTGCCTCGTGTGGCTTTTCGCAGAGGCGTCTTTGCTTCCTCTTCGCCACATCTACTTGCCGCTCGACGCTCCGCAAATGACGCCGCTGCTGTCGCTTCACAGCACTAACGCTCCTCTCCATCGCGCGCCCCGCCCTCGCCCTTGTCCTCCGCAGCACCTGCAGGTGCTCAGCAGCAACGGCAAGCGGCTGCTGGCTCGCTGCAACGACACGGTCATCATACTCGACAGCAAGGGCGCGCTGGTGAAGACCTTCAAAAGCAGCAGCGTGAAGGCTTGGGTCGGAGCCTCGGACCTGGCGGCGCCGATCCCGGTGTTCTCCAACTTCACTCGGGTATGGAGGTGGCCGGTGGGGCGGGCAAGCACGTGGGGGCGTGGGGCGGGCACCGCATTGCTCACCAATATGTGTACGATCTTTAAGTAACATCGCAACCCAGCCACAACCTACGAATGCTTACTGCATGTGATGGAAATGCGCGCGTGACAATGCTGTGATAGCTCCTGAACCACCACGTGAATGCATCGGCTCGATTAACCGACCACGCAGATGATCACTTGGCGCACTGACGCTAAGAACGTGTCAATGGAGCTGCTCGAGGTCTGGAATTTGGATGTCAAAACCAGCACACCGACCACGCCCCTGACCACCTTCTCACTACCTCCGGGGGTCAAATCGTCGGGTGTCAACACCGCGTCGGCTTCGTGGGTGATTGTGGCGGACGCGAATGCTCCTGCCGTACATGTGCTGAGCTCGTACACCGGCAAGCTCCAGTCGTCGTACAGCTTCAAGGCGCTGGTGGACCCTGTCAATGAGATGCAGGTCAGCGTCCTGCCAACGCCGGTCATTTCGGACAAGGTTATGTACGGCATCGTGGAGGGCATGAAGCCGTCTCCGATGCCGTGGGTGCTAGATCAGTACCCGGACGAGTACTACTGGTGGATGTTCGCGCTCAACTTCACGAACCCCAAGGCGCCCTCTCTGTTGTGGTTAACTGTGAAGAACCCGTCGCGAGGAGGGCTCGCGAAACAGGTGGGCGAGGGGCAGATGACAAGGGTCGGGAGCAAGATGTAAGCAGGAAGGGGCTGTCTAACCGTTTTGTATTCTGATGAAGGAAATACACCTATAATTTAAAGCAATCGAAGACCTAAATGCTGCAGCGGGACCCGATGCGAACAGCATACGTGCGAGCGAAGGTGTGGGAAGGGCGTCACGATATCAGTGCAGGAGGACGCTTCTCACTGCCGTCCACGACAAATCATAAAGGCTGGCGGTGTGATGCTTCGGTGGCCAGTGTCTGCCGGCCGCCAGTGCGGCGATGTCAGGATATGAGCCGCCGACTGAGCGACCTCTGCAGTGCCTCTGTGTCTCAACCGCTACCGAACAAGAACGGCGGCAAGCAATCACCAACGACGACGACACCCCCTTTCTCCCATTATCCCGTGTGCGTGCAGTCGCCATGGGTTACCGATCGCGCCGTGTTCATCACGGACTACCAGCAGAACTGCACGAGGGGCATTGACCGGGCGAGTGGGGTGACGTTCTTTAACTACCCGTCCAATCCGTACAGCAAATACGGCTCTGGCATGTTCAACATGTTCAAAGGGACTTACAAGTTGAGGTACGTGGTGCGGCTTGCAAACCTCACCGCGGCTCGTCTCGCGAGCATCGAACGAGGAGCCCCTCCTCGGGGCGGCTGTCGCGCTGCTCCCTTCCGGTACCTCCCCCGCGGCGCTGAAAGCCATTTCCTCTCTACCTACCTGCAGCTCTCAAACGACATGCCTGCTGCCCCTCATTGACCCCACCCCCGGGACGAGGTTTTTCTAAACGGTTTTTTCTGGCATCCACGGGGCTTCCTGGAAACCCCCTGGACGAGTTGTTGTAACGATTACAGTGGGTTCCAGACCAAGAGGTAGAACCATCGGGCGCATCGCCTGACACTGAAAAAGACGGAGGAAACAAAGACCGACATGCACCGGAACAAAGGCAAACCACCAGAACAACAACGAGTGTAACAAACGTTTCCTGCTTGGTTTTACTGTTCAGCGCCGACCCACGACCTTACTCTCACCCCCCTGGACGGCCCCCCTCCGTGGATGCATCCCCTGCTGGCGCCCTGGCCCGCCTGCAGCCTGCCGTGGGTTGAGAAGGACGGCTACTTCATGGTCTTGCAGGCAGATGACTGGCAGTACGACCAAGATCCCTCACGGGGCCTGGCTACCTCGGGCAATATCCGCACATTGATTGGACTGCCGTTCATGCCGCCACCGCCAAAATTGGCATCGCCACCGCCTACGCCGTGATCGCTGGGAGCTTGAGCGAGGGCGGGCGCCAGAGCCAAACGAAGGTCACCGCGCCGTTCGTTTGTTGAAGTGGTCATTCATTGCGCGTCTGGTTGGCGCAACAGGGAGGGGCAGTCGGGAGCTCGGGGCAGCTCGGGGCGGGGGCGAGCGCGCATGGTTTTTTCGTGTTACTGCTGGTACATCGACCTTGGGCTAGCGTTCATGTTATTGTTGGCGCATCAAGTTGGTGCTAGCATAATTTCTCTTATGTCGAAAGTGCCAAGGAGGTAAAACACCATTCCGTGCCTTCTGGGATGAGAGGTGGCTGGTTCCGATGTTTGCATCGTTGCGGCACTTCACTGGTTCGTCGGGTGATGGGTTGTTAGGTTGGTTGGTGGCAAGTTCCTAATAGGGGAGCCTCTAGTGCAAATTCCCCCTGGGGTGCTGGCTGCTGCTCAGTGTGCCTACGGTCTGTCGCTTTGGTGTTCTGGTGGTTTGCCTTTGTTTCGGTGCGTGTCGGTTTTCGTCTTCTCCGTCTTTTTCAGTGTCAGGCGATGCGCCCGATGGTTCTACATCTTGGTCTGGAACCCACTGTAATTGTTACTACTACCATAATGATCCGGTGTCTTGGCTAGGGGTTTAGGATTTTGCGTGGCGTTGATATTATCGCCTGGAAATACGGCAAATGACTCTTCACCAGCGGGAAAGGGTCATTTGGGTTCTTTTTCCGGACACCAGCGTGAAGGCAAGCAAGTCGCCCATCAGATAAGAAGGAGCACATGTCGTGCAGACGTGAGCTCCCCCGCTTAACGGAACTGAAACCGTGCACGTGCGCATGCGGCATCTGCGTTTCGTTCGTCACCATTTTAGGGGCCATTTACGGATGCCAACTACGTATCCGTTTTTACCAAATAGAGGATTTTGATGAACCAGTGAAGCTGCGCCGTGATAGTTACGGAATCCAAGGACTGGCGTCGGCGTTTTATAAGTGAGCGACGTCCTTTAATAACAATTCCTAATGACTCGCCAGTGGAGGGATCAGTTTGGACACTCAGACGGTGAGGCGCACACGAAACTAACAGGCCCTCACCTGAGACCTGACGAGGAATCAACCAGCAGCGGGCGTTGCAGGGGTTGCCTCGATTGAATTGGGCCGCATCCGGCTTTCGTGTTGGCCTGATCTTATCCCGATGTGCTACCCGCGGAACGACTCCGGAATCCGTAGTCGACTGCGGCCATCCCAAGCCGATCAAATGCGCGCAAAGGAGCGAATAAAGAGTTGTAAGGGTGCAGCAGACGGGAGTTCGTGGCAGTGGTTACGGTAGGCGTGTGAGGGTAAGTCAGGTGCGCCGAAGGGGCGCGACGAGGGCAGGGACAGTAAATTGAGCCGTGGATACGACATAGGATGAGGGGTGGGGTTGCTCCGCCCGCACTCCGCCACAATGTCGACCTCACCTCCTGTTTCATGACCGTTACCCCCACGCACCCAACGGTATTCGCACTTACGTCAATCAATGTGGCAACCAGAATGGCATTCAGTACGGCGTTCAGACCTCACTTGCGCCTAGTAGGCGAACTTACAATCAACAGCAGGTACCGTCGCAATGGAGTGGATAACACACAACTGGGGGCTCCTCAGGGCAGAATGCGTTACGGGAAACCATGTTTGGCTAGGATTGCAAGGGCCGCGCCACTGTTTTGGTTGGCACAATTATTTTCTCTTGTTTGTCGGCATGGCGACGGCTTTTGTGTGCTTGTTGCAAGGCCGGCTCTGCGTACACATCACAGCTCTCGCATCGCCCTCCGAATCCACTCCTGGATCTCAAGATCGATCGTAGCAGTTAGCGAGCCGCCTTCCGTGTCGAGGGATGCGGTGCACGGCGTGTGATAGAATGGACCCTACATGGCAGTGAAACGAGGACCGCGAGGTCCCTTGCAGCCACAGGCGCATGTGCGCTGAGAGGATGCAGTGGCGTCCAGGGGATCCTGGCAGCTGCCGGGTGGGAGAGCAGTTGGTCCATGCAGGCCCATGCTCGACCAAACCGCCGCCATACGTGGTTCAGACAAACCGCCACCATATATGGATCCGTTGATGGCTGCCCAGCTATCCCCCACCTCATCAGGGGGGCCGCCTGCAGACAGGGAACACCTTTTATGGGCGCTCAAGTTCTCCTTAAGAGGGCGATGCAATGACTTGACGGTTGTTATGTGCCAACGGCCAAGGGTGTGTGTTGATGATAGTATTAATAATAGTTGTACTTGCCACACAGAGCTCCAGACCAAAAGGTAGACTCGGTTGTTGGTTGTTGGCGGTTGGGGGTTGGTTGATGGTTGTTGGTCCACCACGCGTGCGCCAATACCTCAGCAATTCATGACCGTCTCGCGTGGGTGGACGCGGGCTCGCACCCTGCACGGCGGACAGCGGCAAACAGCCGCAGAAGTGGCGCCCGGCGTGAAGGCAAGCAGGGTTCATGCCCGGGGAACAGCCTAACGTCGGAGCCTATCGACAAGTCATTCACCAGGGTTGGCAACGGATGGGTGCGGAAATGCAAACATTCATCCTTCAGGAGGCCAACTGGCGGTTAATGCGGTTTGCGAGCTGCTTTGGGCCTCTTTCGGCGTGCTGCGTGCTGCGAAGGACGTGCACTAGGCAAGCGCGCGTACTCCGACATAACCTAACGTAATTATATTTTAGTCGTAGACGCCTTGTTACGTAGTTATCCATGGTTGTAGCAATGACTAGCTGCTCGCATGCCCTCCGTGGGCACAGTTCAGCGTGTGGACGGCCCTCAAGGCCCGTGACGGGCCGACGACAACGATGCTCAGCTGCACTTCTTGTAAAATGTAGTATTGCAAGTTCTCCTTTTGGTCTCGTCACCAAGGAGCGCGGCTTCCTACCTTCGGTCGACCCTCTACGACGGTGAGTGAGTCCACTCCCTCACCGGCGATTAATCAAACGCTGTACAGCTACCGGTACATATTTCACGGAAGGGTTAAATTCCTATGCTGCCGCTACTTGCGGTCATCGCGCTTTAGGGCTGCCAATTTTCGCGCCCAGCAGCCTTGACGAGCGACAGATCGAAATCTAGTCGGAAAAGGCAAAAATTGGTCGGCTGGCCTCAAATGTGCAGCATCGGGCAGAGCCGACCCACGGGGCCGAAGCAACGTCCCATACGCGATCAGCGACTGCGGCGCACACCCAGGGCCCAAACCACTTGCGTTCGGCAGGCGCTGAAAACCTTATCGGTCGCAGCTCCTCCAGTTCAAAAACTGCTGCAGGGCTGCGGCGGCGACTGCGGCAACCTAGCCCCCCCGGTCTCCTCGCACCGAATACTACCATGGCGCCCCTCGTGCAGGCTTGCGCTCATGCAGCACGATGCCGCCGCCGCAGAGTGGGAGGCGGCACTGGCGGATTTGCCCAAACTGGCAGTAGCGGCCGGAGGCGCCCAGGCCGGTGACAGCGGCCCCACCCGCGGCGGTGTTCTACGGAGGGCGCTGCGGGCGCTTCCGCCTTTCCCGTTGGACAAGCTGCCGCTACCCCGGCCGGACGAGCCGGCGGGGGAAAGCGCCTTAGCGTCCGTCGACGGCGCGTCTGGGGCTGAGGCTGCGGAGCTTTGGCGGGCGTACTTGCTGCTGTCCTTCCTGGCGCACGTGGGTTGGGTTGGTTGGACGTTGGACGTTGGAAGTTGGACGTTGGGCGTGGGGCGTTGAGGGCCAGGGGGCGCGGTCAAAGGAGCCGGGGCGGAGGAGCATTACAACCCAAATCCGTTGAGACGTCTGTCAGCATCCATATGTAGCCTCGTAAAACCCTATTTCCCCGGTGCGAACCCGGCATCTGCCACATCCCCGATGCAAACCCGGCTCCTGCCACATCCCATCCCCCGCCAAACAGGCCTACGTCTGGTGCGAGCCGGGCCCGCCGCCCAGCTCGCTGCCCGCCGTGCTGGCCGTCCCGTGGGTCCGTGTGGCTGCTGCCGTGGGCATGCCGCCGGTGCTGACCTACGCAACGTACAACCTCTACAACTGGCGGCGGTTGGACCCTGCCGGGCCGCTGCACCTGGGAAACATCGTGTGTCTGCAGGTGGGATGCACCGCTGCACCTGGGAAACATCGTGTGTCTGCAGGTGGGATGCACCGCTGCACCTGGGAAACATCGTGTGTCTGCAGGTGGGATGCACCGCTGCACCTGGGAAACATCGTGTGTCTGCAGGTGGGATGCACCGCTGCACCTGGGAAACATCGTGTGTCTGCAGGTGGGATGCACCGCTGCACCTGGGAAACATCGTGTGTCTGCAGGTGGGATGCACCGCTGCACCTGGGAAACATCGTGTGTCTGCAGGTGGGATGCACCGCTGCACCTGGGAAACATCGTGTGTCTGCAGGTGGGATGCACCGCTGGGGGGTGTTGAGGAGGAACCGTGGATGCCAGAGAAAACCGTTTAGGACAGACTTTTTGAGATGCATGCTGGAGAACTGGGTTGGGGATACGAACGGGGGGTTGCAACGGTGTGGTCTCGGAGCTGTCTGGGGCGAGACACCGACGAGGGGGGGGGGACAAGGGGTGGCGGCCGGCCAGGAGCGAGGCCGTACATACTTTGCACCCGCGTGCCGTCCTGTGGCCTGAGCCTCAGCCCGTGTCGACGCCCGAGCCAAGAAAAAACAGACCGCGCCCTGAACTGTCATCGACCCTCCCTCACCATGCTGCCAACCTCCCGCGCCCCCTTGTTCCGCCCTTCGCACCTTCGCGCCCAACTACCCAACCACCCAACGACACGACCCCCCCAGAACTTCCTGGGCGGCCCCGACGAGGAGTGGTTTCGACTGGTGCACGTGGACATCGAGGGCAGGGCGGGGCCGGCCGTGGCTGGGCTGGAGGCCATGCAGTCGGCAGCGGCGGCGGTGAGGCCCGCGGTGGTGCAGGCCGGAGGGCCGCAGGCGTAGTAGGTAGTAGTGTCTGCACGGCGCAGCCGTCACGGATGAAAGGCACATACACACACCTGCGATGCTGGTCTCCGCCAACCCTGCCAGTCAGTTGCGAGGGGGGTGACCTTATGGTGCCGGGCGAGGCTTGTACTGAGTCCTACCCCGTCTCCCGTCTCCCCTCGTTCTCCATCCCGTCTCCCGTCTGCTGCCCTCTCCCCTGTTGTCTGTCTGTCTGTCTGTCTGTCGGTTGGTCTGTCTGTTGTGGCGGATGCGGCCCAGGACGACCCGGCTGCCGTGGTGGCTGGCCTCACTGACGTGGCGGCGGCGCTTAGGGACATGCAAAACACGCTCTCTCGGATGGGTGAGAAGCGGGGGGGGAAGCTGGGAACGTCGGACAGATGGGGCATCCAGTAGCGGGAGCGGTGGCAGCAGCAGCATCACGCCGGGTAGAGCAGGGGAGGCTGTGGGGCGTGGGCGGCCGATCGGTGCGGGGCATGTGTCATTATCCGTGCCATCCGTACAGCAGCAGCACCGTACATCGTCCCGTACATTGACAACTGTCCTAACCGCCCCCAACGCGATGTCACAGCAGTGCGCTGAGGGACGCGCGCGTACCTCTCCTCCCCGCCTACCCCCCCCAGGCGAGAAGTGTGACCCGTACATCTACTACCAGCGCGTACGGACGCCCATGTCGGGCTGGCGCAACAACCCCGACCTGCCGCAGGTACGACTGAGGCACATCCGCCACTCGTAGCAGCTACCAACCAGGCTTCGGGTCCCACTGCCCCTTGGGCTGCACGGCCGCCAATCACCCAACCCCTTAAAAACCCTACGCCATCTCCCCCCGCCGCCCGCGACCGTCCCACAAACCCACCAGGGCCTTATCTACGAGGGCGTCAGCACCGAGCCCATGCAGGTAGGATGGTGGGTCGCTCCAGGGATAGCGGAGATGCTGCGCCGTGGGGGCGAACCTGCTGCTGTCTGACACCCTACTGGCGCTTTTGTTACCAGCCGTACCCCAACCGCTGTCAACACTCAACAGCCCGGAACACTCCACACAACACTTGCAACAGCGCTCGCCCGCCAGAACTCCCGATGCCCCGAAATCCATATGCTGACCCTGATCCCCGATCCCCCAAAATCCACGCGCCCGGCGGGGTGGCTGCTGTCTGGTACAACCAACCGCACATCGTGTGGGACACGCCACGAGCGCAGCTATACGGCGAGACGGGGGCGCAGTCGAGCGTGCTGCACGCGTTCGACGCCGGGCTGGGCGTCCAGCACGACCAGGTACGACACGGATACGACGTGGGTACGACTCGGTGCGGCGGTTGCGCAACCGAGCTGCGCGAGAGGAGCCCAGGTTGTCGTGTAGGTTCGTCGGCGGGCTTGTACGGCACGTGAGGCCTGCCTACGTGCCTAGTCCTGCTGCGCCTGCTGGCGCGTTAGGCGTGGAACTGAGGCGGCCCCTGCCGGCTGTGTCGCATAGCTCCTCTACTGTGCTCGAACCCCTCCCCCCTTCCTGCGGACGCCGCACCCCTTGCTGGGGTTCTCCGCCCCCCCAAAAAAGGTCTATGCGAAGCCTACGCGCCAACTGTATCGCTCACGTCGCGTAAACGGTATTTTTACAACCCTCCCCCTCCCATGGTTCTAGCTCTTGGTCTGGAACCCATTGTAACCGTTACAACAACAACAATGAAATGATTCAGGTGTGGCTCCGAGAGTACCTGGGCGCCATGGTGCAGCACATGCCGCCGCCGCATAGGGCCTTCCTGGCGCGCCTCGCCGCCGCCAACGGCGGCGCTTCCAACGTCCGGTCGTACGTCATGTCGCACGGCGGCGGCGCCGGCGGTGAGCTGCGCGACGCGTACAACGCGGCGGTTGAGGAAATGGAGAAGTTTCGGAGCCAACACAAGGCGTTTGCGTTCAACTACATCGCCAAGTGGGCCAAGCGGGAGGCCACCGGCACGGGTGGCAGCGACTTCATGCCGGCTCTGGCAGGGTACCGGGACACCACCAGCCGCCACCTGCTGGGGTGAGCCAACCGGCCCGGAGGCGGTTGGGAGTTGAGCAGTTGAGGCGGTTGGAGGGGTGAGGCAGTTGGGGCGTGCAGGTACCGGTAGGTCGCGTCCATGTGCTTCGGGGGCTCCTAGCTGGTGGTGGGTAGGAGCTGGGCGGAGGGGCTGCTGTTGAGGTGGCTGGGATCGCCGGGCAGGGCGCTTGGTCGGGCGTACAGCCGGGGGATGTGTGTGCAAGTGGACTTACAATGACTGCAAGTCGTGAGACGCACGTGTGTGAGTGTAGGTCGAGGTCCATCTAATTGGATCAAATTTATGAGGGTAGCTTGGTAGCTAGGTTGCCCCCAGGCACCGTAGCCTGCGTGTTGTTGCAGGCTGGCGGTTCGACAGTTGAGCCCATGAATGGTTTCGTGAAACTGTGCTGCAGCTCTGCAAGGGCACGATTGTTGTTGGCGGTCGTTAGCAGCCAGAGCCAGCGGGCCCACATTGCTTGCATGGCGCTCGAAAGGCTTGGGACTTGGGGGAAGATGGGGGTTTTGGGTCAGCACACGAGACGTCCAAAGTTAATCGCCGACTTGGCCACGTGATGGCAACCTACGAACGACGTGGCATGTTTGGATTCCTTTTCATCTGCTCCGTGAGGCTGATCTTTAGGGCAGGGATGGAGGATTGCATCGGGCTGTTGCTCGTAGCTGCGCCGCTGAGGCATTTGGCGCCAGAGCCCGGACCCCAGCTCCCCAGGACATACGGGGACACGCAGTAACAGTGTGGTGCCGAGCCTTCCGCCGCAGAGGTGGTCCTCGTCTTCGACCGAATGTTTCGTGTTTTGCTGTAACAGCCGGTCGGATCGATCGTGTAATGGCACCCCGCACTGAGGCACCCGCGGCGGTGTGCTGCAGCGTGCAGGGTCAGGAGAGTGTTGACTAGCTCGCGACGCTGCCGACCTAAAAGGCTCGCTAGAGCATCAGGCCCTGCCCGGCCTCCTCCGTCTAAACTACCTCACGTGCCACCAACCGCCAACCACCACGCGCGCAGCCCGCTGCGCGAAACCTGCAACCCGCCTCAAAAGCCCTCCCTGGACTTCTTCCCCTTTCCCGTTCGTACATCTGCAACCCCACCCCCCACCACGCCATGACGCCACGGCCCCAACCGCCACGCCACCCCGCCTCCTCTTTTCCCGCCATCCGCACCCTAAGCCACCGCCGCCGCCTGTCTACTAACGGACTGGACCCCGTGGGGCCGCCTAAACACGGCGTCCTCATTCATCACTTGTGGCCGCCGTCGCCGAATGCCGAGTCGTAGTTGAGGGTGGTCTCGAGCTTCTTGGCGTCAGCCATCTTGCGAACGGCCTGCGGGATAGGCAGGTGGGGTTTAGGGTTTACAGAGGTGTTATAACGAATAAAATCCCCACGTGGTAGGGGCAACCAGGAGAGATGGTACTAACTAGCTACTTAGGCAAGTTGGGTTTAGGGTTTAGGGGTAACAAGGTAGGAGGGTACTACTAGCTACATATGCGTTTGCTGGCTGGGGTTGTGGGCCGCGTAGGGAGCCGCGAGGGTGCGGGCTGTGAGGTGGGTAGTTGCACCATGGGGCCCTCCCGTGGGGTCCCCCCCTCCTCTGTCGGCCGTGGATTCGCGGATTCTCTTTAAACCCCCCTCCTCTGTTGTAACCTATCCTGGACTCCCTGGATCCTGGATCCACTCCCATGCCGCGCCAGCTGCCCCACCTTCATGTAATCCTCGTGCACCACGTAGTCCCGCTCGTCGCGGATAGCGAACATGCCCGCCTCGGTACAGATGTTGCGCAGGTCGGCGCCGTTGAAGCCCTGGGGTGGGGCCGTGCCGGGTGGGTCATGGCAGAGCAGAGCTAAAACCGGGGAGCCGGCAAAGGATGCAAAGCATTCCTAGGTCCGGGTGGGATGGGTGGCCGGGAAGGAATGAGGCGGAAAACACGTCCATACCACCGGCAGGGCAAGTGGGGTGCAGGGGGCCGGTGACGCTTTGGAGACCCCAGCTAAGCCGGGGAGGGGCATTCAGGAAGCCACGGAAGTGAGGATCGGAAGCCACGGAAGCGAGGAGGGGGGTGCGAGCGCGCGGCAGACACGCAGCTGCTTTCTTCCTGCGGACGCTCTCAACCCGCGTGGACCCACGGGTCGACGGGCCCTTGCCTCTCCCCACCCGCCCGACCCTCACCTCCGCCAGCTTGATGACTGCCTCGTAGTCGATGTCGCCGTGCTTGGCCAGCTTGGAGGAGTGGATCTTGAGGATCTCCATCCGAGCGTTCTCGTTGGGCAGCGGGATCTCGATCTTGCGGTCTAGGCGGCCAGGACGCAGCAGTGCGGGATCCAGCACGTCAGGCCGGTTGGTGGCCATGATCATCTTGACCTGCGCACCGGGGAAGGGGGGTTGGCGCAAAAAACCACTTACACGGGTGTGGGGGCCGGAAGCCCACGGCCAGGATCCGGACGAGGTCGAGGATGGGGGTGCGGGAGGTGAGTGCTTCGTAAAGGGTTACGCGCGTGTCGATTTGACTGGGCCGGGGCTTAGGGTGCCACGCTCCCTCCCCCGGCCCGGTGGCTGCCGCCCGCCTCCCTTCCCCCCCAGCCGCCGCCACGGTGTTTTTTCGGGCATCCAGGGTCCCCTTCGAACCCCCCCAGCCTCCGCCCGACCTTGCCGACCACGTCGAAGCCGTCCAGCTGGCTGAGCAGCTCCATGAGCGTGCGCTGGATCTCGCGGTCTGCGGAGGTGCCCTCGCTGAAGCGCCGCCCGCCGATGGCGTCCACCTGCGCCGCGTGGTGCGCAGTGCGGCGAGGACCGCAGCGCAGCGAGAGCTTGTGAGGTGTGCAAACCACCATGTGTGCTAACCACCATGTGTGCTAATCACCATG
Organism: Yamagishiella unicocca; assembly: GCA_003116995.1. Taxonomy (NCBI): domain Eukaryota; kingdom Viridiplantae; phylum Chlorophyta; class Chlorophyceae; order Chlamydomonadales; family Volvocaceae; genus Yamagishiella; species Yamagishiella unicocca. Next base: position 2,029,605 of record BDSL01000004.1, read on the forward strand.
GAAGGGTTGTGAGGGGTGCAAATCACCGTGCAAGGGTTGCGATGGGTGCTAATCACCATGGAAGGGTTGTGAGCGGTGCTATCTCGATCTCCGGCAGCACGTGTTTCTCCCGCCTCTGCCCACCTCGTCCATGAAGATGACGCAGGGCTGGTGCTCCTTGGCGTAGCCGAACATCTCCCGGATGATGCGGGCAGACTCGCCGATGTACTTGTCCACGATGGCGGAAGACACCACCTGGAGGCGGGGCGGACACCGGGATTAGGGTTTCTAGGGGTTGGGAGGGTTAGGGTTCTGGTTTTTTGGGGGGGGGAAAGGGGCATTGCTTACATGCAGGGTCGGCGAATGCCGAGTGTTAATATGTTGGGCTGTGCTCGACGTGTGGAAGGAAGAGCGGCAGGGGTTGTTGGGGTGTCATGGTCGACACGTTTTACATGAGGTGCGGGAGGAAGGGCGTGTGCCCACCCCCCCTTGCTCCAGTGCTTCTGCCATTCTCCCTCCAGCCCGCCCGCCTGCCCTAAGGCCCGCCTCCCCTAAGGGCCCCGCCTGCCCTAACCCCCCACCTTGAGGAAGTTGGCATCGATGTTGGAGGCAATGGCGCGAGCCAGCAGCGTCTTGCCGGTGCCTGGCGGGACGCGAATGCGGCGGGAGGGGGGGACGCGGTGGTGGGTCGGTGGGTCGGTCAGGGAGCCTGGGTGCTGCTGGCGCTGCAGGGGGCACCGATGCGGTGGTCCTGACAAAACCACCGATGTGGTGATGATCCTTAGTGCTCGTGGATTCCATCCCCGTTCAACCCTCGCCTGGCACCTGATCACCCCCCTGCCCCCCGTCCCGTGGATCCATCCCCGTTCAACCCTCGCCTGGCACCTGATCACCCCCCTGCCCCCCGTCCCGTGGATCCATCCCCGTTCAACCCTCGCCTGGCACCTGATCACCCCCCTGCCCCCCGTCCCTCGCTTACGCCCACACTCGCCGTCTCGCCCCCCCCACCAGCCCCCTTGCACACGCAGCCGCACACCCTTACCCCTACATCCACAACCATCCCCCCTCCCCCCCTCCCTCCTCATCTAAGCTCCCCAGCATGCACCTCAATCAACGTCTGTCCTAAATGGTTTTTCGCGCATCCACGGGTCTTCCTCCCGTCCCCTCCACCCTCCCTCCCCTCCTCCCTCCCCTCCCCTCCTCCCTCCCCTCCTCCCTCCCCTCCTCCCTCCCCTCCTCCCTCCCTCCCGGCCAGCGGCCTCACCTGGCGGACCGTACAGCAGCACTCCCTTGGGCGGCTTGATTCCCACCCTCAGGAACAGCTCCGGGTTCATCAGCGGCAGCTCCACAGACTCGCGCAGCTCGCGGATCTGCTCCGACAGGCCGCCGATGGACGAGTAGTCCACCTTGCCCGGCTCCTCCTGGAGCATGTTGAACACCACGGGGTCCACCTGGGGGGGGAGGAGGAGGGCGAGGGGGCGGGGAGGGGCGTGAGGGAGGGGGAGGGGGCGGGGAGGGGCGTGAGGGAGGGGGAGGGGGCGGTGAGAGGCGTGAGGGAGGGGGAGGGGGCGGAGAGGGGTGTAAGGGGGAGGGGGCGGTGGGGGGCGTGAGGGGGAGGGGGATTCAGGGCGGCATAAAAGAAATCCGCGATTCAGGGGGGTTGAGGAGCGGATGAGCGGGGCTGGAAGGCGCTCACAAGCAGGTTGGATACGACGTAGGAGGTGGGGGGTGTCAGCGGAGGTGAGGGGCGGCCGGTCAAGTCCGATGCAACGACGTGCGTGATTTCATAGCCGGCCGGTCGCGTGTGCCGCCCTCTTCCCGCCCTCAGCTCCCATCACAGCCTCCTCCCCTTTCCGCCCTTGCTCCCGGAAGGGCTCTCCCTGCCGTTCCCCGAGGCCAGCATCCCCCGTCGCCGTATCCTCCCCCCTCTCGCTCTTCCTGTCACAGCCGCATCCCACACAGCCCCCACCAAAGCTACCTCCCCAGCCCCGCGCCCAGCTGGCCGCCTGCGCCGAGCCCTCGCACGTTATGCAGCAGAAGACAGGCCCCGCGTCCCTCTGTTCCCAAATCCATCCACACATCCATCCTGCGCTGCACCGCCCTGGTCCGCCCCCCCGCCCTGCGCCTCCTCCCGCTGTTTGTTTGTCTGTTAGTTTGTACCCCGTCCCCTCGCGCTCCGAAACTAGCCCCATTCGGGAGCCTCGTCAGGTCGGCCGAGTCTGTGTCTGCGCCCGCCAAGGTGTATGGTTTCGGTGCGAGTGCCAGGTCACGACGGCTGCTTGACTTCCATCCGTCTCCTCTCCACCTCCGAAACCAACCCTGTGAGTCATGCTAGCAGTCGCGGGTCCCCCTCACCCCCTCACTGCTCACGTCGCGTAAATGGGTCTTTCTTTGCAACCCCCACCCGCCGGCCCCCAGTTCGGCCCTCCAGCCGCGACCGATGTGACCAGCAGCCAGGTCGCCGCGTCCTCCTAGCGGCAGACCTCTACCTCTTTACATGCATGCTCGCTGGAAGGACCGCCGTGAGTCACCACATCAATGCCCCACATCGGCCCCCCCTCCCTACCCCTGCTCCCACCCGCACCTCCTGCCCTCCCACCAGCCAGCCGCCCGCTCGCCCCCCTGCCTGTCCGCCCCCTGCCTGTCCACCCCCTGCCTGTCCGCCCCCCTGCCTGTCCGCCCCCTGCCTGTCCGCCCCCTGCCTGTCCGCCCCCTGCCTGTCCGCCCCCTGCCTGTCCGCCCCTCTGCCTGTCCGCCCCCTGCCTGTCCGCCCCCTGCCTGTCCGCCCCCTGCCTGTCCGCCCCCTGCCTGTCCGCCCCCTGCCTGTCCGCCCCCTGCCTGTCCGCCCCCTGCCTGTCCGCCCCCTGCCCTGCCTCCCACGTGCTTTGCACACCTGCCGCCTCGCCCTGCCCTGCCCCGAAATGCCGCCCACATACCGACCTACCCCCGCCCTCCGCTCACCCCTCATCGGCATGCTAACCCGGCCTCACCCCCACCGGGCCCCGGCCCCCGCTGGAACCCCCGTCCTTCCGCCTCCTATGTCGTGTAACCGAGTCTTCTCGCCAATACGCCTCAACCGAGCCACAGTTCCAGCATGCAACTCCAACCGAGTGTACCGAACTTTTCAAATCGCTTTTGCTTTTCAATGCCGACCTGCGGATTTCGTCTTTCCCCCTCCCTCTCCCTCTCCCCCGGCAGCTATTATACCTATGTCGTGTAACCGGTTTCTATGCCACTTCCCCCTCCCTCCCCTCTCACCTCCCGCGGCAGCACCCTCATGATGGTGAGTGTGGTCATGTCCAGCGACACCCGGGTGCCTGATATGAGCTTGGCCTTCTCCACCTTGGTCCGCACTCCCACCACGTAGCGGGGACCGCTGCTGGCCTTGACGATGTCTGCGAGGGGACGGAGAGGGAGAGGCGACGTTGGTGGCGTGATAACGGGGAGGGTGGTTATGTTGGTGGTGGGTGTGAAGATAGGGTCCAGTAAGGGCGGTGGTTGGGGGGCGAGAGACGGCAGCTTACGGGGGCAATCGACCCCGAAAGGCAGGGTGTGGTGTCGGACTGGTCCTGCCATAGGTCTAGGTAGCTGGCGCGCGGGGGGGTGGGAGGCAGCGGTAAAGAGGGCTGGTGACGGTTTTGAAGGCAAGCTAAGGGACATCATAGGCGGACGGTTGGAAGCGGGGAGGTGGGGGGGGGCAAGGGAGGGAGGACATTCAGGCGTGAGCCTTGCGCCAGGGCAGGGTAAGGCCGTTGGGGATGCGCATGACCTGGGGAATACCACGGCCAGCGTGGCCTTTGACGGGTGTTTGTAGTAAAGGAGCTCGCGGGGCCTGGGCGCAACGATCAATCCGCATATATGCGGTCGCTTGGGTACCGGACAGGAGAGCAGCCGCTGCTGTGTACCCTATATCGGAGTGGCGATGACTTACAGCGCTCTTCATCGAGCTGGCGGAGCACCTCGCCGATAATTTGACCAACACTTTGCAGGGCCTTGAGATCATCCTCCGTCTTCTCGTAATCTTTTTTTAGCTCCTTCACTAACTCGCGTAGGGAGCGGACCTTGGTGTCGATCTCCTTATGCTTAAGCAGCTTTTTACGGTACTCAGTCATGGCCACGTCCCGCTTATCCGCCTCAGTCGCCATGGCGGCAAGCTCCTCGAATCCAAGTCCGTCCGGCTCTCAGTACTCCAATGCTGCTGCCAGACCTCCTAGACACGGGGCTTGCAGCAATGATAGCACAGTAGATCTACTGTAACGCGTTTGATGGCACAAATAACTGTGATCTAGAAGGGTAGGTCGGCAAACGGTGCGATATTGTGAAGCTATACAAATTCGATCTGCGCGGGACCTCAGAGGAAGGCACTACAATGCTCGTTATGAAGCGGCTATAGGTGCATTTAAAGGTTGCTAAATGTAACAGCAATGGGGTTGCAATGCGTGGCCAAATGGCAATTGCAATCACTGGCACTGCCTCATGTAAGCACACCAATCGCAGTTCATCGTCCAGCCGAACTTCTGTTCTTCATCCGCGTGCGGGATATTGATTGCGACGCTAAATGCGTGTGGATATCATTTGCATACGCGCCGAATCGTTACCTCGTTACGCGGTGAACCAGGGTTCACTGCAGCCAACCAACTTTGCAACCATTCCTTTGCTGCCTTGATCCTCCACCCAAGTTTGTTATTCATATCCTATCCAACAATTCTGGCTGATGCCGCAGTAAGTTCGGCAAGCTCGTTGTACCCATCCCTAACGTATGAAGCTGCCAACAGGTCCGCCTCCCGTCATCCGACCGCCCGTCAAGTGCCCTCTTCTCTCGTTGCTGTCCTACAAAACTTAGCGGAGCAGACCCGTGCACTCGCCAGGTGCTTATGGCCGCAAAAAGTGCCCCACATGCACTTTGGTAGGGAGACGTTTGGCTGGTTGATTCGACATACTTTACTGAGTTGAGACGAGTTGAGTATACCTTGTACGTCAGCTTGAGGCTTGAAGAAGTGCATCGTCACGCACAGTGCTACACGGTATCTCACTGCCAGCCACGTGCGTACAGACGGATCCTCAGCAGTCGTGTCCGAGTCCCACAACCATCCCTCCATCTCGCATCATTTTGGGTTCCAAACAAACCACCGACCAACGCACAACCCCAGCACGCCTGTCCCCGGGTCGCTCACCCGACACTGCATTCCTGCAACCTGGATCAGCGCCTCCACACCCTACCGCAGGGCTAACCCCACTGCAGTCCGAACAACAGCCGCCTGCCCTCAGGCATGCCGCCCACCATATCGCCCGCCCACGCCGCACGCCGTACGCAATCCTCCCCTTTCCCGACACCTCCCTCGCCCCCCTGCTCCCTACCCCCATCCCCCTTTCCCCTCCTACCTCCCTTGCCCCCGCCCACGCCCTCACAGCCCCGCCAGCGCGCCCTCGCTCTCGTACATTCGCAGCTGGCAGTCCGCGCCGCCACTGACCAGCCCCCGAGCTGGCCCCTCACTGCCCCCCAGCCACCCCACACACAGCACCTTGCCCGTCTGGGCCCCAAGGCTCCCCAGGGACACCTGCGTCCGGACATCCCACAGCTTCACCGTCCCATCGTGGCTGGCAGTCGCCAGGTGGTGCTGGCTGCTAGGGCACCACGCAACAGCCGTGACCCAGTTGCCGTGCGACCCGTGGGTCGTGACGGCCAGGGTGTCGGAGCCCGCCCGCCCGCGCGTGTCCCACAGCCGCAGCGCGCGGTCGGCGCAGCCGAAGGCGATGAGGTGGGGCGCCGACCCATGGGACGCCAGACTCAGGACGGCCTTGGAGCCGTTGTAGGTGTCGGTGGCTACGCCGGTGGATACGTCCCAGCAGCGCACCTGCGGCGTGACGTGTGAGGCCGCACAGGGGGGCAGGCAAAACATAAGAAGCGAGGCACACCATGTGGCGCATCATGTGACACACAGGTCATGTGACACGCACGTCATGTGACGCGTCATGTGACACGCAGGTCAAGTGGCATGCACGGGCATGTGACACCAATGGTGACCCGGTCGCCACGGTTGCGGCGGCCCGTCACCCCGCTCGTCATCACGGCAGCAGTGCCACTCCGCGCTCGCGTCCTCCCCCCGCGTGTCCTCAAAACCGCAAGAACAGAACATGGACGCGAAGGGAACCCTTCATGCGCACATCCCTTGAGCCACCCTCCCTCCCACCCACCCACCGCGAGGTGCCAGCAATCCAACCTCCGACCCACGGGCCTCACTCCCACCCACCGAGTGGTCCCAGCCGCCGCTGATGAGGACGTCCTCCGCCGGCCAGCTGACCGCCGAGATGCAATGCAGGTGCCCCGTCAGCTCGGTGCTGGGCTCGCTGACCGAGAGGCCGCCGGATCCAGATCCGGATCCCGCGGTGCCGTTGGCGCCCACGCGACGCTTCTTCTTCGACCCCTCCGCCGCGCCCGTGCCGCCCTCCGCCGCCTCCGCATCTGCCGCCTCCGCCACCGGGCGACCTGCGGCGTTCGGCCGGGGGGTCGAGGGGGAGGGACGAGCTGAGAGAAAATCCGGTTACACGACATAGGAAACAGAGGGTAGGAACTAGCTGGTGAAGGGAGCGGGGGAATGAGAGGAAACCCTGGGGATACACGGGATACCGGTAAGTAAGAACTAGGAGTAAAAGGGGGTAGCACGTGGTCGGACTGCGGGGGAGGGTTCGAGGGAGACCCGTGGGGGGGGGGTCGTCCGCGCCAGTCGAAGGATCGAAGCCTGGAGACGACCGCGAGCATCGCTGCAGACGCGCTGTTGAGTGCCCGGGGGCTGTGCGTAGAAAACACGACTCGGTGGGCGGTGGATCAGTCAAGCCACGCTCCCCTGCACCACACGCCGCCGCCCACCACGTCCGCATACCGTACAGTCCCCGTAAGAGCCCCGCCCCCGCCTCCCTCCTCCACACCGCACCCGCCGGCCGGGAGAAGAGGCCCGTTCCGCGCACGTACCCGTCTCCCACACCAGGAGCCGCCCATCCCATCCGCTGCTCGCGAAGCGGCGGCCGCTGGGGCTGGGCGCCACACACTCCACGCCGTCCACGTGGCCCCGGTAGGTCGCCAGCAGGCGGCAGTCGGGGTTGGAGCGGGAGGCCTTGCCGCCGCCGCCGCCGCCGCCGGTGGCGCCCTCCTGGGGGGCGAGGGGTGAGGGAGGACAGCCGAAGGGAGGGTGCATGTCAGGAATGGGTATGACGCTAAAGTAGTGGGTTAGAGAGGTGGGAGGGGACGGGCAGCGGGCAGGGGGCAGGCAAGCACGGCGCCAAGCGCACGGCGCATCAGGCCAGGCCGTAGCGCAGGGACCGTGGTATGGGGGACTGGAGCATGGGTAGCTGGAGAGGGCGCCTCAGCCGCCAGCGGAAGGAGGGGCTCGCGGGGGCGTCACTCCGCCAAACGCGCCCTGCCGGCCTGCGCCTGCAACCCGGCCAAAGGGCAGGTCGCACACCGCCATGCACCCACTCCCGACCTCGTCTCTCCGCACCCCTCCCACCACCAGCCGGTTTTTCTCGCATCCCCGGTCTTCCTCGTAATCCCACCACCAGCCGCGCTCACCACCCGCCACATCTTGACCGTCAGGTCCTTGCCCGCACTCAGCAGCAGGTCGCCCTGCGTGCGCAGGGGTTTGAGCGCCGGGGAAGGGTTGGATGCCCAGACGTAGGGGATCGGTGGTTGGGCGTTGGTGGTTGGGCGTTGGGGGTTGTACGGGACCCACAACTGAGGCAGTCGACGCCGTCGCCGACGCAGGCAGCCGGCCCCCCGAACCCCTGAGGCCTCAGGGGCCCTCCCTCCGTAACGCCACACCCTTTCGTACACCCTGTGTAACCCGTTCGCCCATTCCCCCAGTCCCACAAACGCCCGACCGACAGCTCCTGCCGCCTGCTGGCCCCCGCCCTTCCCCCCGCTGTCGTGTATCCGGACCTTCCCCCTCCTCCCCACCACTTGCCTGCGACCTCGGCAAGAAGCGGGCGCAGTTGACTCCACCCGCGTGGGCTGCAACCGAGGCTGTGCACTCCAGCTCCCCTGTGGCGGCACCGCGTCCGAATGCGCCAATTAATGCGGGTTAACAGGAGGGCGTTGCCTCCTCCGTGTGGGAGGATGCTCCTCCACGTGCCACCCCACCCCCCCCATACACTTCCCACGTCACGTAAACGGGTATGTTTTGCAACCCCCGTTACCGCACTCACCCCCCGACCCCGGTCCCGACCCCGACCCCGGCCCTACCTGGCTGGTGCACAACCCCGCCCCAACCCCACCCCACCCCGGCCCAACCCACCGTTCCACAGCCGCAGCAGTCCGTCGTAGCTGCCCGAAACGATGGTCCCGCCGGGGGCGGCGGAGGAGGAGGCGGGCGAGGCGGGGGTGGCTCTGGACGCGTCCACCGAGCTCACCCTGAGGGTCGGAAGGAAGAGGAGGGGCATGCTGTGTGTGGCAGGGGACGCAGCCGGAGGGTGGAGGACAGCAAGCGAGGCCGGGAGCAGTGCGGGTGGAGGACAGCAAGGGAGGCCGGGAGCAGTGCGGGTGGAGGACAGCAAGGGAGGAGGGTCCTCCACAAAGGAGGAGGTGGTACCTGGACAGCGCCTGTACGTGTCACGGCGTGTAGCGGTGGGCCGGGCGTTGCACCACCCCAGGGGCCCGGCGGGGCAACCCAAGTCTCACCTCACCCCACGCACCATGCCGCCGGCCCGCACTCCACCCCGCTCCCCTCCCGTCCCCTCCGCTCCGCTCGGCACCCTTCACTTCCCCCTCCCCCACTGCAACCGTTCTTCATGCCATCCCCCGCCTTCATGCCATCCCCCGCCTTCATGCCATCCCCCCCCCTTCATGCCATCCCCCGCCGCACCCACCAGTCGTCATGGGGTGTGGAGCTCTTCTGCTGCGGCGGCACCACCGCGGGCACGTACTCCACCTCGAGGGTGCTCTCCTGCGATGTCGAGAGAGGGGAGGAAGGCGTGTGTGGGGGTGGTGGTTCAGAGGAGGCCGGCTGGTTGCGGGAGCTGATCAAAGCACCCTCTCCCACACAACCGTCGCAACCCGACACGCCCCACCATAACCGCCCCTGTGCTGCCCCACCGTAACCCCACCCCTGTGCGCCCGCCTGCCGATCCTCCAGCCATGGCTACGGGGACCCACGCCCACCTCCCCGCTTCAAACCCTAACGTCCCTTCCCCCACCCCCGGTCGTCCCAATGCTCCAGCATGCACCCACATCCTCGCTGTCCGCCGACCATGCGCCCACTATCCTGTCGTTTTCGTGTCAACGGTTTTCACGCCACCCCCCAGGGTTACAGCCCTGCCCCTTTCCCCGGCAGCCCCCGGACGGCACTCTTTCCCCCAAACACCGCCGGAGCTCCCCGCTCACCGCCGACAGGTTATGCCCCAGCAGGTGCTGCTCTAAGGACCTGCGGACCAGCTCCCCGTCGACGAGGAAGTCGAATGGACGCGGATAGTCTGCGGGGACGGAGTCACGACCAGCGACGGGAACAAATGTTTTATTGCCGGCGGGGGAGGGGGGCACTTCGGCATCAGGTCGAGCGGGAAGGGCTTCATCGCGTAAGGGTGGTCGGGCAGAAGGGCGTGTTCATGGACACGCTGTGATGTGTGTATAGGTGAAATGGAGTTGGGGAGTGGGGAACTACAGTTGTTAGGGCCCAGGGGGGCATGGAGCAACGCGCGGCCTAGGGGGGCGGGGCAGGCGTTCAGTGCACTGGGTGCCCCAACCCCGTGGTGGTGTGGATGTTCATACTTGAGTATGACGAGCGACGGTGTGGGTGTGTCAGGGTTTAGGGTTTAGAGTTTAGGCGTGTCAGCAGGACGGGGGTCAGGCACCTGGCCCTTGACGACATGCCCCTTCCAGCCAGGCTCGCGGCTCTTACCGAGGGCGAGGAGGTGGTTGATGATTTGGGAGAGGCCATAGCGCTTGAGCGTGGATGGTACGGCCTGCGGGGATGCGTGGGCGCGAGCGGGGGGTGCGATGTAGGCGGGGGGTTGACCGCATGCGCGATGGGAATGGTTTGCAGTAGGTTTGCGATGGGGGCGGTCCCGAGCGGAAGTGGCGGCGGTCCGACGCGCGACTGGCAGCCGCTAGTTCGCGGCTCCGGGGGAGAGGGTCCGTAATAATCGATATCGCAAGTGGTTTGTAAACGACAGGTGATCGGGCCACGAAAGGTGCAGGGTCGTCGGCCGTCTTCCCGCGCCGTCGGCTGCTCACCACCGGCGTCTCGGGGACTTTGAGGTGAGCTGGCAACTTGGTGACAAATTTCACTAGTACTTGCGTCTCTTCCGCCATCGTGGCGAGGCTATGAGCGCAACTGTAAGGAATGGGTTCTAGACGATGATGGCTTTTGGAATAAGAGGCGGCGGCCTGTAAGGCAATCAGGTAAGCATAGTTTACGATTAGGTATGTAATTGTCAGAAAGGCAGTCTAGTGGGCCTGAGCTCACGGTATTTCAGGGATAAGGCCTCGCAACGTTTGTAAAGCATGCTCACTGCTGCTTGATAATTCGGTTATAATTACATTGCAGCCCACTGACACGTTGCAATGATTAACACTTATTTGATGCCACGCATTGAGCCGTGAGACCAATACGCGCTGCTATTACCCGTCAACTAGTGAGAAAACATCTTAGGTTCTAGTGCCAAATTGGCCAAATGTAGGCGAATGAATTCTATTTTACGATAGAGTGGCTTTCAAGCATATCACGGGATTGTAACGGGGCCTGCATCGCCGAGCATCGGAAACCGGAGGAAGGCCGATGGGGGAGTGGATTTACCAAGGCGTCTTCAATGTCGGTAAGACCTGACGCTGTAGCATTTGGCAAGGGGTATCGGTGCGCCGGCTCCCTTCGTCGTCATCAGGAAGTTGGCCGTCAGCACGGTTACGCGGCACATTGCACCCTCTGCACATCAAGCTCCACTGTATTGCCCACTTCTCATGGCCATGTACGCACGCGTCTTACGTGTAATGAAGTTCAATGGCTACAGGCAGTGCCATAGTTTAATCATATCATACAGCGGTTGTCGGGGCATCCATGAGCTGCCGCCGCTGCGTCCCAATCGCACCGGCCCAGCCCCCCAGACCTCCTTCGGGTTGTGTCCCTGGTCACGTTCCTGATCCTCGCCCCCCTCTTCCTCGTCTCCTTCCTTGCAAACGCGGCCACTGTCATGCTCCTCCCTCCCTTCCTCCTGATCGACCCCAGGCGTTCAGATTATGGTTCTGGTTTTCAGCGGCTGGTGTTTCGCCCGCTTCGGGCTCCTCAGTGCCGAGCCGTTCATGGGCCAGATCAACGTGCTCATCCTGCGGCTGGCCTTCCCGACGCTCACCATATACCTGCTGGTGGGGAGGGGGCGGTGTGGGTTTCGTACCCAAAGTGCAGCGGACGTTGCGCCAGGTCTCGTGTCGCCCAAATTACACACACACACGTACACACACATACGTACACACAGAGACAAACCGCTCCCCGATCCCCCGTAACCCCACCCAGGGATTGAAACTGGACCTCCGAGACGCCGAGGTCTGGCGGTACGGCAGTGATAGCCGTACTGGGGGGACGAGCGTACGATGCCGGGAAATTGTGCACATTGAGGGAGAGGGGGGCTGGGAGGGGGAGATACGGGGAGGCCAGGGCCGGGGAGGCAGCGAGTAATGGGCTGCAGAGCTGTCCCTAGGACACAGCTATGGCGGCTCGGCTCAAGCTCTCGATTCGAGCCGACGTTTCTGACATGCCCCCAATCGGACCCCGTATCCACCACTCCCTCTCTCCCTCAGGTCACTGGGCGCCTACGTGCTGTGGGTCGGCCTAGTGCAGGTGCGTAAGGGGGGGAGGCTTGGGAGGAAACCCATAGGTAGGCACTTAAGAGTGCGACTGGGTGAAAGGGGGCCGGAGAGGGTGTCTAGGGTTTTAGATGTCCTCGGCTGAGGCCCTGCGCATGCCCCCAAGCGCCTCCCCTGTGCCCATCCCTCCCAACATCCCCATTTCCCTGTGGTCGGTTCACGGTCGGGTCTCCCCTTCTGTTTTAAACGGTTTTTTTCGGACATCCACGGGTTTCCCTCGAACCCACACCATACACACACGCGGTTTGCCCCCAGGTTGGCATCGTGGCTTACACCTGGATGAGGGAGGGGCGCACCACGGGGGACGCGGGGCTGCTCAACCTGGTGCTCACGGTGGGTCGGTGGGTCGGTGGGTCGGTGGGTCGGTAGCTCTAAGAACGCGTGGAACCTGGGGAGCGTGTGTTTTGGGGCGCGGGGCCGTGGTGATTCGAGCGGCCGGCGTTGGGTCCAAAGTGGGATGGGTTGAGCCGCGGTCGTGGGTGTTGCCGAGGCTTTAAGATATGATTGCAGGTACTCGCCAGAAGGTATATAATATTTATAAACCCGTCAGGGGCTTCTGATGGGAACGAGGCGCCCAGTGCGGTGCTGGAGGGGGCGGGATGCAGGCGGCACGACCAAGAGGCTAGGGTGGCGCGTGCCTCTGTAGCGTGGCACGTGCGTCTGTAGGGTGGCACGTGCCTCTGTAGGTGGCACCCCGCTCGCCCACAACCCCACTGGCCCTCTTCTTCCTCTTCCTCCCCTTACTCCTCCTCCTCCCCTTCCTCCACTTCCCTTCCTCCTCCGCCCTCCTCTCGGCCCCCGAAGGCGAACAACACCGTCATCGTGGGCCTGCCCGTCATGGAAGCCACCTTCCCAGACGTCGGCGGCAAGCTGTCGCTGCTGACGGGTGAGTGAGTGACATGTCAGCGGCGGCCCGCGGAGCTGTCACTTGTCGTACACTGCGTCGTCAGTTGAGTTCGTTCGCGGAGCTGTCGGTTGCTGACTCGGATAGGAGTTGGGGGGGGGGCTGGGTAGCCAGCCAAGGGCAGCAGGGAAGTGGGGCCACAGCCCTCGCCTCCACATTTCCACACACCGAGCGCCGCAGTCCTCGCCCTCCTTCACCTCGACTGACACACCCCACGTCACCTCCCCGGCTCCGCAGTCTTCGTGTTGTTCCTCCAAGTCATTCCCTTCAGCATCACCGCCTTCGAGGTGGAGAGGTGGATGGTGGAGGACCATGCGGCGCAGCGGGCCGCAGCGACCGCGGAGTCGGAGCCCCCGCCCACACCGGATCGGGATCTGTCGGGCCGCTGGGTCACAATGGAAGACGGGGAGGAGGAAAGGTGCCCGGAAGCAGCGGCGGCGGCGGGCGCGGCGTGCGGCGACCGTTCGGCTAACGGCGGCGGCGGCGCCGCCGCCGCCGCTGGTGTCAACCGCGTGCGCTGGCGGCACAGCCTGGCCCGTAGCAGCGGCAGTAGCAGCGGAGCAGGAGGAGGGGGGGTGGCGGTGAGGGGCCGTCCGGGCCGGCGGCGAATCGGCAGCGGCATGGTGGTGGGGCCGGGCGCCAGGGGCTGGGCGCCGGCGACACCGTCGGACAGCCCGGGAGACAGCAGGGAGGGGAGCGGGCGTATGGCGCCGGCAGACGTAGGCGTGAGTGCGGGTGCGGGTGGCGGGGACGCGGGCGGCGGCCGCGGCGCCGTCACCGTTGCTGGCGGCCTGGCGGAGCAGCTGACGCTGGCGCGCGGGTTGGGGCTGGCGGCGACGGCGGCGGCGGCGCTGCGGAGTACGGAGCCGACGGCGGACGTCGACACGCCGACGCTGGCGCCGCTGGTCAGAGCGCCGTGGGTGGCTGTTCGACAGGATTCGGCGGCGCTGATGGCGGCCACCACGGAAGCCACGCTGCTACCGCCGCCGCCGCCGCCGCCAGCCACGCCGAGTATGCTTCCCACGCCGCTGACACCGACTCCGGCGCCGAGGGGTACGACAGCGGAGGCGGAGGTGCCGACGATGCCCGTCTCCGCGGCGATCGCCTCGGGCTGCGCGCCGCCGACCCCTGGGTCGGCGGCTCTGGCGTGCCTCGAGCGCGCCGCCAGCAGCGGCGCTGCCGCCGCTTCATTGAGTTTTGCACCATTGGGATTTGGGGCAGGCCGCGGCGGCGGAGGAGCATCAGCGCAAGTGGAAACGGGCGGCGGCCGCGGCGGCGGCGCCGCCGAGAGCAGTAGCAACGGGCAAGCCGGCGGCGGCGGCGGCGCAGGCTTGGCCGGCAAGTTGCGGTCCAACCGCGCTGACGACCATGCCAGTGTGGACGCGGGCGCCGAGCGGATAGCGAGCGGGGTGTTAGCAGCAGGCAGCAGAGCGCAGGAGGGAGGGCGGGGCGAGTGGGAGGCACCGCCACTCATGTCGTGCGCGTCGTTCACCGGCGTGCAGGAAAGGGTGGCGGTGGGGTTGGGACCCGAGGGGAGAGGGGAGGGGGCGGTGGGGGCGGAGGGCCCCGGGCCGCCGGCGCTAAGCGTAGGTTCAGCAGGGCCGGGTGGTGGTGGTGGCGGCAGCGGCGGTCAACAGGTGTTGTGCAGTAGCGACAGCAGTAGCAGCAGTGGCAGCAGCAGTAGTAGTAGCAGCAGTGACGACGGTGGCGATGGGCGGGCCGGGGCCTGGGAGAGACAAAGAGACGCCGGCGTGGGAGGTAGCGTCGGCCAGCCCTCAAGCAGCGGTGCCACCACCGCCGCCGCCACCACCACTGTCCTTGGTGCCTCTCGCGCGAAGCCGCCACGCCCGCCGGCAGGGGCGCCGGCGGCGGCGGCGCAGCCGCCGGCGTTCGCCGCCTCGGCTCCCTGCTCCTCGGATCGCAACGCCCTCCCGCCCGTCACCCGCTCCGCTGACGTACACCTCAACGGCGCCGCCGCCACCGCCGCCACCGCCGCCGGCCTCTTCACCTTCCCATCAGCTCACACCGCCGCCATGCGTCCACCGTCACCGTACAATGCCCGCGCCGGCGCGCCGTCGGGCCGGCCCAGCTACTCCGGGCCCGACGGCGTTGGCGCGGCGGCGGCGCACCGCCGGCCCAAGGGTCGGTCCTCCGTGGACCACGCCCGCGCCGGAGCAGCTGCTGCTGCGGGCACCGGCTACAGCCACGCCGCCAGCAGACCCGTGGGTCACCGTCTCAGCGGCCCCGGCGTCCTAGACGCGGGCATCCAACGGCGGTCGTTCCCTGTTCACTGGCCGCCAGTGCCGATCGAGGCGGCGGCAAATGGCGGCGGCGGCGGCGGCGGCGGTACTGCGCTGGCGTCCAGCTTGTGCGGTAGCGCAGCTCCCTCGCCGCCGCTGTCACGTCGGCTGTTCAACCCAGTGGCTATTGCCTGCCCCGATTTGCCCATTCCCCAGGTGTGTCTTTTCGGTTATGGGCGGGACGGTGGGCGTTTCGCCAGCCATCGTGCATTATCGTCACTAGCATGAGACACCCGCACTCGACATTGGGCTTAGGAACGGGGGGTGCTGAGTAGACCCGGGTGTTAATAGGAGGCGCGCGGGAGGGCAGACAACAAACCGTGGAAAAAAGGGGGGGCGGTGATGGCGGCAAGTCTCGCAGGGGCCGCTGGGACTTTCCTCATCCATCTCCAACTCCCAACGGTCCCAACCGTCCTGCAACACTCCTCTGGATCCTCTGGATCCAAGGCTACAAACCTGGCGAGGGCGCCGGCGTCGGGTAGGTCCCGTCCCGATGGGTCGGGTGGTTACGTGGGTGGTTAGGACGGTTGGCCGTGATGCGGGTTGGGGGAGGCAGGAGGGGTAAATGAGTTAAAACAGTAACATCGCGTTGGTCGTTGCGGAGTGGGGCAACGAACCGAGCGTTCAGTGCGTTTGGCAGCGCCCGCCCGCCCCGCCGCCTGCCCGTAAACTCCCGCCTCAGCCATCCGTCGACAGCTGTAACCACCAACCGCCAACCGTCCTCCCTCGTGCACGGTGCTCGCTGCAGGCCACTCCGGCCGCGTCAGCTACAACGGCTACGCGCCCGCCAGGTCGGCGGGGTGCGACAGCGTGGTCATCGGCGACGGCAGCACCCGGCCCTCCGGTGGCCGCCACCCCTCGCCGTCGGAGGCAGCGGCGGCGGCGGCGATGTACGGTGAGGCGACGGCGGCGGCGCCGCCCGTGCCCAACCGTGCTCTTGTCCGCGCCGCCGCCGGCAGCATGACTCGCCGCCACGGGGGCATTGCTTCGGCGCTGGGGCGGTGGCTGAAGCTCCAGCTGGTCCAGCACCGCAGGGTGTGGCTTATCACTTGGGTGGTTCTCAAGGTGTGGTTGGGGGCTCACTCGGGGGCTCACTCGGGGGCTCACTCGGGGGCGGGAGCCCCGCTGTGTATGGAGTCCTTCACCCGGCCAATCCTCGAGAACCCCACTACCCCAATTATGGACCTAAGGACTGAGCTAGGCGGGATGCCCCTGCCTGCGATGACCCCAACTTCCAACCACCATCCTAACTGCAGTGCATCCCGGCCCAGGGCTCTCCGGCCCCTTTGGGCAGCTGTCCAGCGCAGGTGCCAGCAATTACTCAGCCCCTCGGCCCGGCCCTCGCACCCGCATCGAACCCCTAATCCTCCTGTGTCGTGTTCACTGGTCTCCGCCCCTTCCCCGCCCTCTGCCCCTTCCCCGCCCTCCGCCCCTTTCCCCCAGAACCCTCTGTTGTGGTCGCTGCTGGTGGCGCTGCTGGTCAACCTGTCCGGGCTGCGCGGTGTCCTGTACCCGGGCAGCTCCCGCTACCGGCCGGAGCTGGGCTGGGTGGCGGGGTCGCTGGCGTGGTCCAGCAGCATCACTGTGCCGGTCAGCCTCTTCAGCAACGGCGTATGGCTGCACGGCAAGACGTTCGGGCGGCCGACGCTGCTGCGGGTGGGTCGGCGAAGGTGGCTGAGTTGGTTGGGTTGGTTGGGGTGCATGGTGGAGGATGCCACGCCGGCGGGGAGACGCCGGGAGGAAGGGGGGGCATGGGATTGTGAGCCGGGTTTTGTCGGCGTTTCCACGCCACCATCCGGCGTTTCCATGCCGCCCTCCCTCCCCATTCTCCCGCCCTCCTCTCACCTCCCTTCCGCCCTCCCTCCCCTCCCCTCCCGCCCCCACTTGCTTGCCGCTCCTCAACCCGCCAGGCTGGCGGCCTGCTGCTGCTCAAGCTACTGCTCCTGGGTCCACTACAGCTGGCTTGCGCGGCCGTGTGCGGGCTGGCAGCCGACGCAGGGATAAGCCTGCTGCTCCTGGCGCTGTGCCCCGTGGTAAGAGAGCACCAGGCGTACGCCCATTCTGATTCAGCAGCGCCTCCCCTCCGTCTACTCGCCAACTATCCCTTCTTGGACCACCATCTTCATCACCCTTGCTTTCTCGTCCGTGGATTCGCGGATGATCCTTCACCCCTTTGCTACCGCCGGGCCGGCGGCGGGTGGTTGGAGCGTTAAATCCGAAATCCCAGCCGCGTGTGTTTGTAGCTGGGGATACTTCCCCATCCTGGAATACGTCCCCATCTTCTCCAAATTGCCCCAACGCTCCATCGGCCCAGACGTTGTCGCGACCCGCGTACCGTACCCTCGGCCCGCCGCGCCCGGCCTCGTTCCCCCTTAACCTTACTCCGGGCCCGCACGGCCTTGCCCCGCTGCACCCCGTGCCACCCCTGCCTCACCCCCCTGCTCCTCTCCTCCCCGGTGGCGCCCGCCACCCGTGACCCATCACGTGCCGCGCCGCAGGCCAGCACCTCATTCGTCATCGCGTCGCAGTACGGCCATGGCGCCGATATCGTCACCGCCATTACGGTCCTGGGAATAGTGCTGCTGGTGCCGGTGGTGCTTGTGGCGCTCACACTGCCACGTGCGCTGGGCCTCTACTCTTACCAGGTTGCCACGTCGTGACGATCCTGGGCGAGCTCCTGTGCCGATAACAGGTCGCGACATCAGGTTGCTCAAGGAGGCCGGGATGTGAATAAAAAGACGCGCGAGTCCTGGAAAGGCGGGTAGGGCAGGAGTTTGAACGGCAGCGGGCGGCTGACGCGGCCAGCTTGCTTGGCTGCGTTAGCAATGGGGCGGTGGGTGTCTCAATTTTCAGCGTGAGCTGTGTGCGTGACTAAACGAATGGCACCTGCAGCGACGAGGATGCTCAATTGAGAAAATTAAGTAATGGAGGGGGAGAGTGTACCGTATGTATATAGAGAGAGAAGCGAATTGGAGACGTGCATGGCAGCCTTGACTTGGCTGATGTACTTGGAGCATATTCGCAGATGCTTACGCACGCAAGCTTTTGAAACCCAGGCTATAGACGGCGGGGCCCTGCCCAAAATGACAACCCTGGCACCCCGAGATCCACCGCCGGAAAAAACGGCGAGACCAGCCAACAGCCCGAACCGACGCGCACAGGGCAACAACCACCCGCAAAATAGCGCCACACTCAAGCAACCGGCCAGCAAAGTAAACTTCATCACGGGTAGTCCCAACAAACAAAGACCAAGACCCAAGAGGATGGGGAAACGCAAAACCGGGCAGACGGCGCCCCAGGCACACCCACCAACACGGCCACAAGACAACAGAAACAACTAGGTGAACCAACCCGCACGGGAGAGCAACGCCAAAAACAAACAGCCCCTGACCCAGAAGGCACCAGACAGACGGAGAAGCGGCCCACGAAGAGCACGAGGCAGGAGCCGCTTAGGGCAGCCAGGGGTTGGCCAGCGTACCGCAAGCGACCCAAACCACATGGAGGAACGGGTGGCTGGGTGGCTCCGACAGCACCCCACCCAGTCCGCGGCACACCGCGCTGAGCAAAGCCCCGCAGACGGGCCCCAAAATCAGCGATCGCCGTCACCTGCGCGCGAGCGCACGGCACCAGGCTGGGCCCCACAGGTGGGCAAGCATGGCACCACCGGCGGTCGGCGCGAAACAGCCCGGAGCGTGAAATGGCTGAGGTCAATCGCTTAGAGGGCGGCCAGGGCGACAACTAAGATCCCCCCCATAACAATGATCACAGCCAGGGTGTCTTGCACCAGCCACAGCCCCACACGGGCCGGCAGCGACCGAACACCAGCGGGGCCAGCTACTCGCCGGTCACGCAGAGCAGCCCCAAGCGCCACCCCAACTGCCCGATTGCCCGGCCCGGGGCCAGGCACTCCCGCAAGGTGCTCTTCGAGCACACCGACCACCACACGCGCAACAGGACAGTGCCAGAAGTTGTGCAGGCGAGGGGATACCGGTCCGGCACCGGCGCCAGGAAACTCCGCGCGCCTACAGGCCTCCAGGGGAGCGCCGGGAACATGCGTGCATGTTACCGCCAGCGGAACCCCATTGACGGCAAGGCTCCAGAAGATCTTATTATTAGCTTCTCCCAGCGCCCGCTTTCCGCGGCTGATTTATCAACAATATCGGGAGGGAGCCAGTGGCTGCTCCCGGACCACGTGTGTCGTAGGATCGTTGCTTTCTGACGAATCCGCACGCCTACGCAGGCCTACGCTGCTAACCTGTCGGCGGACTCTGATGGGCCCTGCCTTGCGCGATGATTCGAACATATTACGTTATAGGAAGACAACGCGACGGACTCCACACTGTGCGTAAGATTGTAAAACAAACGTGACCGTTTAGGGTCGACCAGCGAGAGCATGACTCCTGTAGTCGTTATGTCCAATCGACACCCAACATCACTGTCATATGGCTGTACACATTCCACCGATTGGAGTCAAGGCCGTTGTAAGACGAGTAGCCGCTTCCGCTTGGCTACGGCGGTTCGCTACCCCGGGAATTTCTAAAGTCACGTCTTCGGTTGACTTGCCATGAAACTCATGCATGGCTGACTACTGTAATAAGTCAAGGCTTCATCGAATCGGTGCTTATCATTACCACCCAGCCATCTAGTTTCCTAATGTTCGGCTCTGGACCCTAGGATGGAATTCCCCCTGGAGTGTGCATGCAATGGATGTGCCGATCGAGCGCCGTCGCGCATCTCTCAACATCGAATGCGCAACCCCAGGCAAGTGCCCGCGCACGGCGGCTGCTACCGGTTTTCTCCTCTCCATCACTGTGTGGATTTATTTCCTCTGATATTCCGGACCATGTATTTCCTCGTCTGGTGGTGTCTCAGGTCTCAGAGAGTACATCTCAGTCGTGCCATGCCTTCGTCTTTATCCATGCTGAGTGCTGTATGCGGTGCTCTGCTCGCGTTTTAATACCCTTCGTTTGTGCCTATCTTCCTGCTGTCGCTGGTAGGCACGGCGGTTTGGCCCGTCTGTGTGGGCTATGCATATGGCTGTCGTGGGTTCGCTCGTCTTGCCCCTTCTTGCCACTTGCCACTACTTGCCGACTCTCCGTTTGGGCTGCTCTGCACGGGCTTTTTGTTGTCGCCCTTCCCCGCTGTCTCGTGCGTGCGAGGTGTGCATTTCGTTTTGTGGTGCCTGGCGGCCGTGGAGCCGGTTGGCTGTGGCAGTCGCGTTGTCAGTCCTCGCGTCGCGGATGCTGTTGGGGCAGCAGGTGGCGTCTCCATCTGCGCCTTTCGTGGATTTCCTGTGCCCTTCAGGGCATCTGCCGGGTTCAGCAGCTCCGCTCGCCTATGGCGATGCCATGTACATGGGCCCCTATTCCTACTTGTCAGGGGCTTCAGGACACTGTAGCACCAGCTTATTATTACTAATTCAATGTAGTATCGTCACAGTGGCATCATCGTATTATTATATGCTTTATTATTGTAATATAGTACACTGATAAGTTGTTACAGTTCCCTAAAGCCCGGGCGGACCCAGGACAAGAAGAGGGCCCCTGGCATCACCATAGGAGAGCAGGGGAGAGCAGGGGCGGCTGAACGAACCTAGCAGACGTCCCCAAGTCCTCTCGAAAAACATATCAATTTTGGACGACTCCATGCATTGCAGGGTCAGACCGGGCGTACATCCTCATCATCTGCTGGGCGCCTGCATCGTAGTGCCTCAGCAGTACATCCTAGTTAAGCATTTTACAATCAGCGCTGTGACATTATAAGGAAAAAGGCTCTCAGGTGTTATACAAGCATCGCAACATCTGTTTGGTAACACTCTGCCCGCCCAGAAAAGAACTTGTAATACTTGAGTACGACCGTGTACGGTTAATAACGGGCAAATCACCACACATTTAATATATTATTCACGTCAATACGATGTACCCAATCGTGACATTGTAGGTCCTATCTCGAGCAGCAACAAACCGCTAGTGGAGATACGCACGTAGATAGGTAGGCTCGTAGGCGCGGCGAACGGTCAGGATTGCTTCTTAATAAGCCTAAGGAGCTGTTGTTCGTGTGCCTGAGGATAAAGAAGTGAATTTGAAACCGAGCGAGGCGGCCTCTCTGGCCTCAGTGGCCTTCTCATACGAGAATTGTTTGTTACATTTTAGATGTTGCGTGGGCCCGATCTTGGATTCGGCCGGGTAGACTTTGTGAACCAGAGCTTCCCTTCTAATATAAACGATATTAGTAGACGTTCTTACACACAGCTGTCACATGTTTCTAGCATCCCAGCCGCCAACCTACACTATTGTGTCCCGTGGCATACGTCTCAACTTGCGCAGTTGCGCTTCTGCTGCCTTCATGCCGCCTCACTAGTGCGAAAACAACGCCTGATATACCGGCATTTACTGGCGTCCTAAGAGGTTGCTGCTGGCCAAAGGCCGCGCCCCCAGAACGCGTTGGTCGAGGCGTGGTTCACGTGCGCCTAGGGGGCTCTAAACCGGTAAGCATGTGATAGTAATTGAAACTGGCAACCTGGGATGTGTGACCTGGCTGCTCGGTCCGGTAAGCGACTTGCTGGTAGATACGAGAAAATCGAACGTAGCGAATCCCCGTCTCCGCGGCTACGGTCGTTGTTCACGTTGCTGTTGTCTGAAGCTACTGCGACGGTCGGAGTCCCAAAAAATGCCGGCCGTTTCCGGGGGACGTGCGACGCTGTGCGGGCAGTTTGCCGAGGCCGAGTCCGCATCATGGAAAACGACCAAGCGAGCGCGCCTAGGAATCTGCTCTGTGTTCAGCAGTGTCCCTCAACCTTCTGGGTGCCACCTGACCGACCGCCATCCCCCCCTGGGGGCCATTGTCGTTCATGTTCCTAACACCGCTCTCCGCCCGACCGCTGCTTTTTGACAGAAGATATCTCAGTCCTTGCAGCTCAAGCGCGCTGGGCGGCCCTGGATTAGCAATGGGACAGTGCGCAAGCCTGGCGCTGCAACTGTCGTGTCCAGCCGAGGCGGCTGCGGTTGCTGGAGCTGGCCTATCACCGCCGCTTTGCCTGCTGCAAGTTTTTTGCTATAGTCTCACAGGATTCACAGCCGGCGCTGCTGCGGCCACCGCCTGCCACGAGCTGGCCCACACGGCCGCCGCGTTCGCCTTCGGCTTGCTCCCCGATGCGGCCAGCGCTGCCGCTGCCGCTGCAGGTGCGTGATGTTCTCAGAAAGATGGTCAGGTATAATGAATGAACCCTCCGCCCTGTTGGAGGTTCGTAGAGGCTCGTCGTCTCCTCAACGGTTGCCTAGCCAACGGTTAGGAAGCCGGCAAGCGCAGCCTCAAGCCGCCAAGCCAGCAAACCAGCAGCTCGCTAAGTATTCTTTAGCTTCTGGCGTCTCCGCGGTCGCGGCGCGCGGCGTTGCGTCGGCTGCCCTAGCACTTCCCGAGTCGCGAACCGAATCATCCCTGCCAGCCCATGAGGCCCCAAACACAACCTCTGCGCCAACGGCAAGACCTTAGACAAACGCCCTTCCCCCTCCCGGTGCGCTCGCTGCCCGGAGCTCAGGCGTGCTTGCCTGGACAGCCGAACACGCCATATGGTTGCCGGTGTACCTTTTGGGGATCAGCGGCCTGCTGCCTCCTGGAATCAACCGCGTCGCTGCCGCACCCCCGCACCTGACCCTCTCGATGACCGCAACCATGACCCACTACCACTGCTGCATCAGCATTGTAAGACACTCCGGCTGGCTGGCTAGCGCCCTCCTGGCGGGCCTATGTTGCCGATGGGCCGCCGCCACCGCCCCGACGGCGGGCCCCGCCACTGCCGCGGCGCTGTACGGCGCCGCCGCGGCCAGCCTGGCAGTGTTGCTCGGCGCTCTAGCTTCCGACCTTGTTGGACTGCAGCCGGTGTCGCCGTCGCCGTCGCTGTCAGGCGTTTGCGGCGGCCGCCGCCGACGCAACCGCGCGGCCTGCGGGCTCCGAGGAGGAGGTGATGCAGGTGCCACAGCCACGGCGGCTGTCGTGACGTTCTTCTGCGGCAACATCGGGCTGCTGGTGGCGGGCGCCTCCGATAGCGCTGTGGACATGATGTCCGTGCTGCGCTCCCAGGTGTGTACGACAACAGTGGCACAACAACAGTGGTACGGCATCGGCATCGGCGCCGGCGGGGTCCCCAGCGGGCGCGGCGCAGCGGGGCTCTGGGATAGTCTGCCCCGTCCTTCTCCGTCGGCCGTGGTGGTGGTGACATGAATCAAGATCTCCCAAAGTCCTCCCTAGAGCTCCGCACACCACCCCAGATCTCGGCACATCGCCCAGATCTCCGCACATTGCCCAAGATCTCCGCACATCCCTGCTTCAGGCGGCAGGGCTGCGCGGCCTGCCCTTCCCTCGGTCCCACTGTGTGGAGCCGGGGCTGAAGCAAAACATCTAACAAACCGAGCGAATACGTTCAAACGACACACTCCGGGAACAGAAACGTCTGTGTGGTTGGCCCCTCTTGCGCCCACTGACTCTACCTGCCTGCAGGTAGCGATTTCCTCTCAGCGCGGAGCCCAGTCAGGCGGGCTGGTGGCCTTGGTGGAGTCGGCTCCAGGGGGGAAGGAAGATCCCAAAGGCGGCGGCGGCGGCCGCAGGGCGGTCGTTGACGGCATCCGCAGCCGCTGCGCCCCCGGCAAGAGGGACCACCTATCAGTGGCGCTGCACCACCGCTTCGGGCGCGCGCTGGGGCGGGCGCCGAAGGTGGCGGCAGGGCATGGCGTTTTCGTTGGTGGGTTGTACGGCTGCGCAGGCGCGGCCGACGCGCGCGGAGGCCCGTGATCCCACGCATCCTCCTCCCAGCCCTCACCCCACCCCACCCTAGTTGTTGTAATTGTTTACAGTGGGCTCCTAGTGTTTTCCTCCTCTGTATCAGACCGCGGGTTTCCTCCCTACCCTGCCCTAACCTACCCTACCCACTTCCTCTCATCCCCTTGCTCGCCTCCCTCGCCTCCCTACCCTCCCACGGTTCTGCCCCACGGGTCAGGCCACACCCGCTTCGCCACCTCCTCGCAGCCCTCTGAGGGCGAGTCGCACCCGCATCAGTGGTCGCCGCCCTTCATGACGCCCGTTTGGCGCACCCACCCCACCACGGGCCGCCTGGGTGTGGCGGAGGAGAAGTTCGGCGTGTGGATCACCCACAACGGTGAGCACGGGGACGCGGAGGAGGCGCTCATTTGGCAACGATACTGATGACGTCGGTGGTGGTGCTGGTGGCCTGCCGGTCGCTAACGGGAGTTGCAAGGAAAACGCGTGCACGAAAGAAAAACTCGCTAGCGGGAGTGGGCTGGCCGCGGTAATGAGCCGTGTGGTTGGGGGACACTTGGGGCTGATGGTGTTGGTTGTTGCCGCTGTCTTTTGCCGCTGTCTGCTGTTGTTACTGCTGCTGCTGCTGCTGCTTATGCTGCTGCTGCTGCTGCTGCTGCTGCTGCTGCCGCCGCCGCCGCCGCAGCTGTCCCGCGTTACTACCTGCCTACCTCCCGCAGGTGACTTTGACTTTTGGCGGCTGATGGGTCAGGATCGCACTCACACGGAGGTGGCGGCCTTCCTCACCGCAGCGCTGGGCACCCCCAGCCCGGCAAAATGCGACAGCGTGCGTGTGGCGGGAATGATGGAGCTGCTGCGCACCCAGGTGGGCCGCTGCTGAACCCCCTCTCCCCTCCCCCCTCCCCCCTCCCCCCTCCCCCTCCCCCCTCCCCCTCCCCCCTCCCCCCTCCCCCCTCCCCCCTCCCCCTCCCCCCTCCCCCCTCGGCCCCCCCTCCGCCCCCCCCCTCCACAGGTTTGCCGATCGTCCGTCCCAATGCTCCAGCATGCGCCCACATCCTCGCTGTCCGCCGACCATGCGCCCACTATCTTGTCGTTTTTCGTGTCACCGGTTTCACACCGCCCCCTCCGCCTACTCTCCCCTCTGAAACAGCTTTTTTATTTCTTTTGTCCCGGCCAACAAGACACGCATAAACCGGTCGGCAATACCGCTGCCGACAATCGCATGCAGGTGGCAACCGCAACTGGCAATCGCAACCGCCAACCGTTCTGTGCTTTGCGCTTGGCTCCGCAGGGCTTGTGGCTCGCGTCCCTGCGCCTGGCCTACTACGACACGGCTGTGTCGTGCAAGTTTGATGACGTGGTCGCGTCAGGCGACCTGTTGTACGCTTCTAAGCACGACGCAGCAGCAGGTCGGCGCGAGGAGGGCGATGGGGGGTGGGACGGCTGGACGCACATGCACGTGACCATACCGCAAAAATCAACATGTGATCACTCACATTCCGGTGTGCCGTAAGCGTTTTCCTTTTTGTTCACTGTACTAACTTCAAATGAACACATGCGCAACGCACATGCGTGAAGCCCCCTCCCTGGCCCATCAAGAAGTGAACACCCCAGCCTCGCCGCTGCCGCTGCCGCTGCCGCTGCCGCTGCCGCTGCCGCTGCCGCTGCCGCTGCCGCTGCCGCTGCCGCTGCCGCTGCCGCTGCCGCTGCCGCTGCCGCTGCCGCTGCCGCTGCCGCTGCCGCTGCCGCTGCCGCTGCCGCTGCCGCTGCCGCTGCCGCTGCCGCTGCCGCTGCCGCTGCCGCTGCCGCTGCCGCTGCCGCTGCCGCTGCCGCTGCCGCTGCCGCTGCCGCTGCCGCTGCCGCTGCCGCTGCCGCTGCCGCTGCCGCTGCCGCTGCCGCTGCCGCTGCCGCTGCCGCTGCCGCTGCCGCTGCCGCTGCCCGCTGCCGCTGCCGCTGCCGCTGCCGCTGCCGCTGCCGCTGCCGCTGCCGCTGCCGCTGCCGCTGCCGCTGCCGCTGCCGCTGCCGCTGCCGCTGCCGCTGCCGCTGCCGCTGCCGCTGCCGCTGCCGCTGCCGCTGCCGCTGCCGCTGCCGCTGCCGCTGCCGCTGCCGCTGCCGCTGCCGCTGCCGCTGCCGCTGCCGCTGCCCGCTGCCGCTGCCGCTGCCGCTGCCGCTGCCGCTGCCGCTGCCGCTGCCGCTGCCGCTGCCGCTGCCGCTGCCCGCTGCCGCTGCCGCTGCCGCTGCCGCTGCCGCTGCCCGCTGCCGCTGCCGCTGCCGCTGCCGCTGCCGCTGCCGCTGCCCGCTGCCGCTGCCGCTGCCGCTGCCGCTGCCGCTGCCGCTGCCGCTGCCGCTGCCGCTGCCGCTGCCGCTGCCGCTGCCGCTGCCGCTGCCGCTGCCGCTGCCGCTGCCGCTGCCGCTGCCGCTGCCGCTGCCGCTGCCGCTGCCGCTGCCGCTGCCGCTGCCGCTGCTGCTGCCGCTGCCGCTGCCGCTGCCGCTGCCGCTGTCGACACCTGCCCCTGCCACTCCTCCCGACAGGACGCAATGGCGGCGACGCAGAGAGCGGCATGGGCCGCCGGGTCGCCACTCGCGCCGAGCTCCAAGAGCTGGCGGCATCCCTGGAGTCGATGTTCGCCATCATGGCCGCCGCCATCGAGCCCATCGACCCGGAGGATATCCTCATGCTGGCTCCCTCCGTCCACGGCGAGGAGGCGGCGTCGCAGCATCTGAGCGGAGGCCATGCAAGCCTCGGCGTCGGCGGCGGCGTCCTGGTCGGGTCGCAGTACGGTGCCATGGCGGCATCGCGCTCGGTGTACGGCGGCGGCGGCGCGTCGCAGTACGGGGGGGGCGGCGGGGGCGGCATATCGCAGTACGGCGGCGGCGGAGGCGGAGGCGGCATGTCACAGTATGGCGCCATGGCGCGCTCGTCCTACCAGGGCAACGGCGGCGGCGGCGGTGGGTCGGCGGACAGTACGGCGCATGGCGGCAACCTGATGGGAGGGGCTCGGGGGCACGGCCTGGGCCACACCGTGGGCGCTGGCCGGCCCAGCATCAACATCAACTCGGCGCTGACGTCGCCAACGGCGGCGGACGATACGAAGGAGTTCCTGCTGGCGCGTCGGCCCAGCTTCGGCGACATGGCGACCAACTCAGTGGCGGCAGCGATCCTGATGGCGCAGATGACGGCGACGGTGCAGCGCGCGGGCCAGCAGCACTGCGTCACCAGCAACACCGGCGACCAGCAGGAAGCCGACTTCCAGCGCACGTCGTACACGTCGTACACGCCGAGCGCGCAGCCGGACCACCCGGTGGGCGTTATGACGCCAGGCTTCTTGGCGCAGCAGCAGTCCATGGACAGAGTTCCGCATCCCCCTAGGCGACAAAGCAGTGCGGCCCGGCGCTGTGGGTCGCTGGAGATCCGCGGCCGGCACCTGCACGGTCTTTCGCAGCACCTAGCCACGGTCGACTCGGTGCCCGGCGGCGGCAGCCTCGGCGGCGTCCGTACGACGGATTACACTGGCGTCGCTGGCGGCAGCGGTGGCGCGGCGGTGCTCCGGGACGCATCGCTGAAGGTGGGGAGGGCCCCGTGTGGTGTTGCTTGAAAGGATTTAACATATAAATATTTAACATATAAATACTTAACATATAAATATTTAACATTTAAATACTTACCTAAATTGGCAAGGCTAGGGCTTACGTTACCGGCACGTGTTACCGCAGCCATTTAATACCGTATATTGATATTAATTGTAATACGCTGTGAGAAAAAGACGCAGCAGGGTGAAGGGCAGCGCCGCTCGCAAGCCGCGACGCTCCCGCCTGCCGCTCTGCTCGTTTCGCAATTGCAGAGGCCACCGACGGAACGAATTAGCGTCGACGGCCCGGCCACCAAGACCGCCGGACCGCGGTCTGTGTCGGTTGGCCCCCCCGCCGGCGCCGCCAGCCCTAGCGAGCCACAGCCGCAGCAGTCGCCCTTCACCAGCCACGGGCCATCCAGCGCCCGAGAGCCCACACCAGGGCCCGCCAAGGGCGTCGGGGAGGAACGCCAGGTACGTGCCGCTTCGCTCCCTTCCGACCACAACCGTCCCAACCACCTGGCTCTTTAACTTCCCTCATAACAGCTCATAACCTAGTCCCCACTATGCCCGGGGGACCCCATGAAATCGCCCCCTTGGCCCACGCGCTTTCCCCAACCAGGCGGCCAACGGTAATGCCAACGACGACCGGTCCAACGGCGCCAGCACCGCGCCGGCGGGCCCCGCTGCGCCCACCTCCCGCCATGCGTCTGAAATCCCAGGTGAGTTGCCGTACGGTACGGTACGGTACGGCACGGTGGTGCCCTCTGGGCGCATGCGGCTGGATCGGCTGCCGCCTGCTGCGCAAACGGCAGCGCCCTTTATGGTCCCGGGCCGTGCTGCTAACTTCAAACCGGTATGTTGTTACGGCGGCTCGAGCAGACGACCAACGACAGCCACCTGATCTCTCTCTTCGCCTGCTGTGGCCACCCTCTTTGCCTGCTCCAGCCACTCTCTTCTCCTGCTCCAGCCACTCTCTTCTCCTGCTCCAGCCACTCTCTTCTCCTGCTCCAGCCACTCTCTTCTCCTGCTCCAGCCACTCTCTTTGCCTGCTGTTGCGGCCGCTGTACTCACCACCCAACCCCCCTACTCCGGGGTACCCCACCCGCGCCCATCTCGCTCGTGCCTCGGCCGCAGTGTCGTACGGCCAGGCGGCTGTGAACATGGCGTGCGCGCTGGGGTGGGCTCGCGACGGCGCCCGGGGCGCGCAGGTGGCTGCGCTGGCGGAGGCAGCTCGGAAGCACCTGGAGGTGCGGCTGGGGGTAGGGATTGGAAGGGAACTGAGCCCGCAGGGGGTGGTGGCGAGGCGAGGAAGCCGGTTGATACAACATAGCCGACCGAGGAGACGGGGAGACGGGGTCTCCGGGATTCGAGTGCAGGAGTGGGTTGGGAAGGCCACTGCATCCTTTTCCGTCTCCCATTATAACCGACTGGCTGTCCGGACCCGTCCACCCTCGCCAGGGGAAGCTGCTGGGCCAGACCCCTGTTCCATACCTGAATCCCAACTCCAAAATCCCCCCCACCTCCCCCCCCCGCCAGTCCACCCCCGGCTGGAGCTCCTGGCGCGCGACCGTGCCGTCCCTGGAGGCCTTCATCAGTACGGCACTGTCGTACTTTGTGGCGAACGACCTGTACGCCGCATCGTGCCGCTTCCTCAAGCACGCCAAGGGCTCGTTCGGCCTGGCCATACTGTGCTCACTGGAGCCGGATAGGTGGGTGGGCGGGGCATCCAGACGTCAATAACCCACCCACCCATCCCCCCTGCCCCGACCCCCGACCCCGACCCCGATCCCGACCCCGATCCCCCCGCAGGGTGTGCATGGGCGCCTGGGGTCAGCCGATGGCCATGAGCTTCAGCCAAGCGCACCGTGCCGTACTTTACGGCTCCGAGACCAACTGCGCCATGATCCCGATCGCGACCCGCCCGGGGGCTGTGCCCGTGGGGGGCGACGGCGGGTTTGGCGAGGGCGACGGCGCCGCTGGGGCCGCTCCTCGTCGTCCAGACGGCCGCCCGCCGGCGGACGGGGCGGATGACGCCATCATTACACACGCCACGAACCGGCTGGTTCAGGTGGGCCCTATGGGTTCCGGAGCAGTGCGTTGATTGGTTGGTTTTCTGGTTTCCGGAGCTCTGCATAGGGCGTCACACGCGACCAGGCAGCCGGCAGGCAACCAACAACCAACCAACGACCTGATGTACGGCGGGCTTCCCTCTCCCCCTCCCGTCCTTCCACGCTCAGGTGAACCGGGTGTTGGATCGACAGGCTAGCATCATCAGACTCAACGGTGTGACGGTGGAGGTGATGAGGGACCCCTCCCGCTACAGCAGCCAGGGAGGCTACAGCGGCCACGGCGATCACAGCGGCTACGGCGGCTACGGTGCCCGCAACGGCGGCGCTGGCGGCGGCGGCGGTCACAGCACCTACAGCACCTACGTGAACCCCGACATTTCCACAGGTGCCAACGCTACCGCCGGCGGTAGCGGCGACGGCAGCAATCGCGGCGACGGCAGCAATCGCGGTAACGGCAGCAATCGCGGTATCGGCAGCAATCGCGGTGACGGCAGCAATCGCGGTAACGGCAGCAATCGCGGTGACGGCAGCAATCGCGGTGACGGCAGCAATCGCGGTGACCGCAGCAATCGCGGTGACGGCAGCAATCGCGGTGACCGCAGCAATCGCGGCGCTGCCAGCTCACCCGGCGGCGCCGTCGGCTGCTCGCCGCCGCAAGGCCAGCCGCTGGGAGAGTCCATGTGAGTGTCCACGCAACCTGCTTGTTCAGGTCACACAGGGTCAAGCACCGGATCGTCTTGGATCGAGCCCTTCGTGCCTAGAAAGGCAACGGCATCTTGCGGTCGATCAGCGCCGCAGCCCCCTGACTCTCTCCCCTCCCTTTCCCTGTCCTCCACCCACCTCCTTGCACACGCCCCACCCTCCAACACCTTAGGGAGAGGAATACCCAAGTGCCCATCCCCGGCGACGGTGCACCCAGTGACGCCGCCGCCCCCGCCGCCCCCGCCACCGCCGCCGCCGCTGCCGCTAACCGGTCGACGCGGTTTGCCGGCGTCCTCGGCAGCTTACAGTCAACTGCTGGGATGAGCCCCGACGTGATGGAGGGTGAAATGCGCGACGTGGTCAAGGTGCGTGTTCTGGGAGGGGTGCAGGGCAGGGGCTATTCCTAAAATGGATACGCGTGCAACACGGGCATGCCTCCGAAGACCTACCGGACCCTGCTTGTTTTCCCTTGTTCTCCATGCCCTCCACCTACCTTGTCCTCCACCTACCTTGTCTTCCACCTACCGCATGACCCCTCGACGCGCGCAGCCTCACACGCTGTCTTCACCTCTTCCACCCAACCAACCACGAACGCCATTTGTACGACGTGCATGTGGATCCGGCTGCACCGTGTACGACAGGGGTACGAGACCGGAGCCATGGGCTGCACCGCGGTGGACGGCTCGGGGGACGCGGGGTCTCCGCAGGAGGAAGCCATCGTCAACAACGGCTGGAGCCCCTCGTTTGCGACACATCGGATCGATATCGACGAGGGCGCGGGCGAGATGATGCAGCTCGTGCTAACGGATGCGGCGGATCCGGGTGAGGGGGGGTTACATACAAGAACCGGGTGGGGGGGTCGATAGGGTTTTGCTAGGAAGCCCTATAGGGTTTTGCTAGGAAGCCCTATAGGGTTTTGCTAGGAAGCCCCCATAAGTCGTCGCTTGAGAGATGGTATAATTGACTAGAGGACGGGGACAAAAAGGGGAGGAGGTGACGGTGCTGGGTTTTAGAGTTTTAGGGGCTGGGCATGCATTCATTGCAGCTGCTGGCAGCACTGGGATTGTGGAAGGAGATCTCAGCCAAGTCACGCCTATTGGACCCTGTTGGACCGTTTCATCACAGGCCGCCCACCGATGCCTAGCTGCCTTGCCATCCCCCACAGCCCATAGCCCATAGCCCACCCCTCCCTCCTGCTTTGCTGCGAACACCTTCATTCTCTCCCCTGCCCCCTCCGCCCTGCCTTCCCCGACTCATAGCCCCTCCCCTTACCAGAAGCTAGCCTCTTGGGTAGGGTGTCCCCGTATAGCCAGACAAACCCACCCCCTTCCCCCCTTGCCTCCTGCCCTCCTTGCCCCCTTGCCTCCTGCCCTCCTTGCCCCCCTGCCGCCTGCCGTCCTTGTCCCCCAGCCTCTGCTGTGGACAACGCCGACGGCTGGTGCATGTTCCGGGTGCAGCCGTATGTCCGACTGCGGGTGTTCCAGCTGCGGACCGGAACGGAGGTGGACAGCCGCGAAGACTTCGAGGCGCAAGGTGAGGCGTTGGGGGGGGAGGGGGGATGGAGAGGGGCGCGGGCCGCGGAGCGGGGGGGGGGAGGTGTGTATGTTTCGTAACCATCCCAGCAGGGGGCGGGGGAAGGGGGGAATGCGGCAAGCGTGGGATGCTCTTCTCGTGGGGCAGCCGCCTCGGACAGCGCCCGCGCAGGCTTGCTGACGGCCCGGAACGGGGTGGGGGTGAAGTGAGAAGATAGGCCCCCGGAAAGCCGGGGAGCAGAAGTAACCCCAGTGATGACCTCGCCCAGGCGCAACACCCACGAAGCCACGGGCATCCTCCCGCGTCCGACTGCTCGCGCCGCTCCGACCCCTCCGCATCACAGAGCGCATCGTGCAGCTGGTGGGCAACCCCTACGTCACCTTCTCACCCTCCCTGGACCTCACCCCCGGCCGGGACTACGTCGCAGACGACCTGGCGGACGTGCCCCGAGTGCTGGCGCGTGTGCGGGACTCGTGGTGGGTCGGTGGGTCGGTGGGTCGGTGGGTCGGTGGGTCGGTGGGTCGCTGCCCAGGCCAGGCATCGTCATGATGAGAAGCAAACTCACCAGCTACACAGGGAAAGGAAATCCGCGCCCGACATCCGTTGCGCCCTCCGGCATCCGTGGCGCCCTCGCCCTAAACCCTAAGACTTGTACAGCGGCCCTTGCTAGGCCGAATGGCAGCGCTGTCATGGCGGGTGCCGGGCCGCCTGCGGCATGTGCGCGCAACGATGTCGACGTGCTTGTTGCCGTCGCTCCTTCCCTGACCCGCCCGCCCCCTGAACCCTGAACCCCCCGCCCCCCAACCCCCCTAACCCCTGACCCCCCCTGCTCCCCCCCAACCCCCCCTGCCCGCCCTCTGTCTGCCTGTGCGTCCAGGACTGACCCGCTGTCCCTCAACCGTCAGACCGCTGAAGACCTGTTCCATCACCTGGACAAGCTGGTGCAGGTGGGCTGGGGCAGACGCAGGGCGGGAGAAGGAAAGGGTTTCGTTGCGTACGACGTCCGTGACCGTATCGCACTTATCTTATTGAGTCGATTTCACGATTTCCCCTTTCTATTCCCCCTGATGAACGATGCAAACTCGGCCGGTACTTTGTTTTCTTCCTCAAGAATGACGTCTACAGGCCGCGTCCACAGGTTCTTTCCAATAACCAACCCAAGTTCTCCGCCGGCATGCACGCTCCAAAGCATGTCCCCCAAAACAATTAGCCGGCTAGTTTCAGTCCTTCGTCTCCTATGTCGTGTAACCGGGTCTTCCCGCTGCCCCCCTCCCCCGTCCCCCCTCCCCCGCCCCCGTCCCCCGTCCCCCGCACCCCGCACCCCTCCCCCGCCCCCCACGGGTCTTCCTCGAAATCCCCCGCCCCCCGCGCCTAGTTCGCTGCGAGTGGGAACGTCGCCTCCGCCGACCGGCCCGGCATCGATCTGCTGATCACCGGGGTGGAGGCCAGCCTGTGGCTGGCTGAGCAGTGGGCGGGGGACCTGAAGCTGGTGTTTCCGCAGCTGAGTGTGACGGCAGTCAGCGCCAATAAGGTGTGTTTTAGCGCCCGCCGAGAAGGGAGGAAGGTTGAGAGAGGAAGGAAGGGGGGAAGCGGTGGGAGGGCTGGAGCTGGGCAGGGGGGAGGCGGGGCGGGTGTGGAACTGGGGAAGGGAAGGCAGGTAGGGGAGAACGGGAGCTAGCGGGGAGGGTGCGGGAGGATCGGGGCGGTTTGCGCAACCAAGTATAACGGTGCCGGGAACCTTCTGTAGTACATACCAACAAACCCAAACCCACCGCCCCCCCCCGGGACCCCTCCCGGACCCGCAGGTCATCAGCGTGCTGGGCAACGCCCGGGGCCGCATCCCTCCCACCGGCTCCACCTTCTGCCGCTCCTCCGGCTCCTTCCTGGCGGAGCACCACACGCTGTGCATCGCAGTCAGCCAGAGCGGACAGACCTTCCCCACCATCCACGCCGCGCGGTGGGTGGGGCTGGGCGACCTGGGTCGGGGGTATGGGTGGGGCTGGGCGACCTGGGTCGGGGGTATGGGAGGAAACCCGTGGGTCGGCACACTAAAAACCTAGATTGGGGGCGGGCAATATACTGGGTGGTGGGTCGACGACTTTATTTACTGCTGCCTCCGCACCCTCCTCTTCTTACCAGCTACCCGCCAGCCCGATTTTGCTGCTGCGGTGTCTTCTCCCTCCTCACCCGCCTCACCCGCCTCACCCACCGCCGACCCCGCCTCACCTACCTGACCCTCTCCCCCGCCCACTCCCACCAGCTACACGTCCCATGTCGAGCAACCGGTCCTTTTCTGTACCCCCCCCCGCCGCGGATTCTCTAAAACCCCCCCCCCGCCTGCACCAGCTACACTTCCCATGTCCAGTAACCGGTTCTTTTCTGTACCCCTCTCTTTAACCCCCCGCCCACAGCATCCTCAA
The DNA here is from genome assembly GCA_003116995.1 of Yamagishiella unicocca. Classification (NCBI taxonomy): domain Eukaryota; kingdom Viridiplantae; phylum Chlorophyta; class Chlorophyceae; order Chlamydomonadales; family Volvocaceae; genus Yamagishiella; species Yamagishiella unicocca. The sequence goes on from BDSL01000004.1 coordinate 2,063,701, forward strand.
CCAGCTCCTCCCGGGACGTGTGTACGCGCTGTGCGGCTCCGTGGACACCAAGATGGCGCTGGCGCTGGGGCAGCGGGTGGCGCTGGGGTCGCCCTTCACTCGCCGCGTCTTCAACTCGTGTGCGGGGGGCCGCTGCGCCGAGCCGCCCTCCGTGGTGTGCGTGGCCATCCATCAGACGCTCAGCGAGCTGCTCGCGTACCTGGTGGTGGGTGGGGGCGGGAAGGGAACGGGGAGGAGGTGGGGGGAAGGGTGCAAGAGGGGAGCTCAGCCTGCGTGGTGGGTCGATGGGTCGAGGAGTTGCTCTCTCGGGTTGGGGCTGATCAGGAGGGGCTGATCAGGCAGGGATCAAGGAGGGGCTGATCAGGCAGGGATCAAGGGTTCAGGGTTCAGGGTTCAGGGTTCAGGGTTCAGGGTTCAGGGTTCAGGGTTCAGGGTTCAGGGTTCAGGGTTCAGGGTTCAGGGTTCAGGGTTCAGGGTTCAGGGTTCAGGGTTCAGGGTTCAGGGTTCAGGGTTCAGGGTTCAGGGTTCAGGGTTCAGGGTTCAGGGTTCAGGGTTCAGGGTTCAGGGTTCAGGGTTCAGGGTTCAGGGTTCAGGGTTCAGGGTTCAGGGTTCAGGGTTCAGGGTTCAGGGTTCAGGGTTCAGGGTTCAGGGTTCAGGGTTCAGGGTTCAGGGTTCAGGGTTCAGGGTTCAGGGTTCAGGGTTCAGGGTTCAGGGTTCAGGGTTCAGGGTTCAGGGTTCAGGGTTCAGGGTTCAGGGTTCAGGGTTTACCAAATGGCTGGGGTGCTTGAAGGCGTGGGTGGTGTCGTTGTGGCGACGGACGGAGGCCCAATGGAGGTGGAGGCCCCTGTCCGGGAGGTGGCAGCTGAGCACTGTGCCTAAGACGCTCACCGCATGCGGACCTGCGACCTCCGCACCCTCACGCCCCACCCTGACGCCATCCGTCTCCCGACCCACCCTACCGCCCCCCGACCCCCCCCCGACCCCCCCGACCTGCCCTCGCCCCCCCCAGGTCCGCATGCGCCTGTCTAGTGTGTGCGCCTCAGGCAGGCCGCTGGGGATGATCCTGACCAAGGACGACATGGTGGACCTCCGGTGAGGCTACAGGGAGGGGAGGGGGCCCAAGAGAGGGACATATACACTCTTGACGAACCCCAAGACGTCATCCACAGCACCTACAAGATGATGTCTATTATTACCTTGTTGACCATACATGGAGGGGGCGGGGGAGTAGGTTGGGCCGCAGGAAGGGAAGGGGGCTTCTGATGGCAGGGAGAGAAGGAGGCCATAGCAGTTGCGGGACGGCAGTACAGATGCGGTTGTGGTTGTTGTTGTAACGGTTACAATGGGTTGTGGTGGTGCGAGAAGGGCCGGGTCGGGGGGGGAAGGACCGCCCTCACTGCTCCTCGTCCCGTGTATGCGCCTATCCTCTAGGGGCTCCAAATACCTACCCTCACCCCCGCCTCCCTCCCCTTCCTCCGCTCCCTCCCGTCCCTCCCTCCCCCTCCCCTCCCTCGAAACGTCTCCTAATCGGCCTTACTTTTCATTGCCGACCCACGGGTGCCCCCTCATATCTCCCCCCGCTCCCTCCCGCGTTCCGCAGCTCCGTCCGCGACCGCTTCGTGGACGTGAGCTCGAAACAGCTCACCGGGTACGACACAGAGGGACACCCCCTGGAGTCGGAGCACCACAACCGGCTGGTGAACCAGGGCAGAAAGTGGGTATGGGGCCGGTGGACTGGCGGGTTCAGGCTGGGGCCGGAGCCGGGGCTGGGGACGGGAGCCAAAGGGACACCCTAAAACCCTAAACCCGAACCAGAGACCCCAGAAGGCCAGCCCCATTCGCTCCTGGCTAACTCTCACCGGGATCCTCCTTCTTTCCCCATTTTCGCTCCTAGGTGGGCCCTGCACGTCATCGAGACGCCCACAGCCTGGGTGCTGTCCCTGGTTCACATCCTGGCCACCGTGGTGTCCGGCTGGCCGGTGGTGTTCGCAGTCGTGCACGGCATCTGCATGGGAGCGGGGGCGGGCAAGGCGCTGGACACGGCGCTGTCAAAGTGAGGAGGGGGATTACAATAATAGAGGGGGAGGGAGGCAGTTGTGGAAGGGGAGGCAGTTGTGGAAGGGGAGGCAGTTGTGGAAAGGGAGGCAGTTGTGGAAAGGGAGGCAGTAGTGGAAGGGGAGAAAGGGGAGGCGGGCGACTGTGTGGGTGGCGGGGGTACTGGAGGAAGGACCCCGTATGGGGTTGAGGTTCAATTGGGGTTGAGGTGGCAGGGGACATGGGCGGTGGGCGGGTTCCAGGGTACCTGGCGGGCGAGTGGAAGCGGCCACGGCCAGAACGGGGGCTGCGGCTTTGCACCTCCGAAGTTGCCCACGCACCCACCCACCCATTCACCAATCCACCATTTCAATCCCAGGATCGCGTTGGCGGTGGATAGCGTGATCTACATGTTCCTCCCGATCATCTACGCCGTCATCCTGAGGGCGATCCAGGTGAGTGTGGCCCCCCGGGTCTGAAGCTATGGCTGCTGCTGCAGCTGCTGCTAGGGTTGTCGCTGAAGCGGAGTCATCCAAACGGAGAAGGATTAAGCACCGTCGATCCAGTAACCCACGGCAACCCCTAACGCCCCCCCCCCCAGCGGCGGCCCCTGTGGCATCGCATGGGCAAGCGCACCATCGTGGTGGCGGACGTGCCGTACGTGCACCAAATCATTGAGACCTTTGTGTCCAAGATGTACGCGCTGTCGTACGGTATCGCTTCCGTGGGTAAGTGACTCGACCCGACCCGATCCGACCCGACCCGCTGTACAGGTTACCTTAATCGGTTTGCTTTTCAGTTGCCGACCTTCGGACTTCCTCTCAAGCCCCGCTCCAGGGAGCCACGCCACCTCGCTTGCATCGCTTCGTTGCCCTCCTTCGCGCCCCCCCTGCAACTGACCCAACTGGACCGACGGTGGAAACGTGTTTTCCCCAACTCCATCCATCGCCTCGCCCTCTCCCATGGCCCCCCTTCGTCCCGCCGTACCCTCTCCCCTGCTTCCTCCCTCCAGAGGTCCATGGCGCCAACCCGGCCGACCACTTCGTCCACCGCTTCACCCACCGGGTGGTGCGGGGGCTGCTCATCGCGCTGGGTCGCCCGGATGGCCGCCTCTACAGCCAGACCAAGAGCGAGAGCTGGGTGCTGCTGGGTCTGCTGCAGGCCAAGGTACCGTGTCGGTACCGTGTGTGGTTTTAGGGTTTTAGGGTTCTAAAAAGTCGGAATGAAGCTTCCGCAAGTTCCCGACTTTCGTTATGCTACTCCGGTACAGCCAATCTCATTACTCCTCCTCCCTCGGCGTCGACCTCTCGATGTCTCCTCTCAACTCCTCCCTCGGTTCACGGCGCGTGCACGGTCCTGATCTACCGCGCGCTAAATGGCGCCCAAAGCCCTGGCAGGACTTCCGGCCGGCCCTGTCCTCACGCCGCCTAGCCTGGGCCCCTTTTGCCTACGCATCCTCCCTGGACTACCATTCCCACGCCACCCCTGATCGCGCACTTCACCCCTTGCTGCCCCGCTGCCCCCTCCCTGGACCTCTCGGCCGCAGGTGATCACCAGCTGGGGCCACCAGCCCGAGGTGGTGTCCGTCGGCCACAACCCCTACCACCCGTCAGTGGTGGACACGCACCTGCAGGTACAGTACGCCCGTACCCGAGCGCGTGACCCACGAGTGACCCACGGGTCGCCAGGGGGAAAATTGCGGCTGCTGGCTGGAGGGCCAGCAGGCCAATTTCAGAGGGCTGTGCTTCCCTACTGCTTGTTCATGCAGCATTGAATGAGCCACCACAAATAAACAGCTTCTGCCACAAACACCGCTGCCGGGCTTTGCTCATTACTGCCGTGGCCCCCCTCCGCGCCCCTCACCTCGCCGCCCTGCAGCTGCCCACCAACCGGCCGCGCCTGCTGATTGAGGCCCTGGAGCACACCTCCGGGTCTGTGGACCCCAATCAGCTGTGGGCCAGCAGGAGGTGCGGGCCGGGGCGGAGGCCTGGATCAGGGGGCTCGCATCCGCAGGGCGGGTTTCGCCAGCATTTTCCGCGTTCGCCTGACTACCATCAAACTGCCCCGGCGAAATTGATTTTAATCCTTCCTGCCTTACTATCTCGGCCTACCGTGCATCCTCAGCAACATCAGGCGCACCACTGACCCCCCTAATGGACCCACCATCGCCGCCGCTCATCTTCGGCTCATCAGGCACATGGTCACCAGCAAGTTCCCCCTCCACGATAAGGCCCGTGAGCTGCTGCTGGAGATGGAGGGAGGCACCGGCGTCGCCACGCCCTCCGCCTCCGTCCATAAGGGCGCCGCTGGTGCCGGCGCCGGCGCGTCCTCCCGCGGCGCCAGCAGCCGCGGCGGCGGCGGCGCCGACAGCTCCGTACGATCCAAGCCGCTGTCCCGGTTTACTGGTGGCGGCGGCGGTGGCGGCGGTGGTGGTAGTGGCACCCAGCGGATTGAGATCGTGGCGGCCTCACCCGTGGGAGGAGCCAGGGGCCTGGGCCGCAGCACGGCAGGTCTGGTGGGCGGTCCCTGCAACGCCTACTCGCGGATCAATGGAGAGGCGGTGCTCAACATGTGAGCCAGGGGGCCCAACCTGTGTGTGGGGGGCGGGGCGGCGCGATGGTGGGTGTGGGCGTTCGCGCGTAGTCGGCTGCTTCGTTATCTTTATGACGGTTCGGAGGCGCTCCGTGATCCATTAGTCAGGCAACACCTGCCTACTTGAAGAATGCGGCGGTTGAAGTCCTCGCTCGACACGAAACAGCAAGCAAGCAACGTCATCCTGCGCAATGGCTCGCAGTATGGCCAAAAACGTTTCTAATATTCCTAAACTAAAGCGCAACGGCATGTGCGAGCGCGATGGTGGGTGTTCTGGGCAGGTATGGGCCCTGAATGAGATGCCGCCTCCTTGCCACATCGGCTCCGCCCTGCCTTTGCAGGACCGCTGACGAGGTGCGGCCGCTGCTGGGCCCCGAAACCAAGCACCTGGTAGGGGGCCACCTGCTGTACAGCATCTTCAAGAAGGCGGAGCTGCGCAAAATGTGGGACAAGGTACGACAGCCGTACGTCCCCCCCCCTTTCTGTGGCCCCCCCTGCGCATACGCGGCCCCGCCGACGGCCCAGCACACTCACACGCATGCAGCCACGCATTGCGGATCTGTGCTGTACGGCACGGTACGGATGCGACACGTGGGCTGCTTTACCGTGTACTATATCGTAATCTACGAACTAGGAGGCGCCATGATAGCCTGTCCGACCCACTCATTTGCCGCTCCGATGACCGTATCCGCCCTGACCCCCTCCTCTGGTGCAGATCGCTGTGGTCCGGCAGCTGGCTAGCGTCCTGTCCACAAAGCAGGTGAGCAGGTGTCGGGAGGAGGGGAGCACGAGACGGTGACTGCGACTCCGGGGCCGTTCTCCGTGAGTCAGCAGGCTGCGATCATGGTGAAGACTTCCCATCTTCCATCTTATGCACTTTTGGTCCTGCTGTCGACAATCAAATGTTCCTTTACTTTTTAGGTACCGGTATAGTCTGACGTTGGGCGGTCCTGGGGCCGGGAATGAAACCTCCCTGGATCGATCGGAAGCGCGCCCAGCGACAGCTTCTCGACCTCTTCGGTACTCGCACTGCGACAAGAGTGTCCGTCGCCTGCCATTGCAACTGCCCACTGACAAGAGCCCGCCCTGCTGCTGCTTGTGCTGCTACTGCTACTGCTGCTTCTGCTGCTACTGCTGCTTCGGCCCACACCTGCTACTGCCGCACGTCCAGGTGAGCGAGTCCGTCGCTCGCGAGGCGGTGGCGGCGGTGGGGTCCACCCTGGAGGACGTGCTGCACAAGCAGACCGTCATGGAGCAGCTGCTTGAGAGCAGGTGGGTGGGCGGCGCACGGGGGAAGGGGGGCGGTGCAGCTGAGGCGGTGCGTGGGTGGGTGGGTGCGTGGGTGGGTGGGTGCATGGGTGCGTGGATATGAGAGGAAACCCGTGGATCGGCACGGGATAGGAGAACCGATGAGGAAACGTTTGGTGCACACGCTTTCCAGAACGCGATGCTGGTGGGTGGGTGGGTTTGGCCAGCACGGAAGGGGTGCGAGGGAAAGCCAGGGCGTGTGGTTGCTGGTGGAGTATGCGGGGCACAGGCTAACCAAGGACAGCTGATGAGGCACAAGGAATTAGGGATTAGCGGTTTTGCGGAGATTATTGTGGCGGCCCCAAGCCGATAAGTGCGCCGCAATGCTCGACTACTCCAACCGCAATGGCGACTGAACCTGCGACGGCGACCTGCTGCGGCGGCGCCCGCTGTCGACCCCCCTGCTGCCCGCAGGTACCTCTCCCTGGAGCGGCTGGTCTCCTTCATGGTCATGTTCCACGCTATGGCCAGGCGGTGAGCAAAGGCGGCGTTGTGGCGTTGTGGCGTTGTGGAGTTGTGGAGTTGTGGCACATAGGAGTTGTTGTAACGGTTACATTGGGTTCCAGACCAAGAGGTAGAACCATCGGGCGCATCGCCTGACACTGAAAAAGACGGAGGTAACAAAGACCGACCTGCACCGGAACAAAGGCAAACCACCAGAACACCAAATCGACAGGCCGTAGGCACACAGAGCAGTTGTGGAGTTGTGGCATTGTGGAGTTGTGGCATTGTGGAGTTGTGGAGTTGCGGCGTTGGGTCCCTACGTTGCACCGCTGCGGCGTTGTCCGCAGCTGACGTCGCCCAGGCCGCCCCCTCTGTTACCGGCCTGTGGTACCGCGGCTGACCAGCAATACAGCAGCCGCAACGGACCCGGACGGAGGCACGGAGGGCTCCAAGAGGTCGTTCTCGCAACCACGGGGCACCACGCCCAGGCCCCCGCCCCCATCCATTCCCTTACCAGTCCCGATCTCTTCCCCCGCGTGCCCAACTAGCTTTTACTCCACATGCACGCACCTTCCCTAGTCGGTTTGTTTACCTCTCAAGTGCCGACCAACGGGTTTCCTCTCAACCCCTCCAAACGCACGCAGCACCGCCGACTGGTGGCCGCTGAACTTCGACATCGCTCGCAGCCAGTCTGGCCTGCGGGTGGCTACCACGGCAGCTCCCATCACGGCTTCGGAGCTGGAGCAGAGCCTGGCGGAGACGCTTGCCGGGGATGTGGTGGAGGCCGCGGCGCAGCGGAACGAGGTCGCCAGTAGGGTGAGTTGGGTGGGCGCGGATAATCAGGATGGGGTTTAGGGTTCAAGGGTTTAGCGCCGTCTGCGCCACTGCACCTAAGACCCGCCGGTAGGCGGCAGCGACGAGGCTTTGCCCTCACTGCGCGTGTGCGCGTTCGGCTGCCGAAGTGGGCAGAGGATGGGGTAGGTGCGAGGGATGTGCGGGACCGAGAAGGCCTGGGCGAGAGGCAGCCCGAGGAGCGGGTGCGCTGCCTTGGCTGTGTGCCGTTTCACCTGCATGGCTGGCTTGGTGGGAGCGAAAAGGGCGCACGAAGTGGGGTCCCTGACCTGGAGGTGCCTGACCTGGTGGACCCGCTCCTACCTGAAGCCGCCATGAGGCCCGGCCCGGCTGTCCGTTTGGGTGCTCCGCAGGACCGCGTGCGCCACATCCTGTCGTCGTACATCCGCAAGCGCACGCAGGCAGGGAGTGGCAGCTACAGCAGTAGCCCGCCATAAGGCCCTGCACTAGCGGTGCGGCCTCAGGCTACCGGTAAGTGCACTGCGGCCCTACTCGAGAGCCGGCAGTACGAGCGATGGGCCAGTTGGACAGCCGGGCCTTATCCCGCCACCTGGGTTGATCATCTGGTACCTACCTGGCGGTAGTTGTTGTACGGAGAACGGCGTGCAGATGTGGGCTGAATTATGTGGAGCGTGACGAGCAGTAGTAGTAGTACGGCATCCCCAACATCATACCTGCACACGCAAATGAAGATATGTGAATCCAGATGGAGAGAGAGAGGGGGAGATTATTGGCACCGAAGTATTGAGGGACATAAGTCCTGCATTCCCTCATTCGCATCTTTATCGTACGTGTATGATCGCCAGAAGACATGATTTGGGCGACGGGATTTACCTGGATAGTAGCTGATTGCTTCGATGAGTACGGAGGAAAGCAGAAGTTCCCCGGTAGCTTCTGATTGGGTGCTGCGAAGCATCTCGCCATGTTGTCGTGCTTCTGGCACGTGATCCCGAAGAAATTATCGCAAATTCCAGGGCACGGATTAGTGGTGTGCAGTGGTGCCCTGGGATTTCTGTATTAAGGGTAACTGCCGCATACTGTTTGGCACACGCCGCCCCGCAGCTGCTGCGGGTTGCGGGCATCGCTTTGCGGCGCGTCACCACGCCATTGTTGAGGTAAAGCTGAAGGCGGGGGAGGTATCTGGCATATGTATGCCGTCCAGCCGGGGACAGGCAGGCGGGCCGTTCGGCGAGCAATGCTGCTGCCTATCGCGGTGAATAACCTTAATGGGGTGTTTGGGCTGGCGGGCGGGTGTGGCGGACATGCTTTCCCAGTTGGGAAGGGGACCATACTCGGCAAAAGGCACTTGGCGTTGCTACGGGCCTGAGAGGTCACGGGCACTTGGAGTTGGCGGTGCTGAGTCTAAGCAGCCCTTGCGGCATATTGTTCAGTACTTTGGAGACGTGGGAGCGCTCAGATTGTTACGGTGCGTAGTTGCAGCTTGGAGAACCAAGAGCCTAGGCCGGAACTAATAATTGTAGAGGTTATAGTGGCCGGAAACTGTGTTGTTTCTGCATCGGAGTGGGTCACTTGTCGGCATAGCGGTTGCTAGAGATGGATTTGAAATATTCCGGAGGGGTGAATTCCGGTTTTGTTGTTGCTGCGTTGCCTTGCTTTGGGGGATCGTTCAACAGCGCGCTCGTTTGAGGTCTGTTGGAAATGACCTCCGCACTGCTTCGGGTCAACGTCGTTGGTTGTCAGGGCGGAGATGTTCGGTACTGTCGCGTGATTGTGTGCTGCATGCTACATGTGCGTGCCCATGTACCTGCTCGTGACGGAGGTGACGTCACGGTCGGAACAGGCATGCAGGGGCCGTCTGCAAGCGTGTCAGCGTCAGGATCCGGACCCGAGATCAGAGCAGGCAAGCGTTAGCTGTCGTGTAGTTTGAGTGTGGTCGGGCTCAGCCGGGCTCAATACGCCGGTATAATAATGTTACGGCCATGAAGACTGCCGTACGTCCGATAGGCCACATTATACAGCAACGAGAGGTACGTGGAAAGACGGTTGGACGTAACCTTTTCAACTCGTCTTGGTAAAATCCGTTGCAGTTGTCTTCGTCCTCCCGCCCGCACCTGTCTCGCCCCAAAAGGAATTCTCCGTGATGATGCGGCGCGCGATGGTATGACGAGGAGGAAGCACTCCGCGAACGAGTGAGGGCCGAGATGGGTCGCCAAGGGTCGCCGTAACTTGACCGCCGGTTGCGGTCCCAGGGAGGCTCCGAAACCTTGGATCCAACGGTTGAGGTTAACGCCCTTCTCCCCGGAGAGGACAGCAGGGCGCCACCACAGCAACACACATGCGCAAATCACCAAGGCAGTAGTAACTGTTACAGTGGGTTCCAGACCAGAAGGTAGAACGTGAGGTGTTGCGAACGCGGCTGAAGCCGTCTGTGCAGCAGGCGTAGCAGCCTCATTCAGCCACCATCTGCCACCAGGTTGAGGAGGAGTGCGATAGCCGCCCGGAAGGGATGCTGCACCCTACTGTATACATGAGCATCACCGCGTTGGTACCACTGTTGGTTACACACCAGGCTAACCCAGGGTTTACTAGCCCACATGTACCGAAGTGGCGAGCACCGAGGGGATGGCCAGGGGGCACGGCCGTAACGCGCGTTGCCTCCTGCATCGACTACTTGCGACCAGAAAACGTTGGGGCTGACTGCTGTCAGCGGCCACTGGATTTGGTGGCAACAATTTCAGGGTGGGCCAACGTAACAATCAGCATCTTGTTGCAGGACTGACAGAAAGTGGCCTACACCAGCTGACACATGGCTGTGCCTGCCACGGAGCAGACCCCCGGCGGAGTCAGAGTGACGCAGTCTGGGTTTGCAGAGTGGGAGCCCAGAGCGAAAGAGGAGGAAAGCACAACCGCCTCGCCAAGTGGACGCTCACGTCATACTCCGTAGTATTGGTGCTATTGATGGGCACAGAGCCATGAAAAATCTTTTAGGGGTGACATCTTGTCTGGTTGACATTCCATGCGCCCACCACAGCCGGGACCCCACTGTACTACGTTGATTTTTAACAAGGATGTACCTCCAACAATTATGGAGGGCATTACACCCATCGGAAGTGCGCTTCGCTGGCTTTCCTGTGGGCTTGGTGGGCGCACGCCAGGAGTGCACTGGAGAATGGATGCGCAGGCTCACACGAAGTTTCATGCCGTTTCCGGCTATGGGTACTGCATAAGTTCAGCTGTAAGGGGCTTGCCCGTTTGTACCACGAAACGCGAACGGACGGGCAGCGCCGTACGCGAACGAACAACAGGCTTTGCAAGACTGCAGCAAATTTAAGAAGAGAGTGGTTGTAACAGATTATTACAACATAAATATATTGCGGTGTGGTACTGGCGTCTCGCTCCGTTGCGTAAGCGATATTGGTCTTCAGCGGATGTCATTGGATTGAAGCAAAATAATGCACTCCCGGTCAAACTGTGGCATCAGATTATCTTATTTGTGATATATATTGCTGGTGACAATTCCATTCCGGATCATAGTCGAGCCGCAGCACGTAACGTTAAGGCTGTGCGCTTCACTGGCGAGCCTTCCAGGACGGTGCTCTTGCTGCACCAAGGTCACATAGGCACTTTTGCACATAGTAGTTTCAAACGGTAAGTGGGTATCCTTGTCCATGTGAAGTCCGTGCTGACGCGCGTATCTAGGCCTTGATGCCGGACTTCATGTCAACCTTTCCGACCCACCACTCAACCGGGATGCCAAATGACTTCACGTGAAAGGCAGGCCTACATGCAATACAATCGGTTTTGGTGATGCATATATCCCTTCGCCGTTTCGTCCGGCTCACGCTAGTCCCCATCCGCATCCGCCGCCTTGCTGCCTGAAAAGGCAGCTGTGAAAGACGTTTTGGAAGCATAGGTGAACCTCACAGGAGCATAATTAAGCCGCAATGGAGGAGCGGATACCCCAATGGATCCCAGGCTGTTTTGCCACATTATTGGCGTTTAGGACTGCTCAGCCAGCAACATCTCATTCGATGCGCACAGTCTGACCAACCACATGCTGGGAACCCCTCGCAGAGCATCTCTGGAGCCTTGCAACGGGCCTGATTGGCTGCCGGACGAGAAGGGTAACGCGTGTGCTTCCACGGCAGGCCTGGGTCCATGCAACTTCCGCAGGCAAATATGGCCCCCCAGAAACTGTTCCATGGTCGCCAGTTCAGCTGTCATTTCATGGAGGTGCGACTGCCTTGTGGCCTCCGAGGGGAAGTCGTGTTGGTACTGCAGCATAGAAGTGTATAACTGGCGCTGCAGATCGCATGTCCCGTCGCATCCATGGCAGGCTGCAGCGGCCTTCGGACAGACCGAAGGAAACGGGGGGAAGGGCATACGGTTCGCAAACGCCGATGTGCTGTGGCATCCCGTAAGCCGTGGCTGGCGGTGACACAAACATCGGCCCGATTCACTTGGAAAGGAAAAACCCAAGATGGAGCAATCGTACAGATTACGATGGAGTGCATTTTTGCAAGGATGCGGTTGGCAGGGTCTTATTTATTCCGGCTCGTCCTTACGTTTTCCCTACGCTTTATTTATACACACTACTTTGCATGTTCTTAACTACCGGCCTTTCTTCGTATCCTGGCCTTTCTTCATAACATTTTTTGTTAATGTATGAGTATTGTATCGCTAAATCTTGTATACCAGACCTCTGCGTGTCCGACTTGCGTGATCAAGTCAATTGTACTGTAGCGTAACAGCTGGTGCTGTATGCGCTCTGCTAAATTATTTTATCTTGAAGTTAAAGAATAAGATGAATTTGGTGAACTACTTGCTGGCAAATGCGCCGTCGAGCGGTATATTGATTCGCGCGAGGGGCTGGTGGGTAGACTACGGCTCCATGTTATCCACAATTTAACGGGATGAAAATGGGGATATTCACATTTAAGAGCCAACGTGGTGAACAATTAGCGGTTTCAATGGAAAATTTGTCAGACCCTGCGTTATTTAAATGCCCGCTGTACGGCGGTTCCGGAGATCACACCGATTTGCGGGCGTGATGTGGCACACAGTTGCCCAGTAGACCAAAGAGGCGTTGTGCCATTTGAATGGCGCAGCTTGCATGGGGGCCTCGTCCCGTCGTAACTCCACATTGTGCGCGCATGTCCCGGTGCCATTGATTTGCCTCCTCATACTGCGCCCATAAAATGTCAGTCCCAATAGAGCCTCAACCTTACCCACTTGCCCCTCCATTCCCTTTCAGGCCGAGCCCTCTGACGATGGCGACACCCGGCAGCCGCTGCAGCAGAGCGCCAGCTTCCCAGCCCCCGCGCCACGTGCGTGCCGTACCAAGTATGGTGAGGCGCCCCAGGAGCAGTCATCCGTCATACCTCCAATGAAGCGCCGCCTTATCACCCTCTCCACCGCTGGAAACCTAAAGATCTCGCCGCTCTCCAGCCAGCAACTCCACCAACACCACGTGTACCCCTTGCTGAGGTCCTCTGACTGCCGCATGGACACCGGTCGCGCTTTCGTGATGGCCCCAAGGCCAGATCGGCGCCTCCAGCGCAATGGAAGCGGCAGCAACGGCGAGCGCAAGGAGCTCAGCCCCCGGGCAGACAACATTGCGGCACCCATCACCGTGGCGCCGGCGGCCGCTGCGCTGGACGGTGTGTGTGGTACTCGCGCGACACATCGGCTGGTTCTACGTCCCGTCCGGCCGATGCCGGAGCGATCCGAGGGCCCCGCGCCCCTTGTGACAGCCTGTGACGCGGCCTGGCCTGGGAACTCCGCTGCCCTGCATGACGTGCACAGGCAACTAGCTTCCACCACAGCCACCGACGCCACAGCGCCGTTCCAAGGCGATGGCGGCAGCCTGCAGGATGACGCATCCTGGGTGCTGCATTCCGCGGCCGCTTCCGTGGCCCCAGCTCCTCCGCTGCATCAGCACCAGTGCATCGACTTCTGCCAGGCTCTGCAGCGCAAGCTGCCGGTGATGGCAAAGGAAGGCCCAGAGCAAATGCCGAGGACAGCCCCAGCGCTAAAGCGATCGGACAGCGGCAAACCGGAGGCAGGTGGCGGTGGCGCTATCGACGCGGTACCCATTGGTGCCTTGAACGAGCTGGCTGTCCTTCTGCCGCAAATGAGCATTGAGGTCACGGTTGCTGTACGCTCGACGGGCCGTGGGCGGCGTCACTGGGGTACCTCTGTCGCAGCCTTAGACGAAGTGCGATCTGGCTATACGCGCGGCCCTTCCTCCGGCGTGTTCGACGTCCCCCGCTACCTGGCCGGGCGCGACTGCATCCATAACGGCAGCCGCTGGATGTCCCGGTCGCACTTCGAAAAGGTGGGGCAGGCGGCAGGAGGGCCGGAGTAGTGCCGCACAGCCGCATGCCGGGGAAATGATTGCAGTGGAGCGGAGGGGTGGGGCAGCACACATTGGCGTATGATTGGCTGTCAGGCCCAGGGTTCGCGAGGCACTAGTTCGCGGCATACTTGTCCTTGCGTCGGCTCACAACGTTTTGCTCGCATGCCATACATGGGGAAGCCTTTTCAAATGGGACGTCAGCGTCATTAGACGCATCACGCGATAACGCGCGGACAGGCAATGCCGTACGGTCTGCTGCTCCTTTGCGCAATGGTCAGGCATCGTACATCGAAGCCACCTTCCCCCCTGTAGCTCACACAACCGCATCCTCGCTGCTGTTGCGCTTTCAGGTGGGGGGCAGCACCATGGCCAAGTGGTACCGCTCCATCCGTGTGCTGCCCGATTTGGAGCCGCTGGGGGATTGGCTGGATCGGCATGGATTGCCCGTGATGAGGGGCCCAGCCAGGCGGAGCAGGAAGAGGCCGGCAGCAGAGAGCGGCGACGAGCAGTGGCAGTGGCAGGCCCAGGAAGTCGCCAGCGGCTCGGAAATTGTGGGCAATGCCTCAGGCGCTGCGACGGCGACCGCGGCGGTGGCGGGTGGGCTGGAGCCCCAGGACAAGCCTGGTGAGGCCTGCGCTTGGGCAAACCGGATGCTGCTGCAAAGAGGCGACGGCGGCGGCGGCGACGACGGTTTGGTGCAGCGCCTCCTAAGCACATGGCCGCTGTCGCAGCAGTTCGTGCGGCAGCCGCCGGGACAGGGAGAGGGCTGCATGCGCAGCAGTCCTGTGGGTGCTTACGGCTGCGCTAGGCTGCATCAAGATCCGCAACTTGGTTCCTCGCCGACGGACCCTCTGTGGCAGCTGGGTGATGCGATGGACGCTGAGGACGTGGGCCAAATGGGGCCCCTCCACGACCGCTGGCGCGACACGGCCCCCCACGTGCAGCGGCGACTCCAAATCGTCGCGCCCCAGGGCAGCTTCTCTCATCCCCATGCCGTGGGCGCGTTTCCGACGGCAGCGGCTGAAGAGAAGCCTCGGCCATACGAAGACGGCGAGCAGGCAGGGGTGGAGAGGCAGCAGTGCCACCCGCAGCCCCAGCAACGGCAGGGCCTGCTACTTCGTCCCAGCTTACTCCTGCACAGAGCGACGCCTGACGGGCACATGGGCTCTGGTGACGCAAGCGCACGACTGCAGCCGTACCTCTTTGCCGTACAGGCGCCGCCAGCGATGCTGTACCGCCAGAGCATCGCCAGCCCCGCAGGGGATGCCACAGCGGCTCCTGGTGGCGTAGGAGGTGGGGGCGGGGACGGCGGCGGCTGCTTGGTTGCACAGGGCTACGAGGGCGCCAACGCGGCGGCTGTTGGGGGCGGCAAGGCCAGCACGCTGCGGGCGCAGCGGCAGAAGGCACCCGAAGACGTCAGCTGCGATGAAACTCGGCACAGCGCACTCCACCAGCAGCAACAGTGCATGCCGTTGGACGAGCCGGCCACGCATGCACAGCTGCTATCAGCTTCGGAGCAGCAGATGAACGATTACCTGGCCGCACTCCGGCGCGGCTGGAACCAGCAGATGCTGCCGCGTGGGGATAGAATCCATTTCCTAACTGGCCGGGCTCCATAAGCGGGGGCCAATCGTCGTACCGACCTGTTTGGCCGGCGTCGAACACTTCCTAAGCATGTCACTAGTCAGAGCGGTCCTTGCCGCGGATCCTAGCCTCGCGGACCCTAGCCCAATAATGGCGTAGTTTGACATCGGGATAGTGGACAAGCGCAATAAATCTGGAAGTGTGAGCTTGTTGAAGAGGCATTTTAGGTGGTTCAGGCCTGTTGTCATTAGAAGAGTTCTCACCCTTTATGCTTTAGCCAAGCGAAGGTAGTCCGGATTCCGAGGATACTAGACTCGGTTCCCCATAGTTTAAGCTGGAGTGCTTCTTAGTGCCGGGGAGACGCTAAACCGATAGGAAAGATGAGGCTTCGATTAGAGGAACATGTAATCTCGTCCCGATGTCCCCCGTGTCCCGCTGCGGTGCTGATTGCCTACCTACAAATGTCTCATTTTCTGATGACCTGGAGCTTAATCGCAAATAGCTCGGCAAAACTTCTTCGCACTGAAGGAGACATACACAGCTTTGATGACAGTGCATGGGCACGTACCAACGTAACATGTAGTACATTCCTGCGAACTATAAGATGTGAAGCCTAGTTAATGGTATAGGAAATCAAGAACGTTTCATTGCTTTTGGTCGGCCTGTAACAGCAGTTAGTGGTTACATCATAAAAGGATACCACAAATGTATAATTCGCTCCCAAAACTCAGCTCTAACTCTTTTAATGTAGTCACAAATTTGTTAGCTTCAGTTCTCAGGGCCATGCTGGACAGCCAGGGGACAATCTCGGCGTTCTTACTTGATGTAACTAGGTATTGTAAATTTAGTCGCTGGCGGTGCAGTTTTTGAGGTAAGCTCTCTCTCGATAGTGCTGTAATCATATTTTATCTAAGAATATGACTTTGTTTCACGCCCAGCGCGTGCAATGGTGCGGCCCTTGGGTACGGGTCAGCCGAAACGTTCTGCTCACAGCGCCATGCTTCGGGCCGGAAAGTCAGACCTACCTGTAGCTATACCTTATTTCTACATATTTTTGGACGGTTTTTGCAGGTGATATGAAATCGGCAAACAATAAAGAAAGGCCCGCCCGGAGCCAAGATTGCGCAACGTTCTTCACAAGTTTCTGAAGTGTCACAAATTAAGTACAAGATGACATCCGAAATCGTTTATTGAATAATGCTGAGCCCACTGCATTCTTACGCGCCCGCCGCTGTGTTACCCCTTACGGTGCATGGTTTATCAATCGAGCGAAGGTGCAATCTTGTTCATCAAAATAGCGCGTAAGTGATTCATGCGTTTAAATTTCCGCCGAGTGATCGTTGCGCTTACGCATTTCGCGGTGGGCGTCGTGACAGCAACGCCCGCCAACATCGCCAGGCTGTGACTGAGGCCGCGACGCAGCTACATCTTGCTGCGCATGCGGGAATGTTACCGATTGATGAATAAGTGCCAACCAGAACTCAAGATCGGGCAAAGAAGCCAGTACAACAACGAACAACAGCCTCAGCCGTGTTTGGAGTACAGCCAGAGTCCAGCAAAAAATGCGTCACAGTTAGTATCATGAAAGCTATTAATACACCCTGCCAGCTAGGTGTGCAGCCGTATGTTTGTGCTCGACAGATGTCTGCGTTCGGCCGGGCTGCTCATAGCCACCGAAGCTAATGTTCATTCAGTGTCATTTCTCTTAGCAAATGCTGTTCATGCATCGGCATAGGTAACCTTAGTCCAGGCCGCAGTGCCCTGCCTTTGGCTGTGGTTGTCAATGGTCGGCGTTATAAGACAGGCTATTGCCGCTGCGCAAAAGATTTAGCCGTAACCTCACACCCTGAAAGATATAACGGTAAGTGCTCTCTGTTTTCCGAGGAAACTCTAGGCTGCCGGGCGTACCACTTGTTCCGCGCCATGCTCAGGACATGGGAGCACGTGCCTTGCTGCACGAGGCATACGTAAACATCAAAGACATTTTCTAATGACAGCATTGAACACAAATATGCATGCTGTCGTGCGCATGCTAGGTTGCTGTTCGGGTCCGCTGTGCGTGCCCACGCGCCCGAACTGCCGCCCTGTTCAGCCCCCAGAAGGGACCCGACGGGCTGACCTCTGGGAGCCATGGCTGACTCGCTGGGAGCCTATGGCTGAACGGCTTGGCGCCATGGCTCATTGGTCTGGTCCTGGTATCCTTCCCTCCGCCCTCCTTCCCCTTTGGCCGTGACTTATTTCAGCATGGGCCTGCGCCCACACTCTGTTGCCCCCTTCCTCCCGGCACTAAACCTCATCCCCCACACAACCGCACCTTCTCCTCCCCCATGTGCAGACGAGTGCCAAGGCCAGCAACCCGTCGCCGAGTGCCCCCGGCTTCCCATGTGACGAGGTACACTCTTGGAGCCTCGGTCATGCTCGCAGAGGGGGGCGGATTGCCCGCCCAGTTGCAGTCAGTAACCTTGAGCCCTCATACCGCAGGCTACTTACTAGGGGCCCCGCTGCTACTGCAGCTTAATGGAGGTGCGAGCGTGCCCGGGAGCGGTCGTTTGGCGCGGTGGGAACCTGGCAGAACGGCGGCGGTGGTGCCCGCAAGGAGCGGGGGGTGCAGTGCAGCGCTGGGAAGGGTTAGCAGCTCACGTCCGAGTGTGTCATGGTGGGAGCGGCACTGCTTACGTTCAGAGTGCTAGATGGGAAGTCCCGCGTGCTTTCGAGCGAGTCGGTGCTCCACGTTTGGGCCACAGCGAAGGGGGGACGTGGAGGCGTTAAGGAACGATGGCACGGAGCGATGTGGGTGCTTGGTGCGCGCTCTCCTCGCCTGCTCCATATCACAGGCGAGTCCCCCCGTTTCGGATCACGGTGCGCAAACGCCGCGACAGCCGGCCACATAAAGATATGGCATGTGCTTTCGACATGTGTCACTGTGTTGCACGCAAAGGGGGCCCATGGGAACGGGCGTGATGTGGGAGGGTGTGATCGTCCCTGTAGTACGCTGCTTTGGATCCCAGGTAAGATGATGGTGCAGGCCTGCAGGGCAAGCTGATCACTCATGAGGGGCTTCGACCAGAGAATGGTATCCGACCAGCTCCCTGCGAATCGAAGCCTGAGGGGCGCGCAGTCCCCGCAGTCCCGCCCGCCAATGCGAAGAATACGAGAATCTCGGGTCGATGGCAAGCCGCGCCTTGGGCTAGGTAGTACTACTTGGTACAGTGGGTTCCAGACCAAGCCCTGCCATTGCCGTGGTCTGGCTGCTGAGTCCATAG
The DNA here is from genome assembly GCA_003116995.1 of Yamagishiella unicocca. NCBI lineage: Eukaryota > Viridiplantae > Chlorophyta > Chlorophyceae > Chlamydomonadales > Volvocaceae > Yamagishiella > Yamagishiella unicocca. The sequence goes on from BDSL01000004.1 coordinate 2,082,097, forward strand.
CGTGCTGCGTGCGCGATAACGAACTGCGTGGGAGCTACGGAGCCATGGCGCCTGTGGTACCCAGCGGTGGGGACCATGGGTTGAGACGCCTGCGCCCGTGGGATGTGGGCTAAAACGAGGAGCCAGTCACGCGCTGGCTGTCGCGAGCGTTACCGACGTATGCAGGGTACGGACATCCACGCTGACATCATAGGCTTTGCCCCAACATAGAACCTGCCAACATCCACGGGTCTTCCTCGAAACCTGCCAAATGTCGTCAATTCAGCGACTTCTCCATCCCAGAGGAACCGCTGCGATGGCACCAAGCCCTACGGCGGGCAGGTTTCATAGCCCTGTCACACGCCCCACGAAAACACGGACGCACGCTACGCATGCTACGTAAAGCTCAGTGCGTGCTGCTCATAAGTCTCAAGGCGATGCGTGCGCGGCAGCGCTTGCGTCAAGTAGTGATCGTAGGCGCCGTTGAAGGGGTTACGCAGCGTTATGTCTCAGGGCAGGTCTCCAATAAAGCGGGAAAAGGCATAAGTACGGTGCTCAAGCCAACCACCTGCCGCCACGCATCGCGCAATCTTCCCGGCAGACAACGATTTGTGTGACAAGGTGGGAGTGATATCGTGTGGAAAGCGATCTCTGCGTTTCCTCGCTTGGGCTGCCCTCGTGAAAGCACAGCACCAGGCGGTTAGGATGTATGTGTTGGGCATTACGCACTCAAGGGATGACGGCGCCGGCGCCAACACTCCGACTTCCGGGTGATCATTCTCTGTTTCTAATTGTTCCGCCCGGTAGGGAAACCAACGAAACAGAGGCGCATCGCCGTACAGCGTATACTGCTGAAAGCGCGACTAGCCATGACCTGAACGAAAAGTAAAGGCTGTCAAAGTGCGCGCTATAGCGGCAGCAATGCCACATCAAGGCTGGGGAAAACCTCGTCTCAGGTTACGGATGAACCCCCCAAAACCCCTGTTAGCGCAAGGAATCGTCGCTGTGGCAAGGAACAGACGAGTCGCCAAGGATCAGAGGCAAAACCCTTGGCAGTACGCAACCAGAGGCCGCAGCTCACTACGAAAACCGCACAGTGTTACATAAAGGCGCCGATTGCGATTTTTTTAAAAATGCTGAGATGCCGGCAAAAGTCCATGTCGGATGGTAATACAGGAACCCGGTGATTGGATCCTTGGATTTGGAAGTACGTACACTTACGGAAGGCCATACCTTGGTCGTCTCGAAACTCTGCCAGGGAATATGATAATAATAAGAGGTTGTAATGTCCGCAAGCCCGACGAGCCCAGTACAAAAGGGATATATGTCCAGACAGCGTTCCCAAGGTTTGCCATGAATTGGTTAACTGCGGCAGCGCGCCGCGTAGCCTTCACTTTCGTACCCAAGGCGAACACGGCATTGGCGCAGCCCCGCACAGCCCCTAGTGCAATAGTAAATGCGCTCAGGTCGGCTTTAAACCATACGGCATGATATCTGCAACGGGCCATCATCTCAACACAAGGGGGACCCTAAACTGCCGGCTTGGATGCCTGCTGAATCCTTTCAATTCCGCAAAAACGCCGATGGAAAGGGCGCAACCGAGTGGGAGCCTAAGAGTAGCTCGTCTTCGGATGTGTTCCAGGTCGACGTTATACCGTCTGTGTGTTCCGTGGTGAGGAAGGCGAAGGCGTCGTGGGCATTGCCTTGCCGTACCAGTCCCAAAGCCCTTTGCGCTCAATTCCTTCCCACCACAGGCACTCTGAACGGACTTGTCCGCGGCTCACGCTGCTTGTTCGCCACTCAAACTTCGCGCAAAACCGCCGACCCCATGCCCTGTCACAGGCCGAGTCAAGCGAGGAGGGCAATGATGGCATACCGGCAGCCAGCCGGCCGATGCTACAGCAGGAGGCCACTGGTGCGCTTCAACCGGAACGGCTGCCTTCTCGACCGAATCCAGGCCAGCCGCTGCTGCTGGCTACTGGCCTTGGCTACGGCACAGCGTCCAGGGGGCGCGCTGGCAGCATACCCCCCACGCCCAGGGGGCCTCAGCTGGCGCTCCGACCCATACTCCCAGCGGGCAGAACTATGGAGGGTTCGCCGCCCGCGCCTCAGCCGCTCCAACCCCTGCTGCGTTACGCCGCCTCTAGCCACCTTGATGCCTTTGCCGCCGGTCACAGCGACGCCGTCTTGCAAGCGCCGGAGCCGCGATACCTTGACGCCGACGCCTACGCTGGGCCGCTGCCGCCCGTGCCTGAGGAGCGGCTAAGGAGAGCAATGACTGCGCCACAGCTTGTGCTGCGGGCCGTACGGCCTCTGTACGACAGGCCTGATAGCCCCGGCGCTCCAGGGGCGGCTGGTGCTGCCTGGCCAGAGGGCTCAGCGTCGCTGCTGGACCTGCACCAGCAGCTTGCGCTGCCGCTCGCCGCGGCGGCCGCTGCCCTACCCCCCGGCGGCGCACTACAGCGAGGCGGATCCCGCGAGGCTGCGTGGTGGGCCCCGCAGCTGGGCAGCCACGGGGCTGGCGTTGGCTTGATGCCGCTGCCGCCGCCAGCTCAGCACGCACAGCTCCAGGAATACCGCCAGCTGCAGCAGCAGGCGCGGCAGTTGGGCGAATCGGGGACCTTAGGACTGCCACTAAAGGGAGTCATCGGCATGGAGCATCTGGGAGGCAACCGCGGGGTTGAAGAGGCCGGGAGAATTCAAGCGATCCCTGCGTCGCCAACGGGTCTTTTTCCAGTCGCAGAATTGCCGGCAGGGCCTATCGAGGTAACTGTCGCCGTCCGTGTTGGGGCTGGTGGCGGGCGGCGGCATAGGACCCTTGGAGGGCGCTCCCAGGACGATGACTCCCGCTCTGGCTACACGCGGGGCCCTTCCTCCGGTGTGTTCGACGTCCCCCGCTACCTGGCCGGGCGCGACTGCATTCACAACGGTAGCCGCTGGATGTCGCGGTCGCACTTCGAAAAGGTGGGGCAGGCGGCAGGCGGAAATTTGCGGGTCGGCACATAGGGAGGGATGGAGGGAGGGCACATGGCGGGGCTGGCGGGGAATTTAGGGGTACAGGGCAGAAATCCTGAGTCGTAAGTCATGGTGTTGATGAGTTTATGATCAGCACGTGACGCGTATGTGCGGTATACGGTCTGGGGAACTAGGTTCCATGAAAGGACCCAGTCCATGTATGAACGACTTAGCGCTTCCCCTCTTACAACATGGCGATGCGAATGAAATGCAGGTTGGCGGCAGCAAGATGGCCAAGTGGTATCGCTCCATCCGCGTGCTGCCGGATTTGGAGCCGCTGGGCGAGTGGCTCGAGCGGCACAACATGCCGGTGACCAAAGGACCCGCCCGGCGGAGCAGGAAGCGGGCGGCTGACAGCGGCGATGAGCAGGCATTTGGGCAGGATCCAGACGCCGCTGACAGCCCAGAAGCGGCTGGTGGCATCGAAGTGGCGCCAGCGACGGCAGTGGCGGTGATAGCGACCGGTGAACCAGAGCCGGGGGGTATGCCTGACCTCCTGGCTGAGCAATTACTGTTGCACAAAGTCAGCGCAAACAGCGGTGACCGAAGATTTCTTCAGCGGCTTTGGAACACGCTGCCGCAGTCGCAGCAGTATATGTTGCCCCAGCCCGAACAGGCGGATGGCGCCGGCCGGACTCCTGGCGACACCTACGCTGTCCCCATGCGGGGCGCTGGGGGGTTGGCGCCGGCGGCACCCGTCGGCGGAGAAAAGGGTTTCGGAGCGGCGGCGGCCTATCCCCGGGACGCGCGCGGTCCTGAGCTGCAGGGAATGCTTGGGGACGACGTTCAAGAGGCTGCGGAGGTGGCAACGCTTCGTTGGCGGTTTCGCCAAACAGATCGGGCCCAGGGCGCAAGCACGGTTGCTCCGAAACCGTCGCCCATTACGCCTCCAATGCAGTTGGCGCTGCAATGGGCAGACCCTCAGCGAGATAACGTTGCGCCGACGCTAAGCCGCCCCGACCGTGATCGCGAACGTGAGCCTGATCGCGACCGCCACCCAGCGCCGCGGCAGCAAGACATGCACCGGCTCAGGCCCTCGCGCGGAGCTGGAGGTGCTGACGGCGCTGGTGCTGAGGAGGATATGGATTTCGACACGGGCCCCCTACCTGACAACCGGCGTGACGCAGCGCCGCATTCGCACACACCTCTCCTAGATACCCGCATCAGGCGTGTCCATCAGCTTGGGGCTGAAGGCCCTCGCATGTCTTCCGGGTCTGATGAGCAGCATCGGTACGACGAGGATCAGGCACCACTTGCTGGGCAGCAGCGGCAAGAGTGGCGCCAACAGCGCGACGTCGCTCCGTCCCCCAGCTTAGCCCTGCAGGGCTTCGCTGCTGGCCGCATGTCTTCTCGCGATGCGCCTGCCCGACCGACGCCCTTCCTCTACTCCGTCCCGGCGCCACCGGGATTGCAGTATTACCGGAGCACCCCTGGACAGGGGGACGTGAGAGCCCAGGAGGGTAGCCACGTAACAGGCACCATGGCCTTCGAACCCGGCGCTCATCGTCAGAGGCGACAACGGCCAATGCCGGGCGAAGTTGACGAGGAGGCGTGGCGAGAAACATACCAGCAGCTGCAGCAACATCATCCGCAGCAAAGGCATTCGCGGCAGCAGCAGCCCCATGCGACGTTGCCATTATCGCTGCAGCCACATCAGCAGCAGTTGGAACTCCCGCAGCATACGGATGTCGACGACTACACCGTACGGCAGAGCATAGCACGGCAGCGCGGTCACCAGCGACACAGCTCGGCGGCTGAAGGCGGTGAGGAGGCCTGGGAGGATGTGTCCTTCTCAGGCCCCAGCCCAAACCCGCAGCACTATCGGCCGCCCAGGCCAGCATTCTACACGTATGCCGCGAGACCCATGGGTCGGGACGGCCCATGGCGGGACCCGCGACCTCCGTTGCGTGGAGCGCAACCGCAACCCATGGAATGGCCCCGGAACACTGAGGAACAACCGCCCAAATGACCTGCCGTGTGGGTCGGGCGGGGGTCCGTCGCATGCAGGTTTCGGTGCTCCGAGACCGTGAAGGGCCCACATGACGCATTACGATGGGTTAGCGCTGCATGCTATCGACGGTGGCGCCGAGGGCACGGCGGGTGGGTGGGCTGACGGGCTGGCGGGTTGGGCGGCGGACCTTTTCGGTTCAGCCGTTACGCGAGCGCCAATCGCCAAGGGAGGAAAATTCTAAAGCTGCGGTGGTCAGATCTCGGGATCGTGAAGCTACGTGCTATATTTTCGAATCGCATTCGCAACTACGACGGTTGCGTTTGCTGCCAAGTCACGAACGTTGCAACATAAGACCTTGCAAATAGCTTGCCTTGAACCGGATATGTACGAGAAGAAGATTAGGAGTGCATAGAGCATGATTGGCCTAGGCTTGCCTGCAGAGAGGGGATGCCGTACAAGGGCCATCAACCCCTGGACGAAGCATTCTTCGCACTAGATAATTCATGCCGTTGCCACTGCAGCGAAGTTGGAACCGTTCGCGGATGCCGCGTGTCTTACGGCATAAGGCTCGCAAACGTGAGGTCGCTATGCACCTCTATGCACATCTGGTGCTTTGCTATAGATTCAGGCCGATACTGAGTGACTGGTCTGGATCTAGCGCTGAGTGACTGGTCTGGATCTAGCGGGAGCTCAGCGCAGTTTATGCAAGATGGTGGATTTTGCGCTGAGTTTCCAGTGGCCTGGAACTAGCGTAACCTTGGCTGATGTGGGTGGTGGCATTGGCGCCGCGTTTCCGGAGCAGCTTTAAACTGCCGCTAATTACGATGGAAGCGTGCGGTCTGCCACGCCAAGACGCACACCTCTCCTCAACACGATTACGGCGAATTCAAAGGTTATACTTCAACGCAATTGTCTCGAAAGACGTCTCCGTCCACATGTTGCACCAGCAGCCGCAACACCCACAGCTTCCCGGACTTGCTGCTCCCCGCACCCATAGCCGGCCTTGCCTTGGCTTTAGGAAGGCTGCGCTGCTAAGATCTCGGCCCCATCTCGGCCCCGGCTCCCTTATCGTGATACATACACGTCGCGGCGCACGGCCTTGCTAGCGTCCACGAAAGCGTCATTTGGTTACGCTATCTGCCGTTTGGTCCCTGCTTCGACTAATCGCATCCAAATGAGACCCTCGATGGGAGTATGCTCCACACTAAGCCAGCATTGCAATTAATAATAAGAACCAGGCGCAGGGACATTGTTGCAGCAATGCGGAGCGGAACGTCAAGAGCGTATTACGGGTGATCTTTTCACATAGCATGCGCTCGGCGGCGTCAGATTACAATCCAAGGAGTGCAAGCATACAAGTATAACCCCTTGATTGCGCCCACCGGGATGCCAAACGTTCAAACCCAAAATTTGCTTAGGCAAAGCTGGATATAGCCAAAAATGATGTCCATTGATCGCCCCTATTCCTAACCCGTTTTTTAGATGACATGCATGCAAGGACTTCGGTTGCGTAGCGGCGATTTTTGCCGCTATCCCCACCGCTTATGGTCACGTTGATGAAAAGGATAGGAACAATGACAAACTTTCGGAAAATAACACAGTCGCTGTGGTTTCTTTTAGGGTCGCACATCGATTCTGCATCGCACGGTCTTGCGTACGACAGTTACATCCTTGCCTGCTGGTCGCATTTATGTCCATTCAATGCGCCGGGTGATGCAAACTCTTTGTAATTGCATTTGCTTCAAAAGTACATTCCCATGCTCCACAGACGGCAGCAAAAAGATGAAAGATGAAAAGTCATTCGTTGTCCTAGTTGGAATAACGTCCATAACATGCCCGCAATAAGGCTTCAGGACTCTCATTAACCTAAATTACGGAAGCTGATATTGGTAGCGCGCTTATTGGGCACAATTCAGGCGCGCCCGCCAGTGCGTTGTTTCTCGCGGAGGAAAGCTTCCCAGCCAATCAGAAGTAAAGGTAATGTTCGCAATGTGCTTATTTTCATGATTATGAGCTGGGGCTCTCGCCGGCTGCACATGATGCTTGCCGATCAACCGGTGGGCCCGTGCCAGCAATGCCCGCCAACATGGCATTTCTGCAACATGGCCTGGCCCTAATCCAATAATATGCTCTCAATTCTAATTCGTTGACATAATATATGCTTGCAGGGGCCGAAACATGAGTTTCGGTTCAGCAACACGTACTCTAACGACCAACAGTCAATACCAATTTACACGCAAAGATACGTTTCGACACAGATTTGGAGTCAAACACTATACCTTAAAAATTAGAACTAAATATTCCTTGCTAGGTGCTAGCCCGGTGCAGGCGCCAAGCAGATGTCGGCTTTTGGCCGGACCTCGCAGCTCCTGCGAAGCTACAGTACACAAAACGTTTTACCATGTAAGAAACTCGCTATGTTATAAATGCAAAGATAATCTTGTTATACTACGCAGCCTAAGGCTGTGGTCGTCATTGGTCGGAGTTTGGAAAGGGTGCTGCTGCTGCTCCAAGGGCACAGTCAAACTCTTGCACCATAAACATTTCGGAGGTGAGTATTCTCTGTTCTCCACAGAAACTCACGGCCGCCAAGCGTAATACTTTGCTTAGTGCCAGCCAGGCCCAAGGGTTACATGCTGCCAGCAGGATGCATGTTTGAGTACCTTTTGAAGTTGCTCATAATATCTTTGATCAAACCTGGCACTGCAATCACACCTGCACGTCTGCTTGCTGTCTGCCTTGCTTGCGCCGCCCACGGCAGGCCCTTTAAGGGGCCAGCCATGTACCATCACTCCTCGGAGTGGTTGCTGGAACATTCCAATTCGTGGCTGACAGGCTCGAAGCCTAGGAACAGCGGTGGTTGTTGTCGGGGCGTCGAGCCCCCCTCTTGACCCCACTTTGCCGGCCCACCTTCCGCGCAGAGTAACCACACCGCCATCACCACTTCCCAAGTGCCCGCTGCGCTCCATGTGAAGGTGGAGCCACTGGGAGCCGCGTGCTCTCATAAGAGGGACGACTTGCTTCTGCTTCTGCTTTCTGCTCCTGCTCCTGTTCCTCCATCAAGTAGCGATGAGCCTGGGCTTCCAGCATACCGAATAGGAGCCCAGCTGCTGCGGCAGCTTCATGGAGGTGCGAACATGGGTTGGGGTATCCGGTCCAAATGACCTGATCACTGAGGGAGAGCGTCAATGGTTACTTCAGCAATGATACCAAAGTGTGTAGGTGCGGAGTGCGAATGGGCTGCCGGTCAGCCCCGGGAAACATTACAGTTCTAAGGCTAGCATGATGTCATCTCGGTGCCAGTGCGCGTGTTGAGGCGGGAAACGCAATCCCCGAAGCCCGAGGAGGTGGCGAAGTACCTGTACTAGCACGGCAATGACGACAAAACAAATACTAGTAAAACGGCCAAGTCCGAAAGCGTACATACTCAACGTCCGAGAAGCAGGGTGCCCTCCCCCCGTATAGGTAATAGGATTGCTGTGCCACTAAAACTTCCAAGCCAAGATTACTAGGCAACCCAGATCGTATCTGCGTGCTGGTAATTTGACACGTCCGGGCTGTTGGCAGTTTAGCTGCATACGCGCAGTAGCGAATGCATTCCATGAATGCCCATCCTGCAAGCCAGAGCCGTGCCACCAGTGACCCTCAGTTCTCACCATGCGTCAGGTGTGGGTGCTACAGGGTGCCGCACGAAATGTGCGTCGCACAAACAAGGAATAACAAAAGTTGCGTGCTTGCCCTCGCGTCCGTAAATCCAGTATTCCGCCAAAATAACCGATACCGGTACCCATGAATGCCTTACAAATCATTCATTAAGTTCCTCATTCACATTTAACATTATGGCCTTGGAAATTGCTATTGTGAATGCCGCTGGCGAAACCTTCAGCAACCTTCGTGTCCTCGGCAACCCCTCTGCCCCCCCCCTCCTCCCCAGGCCGACCCCAGCGCGGAGGGCAACGATGGAACACTTGCAGGCGGCCGGCAGCAATTCCAGCAAAGCGGGGCAGCGCCTCTGCCAGAACGCCAGCTCTCACGGACGTCCTCAGGCCAGCCGCTGCCGCTCGCTGCGGACATGGGGCACGCTGGCGCGCCTAGGGGCCGGACTGGCAGTGTATCGCCGCCGCCCCGGGGTCATCAGCTTGCTCTACGACCCATACTCGACCCATACTCAGCGGCCAGGACCAGGGAGGCGTCGCCGGCTGCCCACCAGCAGCTCCAGCCGTCGCTGCTCTTCTCTGCCGTCCCGCATGCAGGCGCCAACGTCGGGCGCAGCGAGCCAAGGCGGCCAGTGATTCCAGGGCCACCACACCTCGGGGCCGAACAGGAATTGAACACGGCTCTACGAACTCCTTTTTTCGCACTGCAAGAGGAAGGTCGACGAAGAGCCGGTGCTGCGCCTCAACTGATGCTGCGGGCCGTACGGCCTCTGTACGACAGGCCTGATAGCCCCGGCGCTCCAGGGGCGGCTGCTTCTTCCTGGCCAGAGGCCTCCGCGTCGCTGCTGGACCTGCACCAGCAGCTTGCGCTGCCGCTCGCCGCGACGACCGCTGCCGTACCCCCCGGCGGTTCACTACAGCGAGGCGGATCCCGCGAGGCTGCGTGGTGGGCCCCGCAGCTGAGCAGCCACGGGGCTGGCGTTGGCTTGATGCCGCTGCCGACTGGGCTACTTCCTATGGCAGCATTAGCCGCGGAGCAATCGGGCGCCACCCGAGGGGCTGCAGAGGGCAGCGAAGGCAATCGGAACGCTCCGTCTCCAGCGGACGTACCGCCAGCCGCTGCGCTGCCAGCGGGGCCCATTGAGGTGACCGTCGCAGTCCGCGTCGGGGCTGGCGGCGGGAGGCGACAGAGGGGCGGCGCAGGTCGACATGTGGACGAGTTCATACGAGCTGGCTACATGAGGGGTCCCGTGAACGGCGTGTTCGACGTTCCCCGCTACCTGGCCGGGCGCGACTGCATTCACAACGGTAGCCGCTGGATGTCGCGGTCGCACTTCGAAAAGGTGGGGCAGGCGGCAGGCGGAAATTTGCGGGTCGGCACATAGGGAGGGATGGAGGAAGGGCACATGGCGGGGCTTGTGGGAGTACGTAAGGAGGGAGGGAGGGAGGGACGGAGGGCACATGGCGGGGCTGGCGGGAGCAAGGAATGAGCCCCGGCTGTGCCCGGGTTTACACTGCGTGCACCTCCTTGTCGTGGAGGTGCATCATTGCACTGGACACATTTGCGACCTTGCCACACGGGCACGCTCGTTGTGGTTTCCTCGTTAGAGGTCTTTGTCCCGTGACCCTGCCCTGCGCTGTGGTCCGCTTATCGATCATGAACTCCGGATTCAATTGCCAACTGTCCAGGTTGGCGGCAGCAAGATGGCCAAGTGGTATCGCTCCATCCGCGTGCTGCCGGATTTGGAGCCGCTGGGCGACTGGCTCGAGCGGCACAACATGCCGGTGACCAAAGGACCGGCTCGGCGCAGCAGCAAGCGCCCGGCAGACAGCGGTGATGAGCAGGGGCCGGGGAAGGAACAAGAGGCAGCCGACAGCCCAGGGGGCTGTGAAGAGTTGTCGTCACCAGTAGCAATAACCGCAGCTGCAGTGCCCGAAGAGCCTCGCCTAGCATTGAATCCAGGGGAGGTGCCCACGACGCTGGCTGAACGCTTGCTGCTGCATCAAGGCGGCGGAAGTGGCGGCGGTGGCAGCAGCGGCGGTGGCGGCGGCGGCGGCGGTCGTGCATTCTTGCAAAGGCTTCTAAACACGCTGCCGCAGTCGCAGCAGTACATGTTACCCCAGCCCGAACAGGCCGATGGCGCCGGCCGGACTCCTGGCGACACCTACGCTGTCCCCATGCGGGGCGCTGGGGGGTTGGCGCCGGCAGCACCCATCGGCGGAGAAGCGGACTTGCGTCGGTGGCGCTCCCTGCAGACGGATCTGAGCCACAGCGGCAGCGATGCGGCGCCGCTGCAGCCGGCGCCCCTCACGCCACCGATGCAGCTGACGCTGCAGTGGGCGGACCCTCAGCAGGATCCGCCAACGCTAAGCCGCCACGACCGCGATCAGCGCCCAGCTCCTCGTCAGCGAGAGATGCGGCAGCTTCGGTTTTCTTACGCAACCGGCGATGATGAGGGTGATGCCGCGGAGGGGGAGATGGATGTGGACCCGGGTCCCCTACCTGACAGCAGACGTGGCGCTGCGTCGCATTCGCAGCAGCCTCTCCAGGGTCCACGCATCAGGCGTCTCCAACAGCTTGGGGCTGAGGGCTCTCGTACGGCACCTGGATCAGGAGAGCAGCAGGGTCGGTACGACGAGGATCAGGCAGCCTCGGCTGCGCATCAGCGACAAGAGTGGCGCCAACAGCGCGACGTTGCTCCGTCCCCCGGCTCGGTCCCCCTGCAGGGCTTCGCTGCTGCCGGTGGGCATGTGTCCCCGCGTGATGCGCCTATCCGTATGCAGCCTGAATTTTACACTGTCCAGGCACACTCGGGGCTGCAGTACTATCGAGCTGGCCCTGGGGCGGGTGGCGCTATGGGGGAAGCGAGAGCTCCTACGACAGCGCCTGACACTGCTTTCGAGCCCGGCGCTCGTCGTCAGCTGCGACAACGGCCACTGCCGGGCGTTGCTGACGAAGAGGCGTGGCGAGAAGCATACCAGCAGCTGCAGCAACGTGACCAGGCAACACATGTGCCATTATCGCTATCATTGCAGCTGCAACAGGAACAGCAGGGTCAGCAGCAGCAGCAACAGCAGCAGCAGCAGCAGCAGCAGCAGCAGCAGCAGCAGCTAGCAGGTATCCTGCAGCAGTCGCAGCAGCAGGAGTTTTCGCAGCGCGAGGATCTCGAGGGCTACGCTGTGCGGCAGCGAGCGATCCACCGCCACCGTCAGCAGCAGCAACACCACCGTCACCAGCGCAGCTTGGCGGCGGAAACCGGCGAAGAGGCTTGGGAAGGACTGCCGGCGTTCGGGCCAAGCCCCGGGCAGCAGTACAACCGGACACCTGCCGAATCCTCACTTGACCAGCCCAGGCTTATGACCAGTCAACCCGTGCCTCGGCGAGGGCCACTGCCCCCGTTACAAGGCCCAAGACGGCCAACGCCGGACTGGCCAGGTGACCTTACCGAAGAGCCCTTCGAGTGACGGGCCTCATTGGGCTCAGCGCCAATGCGTGTTGCTTCCTACTTCTTGGACCAAGCCATTACGTACATGGCGGAGTCCGCCACAGCGCATGTCAGCCGGATGTTGGCATGGCCTGGATCAGTTTCAGGCACTCCGCTATAGAATCTCTGACCGCACTTGAAACCACCCATCCGGTGGGCGTGTCAACGACACGTATAATTGGCGATGCCGACTTTATCGCCCCAGTAGGGCTGGTTGGAAAGCTAATATTTAACCATGACGAGGGGTCTGCGGCGACTTTGAGCTCGCGCATCGTAGTACTATGAAATTTTTTGCATGGTTTGCATTTCGGGTTTGGCAGGAGCGACGCATTGGTGCCGACGCGGCACTGATGGTTGGTTGGGCGTTTCGGTTGTCGGACTTGCTGAATACGGATGAGTTCGAGTACCATTTTTCCTGCAAAGGCGTTGACTCCGTATTTACTCATGGGACGCAGGTACTCGTCCTGGTATCGTTGCAACCTGACGGGGGTGGGTGTGTAAATGTGCAAGCATGTCATGAGCGGCTAATCGCACTGGAATGGTCTGAGTGCTCGGGAGTTTCGGACACCATGGGATTCACGACACCGATCTGCAGCATTTCAAAGGGAGCGTAATGTGGGTGCAGGACGGGGGCTGCATTCAGGGCTCACCGGCGATGCGCGGAAGCAGTGCGGTTCAATGAGTTGCAAACAATCGCCACTTACGGCGTACATGGGTGCCAAACTCTGGAACGAAGGTGCTTTCTTGACTGAACGCGAACAACGGTCTGCACGGTCTGGGCGCCCTGGAGTTCCGTACAGTCTGGGCGGTTCCGGACCTCTGCACGGTCCAGACGTTTCTGGACCTAAGCGATCTGCACGATGTGACCCCTATTAGGTTCGCTAGGGCTGACGACGGTAAAAGACGGTTCTCCATGCTTTTCCTTGTGAATCAATGCCGGCCGGCCCTTACTTCGAACGTTGCAGCGCTGAAGCATTGCGGCGGCCATGGCCGGCGTAAGCATTAATGGGTGGCTTTAAGAATGGCCCTGCTGGAAGAAGCCCTAATGATGCCAGGGCGTTCACCCAACCTTTTGGTGACCTTTAGCCGCGTCCCGGGGGCCATCCTTTTGTCAGTGTTCCATGTAAGGTCATCGTGACACAATGCCGGCCTGGCGCCCTGCCGTACACACTGACCCGCAACTCCCCCCAATGACTAGCGGCCATCTAATCGCGCTGAAAAAGTAATGCTGGGGCTGGTGGATAGACATTGGAACCGTGTGCTGGTACAGCAGCGCCGAGCGGCTTACAACCGTGGCTACTTGATCACCCGGTCGTACTGCCTCCCGAGATGTATCGAGCCGCTGCTGCAACACGTCGTGCCAGCAGCGGCTCGATACAACTCGACCACGTATTTTGTGTCACGACGAAGTCTAGCCGGGCTGGACGGTCACATAGTTCCGCGGGTGGGCACAGGGCTCGACAGCATTGATTGTTGACCTTCAACGCGGCCGTGCACGTGCGTTTCAGTTTGCTGCGGCCAGCCGCAATTATGGGTGCCCGAAGAACCAGATGCGCTGGGGCCTTGCACTTATATGGACTTGGTCAACAAAACCGGAACGGAGGCACACAGAAATAGTCACACTAGTGCCCAAGCGAGATCTACCCTCACTTCAAGGTTTCAACACATATCCAATACGTCGCTAAGCGGTCTGTAGCCGCAAAAAAACCAGACATCTGCATTGCCGCTTTCCGACGACATTTTGATATTGCGCCAATGTGTGCCCTGGTGTGCCACAAATGAAGTAAACGAGTGCGATTGCAACCGGCAATATCGCTTTGCAGTGCGATTATATTGATATGCGTACGACAGTTATCTGCTGCCCCAATGCCTGCTGGTCTCCATGTTTGCGGTCTCAGAAATTCATAAATACGACCTGTGCATGCTGCGTCTGAGCAATGCTTTATAACAGAGACTGTCAGGTACGGCTGCATATCAACAAGGGTTGACGTCCTTTGCAAGCCCCGGGAATGTTATTATCGAAACGCTTTGCCTGATTCGATCGTCATAAGCCATGTCGCGGGTGGGGCCCGTACGCAACTACGCGTGCGCCCACCGCGACGTTATTGCCTGCCCCAAAGGACAAATGCCTCACCGCATGGGACAAAGCCACTAAGTAAATTTACCTTTGCATGTTGTGGATTCATCCGACGCTAGCCTCGTCTAGAGCTTGCTAGTCATGAGGTGGGCGCCTTCGGGTGCGTTCCAGCAACGCCCACCAACATCGCACCGCTGCGGCTTAGGGCACAACAATACCTCTAAGATGCTGCACACGATCATTTGTGGCTGAACTCATGCTAATCTGTGTGCTTGTTAGGCCCCGAAGCGTGGGGTCTGGCGTATCAGGACGTACATCAACGGCCAACAGTCAGTGAAATGTCATGCGCGCAAAGCCGTTTTGACAAAGGTTTACGTGAAATAACTGAATATGCTGGAAATAATTTACAGCTCCTTACCAGCTCTGTGCTGAGCTGGCTGCTGGCGCTCGACTGATGTCGGCGTTGGGCAGGACAGCACAGCTCCGTCCAAGCTGATCTGTTATCTTAGTATCCTGGTTCAAGAAATATATCTCACTTAACTTGTATTTTAAGTTGGGTCAGGCCGAAGAGCCCTCCGTGGGTTGTCGGCGTCAGTGGACAGACTTCATAGGAGGTGCCGCTGCTGCGCCAAATATATAGCTTTAGGTAAATACAGCATAAATTACAGCGGTAAGTTTGTCACGTTTCCCCGCAAAACTTCTTTCCGCCGGACGTAACACTTTCCGGCCAGGACTGCATGCAACAAGCTCCTAGGCACTGCGTACACTAAAGCATCGGAAACTCACGTGTAATCTACTATTTCATTGATATTACTGCCAGGTCTTCCCTCCGCACGGTTGCTGGTCGGTCGGCCCTCGGCTGTCGCCGACTCTTCCAAACTGAAATTGATTGGTTGCACTATTTATAAACGAAATTGAAGAAAATCATGGAATCGCAAAAACACAACATCGCGAGCTTCCACTTTGTAACCTCAGCTCCTGCACTCGTGTGCTGGTTCTCTCCCATGCAGGGGAGTTTCGCCGCCATCACCACCTCCCAAGGGCCCGCTGCGCTCTATGTGAAGGTGGAGCCACTGGGAGCCGCGTGCTCTCATAAGGGGGACAATTT
This sequence comes from Yamagishiella unicocca, assembly GCA_003116995.1. Classification (NCBI taxonomy): domain Eukaryota; kingdom Viridiplantae; phylum Chlorophyta; class Chlorophyceae; order Chlamydomonadales; family Volvocaceae; genus Yamagishiella; species Yamagishiella unicocca. The sequence goes on from BDSL01000004.1 coordinate 2,097,368, forward strand.
GCTACTGCTTCTGCTTTCTGCTCCTGCTTCTGCTTCTCCATCAAGTAGCAATGAGCCTGACCCTCCAGGAATCGTAGTAGGATCATCGCCGCTGCTGCTGCTGCTTTATGGAGGTGCGAGCGCGCGTTTGGGTGGTCAACCTGACGTTTCCACACCACCACTTGACATTGCCACATCAAGTGACCGCGTGCCCAATGAAAAAGGAAACCTTGTTGACCACAGGATCTAAGCCATCGCGTTCCGTACAAGAGGCATCTTGCGATACTGACGGGTGTCACTCCCCGTAGCCGCACACAACACGCCTGGTAACCCCACACGCATACTGCAGAGCGAGCAGATGGGCTGTATCGCAGCGGCTGTACCACCCTGCTGTTTTCCGGCTCGCGCAGCTCCTTTTCCATGACTGACTGCGAAGAAAGCCGCCGCAAGTGGAAATTATGCAAGCCGGCGCCCGCGCCCTGACGGGAGGGAGGGAGGGTTGGGTCCGGCGTAGTTGGTTGCTGACCAGCATGGGTTTAGGAAGCGTGTGGGGTGGGGTGGGGCCGGGTTTCACTCCGTTTGCGCAGCGCGACTGCTAGCCGTTGGCGGGTATCATTAAGAAAGGGAGCATGAAGTAGGCGCCCGTCGTGCGTGTTGTTCTGGAAAACGGAAAGGTTAGGCCATCGGGCACATCGCCTGACACTGCATGCGTTATCTCCCGAACCGTGCCAGTACCTTTCTCATTCATCCATCCATTGAAAGCCAACGGAGGGGGCGAACCGCTGCCTGCACCTCCAGTCCCTAGGGCTAGTAACGGACTGTTTTGACGCGCATCGCCTAGCTGGAAGGATATATGTTGGGGCATGATGCACCTCCGTCACTGCTTTAACAAATATCCAGAAGGTGTTGTATCTCGTATGGCGGGGATAGGATCGACCGACAGCTTCGGGGGAGCCGATAGCCCTAGCACGGTTTGCGGATCTGACGACTGCGGGTTTGCGAGTGCGCGGGTTTTCGGGTTCACGGGTCTTCGGGCTCGCGAGTTTTCGGGTTCGCGCGTTTTCACGTTGCGGTTCCAGGTTTGTAGGGCTGCAGGGCTGCGTATCTGCGTATTTGCGTGTTCGCGTGTCTGGAAATAAGGCCGAAGACTGCATCTACCCTCAGCGCACCTTGCCTAAGGGCCTTGGCCTGAGTGGACGTGATCAGCCGGCAAGGCGCTGAGGACTGACGGGCGCAGGAAGGGGACGAAACTCGGCATGTTGGCCCTGACTTGGCACATGGCTGCCCGCGCCCCGCCACAGGGTCCGGCTTTCCGGATGCCAAATTTTGGCTAACGGTAACTGCTGCGCGGCGCAACCCGAGGCCCTGTGAACCATGCCTGCGGTAGTAGCAACTGTTACAGTGGCCCCGGACCATCCATCGGGCGCATCGATGCCTGTGGAGTTGCAATCCATGGCTGTTTCTTGCTTTTACGGCTACAAAAATTGCGCAATGACATAGCATGATATTCGGGGGCGGCAGATGGACTTGGGGGAAACACGGGAATTACGAACAGGGACATGGGAGAAGCCGCTTGTGATCTCAATTGGTGCATCCACCATGCACGGTTACTGAACACAGTAAAGCGTGAAAGAGTTGCCCCCAGGTAACCGTGTCTTGTAGCCGGAACTGCTACAATGGGCCGGTCTTGAAGTTGTAGTTGTAATCGTTACAGTGGGCTCCAGACCTTAAAAGGTAGAGCCATCGGGCACATCGCCTGACACTGAGAACTGTTACGGTGTCTTGTGAGGGGTCCGGTAAGTGAGGGTTGTTGTAATCGTTACAGTGGGCTCCAGACCTTAAAAGGGTGTTAAGTTGTCGAGTGGAGTACACGTAGTAGTAACTGTTACAGTAGGCCCCAGACCAGAAGGTAGAGCCATCGGGCACATCGCCTGACACTGAAAGAGACACGTGCTCTACACATGTATGAATGATTGAATGCCTACTATACATGCCGGGACGCCGACAACAGGTTGCAGGTACAGGTGGTAGTAAATGCTCCAGTGGGCTCCATGCCGTGCCTGCGTATGCGTGTGAACGCCTTTACGATGGGTGGGTGTTGTTGTTGTAACGGTTACAGTGGGTGTGTTACATTGGGGTTTATGATGGGCCACTAAAAACGGGGAAAAGGCCCTTGGGAAGCGCTCCGGTTAAAGTAACGGGGAAGGCTGGGAGGAATGGAAATGCGTAACCGCCCTCAACGTGAAAGATACGGGATTCCAACATGGCGTGATTGACCATGATTTTCCATAACGCACTTCCGTGGGTCTCACTGTGTTTAGGGACCCCGCCTAACCGCAAATTCCCACCGCAAGTTGTTACCCTTATCATAAGAGGATTTTCACGTTCTTGGGCAAGTTGGGTGCCGTTGCTTCGCCAGTAGTAACTGTTTCAGAGGGCTCCAGACCATACGATAGAGCCATCGGGCGCATTGTCTGACACTGCTGAACCGTTACAACAACAACTGCTGAAGGACAAGTAGTTACAGTGTACGGGTTTAGAACCCTCGGCAACAACATTAAGCCCAAGCTGATGATAGTGCACGCTTCGGTGATGTGGTGGTATGCTGCAAGGCAAATACTTGCTTCCTTGTCTGCGCGAACCTTTGTGGACCCTCGCCTAAAGGATGTCCACCAGTTTCCCTTTGGCAAACCACCCTGTCCAATCACCCACATCATTCGTAGGCGTGTTGAGGGGGATTACACATCCTGCCCAGTGACGGTGGGGAGCCAGGATTAGTTTGCCAATCCTGGGCATACGTTTCTTTATCGGCCTTATTGGCCTTAGTAATGGGAGCATTCGTTCCGTAAACCCCTCTGCCCCCGTTTCCTCCCCAGGCCGACGCCAGCGAGGAGGGCAACGATGGAACACTTGCAGGCGGCCGGCAGCAGTTTCAGCAAAGCGGGGCACCGCCTCTGCCAGAACACCCGCTTTCACGGGCGTCCTCAGGCCAGCCGCTGCCGCTCGCTGCCGACATGGGGCACGCTGGCGCGCCTAGGGGCCGGGCCGGCAGTGTATCGCCACCGCCCCGGGCTCATCAACTTGTTCTCCGTCCCATTCTCAGGACGATAGAGGGCTCACCGCCCGCCCACCAGCATGTCCCGTCCTCGCTGCGTTTCGCCTCTGCTGGCAGCATGGATGCAGCCGTTTGGGGCCACGGCGAGCACGCACCGGGGCCACCACAGTCCGGTGGGAGTGCGGAGGCGTACGCCGCCGCATCCACGGCGCTGCGGGCGCTACAAGAGGAGGGCCGACGAAGAGTCGGCGCTGCACCCTACTTAGTGTCGCAATCTGTGCGGCCGACGCCCGAGGGATCCCAAAGTCCCGGCACTCCAGAGGCGGCACCGCTGCTGGACCTGCACCAGCAGCTTGCGCTGCCGCTCGCCGCGACGGCCGCTGCCCTACCCCCCGGCGGCGCACTACAGCGAGGCGGATCCCGCGAGGCTGCGTGGTGGGCCCCGCAGCTGGGCAGCCACGGGGCTGGCGTTGGCTTGATGCCGCTGCCGCCGCCAGCTCAGCACGCACAGCTCCAGGAATTGCGCCAGGTGCAGCAGCAGCCACGGCAGTTGGCTGCATTGGGATCAGCAAGACGGCAACCTAGGGCAGCGGCGGACCAATCGGGCGACAGCCGCGATACTGCGGAAGGCGGTGTCCACGCGGGGAGCCCAGCTTCGCCGACTGCAATGCCGCCGGCTGCACTGCCAGCGGGGCCCATTGAGGTTACGGTCGCGGTCCGCGTCGGGGCTGGCGGCGGGAGGCGACAGAGGGGCGGCGCAGGTCGGCACACTGAAGGAATTGTTCGAGCTGGCTACACACGAGGCCCCGTCTGCGGTGTGTTCGACGTGCCCCGCTACCTGGCTGATCGTGATTGCATCCACCACAGCGGCCGCTGGATGTCCCGGTCAAACTTCGAGAGGGTACGTCGCGGCGTGGTTTCGGAGGCGCCCTGTAGTAGTAACTGTTACAGTGGGTTCCAGACCAGAAGGTAGAACCGTCGGGCACATCGCCTGTAAATGGACTTGGACGGTCACGGTGTAGTCGTGTCAGCGCCGGCTCGTTGCGAAAACATGCCAAGTGCGCATTGCCTAGCGTGTTTGTACCTTTGGTGTGTTTGTACTAATGTAGTTGCTCCTCTTTTGCGGTGTGAAATTTCACTCCGAAATCCCACGGAAAATGAAAGGTGTGTGCTGTCTGGTCGCCACCCACGCAAGGGGCCACCCGCTCTTAGTCGCTACTAGACGTCTCGCGTTTACCACGGCCAATTACGCACCAAATTGTTAAGGCCCTAGCATCCCTAACACCCCAATTGGGATCCTGATTGCCCTGATACAGGTTGGCGGGAGCAAGATGGCCAAATGGTACAAATCCATCCGCGTGCTGCCCGACTTGGAGACTTTGGGTGACTGGCTCGAGCGGCACAACATGCCGGTGACCAAAGGACCCGCCCGGCGGAGCAGCAAGCGGGCGGCTGACAGCGGCGACGAGCTGGGGCTGGTGCAAGATCCGGTGGCCTACAGCCCTGACGTGGCGGACAGACTCGGTGGGGAGCCTATGGCCTTAGCGACGGTGCCGGTGGCACATGAGCCTCGGGATATACCGGAGCTGCTGGCCAACCGCGCGCCTCAGCAAGGCGGTGAAGACCGCGCGTTCATGCAGCGGCTCTTGAATACATTGCCGCAGGCGCAGCAGTTCATGCTGGCTCAGCCTGAGCAAGTAACCTTCTCCGGTCCTGCTGACAGCATGTGGGGGGTTAGGGGCATGACAACCGCACCCCTCAGCGAGGCTCCGGACTTTGGAGCGGGTGTGGCATATCCTCGGGTCCGGAGCACACCTGAGCCAAAGGCTGCTCGCGCCACTGGGATTGAAGCGGGTAGAGACGTGGGGCTCGAAGCGGGTAGAAGCGTGCCAACGCTTCGGTGGCGCTCCCTGCAGACGGATCTGAGCCACAGCGGCAGCGATGCGGCGCCGCTGCAGCCGGCGCCCCTCACGCCACCGATGCAGCTGACGCTGCAGTGGGCGGACCCTCAGCAGGATCCGCCAACACTAAGCCGCCACGACCGCGATCAGCGCCCAGCTCCTCGTCAGCGAGAGATGCGGCAGCTTCGGTTTTCTTACGCAACCGGCGATGATGAGGGTGATGCCACGGAGGGGGAGATGGATGTGGACCCGGGTCCCCTACCTGACAGCAGACGTGGCGCTGCGTCGCATTCGCAGCAGCCTCTCCAGGGTCCACGCATCAGGCGTCTCCAACAGCTTGGGGCTGAGGGCTCTCGTACGGCACCTGGATCAGGAGAGCAGCAGGGTCGGTACGACGAGGATCAGGCAGCCTCGGCTGCGCATCAGCGACAAGAGTGGCGCCAACAGCGCGACGTTGCTCCGTCCCCCGGCTCGGTCCCCCTGCAGGGCTTCGCTGCTGCCGGTGGGCATGTGTCCCCGCGTGATGCGCCTATCCGTATGCAGCCTGAATTTTACACTGTCCAGGCACACTCGGGGCTGCAGTACTATCGAGCTGGCCCTGGGGCGGGTGGCGCTATGGGGGAAGCGAGAGCTCCTACGACAGCGCCTGACACTGCTTTCGAGCCCGGCGCTCGTCGTCAGCTGCGACAACGGCCACTGCCGGGCGTTGCTGACGAAGAGGCGTGGCGAGAAGCATACCAGCAGCTGCAGCAACGTGACCTGGCAACACTTGTGCCATTATCGCTGTCGTTGCAGCTGCAGCAGCAACAACAGCAGCAACAGCAGCAACAGCAGCAACAGCAGCAACAGCAGCAACAGCAGCAACAGCAGCAACAGCAGCGCCAGCAGCCGGATCTCCAGCAAAGCGAGGATTTTGACGAGCATGCTGTACGGCAGCAACGAGCGGTGCGCCGCCGCCGCCAACAGCAGCACAGCTTGGCGGAGGAAACTCAGCCGGGAGAACTCTCCCCAGGGCCTAGGGACGGGCTGCAGCTGCTACGGCCAGCCGGGCCGGCGCTTTACAGGTATACAGTTATGCCCAGCCAAGAAGGCGCAATGGACGGGCCACAGTCCACGTTGGAAAATGAAGAGGCACTGTCTCCTGGCCGGTCGCGAGGCTCAGCAGGCTAGCCGACGGAGTGGAGGGCCAAGCCAAACACCGCCCCGATGAGGGACGTAAGGAGGAACCCCGTGCTGGGTGGCTGGGGTTGGTTATTTGCATCATGTGCATCGAATTAGATTTATGTTGTTGCCCCGCCCACTGGCGTGCCAGGTTAAAGACCGAGTGACCTAATGCAGGGTCTCTCGAATCTTCCATCAACACTTTGCAGCCCGACTTCAAATTGTGGGCGTGCTAAGGTCCTTGCCATTGATGCCGCAGTACTACCACGGCCGCAAGTGTTCTCGTTGAATGTCTGTCACAACGTGACCAGGTCTCATGGGTTGACGCCTCCATAAGGGGCACTCTGCAAGGACGCGAGGATGTTGCATGTTACTGATTGCAAATGCAGTAGACTGAGAGGGCGATGCCGAGCTGCAGATAGGAGCCAGGGGCTGGCAAGAAGGATTGCGTCTTTTTTCATGTTCCACTTACTACGACACGCACGCTGAGTGTCGGTGATGGCTGGTGCCTTAACGCCCCCCAAAGCGTGAGATCGTGCAGGGGTGCATCCGTGTACTTGGTAACGTTGAGTTGGCCGTTTTTTTTCCATCGGCGCACGGTGTCGAGCTGCAGCCACTCGAGCAAGTAACCTTACTGTGCTGAAGGTTTGGAATGGCTTCGTTCGTTGCCGCAAGGGGTGAACACGAATTCGCCCAAAGCGTCGATACCGCCAGGTGTGCGTGGTGGTGAAGTTGCTGCGTCACCGCAATGACGCGCCATATCTCATTAATCGCATCTTTCCATGCTTGGTTTACGCGGCGCTCACTCATCGCCAGGTGTCGGGGATGCTTTTGGCTTTTGCTCACACCCTGACCCTGCACCCTTGCACTCAAACTCAATATCCCGTTGATATCCAAGTATTTCCTAAGTGCCGTCTGGGATATCAGTGTTATGTAAGGCACTGTCTGGCTGCAAGTTTTGCGCCTGGGTCATGCGTTCGCTAACGATGGAGGACAGGTAGGTAGAGGAACTCAGGTGTGCACAGGCCAGCTACGCTGGATAATGGACACCTCTGACGCCCTGCAAAGTTGGGTCCGCCTTTGGCCACAACTCCGTGCCAAGGTTCGATCCTGCGTGTGCACATGGCACTGACCGCAGCCAGCTCTTGCTTCAGCGACGCCGTGACAAGGAGCCTTCTTCATTTTCCTATCTATAAGGCAAGGTGCGCAGGCCCCGACGCGTGCTAAGCGCTTCTTAAGCCTCGGCGTGTGCGACGATCTTGTGTTCACTGCCAAGCGGTCACAATCTGGTACACGTTTTTTGCAGGCAGTCCTCACAATTAACATAAACATGCTTTTTGCAGGCCTGCAACCAGAGGCCTGGAGCTTTTGTCCCTTGCCAGGGTTACCTGAGGGCTCTGACCTCATGCGCTTAGCCGCGTCGGCATGTTACAACGCTCACAGGAGCTTTTATCCCATTATGTCCATGTATTGCATACATATTTTTACTTCCTAATGCTATCGAGTGTGCAGGGCAGCGCTGAGGTGCAAGATCCGTGGGCTTCGAGTTGAAAGACCACCACTGTGCACATTAACTGGACTGCATAAACCACAACTTAGTTTCGCCAGCGCTCCGTCGTAAATACGAGTCAAAAGTTATTGTAAACCGTCTTAGGAGAGGGACATAATTACATCGGCTAGCGGAAACGTTCATCGAGTTGTGCGCTGTCTGGAAATGTGCGAAGCATTGTTATCTTGATGCGCTCTGTCATGAAAGGAGGTGTTTACGCCTGATAAGAGGGAGGCGTACTTCATATATCTCGAATGCGGGCGTAAACGTGAGGACTCGGCTTCAAAAAGGAAATAACGCTCATGTGTGCCCACCTGCGCCCACCACAGCCCACCGTTGTAAGGGCCCCTCTCGCTACAAGGTTTTCCCTTAGAACGATATACGTTCGATTTAGGCCTTATAACTTCATTAATTATGATGCACGCAAACCGGTTCTCTGGCTGCTCTAATGGCGGGCTTGACCAGCAATGCAAATGAACATGCTGCCGACACTTCACCGGCGTGGAAATTACAGACCATTTACCCATATAATCGTCGTGCAATATTCGAGACGAAGAAACGCAGTCGGAAGGGTCGTACTTGAGCGAACAGATGCGAGCCTTCGATCATCTTCGCGCATTGCTTTCGGTCCCTTAAAGTAAGCGATATCAGCATGGAACAATCCAATTCAGCTGCATGTAAAGCCTGCCAACCTCGGCGATCAGTTGCTCACCCCCGCAATAGCTCAGTCAATTGGCCTCGAGAGTAAAAGTTGAGTACGGCTTCCACAAAGAATTTGCGCAATGCAATGCTTCACTGGCGTTGAGCCTGGGTTGCGGGTTTATTACGTTTTAAGATTGGAAAGTCATCGCTTGCTCCGTTACGATACCTAGGCTTCAGACAACGCGAATACATATACAGGTTGTATACACTGCCTGCTTAGGTCTGAATATCAAACTAGAGAACGTCGAATTTAAACCGAAGGTCTCTTCGCGAATATGTGCTTGGAGCTATGTAGCGGTGAGCTGGTGACGCGGGTATAGGCGTTGCGCCTATGTCGCAAGTCGCTGCGTATACTGTGCACAAAACGCAAGCAAGTGGAGTCGTGTCCGACAGCAAACACATGGGGGCCGCACGAGGGGGCCCAAGTAGGCCGTGCACCAGCCTTGCACGTCGCATGATGGGAAAGACACATGAAGGCAAAATCCGGAAGGATCCAAAACTTGGAGGTTTTCTAAGCGCAGCGCAGAAAACCCCGCTGTTTTCGGGGTTAGCCTGTCCTCTCGTGCTGGCAATAATTATGATCAGACCTTTCTTTGCAGGTTTTGGGTGGGGGGTTTTGAAGCGAGCCAAGCCTCAGGGAGCGGGGCGGCTGGGGCGCCTGGGGGGCCTTGTAACGGAATAGGGACTTTGCTGAAAACCCAAACTAGTTGAAAACCAAAGTAAATGCCAGTAACGCATTGTAAGCATGCAGCCAAATTCTGTAGCGAGTACTGCAGTACTTCGGACAATTATATTGGCACCGCGCACAAGGCTTCAGCTTGGGCAGTCACGCCCCACTGCCGTCTTTAGCTGCTTCCGACCCTGAAACTACGACTACTACCCATGAAACGGCTGTGCCGGTGCTAGGTCGTGACGGGGCAAGCTAGGTCGTGACGGGGCAAGCTAGAGAGTAAAGGGGCAAGCTAGGGGTTAAAAAGGGGCAAGCTAGGGAGTAAAAGGGGCAAGCTAGGGAGTAAAGGGGCAAGCTAGAGAGTAAAGGGGCAAACGGACGTTTCCCGGTAAGTCCCTGCCATGCTCACCTTAAGAAACGATGTCGACATGACACTACTCCTGGCCAGATGATCGAGTTTTTTAGCCGTGTAAATCGCATCCGTTAAATGTGTGGCCACGAAGGACGGTTTGAACTGCGGGCACGGTAACGGAGGTGTCAACCAACGTGACGGTGGCTCATGTTACATTACCCCGGCCTCAAGGCGACGGGACATCAGGATTTCTGCGGTTAGGAACTTAGGATATCGTGTTGCCAGGCCGCAGTGGTACGGCGGGGGAAAAGGCACCTGCTTCGGAGCCGTGGGCAGCATGTGCGCCTGCGACCCTGCCATATTGTCTACCCGTTGAGGCACGATTCACGATGCACGATCCACAAATTAAACTGCCATATAACACTCACCAGCCACCGAGTAGGTACGCCCCATTGCAAGCAAGCTGCTCACCGGCGCCCGAAACCCCCACATTTGAATTGTCCGTTGCTCTGCATGGTCAGCAACCGCCACTCCTTCTTCCCCCAGTCCGTACCTGGCAGGTCAGGGTTGATCTGCTCTCCCGCATCAGCTCTGCATCCCGATGGCACCCACTGCTCCCCCTCTGAGCAGCTGGGGTCGCTGCTAGCTCGCGTTTATGCCTGCGGCAGTTGCCAGCACAGCTAAGCCGTCGCCCGTGGAATAACGGCAAGCTGCTGGACATACAGGGAAAACGTGGTCGGAGGAAAGAGGGCCAATGCGCTATGCCGCTCGTCATGCGGTGAACGCTGCCAGCCGACGCCAAGGACCAAGCAAGGAGAACTGATGCTTGTCTTGGGAAGGAACGTGCGTTGGTGGCTGTGTTAAGGTTAGCACTGGACATGCTGTTGTAACGGTTACAGTGGGTTATTAGCAAAATACGCTGTTCAGTTTGGGGCCCCATCAGCTCGCCACACGTCAGCGCAGTCAGCACCAGTCCCCAGCCCTCCGTTTAAGGCAACTTGCAATTACCCACCATGGCTCCCTGCCTCCTAGACTGCCTCCAAACCGAGTTATCAAGGCACCATACGCGTCCTCGTTTGCGCCCGGGCTTGTTCCTTTGGTCAGTAAGCTTGTCTGCATACCCGTACTCCAAGGTCACTTCCAATCCTGAAGCATGCTACCCAAAGCAGACTCACCATGAACCCATCCTTGCGCAGTCCACACTTTCTGCATGCGTACATGGTCTCCTTTGGTGTTGTTGATCTCGCGCTATCATACCCTCGCCGGATAGAGCTTACGGCCTGCTGCTGGCTTTGTTGTCCGTATCCGCAAACTGAAATTTTGGAACAACGCAAGCTTGTCATCTTGTGCTATCCGCATTCGGCATTCCCGCTTTTCGTGGTCTCGCTGTACGGAGGCGTCGTTTCAATGCCTCAGACTCTTAGTTGTATGGGATTAGTTCCGTAGGGAATGCTCAGCAGAGTGTCAGAGGACTGTGCCTTCCAAGGGTTCCAACGTGAGCTTGACCGATGCTTTCGTGTTTGGATTTAGTTGCCGACCCGAACGCGCTCGGCGCAGCCGTCGCATTCAAGCTGGCTCTGAAGATGTACGAAGATTGAACTTATTAATTTTATTGTCTTTCGTTTGGGCTGCCTGTATATATGTCTGCTCCGAGCAGTGCGACAGCTGGTAGAATAAGTTGTACCTCAAGGAACCGCAATTATGATACCGTATTACATAACACGGTAGCCATGAATCTGCAACACGTGGATGTTGAACGGACATCTTGGGCATTGCAACTGCCCCGCACCCTCAGCGTGCACCACCTGACAGGTGGTTGTGGCCGCTGATCAGCCCCATCCTGACGCGAAGATCCTCATCGCGTGTTATGTGAAAGCGTGTCGAATCAAATGTTTATTGCTGCGAGGCCTTGCAAGATCGAACAGCGTTTGGCAGCATCCTACGCCTGTGGCATGTGGGTCAGCCTCTGCGATCTGTAAAGAAAGAGACCGTTGCATGCCATTTAGACACTATGGAAGGTACTAGGGTTTCAACCAAGCGAACTTAGCCATCACGATCTGGTAACCACGGACAGGCGCATACGTCTTCTTGCGGATGCAGTATGAAACATACATTTTGGCGCCCTTCATCCTGTGCAAATTCCAAAGCAGAAAATGACAAAATAATGCATGAAGCGTCCGTCTTTCAATCGTGTTCGGGCATAAGGTTCGCGTTCTACCTAATGGGCGCCAGGCATTGTTGAAACGCAGGTCCAAGCCAAATTAATTAGAGAAATAATTCCCTATTGGAGTACGAGTGGAATGGAGACCCGCGCTAATGAGTTCACACGAAGCCGTGCGTCAAAATCACTAAATGGTATACGCAGTCAAGGCCCATTGAAGCAATTGTAACATAGTAATAGTAACAGCATCTTACGTATACGTCCATGCATGCACGATATCTTACACAATTTCGTGCGAGCTAGCTTAGCAATAGTCTGTCCTAGGCTTGTCTTGGCCAGCGCGATACAAATGGACACGAGCTTGCATAATGTTTTGCGCCATTGGAAATTATTCATTAACACCCTGTAGTTGATTGGATTTGGGCGTCTCCTCTAGCCGCCTTCGCTGTTTCCTTCGATGGGAAGACGATATCTTACTCAAGGACAACGCCTACAGAAAAATAGCTACATTGTACGTGATATCTTAATAATTTCCTACTAAACTGTTTCAGGGCTTCTGGGTATAGTAACACTGAACTCGCTCGAGCGAGGGACGACAACGAGCAAGGGACGACAACGATGGCACACTTCCGGAAAGCCGACAGCCGGTGCAGTGCAACAGCGGCGATATGTTGCAGAAACGACGACTCTTCCGCAGTACCTCCAGTGAACTGCCTGGGCTCGCCAGCGGCATCGCGCGAAGTTGTCACACGAGAGAGCTGAGGGACTTGGGGAGCGTGTGTTGAGCGTTGGGCCGTTACGTTCGGTTGCACAGTTCACCATCTGACAACGACGACTTAATGATGTCGGCTTGCGGGATGGAGGCGCCACGAAGGTAGGATCGGCGAGCTGCCAGGTAGAAGCTACGCAGTTCAGCTGCCGCGAACGCCGGTGTGCACGATATGTGTGTGCAATATCTGATAATGGAAGGTTCTCAGCTGGTCAATGGATACATGGCGATGATAGACCTTACATTTCTCTTCCGCTAGGCCGGTCCGCAACCTAACGAAAGGGGCCTACTAGTTGCTCATCGGATGATGCCGAAGCAAACCGAAGAGCAAAACGAGACAAAGGAACACACCTTTTGCTCGACGCCTTATACTCGAACCAAGCGTACGACACAGATCTACGACCAGCATAACCGCACACAGGAAAACGCCAACAGAAACCACCGACAATTGCCACTCAGCTCGTAAGGACGGTAATTTGTCGATGACGGTGAAATGACGTGACAAAGTGGCACTTCACCTATCGGATCTTTGGGACATCCTGCGGCGGCACCAATAATCCTTTCGAGGCATTGGGCGCCCGAAAGCTCTCCAATCCCGCAACGGCATTTTCCCCACCTGAACTTGTATCCTTTATCGTGGTGTAAATCCACCAAGAATACGGATGCCGGGCATTTGGCCAGCAGCGATTCGGGCCTGCTACCGGCACAAGGGCTGCGCCATCCCGGGCACCGGGAAACGTCTACAACCAGCCGCAGCCGCAGCCGCACCGTTCCCAGTGCAAAGTTCGTGGACAGCTCCTCGACAGGATGCACAAGTTGTATGGGTCATAGGCCGGACCCTGGAGGACGCTGTCGCTGGAGCTTTACACGCTGCCGATTCCCTGTACAACTCAGCACCATCTAAGCCGTGCGGTGTCCCACCCCGCACAGCACCCAGAGCCGCGGCACCGGCCCCCGGCGTCGTGCGCCACCGCGGCAGCCTGCAGGGCCACCCGGCCGGCGCCGCGTGGGGGCTGGACCCGCGCGCCGCCGCCCATGGGCCTCCCTACGGCTTGCCGTCACCGCCGCAGCTGCCGCTCGCTCAGCACCTGCAGCACCGGCAGTGGCAGCCGGGGACGGCCAGACCACCGCCGAAGGCCGTCGTCGCAGCGATGGACCATTTGCGTGATAGCCGCGAGGCTGTGGAGGGCAGTGATCGCGCGGTGATCCCAGCTTTCCAGGCGAACACCACAACCGGCACCGATGGTCGTCAAGGGTGCATTGAATTCACGGTGGCCTTTCGGGAAGGCGGGGCGAGCGGGCCCAGTGCAGCGTATGGCAAGAGGACGGGCCGCTTTATAAGAGGCCGTCGTGCCATTCGCCGTGGGGTGGTGGAGTTTGGGGCCCTTCTGAGGGGCTTTGCTGCGTTGGGGCTTCCCCAGAACGGCTGGGATGCAGTGGGGCCTCGGCATCCTTTTTTGCGGGTTGTTGCCAGTCGCCTTGTGTGCGGAGGACCGGCTGAGGTACTGGTGGATTCGTGATCGGTCCGGGTTATTTTTGGGGCTGGGGTTTCCCTTGCTCCTTACTTTCCGTGTCTATCTGCGCGTTGAGCCCTGCTTGGGTCCGTGCTTTTCGGGATGAGAGGCGGACGGCCCCGATGCTTGCATCGTTGCGGCGCTCCACTGGTTCGTCGGTTGCTGGGCTGTTAGGTTGGTTGGTGGTCGGTTCCTGTTAGGGGAGCCTCTAGTGCAAATTCCCCCTGGGGTGCTGGCTGCTGCTCTTTTTGCCTACGGCCTGTTGATTGGTGTTCTGGTGGTTTGCCTTTGTTCCGGTGCACGCCGGTCTCTGTCTCCTCCATCGTTCTCAGTGTCAGGCGATGAGCCCGATGATTCTACCTTTTGGTCTGGAACCCATTGTAACCGTTACAACAACATCAATGCGCCGGCATGGCCGATTCGCAGACGCCAATCTTTGTTGCGGCTCCGATCGGAGACGCGAATCAGGAGTTCGGCGTTTTGTAGTGAATGTGTAGCGAGTGCGTTGTTTGGAGCTCGCGGCATTCGAGAACTACTGTGGATATGGCGCACAAGGGTGCAGTGCGCCCCAGACCAAAAGATAGAGCCATCGAGCGCATCGCCTGGCACTGAAATGTGGTGTAGAAAGGCATCATAAGGGAACTCAACATATCTTTAGGATCAGATATGTTACATGGGGAGTTTGGTTGTCGAAGCGTCTTAGTATGAGGGCAGGTAGGTGGAGAATCACTGAGAATCAGCGGCACACCAGGGCTCACGACGCTCACCACCATTTAAGGTAGGCCATGGGCTGCGGGTACAACACTTACCTGCACGACCGTCAAGCCGTGTTAACTGAAGGCGATCAGTGGAGATGAAACCTCAGCCTATGTTCTCAGGCTGCGTAGAATGAACTCCATCGCCTTCCATCGAGATCTCAACGGGCCTTTGAGGTAGAAGCACCGACGTCCGATACTCGTGGCATCCATGATCCATGATCCATGATTCAGGATACAATTTTAAGTCGACCTCTCTCAATACCTAGAGATAACAAGCGCAATCAGGGCAGATCGGCGCGAGTCGCATTTGCTCCGCTCAGATGGTGCAATGTATACCAAAGTTGGGCAAGAATGTTGATAAATCACTTGAAATTACTATTCCACTGGGAAAGGCCACGAGCGTGCTTTAACGTTACGTCGGCAGTCTGGGCTGTTAACAAAATGAGGTTGCGTCGCAGATGAAACGATTGTTTTATTCAACATACGTGAATATAAGCTTTAATAATCAATATTTGTTCGCGCATTGGGAGCACATTGGACTTCCGCAATTATTGGCGGGCGCACGCCAGCAACGCTCGCTGGCATTTGCGATTGCGAAGCCCTGCCGCATCGATTTTACGCCATCACTGATATGTACCTTTAAAAATTTCATATTGCAATACCGCCTGGTGGCTGTGAGCTACGAAACGGTGCTGGAGAATGTCGTACGTTAACGGCCAACTGCGAATGCCCAATTCGAGTGTAGGGAATCCGCTAGCTGAAGCTTTCCAGAGTCTCGGAGAACATACAAGCTCACGTCAAACACTGATTTCGCGGTCTGCTGTCCTATCGCAAGCTACTTGTTCCGTATTCAGAGTGTAACTTGGCCATTGCCTGAAACGCGCCCGGCTTGTGGTCGACCCGAGGCTCCTCTCTTGCGTATTGAATAACAGCTATTATACATATATTCTTCAATAGCTATAACCAGGTCCGGCTCGCGGGGCCAACCTTCGGACGTTTTCGACATTGGCCAGCGTCCATAGGTGAATATACAGCTTACGCGAGGACAACGCTTAGGAATTAGCTGACGTTATATCAAATTGGTAGGTGGGTTCTGTTTGCCTTGGAGAAACAGGGCCGGCGGGAATGATTCCTCCTCGCGCGCTGCATCGGACAGGGCGGAGGGCTCCTTGTTCACGGAATGGCAGACGCAGACGTGCATATAGAAACTATATAATTATTTAAAGCTTAAGCTTGCCATATCACGCTGTTACCTCGTCGTCTCAAATGCACGGTTGCTGGTCGGTTTCACGCGCAGGCCCTGTCGCTTCCGAAGGGCCGCGAACAAGGCAGGAGCCGAGTGGCGCTGGCCAGAATCCATAATTGCAGTTTGCTTGCTTTCGATAATGTATTTGCATAGTTCACGTTGTCCGTCTAACCTAATCCGTCTCGTCCCCTTTCTCAGTTATGTGTGCATGCGAACCTAACCCGCCCCATAGCCACCCTCAATCAAGAACAACCAAACGACGCATTGAATTAACCCGCCACTCCTCCTATAAGCTGACCTTGGACATGTGACATGTTCCAACAACGTACCCCCATCGAACCCGCCGTCGGTTACGTTACGTTTCGGGCTCATCAGACTCCTACAAACCCTTACCAACCAAAATCCCTCCGCGTGCTGGACCCTGCCCTGCCCATTGTAGGAGACTACCAAACCAAGCGACGGCATACCAAGATATCCAAGACTTGCAGCTCTCCATGTGACCATGAGATAATGGGAATCACGGTCTTTACTAAGCGGGCTGTTTCCCTGCTGCTCACGCAAGTAGCCAGTAAACTGACCTTGCAGACACCGTGTTAGTCCCCGCTGCAGCAGCAGCTGCTGCTGCTTCATGGAGGTGCGAGCGCGCGTTGGGGCGTTGAATTGAGCCGATGGTAACAGTAGCGTGTGCCCGTTGCGAAACCCAAACCAAGCCACCGTAGGAAAGAAAGATTGGCGCGGCGGGCAGCAGGGGTCAGCCCTGCGCGCCGCTGGATGGGTGAGTAGAAACACGCAGCCTAAAACGCTAACAGGAGCTTCGCCCAGGAAAGCGGTTCAGCAACAAGATCAGACAGCCAAAGCTATGACGTGCTGCCTGCAAAGCTTTGCATCACGCTGCGTGTCGCTCGACACGGAGACCATTAACGGCTCAAGCTGCAGGGCCCTGCTTTCCCTTGCTGGCGTTGGAGCTGTCCGACGACAAGACCGTTACCTGCCGTCGCCAACCCCGACGCCGTCGCTGAGATCCAGGGCCTCGCCGCCCAGGCCGTGATTGAGGGGCAGGAGGGAAAGGACACGCGGGCTGCTTGCCTCGGGTTACATACCGTTAATTAGTTGTCGGTTACACCAATCCCGGGGGAACCGTGCCCCCCTTGCACCTCTGTGTGCCCCTCCTTCCCACCCCTGTGATTAAGGGTTAGGCACCATCAGGGTTTGGCACCATTAGGGTTTTGACACCAACATGCTCCTTGTGTATTCGGGCCTTGGCACGGATCTCCGTGACGAGGCCCGAGCAGGAGCAGGTGTTGCGTCGTGCCGCTCGTTTTGACAAGTTGGTCATGCTACATGAGACTCACGGTCGTGACGGGTTTCACTATGTGTTCAGGATTGTGGCTGAGCTACGATGACGGCAACAAGCCGTGCTTGTGGGAATGTAGAAGTCCGCTTGCGTGCGGACGGGAGGGAAAGAAGGATGTTCAGTGTACGGGTTGGCGGGTAGTTGGCGGGTAGTTGGCGGGTACTTGTCGGGTTGGGGGGTTCGCGGACTGACCGGCTGGCGGATTGGCGGGTTTACGAATTGACGAGGTTGAAGGTTTAATAGGCTAACGGGTTAGGGGCTGACGGGTTCAGGGGCTAACGGGTTCAGGGGCTGGCGGGTCAAGGGGCTGACGGGTTAAGGGGCTGACGGGTTAGGAGCTGACGGGTTAGGAACTGATGGGTTAAGGGGCTGGCGGGTCAAGGGGCTGACGGGTTTAAGGGCTGGCGGGCCTGACGGGTTAAGGGGCTGGCGGGTCAAGGGGCTGGCGGGTTAGATAGCTGGCGGGATAGGAGCTGGCGGGTTAAGGGGCTGGCGGGTTAAGGGGCTGGCGGTTCAAGGGGGTGGCGGCTTAAGTAGCTGGCGGGATAAGGGCTGACGGGTTAAGGGGCTGGCGGGTCAAGGGGCTGACGGGTTTAGGGGTTGGCGGATAAGCGGCTGACGGGTCGGCGGGTTAAGGGGCTGGCGGGTCGGCGGGTTAAGGGGCTGGCGGGTCGGCGGGTTAAGGGGCTGGCGGGCTGAAGGGTTAAAGGGGTTATGGGCCGCAGGGCTGTACGGCTGAAAGGCTTGTAGGGGAATAGGGGAACGTAGGGACTAGTGGATATGGAATACGGGAGTATGGGGTGTACGGGTTTGGAAAAGTACGGGATCGGGGGGTACGGGATAGAAGAGTTCGAAATTAGAGGAGGGCGGGAATAGGGGGTACGGGAGTACGGAAGGTGGGGGGTGCACGGGTGAAATGGAGTGGGTGAGTAGGGGATAAGGGGAGCACTAGTAGAATCCGTTTCAATCCGTACAAACGTACGGAAGGAGATGCAAAGGTTGCAGGTCCAAGAAGGGATACGCAGGAGGGCCTGCAGGGGGGGTCTCAATATCGGGGGTAACAGTACTTGTTACCGTGGCCTCCAGGAGGCGTACGGCTGCAAAAGTGTACGACTGCAGGGACACCAGGTGGTCGGTTCCGGGGTTATCGGGATTGCCGTTAAGGGTTTAAGGGTTATGGGAATCAAGGGATGCCCACGTGGGGGTACGGTAACGGAGTTGCGGATGTGCAACCGTACGGCTTTCGGGATGATGACGGAGTAGGTGGTTTCATGACTATACGTAGTAATCGTTGCAGTGATCGTACGTGTGCGTTTTCCGTGGGTTCGGATTTCGTGTGAACTGCCTTTTTGCAGGTGTACAGGTCCCCACGTGCCCACGTGCCCAGGTAAAAAGGTACACAGGTACACACGTGCGCGGATCTACAGGTCAAAAGCCAGGTCCATGCATGGTGCAGGTTTCTTGGTAATAGTAGTACTACTTGTTTGGCTCCAGGCCAGAAGGTATTGATGTGCATTCCGTGAGTGGGCATGGTAAGGAAGGGGGCACGCACAGGAAGGGTTTCCTCAGGGTTTCGCGGGTTAGGGTCTCGATGGTGGGTGGGGAGGGTTGGAGAGTGTGCGGCGATGATGGTTTGGGTTGCGGGAGGTGCAGTTACTCTGGCTGGGGTCGAGGGGGACAAGGTCTTGCGAGTGTGCGGGCACCTCGTGGTCGAGGCGGAGCTGAGGCGCCAGGAGCGTGTACGGTTTTGCGGAGAATTGGGTTCCCGTTGCAACGGATGTGCGGTTTTCTGCTGGCCGAATCTGGGTTCGGGGCTTGCGTTCCGTTGTCCAAACTCGGTTTTGCGTGGCGGGCTTGCGTGAATGCGGATCTCTGGCGGATTCCTAGGTTGGCCGTTTGGTGGGCTGGAGAATATTTATGTGTTCCCAGCTTTGCATCCATGCGCGGAGAGATGCATTTTTGTGGTAGTAGTAGTCGTATCATTTTTGTATGGAGTGCGGACTTGTGCTCCTCTAGCCGGCAGGTTGGTGGGCTGCAGGGTGGGCGGCTTTGGGATTGTGGGGTTGTGGGCGCGTCAGGGACTTAAGGTTGTAGGGATAGCGGGCTGGCGAATATGCGAGGGCGGGTTTGTCCGAGATTAGGATTCCAGGTCGGCGGGACTGCAACATAGGCGAGCCATGGGATTTGGAGGGTTGCGGGTTTGTGCGGCGGTGGTGGACTTGGCCGGACTCAGGCAGTGCGGTTTGTGAGTTGTTATGTCTGCAGGTGTGCCGGAGTGCAGATTCCGCGGTTATTGGGGTTGTGGGGCGGTGGGGCGGTGGGGCGGTGGGGCGGTGGGGCGGTGGGGCGGTGGGGCGGTGGGGCGGTGGGGCGGTGGGGCGGTGGGGCGGTGGGGCGGTGGGGCGGTGGGGCGGTGGGGCGGTGGGGCGGTGGGGCGGTGGGGCGGTGGGGCGGTGGGGCGGTGGGGCGGTGGGGCGGTGGGGCGGTGGGGCGGTGGGGCGGTGGGGCGGTGGGGCGGTGGGGCGGTGGGGCGGTGGGGCGGTGGGGCGGTGGGGCAACAGGTGAGGGAATAGCATACAAGCACAGTGATCAGAAATGATGAGGGTCTTCCTCAGCGGGCTGTCAAGTCAAGCCTGGATTGCTCGCGCGGTGTTGTCAACGCTCGTTCCCAGGAGGCTCCTGCCAGGGCAGGTGGCGCGTTGTGCTGCCTGTGCTGGCAGGAGCCGAGGCAGGTTGCAGTCGTTGGGGTTTACAACGGTCACGCACCGAGGCAATATGCTGCTGCAGCGGGGACCTGCTGTGCTGGAAGCAAGAGGGGCATCGGGTATTTTGCAGGGCAAGGTCTGTGATCGACAAGCCTGGTTACGGAGACCAACACTCGCGGGCAGAGCTAGAAGTCACAGGAGAAGAATTCGGCACGTCTCGCCGGATGATCCCCGTAGTCCTGCCCTGCGGTCCACAAGGGTGCTCTTGCCGCGTCCCTCCCTCTTGTCGCGATGGGTGTTTTGCAGTGGCTGTGATTCGTAGGGCCCCAGGGGTGACCTCCAAACTGACACGCATACTACACACTCGAGTCCCTCCTCCTTGCCACCTCCTCTTCCTCGATGATGGAGACTCCTCCCGTTAAGCATTCGTGCTCCGTACGCCACCTGAAGCCTGGCCGGGGGGGGTCGCTTGCTGCTGACATGACGCCCGTAACTCGCTTAAGGAACCCCTGCCTGCGCCCCCAACGACAATGGCCCCGCTTGATCCACCTAACCTGAGCTTCTGGATAAGGGTGCCCACCAAATGTCCCGTAAACCCTGACCGGAAATGCCCCCTCCCAAGTTGCATCTCTCCATGAGATCCATTGAAAACCCTCTACCAGACGACAATCGAGAAACATGTGGCTGTAAACTGCTAGAAAAGGAGCGCGCCGTCCAAAGCCCTTGAAAGTTGAAACCAGTTGCTCTGCAATCACCCTGTTGTTGACGTCCTGAACCGCCTTAACCCCGTGCGCAGCATGCTTTCCAGGAGCTATAATGGTACGCGTGCGCCGCCCCTGCCCCACCCCTCCCGCCGTCCACAGACCGACACTAGCGAGGAGGATAATGAAGGCACCCGGTCAGGTAGCCGACAGCCGTCCCAGCAAAGCCCGGGCGCTCCTCCGCCGGACTGGCAGCCCTCGCAAACCGCCCCTGACCACCAGCCGCCACCGCGCGCTGCCGGCACAGGCTACGGTGGCGTGCCGCCCTCTGCCAGGGCGGAAGGAGTGTCCCCTACCCTCCGTGGACCTCCGCTGGCGTTCCACCCCATCCTCCTTCCCAGGCCTGGAGCCCTGGGGAGCGCGCCGCCCGCGCATCGGCACCTTTACCAGCAGCCGCTGCATCCCTTACCGTTTGCATACACTGACGCGGGCGAGCTGGGCGACATAGAGCCAGGCCGCTATACGCCCGGGCTGCACCACCGCAGCGGTCCGGAAGCCGGGCCCCCTCCCGCCCATGCGTCCTTCACGGCCCGACGACCAGAAGGCCCCTGGAGAGCCTTCCCCGGACCGAGGCTAGTTGTGCGACCCGTACGGCCCATGCACCCCAGGCCCGAGGGCGCCGCTGCCAACGCGGCTTTAGACGCTGCGGCGCCGCCGGGAGCCGCGCCGCCGCCGCTGGTGTACCTCATTCCGTCGTACGGTGCCCCACCCCGCACGGCGCCCGGGGTCGCGACACCGGCCCTCGGCGTCGTGCGCCACCGGAGCGGCCTGCAGGGCCACCCGGCCGGCGCCGCGTGGGGGCTGGACCCGCGCGCCGCCGCCCATGGACCTCCCTACGGCTTGCCGCCGCTGCAGCCACAGCCGGCTCAGCACCTGCAGCACCCGGAGTATGGGCAGCATCAGCATCCGCTGCGGCCGGTGACTGAACCGGGGGCAGCGGGACCGCTGCGTAGGGCTTCTGCAGCAGCTGGGGAGCAATCGGGCGACAGCCGCGGGGCCGCGGAGGGCGGCGAGCAAGAGGGGAGCCCTGCTTCACCCTCGGAGTTGTCACCCGCTACGGGCACACAGGAGCGAATTGAGGTGACGGTGGCGGTCCGCGTTGCGGCTGGCGGCCGGCGGCAACCAAGGGGTGGCGATGCTGCCGCAGAGTCCCGAGCTGGCTACACGAGGGGCCCCGTGAGCGGCGTGTTCGACGTACCCCGCTACCTTGCGGGCCGCGACTGTATCCACAACAGCGGCCGCTGGATGTCCCGGTCAAATTTCGAAAGGGTAAGTTAATGCTCTCGCACGCACGTCTCCGAAACCTGCCGATTTACTGCCCTGAAAAGTTTCCCATGTATGGTATGGCGCATCGTATGGCCCTAGGTGGCTCAACGCTTTGCCATGTTATCACGTTGTCGCTTGGTGGGTCATCGGGTTTCATTTATACCAGGCAGTAAGATAAGGCCCTGACATGGCTGCACATGGTGCCTTCATCCAGCTCGTCCACAGCCAACAGTGCCGCGTGACCGTCCACTCCTCGTCGCCCCACTCCTTTCCTTCCCCTCCCCTACTTACGGTTTCCCCCGTGTTTCCTATCTAGGATAGCCCTCATGGTTTACTACGTTTTTATTTTTATGTGGCTGATTGTGCTCCAAAATTTGAATTCTCGCCTCCCTGCCTGTTGCTTCCATCACATCAAAGGTTGGCGGCAGCAAGATGGCCAAGTGGTATCGCTCCATCCGCGTGCTGCCGGATTTGGAGCCGCTGGGCGACTGGCTCGAGCGGCACAATATGCCGGTCACCAAAGGACCGGCTCGGCGCAGCAGTAAGCGCCCGGCAGACAGCGGCGACGAGCTGGGACTGGGGCAGGTCCACGAGACCGTCGAGAGCCCCGACATGGCCGGCAGCAGCGGAGGTGATGCGATGGTCGCAGCAGCGGCCGGCGCATCGGCGTCGGCAGCGCAGGAGTACGACTACGAGCCCACCTCCCATGACGATAGATTGGTGGCGCAGCAAGGCGGCGCCGGCGTTGACGGCGAGGGCGACGGCGGGCATGTACGGCGCATGTTGACGTCGACGTCGCCGCTGCCACACCACCTCATTCGGTTGCCGCTACGAAACTCCGAGGGTCCCAATCGTACGGCGGAAGGCTTGTACAGCATACCGAGCGGGCGCTCCTGGGGTGCAGCTGCGGCGCAAAGCGCCGCGGCCGGGGACGCGGGGATGGGGCAGCAAGCTTCGGGGGAGGTCGACGAGGACGGCGGTGACGACGTGGCGACTCTGCAGTGGCTCTTACGGCAAACAGGCCGGAGTCGGGGGCTGAGAGGCACGGCGCAGGACCCGCAACCGCAGCCGCAGTCTCCGCCGGCGCAGCAGCAGGTTCTGATCACGCCATCAATGCAGGTGCCTATACGGTGGGCGGAGCCGCAGCAAGATCCGTCGCTCAGTCGGCCCACACGCCGGCACCGGCCCTCGCAACCAGACGAGCCATCGCCCGAGCCCGAGACCGGGCTTTTACCCGCAGCTGGAGGCGACACCACCGGAGGCGGTGGCCGGATGCCGCTTGCGAGACAGGAGCCGCGGCACTCACCCAGTTATGGGCTGCGCCCTGGCTTGGTCCTGCAGGGCTTGCCTGCAGCAGCTGGGCCCGCCTCCGCACGCGACGAGCCAGACCGCCCGCACTTCTACCCTTACGCCCTCTCTGGACCGCCAGGCCGGCCGTACTATCAGGTAGCCCGTCGCCCTACCGGTGGTCCTTTCACGTTGCCCCGGGGAGGAGGAGGCGGAGCAGGAGGGGGAGGAGGGGGAGGAGGGAGAGGGGGAGGGGGAGGCAGCGGGGCAGGAGGAGGGGCTGGAGGAGGGGGAGGCTATGGGGAGCTGGCGCCAGGGCATCCGGGGGCTGTGGGCGCTCCTCCAGACTCAGCTTCTGTGCGGCAGTGGCAGCAGCACGCCTTCGGAGCCGCAGCCCGTGACGGATCTCAGCAGGAAGAGCGACGTCACAAGCAGCGGCAGCCGTACCAGCGCGAGGGGGAGCAGGGGCAGGAGCAGGAGGGGGGGCCAGGGGAGGGGGAGGAGGCCGAAGAGGACCAGGGGCGGTTCCGCCCACAAGACCAGTCGTCACGGGATGAGCAGGCGTCGCCCTCGCCGCCCCCACAGCAGCAGCAGCAATACCATTATCAACACCCGCACCCGCACCAGCACCAGCTGGAACAACAACAACACGAGGAACTCGAAGGTTACGCCACAAGGCACCGCGCAATGCGTCGCCGCCGCCAGCAGCAACGCGGCTCGTCGGCAGAGGAAGAGGAGGAGTGGGATCCTCAGTCCCAGGCCGCAGGAAGCGGGATGTTGCCACAGCCTATCCCGGGCTATCAGTCTATTCGGCCATCGCTGGCGACCGTCTACCCGTTGGCACACATGCGCAGCCAGGAAGGCGCATGGCGCAGCGCTCAGCCCCCGTTGCCTGGCCGACGTCGTTCTCCATCGGAATGGACGCATAGCCCAGAGGACCAGCAGCCGCCAGAGTAATGTGGACATAATCGGAAGAGCGTCATATGTTCCACTCGTACACGTCTCTTACCTCAACCAGCTCATGCACGCGGGTTGTGCGCTTACCAAGCTGTGCGCTCACCAAGCGTTGTCGTACGTCCGTTAACGATTTCCTCGCACGATTTTCCTCGCACTTTAGACCTATAAGCTACCGAATGACGAGCCATTCAGCCTAGCGATTATGCGCATAAGATTTTAATTCATTTGTGGCTGGCTAGTTGGCGGCCTCAACGCGCATTTATCCTCCGTTTCGGCAGTGTCGCGGCCCGTTTGGTGCGCTACTTGTGTACATGAGCATGCTGGCTCGCATGCGCTCCGGACCTGTTGTGCTTTGCTGTGGATCGTCCTGTGTTCCTGATGCGGGCTCCTTTGGTTGCTTGGACAGACGAAGGTTGGTCACAGGTCCCCTTGGAAAGGGACTAGAAGTAAACAGCAGATTACATTCGGGACGGGGTCTGGTGCTACTTGCCAGGGGACTGAGGCTGATGCCTGTGATTTGAGGGGGGTCTTGGGTACAACACTGACACGTCCTTTAACTGAGCTCAAGTCTACCCAAGCTTGCATTTGAGATGTCCCATGATTGATTTTTAGGGGGCGCGAGGAGCGAAGCTAAACACTGACAGGGATATAACTGACGCGGCCGCAGGAGGTGGGGGGGGGGCTTGGAAAGCTCTTTGCAATGCCCATACAGGGCCTGATTTCTGTAATGCACGAATTCCCGCAGGACGTGTAGCCTTGCCCCGGCGCATTATCTTGCTGCCTCTAGAAAGCAACCTCTGAGCCCAGGCATCCCTGGCCGAGCCCCCTTGTGCGTTTGCGCCAGTCATACACAAAGTACGGCGAAGTACGGCGCACCTGACCAACTGCCGCCATGGAAGCCTACAGTTGGCTCGCCCGTGCATTAAGCTCCGAAACCGAGTAGGTTTTGACGGAGTGGTAGCTGGGGGCAGGGAAGCCGAGCCTTCTGGGCCCAATGCAACATCTGCTTCTATGGCATGGCGCCTTCTGTGCCATGGCTTGGCGCGATTCCAAGGACGGCGAACAGAGGGCAGAGGTGGAAAGAAACACATTATGAGCTCAAACGCCGTCAAAGGTTTCCAACAATCCTAATGAATATTGCGGCACGAAGCTCACGCACGTACGGCGGCAAGTGGCCTCTCAGGCCCGCAATGACCCACGGGTCAGTCCAAAAACGCTCGCGGAGGTTGCGCCTCCGACCTTGGAGGCGGCATCGCAGCGGCAGCAGCTGCTAAGTCTGGAGGCGGCATCACAGCAGCAGCAACTGCTGAGTCTGGAGGCGGCATCACAGCAGCAGCAGCTACTAAGTCCGACACGAGGCGTGAGGTGCGCCGCAGGCCATACGAAGCACCCAGCTGCGGACTCATCCACACCCTCGTGCAACTCACCCACGTGCACCTCACCCACGTGCAACTCCTCCTCGCAACCGCACCACACAAGACGTACGCTAAACGGTCCATGTCGCGCGAAGAACAAGCACACATTGGTGTTCACGAGGAGGCCATCGACAGACCGCAATGGAGGAAGCCAGCAATCATTTTAACGGTACCAACCCAATGCCGTACCTGCCGTGTCATGCAAGTCTTCATCCGTACGCACTCCGGGCGCCATCACAATACCGCTCCGCTTCCCTGTTACTCCAGTAATGCCTGGCGGCCGACACGCGTCCTTAAGAGTCAGGCTTGGGACATTCTCATCGGCCACTGGCAGCGGTGCCTGCTACCAACTGGTCAGCTTCAGGCAGCCACCCCAGCCTTATCTGCAGCCCCAGCCCCATCAGTACACGAACCAGAACCAACCGAATAATACAACAAGAACGGTAACCCAAGTATACCAGGCGCATGTAAAATTGGCGGGTCCGCCACCTAGGAGAGCACCCGCGAGCTGATGTGTATGAGTCACCTGCATGAAGTAACATGCCGCTGCACACCTGAAATTAAACATGCCGTACGCACTTACGCGCAGCAAGCTGTGGTCTAGCGCACGCCTAAAAAAAGCCGCTGGGTGTGGAGGGTGCTCTAGGATCACCCTCGGTGATTTGGCCCGGCCTAGTCCGCCGAACTGCGTCCCCCGAGGATGTGTTGCCTGCAGCGTGCTGCCGAAGAACGGAGGGGAGGAATGGCAGACCGCACAGTACATATGCGTCCCCCTTGCACAGTTCCGCGACACACGCAATAGACGGTCTTGCGACCCGGCCACCGCGCACACGTTCCCTTGTTATTGCCGACCCTATGACTCAGGTGGCTGCGGCCGGTGGCCACCGCAAGACTCCTTCGCTCGCCCGCCTTCAGGCGACCAGCGCCATGCCCGACTCCATTGGACACAACGGTGTGGGTGGACCCAACGCCGCTTCTCAGGGATCCTATTAATCTCCGCGAGCACGCCGGGAGCAAGTGAATAACGCCCGCGCGACAAACGACGAGCATGCTACAGGCAAAACCGAGGCACTTGTCGTCGTCCAACGCTGGTAACGGCCGGCCGGCAATACGCCAGAATATGATGCCTGGAAAGTACAAGAATCAGTGCTCACACACAACAGTGCTCATGCTCACCGGAAACGGCGCCAAACAGGCACCATTGCCAAGCAGGTTGGCAAGGTGCGGCAACTGAAATTGGTTTTGTGTCCACAAGTACACATGATGAGGCGTCGCTCAGCGCCGTCTCGCGTCGCCGTACGACCCCGTCGCGTCGCCGTACGACCCCGTCGCGTCGCCGTACGACCCCGTCGCGTCGCCGTACGGCCCCGTCGCGTCGCCGTACGGCCCCGTCGCGTCGCCGTACGGCCCCGTCGCGTCGCCGTACGGCCCCGTCGCGTCGCCGTACGACCCCGTCGCGTCGCCGTCGCCGCCCCTGCACACGAGACGCGTGCGATCCAAGCATACGCCCGCACCCGCACCCCCGCTCTCAATGTTGAAGCACACACGTGGCCGCTCTCCCAGCGCACCGCCGTCAGGGCGCAAGGCTGCCCACATGCGCCTCTTCGCCGCCGTCTAGACGCAGTGCAATGGTGCAGGAAGCAGCAGCAGCTGGCGCGGGCGTTCCAGCCCCACGACCCCTCACCCGGGTGCCTCCGAGCCAACGCGGCGGGCATCCAACAAGCTCCTGCCGGGCATCCAACAAGCTCCTGCCGGGCATCCAACAAGCTCCTGCCGGGCGCGTCGTGCTCGAAGGAGCCAGCGCCTGGATGAATCCTCCACGGCTCCCCTCCTGAACATGAGTCTAGACCTGCAACTGTCTAGAAGCTAGTCACAAGTGCGACCCATGGGTCGGCCGGGTGAGTTCCGTCCGCGAAGCCCGGATCTCCACCTCGTGCCGCTCCGGGCATGCAAAAAATACGTGCGGAGGGAAAGCGTTCTTTACGTCAAACGGGCCGTTCCCATATCGATCAACACGTTTGCTTGGTCACTGACTACGGCGAAGCTCATGTTGAGTTCACGTGGAGACACAATTGATTGTCTCGCAAGAAATAACGGTGATCGTCGACTCAGCAAGCGTATGCAGGGCAGACGAGCCCTCCTGCCCGTACAACTAAACACACACACACGACATGACGCCGCTCCCCCACTCCACTGCCATTCTCAGCAGCGCCTCCGCTCCGTCTACTCGCCTCCCGTCTCTTCTGGACCGCCACCTTCACCGCCTTGGTTTGTCGGCCGTGGATCCGCGGATTCTCCTTAAACCCCCACTCCGTGCCCACAACGAATCAACCGCGTTCCTACCTGCCGTACACGAACACAAATCATATCATGTCCATGGACATGTTAGCGGGAGGCCCCCAGAAGCCTTCCCTCCATACCCTCGATTTCTGCTCCGAACACCGCCCCGAGGTGTGGCAGTCAGGACTTCAGTAAAATCCGTATTGCTGCTGACACAGGACGCCGCACGGTGCGTCGTTATACACAGGCCAGCTCGTGAGACCCCTTCGCACTTACCGAGCGCCTGCCGTCTGACGGACCACCACATGCGAGTCAAGGGGGTCAAGCGAGCTTCGAGCTCCGTCGCGATTCCCCCCCTGGAGCTACTCGCGCCAGGCAGACGAAAAACAACCCCGACCCTGTCGTATCCCTCCCGATCATGCGTCCGTTGCGGCAGTGCCAGCATTTATCTCTGCGGCTTTCTGCCATGCAATCATGTCTCCCTTTGATGCGGCATGCACACAGGGGGAAACCCGTCCCCACTCCCCAAGTAACACGTCGTCCGTGGCCCTCGCATGTTGGGTTGTAGCTCATCGGCGCGTAAACGATGCAGTCACAAAGTGGCACGGTTGTCTCACTTCGGCGTCGCGGTCGTTTGCGGAACATTCGATCTAGCATGCGGATAAAAGCTCCAACCCCTGGATGCTGCTAACGACATAGGAACCGCGGGTCAGCGCTCCGGTTGGCGTTTTGGAGATCGTCGCCGTCGCCCTGCCTGTCCAGCCACTAGTTGGACAGGATGCACACGCTGGCAGGTGTAGCCCCACTCGCTACACTCGCGGCTTGCGGCTCGATGCTCCTTTATACTTCCGCGTATCGCGGCAACAAGGAACAGCGGCACCGCCAACACATACGAAACATACCCAGGCACGAGAGCAGTGTACGGGGGTCCGATATGCGGAAATAAATTACGAGCCGGTCCATCTAACGGGCAGCAACCCGGGCAAGCCGCCATCCTCCTCACCGCGCGCCTCCTCCGGGGCCTTCGGTGGTTGGGTACGATAGCCGGGGCCTGGCAAGGCCCTTGGGAGCAGATCCTGCCGCCAGATGGGGGCAGATCCTGCCGCCAGATGGGGGCAGATCCTGCCGCCTACGGGGTCTGAAGCTGCTCCCGCTTGTACTGCGCCGCAAGCTCCTGCGCGAGCGCACCCACGTGCTGCTGACGTGGCAACGGCGGGGGAGGCGTCTGCACCCGGCCCCGCCCCTGCGCCTGTCCGTGACCCTGTCCCTGACCCTGTCCGTCCACCGCGTTGGCCTCTTGCCCCGGAGAGTACCGTTGTGGGCGCCGCGCGGGTAGCTGCTCCGGCGTCGCTCGGGTCCTCGGCTCCTGACCGCGGTCCGCCGTTGACGCCGCCGGCCTGGGCTGCGACGGCGGCCTCAGCAGCATGGGCGGCAGCGAGGGCTGCGAGGGGGCCACAGCCCCGGGTTGCTGCGCTTTGGGCTGATGCTGGTGCTGGAGCTGATGCTGATGCTGATGCTGGGACTCCACCGGCGCCTCCGACAGCAGCTGCTGCAGCTCGGCTACAAGGTCCGCGGCAGTGGGCCTGCGCTTGGCGCTGGCTGCCCAGCAGCGCACCGCCAGCGAGCTGCGGGGGAGGAGGCAGTGTCAACAGGAGCAGCAAGCAACAGCAGCAGCAGCAGCAACAGGAGCAGCAACAGGAGTAGCAAGCAACAGCAACAGGAGCAGCAACAGCAACAGGAGCAGCAACAGCAACAGGAGCAGCAAGCAACAGCAGCAGCATCAGCAACAGGAGCAGCAACAGGAGCAGCAGCAGCAGCAGCAACAGGAGCAGCAACAGGAGCAGCAGCAGCAGCAGCAACAACAGGAGCAGCAAGCAGTAATGACAGCCGGAGGTGCGAGTGGCAGTAACGGTCGGGAGTGATATCAAGGAGTAACAGCAACAAAAGCAGCAAATCAACATGGACGTGGAGGGCGTATGGCGGCCGGGTAGGCAGGAAGAGAACAAGAGGCGGGGACACGAGTTGCGTACGGCGTTGCGGCGAGAGGTTGGATGTGGACCACCGGTGCGTACGACATACAAGTCGTACTACCGTACGCTTATCTACGGACTCCAAACCTACCAGAACGGCGTGGGCGCAAGTGGATGGAACGTGGGGCGGAGATTGGAACGAAGGACCTGCTTCGGGATGTCCTGCGCGGGTTACGGCGGTTGTGGTGGTTGGGAGTTAGTACGTTGTGGGTTGGGATCCGTCCGGGAGGTGTAGGGGGCCGAGAAGTGCTCGGGGACGATGCGTTCGTTGGAGGGGCCGCCTAGTCTTTGGCGGTGTGAAGGTCGGCAGCGATAGCAGGCAGGTGCGGCGGGGCCGGAAGACCCGGGGTCGGAAGGAAGCTGGGGGCCCGAAGCAGGAGTTCAAACCCTCCTCATGCCTGCCAAGGACCTTACCTGGGGATTGACGTTGCCGTACGGTGTACGGCACATGAGAAGCTCCCACATCAGCACGCCAAATGCTGAGGGGTAGGCAGCGAGGGAGCGGGGAGCGAGGGAGGGGAGGGGCGAGGGAGGGGGGAAGTGAGGCGAAGGGCGCGTGGGGGGGAGGCTGACTAAGCAAGGAGAGATGAGGGGCAGAACAGCAATAATGGGCGCGGAGAGGCGCCGACGGGAGGACGGCAACAAAGGGGAAACACACGGGGTACGGAGGGCGGAGATAAAACACAAAAGCACACGAGACGCAGCGCAAGGCCTGTGACAAGCGACCCTTCGAAACCTCAGGACAGGGGTACGGCAGTACGACTGCTGACTCACCGTAGATATCCAGCTCGGGGCCCAAGAGTGCGCCCTTGACAAAGCACTCTGCGAGGGCACCAAGACACGTTTGGCGGCGCGGGTGTCAACCCCCCTGTCCGCCCTTCCCTGGCGCGCTACGCACAGGTGCTGTGTTTCTACTCCACCCGCTATCTCCAAACCTACACAGCCGCACGGGCCCCCCTCCTCATGCCAACCGTCAACCGCCAATGGCTAACCGCCAACTCACCCGGCGCCATGTAGCCCACCGTCCCCAACGGGTGCGCCACTCGGAAGCCCAACCGCCCGTCCGTGCTGCTCTCGTTCATCAGCCGCACGCTGGCGTGGGGTGCGGCGGGTGGTGGGGAGGGAAGGGCAGCCGGGCAGCCGGGCAGGCGGTTGTTAGTTAGTCTCCGCTGCCTGGTAATCCGGTACCATCCCAGCCATGTGGGCGTGCCCCACGCTGTGTGGACACCGAAGGCTAAATCGCCACCGCCCGCTGCCGCCGCCGAGAGAGTTATAACCGCACACAAGCCCCTAAAACACACGCCCCTCCCCGCCCCACGGCGCTGCTAGCCCTCAGCCCCTGACCCCCCTCCCCCCTCACCAGCCGAAGTCCGACCCCCCTCCCCCCCTCACCAGCCAAAGTCCGACCCCCTCCCCCCTCACCAGCCAAAGTCTGAACCCCCTCTCCCCTCACCAGCCAAAGTCCGACAGCTTGCAGCTCCAGCCCCGCGGGTCGCGCGTGGAGCTCTTGAGCAACACGTTTGCGGCCTTGACGTCGCAGTGCACCAGCCGGCGGGAGTGCAGGTGGCGGAGGGCCAGAGCCACCTGCGATCGAGGCGGGATGCGCCGGGTCAAGGGAGGGGGGCCCAGGGGGCAAAAGGTAATCGGCCGTGGGGGGGGGGAGCCTCCAAAACCCTAAAACCCTAAAAACCTCCCCCCTCCCCACGGCCGAGGCGGCCCGGGGGGAGGGGGTAGCGAGAAAACCCGATTAGATGACATAGGAAGCGGAGAGCTGAAACTAACTGGCGAATAGTTTTCGGACACGCGCGCATGCATGCCGGAAACCTTGGCGCTTGACTACCGAAACACCTGTGGTATGCGGGCCCCGGGGCGGGGGCGGCGTCAGGCCCGGGCGGTGGAGATGGTAGCAGTGGTGGTAGTAATAGTAGGTGCGCCGTACGAACCCTGATCCCCACCAAACGAACCACGGTCCCCCCCGTACAAAAATCTGATCCCCATTGTACGAACCCTGGTCCACGCCGTACGAACCCTGATCCCCGCGAGCACTAGGCTGCGACTTGCGGTTCTCGTGCTGGGTTGCTGATCCCGCCGTCCTGTTCGCGAACGTGACACAACACCGGCTCGCGCTGCCGCACCGATCTGCCCCGGATCTTGATCCAGATCCGCCTGGATCAAGATCCGGGCGGCACCACCCATCGGACCCCAAAACCCTAGAACCCCTAAAACCCTTTGGAGCCAAGCACACAGCAACAACACACCACAAGCGCCACCCATGCACCACCCCTCCAAGTGGCGGGCCTCGCCCTCCCGCTGCGATCCCCACCTCAAGCAGGCTCGTGTACAGCGCTCCCAGAGCAGGCCAGATGGCACCGTTGCTGGCGCCGGTGGCACATGGCTGGCGGAAGGCTCCCTCACGGGCCGCCGCCAACAGCGTGCCGGCGTCGCAATACTGCGGTTGGTGGTTTGGGGCGGTTGCGGTGGTTAATGGACCGATGGCGGCGAGGCAGTGAATGGCGGGCGGGCGCGGGTGTCCAAAGAGCGGGCGGTACAGGCGCTGCTGGCGGTACAGGCGGTACTGCCATACGCCCTGGCCGTACATTGCGGCGGCGCAGGTGCCGTGATGTGCGCTGACTGTGCGCCGGACGGTGTGTACACGTGACTAGCCGGACGGTGTGTACACGTGACTACCTTGGTGGTGCGGTACCCCTGCCCCTGCCTGCAACCCTGCAACCCTGCCTCCCTCCCTGGCCCCTGGCGCCCGGATGCCGCTTCATCTTACCTCCAGGCAGAGCACCTGGTTCAGGGGGCCTAAAACATTCGGAGTTGAGGGGGTGGGAGGGCGGCAATGAGGAGAGGAGGTCGTAAATCGGCGAGATCGCGCGTGCGGTAGGGAGGGCGCTTGGGGACACTCGTGGCGGCGGCCTGCCCCCATCCCCCGTCCGCCCTCGCAGTGCTGCGCCTGGCACCCCTCCTGCTGCCGGGGCCACGCTGCCCCGCAGCCATCCCCGCCCGCGCGGCCTCCCCTCCCCTCCTCCCATATCCCTCCCATCCCACACAGCACCCTCACCCAGGCCTCAGCCCCAAACTGCGCCCCATTCACCTCCCTTATCCGCTCACAACAAACACCCAACTATGGCAACTTCGGCAACCGCCACTGCGCCATGCATCACGCGTCATGCAATACCAAAACCAAAGCCCTGCAGGCGGGGCGGGCGGGCGGGCGGTGGGTTGGGAGGCCGCACCTGGGTCCCCTCCGTTGAGCATTGGATCGTCCGCCGAGCACAGCCTCAGCAGCGGCACCGGGTTGTCCCGGTAGTGGCACCGCACCACAACCACACCGCTGAACGCAGCGTACACCTGCAGCGGGCAGCGGCGGGCGGGAGCAGCGGCCGCAGTCGGAAGAAGACGTAGGCAGTAAGCAGCGACAGCGGCAGTTGTAGGCAGTCGGAGGCAGTTGGAAGGTGGTAAGGCGACGTTGGAGCGACCCCAGGCTCAGGCTCAGGCTCAAGCTCAGGCTCAAGACAAGCACCAACAACGCCAGCTCCCGAGCATTCCCTCCCGACCCACGGGTCCGCAGTCCCGTCCCCCACCTGCACGATGTTGGGATGGGAGAGAGTCATGGCCACAGCCACCTCCATGGCCCCGCGCTTGGCCTGCGTGAGGAGAGGGGGCAGTGAGGCCGCGGGGCGGAATGTTAATGGACACAGATGAGAAGCAGGGGACACAGATGAGAAGCAGGGGACACAGATGAGAAGCAGGGGACACAGATGGGAAGCAGGGGACACAGATGAGAAACAGGGAACACAGATCAGAAGCGGGAAAGGACTTGGCTGCTGTACGTACGTACACGAAAATAAACACAGCTGCCGTGTACGTGAAGATCGAAGTCCCTACTAGAGTTTTGGCCACCTAGCTGGGCTCTTCCTGCCGCTACTGCCGCGAAATTCATCGTAGTCGCCGTGCACGCGAAGAGTCAAGTCACATGCGCAGCGCGGTACGACGGGCGCATGTGCTGCGCTGTACGAGTACCACGTCCCGCCACGTCCCCGGCTGGCTGCTGGCCGCGGGCTCGCCCGCCTGACCGCACCGCAGCTCCAAGCCCACAGCAGGCCCAAGTCCAGAGCTTAACTAAGGAGTACTGAGGAGTACTGAGCACCCGGGCACGGACTGCGCCCGGCTCCGAGGTAGCCACCCTCCCTCGGACCCCACCTGCCGCGATGCTGAGTCGCCCTTCTCCCGACTGCACCGCCCGTCGGCGTCCACGTCACGATCGCGTTCGGCCGGGTTCGCGTCAGGTCGCTCTGCCGCGGCAGCGCCGCCGCCCTCCCTGGCAGCGGCAGCGGCAGCGGCGGCGGCGGCGGCGGCGGCGACGGCGCCTGCGGTGGCAAAGGCGTCGCCGGCGCCAGCGCCGTTTCGGTCGTCTAGATCCTGCACCTGCGGCTGGGCGCCCCGCGCCTTCTGGCCCTCCTCGTGTTGCTGCACAAGGACCTTGATCGCGGCCTCCAAGCCGTGTAGGGTGCCCCGGAAGACGACGCCCTGGCCACCGCGGCCTGGGAATAATTTCAATTTGGGCAATTTGGACAATTTGGACAGTTTGGGCAATGTAGATGAGGACTTGGACAGAACGCTGAAACGGCACGGGCGAAGTCGGTACGACGGTGACATGGTAAACAGTCCGATAACCTCCGGTCGATCCCTGAGCAGGGGTACTGCAACCTGCCCTCCTGTACTTCCTTTTCCAGCCCTCCTCTGTTACCCCCTGCAATGCACCCACCCAGCACCTCCAACAGCTCCACCGCCGCCAGGTCTTGGGACAGCGTCGCCCTGCACGGCAGCAGCAGAGGAGGAGGAGGTGTGCGCAGGGGAGGCAACAGGGGAGGCGACAGCAGCGGCAACAACAAAGGCAGCGGCAGAGGCAGCGGCAGAAGAGGCAGCAGAGGCGGCAGCACAGGATGCAACGGCAGTTGAGAGGGAAAACGAGACCAACATTCAAACCGCTCCCTCGCAACTGCACTGGTCCGGGAGCTCGAAACCTGAACTCATGGCGGACGGGAGCATGACCTTACCTGAGCGGACCACATGCCCTCACAAAGTGTGTGAGTGTGCGACCCAAAGCACACTGCATACCCCCGAACGGCCTGCGTGCCTTCCTCACCCACCTGGGCTCCCAGGCCCCCGCCCCCGCTGCGCGGCCCCCGCCCCCCACCTGGCTTCCTGGCTGCCCTCCTTCCCCCCGCCCCCCCACCTGGCTTCCTGGCTGCCCTCCTTCCCCCGGCCCCCCCACCTGGCTTCCTGGCTGCCCTCCTTCCCCCCGGCCCCCCCACCTGGCTTCCTGGCTGCCCTCCTTCCCCCCGGCCCCCCCACCTGGCTTCCTGGCTGCCCTCCTTCCCCCCGGCCCCCCCACCTGGCTTCCTGGCTGCCCTCCTTCCCCCCGGCCCCCCCACCTGGCCTCCTGGCTGCCCTCCTTCCCCCCGCCCCCCACCTGGCCTCCTGGCTGCCCTCCTTCCCCCCGGCCCCCCACCTGGCCTCCTGGCTGCCCTCCTGCATTGCCATCGCCACTGACAGCCGCGAGCGCATCGTGTTGACGAGCAAATCCGTGGGCAGGCTGGCGGAGGCCGCTGGGCCGGACGTGACCGCCTCCTCAAGGAACACCTCGGGGGAGGAGTTGACGAGCCAGCTGCCGGAGGCCACCCTGGAGTGCGCTAGGACTGCGCGGGGGTGAGAGGCGGTGGGGGTGAGAGGCGGTGGGGAGGAGAGGAGGTGGGGGGGGAGGAGGTGGGGGGGAGAGGAGGTGGGGAGGAGAGGCGGTGGGGAGGAGAGGGGGTGGGGAGGAGAGGAGGTGGGGAGGAGAGGAGGTGGGGAGGAGAGGGGGTGGGGAGGAGAGGAGGTGGGGAGGAGAGGAGGTGGGGAGGAGAGGCGGTGGGGAGGAGAGGAGGTGGGGAGGAGAGGAGGTGGGGAGGAGAGGCGGTGGGGAGGAGAGGAGGTGGGGAGGAGAGGGGGTGGGGAGGAGAGGAGGACGGGAGGAGCAACCAGACTGCGCTCAGCACCCATGTTTTTCGCGCTCGCAATTTCCACCCTCAAATAGCATACGCGCGGGCAGTTGTTCCCGAGGAACAGCGGCTAGGGGGCTGGGCAGCGCAATTCGGTGCTTCGGCGGGTCCCCCGTTCAAAGGTTGGCATCGACCCAAGGGTCCCCCTTACACCGCCTGGAGCCACACACCACTCACCAGCGGCGGCGCCCACTGCACCGGAGGCGCTCTCCGGCAGCAAGTCCGCCGGCGCAGTGTCCAGCACGTTGGAGGCGTAGGCGGCGGCGAGGCGTGCCCGGACGCCGCCGCCGCCGGCGCTGAGGAACGATGAGCCGCCGCCGCCGCCGCCGCCTGCCCGCGGCGACGCCAGGCCGACCATCCGCCGCTGCGCCGCCGCCAGTGGGCGCGTGGGCAGCTTGCCGCTTGAGAACGCCTGAACGGACGTGTTGAGGTGTCCGCCGGTCGCCCCCGCCGCGGCGGCGGCGGCGGCAGCGCCGCCGCCGATGATTGGGCTCGGACAGACTGGAGGGGGGCTGGGTACGGTACCCAGGCAGGGCCCAGGGACCAGCAAGGGGGTGGGCCTTGGGGCGAAGGCGTACGCGCGTGCCCCGCTGACCCCGTCCGGCGCGCCGTTCTCCGAAACCGTGCCCAGCCCGAAGTTGGTTGGGACGAGCACCCCGGCGCTAACGGCACTGGCGGTGACTGCACTGGGGGTGGATCCGCCGGCGCCGCTGGCTCCTACGGGTCGGCCAGTGAGCTGCTCGTACAGCCCGCGCCAATCAGCAGCCACGCGGTTGGTGTGTGCTTCTGCGGTGCCGCCGCCGCAGAGTACGCCACGAAAGGCACTGAAGAGCAGCTGAGGTCGAGGGGCGGGGGGATTGAGGGGCGGGGGATGGGGGGTAAAGGATAATCCGCGAATCCACGGCCAACAAACCCAGGGCGATGAAGGTGGTGGCCCAGAAGAGAGGGGGGAAGAGAGCTGAGTTTTGAGATGCACCAGCAGCTGGTTCTTTGAGGCGCACCGGCAGCTGCGGGCGCTCATGGCAGCCGGAGGTTCTCCAGCGCCTTCAGCTCCGACTCCCTGCCATGCCCTCATCTGGTCCGACCGTCCCCGCCCATGCCCGCCCATGCCCGCCCGTGCCCTCAGCTGGCTCGATCAACATGCATGCCCGGACTCCCTGCCCTCGCCTCCAGTACAAACGAGTGTCCCAAACATTTCTAGTCGCTATCACTTGTCTCTAAAGCGCCGACCCACGGGTTTCCTCTCAAACCTCACCTCCCGCAGATCCCCTCAACCCGCCGTAAGGCCCGCCACTCACCGACATCAGCGGCTTCAGCTCCGAAGCCGCCGTGTTAAGCACCCCCACGGGCAGCGACTCAATGAACACCACGTATACGGCCAGCTGCACCGGCGGCGGCGCAGCTGGTGGTGCGGCGACAGCAGCGGCGGCAGCGGCAGCGGCGGCGGCAGCGGCAGCGGAAATTGTCGTTACGGCGGCGGCAGAGAGACCCACGGCGACGCTCCCGCTGCCGCTGTGGCCAGCCGTCGTCGCCGCCGCTGCGGCTGCCACCCCTGTCTTCATGCTGCTGTGGCTCCACGCGACGATGTCTTCCTCTTGATACTGCGCACGGCTGGTGCTGGCCGTATTGGTGTCCGTCATGGTTCCGGAGAAGGTGACAGTGGCAGTGGCAGTGGTGCAGGAGAGGGGCAAGGGGCAGGGGGGCCCGGTGGCGGCCGGAGACGGGAGGCCCTCCACGCACAGTACGACGGAGCCTGGGCTTACACCCCCCAGCAGGTTGCCCGCCAACAGAACGTCCCGGTAGGGCTGTTGGTCTCCCAGCACGTACGCGCTCGCGTCGCTCAGCACCACCGTCGACGTCGGGGACCGTCTGGCGCCGCCGCCGCCAGCAACGGCGGCGGCGGCAGCGACCGCGGTGGCGACGCCGGCGTGGCAGCTGCGCGACACGGTCATTGTGTCCGAGTCAGACACCAACGTCGCCTGCGATATCGCGGGCGGCGCGCGCAGCGGGCTTATTTTGAGGCGTGGCGAGCCGTTCCGTGCCACCGCTACGATCCGTGATACGGCCGTGGTGCGACGTGGTACGGCAATGATACGACAATGGTACGGCAGTGATACGACCATCGTATGGCCGGGCCGTCATAGTAATCCTGATACGGGGTGTGGTACGACCGTGGTACGGCGGTGCCGGATTCCTGGGTGAGCTCTCGGTTGATAAAGCATGGGGCCCCCGGCCGAGCAAGTTAGGTGAGTAGTACGGGGCCAATCGGCAGTGCGGTGTTGTAACGTGCGTGCTTTCTGCGTTGCAAGGTGGGCGTCAGCAATCTGACCCACACAATCCCGCACCCCTGCCTTCGCCTACCCCCACATGCCCGTACCCCGCAATCCAAACCCCGCCCCACCCCCACCCCACTGCGCCATCTGGACATCCACGGGTTTCCCTCGAACCCCACTGCGCCCGAGGCACACACCGGGGCGGGCGTCTGTGGGCTCTGGCCGAAGGGCGAGCCGGCGCTGGCGCAGCGCCGCTGTGCGTCGAGGTGGGGCGGTGGCACGGGTGCCGCGCCTAGTGCCGCAGCCCTGCGGATGGGAGGGGATTGAAAGGAAACCCGAATGTCAACACACAGAGGGAAGCGAATCCTTGGAGGATAAGGTTGGGAGGGAGGGATGGGAAGGTGACGGAAGGCGAGCGAAGATGAGGGAAGGTGGGGGAAGGTGGGGGAAGGTGAGAGAAGGTGAGGAAGGCCAGGGAAGGTAAGGGAAAAGGGGCGAAGCCACCCCCGAGCTCGGTGTTCGTCAGGGATGTGCGCATGGGGTCCCTGGCGGCCCCGTCCAGGAGGGTTGAGGGTGGAGAGGAGACCCGTGGGTCGGCCCTTAGAGGCACGTAAAACTAACGAAAAGAAGTCCCCATCCATGGAGTGAGTTGACGCAGGAGCAGCAGGGAATGAGGTGGAGCGAAACAGGAGGGGGCAGGCATAAAGACCCGGTTACACAACATGGAGGGAGGTACCGGGGGGGCGCGGACGCTTTACCTTAGCGACTTGAGGAGCAGAGTCCGAGGCAGCTGCGCACGAACTGCCTTAATCCGGGACGGCTCCACGGTACCGGCCTTGCAGCCCAGCCCGGAGACCCCTCCTGCAGCACTGTCTTGGTCGGCGCCCCCGCAGCCGGCAAGGAGACGCAGGCTGGCCACGCTGTTCACGCGACTGAAGCGCGACTGCTGGCCTGAGTCCACGGGCGCAGCGCCCGGCGTCCCCAACGCTGTGTACGGCATCCTGCCGCCGCCACCGCCGCCGCCCCCGCCGCCGCCGCCAGGTCCCGAGATGTACGCTGCCATGGCCATGGGGTTTGGCGAGTGGCCGCCCGCCGCCGCGGAGACGGAAGGGGAGGTGTAGCTGGAGGCGTTGTACGACACCTGGGCGTCCACATTGTGGCGGGGCGAGTGTGCCAGCGCGGCGGATTGCGCCGTGTCACGTTGCTGCCGCCAGGAGAACGCCACCGCGGGGCTGTGGACGCCGGGGCCGCCGGTGGGGGACACGGCGGCGGTGGTGGCGACGAGGAGGGTGTGGACGGGCAGCGCCAGCTTCGCATACAAGAGCGCTGGTACGGCATCAAGTACGGCACAAACCAGGTCGTGCAGGCTGGCGCTGGCATTGAGGATGGACAGGTGCGCGGCCACCTGACGGACGTGGGGGAAGGGGGCATTGAGAGGAAGCCCGTGTATGGAAAGGGTTCCCGCTGGGGGCCGGAGCGGAGGGGTGCGGGGTGGTTTGACGACCGCGACAGTGGTTGAGGGCTTGGTAGATGCGGCTGTGGTGTGCGCCCATCAACAACGACGGGCAGTACTGCAGGACTGCCAGGGGCTTCGCGAGATCGAACAGCGCGGGGTTACGCTGACGGTGATCCTCGAACCAGGGACCCTGGCCTCGGCTAACGTTTTGTTCTCAGGCTTTCACAGGTCACAGGCAAGAAAAGAACGGGAATTCACGAACAGCGCCGCATAAGGGAAACAAACACAAAACGTGCAGCGCGGTTGCGCAAGACAATGGCCGCAACCGGCACCTGATCCGCCATAAGTCCTTTGCGCCGGGCGGCGGCCCCGGCCTGAAATCCCCCCGCCCCACGAGCCAAACATACACACAGACCCGGGGGCCCACCTGCGACAGAAAGCGCGCGTGGACGGGGTCCGCGAAGAGCCCGTAGCCGAAGAACTGCGCCAAGCGCTGGAGCTCGCCGACCTCAGTCGCTGCGAGCTCCATGACGGCTTGCCCATGACCGCCTTTCGGCTGTTGCTGCTGCTGCGCCTGCTGCGCCTGCTGCGCCTGCTGCGCCTGCTGCACCTGCTCCTGAGGCCGCTGCACCTGCTGCACTTCCTGTTGCCCCTGCTGCGCTTGCGAGCCGGCAACTGTGCCGGCAGCGGCGGGGCGGCTGGCGCCGCATTCCTGGGCTGCAGGCGCGTCGGGCTTGGGCCCGGCCGCCGGCCCGCTATCGTCCGGCACAGCTGTCTGCTGCGACTGCGACTGCGACTGCGACTGCGACTGCGACTGCGACTGCGACTGCGACTGCGACTGCGACTGCGACTGCGACTGCGACTGCGGCGGCAGCGGCAGCGGCTGCGTCAGATCCTCCGGGTGCGGCTGCGGCGGAGCTTCGCCCCAGCTCAACAGAAGGGCAGCGGCGAGGCCGTTGCCGCTCTGGACGATGGGCAGTGCCAGCAGCTCACCGAGCGCCAGACAGAGCGGGGCCGCCCGAAGCGTGATGATGGGGTGCAGAGGGGGCTCACCGGACTGATGCCCCTCGACTTGGACAACAGCGAACGTGTCCACAGGCTGAGGGAGAGGGGACGCAGAGAGGCCGGCATGCAGGCAGGCAGGCGGCGTGGGGGGGCTTAGGGGGCAGGCGGGCAGGGCTTGGGGGCCAGGCCAGACCCCTCTTCTTGTCCTGGGTTCGCCTGGGCTTGAAGTCACCGTAACATTGGATGATGATTATGGGTGGGCAGGTGAGGGTGCCGTGGAACATACCTTGCGGATCAGCCGCTCGTATAGGGAAACGAGCCAACTGTCTCCTCGATGGCCGAGCTGTGACGAGTTGCTCAGGAGCCAGCCGCCGCAGCCCTGACCGCTGAATATAATAAGACTGCGAACAGCAAGCATGTCCAGGATAAGCAATACCCTCACGTGGAAAGCAGTACGCGCGGGTATGACTTTCGCACCTCGCAACGACACCCATCGAAGCCTCAACTACGTCGAGGCTGCCTGAAATGCGTTCTAGCCATGTTGAGCAATCCAAGGAAGCAAGGCCGGTGCAGGCGTTGTTCACATTTGCCTGCCAGAGACCGACGCAAGTGCTTCATTATGGCTCAGGAAATCGAAACGAAGATGAGGGTTTCGCCGCACCTGAAGTTCACGCAGCCTCCTCTCCTGTGATGCAACCAACAATGAATCGAAGTCCTGTACCCCTTCGCTGCCACTGTTCAGTCCATGTCGTGGGCCCTCGCCGCATTCAGTGACACGCTCCGGCACAACATTTGGCCCAGTACCACGCAGGCAGCAGCGCAGCCACCTCATTTGCGTGCTGCGAGTCCAGCACTTATGCTCGATGAACAACAGACTCTAGGGCCTAGGCGAAGCCATGACAACCCATGATATCTACCATATACAGGCCACGACGATGGCGGCAAACGTATGTCTTAAGTACCGGTATAATGCGATTGAAATTCGTTACGTGTTTCGCCTATTATTCATGTGTACTAGCAGAACAATACATGGACGAGCAGATGAATCCGGCGATAAAAATAGTCCCTTTAACGACCGGAATATATTTCCAGTTTGGGATTTGGGAGCATTTTTACTGTGTAAATGTCAGTGAGATACCAACGCCGTGCGTTCCGTAACGGCGGCAAAACCTGATTTCCTAAGTACGCCACTTTTTCTGTGAACAGTGTCCCCAAGCCCGGGCAGGCCCGGGCGAACCCAGGATAGGCCATGCCGGACGTCGCCATACGACAGCCGGGGCTGAGCCCAGCAGACGCCCCGAAGAGCACAGGAAAGCCTCGAAAGGCACAAAAAAACGCCACCCCGCCCCAAACAGCAGCCAAGACGCAAAATCACAGCCAGTAATAATTGGAGAGCGCGGTCGCACCCGAATGGGTTACCTGCTGGCTGCTAGCCCAGGCTTCTCGTATGGTCGTATAGGCCTCGAAAGCGTATAGTGAGGCCACGGCCGTAGGGCCCTCCTCTTGTCCTGGGTTCGCCCGGGCTTGAGGTAAGGTTCATTTCTTGTTATTTTCGTACCCTTACCGAAGACGTCCTGTCGACTGCAGTTCGGTACGACCTTGTCATCCGTTGTACACAACGGAATACTCAGGGCCACCCGCTTCCAGGTGGACATCCCTCGCTGACTCATAAGAACAAGCCGTCATCCATGGCCCAACTAGACAGCGCCGACGACAGCGTCTTGACAATAGACCACGCGTCGAGCTCATGCCAGAACCAGGTGTCAAGAGTCGCGATATATAATAAACATTTGAGGTAATGTTATATAATATTGGCATTACAGGAGTTGCTAACAATCCTGCTCATCTTTTTATAATAAGAAGTTCAAGCCTGGGTGAATCCAAGACAATAATAGCTTCTTGTCCTGCTGGGTTCGTCCGGGATTGCGGACACTGTACTTCTTATCATTAGCTATCGGCATTCGCCTGCACCGCACGTGCTTCTGCGTTGCGGTCGCGGATTTGAAAGAATCAACCGCGCGAAGTCGATGAAAAGTGGAGGGGCGGAGGGAACAGCTCGGCACGTGGTACATTATGGAGGTACGCGTCCGTTCGACTGGCGTCGGCCCTGCACGCCCTATCTGTCTGTGTGCTTCCTCGCTTTATAAATCCATCCCTTTACCCACAGCAGCGGTCCCAGAGCTCGCCTGGACACGGCAGCGCGACCAAGCAAGCACACCATTCCAGGTTACTTGCCCCTTGAGCCGTGCTGCTACGTACAATACCCGACTGCAGCCGGGCACTTGGACCAGCATCTTTGCATGCGTTTTAAGTCCGTTGAGCATGGCAGATTCGCCCTACAGTCCTTCCGCGTCAGACGTCCGCGTTGCACCGTCTTGACCCCCTTGACCCCCGCATTGCCTTGACACCTTGCTGCGCACCGCCCGCCTTCCAACACCAATCCCTGCTGCGTCCGGGTCGCTGTCGGGCTGTCCGGCACTGTAACATCAGACAGCGCTGGAGGAGCCGGCGAAGCCGCGAACGACAAGCTGCGGACCTGCGCCACACGGCGATGACGTGATCCGGCGTGCGCTCTTGGGAAACCGCGTACGACAATCCGCATGCCCGCGTCGCGCACATCGAGCCCTGGCAAGGGTTCCGGCTTTCTTGTCACGATGGGCGGACTGTGGAGGCGCGCCTGTTCCATCACTAGGCTAGTGAGTGGTGGAGTCGGTGCCCAAGCGGCCCGGTGTGCGCGTTGGGCTCATCTCAGTGAAGCCGGCGCCCCTGCTGTTTCATTCCCCGTGTCTCCATGGGCCGTTGCGCGGTGCTCGGGCAACCGCAAATGTAAGACACCAGCTATCAGCTTCATACTCACGGCAATGCTGGTCGACATGTTTTACGGTTCCGGCGGGCAGGAGGGGCAGGCGGGACACGCTGTCAGCAGTGGGAACTTGGGATGGCACCGCACACATCCCCCTGAAGGCGGCGGCGCAGGGGCCAGCGGGGGCACAGGTCCCGACAGCACAGTTGCATGTGTTGCAGGTGCGGCCAGCAACCGCAGCTCACTCGAACGGGCTCAACTCGCCCCCAGAGGCCCACTGCTCGTCCACCCCTCCTTGCCCCC
Organism: Yamagishiella unicocca; assembly: GCA_003116995.1. Classification (NCBI taxonomy): domain Eukaryota; kingdom Viridiplantae; phylum Chlorophyta; class Chlorophyceae; order Chlamydomonadales; family Volvocaceae; genus Yamagishiella; species Yamagishiella unicocca. Next base: position 2,141,130 of record BDSL01000004.1, read on the forward strand.
CGGAGCCTTTTGGCCTGAGTAGCCGGAGTCTTTTGGCCTGGCCCCACAACGGCACCGGCACTGGCCCCCCACCAGCGCGGACCTCAGCGGGAGTCCCTCGGCAGGTGCGCGACGCAACCCTCTCTCCCCCTCGCATTGGGGATTGGGGACAACACGCCCTTGCAAGCGCACTTCCCCTGAACCTCCCTGGACCACCCTGGCCTCTCCCCGCGTCGCTCTGCCCAAAGCAAAAGCGCCCTCTCAACCTTTGGAGCCGGAAGGCGCCTCGGTACGGCGTTCGATCATGGATGCCGTACCTGCCACCCAGCGATATGCCATATTGCAACAACGTCGACGTCTTCCCATCCGTTTCCAGCACAGCCACTAAGACGGGGGCTCGCCGCCGCCGGCCCCAGCAGCCGATACAGCGCCGGCACCGGCATGGCACGGCTCGCGCAGCTACTGCACGAGAAAGGCATGCCTCGCGTTATGCCACTCGATTGTCGCGCCCACATACCGCTCGGCTCGCACACGACCGCACGCATTCGTCCCTCGACTCGGCCCCGCCGCCCGCGCACCCTCCGAAGCCGCGTCGCGGCAACCCCATCTCGGCCCCCTTTCCCATCCCGGGCCCCCGAAACATTGATCCGCCCGCCCCTCTTTGCTACTTTGACCAGCAGTTAGCTGTGGCCTCGTTCGTCGGTGCTTGTCGGTGCGTACTGGCACCCTGCGCTGCGCAACCCCAGCTGCTTCCTCCAGAAGGCTTCGCCGGGGCGCCACCACCGTTGGTGGTATACCCCGCCGTATGTAAGGCTGCCCTCGAACCCCCGCAGCAAGCTCTCCTCAGCGAGCTCCTCAGCCCGGCAGCGATGAATGGAGCTCGCGACGTCGTCCTGCCTACCGCTCAGGCCGCTCAGGCCGCTCAGGCCGCTCAGGCCGCCATGGCACCGCCGGAATGGCTCCCCACCACCTGCGCGGGCAGCCGGTGTGTACGGCGCAGTCATCCCGGTGACTCAGCACAACAACACGGATGGGGAAAGCCGGGCCAACCTAGGGGCGTTGTTGGGCGGGGCCACAAACCCTCCGTGATGGGGCCATTCCAAGCCTGACTCCTCCTCCCCCCGCCGCCACAACCCCACTCGCCTGCAAGGTCTGCTGGGCGATGGCTAGCTCCTCGTCCGTGGGGATCACCAGCAGCCGCACGCGCGACGAGGGGTCGCTGATGTCTCCCTGGCGGCCGCCCACGGTGGCCTCGTTCACAGCTGAGCTGACAACCATGCCCATGCCCTGGGGCGGGGAAGAGGTGCAGGGCCAGAGGGCTGGTAGTAAAGCAGTGAAGCGACAGAAGAGGGGAGGTGTTAGGTAGCGGGGCCGGTGGCGGTGGCGGAGAAGGCGGGGAGGCGGCGCCGTACACGGCGCCGGGGTCGATGCTTCGGTTATTAGCGAGGACGGGCAGATGATGGGAGAGGGGAGAGCCGGTATATCGCTGAGGCACATCCTTTGCCCCTGTGGTGCCCCAGTGTGCCGAGCGCAACACAAACGTCATTACGGGCCCATCCTCTTGTCCTGGGTTCGCCCGGGCTCGGGGACGACGTACCATCTCATTGTCGCTGTACCATCTCATTGTCGCTGTACCATCTCATCGTCGCTGTACCATCTGATCATTATTAATTACGGTTACGGTGTGTGATGTCGACATCGTGTCGGACACATGCACTTCATAAACCAGAACCGCGGCATGCTTTTACCCCTTTGAGGCGAGGGAGGATTGCAAGCGGGGCGGCATGCACACGAGCACCGCGCGCATGGTTTTCAGGGTTTTCGCTTCCTGATGATTAGTAATCAATTTTGCGACGAGCACGTGCGAATGTGATTACGAGATGCGCAAAAAGAATGTGCCCTGAGGACCGCAAGGAGCTTCAACAGCGTCTCGGGTTTTAGAACAGTTGGTAATGACATGATTCGGAGCTAGAACGACACACCCGACAACGCTGGCCCTCGCAAGCGCTCAACTTGCTGATCGGCCCCGGTTCACATCCGCCGACGGCGCAGGGTACATCACAAACGCAGGAGGAGTGTCAGGAGTGCTAGGATGCAGCATTCATGCGCTCCTCCTTGCCGATCCTTGTGGTTTAGGGGTTTGCCGGTCCTCGACGCGCACTGCGGCTTTAGGGTTTTCGAGGGGCACTGCGGCCTTAGGGTTTTCAAGGTTTTCGCGGGGCACTTGGCTTTAGGGTTTTGCGGCTTTAGGGTTTTAGGGTTTTCACGGCGCACGGCGGCTGTCGCGTTTGCTCCTTGCGTTCGGTGATGGGGCTTCCCTTGGTCCCCCCCCTGCGGTAACCCCCCCCCGTACCCCCCCCCTGCGGTACTGGAGCTTCCCTTGCCCCCTCCCAGACGGACGCTCCGATTGTGATGCTGCAGAACGCCGCTGTTGCTCCGAGTAAGGCGCGCTGGCATCACTGCAGCCCCTACCCTCGAACCTGGCTGGCCTCGGACACCCAAATCACATTCGCCGCACACACGCATGCAGCCCGGCACTCGCTTTCCGCCATCGATGCGGCATACCGTACTTTCGGTGTCAAGTTTGTAATTCCACACCCGACCCACCTTGAGCGGCTCCAGGATGAGTCCGCGGATGATGGAGGAGTTCTCGCCGATGCCAGCCGAGAACACCACGGCGTCAACCTACGCGGCGGTTGGTACGGCGGCGGTTGAGACCCTGAGAACCTGACACCGGGCCAGGTCAAACCCGCAGCTTGACGTTTGACACAAAAGGGGCAGCAGCGAGGCCGCCGCCTCACCCCCTCACCTGGCCGTCCAGTGCCGCAGTGTAGGCGCCGATGTACTTCCGCACCCGATACACGAACATGGCCAGCCCCAGGGCGGACCGCTCCTCGCCCCGGTGCGCGCCCTCGATGACGGCGCGCAGGTCGTTGGAGCCGGTGAGGCCCAGCAGCCCTGAGCGGCGAGGCAGGGAGGTAGGCGGCGCGGGGGGCTGTGGGAGGAAAACCCGTGTCCGAGTAAAACACAGTTTGTGGCAGCGCGGAGGGGGAGAGATAACGATAACGAGGAGGGGGCTTGGCGGCGGCTAACGAGCGACGAGGGAGGGGGTTGGCAAAGCGGTCTTGGGAGGCTGCTCGAGCAGGAGTACGAGTGTGCGACGCGGGAGAGCTTCCAGGTGGCGGCAGGTCACCCTCCCGCATTGGGTGATGTTGGGTGCAGCCGGGGGGGGGGGCGGTGGCAGCGGGTTGAGGGAATGGGCCGGGGGGCGGGGCGGTGGCAGCGGGTTCAAGCCAGCAGGGGCGAGGCATCGGGTGCAATGTCGTACCAGGGCACGGCACATCATACTCCCCACGACCGTTCCCCCAGGGCAGCTGGCGCTCAAGGTCCCCAACCCCGCCCCGCCCCATCCCGACCCAGCCCCGGCCCTAGGGCCCTGGGGCGGCTGCACGCACCGGACTTCTTGTTGAGGAGGGTGTCAGTCTCCTGCGGGCAGCAGCGAGGCGGGTGTGTGTGAGGGGGGTGGCATAAAGACCGGTGAGGGGGTGGTGGGGTTGAGGTGACTGCCAGCACGTGCGGCTGAGGTGTTTGGGCTGAACGGCTCCGTGACAGCTGATTGAGTCTGGGAGGTGGTTTTGTCGGTTGGGTTGATCGAAGATCATGATCGTGATGGATCACGTAGGTGGTCAAGGCGCTGCTCGCGGTAAGTGGGTGGGGGCAGGGGCAGGGGCGGGAGCTTCGAACCTGGCGGGGCCACCCTCATTCCCGTCAGCGGTGGCACTGGCCTGACACAGCCCCCCCCCCGTACCGGGGGAGTGTCACCGGTTTCACACCACCCCCGCTACCAGGAGTCCCCCGCTACCAGGAGTCCCCCCTGCCCCCCTGATGCTCCCCCTAACGTTCCCCTGCCAGCGACCCTATACACGCGCTCGACACATGCCGCTCCCGGCGCTGGTCCGTGAATCCGACCCAACTACCAACCGCCAACCGCCAACGCCCAACCCCGCGGCGCTCCATCCCCCACCAACACCATCCCTGCGCTTCCACGGCCGCCTCCTTAACACGCCCCACCCTACCCCCTCGTCCCCCCCCTACCCCCTCGTCCCCCCCCTACCCCCTCGTCCCCACCCTACCCCCTCGTCCCCCCCTACCCCCTCGTCCCCACCCTACCCCCTCGTCCCCACCCTACCCACTCGTCCCCAGCCACTCCCACCCGAACCCGGGCCGCACCTGCACCGACAGCTTGAGCTGCTTCTGGATGTGCAGCACCACTGCGGGGTCCAGGTCGCCGCAGCGAGTGCCCATGAGCAGGCTGCGGGGGACGGGAGGTTGGGGTCGAGCAGGGGGGGGGAGAGGCGTCGGGGGGGGGGTTAAAGAGAATCCGTGAATCCACGGCCGACAAAGCAAGGCGGTGAAGATGGCGGTCCAGAAGGGGGGGTCTTGCGCGGGGTTTTCCTTTAGGAACTCAGGTTCAGCCGCGCACCCTTGGTCACACACCCTGCTCTGAAGAAAGGCGGCGCTGCTGACTCCTCTCGGCACCCAACCACCCAGCCACCCAACCACCCGGCCGGCTGTGTCCGCTCACCCCTCCAGCGGCGTCATGCCCATGCTCGTGTCCACACACTGCCCGCCGCGCACTGCCGCGATGCTGCTGCCGTTGCCTGCAGCGGGGGGAGGATGAGGCGGGGGGGAGGATGAGGCGGGGGGAGGATGAGGCGGGGGGGAGGATGAGGCGGGGGGAGGATGAGGCGGGGGGAGGATGAGGCGGGGGGAGGATGAGGCGGGGGGGAGGAGGAGGCGGGGGGGAGGATGAGGCGGGGGGGGATGACAGGGGGGGCTGCAAGGAAAACCCGTGTACCCCATGACGAGGCGAGGGGGGGAGGATGAGGCGGGGGGGAGGATGAGGCGGGGGAAATGCGGCGAGAGAGGGGGAAGCGGGGGGGAGGCATGCGGCGAGGTTTGATGGTGTGGAGCGGAGGCATCAAGGCATCAAGGCATGCCGTATGGCTGGCCGCGGAGAGGGGCTCGGAGCGGCGGAAGGGTCCCTAGGCAGTGGCTGCAGGCTCTATACGCACCAACCGTACGCATGCGCAACGGGCCTAACCACCCAAACGGCCAACAACCCACCCAGGTGGCAGGTGATGACGTTGGTTTCGGAGATAGGCTTGCCCAGCATCTCTGCAGCGGGGGGGAGGGGCAGTGCGGTCGGCAAGCGACAGAGGACGTGAGGGGTGCGTCAGTGGGGCTCGGATGCAAAGGATTAGGGTACCCATACCCTCGGTTTGAAGGACATCTGGTGGCGGTGAGGTGTTGTGCGCAGGAAGAGTAGTTATGTGCAGGAGGAGGGACTCGGCACGGCCTGGGCGAAGGCCAAGCGGTTGCTCCGAAACCCGCACCGCAAAATGGCGCTACCTGCCGCCGTACTTGGCACCATCTAGGCCCCAGCGTGATTGGCCCCCGGGCGGCATCTTCTCCATTCGACTCGTCTGCCGGTATCGAGGCCACCCGCCTCTTTGCCCCCGTCCCTAGCTCCCGATGGGTCAACGGCCACGTGGCTCATCCATCAACCGAATGTACGGCAACTCGGGCAGCACTTCCTGGACTCTCCCGCCTGCTGCCAGCAGGCCTCCAGATTCCCCCCCCCCGTGCGGCTACGTCCCCCGACCCGCTGCCACACGCAGCTCCATGCTCTGGTCTGAGTTACCCCTCGTCACCAACGCCCTCCGATGTGGGCTGAGCGGAGGCGGCGATCAGCCAGGCACGTACCCGCGGCTTGATCCACCAAGTACTTGTGGCTAGTGCCATGGAAGCCGTACCGCCGGATCCTGTGCTTTTCGTACATGTCGTACGGCAGGCCGTACATATAAGCGTGCGGGGGCATGGTCTGGTGGAAGGCGGTGTCAAAGACGGCAACCTGGGATGCAGGAGGGGAGGGAGGCGTTGCAGTGCAGCTGGGCGCGGAAATACAGCTGATTGTGTATGTGTGTTTGTGTGTCGAGGGCAGATGTGTCCCTGTATTCCTTCCCGTATGCTGCAAGCGACTACACAGCGCTGGTAGGGGGGGAGATGCAAGAATTAGGCCCATTTTGCAACACAATGTATCGCCCTGCATTGTTGCACAGCCGGAAACGACGGAAAGTACATCGGTGGCCCGCAGCGATCCTCAATGCCATCATGCAATCATGTCGAGCGTTGTAAGTACCGGCGCACCTGTGGCACACCTTTGAACACGCTCTGGGCCGCATCAATGCCCTGCAGGCCTGGCGGGTTGTGCAGCGGCGCCAGGACTTCCGCTTCCCGAATTTTGGCGATGGTCTTCTCTGTTAGAAGGACGGGTTGACTGATTTCCAGGCCGTGAACAACGCGATGTCCGACGGCGACGACTTCACGCGCGAACGCGCTCGACACGTTTTCCTTGATGAATTCCATTATGTTTTGCATGGCACCCACATGATCCTTCGCGGGAATTTTCAGCTCCCATTTGCGGCCCTTGCCGCCAACAGTTTCCGCAGGTGCGCTCGCTTTTAGCGTGCAATTCGCTGTGTCGCCAATGCGATCAAACATGCCTCCGACTCCAGCTACAAATGGCTCCAACCCGAAGATCTTGAACTTTAGGGAGGAGCTACCGGCATTCAGAACTAGCAACTTCGACATTTTCGCAACACCACACCCGCTGCTGTAGGAAGCTCAAATCGCGCCTATTACAAACAGCTTTTTAAGCAGAATGCGAGTATTACAAGCAGAATGCGAGTATTACAAGGGAGCCAGAACGGCTCAAGCGCGGAAGCGCAACCAGGCGGGCCCGATGGGCCAGACCACGACACGGGTCACTGGGCAAAAGAGCCCGCCCTCACCGGCCGGGAGGGGGCAAAAGCCGAAGGCAGCCAAACACGAGGACACGGAGAAGGCAGCACGCACAACTCAAAGCACGGGGAGGAGAACAAGCGCGTCCAGACAACACGAACCACCTGCACCAAGCCAGCAGCGAGACGCGAGGAACGCGTTCCGGCAAAACGGGGGCCCCAAGCCCCAGAACCCAAAAGCAACCACAAAAGACAGCAGAGCGGGGGCCTAAGGCCCAGAAAATCGCACCCGAGTCAGCCGTCGGGACACTCCTCGGCACCCGGGCGGCCCGGGAAGACCACCTCCCCCGCGGGCGAGGTGGCGAGGAAGGGGTGATCGGACGGGATGGCCCCCCACCCGCGGGGGGCCAGCCCCAGCTCGGCAAACGCACTGAGGCGGGCCCAGAAGTCGGCCGTCACCGCGGCGCACACCCGCACCACCGGCATGCGCCCCCCGGGGGCCCCAGCCTGCACCCGAAACAGGAGGCGGAGCCCCAAACCCAACGCCGCGACGGCCGCCAAGCACACCACATCCCAAACAAGCGGGTGCACCCCCAACGGGGGCCGACCCAGCCACAAATGCTGCGGGAGCAGGACAACCGCGCCCCCCATCGCCTCCACAAGCTCGTCACGCAATGACAAGGCCACCACACACTCCCAAAAGTGGTGGCGCCGGCGGCCCGTGGCCATGGACGCTCCGCACGGGCAGGGGGTCGTGGGCGACCCCCGCGCCAGGAGGGCCGCGTGCATGGGGAAGCCATGGAACCCGTTCATGGCGAGCCGCCAGAGGGGCTCCTTGTGCGTGTTGTCCCAGCGAAGACGCCAGAGGCGCACCAGAGTGGCCTGAAATTCCCGGAGGGTGGAGGCCAGGGCTGCCGGGGGAAGGGGAGCCTCCCAGGCCTCCTGAAGGAAGGCCGTATGCTTAGCCGCCAGAGCAGCGAAGGCTGGGCCGAGCTGCAGGATGGTAGCCGACTTGACGGTGAGGGAGACAAGGGGAATGGCCGCGGGGCCCACCCGCCAGCCGACACAGCGGGCCAGGCGGCCCCAGGCGTCCGCAGCGGGGGGGCGGCAGCCGCACCCCCCGGGGCCGCCAGAACGAGGAGGGCCGCGATGGCCCAGGTGGCGGGAAGGCGGCCAACGAGGGCGTCGACGCGGGCCAGGCCCGTGGCCCCATCCCGCATGGAGGCCGGGACGGGGTGGGCGGGGGAGAGGCGGAGGACGTCGCGGAGGACGTCGAGCCGCAGGTACTCGGTACAGCGTATGGCGGGGGGCCCCCCAGCAGCGGCGACAGCGAGGGCCGTCCGGACCCGGCCCAGGGCATTGTAGCACTGGACGGCGACACCCACCGTATCAAGCCCACGCAGCTGGGCGAGGTCGGGGAAGTCGGTCTCCAGGCCCCGGCCGGTGGCATCGACCAGGAGGGGGTTGCCCCAGAGGGGCGCCGAGAAGCACCAGGGTCCCGGGGCGGCCAGTGTGGGGTCCAGGATGGTGATGGGCGGGAGATGGGCGAGCGCCGTAATCAGCTGGGCGAGGGCCGGGGAGCCCCGTGGGAGGGGCCGGCCGAGCACCAGCGGGGCGGCGGTGGTGCGGGCGTCGCCGTGGAGGGGCAGGAGGCACAGGGGGTGGGCCGCGGGGTGGCCGTGGCGCAGGAGGGCGAGGAGGAGCTGGGGCCACTGGGGGGCAGACGGCAGGAGGCCACACGCGCCGGCCAGGCCTCGCACGGCCAGGACGGCGTGGCGAGCCCGTACGTGGGCTTCGAGAGGGAGGAGGCCGAAGCCGCCAGCGGAGGGGGGCAGGGCGAGGTAGAGCAGGCCGGCTCCGGCAGGTACACGGTTGGTGCGGGCCTGATGCGCGGCGGGGGTGCAGCGGCGGTCGACGAAGGCGGCGGTGGTGGCCTGAAGGGCCGCCCGCAGGCCAGGGGGGGGGAGGCCGACGAACTCCATGTGGTAGAGGACACGGCTGAGGGCATAGCCCGAGGCGGCGAAGGCGCGGCCGAAGGCAGAGAGGGGCAGGGTGGCAGCACGCTGCAGACGGCTGTAGACCCGGTCGAGGTCCACAGGGTACGGTCCAGGGGCGCCCGCGGTGAAGGTGATGCCGAGGGTGGAGGCGGAGGGGACGACAGCGAGGCGGGGCGCCAGGCCGGCGTCGGGGGCGGCCAGGGGGGCGGCAGTGGCCACCGGGGTGGGGGGGAGGGGGGGGGCACTGGCGGCCGTGGGGCAGGCGGGGGGCGGGGCGGCGGCAGGGGTGGCTCGGGGGCCACCGGGCAGGGGCAGGAGCTTCACTTTGCGGAGGTTGAGCTGCTGGCCCGACGCGGCGTGGAAGGTGTCCATGGCCACCAGGAAGCGGGGGACATCCGCAGCATCCCGGAGGAGGGGGGTGCAGTCATCCGCGTACTGGGAGGCGGTGAGGCGGAGATCGGCGAGGGAGATGCCGATGGAGACCATTGTAGCGAGATTTGCCCCAGACGAGCTCGTATAAAACTACCGCCGATGCCGAATAAACTGTTCGTATTTTGGCCAGATGAACTCCACACACGGAACGCAGAACCACATGGCCGATTGCAGAACGGAGACCCCTAACAGGCAAAAATAGAAGCGAGCGTCGGGAAGCTGCGCAGAGGATGCTCGTCATGGCATTCCCTGCTGGAAAATGCCGAGGCCGTATGTGGAGTGGGCCGAGACCGTGTAATACGAGCACCGAGCTTGTATATTATACCGCCGCCGATGCCAAAAGTCACTCACACTTCTTAGCAACCCGAGAATATGGCAGCATGGTCGCACGGATCGAGGACCACCACTAATAATTGCATGCACAAAGGCCCAGAACGGGATAGCACCGGGCGCACTCCGTCGCAGTTGTTCACATAGGGCCCTGCGTGGGCAAGACTCTCATCACAGTGAAGAACGACTCCCCGTTACACTTAATCACAGTGGAATGTTCGGTTTATGAACTCGGCGCGTAAATACGTGATACATGGAGGAGTTCCATGCTATCTATGCTGCCCACAAGGCCATTGCAGCTACTGATATTTTGGCATTCCTGCGCCCGAAACTGACTCCGCCGCAACGTAGAGAATACCTATGGAATCATGCATCCACATTGCGGTTGGGCACGTCATCGTTAGGATCGCGGGGAAGACCCAAGCTTGTGGTTCGCAACATGGACGATGTCGAGCGCCTCGTCTGCCTCACGTGCTCGAAGGGTAGGTGGAACCGTTGCAATTCACCGCTGTTGCACTCAAGCTAATTACATTCATCCTGTCGTATTGACAGATAGTGAGGCGCTAACCGCGTTCTGGGGCTCGACTGCTGGAACCTCGCTCGTGGCTCTATTTTCGCCGGCATCGACCTCAGCAGGGCCAAGCACTGGAGGTGCTGGCGCGCCTACGCATGGAAATGGCGGACAAACACCGACAGGTGTGTGTCAAAGAATGCATCAGGTTTCAACCAAAGCTGTATTACAACACTGGGTCCATTTCGCCATCGTCTGCACTACATATCTGCCATGCCCCGCCACATGCAAGTGTTGCGTAATTGTGTATCTGTCCTAAACAAACCTAATCTCATTAGATCATGCCGGACACAGCAGCAGTGCGGCCATGTGAACCGAACGCCGCACTACATGTCAGAACTAGACATCTGGCTTGCATCGTCACATTGCAAATACTACTTACCTTCGTATTGTTCGTAAGGAAAATAGCTCTTTATAGATTGCTGTCCAAAGGGAGGCACAGTTGCCACGGTGGCCTTGGCCGCAGGTTGCATAAAGAAGCTGCACTTCATGTCCACCTAGTTCTGCCACATTCCACGTTATGCAATAGTTCATAACTTTATCGAAATACTTTAAACACATGTTGCAAGCCAAACTGATGCCGTCGTTCTGCATCGCGACCTTGGCCGCAGGTCCTAAACCTAAGGTCGGCCGGCCATCACTGGGCAAGCCATCTCGCCCACCTCCACCGAACCTGCCGACCGGTCCAGCAGGTAAACAACAGTGCAACGATGAAGTAATGTGGCGTAAACTCGGTGATTCATGTCCCTATTGGGCCGGTTCCGTTGTTACAACTCATGTGCCTACTTCCAAGCCTTACTACAGTGCCCTCTCTTGTTTCGTCTTGACAGGGCATGTGGGAGGCACCGCAGGCGCTGCTGCAGTCCCGGTGGACCCCCTTCAGGGCTGCATGATGATCCCACCGGATGCAGGCAAGCGGGCTGTCTGCCCTGACCCCATCTTCTGCGCAGTGTATGAGGCCCTCATCACTGCCAAGGCACCGGATGTTCCCCATCCACTAGTCATGAGGGAGGTCGCCATCACCATGATTGAGGCCAACTGGGGCAGCATGTGGCCAAGCATCGCTAAGCAGCATGGGTCGGGCCTGCCAAGCGACTGCACGGCTGCTGTGTACCGGGCCAGCATGCTGGAGGGACAAGTACGTGGCGGGGTGGCTGAACTGACATGTGTAGCAGTGGCCCTACATATCGGCATCACTGCATTGACACAAGGTGGACAGCAGGTGGCCTTTGTGGGAGGCTCTGGGCAGCCAATGGAAGTATGCCTAGTCACCTGCCCTACCTTGGAGGGCCAAAGGGCCTACTTTGGCATCACAGTTGGACCACGCACCTGGACTGGCCAGCGCCGGGTGCACCTTTTCACTGCTGCAGCAGCCGTTGGCATCACCTTCAGCGAGGCACCAATGCTATACCGAGCCCAGCAGCTGACAGCAGCCCTGGCGGTCCTCTCACCAGGCACCAACTTCCAGGCGTCTGACATCCTTGCAGAGTGGGCTGCACAGCATGACCATGCTGTTGTCATGGAGCAGACGCGGGACGCCATACACCAAGTGCCCCTCGCTGCAGTACGACAGGCGGCTGGCCTGGCCCCACCCGTGTTGGCAGCACCACCCGAGGTGCAACCACCTCCTGCAGCAGCCAGTGCCTACCCGCCGGATATTGTCGAGCATGTGCCAACTGGCCTCTGGGCTAAGAGCTGGGTGGGAGGTGGCCATGGCAACACGCATGGGATCAGCCAGCGACGCACAGCCTGGCAAGCTGTCACCGCCGCACTCCTGGCAACCGCGCTCATAGTGTGCGCCTTCTGCGGGGTCTGCACCTTTGACATTGGCAACAGCCTCGCCAACTGGCACCTGCTGCAGCCAGAGTCCAGCGACACGATCCCACCATACCAGCTGTACAACGGCTTACACGCCGGAAACCTTCAAGCCAGTGATGGCAGGTGGCATGTGTGTCCAACCTGCAAACCCACACCTACGCCTAGCAATCCCCACCTGCAGCATGTGGTGTTCATGACGCCAGACTACATGAAGGCCGTCCTGTGCTTGGACCCTCTGCAGCAAATGCGGCTGGCTCTTGTGGACGTGGGAATAGGGTTTCTGGCGCATGCATATGGCTACATGGCAGCCCGCTTACGTGTGCAGCACTGCATGGCAGCTCTCATTCTGAATTGGAACCCTGTGGACTGGTCACGTGCGACAAGCCTACCAGCAGCGCTGCGGGAAGTCCTGGCGTGGTCGGTGTTGAACAACCCAATCATGACACGCTATCTCACCCTTCTCGAGCAGGCTCCGCTATCACGCCCGTTGCCGTACCTCACACCAGAAGCTGTCGCATCCTTTGCCAGTGATGCCAAGCTGCGCAGCCCGTTGGCCATGGCAACGGCCGAGGCCGATGCTGCAGTCAGGAGCAACCTCAGCGTTGTAATCCCCACTGCGAGATTGCAAGGCTCACAGAAGCCCACAGTGTATGATGCTGGCACACTGGCACCACGTGCTGTTGACCATCCAGTGCATGCCTTGCGTGTGAATGAGGATGGCACAGAAACCCAGGGTGGCCCGCCTGGTGTGACTGCAGAAGTTGCCTCATTTCCATACTTGTTTCCATTTGGCAGCGGCGCTTTCTTTGGAGCCACTACCTTGGTGAAGTACCTCCATTACCGCATGCAGTGCCTGTTCAGCCCTTGGACGTTGTGCAAGCCATACATGCTGCTCATGTACGTCCTGCGCCAATCCGCGCGCTTCAAGGAGCCCCATCTTGAGGTAAAGCGGGTACCAACCAGTGCAGATCGGCTGCCAGGCCCCATAACATGCGGACCCGTGCTGTTGCTATGGGATGGGATGTAGCTTATCATAAGGCGGGGCATGAAGTGGGTGCATTATAGTCGCTACCATACATATGGGTCGAAGGGGCCACCTAATAACGGTATGCAGATCCATAGTTCAGAGGTAGTGTATTGTCTGTACAGGCATTGTCCAGGAACTCGATGCAGCCTACGCCATCACCTGGCAAATGTTTCCCACCCCCCACCCACCCCTTCACACCCACCACCATCTGCAAAAAACTGCTTTGGCAGGCTGTCATGGAGACCTCCCTGCACAAGTACAAGGCAACGCATCCGCAGGCAAGCGACGAGGATGCTGTACGACATGTTATTCGGCACAAGATTCCTGCCACCATCCCAAACACCCCTGCCTGGCATCGGAGCAACCTCCAGGACTTGCTGTGCCTTGTGGACAAGTGGGGCATGCCATCATTCTTCCTGACGCTCACCACTGATGAAGTCAGTGAGACCAAGTGGCCAGAGGTGCAGTCCCTTGAGGAAAAGCTCCAAGAGTGAGTCTGGGCATAGCCGGGTGGGTAACGTGAGTAGCCAAGGGACTGGGAACTGAATATGGCAACCGCCGTGCCTGCACCATCATATTGGATAATACATGGTTGGCTCCAACTCCTACACCCTATGTGCACTTTGATTGCATCTCCCCACCCACTTGCGATCCTCTGATTTGCCACCCAGCCAGCAGCTTTGCACCCCATCACACCTTACAGCACATGGTCAGCTTCACCCCCCTTTCGCATTACCTCGCTGTGCTCTGCACCCCACTCTGCACGACTGCGCCTCATACTACTCTGCAGCCAAAACCCCATTGCAAAGAACAGCATCTTCCTACTCCCATACAGAAGAAGCAACCCACATCTGGCACAAGCTTGAATCTGGCACAGGCCTACGAACCGCCCTTCTGATAGCTGCACCCATCATGGATAATATGACTTGGTAGCAGTCATCATCAGTAACCCTCAACCTCGCCCCTCCCCCCCAACTCCCAACAAACACAGCTTTTGTCAGGGTTACACCTGGAAGGATGCCCCAGCTGAGAATGCGTACTTGGCGCACACACGCATCCAGACCTTTATGAAGGACGTCCTGAAAGCCGACCGGGGTTCTGAGAGCCGGGGGGGCGTGTTGGGCCGGGTGCTGCATTGGGTGGTGCGATATGAAGTCCAGAACCGACACGCCTTACATGCACACATTATTCTCTGGGTGCATCCCGATGATGTGGACACAGTGTCTTCTGAGGTAATTGCATGTGTGCCAGCGAGGTATCTTGGGGACGCCTCTGCACCAACCTGCCCCACAACAAAGGATTACTGGGAAGTCCCCGATGACCCGCACTCAGCAGATCTCCTTCACCATGTCCTGAGGAAACAGATGCACACATGCACCCCGGCAGGGGAGGCGGGTTGCTGCGCATCGGGGCACTGCAAATATAAATTCCCCTGGGCACCGCACCCCCACGCCCAGCCCACGATAGATGCCACCACCATGCGTTACCAGTACTACCGGCCGACATGGGCCCACCGCAATGTAGTCCCTTACCACCCAGTTCTGGCACTCCTCTGGGGAGCTCACCTTAACATCCAGCGCATTAACTCCTCCAGCTGGTCCTTTTACATCCTCAAGTACGCCATGAAGGTAACAGCCCGCACCTCTACCTGCCAGTGAATCCTAGAAGCACTAATGCCATGCCCAGAGACACGCTATTCATGTGTGGCCTCAACCCATTGTAGTAAGTGCCACCATGGGTGTTTGGCCTTGTCTCCTGTACGTACCTAACCAAAATCTTCCAACCCTTTCTGAACCTTAGCACGGACGACCTCTCACCATGTGCTCCCTTTCCCCTCTGTACACTCTCTGGCCCAGACGGAGCCCATTGGGGCCGTCGACATCAGTGAGGCCTCCCGCGTTGCCCTGGGACTTGATGACAAAGGGCCTGATGGGAGCGGCACTCCCAACTACCTGGCAGCCATGATATCCGCCTTCTATTGTTCCAGTGTCATCAGCCCTACCCTGGCGTACATGACTCTGGCTGGCATCCCAACGGTAAGCCCTCTTGCATATGCCGTTCATCTTGACATGGGCTTGGGCCCCTGGGGCTCTATGTAAGCCCTCTTAAACTTGTAGCCTACAATACAAGACATTTCTTCGTTTCAACGCATGCCTTCCAGACTTTGCGTAATGTGGGAAACCGTGCAGATTCATGGCAGTCCATGCCATGCTATGTGGGCAGGCTCCTCGTACCACGCAAGCCCCTGCAGTTCCAATGACAGCACCCTATGTCTGTCAGCTCTGGACTGACATGGCTCACACCATGCTCCCAAGCAGGTCATGATGTCTTCCGCCGTCAAGTACATTGACAGTTCTCCAGTCACATCCCGCACGCGGCGAGTACTCAGCACCGGCAAGGCAGGCAAGCTACATGGCAACAACAAGCTTAGCATCGCCCCCGTTGAGGTCTACTCTACTCGGCCGACCCAGCTGGAAGCAGTGACCTTCAAGAAGTACTTTACTCAATATCGTGTACATGATGGAGATGGCACCCCGCGAAATGCCACATTCTGCGGCCTCACCCAGACCAACCAGCGCCTGTTCCGGCTGGAGGAGGCAGCACTAGTGCGGTTCACTGAGTTCGACCCCTCTGCCAACCCTGAGGGCTTCTTTTACAACCTGCTGTTGGAGCATGTCCCCTTCCGACATGAGGCTGATCTCCTGTCAGAAGCCAATCGGTCGGGCACCTACTTTGAGGAGTGCCAACTGCGGCAGGTCATTAACAATACCGACGACCTCGACACCCACCTTTCAGCGTAAGTGTGCAACTGGCGTCGAACCCATCACCTTTCCTAACCCTAGGGCTACGTCAGCTGGATGTGACACATGCACCTGCCATTTTTAAGCTCATACATACACACACAGGAGGGGGGCTCGCCGGCACTGGACCACTTAATGGCCCGCCTTCCTTACCAGACCACCAGGGACCGTGCAAAACCTATCATACCCCACTATAGAATGTTCCACCACGCCCATCGTTCTACCTTGGGTAGTGCTCCGCCAGCAAGCCTTAAGCGCAACTCAACTGTTGCATGCTACCGCAGGTATTCAGCGTACCACCTGTTTGACTTTGAGAAACGGCACGCCATGCTTGCCGCTGTTCTCTCCAAGTATTCTCCGGATGAGTCCCTGGAGATGTTTGGTGAAGATGCTGACATCGCACTCACGGCAGCTGTAGCTGGGGACACAGCTGTTGATGGGGAAGCTGCTGGGGACCCCGCAGTGGACGCCACGGACGACACTCCCCAGGCACGCCTCGCGCGCCAGGCGGAGCGTGCTAGGCTCCGTGCAGCGGCTCGCGATGCTCGGCAGGCAGCTGCTCTGACATCCGAGTTCGAGGAGCTTGATGATACTCCCTTGACGGCACATCAGCAGCTGTCAGTGGATGCAATCCTGTCGCAGCTCAACGGCCTCGTTGTGCTCAGTGGCGGACCAGGCAGTGGCAAGACGTTCACCACCAAGAAGCTTACTCGCCTCTTGCGCCAGCGTGGCAAAATTGTGCAGCTCTCCGCATCCACTGGTGCGGCGGCAGTGCGCCTTAGTCGCTATGCTTCAACCAACCATGCCGCTTTTAACCTGCCAGTTGGGACTCGGGGGGCACCGTCCCATTTCCGCGAGATGCGTTCGACAGATGCTCGAGCTGAAGCCATGCGGAGCACCGATGTCTTCATCCTGGACGAGTTCTCCATGATGACAGCGGAGCAGCTGATGCGGTCCATCCTTGCCATTTGGCACAGCACAGGGCTGCCCAGCATCGCAGACATGCTGGCCTGCAAGCTGATCATCCTGGTGGGAGACCATGCACAGGTATGGCTGCCAAGGCTGTGGCAGTGGCTGTGCCACATAGTGTGTGTTTGTTTGCCTCCCGTAGCAGATACAGATGCACATCTCCCTTGGCCCCTGTACTCAGGGTATCAGCTAAGAGGCCTGCCCACTTGCATGACACCCAGTGGGATGGGCCACTGTTTAGGCTGGAGCCCTACTTCCTGCTTTACAAGCCTCCAACCGCACTTCCTCCCACTGTCCCGCCCCTTGCATCCCTCCTATCCATACCCAGTTGCCCCCAGTTTGCACTCACCTCAACCGTCTACCAGCAGAGGAGGCACGGTCTCAACTGTGCACCCGGTGCTGTATTAGCTCTTCACCGCTGTGGCGCCAAGCGCGTCACATCCACCTTCCCGTATCAGTGCGCCATGCCCGTGATGCTGTATTTGCCGCCTTCCTGGACACCATTCGTGTCCGGCTGCCAACACAGCGCGAAATTGATGACACTTTTGGTGCCTTTACAGCCCAGAACCCCATGTACATCACCGAGGCTGCCGTTGCCACATCAGTGCAGCTCGATACCACAGTCCTGTGCACCACACGCGAGGATGCCCGCCTCCACAACCTCAACATCCTCCACCGTCTCGAGGAAGAGGCTGTGGTTGACGAGGTCCATGCCTGCCCCCTTGTTCACAATGTGACTGACCCACACGACCTCACCACGCTTGATGCCTGGCTGCGTGCCCCGGATTTCCGCACCCTGTCTGAGGTGGCCGTCAAGTCGCGGGTTATCCTTACGGAGAACTGCGACCTCGCACGGGGAGCCGCCAATGGAGCTACAGGGGTCGTAACAAAGCTCAACTTTGATGCGTCTGGCAAGCTGGTCAGTGTCTGCCTCGTCCTCGATGACACCGGCAAAGCCATTACGATCTCCCGCAGGAAGACGAGCCGGAAAGCGCTGAATGGTGCCATGTACTACAAGTCCACCTTTCCTCTGGCACTGGGCTGGGCCATAACAGCCCACCGGGCACAGGTGCGCCATTCCCTGCGAAATTGCCCCACCTCCAGCAGGGTCCCGGCCGCTCTCAACGCCCCAAACAGTTCTCTTTTTTGGCATACCCCATACTGCGCAATGACCTTACTTATGCTGCCTCTTTGCCCAAACCTGCTCTGAACAGGGGGCCACACTCGCATCGTCCACAATTCTACACGCCCGAGATGCCTTTGTTCCTGGCCTCCTCTATGTCATGCTCTCGCGGGTGACTGAGCGCTCGCTCCTCAAAATCGTGGGCCGCCTCACGCCAGACATGTTTGAGCCAGTGCGGATGCCTGGCTTCTCGCAACCGCAAGAGGATGGGGTGGCGCTCATGGGGGACATCCGGCCGCCAGTGCCGCCTCCCATCGACCGCACTATGCAAGACTTCAGCGCGGATGCTGATGACCTGGATGCTGATCCCCTGGTGTGATTTCATGTTTGTGGGCGCTCACCGCTGACTGCAGTACACCCCACACTACCAGTGCCAGGCTGCCTGCTGGGTGTGTTTACTATGCATGCCGCAGAGCGTAATGTTTCGTTGAGAGGTGGAGATAGGGCCCGTGCCATTTAAGTGCTTCGTAGAGCACGGTCATGAGGGGGTGGGCCTAGGGCCCATGTTAGCCAACTCTCTTTATGCCTTGTGAATAGCTGCAGCAGCTGCAGGAGCTGGCTGTTGGGAACAGCCGGTGCTTGTCTGTTCCCTGGGAGTGTACGTCATGGCAGTATGGAGCTTGGCCGTTGGTCGCCACCTACGAAGAGCGCGACCACAGTAATTACGGGAATAATCACGATTGCAATATTGGTGTTGGGATTGCGCCCTTTGACGAAAGTCCGTTATGGCGGGAGGCCTGCTACTAGCGTGAGCCAATACAACCTGTAACAAATTGACATCACACTCATCCCTTCGTTAACCTTTACGTTACTCAACGCTCCGTTACAGCACTTGCCTCTCCCTGTTTTCATGTCTTCTACCGTACGGTTGGTGCTCCACTCGCTTTCAGCCCTCACAATGCATCCCTTCTCACCGCAATTATTTTACACGACCATCTGCTTCACGAAGAAGACGGTACCCGTCTTTATGGTTTGGACCCGTTTATTGTTTGGACGCTGGCGAGCGCGACGAAGTGCAGACAGCGCTGATGGTTTGCGTACGGTATCAGCGATGAATATGCCGATCCCTGCAGGCCAAACCTTTCGTCGCTGCGTGGCACTATCACCTACTATGCGCGATGGTATTTCGGATGCTATGTTCGCGAATGTTGCTGGCCCTTTGCCTAACGCACGGGGAGATGTTGAGCAACCCAAACAGTCGAAACACTTGCGCAGTCCCAGCCGCTTGCAGCGTTGAGATGCCCCGATCCAAGCGTGCGATTAGGTGTTTAGGTAAAAAACCGGCAGCGTCCATGCTTGCTATCTCTGCTTACTTGCTAATTAAATCGATACGGACAGTGCGTGCCTGGCTGCCACCGGGTGACCCATGAATCCAACAGCATCTGACAATCTTCACCCGAGGCAGACATTGGGGGATACCCGATGAGCTGTTTGGGGCCAACGCTTACTGCGGCCCGCACCATCGAAATCGTCGATGGTGGTGACATACTGGGGTCACACGATTGTCCTTGACATCACGCTCACGTGTACGCAGCTTTTCATACCATCTCAATTGTACCTGTCATGAATCAACTTCAGTGAAAGACCCAGCGGTTACGTCGCGCCGTACATCTCTGGCACTCCCAGCAGGGATCCCCGTTTACATGGCAGCTGCGGCGGTGCTAGATAGAGCGCGGCTGCGCCGCTGGGTCATAGTGGTCTCTTACTAAGCTGTTATCGTCGTCGTATTATAATGGTTTTGGAGTTTTACGTGGATGTGTGGCCACGACTCGTACTTCATACGGGCAGGCACGGGCAAGGGAGTTGGATCCTGTTGGATCCCGTTGAATCATGTGCCGGCTAATCAAGCATTTCTTGGGTCCCTGTAACTTGGGCCCCGGACCGACGGCGGGCTGGAGACGGAACCCCTCGGCGGCCCAGGGCACCACCCACCCGCGAAAGGGAGCCCCGCCCCAATAACCGGCCAGCAAAGGGAACTTCAGCACGACGGGCAGTTCCAGCAAACCAAGGCTACGAGGACGGGGAAACGGAAAACCCGGCAGACGGCACCCCAGGCACGCCCACCAACACGGCTGCAGACAAACGAAAACAGCTAGGCGGAACAACTTGGAGGTGCACTGTATGCCGCCGCCTCAGACGCACTCCTTCTCTTAAGTACAATTATTATTATGATCCGTCAGGGCTCCTCGACGGTAACAAGCCCTACCCGTTGCGCATCGGGCGAGAGCTGTAAGATCAGAGCATCCAACCAGAAAAAGACACCCCAAGATTCCTCCACCTGGGTATGTGTGCAGTGAGCACGCGGAATCCCTGAGTCATGGCAGGTAACGACAGGTTCGTTCCCATAAACTGATGGCGATAATTGTTATATGTAAATGAAGTACGGCGAACTCTTTATCGGTCCACACTCTCAAGCAGCCAGCCCCAGCCGAGTAGCATTAGGGCGGGAGCCACCGGTTGGCAGACAGCTGTCTGCAGACGAACACGTCCGCAGGACAGAACATCCGCTTGCACCCTCGAGCAAGGCCACCGCAAATGGGGGTCGTTGCCCGGATATATACCTCCGGGAGGTTTCCATCGTCCAGGTAAGGGTTGAGTGTCCTCTGCTTGATAGTAAAAGTTGCAGTGTCCGTTCTGGTCCTGAACCCACTGTAAAATTTACTACTACGACGTCTCAGTCCATGCTCATCGCGGTCCTACGCTAGGCAGAGGTAAATTAAAAAAGGGGCTCACGATTGATCACCAGTGGTGGAGCGGCCAGGAGGCTTTTGCTCAGTCATCTAAACCCTATGCATGGCCACATCCTGGTGTGTGACAAGTTGTGACACGCAGTCCAAGCCGGCCAGCGATTCGACTCCCACCATGATCTACCTGCCATCGTCTACGGGAAGGGTGCCCCGCCTTGTACGCAAGGCCGTTTGCGGCAACCGCGACCGCTATCACAGTCCCCCACATACAGCAGTCTGATAAAATGTAGCCTTTGGGAACATGAATATTCGGGCGGCCTGCGGGTGCATGCAAGGAAGGAAGGAGGGCTCTAGGATTGAAGGATTGACGTACAGGCCTGATCGACCCTGCGAAACCGAACTTCACTCTGGGCCGTTAGGGCCGTACCCCGGCCGAAGCCTGCTGTGGGGCATGACACCCTTCTGTACGAAACGCAGGGCCCATCACCGTGCCCACCCCTCGTCATCCATCGGGAAATCGCGGCAACTAACCACGTGCTTTCTTGCGTTGAGTGTTGCGGGTACGGTCGGGCCAATCGCTCGCCAAGCTGACGTTGTGGACTGTCTGGAGTGTCTCGACTCCCCTCGACTGTCTGGACAACGGCGGTAGCATAAGACAATAATGTTACATTACTGGCACTGCACGGCCGTAGCACCTCTGTGTACTGCAGATCTTTGTGTATATATAGATGCCTCGCAGGTGAGGCATGCGGCTGCAAATCTGGACAGCGTCAGCGAAGTTGCCGCCGGTCGTTCGTGAAAGGTAGCTGCAGGGTGAAACAGAGGCGGCTTAGCGTCTAAAGATACCATATGCAAGCAGTGTATATTGCAGCCGGCGCGTGACGTCCAAGCCCTGTTAGAGCTAAGGACGAGCAATAAAGTACTACGGCCGCGAACCATCCTTTCGAGACGAAGGACGCGAGCCGAAGGCACATATTATTTGCCAACCCTTTGCATTTTGTATATGGCTCCAATCCTCTCCACACGCTCACCAGCAACTCCTGCGTACCGCGCAGCGCCTTAACTCCAGCAGCTTCCTAAAACCTTCCGCCGCCAAGACTGCCTACCTTGTGCACATACATACCAAAAACAGTATCATCTTCACACATAACGCATTCATATCCACAGTTCTCGTCGATTTGCGCGCATCTAATACTCAATCTCTCGCGCGCCGCAAGGCGCGAGTGTGCACGCTATGTCCATCCAACATCAAAGGCTCCTATGGCAATGAGTGTGAGAGCAACATTTATGTGTCAATGCACAGTACTCGTCTTTTATGTCCTCGATTCATTGTGTTCGGCCGTCCACGCTCGACCTGCGCTCGACGTGCGGCCAAGTGAGATAAGTGAACTACATATATGCGGCAGTGGCGTCCGCGTTGTGGTGTACCTAATTCTGCGCAATAGATTCTTCTAATTCTGCCATGTCGATTGGGTTTTCTATATGCAGAGTCCAAAAGGAGTGAGCGCCGTTGGTCGGGCATTATGTGATGGGATCCGTTTCGCCAATTGTTGCCATGGCTAGCTGCATGCCAGCCCCATGCATAAAATGTCATTGCTTTTACTGCATGGAGCTTGATTTCGTTGTTGGCTATGCCTAACTTCGCCACAACTTGCATGTGGCCCGCGTCCAAGTTCACCAACTCTTCTCTGACCTTACAGTACCTCTACTGAACAGCTTACAGTAGGGAGTTCACTAGCCAGGCAACCCGTATGCGCGTTTCGTCGCAATCCGACTGTGCTGGGCACCCCCGTACGAGCGGCCCGTTCGGCACAAATACAATTCCATCTTTCCATGCACACACATTGGCAGCTATTAGACTTATAAGTAAAATGTCTGTCGGAGCGTACAATTTCTTGGCAACATATGCACTTGCAAAGCTGCGTCCGTCAACTTAGTAGCCACTTGAATTTTTGCGTCCTTTCCTCTCATAGATCAAGCTTAGCGAATACTATCTCCTCTCCGAAGCACCCTGAGACGTGGGGCTTTGTTCACGGTTGCCTATAGGGCTGAGTGCTACGGGGCGCGTCGAACGTTGATTCCTAAAACCTACGTGTAACTGGCTGCCTTCCAGCTACGACGACCCCACATTGCATCGGTAAGTCGATTCAGCCGCACTTCTGAGAGCTGGGCTCGCCGCAACACCCGTGGGAAGGTCCCTGATAGCCGCACCAGACATTTCACCTCATACAATGGGGGCTCCAAGCACCCAAGTACACAAGACAATAGACTGCACTATATCTTGCAGAGCCGACTGTCGCCAGCGTTTTGTAAGCTGTTTCATGACTTGTTCGCTTGCCCCCGAATTCTTGTACAATACCCAATCACGTTAAACGCAAAATGAACATGTCAATTTCTGTGCTGTATATACCTTCAAAGATTTGGTATCCCGCTGCAGCCAGATGTCCTTGTGTTGTGGCGTTCCCTCTTCCGAGCTTTCGCTTCCAAACTACCAGAGCTTCGCTTCCAGTATGCCCAGGCAAGGAGATAACCTCCAAATCCAAATTCTGCAAATTTGCAGGCCTATCGTCGGTCGTTGACGGCGGAGCGTACCGTATAGCTGCCCCCCACGGCCGTTTGGCGTAGAACGGGCGCGACCCACGGCCAGCTTGCACCGCCTGATTTTCCCAACCGGGACTTCCTGAGGCCAGGCCTCGTTGAAACATCCAGGACGTCGGCAGTACACAGTACTGGCAGTCGAAACAGCGACGTCCGGTTAGCTCCTCTGATACGACGGCAGCAGCAATCGCCACTGCCAGGGTGAATGCGATCGCGTCTGGGCGACACCACCTCTGCGATCTTTTGCACCTGCAGCCCGCCTCGCAGTCGTGCAGCGGTATGCCCACCGTCGATATGATGCACGTTGCGGAGCGCGGTGAGCCCTCGTTGCGCTCCTCCTTGCAAGCCAACGCGGCAGCAGCCATCGTCGGGTCAGCTGCGGCGCAGCGGAATCCAATTGCACACGCCTCCATGCATTTGTCGGCGGCACGCGGCCTGGCGTGCGGCTCTGGCAGGGCTGGCAGCGGGGAGGGCAGATTGCTGGCGGCCTGCAGCGCCCCCTCGACGAATATAGCCAGGGAGGAGCGCGGCGATTCTCCCACCTACGGCAGCGGCCTACAGCCGCCGGATCGCGAGCGGGCGTCCTACCAGCACCCGCCGCCTGAGGGCACCGTTGTTGCCGGCGGCAACAGCGGAGGCGCCGGCGACTCCGGAGGCGCGGCTGGTAATGGTGATGACGTCATCAACGGACGACAGGCCCGGCGCTCACGCAAACGGCCCGCGCCGTCCGGTCGTGACGATGACGACGACGACGACGCTGGACACCGCGGAGGCCGTGCCAACGCCGACGGCGTGGCGCAGGCGAGGGCCGTCCCTGGCGGCGCCGTACAGTACGACGTAACGCAAAGTGCCCAGGCGGGTGCTGCGGCGGGGACCGTTCCGGCCGCAGTTACTCGCGCCCGGACGCCCCCTCCGGCAGTAGGCCGTAAGGCCGCCCCCCTGGAGCCGGAGGCCAGCGACCCAGGGGACCCAGGGGAAGTTGAGTGCGCGCTGCCTGCCGCGTTCTTCCCTGCCGCGGTGGAGGTGACGGTGGCTGTGCGAGTGAGTGGCGGCCGCGCTGCGGAGGAGGAGCCGCGGACCGGTGCCGGGTGCTACGTCAGGGGCCACGCATGCGGCGTGTTCGAGCCGGAGCTGTACGTGAGCCGCATGGACTGCATACTGTACCAGGGCACCCACGTCAGCAGGAGCCACTTTGAAAAGGTGCGCGGTCGGGGGGCGTGCCGCGGGTCGGGGGGCAAGGGGGGGGGGTGCGGGTTTGGAGGAAGACCCGTGGATGCGAGAAAAACCGTTTAGGAAAGAGTTTGGAGATGCATGCTGGAGAACGATAGGCGGGAGGTATGAGAGGCAAGCCGCGGGCGCCACTGGGTCGCCTTGAAACGGGGTCAAGGGAAGTGCCCCGTATTGCTTTTGAGCTTGCCGAGGGATTGAAGGAAATGAGCGAGCGAACGAACGGTGTCGCGGCGCGCCTTCGTGGGCGATGTTGCTCTCATGAAGCCGCGCCTTCATCGTCTCGATGTCAACCCAACGGCCGCTGCCGCATAACGCCGCCTGCCTCGTCCTCCCTTCAGATGGGCGGCAGCAACATGGCCAAGTGGTACCGTTCCATCCGCGTGCTGCCCAACCTCGAGCCGTTGGGCGAGTGGCTCGAGCGGCACAACCTGCCGGTGCTGAAGGGGGCGGCTCGGAGGAGCAGGCCCCGCAAGCCACCGATGAGCTCCGCCGCTGCCGCGGCTGCTGCGGCCGCCAACCTCGCTGCCGACGAAACCGGCGGGGAGGCTAGCGGCGGCGGCGACTGCGAGGCGCCGGCCAAGCGGCGTGCTGGTTCAGGGGAGGGCTGTTCATCGTCTTGCGCGGAAGGGGATGAGCCCCTGCCTCCGCAGCACCACCAGCACCAGCAGCAGCACCTGCCGCAGCCTACCTTGCCTGTGTGTCCGCAGCTATGTCCTGTGGGCCAAGCTCACCAGCCGCCGCGGCCGCCGGTTGTCAGTGGGGTTGTGCCGCCGCGTCAAGAAACGCGGCGGGCGCGGCGGCGGGCGACGCCGGAAGACCACCGGCCGGCGGTGCTGCACGGGTGCGGTCCGAGTGAGGACGAGGCGGAGGGCACGGAGGCGCTCATCTACCTCAGCAAGCCGCGCATGGACGGCCCCTGCAGGCCGGCTCAGAAGGCTCGCATCGAGCCATCGCAGCCTCCGCAGCTGCCGCCACAACCACAACAACCACAGCATCAGCAGCAGCGCAAGGTGGCTCCTCAGGCTATGGCCGTTTACCGTCGTGCCGATGGTGTCGAAGCCGGCCGGTTCAACTACCGCGAAGGCGACTCGGACGGCGAGGCCGGCGACACGGAGGGGTCAGAGGACGTTTTCAGCACTGGCGGTGCGCGCGGCGTGTTTGACGTGAGGTTCGCGCAGCAGCGCGTCCCCCTCGTTCTGAACCCTGCGCCCGTAGCTGCACCCCCGGCGGCGCTGCCACCGCCCATCGCTGGCGGCTGCCCGCCCGGCCACACCGGCGCTCCCACGACGGCGCAGTGGGCTCTCGCCAGGCAGGCGGAGGAAGAGGCAATGGATGCGGTAGTCCTGCAGGACGTCGAGGCGCGCGCTATGCATGGGCTGAAGATGGAGGCCGCAGTGGCAACGCGGCCGGATCACTGCGAGCTGTTGTTGCGAGTGCGGAAGAGGCACGCCCACGATTACGAGGGCGGCTTGCACGATGAGGGGCCGCGTGCGGCTGGCTGCGGCGGTGGTAGCGCCGCTGTCAGCGGCAACGGCAACTGCCGGGTGAACGCGGGCCACGCGGCCTCGCTGGCTGGCTACGCTGCTGCGGCTGCTGCGGCCGCTGCCACCAGGGGGGGGTATGGGATGGCGCCGCCGCCTGACAGCAGCGCCGCCCGTGCACTTCCCTATGGATGCCCTGCAGCGCCTGTCGGGGCCCTATGTGGCAAGGGTGGTCTTGGGGCTGGTCTTGGGGGTGGGGATGTGTATGCCGAGGACGGTGCCGACATCGACGACCTGCAGCTCCAGGCGCAGCTCATGTGCGTAGGCGCCCCGGCGCTGCTGCTGAGCATCCAGTTGGAGCAGATGGAGCTTCTGGAGCGGTTGGAGGCGCTGGAGCGGCTGCAGCAGCGGCTGCAGACGCTACACCAGCGCGGCGCCCTCACAAGCGCCAGCGCTGGGCTGGGGCCCGACGGTCGCGGTACGGTCCTGGGGCCACTCGGCGCCGGCGATGGCCGCAGCCGGGCCGGCGCAGCCCAGAGCGCTACGGACTTTCGGAACAACGGTCGCAACCACTTGTACGGCACCGGCGACAGCCGTAACAGTGCATATGGTTGCAGCAGAGGATCGACGAGCGACGTGTACGGCCGCAGCAACGGGGCTTGCGGCGTGTACGGCGCCGGTGGCAACGCTCCGGGCGCCGTGGATGCTTGTGGCGAGGGGCTGCAGCTGCCAGCGCGGCATGCAGCTGTGTACGGGGGCCGGGTCGGACCGCCGCTAGAGCCGTCGTCGTACAACGTGGGGACCGGCATGGGGCGCAATGCGGCGGGCCTGGTCCGCTTCGTGCGGGCTGGCGAGCACGGGTGCAGCGCCGGCCCCCAAGAGGTGGAGCTGATGCAGGACGACGAGGAGGCTCAGGGCTTTGACGAAGGCGTGGCGGTTGCTGAGGGTGCCATAGGGCCCCTGCATCACGTGGTACGGCAGCCATGGCCGCGGACGCGCGGCCAGTGGCCCCAGCAGAGGTGGCCTGCGGGCCCGCCCGGCTCCGCTGGTGGCGGCGGCGGCGGCGTTGGACCCGTCCGCGGCTCCGCACGCGCGCCTCCCGCTGCTCACGCTCACCACAATCCGTACATGCGTCATCATCGAGGTGGCGCGTACGGCGCTGAGCGCGGCGAGGGCGAGTGGGAGTAGCGGCCATGGCGCGGGAAAGGAAGCGGAGGCTGCTGATGTTCTGCTGATGTCAGCAATTGGAGTTGGGAGCAGCTGGGATGCAGGACCGCTGGTTTAGTTGGCCGTGGGTTGGAACATTTGGGGAACTGATATCGGGGACAGGCGAGGCGCGACACATGGCGAACTGCGTTTGGTACGCAGGTCGTACGGCAGGTGCGGGTGGGGAGTTTGGCGCAGGTCTGGAGCGACGGAGCGGCGTGTGCCTGGTGGCGTCTGATTGCAGCTGGTGGGGCCCAGGTGTTGAGCGCGAGTTGTTTAGTATGGGTTCCATTTCGGGAGAGTTAACCAAAAACGTCGGTAGATGACGCGAAAGTCATCGTGAGGGCCGAGGACGGTCGCTTTGGCGTGCTGCAAAGGCTACTTGCTCAACCTGTCATGTGTGCGGCAGGTGGCGTGTGCGGCTGGTACTGTGGGCGTTTGCGCATGTCGGCTTGCGCTGATTGAGCCATAGGAGCTTCGGGGGAGGGAGGTCCCTTCACGGACCTGCCGCAATTCAATAGGCGGGTGCGAGCGCAAGAGGGGGTCGCGAACATGACCCCTGTTATCCTGGATATTTGCTACTCTGGACATTTGCTAGCCCGGACAAGTCTCCATAGACCTTTTCATTTCGGCGCGCTGGACGGTCTTTTTTCTAGCTGTATCAGCTATATCATGCGTATTTGAGTGTGCCTGGTTTTCCCCAGCCACACGGGCCTGGCGTTCGACCCTGGCCCGCTGAGTGGTCAGGGCATGGCTAGAAAGGCAGCCATATGGTAATGGCTTTAGCCGAGGTTTTGCGTTGGTTGTGTGGCTTTGTTGGTATTTCCTTATAGGATTGGACCATGGGTGTTGCGTAGGAAAGTGTTGGGTGAGATACCGGTAAAAGGATTGCCTGTCAGGCCAAAGGGTCGTAGGGCAGGTATCATCTTGCAGACACGGCACATAAAGCGGGGCTGGACGCCTCCCCACCTACTGAAGGAAGTGCTGACCAGACCAAGCGAACATGATACCTGGCCCATCGCTGCCAATAATGCGTTGTTGTCGTGGCTTGTTGTCGTGGATGATAGCCATGGGTGTCAAGACAGCTCTGCTGGGGCAAAAGGGCACCCGCTAGGCCCTAACCCAAGCGCTTGCGTGGAGGCTCCTAACGAGCCCCGTTACAATTGTCCTGGCTTGGCTCCATGGGGTTCCGTACGTTTAGGGTGGGTATATCTTGCTTTACTGTCTTCCTTCTTCTGCTTCCTAACCGTACCTGGATAAATCACAGCTGTACCTGCACGTGGTTTTGGATGACCAGCCGCGGATCTACGGGCAAGGGTTAGGGAGCTGCTGTCCGCGTTGCCGTACCATGGCAAGACACCCAATCGTTTGGGTTGTTGTAACGGTTACAATGGGTTCTAGACCAAAAGGTAGAGTGGGTCGTGGGTGCTGTGAGCCTACCCCTTGAGTGCGATGCTGACACGGCGGAAAATGCGCTGCGACTTTTGAAGGAAACTCCAGGAAAACCATATTTTTAGGGGGGTACAAATCATCGTTTGAATCCCTGCAGTAAGTCTGCGGAGGGTGTTGCAGGCGCGTAGCTCAGGATTGGCGTATGTGCCTTGCGCTATTCTGTGGAGTTGGGTATAGGCTTTTAGACGCTCCACGCACATGCTGCCCAAGCAACCGTGGAGTAGAATTGCCCAAGGTACATTGGTTTGCCCCCGCCCCAGCACTGGACCTTGAATTATTAATTTTTGTGAAGGAGTTAATGCGGCGTGCATCTTCCGGTGTATCCATGAAATGCTGCAGCAGAGGCTATAGCGGTGATGGATGGGCAGCTGGGTACCTAGGCTCTTAAGGCACGGACATGTTGTCGTGTTATGGCGGTGGCTTTCTGTAACTATGATCGTGCAGATGTCCCTCCTCGCAATAAATCGCTACATGCAGATCAAAAACACTGAACTTTGGCCCTTATCAGGATCGAACTGATGACCTTGGCGTTATTAGCACCACGCTCTAACCGGCTGAGCTAAAAGGCCATGCCATAATGTCACCGCAAAACGTAAATTAAACGTAGGATGTTGGCATGACCCCCCTACGGGGAGGTCGGAGCCGCACTCAAGTGCAGTGGGGGGTGTCGGAGCCGCAGTAAGCAAGGTGCAGCCATTGCAAGGAGGCCCGAGCTGGAACGGCTCCTGGGGTCCCACAGTGTCATATCCTACCCGGGGCTGTGGTGATGGGGGTCGTTGTGGGTGAATGGGAGACACAAAGGAGGCGCACACAGCAGGCGCACAGAGCCAGCACATAAGTGAAGCACACGCACAAACAACAACCACAAACAAGCATGCAGGGAATGGGGCTGGGGTCGAGGCTAAATAAAATTCCTTCGAGTTCAGCAGAACGGCGCAGGGCAACTCTTCGTACCCCTCATGAGTGGGGGCTTACTTGGTCTGGGGTTGAATTGCACTTAGTCCGATGATCGCAGGAGGATTGTTCATGCCCCCCTTCCAGCAGCGCTCTCCCTCCTGAATGTCTATGCATGCTGCAGTAGCACGCTGCACCGGAGGGGCAGCGGCTACCTGTCCTGGAGTCGAAGGGCTCTACTGCTTATTAGTCCATTGGATTGTTCGGGACACCTGAAGATGACATGTAAGATAACATGTTCAGATCACCGCACAAACCTGCGCTCACCAGAAGCTGCCGCGAGGTTAGCAGTGTCGGCATGTGGGCTCGTCAGAAAACAAGGCCCCTACTGCACATTCTGTGCGTTACAATATGTCCAAGGGGGCATGCCCATGCCTGCTTGTGTTTCAAAGAATGGACAGCCAGGATTTGGGGCCCTTGGGGGGCCCTCCTATATATGGCACCTTCTGTAAACCCCAATGTATGGCACCTTCTGCAGGCCCCTTTGTACGGCACCTTATTTGTGTACGTCGTACGTACATCGTACGGCACCACCTGTAAGCGAGAGAGAGAGAGAGACCGCGTTACAGTGGCCGCACGACAGGCGGCACCCGCCCTTATCCCGGCGGGAAAGCACTGCGGAAGAGACACGGAACCAAGGTCGGGTACGGGCAACAGCAGGCAAACAGCATCATGCAAAGTCAGCACAAGCGACGGCAGGACACGGCCCCATGCAGGCCCCTATACGTACGGCATATACCTGAAAGATATAATTGCATAGGTGCCCGCACCGGATGTCATCCGATGAAGATTCGCTATAGTCTAGGCGGTTAGGATACAAGATTCTCACTCTTGAGACCCGGGTTCGAGTCCCGGTAGCGAAACATTTTTTGCTCATTCTTAGTTCATGCATTCGAAGCTTTTCAGCAAGCGCATGGCACAGCCCGTGATGGCACATTTGTCTATGGGCAAATTGCTCATACGATCCCTACAGGTAGGCAGGCAAGCAGGGCAGCAATAATGAGGGACACGAGGACGTTTGAGAGGGCATGGTATTGGGATGCCAGCTGCAGTCCCAATAGATGGCAGATCCGGCAAAGAACAAGCAAAGATGGCGTAGGCTGTCCAAGGCACCATCGAATGCAGCCATCTGGTTCAGAAATGCGTAGGCACTGTGTGTCGTGACACAGTCCTGGCAGCAGCAATTGTCATACTTCGTATGTGAACTCCCCCCCATGACTAGCGGCCAGCTGGTCGCAATGAGAAAGTAATGCTCGAGATGGCGTATGTCGGATTGGATTGCTGGAATAGCCGCGCCGAGCGGCTTACAACCATGGATGTTGTACATGATCACCCTGTCGTACTGCCTCCCGAGTTGTATCATGCAGCCGCTGCTAACGGTCGTGCCAGCACTGTATTGATGTCACGACATGTGGCAGTTATGCAACGCATAGTTGTCAAGGCCTGGCTGATTTACAACATCAATGGTGCCCGGTGCCTGTGGCTTGTGGCACACCAGCCTCTGCTCCCAGTTATGCCCGCATGATGTGAACTGAGATAAGGTAATAGTCTGTGCACTGCTGCAACACTGTTGGACCTTCACCCTGTGACATCATCACCCCCTATTTTGGTGCTGCTGCTTATGACACACCCAGCTGTAACACCAGCGACTTCCCCATCTGCCGCCTTGGTCTCCTCACCATCAGCCAAATGAAGGGCCCGGAAGTGACCGCCCTCTCGGTGCAGCAACTCTGCTGGTGATCCCACCTCCACCACCTGTCCTGCCCCCATCACCACGACCCGGTCGCAGCCGATGATTGCAGCCAAGTCGTGCGCCACCTCCAGAACCGCACACGGGTGTGACAGGCCAGGTAACGCCCTTGGTGGCTGCCCTACCTGTGTCGCCATAGAGGCCGCCGCATCAGCACAAACCTGAGGCTGCCGCAGCAGCAGCTCCTCTGAAACCAGGCGACGAATGATGGCGGCAGTAGTAGGATCCACGTGAGCAGAGCACTCGTCCAGCAGCACCAGCCGCCGTGGCCGCAGCAGCAGGCGTGCTAGGCACAGCAGCTGCTGCTGCCCAGCACTCAGGCCGACTGCATTGGGCAACGAACCTAGAGGCAGGCCCAGCACCGCCCTCTCCCTCGTCCCGACGCATGGGCCCAACCCCGCCCCAGCCTGTGTCCCCGCGTCAAGGGATGCCCGCACAGCTTCCACACCCACCCGACAAGGGGCTGCTGGCACGCTACTAGCCGCCGCACCACCACCACTGCCGCGGTTGCTGGTGGCCAACCGGCTCTGGCGGTGGACAGCTGCGGCAGACAGCGCGTCCCAAAGCCCCACTCGGTGCAGAGCAGCACACAGCATGGTGTCGGAGAGTGGAGCACCACCAGGACCCAACACTGCTGATGCTGCTGCATCCACCGTAGTTGCCGCCAGTCCCGCCACCGCTCCCGCCGCCGATCTCGGGTCCAGGTTTTCTCGCACAGAAGCGCTGGCCACGAAGGGGCTCTGTGGCAGCACGCCTACAGAGGACCGCAGCCGCGGCAGCGGTATGGCACGGACGTCCATGCCGTACAGGAGCACACGGCCTGGGTGCGCCACATGGGCCACAGGGTAGAACCGGCAGGTAAAAGCGATACTGTTGGGTAGTGTGGTATGGTGTGACATTTGGGTTGGGGGTAAGTTTGATAAGGCGACGCCACGAGAAGCCACAGTGTGCGCAGGCATTGCAAAGTATGGACCGTTTGGTAAGGGTGAGGGCGTACCAAGGCGCTAGGGGCTATGGCCGCCGTACCTGCCTCCACCTCCACTAGCCGCAGCAGCGCCGCCACAACACTGCTCTTGCCCGCGCCTGTGCGGCCGCAGAGTCCAACATGCTCCCCCGCTCGCACCACCAGGCTCAAGCCGTCCAGCGCTGGTGGCAGCCCAGGGCGGTAGCGCACCACGACCCTGTCGAACAGCACTGCGGCTGGTTTCTGCAGCAGCGGTTCCTGCACCCCCGCTGCATCCAACAACATGTTCTCGTAGGCGCCTGCTGACGCAGCGGGCGTGAGTGGTGGCAGTGTCAGGGGCTGCGGCTTGAGGTCTGTGTACTGCGTGAGGCGCTCCACCGCCACCATCTCCTGCTCAGTCTCCGCTGTTGATGACAGTAGGCCGTGAAGCAACTCGACCACTGGGAGCACGTACGCCAGACTCAGGCCCGCCAGGCTGGCAGCCAAGCCGCTGTTGCCGCCACTGCCACTCCTTCCATTGCCGGGCGCCAGGCCGGTGCCTCCACTGCTGCCTCCCTCGCCGCTGCCACGCCACACTGCAAGGCCTGCGACCGCCACCACCAGGCTCGATGCCAGCAGCTGCAGTCGTAAGCCTAGCCAGGACGTGGCAGCTCCAGCTGCATTTGAGAGGGAGGTGTTTTGGTGGGTTCACTGTGGAGGTGTCGCGATAGGGTACAATTGGGGAAATAGGCAGGTGCTGGGAGGAGAGACAGGTACGGCATTGGGATGGTGGAGGACGGTGTGCACTCCCGAACCTCATAAATGGTACGGGCAGATGCTCATGGCAATGGGCCGGAACTGTCGCTCCGCTTCTTGCTAAGCAAGCTTCCAACCTAATACATCTCCTGTTCCCATACTTCTCGGTCATACCGGTAACGCTAGTTTCGATACTATCATTCAGGCCGTGCATGTTCTTCCGGCTGGAAGCCTCTCAATTAGGCGATCATCAAATGCGTCACACTATCATGCTTCCTATCCCCCTCTACCAGGACCCTTAGCCCCTTAACCCACACCGGCCCAAGCCAGCGCCCACCAGTGATCGCCGCCCGCTGGTACTGTGTTACTGCCTGTACCGCCCGGTCGAGGAAATGGCGCTGCACCCCGAACGCGCGGATGATGGGCGCAGCCTCCGCCACACCCCCGAAGGCGCCATACACGGGCGACAGCGCCAGCGCGTCCAGCCGCCGGATTTCACGGCTGCTACCCCGGTAATAGATCTGCATCCGCCTGGCACCAGCAAGCGAATGGAGGTACGGTACCGGTATGCACGAATCGGAGTGGGGTAAGAGGTAAGAGCCACACCGGGGCATGCAGCCTTGCAGTGGGGCTCACTGCAGCAATCAGCGTGCAGCTGGTATACAAGCGGCAAGCGGGCAGCGAAATCGGTTCGCCAACCCACACCGACAAAAGGGCCCTTCTCTGCCTACCAGCACCTACGCATATATCATATTGCACACATGTGCTGTAGTCCGGTTCGCTATAGCAAGCAGGCCTGCCTCGTAGCGCGCGCTGCACTGCTGTCCCTTACGAAAAACTCCATCACATACAAGCACAATCCCAAAACATACCCACCTGTACAGCAGCGCAAGTGGCACAAGCAGCGGCAGGAGCAGCGGCGCACTATAGCACATCACCAGCAGCAGCCCGGCCAGGGATGCCATGTTGGCCAGCGCGATGTTGAGAATGAAGGGCAGTGAATCGTCGACTTTGGACACATCAGACGAGAACCTGCCGGCAGGGAGGGCAGTGGAATGGGCAGAGTGAGGGGCAAGGGCAGGGCGGGAGAAGCAGTGGAATGGGCAGAATGAGGGGCAAGGGCGGGGGCAAGAAGCAGAGGTCTGTCCATGGGGTTGCCCCTGGACTGTGAGCAGCAGTAGAGGTGGCGGGTGGGCGTCAGCTGCCGCAGCACCCTCTCGAGTCCAATCCGTAATACCGCATGACCAGTAGGCAACTCACGGCCCGAGCACCCTGCCTAGTCTAGATACCAACCTCCTTTCCCATTACCCTGGGCCTTACATGGTGGCCGTATCTACGGTACCTGTTGAGTATGCGGCCGTGTGGAACCGTGTCGAAGAACGTCATGGGGGCCGCCAACACTGCCGTCAGCAGCTGCTCATGGAGAATGGCGGCAGCTCGCATGCCTGCGAGTGGGCGGGAGGAGCAGCGGGGTGGGAGCTCTGGCAGGTGGGTGCGTGGGGTAGGGCAGGTGTTGGCGGGGTGCGAGATGTGGTAGATGGGCAGGGGGCTCAAGGGGAGTGACGAGGTCATCAGAAGAACCTGGGACGCTTCACCCCCCAACCGTCTAAAATCTCTAAATGCCCACCCTGACCTCACCTGCCAGCGCGAAGGAGAAGGCCCGCGCCAAGGTGAAAACACTGTTGGCGGAGGCAATCACCAGCACCCCCAGCAGGAACACCCGGGACGACCAGGCCATGCTGGTGAGGTGGGGCAAGGTGGAAGCCATATCAAACGCGTTGTGTCTACCACTATTGTCAGTGCTGTTGCTGCTGCTGTTCATAGCGGCGACCAGACCTACTGGTTGCTCTTTCTGCTTCTGACCCTCCACCACCTGCTGCTGTCCGGCATGCTGTTCGAGCAGATGCTGCACTGGCTGCTTCTCGAGCGCGTGGCGATGGTGGTGGTGGCGGTGGTCCAGGGAGGATTGCTCCTGCTGTGTATGCTGGTTGCGCTGTTGTTCCAAGCCGTCGCCGCTTGTACCACCACCGGCCGTCAGATCCACCATGCCACGTGCCGTGGCCACATGACCCGCCTCCAGCTCCACTGTGGCCACATCCACCACAGTAATGGTGTTCGTCGCCACATCCGCCACCAGTGTATTTATCGTCGAATCTGGCACAGCTGTAATCCTTGCTGCCGATGGCAACACCGTCGCTCCTTCTATGGCAGCTGCAGCTTCCATGGCTGGGTCCGGCAGCATCACCGGCGACAGCGGCATCATCACTGCAGCGGCGGGACAGATGGTGGCAGCCAGAGGCTGCCACAGCTGCCCCGCCCCTGCCCCCAACCCTCCCACTGCCGCAAGGGGGTGCGGCCACACAGTGCCGGCGCCTGCACACCAGCGCAACACTGGCGGCAGGCGTGATGCCGAGGCAAACAGGGAGGAGCCGCCAGGCCAAGGACTATACCCAGGCCCCGAAACCCACCCGGATCCCGTTTCTGGCCCGCATTCTCGCAACAACGACCGCGGGAGGAGCGTGCCATTGCTAGCCCCGCTGGCAAGCGGCGTGCAGCTGACGGTAGTGGCAGCAGCAGCTGTGATGGGAGGCACAGCCCAAGGGCCAGCAGCGGTGACGCTGGCGCTGTGCGCGGCAAAGTAAGACACCCACAAGTCGTTGGCGTTCCTGGAGGCCTGCATGAGCGCCAGGCTCAGCAGGACTGTAACCACAATGGCCGGTCCAACCGCCGCGCCGTACCTGCCGTACATGTGCAGCCGCACGTGGCCCACCTCACGTTCCTCTTGGTCCCCCTCACTGCGCCCAGCCTGACACTGTCCCTCCGTGGCCGGGCTCGGTGGGTCTGCAGCCGCACCACCCTTGGCGGGTACACCTCCTGACGCCGTGGCACCTCCCACGTCACTGTCGCTATCACCACGACCGCCACTGCTGCTGCCCTCAGAGCCATCGACCCCCTCAAGCAACGCCTCTTGTACTTGTCCGTGTCCTTGTCCCTGGCCCTGCCGATCGCCGGGTTGCAGTTCCTGGCCCCCGTGACGGTCATTGCCAGGTTCATGCACGTGTTCACGGTGGTGGCTACGTGTGTGAGCGTGGGTGTGGTTGTGGCGGTGCAGGCAGTGTCCACTCTCAAAGTAGCGGGTGGGGCCGCCCACGTACGCCACCCGCCCACCCTCCAGCACCACCACCAGGGAGGCGGCACGGATGCAGCGCGGGTCGTTGGTCGCGAGCACGACAGTGGGTCCACCGCGCAGCTTTTCTCGAGCCTGCATCTGACCGGCTTGGGATACCGGGCCGACCCCTGCCTCCAGCCCCTGCTCCAGCTCCGTCTCGCGCCCCAGCTCACTGCTGGGGGCCCTGGGCAGCAGCATTCGGCCCAGCAGGGCGTTTTCGACGATGTGTGCGGCACAGGAGCGGTCCAGGGAGGCCAGCACGTCGTCCAACAGCACCAGCACGTCACGCTGCGGGCCTGGCTCGCCTGGATTTGCCGGGGTTGGAGCAGCACGAGGCAAGGCGGACGACGAGGACGAGGAGGAGGCTGCGTGGTACAGCGCGCGGGCGAGGCCCAGCCGGGCTCGTTGGCCACCAGAGAGGCTGCAGGAAGGACAAGAAGTAGAAGAGAGGAGGTGCATCGTTCCTTGGTTAAGGGACAGCCCATTCCGTGGATGAGTGGGTTTATACGGATCGCTGAATCCGTGGGGGACGGCACAGTGGAGTCAGCGAGGAATTGCGGGTGAGGTGGAGTGGGGTAGGTGGGGAGCTTGGTGTGAAGGAATGGACGGAGGAAGCTTAAGAGATGGGAGGGAAGGATCTGGAAGTGCTGGGAAGAGGGCGTTGCGAAATATAGTGGCTGCCCCTGCCCGCCGACAACTCACTTGCAGCCGTTGTCGCCTACGGAGGTGAGGTCCCTCGCCGGCATGGCCGCCAGATCTGGCAGCAGTGCGCAGTCGTGAAGCACCTGGAGGTGTTCCAGTAGATGGGTGGGCATAGTGACAGCAACAACGACAAGGGATGGGACACGTAGTAGTGTTATTTTATGGTGGGAAGCAGAATGAACCCACAGAAGTGCTATAATTGGTGGGAAGCCGATGGCTGGTGCACAATTCCGGGTTCAGACACGGACGCGGACACGGACTGCTGCAGCGCCGCAAGCTGGCAGACCGGCCATTACATTGTTTGGGTCAGCGTAGGCAACCACCAAGGTGCTGTGCTAATTTACAAAGTTGCTGTGCTAAAAAACAAAGTTGCTGTGCTAATTCACAAAGGTGCTGCACGTGTGCGCGCGCTCTTGCTGTGGCGTGATGCACAGCCATGACAGAAAATGCTGCTGTCAGCCTGCGTTCTGGCCTCCCGTCGCTTGAAGTAAGTGATGGGAAGTTTGGAATCAGTAAACCACGATGTACGGACCTGTTCGTACAGGTGGTCATCCAGGGGCGACCCCAGCAGCACGTTCTCACGGAAGGTGCCCGCCGTTACCCATGGCTGCTGCGGGGCATACGCAAGTCGTTGCACGAATGTACGGCATGTGCCGCGCAGCACCGGAAGCTCGCCGCCACCCAGCAGCGCCGCCAGCAGGCTGCTCTTGCCAGCGCCCACGCGGCCCACGATGACGGTGAGGCGGCCACGGGGGATGGAGAGGCAGATGTCGTACAGGCAGGGGTGGGCGGCCTGTCGTGGCAGGTGGGACGAAATGAAAGTGGGGGTTATGAAGTGAAACCCGTGACCCGAGACCCGAGAATGTGGATTGGGGGGAGTGGGGAGGGGCGTTTGCACGGGGCCTGTGACACACTGAGGCCTGGGACCTGTTTAATGCCGATGATACGCACACGATTTTGATCTATCAGCCCCACAACCACAATGTCTTGCCGTTGCCTTCCGCAGCACTCCCCACCTTCTCTTGACGTTCCCTTCTGCCAGGGCTACATGCTAAGCTTCGAGTGCAGAGAACGGGCTTGCACTCCGGCACCTGGCGCCCGACCTGCGCCTCACCCACCTCGTCCCATGCCAGGTAAGCGTTGCAGAGGCTGGCGGCAGCCCCATCGGGCTCCTCTGGAGGCGGTGCCGGCGACGGCGGAGGCGGCAGAAGTGCAAGCGTCGCGGTGGCGGCGATCGCCTCCACGACGTTGGCAGAGGTGGAGGCACCCGCGACGGGGCTCAGTGAAGGTAGCAACGGCGAGGTTTCAGCGACGTCGGTGGACGCGCTGTCCGCGCTGTCGGCAGCCGATATCCGTATGACAGTGTGAGGTGAGCCTGAGGCAGAG
Source organism: Yamagishiella unicocca (assembly GCA_003116995.1). Classification (NCBI taxonomy): domain Eukaryota; kingdom Viridiplantae; phylum Chlorophyta; class Chlorophyceae; order Chlamydomonadales; family Volvocaceae; genus Yamagishiella; species Yamagishiella unicocca. The sequence continues at coordinate 2,179,354 of BDSL01000004.1, forward strand.
AGACACAAGGTGCGGTGCGGGAGCGGGGACGGAAGGGTAGCAGGCAGGGCAGCTCCAGGTCCAGGAGCGGTAGCTGGCAGGGCAGCTCCAGGTCCAGGAGCGGTAGCAGGCAGGGCAGCTCCAGGTCCAGGAGCGGTAGCAGGCAGGGCAGCTCCAGGTGGTTTTGGGACCCAGGGAGTTGTTCCCGTAGTAGCGCCAGGAGGACTTACGGGCAATACGCAACCCAGACAACTGCATCCTTATTAACGCGCACTTGCACGTATGGCTACAGCTGGAACTGTGGCTATAGCACCGCAATAGTCGCGGCAGCCACTGCTTCCCTCCCTTGCCTTCAATCCCTACAACCACCCGCCTACCTTCACTGTCTGGAGCAGGCAGGCGAGGATCGTGGCCGACGGAGTACCTCCCCGTCCTCGTCACCGGTCGTGGTGGCGGCGACCGTGCCCCGTATGGGTCCATCGACGCGCCGCGGCCGGCAGGCCGCTGACGCCCCAAAGGGTCCGCTCCCGCAGCATCCGGCTCGCTGAAGCGAACAGACACGCCGCCGCTGCCGACGGCGGCCATACGCTTCCCGACCCGCGCCCGACTGCGCCACATCAACGCCGCCGCCGCCGCCGGGGGCAATCTTAACGTGTTTAGCAGCCGGCGAAGCGGGTCTGCGCCGCCACCGACGCCGCTGCCAGCGGCAGCGGCTCGGTAATCGTGAAGCGCAGCGAGCAGGCCGCAGCGGCGGTTGCGGGCGGGCAGGAGGTCCTCGGGGGCCCTATGGGTGGCGGCGGCGAGCACCACCTCCGCCGACTCTCGCGGTAGGTCGCGAAGGTTGAGCTTCAGGTCGTCGTACGCCCAGAGAGCCTTGGTTTCAGAGCGCAATAGGTAGCGCTGGAGCCGCCGCACCGAAACCACAGCCTCCGCGACGCCTGTCGGATATCAATTGCCAATGCAAGGCGAGAGGGGCGAGTCGCACGAGTGGGTAAGGCCGATGCAATGGTACCGCCTCAACACACAGGGTGCTTCCCACCGTGCAACCAACATCGCCAGCACCGCAACATCCCCATCCCCGCCACATGCACCCCGAACAGAGGTCAGCGCAGAAACACCTCAGTACTTACAGCGCCCACCTGGGTACACCCCCCTGGTAGTTCCCAGCCTTTGGCACGCCAACGCCAACCCAGCCACCACCCACCGTTGAACCCCCCTGCTGCCTACTCGCCACCCGACCCCGCATCTTCCTAATCAGTTCCAATTCCCAATGCCGACCCACGAGTTTCCTCTCACGCCCACCGTTGGCCCACACAAAGGCTTCTACCTCGCCACCACCCACCGTTGACCACCCAGGGGAAGGCGTTCAGCGGCACCGTCAGCAGCTGGAACAGCGAGAGGCTGGTGAAGGCCACCGCGGGGGTGAGCGCCGCCGCGCCGCCCAGCAGCACCACCAGACCGAAGGTGAGCGCGGAGAAGAGCAGCGTGGTGGCCGCCCAGAAGTACACGCACAGGGCGTCCAGGTACTTGCGGACGGCCAGGGAGCGCAGCTCGCTGCGCCTCGCGGAGGACACCTTGGGTGACGCGGTGGGGAGCCGGGGAGATGAGGACAGGGAAGGGCGGGTAAAGGAAGGGGGGAGCGAAGACAGGAGGGGAGGAGGAGGGGCGTTTGGGGGCGCGGTGGGGACGGGGATAGCGGACAGTTGGAGGGAGGGAGCGGGGAGATTGGGAAGGAAATTGAAGGGCCCTTTTTTACATTTTCCCACACACACCGCTGGACCCCCTGCCGTGCCTTTGAGACGTAGAACGCCTCCCACTGCGGCGCCAGCTTGACCGCGCGGATGCCCCGCAGCAACTCCGACATGGCGGAGACGCGGGCATCCTGCGTGCATGAGGCCACCAAGCGGACAGGCGGGCGGAGGTGTAAGCGGATACACTCGAGTCGGTGCCGGCTTACAGGGAGCTGATCATCGACCCCGCCTGGCGCCCCGCGCGCACCTTTGCCGCCATCATGTCCGTGCTGGCCACCATGATGTAGCGCATGATGAGCCGGTTGGCCGGCACCAGCAGCAGGCTCACCGCCAGTCCCGCCACGAAGGCGTAGCGCACCTGCTCCAGGGAGGGGAGGGGAGGGAAGGGGAAGGGGGAGGGGAGGCTGGGACCACGCAGCATGATAGCAGTGAGGGCAGGTACGACAACCCTACGACAGAAACCCATCATACCGTATACGGTACACACCCAACAACTGCGTATGCACCCCCCTTCCGACCCGTACCTGCGTGTACAGCAGGTACAGCGCCAACACCATCTGGGCCGGCAGCGACCACAGCTCGTGGAACGACACCAGCAGGTTGACGGCGCGGCCAGCGTCGACCGACATCAGCGTGCTCACATCCTCGCGACCGGTGGCGCCCTTGCCCTTGCCACCACCGGCGCTGCTGCTCCCTTCCTCTTCGCCTGCACCGCCACCCCTGCTGCTCTCTCCGCCCGCGTCCGCACCGTCGCGCAAAACTCCGGCGCCGGCAGAACGGCCAGGCGCGCCCTCGCCCCCGCCACGACGGCAGGAAAGGCGGGCGCCTGTGCCAGGTTGGGGCTCCTCGGGCGGCGGCGGATCGTGCCGTACAGCCAGGAGGGACTTGCGGTACAGGATGCACATCAGGCCAGCGCGAAGTTGGCAGGATAGGCGGCTCTGCGCGAGTGTCGTGACAGGTAAAGGCGGAAGGGCAAGGCATATCCGGGTGTTGGCACATTGACCACACATTGGCAAGCAGAAGGGGTATGATCTCGTGACAGCTGAGCCGGATCCTTATGTGGGAGGTACCGTCTACGGCCAGGACGCAAATCAGGGAGACGGGAGGATGCGCCCTCTGGGGAGATTGTGTCAGCACAGTAATATGGCTCACTGAAAGGAAAGGGCGTCCGGAAGACTTGGCACGTATGTTGTCTCTAGACGAGCCGTTAAACACGACCCAAATGCCATGTCCCGAACCAGTACAAGCCGCAGGTGTGTTTGGTGTCTGCGACCGAGCCCACATCCGTGACCCACATCCGTGACCCACATCCGTGACCCACATCCGTGACCCACATCTGTGACCCACATCCGTGACCCACATCCGTGACCCACATCCGTGACCCACATCCGTGACCCACATCCGTGACCCACATCCGTGACCCACATCCGTGACCCACATCCGTGACCCACATCTGTGACCCACATCCGTGACCCACATCCGTGACCCACATCCGTGACCCACATCTGTGACCCACATCCGTGACCCAAAAGGCTCCGCCACACCACTGGCCATCCCCAAACCCTCAACTGCACTGCCCATGCACAAACCAGTCGCCTCCACCCACCAGCTGGTAGTAATAATGCGCGTTCAGGAGCGACCGGCCGACAGAGGCCAGCCCCAGCAGCACCACACACACATAGCCGAAGCGAGGACTGGCCGGGCCCAGCGCTGCCATAAGCGCACGCCACCAGGCCCACGGGTCATTGCCATCGCCGCTACCGTGGCTGTCGTCCCCGCGGTCGCTGCCAGCGTCGCCCATGGGGTCCACCGCACCGGCCCCTGGCCATGGCAATCCTTGGATCGCCGCTGGCGGGGCCGGCGGCGACGATGACGGTCGGGCCGTCACGAGCCACGTGACCAGCAGCTTAAGCAGCAGCGGCCCGGCGAAGCTGAGCAGGTCGTTTATCAGCTGCCAATGGGGAATGGTATATGGGAGAGCAGGTTGAGTTGGGAATGGCGACGAGTGCCTATCAGTGCGTTGGCGGTGGTGATCGCGATGGCAGGAGGACCTTTCCCGCGACGAGGCAAACACAGGAGGAGAACTAATCCTGTCCCAGAGACACCGCGGGCGTCACTATGCGTTACGCGCTGCCGTTGCCGCCGCTCCCCGCCCCCTACCAGCCCCTTTCCGGGCCCCGCACAGAGCCGCGCACCTTGACCAGGCCCAACCACGCGTACGGCCTGCCGTACGTTCGCGCCAGAGCCCACAGCAGGGAGGGGCTCCCGGGCCGTACCAGTAGCTCCTGCAGGGACCGACCGGCAGCAGGAAACGGTCCGAGCTGACAAGAATGATGCGGTATGGTATCGGCATCCCGCCATATAGCAACCTCGCCAGTATCAACGAAAACCCAGCTTTGGTCGTTCGGCCAGCGGCTCAGTCACATGCTCTCGGAGTCTCCTGCCTTCCGGCCCTGGCCTGCCATTCTGTCCCTTCATCCTACCCACGTCATGACCCATATTCCTCCCTCCACGCGCCCCTTAAGAGGACTGCTCCAATCCGGTGTGGCCATCGCAACCAGCTAGGCAGCGCACCTTGCTCCAGTTGAGCCACAGCCGACGGCCACAGCGTCCCGGCTGCATGCTAGGGTCCAGAAGCAGCAGATCATCTGCTTGCAATTGCCGACTACTGCCAGTTTGCATGAGGGGCGTGAGCCAGCTGAACCAGCAGGTGTCCCATTTGCTGTGCCCGATGGTGCGCGGTGGCATGTAGGCCGACTCCACGGCAGCTCCATCGGGGCTCGATCCTGAGCGCCAGGTGTTGCATCATCGCATATCGAATACAAGCAAGCGATTACGGACTGCTGCTACGTTTCGGATAAAGCTCTGACATGCCGCACGGCACGGCAGATATAATAGGTCTGCAGGGCATACGCAAAACAGTATAAAGGATTTGATAATTTTATAACATACCTTCAGGCCTGCCGCTCGGTTGCAACAAGGGCTCCTCCAGGCCCCCGGTTGCGCGCGTGCGTATTCGCACGCGCGCCATGATACTTCCTCAGTATAGGAGATGTGAAATAATGCAACAGCAAATCGCCCTGTTTGCCACCTAAATTTAGTAGGCACTGGTCTCGGAGCGCACCGGAAAGGGCGCGAAGCTGCCATCGGTCTAGGGCCCATGGCGATCACTTGCACTGACGATGCTCGTTTGTCGGGTGAAGAACCTGTCTGTTACTATGATGCAGGTTCTGCGATGTAGTTGACCTACACGGTTGAAGCCCTATTCTGCCACCCATTCTGCCGCCGCACGCGGCTGCGCCTTAATCGAGCGTGCTTTAACCAAGAAGGTGCAACAAGGTCATCAGGGATTTAGCTGGCATTGCAACATAACCGGTGCCAATACTCATTCCTCAAGCGCAGCGGCATACCGCATTGACTGCCCGACATCCGTAGACCCAATCTCAAACCAACCTGTCCGTTTGCCGCGTACATCCTTTCCTACTACTTATGCCGTACGTGGCACTCAATTTTCGGCGATTTTAAGCAGATATCAGCCCTTCAATGCCGGCTCGCTGCATATACAACTCCCAACGCAAGGTACGGCAAACCTCCTCCCGCACTTGCCCATCTGGGTTGGGACCCTCTCCCCAAAAACCGCACCTAGCACGCCAGCGTGGGTGAAATGTACACCGTGCCGTTAAGCATTCCCCCAGCACCGCTCTCAGGCGGCCCCCTGCACCATCTGGGCCAGCCGCCCCTGAAAGCGTTATCATCAGTGTTGTCAAGCCACCGGACCCACATGGGAAGCTCTAGCAACAAGCAACGTCTTGCCCCCAGGTAGGGCAACATGGCTCACCCCACCCCCGCAATCCATCTTCGGAGTTTCGGTAAAGCTGCACGGACCCGGAGGCTCCATCTGACAACCACGCCCTCCCTCCTTTTCGCTGACTAGGTGGAAGGAAGAAGCGGGATACGCTCCGCGTCGCCGTCGTCGGTGGGCAGGCTGCCGACGGCGCCACCGGCCGGTTCCACGGCTGTGCCGTCGCCGCCGCCAGCGGTCACAGCGGCCAGTGCCAACCATATCCCGATGGAAGCAGCGGCCGCTGTGAAAAGGCCCCAAAGTACGGCCCAGACAGCGAGTTTCCTGTTGTGCAGGCTCACGGCTGTCCACCTGTGCCCGGCCCCCAAGCACAAAGTAATGCAATGGGCAGCAATTAATAACATCAACAACAGGCCGTGCGAATGGACAGCACAACAAGCAGCGTAGGGTGGTAGGGGGTGTTGCAGGAGAGCGGGGATAAGAGCAGCAGCGACAAGAATGTGGGTGCGCGAGACGGTTGGGTGGGCAGGTGCATGCGGCCTGTGGCGGCGACCCAAGCAGCGGAGAGTCCGTTTGTTGGCGAGGTTGCTCGGCCGTGTACGACGTCGTCAGTGCATATGCACCCGTGCAGGGAGCCAGGCCCAACTCCAGGGGGCCCCCCCTTGCGTGGTCTCCCTGTCAATGCCGACCCACGGGCTTTCCTCACAACCCCCCTTGCGTACCAGCCCGAGCCGACCGAAGCCGCCAGCAACAGCACTGCTATCCGGCCCGCCGCCGGCGCCCCCAGCCGCTGGTGGATCACTCGCGATGACCTCCTCCGCGTCGCCGCGGGACTCGTCGGTTCCGCGAACGTCACATGTCGCGATCCAGCGGTCCGGTCTGCCGACATTGTCGGCTGCTGCATGGGTTCCTCGAGGGAGCCCGTCCAGCTGTACCTGCCGCCACCGCTCTCGCCCCCAACTGCAGCCTCATATCCCGTCGCAGGGCAGGCTAGGGCGGCCGCCGCCGCTGGATCCCACTGTGCGCCCTCGGCGCCGCCAGATAGGTACGTCGCCGCAGCGTCACGGTCCCGCTGGGGGGCACGGACGTCGCCGCCGCCACCGCCGCCGCCGTCGTCCACATCGACCACGCCAACGGTCTTGTATCCGCGGAACACGTCTACGCCATACAGTGCTGGCGCGCTGAGAACACCGCCACCGCCAGGGCTGCTGCTGGCAGCAGCAGCAGGTGCCGCGGCGGCGGCAGCAGCGGGCCGCTGCGACGGCGGCTTGAGGCGCAATGGTGGGAGGCGGGGACCCTTGGCAAGGTTATCGGGGTGGAGCAGCGCGTCGTCCTCCTGGGGCAGCGGGTAAGGGGCGGAATAAGTGGCGGGAAGTGCAGCTGGGGGCCTGGACCAGGCGTGTGGTAGGCGCTTCATCCGGCCACAAAGGGGTTGTTTTTGGCGGGGCCCGCCACGGGGATGAGAGCCCAGATGGCAGATAGGTCAGGTCCCGACACCGCTCCCATACCGAAGCCACACCTGGAAGGCGTCAACCGCCGCTGCTGCGTCATCGTTGCACTCCGTCACCTCCCGGAACAGCGCCTTCAGGGGTTCAGGTGCTGCCGCACAGGCTGCGGATGATGATAGCGCGGCAGCGGCTGCCGTCGGACCGAATGCGGCGGCGGCGATGGGCCCCGTGACGCCGCTGCCGCTGGCCCCGTCGCTGTCAAGCTCGAAAGGGCCCGCCGGCGCGGCCGCCGCGGCAGCGGTCGTCTGCCGCGTCAGCTGAGCATCTTTTTCATGCCATGCCGCATCGGAAGGAAGCTGCTGGGATGCCGAGAGGGAAATGCGGGCGCAGCAAGCATGGCGAGGATTCGGATGGAAGGTTGCGAGACTGCTATTATACAGCCACGCAGTTGAGAAAGGGCTGAAGAACAAGTGCGCTTCGCTAGTCGACGTGACGAACCTTCTGCGGCAGCATGGGAGTCCACAGCGCGCGCGAGGAGCTGGAGGATGCCATCACAGTGTTTCGAGCGATAGTAAGACGACCGTCGGAAGACTCTTGACACCTTCACTAAAAGGTTTGGCACGGGACTGAAACAGGCTGAACCGCGGGTCCGCGACGGCAAATTTGCATGCGCGACAAGTGCAACCAGTTCATTTCTATTTTGTAATAGGCGTTGTTTTCCGCACGTATCATGTCCTACCCGAATGGTTCCTGCGTCATTATCGGCGAATTCGCAAGCCGTGAGTTGCATTTATCACGCATATGCATAATAGTACGTATGAAATGAAAGCCGTCGGTTTACATTAGCGCGGCAATCCTCTAGAGCGCCTGTGCAACTCAGGTTCTAACGTGCATTTTGCCAAGGTCGCGGTGGTAGCAGCACGTCCGACATCCAGTTGGGATAATTCTTACAACCTTAACGTAAAGTTACCCGAAACGGATGGAGCCCGTGGGGGAGGCGACACCCCTCACCGACCCGGCGGAGGAGGTGGGCACAAGCGGCGCGGATGGCGAAGACGACGAGGAGTGCGGCTGGTGCAAATGGATGAAAGCTGGAGGGTGCAAGCCGGAGTTCCAGGTGGGAGTCGAGCCAGAGCGCCACACGGATTGAATTGCATCGCCCGTCGCCGCCGTATGGCTTGGACTGCGCTGGCTACGGGTGCGCCTGGGAGGCCGCTTTCATATCGTCCTGGACTGAAACCCAGATAGGGAAACGTGGGACAAGCGCAGCGGAGGCGACCACGTGCGGCGCGAGCCCGTGTCAGCGGACAACAACACGACACGACTGGGGCGCGCCGTGGACTGGGGACGCGCGGGAAGCAGGGTCGATCGGCCGATGCTGATGGGAACGCGTTAAGTCATCATTCCTCTACGCCGACCTCCGTCGTTTAGTCTGCTGCCATGCCTGCCCGGGCCCCCGACACCACCGCGCGCAGGTCTGGCTGGACTGCGTCGACGCGGTCAAAGCTGCCGGTCGCGACGACGTGGAGAGCTGCTCATCGGTGATGGGTCCGTTGTGGGAGTGCATGGAGCGACACAAGGACTACTATGCGCCGCAGCTGTCCTCGCTGGGGGACCGCAAGAAGGGGGCCGCGGAGGGCGACGAGGAGGGGGCGGAGGGGGAAGCACGGGAGGCAGAGGGCAAGGCGGAAGGCGCCGCTGGTGGGGCTCCCGCAGCGGCAGTGGCTGTCGGAGGGGAAGGGGTCACAGTTCGATGAGGCAGCTGGAGAGGCGGCCTTCCGTTTGTGCCTTACTACGCCCGCTGCGCGCAGTGTGCCAGTGTCCAGATCGATGCACGTGCGCCGTGTATCGCCCGCACGTGCACTATGACGCTGCGCCCGCTGCCGCGGGTGACAGCTGGTTGGGTAGCCGCGCGGATTGTGTACATACTAGATGGATTACAGGGGTTACAGGTAGGCAGGATAACAACCAGCATGCTGTCAGTGGCGCAGGGTGGGGACCATGATATACCACCACTGCCGTACACACCGGCGCTCGTGATCAGCCGCGCCCGCATGACTGTAAAGCTAGCTCGCCCCCGCGCACGTTACTGGACCCCAACAACCCCCAAACTGGCTCCCATGTTACGGTAGCAGCAGCGCCATCGCCTTGCGCACAGCCATGCATATCTCCCGCTGCATGACTACCCCTGGAGCCGGCCAGGGGCGCGGGTCTCTTCCCCACCTGCTCCCGCAACGCGCTATATAACCCCGACAGCGCCTTCCGCTGACAGAGGACAATCGCTGCGCGCAACACCAGCACCCGTGCGGTTGAGTCCAGGGCTCGCGGCCACTGAGGCCTTATGATGCAGGTCTTGCCTAGTCATCCCTGCATGTGAAGCCACGCAGCGGGAAAGGTGTTGTTGTTAGGGGTTAGCGGAGGCGACGACATGGCGCGGCCACGGCATGTTCTTCGGTAGTGCTAAGCTAGGCCGTTCAACAAAGGCACACTTTGCCCCACATGCGCCACATCGCTCTTCAGCTCGCGTGCACATTTTGTTTTTTCCACTCACGCCCCTAGGCCATCATCTCCTAGCCAGATCCTCTCATATCCCCTGCCATCTCCCCAAGGCCCAGGCCTCCACCTCCCCATCAGGACCTCACGACTCACATGTCAGAGTCCTCCAGGGCCGCCTTCGCTTGCCGCTCCGCCTCCGCCAGCAGGTCGGCAGGTACCTGGCGGGGGGGGGGGGCGGCATTAGCTCATTCGGGTTCCGGCATGGAGGAGGGACGGGGGCTTGAACTTGGCAGCACCTTGACCATGGACCGTCAACCGGCGCCGCCACGCAAGGGGACTAGGGTCCCCAAACCCTTGCCTACGCCCGTCCGCGCCCTCACCCGCTGGTGCTGCTTGTTGGTCTCGTCGCAGATCCAGCTGACCTCCAGCTCAAACTTCTTGCCGTCCTCATCGTGCACCTTGTGCAGGCTGGTTAGGGGTTTTGACAGCGGGGGACAGGGCGGAAGGGGGAAGACAGCTTGTAAGGGTGGCGTACCAGACGGCTGGATGTGACGCGACGCCCTAGCATGCCGACAGGAGTAAGCTGCCAACTGGCTCAGTACTCGTCCACCCATGTTTCCGCGCTTCTTGGCAGAAGGCATCCGCCCCACTTCTAAAACCTACCGCCGCCTTCTAACACGTTAGACCCCTGCTCCACACTGATCTAGGTTTCGAACCCTCCCCGCACCCGCTGCCGCAACACGACACACTCACATCTTGACCGCCTCGATGACCGCCTCCCGGCAGCTCATCTCCGCCAGCTTGAGCTTCTCAATCTCGTTCTTGGCGGCCTGGCGCCCTTTGCCCACGGCGGTGCCGAAGTAACGCTGCAGGGCGAGACGCGGTTTCGAGCGGAGCGGCGGGTGTTGCAGGAAGGAGGACGACAACGGCGAGGATCGACGAGGTGACCTGATCCAGGCGACTCCCCAGCCTAGCCCCTGCCCCATTCCCGACTCCCCTCCCAAGCCGGGTTTCATCCCCGGCCGCCCCCCACTCCACTAATCCCCGACGCAAGGCCCCACCAGCGCCGAGCCCGACGGGTCGACAGCGTATAGCGCCGGGCCGTTCTTGTCGTACACCGCCAGCAGCATGGTGGACCCATACGGCCGTAGCGACCAGTACAGGTTGAACATGTGGACGTAGCTGCCCAGGCGCTCGCACAGCACGTGGCCGGGGATGGCCTCGCCGTACACGCGCTTGTACGACGTCGCCTCATCCGCGGCGCGGTTGGACACCATGCGGCCGTCGGGTGCCAGGCCAGCCACGGCCTTCGTGTGGGGACAGGGGAGTGGGGAGTGGGTTGGGCAGAATGGTGGCTGGCAAAGGTGTGGTGTGTTAATTTTCGGCAGTCCTACTGATGCCTTGAACGGAACGTTAAGCGCACTGATATCCAGCCCGGCCCGGCCCCCGCCTGCTTTTCCTCGCCTCCATGCGCCAATCCACGGGTTTCCTCTCAGGCCCCGCCTGCAAGGCTCACCACGCCCACGTGCCGGTCGATGTTGTGTATCCTGCGGTTGGACCCCTCCACCAGCAATTTCGATAGCACCAGCTTCTCGCACGCCTGCGCGCGACACGTACGATACGAGTGTTAGGAAGGGCGCGGGAAAGCCTAGCGCGGGTTAGCTTGTGCGTGACAAATGAAGCCGCGTCAGTCGTGGAACTCCAGTCGCGGGACTCGTCTCATTCAACTAACGCAGCACGGACAAATTGCGGGCTCCATGTTCAGCGTGTCTTTACGCGTTTTCGCGCGGTGCTGCTGAGGGGGTTGGTCCGGGCCGGTAGGAGGGAAGTGGCCAGCCCAGCAGTACCAGTACATAAGCGCGGGCTGGGGACGGGCGCTGTTTCATTTCGCAGCCAGTTGCCTACCAGCACGACGCCGTCCTTGCATCGCAACCCCAGGACGGTGCTGCAAAATATTCAAGTAAGGGGGAGGGAGGCGGGGGGGGCCGGAGAAGTAAGGCACCAGCCGGAGTAGAGCGGTCGCAACCCCAGTTTCCGCTTCGAGTGATACCTGCTGTTATCTACCGCCTTCTGCGCGTACTCCGTTTGAAAGATCTTGCCATCGGGAGAATATGTAGTAGCTGACAGGTCATACTGCGTGGCGCACGCGGTTCCAGCATTGTCCGTAAGCAAGATATTGCAATCTGCGAGGTGTCCGCGCAGCTAGTGAACCACGCACCCCTGTGCCGATGCCCGACATCGTGTCCCTCGCTGCTCCACCGGCACAGGGCCTCCAAGGATGATGAACGGCTTGCGGATCTGTTGTTTTGTGCCGAGCAGAACAGCAACTATGCCTAGCGAAATCGAAAAACTAATATGACCAAGACAACGTTCAGGATGATCAGGCAGCTTGGCATCTGACGATGGCCGTGGGCAAGCATTGTGCATCGCCAGAGGCGCGACGGTACGGCACGAATAGCCTCATGAGCGCGAAAATTTCCCATTCCGCTTCCAATTTCATGAATATTGAGCCCTGCAATGGCATCAACTCCTCCGGTCCCTTCCGGTGGGGCCCGCGTTGAAGAGCTTAAGTCTGAAGTGTTGACACAGCTGGGGTTGCCGCAAGAGCAAACGAATCGCAACAAAGGCTCGTTAGTAGTGCCTATTCGTGTGCACGTTGACCGGGAGGAAGGTGACGACATCCGCGAGGTGAGCCATGCCGCTGAATTCCGCATGGGCAGAGCGCCCCCCTCCCCCCTTATCCTGCTCACTGTCGCGTCTGAACCACCTCACGACACGCACGTTGATACATGCCGGGCCCCGCACCCTTCGCAGCATTTCCTATGGCGTCTTGGAGGTGCGGCATGGGACACCGCTCGCCTCCGCAGCTGCGCCGAGGCCGGCTCGGCACGAGTGTGGCGGGGTGGGGGGCCTTGCTAGGTCCTTTTCCGGCCTGTGATGGGTTGGAGCAGGCGGGTCACAGCGGCAGGCGGGCGCCAACGCAGCCTCTGCCACGGAGCTTTGTGGGCGCCCGGCGTCTACATGAGCCGCCTAGGGGCCAGGGGGAAAGGGGACGGGAAGTCCCCTGGAAGTCTGACGCCGCCCACTTTTCCCCCGCCGCTCCAGAACCCGGGTACGACCCGCGCCCCATCTCCATCCGCCTGGCGGCCGACCTGCAGCTGCCGCAGAACTACATCAAGTGAGGGACGGCGGGCGGTTGGCAGTGGGGGCTATGGGAAATGGTTTCGGAACTGGGGCGCCTAAGCGGCAGCCAAGGCGCTAACGGGCGGCCAGCGCAGCTCGTGGCGCCCATCTCGCCACTCGGTTCGCGTTCCCACCTCGGCCTCTCCCGCCCGCCCGCACCCATATCCAACGGTCGCCCCCCCTGCGCTCTCCCTTCCCTGGACTGCATTATGAAGCATGAACGCTACCGCCATGTCTGACAAGGGGCAGAGTGCGGGAAGCACCCGCGGGGCGGGGATGTCGTGGCTGCTCCGCCGTCCACCTGCGGCATCTCGTCCGCCGCCTAGGCACCGCTGCCCCCGCCCCCCTGCCTCCCCCCCTTCCCTCACCCGCCCCCCTGCCTCCCCCCTTCCCTCACCCGCCCCCCTGCCTCCCCCCCTTCCCTCACCCGCCCCCTGCCTCCCCCCTTCCCTCACCCGCCCCCCTGCCTCCCCCCTTCCCTCACCCGCCCACCTGCCTCCCCCCCTTCCCTCACCCGCCCACCTGCCTCCCCCCCTTCCCTCACCCGCCCACCTGCCTCCCCCCCTTCCCTCACCCGCCCCCTGCCTCCCCCCCTCCCATCCCTCACCCGCCCACCTGCCTCCCCCCCTCCCATCCCTCACCCGCCCACCTGCCTCCCCCCCTCCCATCCCTCACCCGCCCACCTGCCTCCCCCCCTCCCTCCCCCGCCCACCCGGTCCCCCCCAGGCTGATCGAGGATGAGATCGGGCGGGGGCTCAAGGGCTTTAAGAGCTACAAGGACCTGGGGGGCCCCCGAGTGCTCAGGCTGCAGGTGGGCAGGAAGGGCAGGAAGGCAGGGGCAGGGCAGGGGCAGCAGTGGGCGTGGCGTGGCGGGGCGGGGGCGGGGCGGGGGCGGGCACTCGTACACAGCAAGCAAGGCGATTCCCCAGCCTCTCACGGCTCGGCATCTTGACCCTCTCCCTGACCGGCTCCCCGCGCCGCACCCCAGCTACCCACCATCACCACCATCGCCACCACCACCTCGCGGTACCCCTTCGCCCCGTTTTCTCTCGCATCCCCCGAGAAACGGTTTTTAAAACGGTTTTTCCGGACATCCACGGGTTTCCCTCGAACCCCCCAAACAGCTCTACCTGCGGCGGGGTGACCTGGTGTTCCGGGACGAGCTGGAGTGGGACGTCAACGACGCGTCGGCGAGCACGTTGCAGTACGCATGCGAGGTGGGGCCGGGCAGGAGGGAAGGAGGGGGGCCGTGCTTGCTGAGATCAGTGCGAGGTGGGGCCTGGGGGGCAGGCAGGAGGGCAGGAGGGGGGGACGGGCTTGCTGGGAGCTGGGCAGGAGGGAAGGACGTGGGGCCGCTGAGGAGGCCTCCGCGAGGTGGTGTTCCGGGGGCCGTGCTGGCGGGCTGGGGGGCGTACACCACCACCCATGTACGCGGTGCTTCCCGCGGTACCCCAATCACCTGCCATGAGCCCCTGGCTTCATCCACCACCTGCCCTGGCCCCTCAACACGCGCGTGCGCGGCGCGCGTCCCTCCGTCGACATACAATCTCCGTCTTTTCCTCACCCAAGTTCCCCAGCATGCATCTCTACCCAATCAGACTCACCAACCCACCTACCCAACTGCCCCACCCACTCACCTAAACGTCTGTACTAAACGGCTGTCTCGCCTCCACGGGTCTTCCTCGCAACCCACCCACCTACCCAATCAAAACGACCCACCCACCCACCAACCGACCCACCCACTCACCTACCCAATCAAACTCACCCAACACCCCGCCCCCCAGGTGTGCCGCCACCTGCATCTGGACCTGGGCTGGGTGCAGGCCATCAACGCACACCTGCACGAGCTGGTGCACGAGATGGTGGAGGTGAGGGGGCGACCGGGGGAGGTGTCCCAGCAACCACCGCAGCCCCGCTGGTCTATCCTGCCCCAACCCCACTGACGCCGCCGCCCCGGCCTCCTCCTCCCGGCCTCCTCCTCCCGGCCTCTCTCAAGGACCTGCGCAAGCACCCCGAGGAGGTTTCCCTCATGGCGCCGCTGCCCGCCATCTGGCGGGGCGGCACGGAGAGCTGGCAGCCGCTGCCGCCGGGGCAGCAGCCGCCGCAGACCGCTCCGCAGCTGCCGCCGGCGCCGCAACAGCAGCATCAGCGTGGGGGTGCTCGCGGCGGCCCGCAGGGCCCCCCCCGCCCGGGGGATTCCGCCGCCGCCGCCGCCGCCGCTCGCCGCCGCTTCCCCCGGGTGGAGCCGTACGACCCAACGAGCGACCTGGAGGCGGAGCGCCGGGTGAGCGGGTGGTTGGGCGGGTTGGGGTGGGTGGTTGGGTCCAGGGGGCCCATGCGAATGGTTTGCTGTCGGTCTGAGGGGCAATACCGTTGTCGACGTCTCGAAGTGCAGTATGGTAGGGAACCTCGTTGGTTTCGTATGGTTGAGCAATATGTTTATGGGTTTTGTGTGTTATCGTGGGGGCCCTGTGGGTGCCTCGCTCAGGCACGGCGTGAGGCGAAGGCGGAGCGGCGCAAGCGCGAGGTGGAGGCGCGGCACCACAGCAGGGCGCAGCAGGAGGTGAGCGAAAGGAAGGGACGGGGCTGAGGGAGACACAGATTCGTCTGTGGGTCAAGAGGACGTTGGAGAGCCTGCGATCGCAGTCAGAGAGCGCCGCAGCACACGCAATCGACGGATGATGATTAGATGTGCACGTGCGGGCCTTATAGGGTTTATGCAGCGGTTGCGACCGATGTGCGGTCTGTCAGTTGGCTTGAACGCGCGCTGTCGGTCACTTGGCTTGAACGCGCGCTAACCGGGTTTGCCCGGCTTCCGAATGCTCCGCATTAATGTCCGTTTGCTCAGGAGGCGGAGAGGCAGCGGACTGGGGAGCAGCAGCAGCACGGAATCAAGCACGAGGACGACGGCAAGGAGGCCCCGCTGGGGCCGGGTGCGGGGCCGGCAGTGCAGCCGAAGCAGGAGGTGAAGATGGAGGCAGCTGCTGCGCTAGCGCCTCACCAGCACATGCCGGGCCACAACCAGCAACAGCAACAACCATTCCAACAGCAACAATCATTCCAACAGCAACAGCAACAACCAATTAAACAGCAACCGCCACTCCAACAGCAACACCAGCAGCAGCCGCATACGCTGGTGCCAGGGCCGCACCAGCAGCAGCCGCAACCGCTGCAACAGCCACAGCAGCAGCCGTCCCAGCAACAGCAGGTGATGGTGAAGCTAGAGCACCCAGTGATTGCGACTGGAGTGCACCGCTCACCTGAGATAAAGGCGGAGTTGAAACCGCAGGAGGCAACCCTGGGGCTGGCAGGAGGCGGGGGCCAGCTGCCGGCAACGGTGCAGTTTGCACCGCTGGGGGCACAGCCTCAGCAATTCCACGCCCAGCAGCCGCAAGTGCAGCAGCTGCCAATGCCGGTGCAGCCACAGCAACAGTACACCCAACCGCAGCAGCTGAGCCAGCAGCAACCGCACTTCAATCAGCAGCAGCAGCTCCTTAACCAGCAGCAGTACAACCAACAACAGCAGCAACCGTTCAAGCCAACACAACAACCCCAGCTGCCGCAGCCACAGCAGCTTAATCCACTGCAGCAGCAAAGCAATCAGCAGCAGCAGTACCAACAACAACAATACAACCAGCAGCAGTTCAACCAACAGCAGCAATTGAACCAACAGCAGCAGCTGAACCAACAACAGCAGCTGAACCAACAGCAGCAGCTGAATCAACAGCAGCAGCTGAACCAACAACAGCAGCTGAACCAACAGCAGCAGCTGAACCAACAGCAGCAGCTGAACCAACAACAGCAGCTGAACCAACAACAGCAGCTGAACCAACAACAGCAGCTGAACCAACAGCAGCAACTGAACCAACAACAGCAGCTGAACCAACAGCAGCAGCAATTGAACCAACAGCAACAATTGAACAAGCAGCAACAGCAGCAGCAACAGTTCAACCAGCAGCAACACATATTCAATCAGCAACAACAGCTCAGCCAGCAGCAACGACAGCTTAGCCAGCAGCAACAGCAGCTCAGCCAGCAGCAACAGCAGCCAACCCCCGCGCTACAGCAGCAGCAAAAGCCCTATCAGTACCAGCAACAGTACGGTGGAGCTAAGGACCTGCCGCCGCAGCAGCCTGCGCAGCAGCAGCAGCCTAGTGCCATGCAGCTCAACCCCCAACAACCGAACCTGCACAACCCGCAGCAGCAGCAGGTCCCGAGGTCTATGTTGGAGCTGCCGACTGTGCCGCAGCTGCAGCTATCAATGCCGGTAGTGCAGCCGAACGTGCCGTACCAGCAAAATCAGCAGCAGCAGTGGCCACAGCAGCAACAGCAGCAATGGGCGCAGCAGCAAAACCAGCTAGGTGCCCTGGGCGGTGGGGTGCCTGGACAGGGGCTGGCGCCTCAGTCACAGCACCCGCAGTTTCCGTACGGGTCGGGGTGAGATGAGTGGTGCGTGTGCTGGCGCGAGGGGCTGGTTATTGCCGGGTGGTGTCGGTAGTGTCGCTGTTTGCGCACGTGATCAGGTCTCGGGAAGTAGGACGGAGTTGGGAGGCGTGTGGGGGGCGGAGGCGGTTGGTAGTCACTCGGATAGAGGCGCAGGTCGGATGCAGCCTGGCTGGTCGGGCACGGCAGCGTTGCCGAACGCGGTCCCGTCCACAACACACGCCGTCCTGGAGGCAGACCGGCGGTAGTGGTAGAACCCTGCCAAAGGCCTCCCCCAAGGACATGAGCTCAAATGGCGTCAATGCAGTTGGTACATCCAAGTTAGGGTGGCCGCGACTTACCAAGCCGATAAACTAAGCCGAAGACACCCTGTTGCACCCTCCGATGCAACACCAGGGCTGGTCACGTGGGGTTGGTGCTCTTTTCGCAAGGGCTGCTGTGACGTCTGTTAGCCAGGAGGACAGGACCAAGCCAGAGAAGTAGTTGGTAATGACGCTTATGGCTGATGATGCCGTATTTAGGGGGAAAGGACGCAACGCCACATCGTGCTTCCCCCGCGGTGGCCGGCGAATAATACCGGCAGCTGAACTGCGACTATAAACTGAACTCTTGGATCGTTTTTTTGCGACAGCTTGGCGACTGTGCATGCCATGTCTTGCTGTGCTACGGAGGAGCTTGCGTGTTCGTTGTCCAGGGCCCCCCTGTGCACCGCGATACTCGCCTGCACCTCGCCCCTCGGCCAAGCTGGGGTTGCGCTAGGTAACGTGGGCCTCACAACGGTCTTGTGGGCCTCGCAACGGTATTGTGGAGCTCGCAACGGTATTGTGGACTCGCAACGGTTTTGTGGATTCGCAATGGCGACGAGTCGGACTTACAGTCGGACCGAAGCCAACATATGTTTGTACGCCTGCGGATTATTGACTGCAATCTCCGCACCGCTCTGACCCGTCATTCGACTACCGTACCTGACGTGGCGGGCTTTTCACTGCCCGCCCCCCACCGAAGCCCGTCGGCGAAAACCCTAATAAGCTCGCCCAGCAACACGCAACGAATTGTACTCTGTTCGGCATAGGCGAGCCCGGCAACCTTCGCAGACAACGGTCAGCGCACAGTCGGAAATGATGCTATTCTGCGAGCTTATACAGCCCGTCAGACTGCCCCTGGAAGTACGGCACGTGGGTACCGTACGGCCAAGTCCTGCTCCAGGCCCCTCCCCAATGTTTTGCCGGGCAAGACGCCGACTCCAGAAGCCTGCATTACGTCTCTGCGGCCAAACCCAAATTACCATATTAGCAATTTCCTCGCCCCAGCAGTTACTTTCAACCCTGCGTGTTTGTCTGCTCTGCCGGGGGAAATTTTATCCTCAGGCCGGCTCAGACAGCTGCTCTTCATCCCTTCCACAATGACTCATCCTCCGCAGCCTCTGCCTCGCCCTCCCCGCCCTCGCCCTCGGCCTTCGGGACTCACCCCGGCGCTTCTCGCCCTCGGCCTATCCTTTTCCTCAACCTTACCCATCCTCAAGTCTCACCCATCCTCAGTCTCGCCCATCCTCAAGTCTCACCCATCCTCAGCCGCGCACGGTGCCACTCTCTGGGGCCGATGCCACGTCATCATTGCCGGCTGCGGGGTTGCTCGAGTGCGGATGCGGCGCGCCGCTGCCGCCAGTGTGGGCCGAGCCGCTGCCGGCGCCGCCCTCTCCAGAGCGGCCCTCGGTGCCGCTCTCCGGAGCGGAGGCGGCGGACCGTTCGTCGTGCACCGAGTGCGCTGCGCCGTGACCTGAGTCGGCGTTGTTTTGGTGGTGGGAGCGTGACACGAGGTTCAGGGACAACGTGCGAGTCCCTCAATTTGCGGTAGGCTGGGCTCCGAATCCACATCATCGAAGCCACCAATCCAAGTACAACAACAACCACCCAATGCGCCCGATGGCTCTACCATATGGTCTGGGGCCCACTGTAACAGGTACTACTATCTCCACCGTTGTGCGTTTGTGTCCGATGGCTCTGTGCGCTGCGTTTCCGTCTGGAGCCCACCGTTACAATCGCCGGTAGTGCCACTACCATTGCAGCCAGCGCTACAGTGTTCAGTCATGTGGCCCTGCTCGGAGGGGGACCTCTGCGAGGCACTCCGCAGTCCGCGCCCAAACGCACCTCGTCCAAGCTCCTCGTGCACCACCGCACCCTGGCGCTCCAACTCCTGTCGGGACTCGTGGTGGAACCCTGTCGTACGCCGTACATGTGACGGGCGCGCGCGGAAGTCAAGCAGCAGCATCCGGCCGTGCACATTTACCCCTGGGCCGCTAGCTCAAGCGTTCGACACCCATGCCGCCAAGCACACGGAACAGCACACCTCCCTTAACGCCCAAGACGACGCGTCGCCACCTGCACCCAGAAATCCAGCCACCCACCGACCCACCGACCCACAAACCCACCCCCCACCGACCTGGCTGCTTCGCTTCGTCCACTTCATTGGGAGCGCCCGGCTCCTGCTTGGTGCCGTACTGCCTCTCTTCCTCCATCTTGCGCATGGTATCGCGCAGCGGCGTCTCCCCCTCACCGCCCTCCCCCTGCGACGCAAACCAGGCGCTTCCCGTCAGGCCCCGCATGACTGGTGCCGCATGACCCACCACTGGTGCCGCATGACCCATCACTAGAGTCGCATGACCCACCACTCAACGGCGGCAACCCTCGCGGCCGCACCTCGACCATCAGCGGCTACGGCGATCACCAACCAAGAACCATCGCAACGGCCCGCGACACGGTCCCACGGGTCCGTCCATCCTGCCCGGCGCGCGCTGGCTCGAGGATCGTATCGTATCGTATCAGCGCTCGCGTATCGTATCTGCGCTCGCGAAACGTATCTGCGCTCCCGAGACGTATCAGTTCCCCTTTACACGCTATGGGTTATGCAAACAGGGAATCGAGCCTAGTCGTTGGAGGAAACGATGGATGCCGCGCATCGATGCCGCTGCTCGGTCGGGGGCTGGGTTTCCGTGTATGCGTCCGTCTAAGTCCATCCGCACAAGGAGTGAGGCACACGAGGGCAGGAGCCACGTAGATAGCAGCAAGCAGCATGCCGTGTGCCCCGGAGGCGAACCTTCAGCAACCCTTCCATTCTCGACGCCGGGATTCCCACGCGGCATGGGTGGCTCTCACCGTGCGACCCTGCTGGCTGGTATAGCGGACCGCCACCAGCCGTCTTGCGTGAAGCGGGGCGGTGGCCGACGGGGGCGTGGAGGCAGCGCGGCTGGCGCCGACCCGTGGGCCGGCGGTGGCGCGCAAGGTGGTCGCTGAGAGCATCATGGCTGTCCTTAATTGGGTTGCGGTTCTTGCGGTGACAATGTTACGTTCACGTTTTACTACTCTCCACGAGGTTTCTGTGATATACTGTTACGTTGTGTGTCGGTCGCCAGGGCCTGGTGTCGGCTTATGTTTGGACTCCGATGCGGCCCCACGTGTGACTCATAAAGCTGGTACGGATGGACGAGCCATTCGCAACGTCGACTTGGCGCTTTGACTCCAGCTCTTCATAGCTGTCGTTTGGCCTCGAGTGCGCTCGGGTGTAGTGATTTAAACCGCATCACGTTTCGCACAAGTGGAGAGGCTGGCAGCTTGGTGCATTCGGGTGCCCCGGGCTGGCGCTCAGCCGCAGCCGCGGAGTAATCCGTGAAGGAAAACCTGGCGGACCATGAGGCCCTGGGCCCCCACCACGCCTGCATCACTGCCTTGTCTGGGGCATTCGGTTCCACCCGACGGGTTCTCCGCACTCTGCACAAGCCCTTGGGTGGCCCGCGCCATGCTCGCCACACGCGGCATCAATCGCCGCACAGAGCTGCGAGTTTCCTTGCTGGCCAGCTCCGATGTACTCTGTCAGGAAGGGAGCCATCCTCGTTTTTCCACGCCGTATGTACTTGCTGAAGCCGTGAACATGACGCGCTAGGTGCGCTTGCTGTATCGGCTGGCTGTTACGATAGTCCGTCGCTCTTCGTCAGGGCTGGGGCAACCACCGGCACCCGCCAGCCAGCTGATATGCGCTACATAAGCTACATAGCATCATTATATATATGCTCCTATTACCGAACCCGCCATCGAAATCTGAAACAAGATGCCCTGCGGTGTCTGGGACGCCCGCGATTTCGACCAGCCTTCTGTTGCAGATATAGTAGATACCTCCGCGACATGGCACCAGGAGGATGTGATGATGGTCATATTGCAAATTTCAAGCTGTGATTGTAGGTAAGGACGGAAGGCTGCTGGGTAAGTCAGCACCGGTGGCCAGGACCTGATGACCTGGGTACGGCGACCGGTGTTCGGTAGAAAAAGGATTGGAAGAACAAGGCAAGTAGTATCCCAATCACACTTCAGCAAATATTCCTGTATTGTTGTGAGATTGGTAGGATACGTCTGACCAAGCCCACCAACAAAAGGGTGGCTGCACAGCTCCGCACAAGGTCGGCCAATTCACCCACGCGCACCAAAACGCAGCTAGGGCTTCAGGAATGGATGAAGAGGGCCGTTCACAGCAGACATTGGCCGAGGGAGAGCACGGCCACAGCGAGCCACACGCCGAACCAAGGTCTGCAGGCGCCGTGCTGACCTCGCTGTCTGCAAGAGACGTCCTAAATATGCTTCCAAGTGCCGACCTGGGAACACCAGACCCGGCATCACGCGTTTTCGCTCGGGTGCGTTCAGGGCTTGTGCACGAAGTAGCCAAGCCAAGCACCTCGTGGGGCCGCGTAGCACGTGCCGTGTAAAAACGTAACCATATTTATAGAGAGATTTCAGTTCAGCGGCGTGGCATTCCACGGACAGGACCCAACCGACCGACCGACCGAACCATCGACGTGGAACTGTGGCCACACGCAATGTTGCTCAGCGCTGCAAACATGACTGTATTTGGATACACTATTACCTATGTTCCCCGGTACGCGCCCGTCCTTCCTTCGCGCAGGTCAGCTCGATGAGCAAGAGCAGTGAGGGGGCGGGAGGCAGCGCGACGGAGCAGACTCCGCAGGACCGCGAGGCCATGATCACCTGCAAGGAGCGCGGCAACAAGCTCTTCAGCTCACAGCTGGTGCGGGGGCGCATCGTGTGCGTGGCTTTGGATTCGGGGCTCCGCGACTTCACTTTCGGGTCACGTCACTTCAACGAAAGGCGGATGTCACGGGGGCGAATGGGGTCCGGGGGGGGTCACATACTTCCATCTCCTTCGCGATAGAGGTGGGGCATGATCGCGATGGGACATGAGAAATACCAGTTTTGCGCGTCGCCTTACGGACGTCGACACCAACCCTCCCGAGGGTTCCAGAGAAAACCAGTAGGGAGGCACTTCAGGAGCCAAGTCGAACCGACCAGGTAACGTTTAGGGCACTCGTTTGGAAATGCACGCTGGTATGCCAGCTGCTATGCCTAGACGAACCTTTACGAGAACCCTCAACTATGTAGCGAAACACGGCGCGTTTTGGGGTGCACGGTGGAGAATTTGGTGTGGTGGCTGGACAGATATAGCGAAACTTGCCAAAGCCTCGGGGCCCGAGGGCCGAGTCCCGAGGGGGGGGAGGTTATGGCGAGAAGACCCGGGTGCACGACATACGGTTCCGAAGAATGAAGGGGAGAGGGCCGTCGCCAAAGCGGAGGGTTCAGCAGGACAGGGTTTAGGGTTTTAGGGCTAACCAGAGTTGAGCATGCATGCATCCGAGCTTCATGATGGAGGGGTGCCAGCTGCCATGTCGGCAGGTGCCAGTGGGGCGGTGTGTCGGGGGCACGGGGCCCCGCCGTCGGGGGCACGGGGGTCCTCGCCGCCTAAGGCCGAAAGCAAATGGGGCGGTTTCGAGTTGGTGCTGACGGGGACCTGGCGCTGTGGCGCTCCAGGGGTGGGTCTGGGTAAGGGAGCGACACCTCCCTGTACGACCCTCCCCGCCTCCACTGTACGGCGCGCAGTACGGAGAGGCCGCCGCAGCCTACACTGAGGCGCTCCGGTACGCCCGCACGCCTGACGACGTGGCCACCCTGCTCAGCAACCGTAGCGCGTCGTACGCCAGGTGGGTCGGTGCCGTACGTGTTCAGCTGCACGAGCCGATGCGCAGGGCGGAATATGGGCTTCTGAGGGCAGGTTGGAAGCCATGTGAGCGAAGGGCGGCCACCCGCACGCCGCAGCATCTTGCGAGGTTGGCGGTGGAGGGTTTCCTACTTTCCTTGCGCGCGTGGGTTGGGGTTTCCTTGCACGCGTGGGTTGGGGCCTTACGTCTCGGGGTGGTGGTTGAATTTCTCAAGGGTACCCTGGTTTGCCGCCGTACTGATACCCTAATAACCCAGACCACGCTGTTGCTCTGCGGCGTCTTGGGGCATCCTGGGAACCCTCCGGACCCCTAACCCACCCACCCGCCCGTGGGTGAGTGGGTGGGTTTCCTACTTTCCTTGCAACCCACCCACCGCTCGCCCGCCCTCCCGCCCTGCCGCCCTCTCCAATCCGCAAACACTCACGGTCGCCATCCCCCGCGCGGCCCGCTGTGCCCGCGCCCGGTACGGCCCTGCAGCCTGAGCCGTATGTACCGCAGCCGGCCCGCGCGGCGCAGCGAGTGTGCTGCGCTGTTCGACCTGGACCCGACCTCCCTGGCGCAGATGGCGGCCAAGGACGCGGACAAGGCGGTGGGCGTAAGGCCCAACTGGGCCAAGGGCTACTCCCGGCAGGTGTGGCGGCTGGGACCAGGGGGTCCGGGGGGCGGGCGAGCTTGCCGGCTGGCGGGACCATACCTCCTCCGGGCAAAATGTTTTTAGTAGCCTTACGTCTGGAGGGCTTCGGTAGGGAGGGGGGCTCGCACGTGACGCGGATGAGGTAACCGCCAACCGCTAACGGCCTGGGAGTGCGGGTGCGGCCGGCCTCCCCAACGCTCACCCGCTCCCGACAAACACACACGCACACACATACAAGCGAGCATTGCGTGTCTCCCGAAATCCGGCCCTCTGCCCCGCATCGGCTCCGAAACCAGGGCGCCGCGCTGTTCCTGCTGGAGCGCTATCACGAGGCCCGCGAGGCCTACCTGGAGGGGCTGGCTCTGGAGCCGACCGGCGTGGCGCTGCAGGTGCCTGACCCACGGGTCGGGGCTGAGGGAATCCAGCCCCGAAGGGGTGGCAGCAGGGGTTTTAAACCAATTACTTCTTGAGGTACACCGTGCTGGGGCGGGGGCGGGGGGTTTACGGGGCCACATGGATCGGGCGAGCGCAGCAGCAGCCTCAGTGGGTTGCAAACCGCCAACCGCTTTCTAACCGTTTCCTAACCGCTGCGCAAACCTACCCGGCGGCGCTTCGTAGGAGGGCCTGCGCGAGGTGCAGGCGCTGCTCAGCGGCGATGCCGACGCCGAAGGCGGCACCCCGCCCGCCGGCGGCGTCGCCGCCGCCAAGGCCAACACTGGCGCCGCCGCCGCCGCCGTGAAGCGGCAGCGCACGCTCGGCTCGTCCGCCAGCCGCACCGCGCTGGAGGACTGGGACTGCGCGCTGTGCGCCAAGCTGCTGTTCGAGCCCGTCACCACCCCCTGCGGCCACACCTTCTGCCGGGAGTGCTTCGCGCGCGCCCTGGACCACAAGCCGAGGTGCCCGTACTGCCGTACGGTGCGTGCGGTTTGTTGGTTGGACCGGGGAGCTCGAGGGAGGACCGAGGGGCTCCAGGGAGGCTCGGGGGCGCCGGGGAGGAGGGGGGGGGGGGCTCCAGGGAGGACCGGGGGCTCCAGGGAGGGCCGGGGGGCTCCAGGGAAGACCTGGGGTCTCCAGGAGAGCCGGGGGGCTCCAGGGAGGACCGGGGGGCTCCAGGGAGGGCGGGCCCGGCTCGGCCCGGCCCGTGGCCATTCGCCCTCGCGCTCGCGGCAACGAACCGCACCGCTGAGACGCAAAACACAACCGACAACGTGTGTGCGCGTGTCGTACAGGGGGCCGGAAGGCAGGTGGTGCGTGGTTTTAGGAACGCTGGGCTCTGACCTTTCCCCCACCCCCCCTTCTATCACCCCTTGCCGCCCGCAGGTCCTCCACGTGGCGCGGGACGCCGTCCCAGTGACCATCACCCTGGCCAGCATCATCAGCCGGGCCTTCCCGGAGGAGTACGAGGAGCGGCGGAGGGAGGCGGCGGGCGGAGGAGGCGCAGCTGAGGGTGCGGTGCAAGTCGGTTGGGTGGTTAGTTGGTTGCGGGTCGTTGGGACCGGATCCCATGTGCTGGCTGAGCCATGCGACCGTAAAATGGGGTGGGGAGGGTGGGATGGCCGCGGCCGGTGAATGCATTGTTAGCGGGTTGCCGCTTTGGTGCCGTACGTCGTGAAAAGGAAAGGCCGACCTCCTCGGCTGACACCAGGAGGGAAGCGGCACTTACTGTGTGAGGGAAGTTGTGCCCCCCAGCGAGTCGAGTCGAGTCGCCCGGGCCGCGCGGTTCGGCGCAAACAGCGAGGATGAATGACGAACCCTCCCCTCGCCTTTTCATCGCGCTTGGTTGGCCGGCCGCGGATTCGAACGGAGATAATTTACCCCCTCACCTCGTGCAGGTGCCGCTGCCGGCGGCGGCTCGAACGCGACTGCGGCCGGCGCCGTGGCCTCCGGCGGCCCCGCCCCCCCGCCCTCCGCGCCCAGCGTGAGCCTGCCGCTGTTCGTGATGGCCTTCCTCATGCCCGGCGAGACCATGGCGCTCAACATCTTCGAGCCGCGCTACCGGCTGATGGTGCGGCGGGTCATGGAGGGCAGCAGGCGGCTGGGCATGGCGCAGGTGAGGCCCGGTGTGTGCGTGCAGAAAAGACCGTCTACTCGACGAGAGGCGGGGTGGCCCTGGGAGGGGGGAGGGGAAGGGAGGGGACATTGACGAATGAGAAGGTGCATCAGTCCGGGAGGGGGGTTTTGAGGAAGACCCGTGGATGCGAGAAAACACCGTTTAGGACGTTTCAAGATGCATGCTGGAGAACGGGAGCGGGGGAGGGATGGCAGCCGAGGTGGTGGTGGGGCGGGTGGGGCTGGAGGACGGAGAATCCAGGGCCGAGCGACCAGTTGTACGACCCGGCCGCAGCCTGGGCCTTACCCGCAGCCCATACGTCGCCAGGCGGTTTCATGACCCTTCGAGCCGACTAAAACCTCGTACAAAAACCAATCAGCACCCCCCTCTCCTTTCGCCTCTCCCCCGCACCACGACCTCGCACCTTTCCTTGAACGCTTTCCTCACACCACCCGCCCGCTCCTCGCCTCCCTGCACCCCTCCCTCCCTGCACCCCTCCCTCCCTGCACCCCTTCCCTGCAACCCCCCCTGGACCCCTCCCTCCCTGAACCCGGCCCCCTCGCCACAGGCCCGGCGCGACCCTCAGGAGATAGAGGACGTGGCGGTGGAGGCGGAGATCCTGGAGTGCCAGTCGCAGCCTGACGGGTACGTCGCGTGGCCGTGAGAGGAGACCCGTGGGTCGGCACTCGGAGAGTAAAACAGTAAAACCGATCGGGAAACGTCTGGCACACACGTTTGGGATTGCATGCCGGAGGACTCCAAGTGGAAGAAAAGAAACAACAAACGCTTAGTTATTTTTCTTTAGGAAAACGCATCGTGGTTTTTTACTCTTTCCTTGCGATTTTTTTCGTTGGTTTTTTTCCAAAGGAAGAAAGTAAAAGGAAAAAAACAAAGGAAGAAAGAACTTTCCCCCTTCGGGGGACCCAACGAAACTCCCCTTTGGGAACGAAAAGAAGGTAAACAAAAAGTTAGGGGTAACCAATGCTTTCCGGCTATGGCCATACTTATGCGGGAACCCTAAAATGCAAATTTTACCATAGTTTAATAAGCAGCGTGAGCAGGTTCCAACAAGTTTGTTTGTTTTTAGTTTCTTTATTCCAAAGGACGACCCGCTAGATCTCGCGATATCGCTTCCGATTGTGCGTTTCTCTATTGTTTTCTCCCAAACGAGGAAATGACTTTGTTCTCTTCAAGGAAATATTCCAAACTGCGTTTTCAAAAAAAACCGGATAAACTATGGAAGAAAAGAGTAAACAAACAACGAAACTCCCCGCACTAGGCGGGGCGGTGATGGTGCGCCGGGAACGAGGGGAGCGCTACAGGGAGGGCACTTTTCGCTGCCGCCACACGCCTCAACACCACCACCTCCCGCCTCTCCTCCTTCTCCCCCCCCCTCCCCTCCCCACATGCCCCGAACGTGTCCGAAGACAATGCGCCAGCTAGCATACTATGTCGTGTATCTGGTCTGTATCTCTTTATGCCACCTCCCCACACGCCCCCCTCACCTCGACTCCCCACGCGCCCCCCTCCCCCCTCAGCCGCTACTATCTGGAGCTGGTGGGGCGGCGGCGGGTGCGCATACTCAGTCACGGCGAGCTGGACGGCTACCGAGTAGCTCGCTGCGAGCCGATGCAGGTGCATGCCGGGGAGGTCGAGGGAGGGAACCGGGGAGGGGTGTGGAGAGAAAATTCCCTGGAGGGGTGTAGAGAGGGAAACCAGAGGGGGAGGGGGAGGGGGAGGGGGAGGGGTGTAGAGAAGGAAGGGAAACCCGGAGGGGGAGGGAGGGATTGAGAGGGGACGAGACGGAGGGGGCATACGGGCGGGGAGGGCGGAGGGGTCGGACCTCGAGGCTGCCCCACCCGCGCCCAGCTGCACCCCTACCAACCCCGTCATTCCTATCCCTAACCGGGCGCCGCTCCCCTGCCCCTACCCGGCGCCTGTATAGGACACGGAGCCGCAAGCCGGCACCCCAGAGCATGCGGCGCTGCCAGAGCTCGTGGGGCAGGTGGGGACGCATGGCCTGGCTCTCGGAGCGGGCACGAGGTCGGGGTCGTACCCTCGTAACGGCAGCCCTCCTCCACCCCGCCAACCTCATTTTCAGCGCCCTCCAACGCGCCCAATTGGGCCCCCCGCCTCTTATGCGCGCCGCGCCGCTGGACCGTCACCTTCGCCGCCCTCGGTTTGTCGGCCGTGGATTCGCGGATTCTCTTATCAAACCCCGCCTCCCTCAGCCCCCCATTATGCCTATGTCGTGTAACCGGTCTCTATGCCTGCCACGTCCCGCGGCCCGCCCAGGTTGAGCGCCAAATGGATAGTGTGCTGGTGCAGCTGCGCTCCCACGCTGGCGGCACCGGCCGCTTCGGCACGCGCATCCGGGCCATGCTGGAGGGGCTGCCGGAGCGGCCGCCCCGGGCACAGGCGGAGCGCTTCAGCCTGTGGGCGGTGGGTGGCGCGGCGGGTGGCGGGACGAGGAGGGGGGTTGGGGCGACAGAGGAGAGGCGTTGAGGCGACAGAGGAGGAGGACGAGGGGGGGTGCAGGAGGGGGATGGATGCACCGCTGCTTGTCTGAGGGGTGGGGGATAGGCAGACGGAAGGGGGCTAGTTCGTCAGTGCCGACACACGGGCTTTCCCTCACACGCCTTCATCTCGCCCCGCCTCTCCTCTCCCCTGCCTCTCCTCCCCCGCCCTTCCTCCCCAGCCGCCTAAAACCTTTAAACCCTCTCTCCTGCGCTCCCCTCCTAACCCTACTCAACCCCCTCACACCCCCTCTCTACCTCCCCCCCCCCGCAGGCCACCGTCGCCTGCCTGGTGCTGCCCGACCTGGACAAGGCTGCCATGCTGCGTCTCACCAACACCTCGCAGCGGCTGAGGCAGCTGCACGAGCGGCTGGGGGTGCGGCTGGCGGCGGCGGCGGGGGGCGGCCAGAGCTGCGCCCTCATGTGAGGCACCGTGGGGCCATGTGAGGTCATGTGGTGCGCTGTATGAGGTGATGAGCGGCCCGCCAGCACCAGCACCGGCAGCAACAACAGCACCGGCAGCAGCACCGGCGCCGGCAGCAGCACCGGCGCCGGCAGCAACAACAGCAGCAACAGCACCGGCACCGGCAGCAACAACAGCAGCAACAGCAACGGCACCGGCAGCAGCAACAGCACCGGCGCCGGCAGCAGCACCTTCACCGGCAGCAGCAACAGCAGCAACAGCACCGGCACCGGCAGCAACAGCGCCAGCACGACCTCCGAGTCACTATGAGGGAGTCGCGAGTGTGTTCTTCCCTGTTCTTCCCCTGAGGGAGTACGCGGGGTGAGGGGCCACCAGGCGCACCTGCAACGGCGGGGTACCAAATTTGGGATTTTTAAGAAAGGGGGGGGAGCCTCCCCGCGCCCCCCCCCCCGGGCTACATTTCCCCAGTCGAGTTACCGGTTCTTTTATTGTATCCCCCCGGCTGCGACCCCTAGCCTGGCAGTAGCACGGGGGATGTGGTTCGGCGAGTTGAGGACCGAGGGCCGAGGGGCGTTTCTGCGCACTCGCAGAAGCGAATGGGCTACTGGTGGTGGTGGTGGCGGTGGTGGCGGTGGTGGCGCTGGAAGGAACGGAGTCGCACCTGCGGCCACCACAGTGCTGCTGCTGGTGGTGGTGCGGGTGGCAGCGCTGCTTGCAGCATAAAACATGTATTTGTGGGTGTGGTTGCGGTGCGGTTTCGGAGCCGGCGGGGGGGGGCCTTCGCGTGGGTTTGGAAGAGGAACGAAGGGCGAGACGGGCACGGCGAGGACCGAGGGGTGCAGTCGAGGAATGAAGCGTGAGCCCTGCGACAGGCGCGGCGTCCGTTCCCATGGGTGCGGAGTCCACAGCAGGTGGGCCAGGGCGGGTGCAGTACGCCCGCCCGCCGTTGTATGGGCGTGCCGTCTTGACCGTACGGATTTTACGATCGCACCACGACGTACCCCACTCACTTTCTGCCGTACCTAACCTCGCGGCCGTGCGCAGTGACGTACGCCAACGGACAACGGCTGTGCGCGGCCATTGCGCTGCTGGTGCGGTGCTGTGTGTACATTACCTGATTTTTTGAGCGACAGAGGGACGTGAGGGACAGCGGCTGTCGGCGGCTGGCGGCTGGCTCCCGCATTTCGTCAATTAGGGTTTTTAATGCTGCCCAGCATTCCCCTCGACGCGGGACGATTGAGTTCCCCGCGGTTTTGGTCCGTTGATGGTTTTGAGAGCGCAAACCCCGACGTTTGTTAGTCGTTACCACTGAGTGGACACGGGTGTCGAGCTGGCGGAAGAACGCAAGGGGTAGAGCTGGACGGTTGTGCGCGAGTGAGCTTGGAGCGCGCAGCCTGTTGACTATCTAACTACATAACCACCTTCCTAACTACCTAGCTACCTAACAGGGAGGAGCGTTAGTCTGGCCGCACCGCATGCGGGGCCGCCTGATGGCTATATTTAGTACGACATGTACGGCGGCAACTTGTGTGCTACAGTTGGCGAGTACTCACGGCCCCGCTCTGTTTACTCCCGGCCGCAATATCTTAGGATTGCGCCGTATCACCTCGCCGTATCGCGCGCCAGGAGACCTGTATTTAAGAGCCACGTGGCGCAGCCGCATGCGCCCCCCTGGAGCGTATCCTTGCCTCCCTGGAGCGCTCCGCCTGCGTCGTCTGCTGCGTCACCAAAGGTCGCCCCCCTCCCCTCCTTACCAATACAATCCAAGCACTGCCACAGACGCCACCCCACCCCCACCCCACCCCACCCCACCATGGAGGCCCCCGCAACACCGCTGCTACTGCTACTGCTATTGCCACATGTCCTGCCCCTACTGGTGCGAACGCTGGTGCTACTGCTGCTCCTCCGACCGGGGCCGCTTGGCGTCCGGTTCCTCATCCACCGACGCATCCGCACCAGCCCCCGCCCTCCCGCCCGCCGCCGCCGCTGCCGCCACCACCGCGTCCGGTATACCCGGCAGCAGCACCTCATTGACCCTCAACAGCAGCGGACCCAGCTGCGCCTCGGCCGCCGCCGCGGCCGCCGCCGCCGCCTCAGCCGCCAGCGCCGTCTTGCTCTTTGGCTTGGGGGGCCGCGGTTTGGGGGGGCAGTCGGCCGCGACGGTGCCAGCGTCACCGCCAGCGGCGGCAGCGGCGGCTGCGGCAGCGGCGGCTGCCGCCGCAGCCGTTGCTGCCGTCGCGGCGGCCCCCGCCGCCGCCGCCTCCGTCAGCAGCTTGAGCTGCGGTCGATACCTCATGATGGCCTTTTGCTCCTGCTTGCTCAGCCGCCCGCTGTCGCCGCAGCCGCCTAACGAGGACCGCGACCCACCACACGAGGGAAGACGACACGGACGGGGCGGGGGGGCCGTGAGGCGGGCGGGGGCGTCGCCGTCGGTCATGGCGATGTTAGGGTCAAGGAAGGGTACGGCGGCCTGGCCTCAGACCCACGCCGGCATTACGTCCGTCCCTGCAGCAGCCCCACCAAAAGCCCTTCACCTCCATCCCTCCCAACCTTCATCCCAACCTCATCCCTCCCAACCTCATCCCTCCCAACGTCCCAACCGCCATCCCTCCCAACGTCCCAACCTCATCCCTCCCAACGTCCCAACCGCCATCCCTCCCAACGTCCCAACCTCATCCCTCCCAACGTCCCAACCGCCATCCCTCCCAACGTCCCAACCTCATCCCTCCCAACGTCCCAACCGCCATCCCTCCCAACGTCCCAACCTCATCCCTCCCAACCGCCATCCCTCCCAACCTCCCTACCAGCCCCCGGCACCGGCCCGCGCACCCTGGTGCCGCGGCTTGGCCACCTCGCCCATGATCTCGTCCACAACGACCCGCGGGTCGCGGCCGTCCACGTCGATCCACTTGTACATGGGGTCGTCCCTGGCGGCAGAGGGGTGGGCGAGTGGGCGAGTGCTTCGATTCCCCGACCCACCTACAAAGCTGCTGCCCGCTCCCCGACCACTCCCCGACCCCGCCGACCCCTGGGTCACCTGAACCAGGTCATCTGCGCGCGGACCAGCTTGTGCGTGGCCTGGCAGATGGAGGCGTGCAGCGCGCACAGGTCCGCCAGACCCACGGGTCGGCCCGCCGCCTTGGCCGCCACCAGCCACTCCATCGCCTGCCGGTAGCCTGCGTGGCAGGTAGGAGAGCACGTGGGTGTGTCACGTGTCGCCATAAATATCTCCCGCATGCGCCCCCAAACGCGAGCGCGAAAACGTTCGACAGCTCGATTTTGGTCCCTCCAGTGCCCAACCAACGTCGCGAGTTTTCCAGCATGCAACCCTGAACGCGTTCAAACATACTCCCTGGCCAGCCACGTTTCCGCCGAATTTCGCGCCGCTTGGTCCGCTGAAGCCCGAGCGATCCAGCCTGCACTTTCCAAAACGCGTTTTTCAACATTCCTATCTCGGTAAAATTCCTTCATCTCGGTTTACTTCGTCATATCAACCGGTTTACTTCGTCATGTTAATCGGTTTCCTCGCCACCTTCTCCCCGCCTCACCCACACCGCCAAAGCCTGAACCCCATCCCCCTGATCGGTTTTACGTTTTGGTGCCGACCTCCGGGTTTCCTCTCATATACCCCCCCCCACGGTTTTTACAACACCACCCACCCAACCCTGTAACCGGTCCTCTTCTCCCGGTTCCCCAACCCCACCCCGACGGCAGCGTAGGCAGCGCAGCGCGTCCTCACCGATCGCCTTGGCCGCCATGTTCTGACCCGGCACCAGCCCCAGCCGCAGCAGCATCGCCGCCTCCTCCAGCAGCCCCCCGCCGGTCACCATCTCCTCCACGCGGGCCGCGATCCTGTCGTACAGCTGCAGCCGCGGCCGGTGCAGGAAGAAGCACCTGGCGCGGGTCGCCAGCGTTAGGGGAGGAAGAAGGTTGGGTTTTTAGGGTTTTCAGGGTTTTCAGGGTTTTAGCTGGGAGTTGGGGTAACAAAAGCGCCGCGTTGGGCCGGGAGTGACTAACTAGCTGATCAGCAAGCCACGTGGGAGGGGCGCACGGCGGGGGGGATACAAAAACATCCGCGAATCCACGGCCGACAAACCGTACACGACGCCGTCGATGAAGACGGCGGGGGAGTACTACATACCTGAAGTCGTACTCCAGCTCCCGGTCATTGTCCGGCCGCGGTTCGAAGTCCGCCAGGCGGGCACCTGGGTGCATGGCGAGGATGGCGAGGGCCCGCTCCAGCCGGTAGTAGTTGTTGCGCTCGGCGCGGATCCTGCGCACAGGGGGCAGCGTGGAAGCAAGGCGGCGGGAGGGGTAGCGGGAAGACCCGGTTACACGACATAGGAAAGGGGGCCGGGGGAGGGCGAGAAGACCCGGTTACACGACACAGGATATGGAGAGCTGAAACTAACTGGCGAATAGTCTTCGGACACGGGACACGGGACACGCGCGCATGCCGGAAGGAGGAGAGGGACGGGTGGGAGCGGATTCCGGCGGTTTCGGAGCGGGTGCTGGGGACTGGCTGCATACGTGGCAGTCGGGGCCCCTCCCCTCAGATCATGTGGAAAGGAGCAAGACCGATCAGTCGTCCCAGGTCATTCCAGATCGAGCCAAGGCACCCAACCCTCCCCCAGACGTTGCCATCCCCTCCCCCTGCCCGGCGCCCCACCTGCCGTACGCCGCCTCGTCACCCCACTTGAGCAGCAGCGCCGCCGCCGCGTCCCACTTCTCGTCCTCCGTCAGGCTGGTTCCACCAGCCGCCGCCGTCACCGCCGCCTCCGCCGCCTCCGCCTCCGCCGCCTCCGCCTCCGCCGCTGCCGCCTCCGCCTCCGCCGCTTCAGGACCCCTCGCCGCCACCGCAGCACCACCCACCACGGCAGGAGCACCCGATGCACCCATAGCGCTGGGCGCCTCCCCGGCTGCCTCACACCCGCCGGCAGACGCGTCGGCGGCTGCCCGCTTGGCCGCCTCCGCCTCCTCCCACGCGGCCTCCAGGGCCCCCGCCACCGTCGCCAGCGCCTCCGGAGTGGCTCTTGGCGCCCCGCCCTTCCCCACCACGAACCACCGCAGGTACAGGCCCGTGCCGCCAACCACCACCGGCACTCCGCCGCGCTGAGGGGGAGGCAAGCGCGGCGGAGTTGTAGGACGGGGACCGGGGACGGGGATGATGGTGGTGGTGGTGGTGGTGGTGGTGGTGGTGGTGGTGGTGGTGGTGGTGGTGGTGGGGTCGCTGGCGTTAGCGCGCCGTACCAACTGAGTCGCAACGAATGCGACCACCTGCTTCCAGCTGCTTCAGGTAAGGGCATGAGCAGCATCCCGACCTCCGCTAACGTACGTGACGCTCTTATCCTGCGGCACCCGTAGCTAATGCCGCCTGCAGCCACCTAGACACTGCCGCCTGCACCCATCCCGCCGCCCACCTGCACTATGTCCGCCGCCACCGGCCGCGCGCATTCGAAGAACTCCCCCGCGGAGAAGTCCTCCAGGGGGTCGCGCACGTCGATGAGGTGGTGGCGGACACCCAGGCGCTCAGGAACGGGCAGCTGCCGGGGGGGTTACGGGGAGGGCGTGTGTGTGTTTTGTGTGTGCGTGTGTGCGTGTGTGCGTGTGTGCGTGTGGCAGAGAGTGTGGGGTGGGGTGCGCGGAGGTTGGCTGGGAGGGCTGTGGTGGTGGCGAGGGGGGGAGAGCGGGACTGCCGCGCTGCAGGATCGCTGTGTTTTGGGTGTACGGCACTCCCGAAGCCCTCCTTACCACCGTACCGTACCTCCTCCCTTGCTGCCCTCGCGTCCTCCCGCCCACCAGCCAACGGCACCCCAGCGCTCCCCCCTCCCCCCTTCTACCCGGTCGTCCGTCCCAATGCTCCAGCATGCGCCCACATCCTCGCTGTCCGCCGACCATGCGCCCACTATCCTGTCGTTTTCGTCACCGGTTTTCACACCACCACCCCTACCCGTTCCCTACTCGGTTGTACTGTTCAGTGCCGACCTACGGGTTTCCTCCCATACCCCTAGGACCCAGACGCCCAGGCCCCATGCAGACACCCCCACATCCCAGCCCCTCACCTTGTCCGACCCCACATCCAGCCCCCGGTAGACCTGCACGCTATCAGCGCTGATCACCTCCCCGCGGCCACAGCTGCTGCCATCACCGCCGCCATCACCGCCGCCACCATCGCCGCCGCTGCCGTCAGCCCCCAGCCGCTGAGCCAGCATGAGGCTGATGGCGGTCTTGCCCACGGCGGTAGGGCCGGTGACGATGATAACCTTTGGGGTGTGTGGGGGGGGGGAGGGGTAGCGAGAAGACCGGGGTTTGTAAATACCGAAGCCCCGGGGGGGACCCGTGGAGAACAGGAGAAGGGGGACGGGAATTGGACGGATGTATGGGTGGACATCTGCTGTTTGTGCTGAGCCGTGTGTATAGGCTGAGAAGACCCGGTGTGTGTGTGTGGGGAGCAGTGTTCATGTGTTTGTGTGTGTGGGGGGGCGGAGATGTTGCCCCCCCCTGCCATGTCGAACCTAGCCCACCGTACCCCGTCCTGCTGCACCGTCCTCCTATTCGCAACCGAACCGAACCTGGGGCCGCTGCTGACCGGGGCCGCCGACTGCACCAGCACCAGCGCCGGCTGCCGCCTCCAGCTCCAGGGATGTTATTTGCTGCAGCTGACCCTGGCCCTGCTCTGCCTCCTGCCCCTGCTCGTGCTGCGGTGGCGGCGACGGCACGGAATCCGCCATGATGGCACCGCAGGACACCGCCGCACGCGCCGCACGGTTGGCGTGTGCTGCGGCGCTAGCGTGAGGGCTACGAACGGAGGCGGCACCGCTGCCGCTGCCGGTTTCGGAGCGGCGCGAGCGCCCGGGGGGGGACGCGAGCGGTCCGCGGGTCGCTAGCAGCAGCGACAAAGGAACCCAAGGGGTGCAGGTCGCGGCGTGGTGTGTGGTACGGCAGTGGTTAGGCACGTGCGACCATGTGACGGCGGGAAGGGGGGCGGCGGCGCAGCTGACGCGGAGGCTTGGGGTGTGGCAAGGCGTGTTCGCGGGGGGGTGAGGACAGCCAGCTCCGGCGGAGGAACAGCGGTTCAGCCTTCTCGCGTTCGGCCACGATGGTGGGTACAAGGACGTGCTGCAAGGCCGGCGTGGCGGGATGCCGACGGGTGCCAGGCGGCGGGTCACGGCTGCGTACTGCAGCGTGGCGCCGATTCCGCCGCACTCCACGGCTGGCCTAGCCGTGCCGCGAATGGCCGAGAGCAGTGTTGTGGAAGGAATGTTGGCAGTGCCTTTGGCGGAAGCGGCGATAGTACGGCTCGTCCCGAACAACACAGGAAAGCCCTGGAATAGACTGTAAAAGGCCTCCGTAAATAACACCCACGATCATGTAAGTAAAAAATTAGTCGCAGAAACGCGACTCGATTACTGCATCGGGTGGTCACTGCCCTCACTGGTCAGACTTTGTTCTCGTCCAGCCCGTACTTGGCTGTAACTGGGAAGTTGTGATCAGCGATTAATGCTTACGATTGCAACTCATACACTTTAAGGGTTTACTTTGTGCGCCTCAGACAAATACCTAATTTGGGCGTTAGGACCTGGTACTGTAACTAAGGGAAATGCCTTCAGAGAAATTGCAGGCTCGGGACGGGACAGGAGATACTGCCAAGGACTCAGAGTCATCAGAGCACAGTTGGCCAGATGACGATGACGAGGTAAGGCCGTCCATGCGGGTTGGGGTTCCTGCCCAGCTCGCCGTTCCAGATGTGCACAGCCAGATCGTTGGTCGGCGGCGTAACTGGCGAAGCTATGCCCGATAAATACGTCTGCTATTTACGCGTGCCGTTTTTGGCGTACGCGCTTCGGCGCTTCCATCGCAATTGCGACCTCAGTTACCTCCCTGGTATCGCGGCATCCGGATACCATGGGCCATTTTTTTGACAAAACGAGGCTGTTTATGTGCGTATCTGCGCTTGTCTGAGACAAATTGCGGGTCGGCATTCTGGCCGCTGCCGTCCTGGCAAAGTCACCTGTCACCTGATACGTTTTCAGTCCAGGACAAAGCGATCGTGGGAATGTGCGACGTCGTGTTGGTTTTCAGCGGACTTTGCGAGATTCCAGCCACTTTGAATATTGCTCGAGTCATACGGTACTCGTGCTCCGCAAGCTTCTATATATTATCCACACCGTTTCCCGTCAAGGACGCCCTCATCTTTCGTGCACCAAATCTCCCATAGCCCATTATTGCGGCGCAGCGCTCACGCAGCGCTCCTCCTCACCCGCTTGCACGCTGTCCCGGCCCCCCCCCCGCCCAATCCCCAGGGTTCCCTTTCTGTGTTCCCAGATACCCTTTCCCCATCCCTCCAAGCTGCCACCAAGCCCTCCCGCCCCCTCCCAACCCGATCCCTTCGACCCGACCCCACAGGATGACTACTGCTCGAGCCTGGATGACCAGCCACAGGAGGTACGCATGCCCAAAACATAACATGTTCACAGCGACTCGATAGCAGCTCTACAGCAGCTGAACAGCACAGCACGGCGCAGCATAGCACAGCACAGCGCAGCACAGCGCTGCGCAGCACAGCACAGCGGGGTCGGAAGGAGGTTCGTGGAGGGTTGTATCCAACCCGCCGTGCCGTGATCGTGACCTGATGAGTGACCTTACGAGAAATGCCAGTCGGCACGCCGCCTTGCATCCACCAATGCCCACCGTCCCCGCCCCATTACCCTGGACCTCGGGGCTGTAGCTGATTGGTGCTACTGCTGTCGCCCGTTGCGCCCACGTGCCGCTGCCCCGCACCCAACTCAGCGCCCCTCAACACCCTGCCCCAGCACGGCCCCCACCATTCGCACCCAGCATACGTATCCAACCCCCTCCCCCCGCCCTCTCCTCAAATCCACGCCCTCACCGCGGTGTCCGTACACGCCCTCACCGTGGTGTCCGTACATTCCCTCACCGCGGTGACCGTACACGCCCTCACCGCCGTGTCCGTACACGCCCTCACCGCCGTGTCCGTACACGCCCTCACGCGGTATCCGTACACGCCCCTCGCCGCGGGTGTCCGTACAC
Source organism: Yamagishiella unicocca (assembly GCA_003116995.1). Taxonomy (NCBI): domain Eukaryota; kingdom Viridiplantae; phylum Chlorophyta; class Chlorophyceae; order Chlamydomonadales; family Volvocaceae; genus Yamagishiella; species Yamagishiella unicocca. The sequence continues at coordinate 2,217,186 of BDSL01000004.1, forward strand.
GCCCTCACCGCGGGTGTCCGTACACGCCCTCACCGCGGGTGTCCGTACACGTCCTCACCGCGGGTGTCCGTACACGCCCTCACCGCGGTGTCCGTACACGCCCTCACCGCGGGTGTCCGTACACGTCCTCGCCGCGGGTGTCCGTACACGTCCTCACCGCGGGTGTCCGTACACGCCCTCACCGCGGGTGTCCGTACACGTCCTCACCGCGGGTGTCCGTACACGCCCTCACCGCGGTGTCCGTACACGCAGGTCGACGACAAGCTGTTCATTGGCTCGATGGCTGCGGAGCACAACTACGAGGGACTCAAGGCCGCTGGCATAACACACGTGCTGCAGGTGGGTGCACGGCCCACACGTGACACCGGGTTGGACCTGCGCCGTGACGCTAGGCCCCCCCCCACCGACTGCCCTCTCCCCTTCTCTTCCCCACCCACCCCACCAACTGCCCTCTCCCCTTCTCTTCCCTAACCCCCCACCGCGCCCCCCCCCATGGACCAGGTGGCTGAGGGGCTGTCTCCGTCGCACCCGGGAGAAGGCCTGTCGTACCGTACGGTGCAGGTTCAGGACCTGCCGTCAGAGGATTTGGTGGCGCATTTTGAGCGCTGCTTCGAATTCATATCGGAGGCGCACGGCAAGGGAGGTGAGAAGGCGCGCCTTGGGAGCGGGAGGGAGTACCGTATCAGGGGGCTCAGGACGGGGGACGGGGGCGAATGTACGGCGGTCATTGTTGTGGACTGGGGCTGCGGCCACGGTGGACGCGGGCCGGTGTGTGCGGTATGGCAAGGGGTTTGGGACTCCGCTGGAGGGGAATGGGGGGGGGGTGAGGCAGCAGGAGACGGGGTTCGGAGCGCGTGACCGAGTGCCGCTGCTGCTGCTGCCGCCGCCTGTCTGCTGCTGGTGCTGCTGTCGGCGCTGCTACTGCTGGTGCCGCTGTCTGTCTGTTGCCGCTGCCTGTCTGGTGCACCACACCGCGCCCCCAAACCGCATCCGTCAGCACGTCAACCGAGCTAACACCCGACACCCCTCCCCCTCCCTCCGGTCCCCAAGCCTCCCTCCCCTGGGCCCCCTCCTTCCCGGGCCCCAACCCGTCCCCTAACCTGCCCCTCCCCTTCTCCCCTTCCCCCTCCCCCTTCCCCTTCCCCCCCCCCAAAAGGCGGCGTGCTGGTCCACTGCATGGCTGGTGTCTCCCGCTCCGCCACCGTGTGCATGGGCTGGATCATGTGGCGGCACCACACCTCAGCCGACGAGGCCTTCCGCCGGGTGCACCGGGTGCGGCCCTGGGTCATGCCCAACCAGGGATTCCGGAAGCAGCTGGCGCGCTTCGAAGAGATCGGATGCGACCTGACAAAGTGGACCGCCTGGCGCCACGAGTGGAGGGAGGAGCCGTTGACGCTGGTGCTGCAGGCCTTCCAGCGCTCGGCGGGAGTGGGGCTGGGGACCAACGGCGAGCCGCTGCCGTCGCTGTGAGGTGCCGCTGCTGTGAGGTGCCGCTGCTGTGAGGTGCCGCTGCTGTGAGGTGCCGTCGCTGTGAGGTGCCGTGGCTGTGAGGTGCCGTCGCTGTGAGGTGCCGCTGCTGTGAGGTGCCGCTGCTGTGAGGTGCCGCTGCTGTGAGGTGCCGTCGCTGTGAGGTGCCGCTGCTGTGAGGTGCCAGTCACGTGAGTGCGTGGCGCGGCGGTGGTGGTGGTGGTGGTGCGTGGCGCGTGGTTGGAAGCTTCGGCGATGGATCGGAAAGGACGAGCAGTGGGGCTGATGTGTGCAGGAGGAGGTAGGCGGCTGATCGGGCGGCCGCGGCACCGCGGCCTGCGGCTGCTCTGCGGCTAGGGAGGGAGGTCATGGTACAAAAGGGCGGCGGCGGTGTACAGCGGCGGCGGTGGACGCATCAAGGGGCTGGTGGGTTGCTGCGGGGTCGGCCTGAATACCGAATACCAGCTCTAGCGGCTTCGCATTGGGGCCCATCTTGGGCCGGTCTCTCGTTTTTTAGGTGACGCATAAGGGGGTGCCGGGCCAGTGCCCGGTCGCCAGCAGCTGTCTGGCTAGGGCGGGGAAGAGCGGCGGCGGCGGTGTTGCTGCCATTCAACCAAGAGGATGGCATCGGTGCGGCCGTCCGTCCGCCTGTGTCAACACACTGAACAAAACCGAGCATTCATGATAGAGTCACTGCTGGTGGTGGTGGTAGTGGTAGTGGTGATGGTGGTGGTGGTGATGGTGGTGGTGGTGATGGGGATAAGAACAGCGACGAGCAGCTGTTCGCTGCGTCTCGCTATGAGAACTTGTGCAGCCGCCCGTGATTCACATGCCTCGGGTCGTGTCTTGCGCTTATCGAACGGTGGTGGTCGTGGTGGTGGTCGTGGTGGTGGTCGTGGTGGTGGTCGTGGTGGTGGTGCCGTATGCGCGAGCCGCATACGCGCGACGTGGTGGCTGCATGTGGGGCCCAAGTCCTTAGCTCCGCCCCTTCCCACACAAGCCGGCGCCGCCACCACACCGCCGCGCTTGTGGGGCAGTGCGTGGGGGGTTTGTACGACAATCTACGGTAATGTACGGCAGCTTCCTTGTACGTCCTCCTGAGGAACGTGGCAGTAAGGCCAAGGAGGAGGCGGAGGGCTGGTGCCCCTGCCGGGGCGAGTGGCGTCTCGCTACTGAAACGCGCGCCTCTCCTCCCGGTTGCATTCGGGTGGCCGTTGGCGCCAACCCGTGGTCCGTACTCGCAGTAGGGTGCTGCTGCTGCGCTGGTTTGTATTTTTCCCTGCCGAAATGCGCGCCGTGGCTGCATGTTTGGTTTCGGAGAGTAGGTGTGGTATATGCGGGCGGCGTGGTGGCGCAAACGGCGGCCCCGGGCTGTGCGGCGGCGGACACCTTGACGTATCCCAACACCACCCGGGCCTCCTGAGCGCCACTGCGCCCATCCCCCACGACTGCTGGGGGTTGAGACGAAACCCAACTGCTCCGGGGGGTCTCGTGATAGCACGTGCGGACGAACGCCGGGCCCCCACAGGGCACCCCCTGCGGCTGGATAAGGCGGGGGACTCTGCAGGGACTGTTGTGGAAATCAAGGTGACGCGTGGCCCCTGTTGGCGCGGTGTTTGCCTGCTGGAAGTCTGGCGGGCGGGCGGGGGCCCGGCTGTCGTGCAGGTCGTGACGATGCGATTCTTAAAAGGGCCCAACTGGAAAATCCCAATTGAGGTATATCTGTCGTTTGTCGGGAAGTCAAGCAATGAAGTAAGCATCTGCGCGTGGGCGGCTTTGGTGCGCGTGGAGAGAGAAGAGCTGGCCTGTAGTTGGCCCGCCCGGGCCGTGGCGTTGCCGCCGGCCAGCCCGGAGGCCAGCGGCGTGCCCATTTTGGCGCACGGCCCGGCGGCGTGTGCTCAGGTGAGGTGCGTCGTGGTTCATAGTTTCGTCAGCGGCGCGGCCCATGTGCACGCGGCTGAGAGGTTATGGTGTTCGTTGTTTCGGGTGCGCGTTGCATCTCGCAAGATGTCGGGCGTCCGCATATGCTTCTCAACGAGGGGTGGAATTTTAGCAGTATGATCAAATCATTGACCAACTTACAAACGTGGTATTTATCCTAAGTCCATTCTGGCTTTCGCAGAAAGGGGCTTGTTTTGTTTGTACGATCTGGTTTAAGACGTAACTGAGATTCTGGGTGTGCTTTAATGCTGGCCGGACGCCCAACAAGGCGAGCGGTGATGGGGGCTGGACTCCTTGGGCCCGAACTTATAGACTCCGCAGTGTGTCAGCTGACACAATTTGCGTGAGAATTCGCCTGTGATCATGTGTCTCTCGAAAAGTCTTTGTGCACACGCTTATACCCCCTAGCGCTGCTGGCCTTCATGAAGCGATTGACGCTCCGGAACCATTCAGCCACAGCACGGTCAGCATGGCCATGCGCTAATGCTCACATGCTCACACTAGCCTGTGTTCATAAATAACCGTCGCACCAATTGGCTGGAATATAACGATTGTGTCTCCTTAGGACGCCAAGGGCCCGCATGCTTTGTTTGAATCCTTGTTTTTTAATACCGGTAGTCATCTCCCCGCATGAACGGGCCACCAGGAACTAGTGATGCTGGGGTTCAGAATCTTTTAAGAGAGGCGTACGCTGCCGTCTCTGGTGGCGACCCGACGCAAGCGCTTCGGGTAAGGACGGAACGAACGGAAGGAATTCTCCGCCAATCGACCTGACATTCCCAAACACCCAAATCATATCTACCTGTAGCTGGTGCTGACAATCCTGCAAGCAACTGGTGGACAGGCAGCCGCGGCGCCTGCGCTTGAGCGGTGAGGCATCCAATCGGCAGCTCCCCGCGGGGCGACTGGGGCTGTTAACACGTATCCATGCCCTTACCTCCACCATACGCAGCGTGCTTACTCATCTGACTGCCAGCAACCAGAGTAACGCTCTACAGGAGCTCACAGAACTCTTCGCGCGCGCCGCGTCAGTGAGCTCCGAGGTGCGATGGCCGCGCGACCGCTGTACAACTCCGGCCATGGCGGCCCACTTGCAATGCCTCGCGAGCTGATGGTAACCGTCATAGCGCCAGACACAGAACCAGGGCTGGAAAGGGACCGGGGTAGCGAAGGGCGGACATGCGGCCGTGGCGGCCGGCTCGGGGCCTGCCTCAGCATCCCCCCCCCGGCGCGGTGGTTCCGGCCCCCCTGGTCGATCTCCCGCCACGCCTTAGCCCTTTTCACAGTTCACCACCTCATCAGGGCTGAGTCGTCCTCTGCCCCGCCTCCCGTTCTCGGGCCCCATCTGCCCGCCCTGGCCCCGCCCCCCTGCCCGCCTCAGGAGCCGGCTCGTCTCCCCGGCCCGCTGGCGCCCGGACCCTTCCCGCCCGCGCCTGCGGCGCAGCCCCCCTGGAGTTGTCCCCCTCGCGACCACTTTGCCGTCCTCGAGGCCGGCTCGCCTGCGGGCAGTGAAAGCATGAGCTGGAGCGGCGACAACAGGCAATCCGCCTCGGCGTCCCTGTCAATGGATGCTGACGGCGGGGTGGAAGGGCAAAGTCCGGGCGGGCGGGGCGTCGCAGCGGGGGCTGCCCGGGCTGCTGCTGCTGCGACGGCGGGGCGGGGCGGCGGCGGCGGTCAGGAGGCCACGAGCGTGTGGGGGGGGACTGAGTTGCTGGCGCCGCAGATGAATGCTCCCATCCTAAGCGTGAGGCTGGGGTCGCGGGGGATGGGAGAGGCGGGGCATTTGGCTAGGTCGTGTGCGGTATACGAGGGGGCGATGAATGCTTTGGGAGCCTGATGCTTCGGCGACCTTGCGCCTGTCATGGGCCGTCCTTGGCCCTACTGCCTCCTCCCTACCGCAGCCCTGCAGCGTTACCTTTGCATGCCTGCCTCTAGCCGTTTGTCGTGTCCTGAGCTTCCTTGATCGAATCCCGCAACCGACGATCACTCTACCCCTCCGCAAACCTCGAACTGTATCCGCGACGCCCTCTTCCTCCACAGGAGACAGGTCGTGAGGGCTTCATGGACTGTGCGCTGCAGGACGGCTCCAGCTACCTGTGTGGGCGGTGTCGTGGGGTGGTGATGCTGACCAGGCGGCAGCAGCACGAACAGTTCTGGTGCCCGGGCGTGGGGCGGAGCGGAGGCGAGGGGGAGGGGGGAAGCGAGGCCTGAGCCAAGCTGCCGGGCGAAGGGGGGTGGCATAAAGGGGGGCGTAGCGGATAGCGGGGGGTGTGGGCGGGAGGGAGGAAGGGCGGGATGGTTCCGGTTGCGATTTCAGTTGCGAGAGGGCAGTACCGGTATGCGCGGCTGAGTAGCACCAGCAGCAATGCGGCGGTGGCGGCCAGGGGACATCGGCGGCGAAGGTACTCCTGGCAGACCGGCTGGGTGCTGCCGGAGGCGTAGGCACGTGGGCCATCGGAACTGGGCCGGCAGCCGGGGCGGGCGGCACTGGCGGCGGTAAGCAAGCGCTGACTGATGGGTGGCTGGGCAGTGGCGGCGCGAAGTGGGGTTCATCAGGAGTTTAAGAGTTTTGGGCTGTTGAGGGTTGATGGCCGATGAACGGCAGGTCTCGTGGTATGGGGTGGCGACTAAATCCGTGGAGTGAAAATAACGATCGATTAGGAAACGTTTGGTACACAAGAAGCTGTGGAAGGGGGGCCTTGGATTTGTTGTTGGCACCAGCCAGGAGGGGTGCAGCAACCACCATCCTGCCCCACACACCCATTTTCCAGCCCGCAAGCCATTTACGCCTCTTCTCTGCAACTGCGCACCCCTCTTCGTCACCACCAGCTCTCCCTCCCTGTAGCCACCCAGCCCTCCTGCGTCCCCCCCACCTCTCCCTACCCCGCTAGATTCCCGGCACACTATCTGCCCCTTCCCCCCTCCCCCCCTACTCCCCAGTCGAGTTACCGGTTCTTTTGTTGTAACCTCCCTACTCCCCGCCAACCCCATCCCCTGCCGCCTCCATCTCTCCCATGCGCTCCAGGCTGCCGGCGTAGAACTCCCGGAAGTTGTCCGACGTGGCTGCGGCCGCCTCCTCCAGGCTCACGCCTCGCGCCTCCGCCACCAGCGCCAGAATGCGGAGCAGCCCCGTGTCTACCTCTGTGGGGCTGTTCTGGTCGCTCTCCACCAGCAGCCGCTCCAGGGGGACCGCACGGAGCCGCTCCAGGAGCTTGTCGCGAGCTCGGCCGTTGATGACCGCTGAGAAGCTGCTTGTCGAGGGCGGGGGGCAGGTCGCAGGGATTGGGTGCAGGGATTCGGGTTATGGGGTTCAGGACGCCGGGATACAAGAAGGGGAACTCGGGAGGGCAGTGTTGATGTTCTTTTGTCGCATAGAGGATGATTTGTTTTGCTTCTGCTGGTGTTCGCGGGGTGCGGTGGTGTCCATTACTGATGTCATGGATATTGATGGCAGCTTTGCAATCAAGCTGCGGCGGTCAGTTGCGGAGGAAGCGGGGAGGGGACTCGTGCCGGGCCAGGGGGGCTCACCATCCCCCCCCCGGCTCTCCCCCCCCCTCAACCCTCCAAACTAGCACTACCTCTCCTCCTATTTCAATTCATCGGGTTTCCTCTCCCGCACCTGAAGTATATTCGGTCGCCCAGGCCCCCGGGCATCTTGGTGAACCCCTTGACCAGATCTACACTGCCGCCGTAGCTGCCCGGGCGGGGGAGGGAGGTCAAGCAGAGGGAAGTGGGCCCCGTGGGGTTACAGAAAAGAACCGGTTACTCGACATGGGAAGTGTAGCTGGTGCATAGCCTTCGGACACCTGGACGCGCGCGCAGGCTACTGGACTTGGGTCCCCGGGGGGGACATACCGATCAGGGAGCGAGAGCCATCAGAAGGGGAGGAACGGGGGCGGCTGCAAGGAGAAGCGCCCGCGGCGTCAAGAGCAACGCTGTACGGCTGATGAGCGCTCCTTTACCCACCGCCGGCGCGGCGGCTGGGTACCATGTACTGATTCCATGGAGGGGGAAAGGCCGGGAAGAAGACGCGGTGTGGCAGCCCACTGGAGCATTGTACGGCAGGAAGGACGGGCGCTCCCGGCGTCCCGGGGAGCCATCCCGATCAAGAAGGCACACGCACGAAGTTCCCAGCCGGATTCCCTCCCCCGACCGGCCCCTGCCTGCCTGTGCAGCATGATCTTGGGCGGACACCCCTCCGGCCCCAGCCGCCGCAGCATGTCCTGCAGGTGGCCGTACCCCTGCACGCAGTGCATTGAAACCGGCCGACCCAGCTCCGAAGCCAGCCGCAGGTGCAGCTCCGTCAACGCCAGCTGGTGGCTCCAGGAGGGCTGTGCGCGGGGGAAGCGGGGCCCGGGGCAACAGGGTGGGGGGTTGTGGCGGGAGGGCAACGCAGGGGGGCGACTGCCGGGGTGGGGGGACGGCCGCCAGTCAAGGCTGCTCCACGCCCTTCCAAACACTCCTACCAGCGACTCCTTACTGCTGGGCATGCCTGACAAGCACAAAAACACATGTCCAGGTTCCCCAAGTCCAGCGCCTGTCCAACCCCTCGCCTCTCTACCTCTCTACCCTACCCCGGCCGCACTCCTGTGCCTCACCTCGCCTCACCTGCAGCTTCGTGCCCGGCACCACCGCCGCCCTGTCCAGCCCGAACTCCCCCACCACCGCCTGCGGGTGCCGCAGCAGTAGCGCCCGCAGCCGCGGCACCCACTCCTCGGGCGGCGCCGGCACCAGCGAGCGCATGAGCTCAGGGTGGCGGGAGGGGTCGTCCTTGCCGTTGGACGGGGAGTCGAGCAGGGCGGCAGGGTCGGAGGCGGCGGAGGCGTCCAGGGCGTGACGGTGTGCGAACCAGGGGTGCACTCCAAAGCATGGAATGACCTGGGGGCCATCAAGCAGAGGCCGAGTATCGGAGGGGCAAGGGCTTTGAGCGGAAACCCGTAGTGGGGCCGGGGCAGAGGGAGTGAAGGTGTCGAGAAGAAGGAGCCAGGCAATGAGGCAGAGGTGCGCGGCATGGGTGGTGCGCTGGTGGTGGGCAACCAACCCCACTCCTGCCGGGCCCCAGCCGCGCCTCCCTCGCCCTACCTTGCGGGGCGCCTGGCGGCACAGCTCCTCCACCGCCCCCCAGTCCTCCAGGCGGGTACCCATCGCCGCGACGTGGCGGGCAGAGAGCGACAGCACCTTGGCGGCGCAGCCGTCCCTGTCGTCCTGCAGGCGGTTGGCGGTTGGCGGTTTGGGCTTGTGGGTTGGGACGTGAGGGGGTGGGAGCGGGAGGAGGGGGGGAGGAGAGGAAGCGTGTAGAGCAAGGGCCCGCCGTGGGAGGCGATGTGAGGGTCGACGAGGTTGCGCGGATCGAAGTGGCAGGATGGATGTAAGTAACGCGGAGTGGAGGAACAGACGGTTGGCGAGGGATGTGCGCGATGTCGCGGGCACAGGAGTTGGTAACTAACAGCTGCGAAATGGACGATGTAAAGATGGCCTCCAGGGAGGGTGAGAAGCAGCTGCGAACCGGACAAACGACTGGACTATTGGGACGTCCTGTGGGGTAGGGGCAGGAGAGCAACCTGTTCCGCATTCTCTGGAAAGGTTTACCCCCTCCCTGCTACCCCATTACCCTCGCGCGCCAACAGGACCACAAGACAAAGCAACTCCCTACCCGCCCATAGGCCCACCTGGGGGTGGCAGTGCGCGTCGCCCGCCCCAAACCGCTCCAGGAGAGAAACGTCCATCGGGGCCTGCGCTGCCATTGCTGTTGGCGATAGCGTTGCAGCTGTCGTCGATGTACTTGCTAAATGCAGCCAAGGCCGAGGCCAAAGGCGCGAGGCGCCTGAGCCACTTTTACCAACTTGCGTGCTGGCAATGTCACGCCGCGAGCTGCCTGTCGATTTGGCGCCTAGGCACCGCTTCCACATACCGACTGATTACCTTATAATTTATTGTTCGACATTGTATGAATTAATTTCAGGCCATCGCGCTCACGCATGCTCTACCCGGAAGCCGGAACCACAGCTCTGCACATGCTCGTTTCCTTTGTCGAGGCCGCTGTATCTACTTAGTTATAATTATTAGCTGCGATAATCGGGAGCTGTGATGTGTGCGTCGTCACACGCTCAGGAGCCGAAGCTGTCATCGTCGTTCCGGAACGGGGCATTTTGCAATCGTGCCGGTCTCCTCATGGTCCGGTAGTTATGGACATGACATCGCTAATGTGACCCAAATCCTGATGCCTAGGGCGCTGGCACTTGGAAGAAATGGGGACCAGAGAGGGCCATGGGACCAACCCGAACAGCACCCTAACCAATACACGGCCGTACCCGGCTGGCACGCCAGATATCACGACACGCTACTAGAGCAAGGGCACGTGGGGCCGGGGATAAGCCACTTGCCCACCCTGCAGCCATCTTTGGGCAAAACTCTGGTAATCGGACAACGGCGCACACCAAAGGCTGAAGGAGCCTGCTTCAACCTAGTCAACGAGTTTGCCAAGCCAGCTCCGGACAGCTAGGGAAAGCTGTCGACAGCCGTGCGATGCTCGCTTTCCAATTTTGCTGAAGGGCGCCCCCTACTCTCGCTCAATCCGGGGAGTGCATGGTTGGCACAGTACTACAACTCCTGATGTAGCAGCAGGCGCAGCAGGTTACAGTCTGTTGTTGCCGCGGTTTGCATTGCCCGGGGCCAATTGCCTCGATCATTATTCGACCTCGACCATATTCAAAGTCAAAATACGAACGTCACTCGCGCCCGCGCCGACGTTCATTCCTTGCCCGCGTATAATACACTCCCTCCCCCGCACGCCTTCGCATGTGCTGGGTTACCCATCAGCCAGTATCTGGCAGTATGTAAAAGGCCTCACCGACAACCCCAGATAAAATACGATCATGTAGGCCCTTGCATGAATTGACGCCAGTATGCATTTTGGACGAGCACCGCACGTCAAGTTCGTACAGCCGGTGGACGCACTGAATTTCGAGCGATACGTGAAATTGCTTGGCAATTTAGATGGAGATATATAAGCTGCGCGGAAGCCTTAAATTCATTAGCATATAGGGCCACGTCCGAACGCAAGTCCTTCTAAGTTGCAGATACTCCTTTCGGTCTCAGACCAGACAAGTTGCGCATAGTGCTATATTTTTTAAGAAGTGAAAGTCTTGAAGTCAACTCATTTATAATAAGGACCTACATTGTCTTTCTCCGGTGTGGTCGAACGTAGTAGAGGTGCACGACGGCCTATCGCTTTCAGCGTGCAAGCTAATACGTAAACGCGGGCGGTAACGCCCGCGCGGCCTCCGGGTCGCCATGTCGGACGCTGGCTCGGCACAATTTGCGTCCACGCAGCAGCAGGACTTGGGCGACGACCAGCTCGACCCGCACGTAGAATATCTACAACAGCTGGTGCGTATAGGAAGCCCATAGCGGAGAACTCTCGCGCAGAGGGTTATGCCTGTCCACTTCGGCACCCGGACGCGACCCCTTCCACCTCCTGCCAGCGCACATACAAGCTGCAGAGGCCGACGCCCCCTCACAACATCCCCCTCTCCCCCTTCCTTCCGGCCGCCCGCAGCTGCGTGACAATGAGTTCTTGCAGCGGGAAAATCTGCTGTTCGAAGCGTTCTTGGCCAAGGTACGCGGGGGCGCCAGCCGGGCTCCGGTTGGGTAGAGAAGAAATAACCCGCGGAACGAACGGAGGAAAGGTCAAAAGGTTAGGGGTCCGGTGGGCTGCGGCGCGGCTGGGGTGTGGCGGGGTTGGGGGCACTGCGTGTTGGGTGGGCTGCTACGACATCATGGCGGGGCAGCGGTGACATCATGTTTGCGACATTGTGGCGGGGGGTTCAATAGTATCCACAGAAAATATGTGGCGCAAATCCACAGAGAAATGTGGCGGGGGAGATAGCATCTGGCCGTGTAGGAGACGTCGAAAATGGTGCCGAGGGGCAGGTTGCCAGCCTTTCCATTGTGTGCTTGGATGCGGCGGCTGGCGAAGGGACAGCTCCAGGAGCACGAGGCGGTGGTTCGGGCACGAGCGAAAAGGCACAGCTGCCGGGGTGGTGGCGCCAAGGGGCGCAACGTACTTCGCCCTCCAGCCCCACCAGGACCCGCAAATACCACGGGTACTCCCGACTGATGATGTTGGGGGTGGTTTAAGGAGAATCCGCGAATCCACGGCCGACAAACCAAGGCGGTGATGACGGTGCGGTTGGGTGGCGTGGAAGAAGGGGTCGCCTGCTCCGGCCGGGAAGCAGGCGACCAGCGTGGTTCAGGTCGGAGCCCGGGCTGGTCGTGGAATTGGTCGTGGAGGGCACAGGAGCGATGGGGCAGCTGGCGAAGGGAGAGCGGCCAGAGGGACCGGGGTGGCGCTTCTGGGCGGTGCCGTGGACGAGCCGGCGAGGCGGATGAGGCGGATGGGGCGGATGGGACACGGGGCCAGAGCGGAGCGGAAGCGGAGGGAGCGGCACGAAGAGGAGGATGGGGGTGGCGGGTGGGGTGCCGCACGCGCGGACAGCACTGCGGAAGTCAGCGCGGGAGTCGGGAGGCCCGACAGCCGGGTCCCGCCACCAACACCTACACCCTCGCCAGCAGCGCCGTACAGGCTGTGCACCGGCGCCCGGCCGGTGCAATAAGCAGCAGCCTCTCCCGCCACGCCCCAGCACCGCTACGCATACCTGCCCCCCGCCTCGGCCTATGTGTGTGTCGTACCACGGATTTCGTACCACGGCTTTCCTCTCTACCCCGCTCCTGTCCTCCGTCTCCTATGTCGTGTACCTGGTCTTCTCGCCACCCCCTCGCCCCTACCCCACTCCCTCCCCGCCCGCCCACTCACTCTCTATCCGCCCGGCTCCCCTCTACTCGCCCTCTCCCTCTCTACCCGCCCTCTCCCTCTCTACCCGACCACTCACCCTCTACCCGACCACTCACCCTCTACCCGTCCTCGCCCCCGCCTTCGGCTTACAGGTTGACTTGAGCAAGCTGGGCTCCCTGGCCGAGGAGGAGGCGGCCAAGAAGAAGAAGGCGGCGAAGAAGGGCGGAGCGGGGGGGCCACCGGCTGCTGGCGGCAGGGATGCGGGCGGGCTGGGCGGAGGACGCGGCGCCAGAGGGGAGGGTACGTTCTCATCCCTCACCGACGAGGAGAAAAACGACCTGGTCAGCCAGGAGGTGGAGATGGTGCAGGCGGAGATAGAGGCGGTGAGCCGGGACGGTGTGTGTGTTGAAAGCCGCGGGGAGGTGCGGGTGTGGGTGTGGGAGCGGAGCGGGGGTTTTGTGGAGAAGGCCGGGCAGGAATGTGCGGAGTGGTGGTGGGGAGGGAGGGACAGGGGGGTTGAGTGAAGAAGGGCGCCAAGCTACTCGCCTGCAAAGCCACGATTAGGTGATGTCCCCGAAAGGCCCTCCCTCCCTGGAGGGCCCCACGCTGCCCGTCGCGAAGCTCCTCCAACCCCATCTCGCTCTCCCCCTCCCCTCCCCTCCCCTGCCCCTCTCCCCCCCCCCCCAGATCAAGAAGGCGGGCGATAAGGACATCGACGACATCCGCACCTTGATGGAGGAGGTGGACATGCGCATCGCCGAGACCAAGAAGGACACCTACGAGTTCAAGCGCGACATCATCATCGGGGCGGAGAACCCCCGCTCCGGCAAGGTGGTGGCGGAGAAGATGATCCGGTGGGTGCCCGGCTGGGGCTGCGAGGTTGGCTGGCTGGCTGGCTGGCCGCCTGAGTGAGCACCTTTGTTGACAGACAGTCGGCGCCTGGCCAGCCCGCCACTCTCCAAGCAAAACCCACGCACCTCCCCTTCCTCCCTCCCTGCGTCTCTCCGTCTTCCTCCTCCCCGTCGCCTCGCCTCCCTCTCCCGCCCTCCGTTCCCTCTTTGTCGATCTAGTGCTGCCTCGAGTGCCGACCCACGGGTTTGCTGTCACCCCCCGCCTCCTCAGTTTTCTGGAGGACAAGCTGCGGCAAAAGGACGCCACCGCTGACAAGCTGCGGCTCAAGAACACCACCACCAAGGCGCTCATCACCAAGCTGGAGCACCAGCTGGCGCACAAGGAGGAGATGGGAGAGGTGGGGCGGCCCCGGTGGAGGGCGGCTGTGCGCGTGTGTGTTGGGGGTGTGGGGGTAAAGGGGGGAGGCACACCCGGTGTGTGCTCGTCACGACAATTCCCAGGATGCGGCGGCACGACGTCAGATAGTTCACTCCCGCACCGCACTTGTTGCAATCGACATACCCCCACCCCCACCGTGTTGTTCGGACGAGAATGCTTCCTGAACAACGCGAGGAGGAGAGATCCCCGCGTCTCCAACCCCTCCCCTTCCCCCTACCGCCTCCCCCCCCAGGTCCTCCACCTCGTGGACTTCGACCAGCTCAAGATCGAAAACCAGCAATACATGGAGCGCATCGAGGAGCGGAACAACGAGCTGCTCAAGCTCAAGTTGTCAACCAGCAGGACGGTGCAGGTGCGTGAAGGCGCGTCGAGACAACACGTGGCTGTATTTGGGGGGGGAGGAAAACCGTGTACACGACATAGGAGGAGGGTGCGTATGGGGTCCGGACGGGGGGGGGAGGAAACCCGTGTACGCGACATAGGAGGAAGAGGGCGCGCTGGCAGGAGCCAGGCTGCGGCTCGTCTTCTGCAGCCCCGGTCGCACCCGCGCATCACCTGCCGGCCCAAACAACCCTCCCTGGCGTCCTCCTTCACCTTCCCTCCCTCCCCACCACCAGGCGCCGACTATCCTGTCATTGTCGCGTCAACGGTTTTTATGCCACACCCCCACCGCCCTCGGTTTGTCGGCCGTGGATTCGCGGATTCTCTTATCACCCCCCCCCAGTTCTCCAGCATGCATCTCAAAACGTCTGTTCTCAACGATTTTTTCTCGCATCCACGGGTCTCCTCGAAACCCCCAGGTGCTCAACAACCTCAAGTCCCAGCTGAGTGACATGGTGGCTGCCGGCCACCAGCTGCGGCGCCAGATCGCGGAGCGCAAGCAGGACCTGGCGCGGTTCGACTCGGAGTTCACCTCGGTGCTGGACGAGAAGGGGCGCGGAGAGCGGACGGTGCGGCGACTCAAGCTGCAGCAGGAGGACATGTGAGGGCGGGGCGGGACGGGGGTTGGGGGGACCTGGGGGGCCCCTGGGGCGGGGTTGGGGTTAGCACAGCGGTTGCCCGACAGAGGAAGAGAGGGCAGCTGCTGGGTGTGGTGGCAGCTGCGCAGCTAGGGGTCCTACGCTACGACCGTGTTGGTACGTCTGCACGTCCTAGCCTTCCTGGCAGCGTGCCTGCGCCGCGCTTTGGCTGCCCGCGGAGGTTGGCAAAACGCCAATCAGTTCACTAGAAAAGGACAGCCACAGCTACCTCACGACGCCCACACCACCGCCACCTGGGCAGGTGGCGCCTAAGGCTGGTGGCACCGACCGTACCAACACCCTCCGTGTCACCCACACCCACTGCTCCCGCGTCCCTCTTGCCTTCCTCACGCCTACTGGCACGCTTGGCCTGCCCTCATGCGGCCATGCACTACAGCGTTGTCCCTCTCGTAATACCCGCATACCCCCCGCTTGCTCCCCCGGACGGCGGCCCCCTCCCCCAACCCCCCCGAAGGCTATGCACCCACTTCATTTCCCCAGTCGTGTTACCGGTTCTTTTTTTGTAACCCCCCCCCCCACACACACACACCGTCCATTCCCCCCCCCCACAGCGACACGCCCACCATCATGGACTACATCAAACTCAAGCACGAGGTTTCGGAGCTAGAGAAGCAGCTCACGGACTGGCGGCGCAAGATCGACATCCTGACCATGGAGAAGACCCGCAAGCGCACCCTGCTCAAGACGGTGGCCACAACCACCATCCCTGGACCACAGCGCGCCTCACCCAGCGCGGGGGGCATGGGCGGCGGCTTGTAGGCGGCGGGTTGCAAGGAAAACTCGTGTGGGGTGGCGTAAGATGGGAGGCGTCTGAGTGAGTTGGGCGAGCAGCGTTTGCACGATTCGGTAGAGGTGTCGGTCCAAGGCGGTTGAGTGCTGCAGGGTTGGCGGTGGTGGATGAAGCTCGCGCCGTGTGTTGTTTCTGCTGTGGCTGCGACTGTGCCCGTGTATTATGCTAGGTGGTAGGGAGAGCGGCAGGGAGGTTGTGAGAGAGGTGGCAGTCCTTAGCAACAGTGCACCAGGAGTTGGATGCGCCTTTGCTGGCATGGGCGGGGTGGTGGTGGCATGAGGGTCGACTTGCCGGGTTGCCGGGCAGCGCACGGGATACGTTTCTCTTGGTCCCTAGACACCGCTGGGACAACCTGGCTTCCTTCCAGGAGGCGACCGGTCCTTGGGTGTAGCTTGGAACAAGACACGCCGCGCCAACTCACCACACGCAGCAAGCCACCACACACGCGTAGGCGGGTGGTGTTGAAAGCTGAGCGCCGGGTGGCCCTCCAGTCCTTACACCTGGACACTGCTGCAAGCCAGCACCGTGCGCCCGGCCGCCTCAACCGCATGACCCCGGCCTTCGCAGCCCGCTCGCCTATCAGCCAGCCCGGGCTATCCTCTCACCCTCTCATACACGCCTATCAGATACTTGGTCTCCGATGACCCACACGCATTTCGACACTGCCCTCTACACCGTGCCGCACACAGGCACCGTCCCCGGCGCCTACCCCTGCCCCCACCTTTCCTACCGCGGCCTCCCCTACCCTCATCTTCTACCCACACCCAGCTCCGAATCACGGTATGCTCTTTGTTCACGACCACGCACTACACCTGGGTCACTGCGCGCGCCCAGCAAAAGCGGCTCCAGGGAGGACTGGTCCGCCATCGCCATATCACACACGCCATATCACACACGCACGTCACGAGCGCCACCGTCGCCTTGGGGGCCCGGGCCTCGTGTCGGCCGCAACACACACCGCTTAAGAACCCACCTTCGGCGTTTTAGAAGTTAGGCGATGCTCCTATCTAAGGGTGCAACACGTCCTGCACATACCAGTACACACGGGCGATGACGCACACAGCCCTCCACCCACGGCCCTCCGAAGGCAGAAGGCACGTTGTGGGGGGGGGCTGTCCCGAGGGAGTCCACCGGGAGCACCAGCCCAAGGGAGGGGAGGGGAGGGTGGGGGGGGGACGCGAGCGCATGAGCCCAGAAATCGGGACCAGAAATCCCGCCCCTGCCTGGCCTGCCTGACCACAGCCGCCGCCGCCGCCCAATCGACATTGCGTCCAAAGGGCTCTCAAATCCGCCAGCTGGTGGGCGCCGCGAAACCCCCCTCTGCCACGTCCCCGGGCCTAAGTCACCACGCGCCGCTTCCTGCCGCTTGTCGCCGAGGAGGAAGATGGGTCGAAATCATCAGCTCCTCACGGGGCCCCACGAGCGCCGTTAGGAGCGTTCACGGCGCGCTGTCGTGTAACGTGAACGGAGGGACCGTCGCCGCCGCTGCTGGGGCTGCTGCTGCTGCGCCGCCGCCCCCCGCAATAGCAGCGCACGCCGCACCACCGCACCGGCACTGTGGGTGCCTTGCTCGGTTTGTCCCGCCGCCCCCGCCGCCGCTGCGTCGGTGCTAGTGCCGCCGCTGCCGTCCCCAGCCTGCCCCGCGGTCCAGTCCGCGGCTGCGACTGCCGTTTCGGTGGCGGCGCTGCCGGCCCCTGCCTGCCCGCTTAGCCCATGGCCCGCAGAGCCAGGCTCCACGACGTCCTCCACCGCCGTCGCTGTCGGCTGCGGCTCCGAGTCCCCTGCTAGCAGCCCCCAGCTGGCCCCGGCAGCAACCTGTGAGCTGGACGCCTCCAAGGCGGCCGACTGAGCAGACCCCGCATCCGCAGCGGCGGCCGCATCCGCCGTCGCAACCGTCGTCGTACCAACCGCGCCGTCGCCCCCGTCATTTACCACTAGCGCAGCGCCCGCCCGCGCCGCGGCGTCAGCGGCAGCGACGTCACCTGCCTCTGCGTCGTCACCTCCGCCACTGCCCCTACCACTCCCGCCTCCGCCGTCGTCAGCGGCGGCCCCGTGTGCCCCCCCCGCGGCTTCCGCGCCCCTGCCCTCCGCTGCCCCCGCCGCCTTGGCCGCCGCCGCCTCTGCCGCCGCTGCCGCCTCCGCCACCATCTCTACATCGTGCACCCGAGGGGCCTGCTCCAGCAGGTGGCCCAGCTCCTGGCTCGCTGCCTCGGACACCGACTGTGCATGGGGGTGCCGCTGCACACCACAACCCTGGAGGGGGGTGGGTGGGTGGGGTTTCGAGGAAGACCCGTGGATGCGAGAAAAAACCGTTCAGAACAGACGTTTTGAGATGCATGCTGGAGAACTGGGTGGGTGGGGTGGGGTGGGGCGGAAGGGAGGAGGCTGGGAACACGCCACAACGGCGGCGGCGCCCACTACCACGCACCACAGCAGCGCGTCCCTTCCCCGTCCGCGGTGTCTCGTGAGGGTGCTCCCTCGCTGGCAAACGAAACACATGTGCTACCGTGCCAGCCCCAGGGCAGCTGGTTGGGGCCGCTGCTGGCTGTCAGCCAAATTACGATGGGCCCCTTCTAACGCCGCTTACCAGATCCCGGCGGACCCTGCCCCGCGCTGCCCCGCGCTCACCCAGGGGTGTGGGTGATGGCAGCATGTCCGCACTCACGTCCCACCATCGTCGCCCCGGACCCTGCTCACTCCTCCGTGCGCTCTCTCCTGCCCCCTTTTGATCACCTCCCCAGCAGCAACCATACCCTCCCCAACGCTCCTCCCTCCCCCCGCCCGCCCTCCCCTTGCACGTTCTACGCCCTCTCCCCCTCCGTAGCACTCACCGCCCTCTCCTTGCACGTTCTACGCCCTCCCCCTCCCTAGCACCCACCGCCCTCCCCTTGCACGTTCTACGCCCTCCCCCTCCCTAGCACCCACCGCCCTCTCCTTGCACGTTCTACGGCCTCCCCCTCCCTAGCACCCACCGCCCTCTCCTTGCACGTTCTACGCCCTCCCCCTCCCTCCCCCCGCCCGCCCTCCCCTTGCACGTTCTACGGCCTCCCCCTCCCTAGCACCCACCGCCCTCTCCTTGCACGTTCTACGCCCTCCCCCTCCCTAGCACCCACCGCCCTCTCCTTGCACGTTCTACGCCCTCCCCCTCCCTAGCACCCACCGCCCTCTCCTTGCACGTTCTACGCACTCCCCCTCCATAGCACCCACCGCCCTCTCCTTGCACGTTCTACGCCCTCCCCCTCCCTAGCACCCACCGCCCTCTCCTTTACGTTCTACGCCCTCCCCCTCCCTAGCACCCACCGCCCTCTCCTTGCACGTTCTACGCCCTCCCCCTCCCCATCACCCACCGGTCCGACGTTGATCCCCAGGTGCGCCAGGAAGCACAGCCCCCCGCGGTGCTCGCTGCGGGTCACCGCCGCCGCCCGCACCACCGCCACCAGCAGGAACAGCGCCAGCACGCTACCCACCACCAGCACCGGCACCAGGCCCTGGGAACGGCGAGCGAGGGCCGGGGTCGGGGGGGTCGGGGAGGGCATGACCCATGGGCGAGTCTTGGAAGCGGGGCGAGGGGGACCCCTGGTTAGGGAGGGTCAGGCAGGGAGGCATGATTATAAGCTGCTGCTGCTCGCTAGCTCTCGCACCTTACGCTGCCGCTCCAGCCGCGCCAGCACCGCAGGCAGCTGCTCCATCCACGGCGCCCCGGCGCCCATCAGGCCGCCAGCTGGCGCCGCCTCGTCGTCCCCGGGGCCGCCGTGTGACAGCGCCGCGAACACCTTGGACTGCGGCTTGAAGCCTGGGGGGCGGGTGGTTGGAGGGGTAACCCGGGGGAGCGGTGTGTGTGTATATATATGTGTGTGTGTGTGTGTAAGTGTTACATCATCTGACCGGACCTGACGTTGGCCAAGGGCAGCTACCCTGCCCTAACGGAAAGACCGCCGAATCATTCTCCTATAAGGAGGGGGGCGTGAGGGGCAGCAGTCCCCTCCAGCTCGACCGAGAGTGTGTATGACCAAAGTTAAGTGGATGGGGCGACCGACCCGTGAGCCGAAGCTCAGGGACAGACACCGCAAGAGGAGGTGAAAAAAGGGGAGGGCCGCGGGCGGCTTCCCGTTGCTTCCACGCAGCAGCTCACCCGCCTGCACATCCTGGAAGGCCTTGGCCGCCAGCCTGCCCTTGAGGGCGGCGTTCTCCTCCAGCAGTCGGGCGGACGTCTCCCGGTTCTGGCGGGCCGCAGCGGTGGCCATGTCCCGGAAGGCGTCGAACTCGCGCTGCACCGCCACCTTCTGCTGGTTGAGGGAGGCGAGCTCGCCGGAGAGAGCCTGGGCCAGGCGGGCGTGCGGGCGGGGCGGGGGGCCCCGGATTGCTTGCGGCGGAGGACGGGAAGATTCCGGGCGGGTGAGCGCGCAATGAGCACACGGAGCCACCCGCCTCTGCAACCACCCCGCCATCACTGCCGGCAAGTCAGCACCATCAGCCCTCTCCCGCCCTCCCTTGCACCACGGCTTTCCAGAGGTTTCCTTCCCACCTATCACTTCCCCCCTCTTGCACCCACCATCGTGTCCACCTGGCGCGCATGGTCCTCCATCTGCTGCCGCACCCTCGCCAGCTCCCCCTCCAGCTGCACCACCCGCGCCTCCGCCGCCTCCGTGGCGCGACCCAGCTCCTCCTTCCAGGCCTCCGTCAGCGCCGCCTCAGCCGCCGCCACCGCCTGCTTCCTATGGCGGGCGAGGAAACATGCACGGAGGCGGGGGATATAAGGCGCCCGAGCTGGGGTTGGGGAGGGATGGCCACGCCGCGGGTGGCCTGCAGGCGGAGCCGAGGCGGTGCGGCGCTCAGCTAGAGTCCCAACTCGAGCTCCCACCCCTTCCTCCCTCCCCTCCCCCCGCCGACTCCCCTCCCTCCGCCGACTCCCCTCCCTCCGCCGACTCCCCTCCCTCCGCCGACTCCCCTCCCTCCGCCGACTCCCCTCCCTCCGCCGACTCCCCTCCCTCCGCCGACTCCCCTCCCTCCGCCGACTCCCCTCCCTCCGCCGACTCCCCTCCCTCCGCCGACTCCCCTCCCTCCGCCGACTCCCCTCCCTCCGCCGACTCCCTCCCTCCGCCGACTCCCTCCCTCCGCCGACTCCCTCCCTCCGCCGACTCCCTCCCTCCGCCGACTCCCCTCCCTCCGCCGACTCCCTCCCTCCGCCGACTCCCCTCCCTCCGCCGACTCCCTCCCTCCGCCCTCCCTCCGCCGACTCCCTCCCTCCGCCGACGCCCCCGCTTCGGACCTGTTTGCGTTAGCCGCCTGCAGCTCGCTGCGGAGCGCCTGCAGCTCCGCATCCCGGGCGCGCATCTCTAAGTTATATCGGGCCTAGAGGGGAAGGGGGGAGGGAAGCGGCGCGCCCGGGGTGGGAGGGTTTCTCAGTTGTGCCCGTGGTAGCGCCCAAGCAGGGTTAGCGCCCAAGCAGGGTTAGCGCCCAAGCAGGGTTAGCGCCCAAGCAGGGTTAGCGCCCAAGCAGGGGTAGCGCCCAAGCAGGGGTAGCGCCCAAGCAGGGGTAGTGCACGTGGTTGTGCCCGGCCCTGGCGGCCCACTCAGTCAAGCAGTGCGGAATGGGTTTGGGCGGATCCCAGGAGGCGAGGCTGGCGGACTGTGGTCGCACTCCCTCGCGGCGTAGGACACAATCCCCTGTACCGCCCAGGGTCCACTTGCATGCTTTTTTGGTGTTCCTGCTCCGGTACGTAAACCCCTGACCCACGGGTCGCGGCCCTGCCCGCACCTGCAACAGCGCCAGCTCGTGCTGCAGCTTGTCCAGCTCGTCCTCCACCGCCTGTCAGTCCAGGGAGGCGGGACCAGCACGGCACGCTCTGGTTGAGGCGCATGGTTGCCCAGGAGGTGAAGGCGCCAAGCAAGAGTGGGGGCTTGACTGCCTCCAACAGTCGAGGCTCCTCACACCGCCGGCACGCGCCACCACGTGCGCGCCCCCTCCAAACCACCCCGGGATGCGCGACCATAAGAAACATGTGGTCGCGACTGCCGACTTGCCAGCACTGCTGGCATGGTGGCAGCCTCATGCGGCAAGACGGGTTGGCTCTCCAGAGGTGCGGAACGGCCGCATACGCACCCCGCCTCGCAGCCTCCCATCCCTCCTCCCCCGCAGCCGCCAAAGGTCATATTACGACCTTCGGCTTTAGTATCCCCAACCCAGTTCTCCAGCATGCATCTCAAAACGCCTGTTCTGAACGGGTTTTTCGGCATCCACGGGTCTCCCTCGAAATCCCCCGCAGCCCCAACCGCCGGTAGCCCACCATCGCCACCGCCGTGCGCGCGCGCGCCTCGTCCGCCTGGCGCTCCACCGCCTCCGCCTCAGCGGCCGCCGAGAGGGCCTCCCGCAGCGCCCGCTTCTGTGCGTTGTACATGCGCCGGCTCTCCTCCAGTTCCTGAAAGACCCGGGCAAGAAGAGCGGGAAGGGACGGGGAGAGGGCGAGCCTGGGTGGGGTGAGCAAGGCCCGTGTACTACGCCGTTTGGTACCTATGTGCGAGCCTGGTGGGGGTACGGATGACGGCGGCCGTACAAGGTAGCCTCCGAAACCGGCTACGGATGGGTGCGACAAGTGCTACTGCGCCGCAACCCCAGCTCGAAGAAAGCCGCAACCCCAGCTCGAAGAAAGCCAGGCCCCTCCCTCCCGCCCCTCCTTCGCCTTCCCTCGCCACCAGCTGGGTGCTTTGAGACGCATTGTCCCTGAGCCGTTACGGGGCATAGCATAGGGCCCAACAGAACGCTGTCCAAAGGCCCCGTGGCATACCACTCCCGGCTTCCAGTTCTGTTGCTCCCTAGGCCCCCCAGGGGGCCGTGCACGGCTCTTCACGCAGCCACCCACCTCCTCCTTCTGCCCCAGCACAGCCTCCAGGTGTTCGACATGCGCCGCGAGACTGGAAAGCTGCTTGTCCTTCTCGCTCGCGACATGAGCCGCGAGCTCTGCCACTTTCTCTTGGGACACGATTACCTCCTTGCGGGACAGTTGCACCGTCTGTAGGGCGCCGAGCCGAGCGAAAGATGCCGGTCATGCCCTCCAAATGAAATGGGACGATTGATAGGCATTGTGAGAAATTCTTGGCGAGAAAGGCGTTGAAGTCGGGTGCTGTGGTGGTTGGTGCGGTCGCTGCACGCGAAATTCAAGGACCATGAAACCCCTTTCAAGAGGAAGACAGGATGCTAGAAATTGTGTGGTATAATGTTCGAAAGGGGAGCGGAGAGCTCCCACTGTGGCCATGGTTTTATGTCGACCCGCACGCCCGCTTGCCGACTTCCGACGCTGGCCAAGTTGTTTCGCAAAGCCCCCACCTTTGCTGCCAGCTCCTTCCGAACATCCATGAGCTCCTTTCGCGTTCGTTGCAGCTCATCCTCGAGTGCGGTGAATGCTGCGATGTTTTCATCCTCTGCTTTGTGTTCGGCAGCTCTAGAATGCAGGACCTGCGCAGATTGCTCGGCCTGCTGCTGGCTGTCCTCCTCTCCATCCTCCTCCAGCCACATAAGCTGGTCCTCATTGCCTCCAGGCATCCTTCCCCAAGTGAAGAAGCTTCCTACAAGGAATCAAGCGCCTATCATAATATGAACCGCATAATATGCCTAAAGAAGAGCGATGATGCTCAAATCGCAGCTGAAGTGGAATCTGTGACGTGTTTGAGCGCCTACACGCAACAGCTTCCAGCACAGATCACTCGTCGGTGACAGCGAAGAATGCCACATGAGCATGGGTGGTCAATCGAGGTATGTGTAAGCACGGTTGTGTCCCACTAGATTATTGCTATGTCGTATAGTACGGTGGCAGCGTTGACTTCTGCCTGGCGTGTTCTTGTTCTAAGTTAACGCCATCAAATGGTTCTCTTCACATCGTGTGCACTGCTTCCTTTGTAGTAAGGAGAGGCGGCCTATACGAGACGCACATACCGGCTTTCTCGCCCCGTTAGGAAAAGTCCTCGTTATGGAACATACATTCATTGACTTATGTATTTAGTCTTGAGGCTACCGTCGGTGTCATAGGGATACCAGCACATCAGCTAAAGTGTAGGCATCAAGGAACGCGAAATGGCTCTCAGCTCCAATGGATTTTCTGTAGAGGATAGGGGCTTAAGTGCTGAGCAACTGGTGAGCATATCACTGTTGCCCCTCGTTTGGCAGTCTTAAACGTCCTGCCGCGCACGAGATTGCTTACCTCGCCCTCTGCTTGAACAGGCCAAGCTCCAATCTTTCAAGCGTCTGTTGCAACAGGCGGGCGCTTGGGACGATCGGTGCTTTGGTGAGACTGACAGCCGTGCGCGCACACCAGTTTGACCGCTGCGCTTGACCAGCCCTGCCTGGCTTCCAACTTAAGCAAATCCAGGAAGAGAGTGTCCGCAAAGGGCTGGGAATGCATCGTACTATGCGGCACGTCATAGCACATCGGGCGCCGCCCAGCACCCCCCGCCGCTTTCCCGCCGAGGCCTTGCCCTGCATTACGTCCCCCTCCCCTAGATGAGCACGACTGTGCACGGTTCCTCAAGGCCCGTGGCTATGATCTGCAAGCCTCCAAGCAAATGTGGGACGGCATGTTGGCGTGGCGGAGGGAGAATCGCGTTAACACTATACACGATTGGTTCAACTTTCACGAGCGCCGGGAATATGATCTTGTGTTCCCCACGGGACTCCATAAAACGGACAAGGAGGTGCGTTGCTGTGCAGAGCCCTGCACGGCCACCGTAGAGATCTGGGGAAAGGCACGGCCCGGGCCTTGGGACGGCGTGTGGGCGACAGCGTGTGCTACTGCTGTCGCCCTTATATGTGTCTTGCCAGGTGGGTGGGATGGGACCATCGGAAAAGCCTTGAGCGGCGCGGGGCGGGGCGCAGGGGTTAGGCATCGGCATCCAACTGCACCGGTCTGTTCCTCTTTAACGTGTGCTGTGTCTCGGCCACCTCTGCGCGGTTCACCCAGTCCTCCCCTGGCCGCACACTGACCAGGACGACGGGCTCCAGGGTTTAAAAATGGACAGAACGCCAACGGGCATAGCTCACCCAGCATACCCTCCTTCAGCCACGGAATCCGTACGGAATGCGCTGTCCTGGCCCTGCCTAGCACCCGTGGCCTTCTGTCCCCCCCCCCCGGCCCCCCCCCCCCTCCCTCCCGCCATGCGCCGTTCCACTCAGGGCCACCCGGTGCTGATCCAGCAGCTGGGCCGGGTCAATATCGGCGCGCTGTACAAGGTGACCACCGACGAGCGCATCCGCCTGGCGCACATTGCGGAGAACGAACACCTGCGCCGCGTCGTGTTTCCCGCCTGCTCGCGCGCGGCCAGCCGGCCCATTGACCAGCTGTTCACCATCATAGACCTGGAGGGCGTGGCCTTCACGTAAGCCAGGGCGCTGGCTGCTCGGTGGCGTGATGGGGTGCTGGTGGCGTACCCTAGCGTGATGGGGTGGGCCAGCCGAGGGGCTTGGGCGGTGTAGAGTGGGTCCGTCATCGACCACATCGCAACAGCGCACCCTCCTGGTGGTCTGATCCGCAAGATGCACGTCATGAGGCGGTTTCTGCTTGTGGTCCGTGCGCTGCTTTTCCTGACGAGGGTGCCTGTTACCTGTAACCGTCCTGATGTACAGGAGCATGATGCGCACCACCTCCCTGCTCAAGATGTTCATGGCCATGGACTCCAACAACTACCCGGAGACCCTGGCGCACATGGCCATCATCAACGCACCGGGATGGTTCTCGACCTCCTGGAGCGCGGTCAAGAGCGTGCTCAGCGGCGACACCGTGCGCAAGATCCAGGTGGGTCGCCCGCGGGGCGGGGGGCGTGGCCCGGTGGGTGGGGGCTGATCACGGACAAAATCGCCACGGGGCCCGCTGCATCCAGCGCCAAACGAGCCCCCTTCCTATCGTCGAACGGAGAGCGGAGGGAGGGCCCCACTCTGATGAGAAGAATAGCACATAAGGGCATCCAGTACGCGCACATGACACCACAAGGCTTCCTTCTGTGTGAGCGCGGCGCGGATCCTTTGCAAGCTGTGCGGACACTTGACGCGGATGTCACTTCCAACGGCCCCCCACACACGTGCAACTGTACCAAATACCCCACATGTGCTCCCCCTTCGCCATCAGATCCTGGGCAAGGATTACCAGGCAGCGCTGCTCGCCCACATCCCAAGGGAGAACCTTCTGGTCGAGTACGGGGGCTTGTCCCGCGGCCGCGTGACCAGCAACGAGGGGCCCTGGCTGGAGCCTCTGCCTGAGCCGCCCGCGCCGCCGCCGGCCAAGCAGCCACAGCAGCAGCCCGGGGCCGCCCAGGAAGCGGAGCAGCAGGTATCGGAGCTGTCCAATGGTGGCGATCAGCGCACCCCGCGGGACGTGCTCACGCGGCACTCGCAGTCGCCGGTTCGGCCGGGTGCCAAGTCGGCCGCGGGGGTAGCTGGGGCCGGGGCCGTGGGGGGCCACCCGGCGCCGCCAGCGAGCCCGCCGGCTGCCAAGCGGCCCCACCAGGAGGAGGAGCTGCGGCCGCCCCGCTCGCAGCCCCACTCGGGCAGCAGCCCCTCCCCCAGCGCCAGCGACTCGTCCTCCTCCGACATCGCCGTGAACATGGCGGCGCCGCTGATGAGCAACTTCCTGCCCTCCGGGGACTCGCCGCTGCACCAGCAGCAGGGCGGCCACGCGTCGCCGCCGTCCAGCGCAGGCGGCACCTTGGTCGCCCCCCAGCGCCGTAGCTCCGGTGGCGGCCTGGTGGCCGGCTTCGCCGCCAGCTTGCAAGCCGCGGTGGCGCACGTGGGCTACCACCCGCAGCAGCAGGGCGGCCCTCAAACCGCCGCGGCGGACGGCGGCGTCTTGCACCCGCCTGCGGCGACCCCTGTCGCCTCGGTGCAGCGCGGCGGCTCGTTGCAGACGCCGCTGCAGCCGCACCCGGCGGTGGCGGCACGGGGCGGGGCGGTCGGGCCGGCGCAGCTGCAGCTCACGTCGCCGCGGGAGGACACCACGGGTCCGGGGACGCTCTTCTCCGCAATGAGCGCCATGTACAGCCCGACCAGCGCGATGAGCCCCCTCAGTCCGGGGGACTCGCATGCCGCGGCGGACACCGCGACGTCGCGCCGGCGGGACGGCAGCGCCGGAGGCGCTGGGCTGGGGCAGGCCCCGGCGGCGGTGGGTGTGCTGGGGCCGTCAGGCGCGACCAGTGCCGGCGGTGGCTTCCCGGGGGGGAGGGTGAGTTGCGGCGGGAGCGCCGGCGGGTTCAGCGGCCTCCCGAACGTCTCCGCGGTCGGGGTCGGTGTGTCTGCTGGCGGCAACGTGAGCGTGTTCTCCAGCGCCCTGCTGGACACCTCGCAGCAGCACCAGCTGGACACCGACGACTCGGAGTCGGTGCGCTTCTCCGTCATGAGCCAGCGCTCCTTCTACAGCGCGCGCTCCCACATCGACCCCAGCACCAGCAGCGGCCTCACCAGCCCCAACGAGGCCTCCGAGAACTCGCGCCGCTGGTCCATGCAGCGGGAACTCCACGCCGCAGCAATCGCCTCGGCGCTGGCGGCAACAGCGGAGCAGCGCCGCATTGCAGCCGCCAACACGCCCATGGCGCCGCAGACGGCCGGCAAGCCCGGCGCCGCCGCCGGGTCCGGCATTCCGCTGCCTCCGGCAGGGGCACTGCCCGGCGTCGCCTCGTACATTGTGCCGCCAGCCGCTCAGCAGGCCTTTGGCTCCTACCTTGACCAGCCCCCGCCGTACGGGTCCGGCTCCTTCACCACCGGCGCTTCGCTGCCCGCCGCCGACGGGTCCGACCGGCGCGCTAGCAGCAACCCCGGCGGTGGGGTGGCTGCCGCCTCCGAAACCACTGGTCCCGGGAACGGAGCCGGGCACCGCCGAACGGAGTCGCGCGGGCGGGGCTCCGCAGCGGCCGGCGATGCAGTGATAACCGTGGGTGGTGAAGGCGGCGGCAACCCCGGCGGCGCCAGCGGGGGAACCATGTCGCGCTCGCCGTCCACCAACGCGATAGACGACTGCAGCCTGGGCGCGGGTGCGGTGCGATGGGCGCGCGGCTGGTTCTTTCGCCGGCGCAACTACGGGCGACTGGTGGAGAGCGACGGCGCGGCGGAGGGAGCGGTGGTTGGCGGCAGGGCTGGAGGCGGGGCCGCTGGCGCGGAGGGGGCTCGGCAGCCGGGGAGGAAGGGGGCGGCGGTGGGGCCCTACTCCAGCATGCATGACGGGCCCAACGGCACCAGCCCCAGCAAGGTCCTGCCCAAAGTGCCCTCGGGCGCACACCACGCGCGCACGGACTCGTGGGAGTGGGATCAGCCGTCACCGTACGACATTGACCAGACGTACGGCCGCGCCGCCGGCGGCATCATGCAGCGCGACCTGTCGTTTGGCCGTGGCGGTGAGCGGCGGCGCCTGCTTCGCACGGACAGCCCCGGCCGCCGGCGCGGGTTGTCGGTCGACTGCGGCTGCCTGCCGTGCTGCACCATCATGTGACCTGATCAGCGGTAAGGTGTGCTGGTGGTGGAGCAGGAGGAGGTGGTGGTGGTGGATCAGGAGGAGGACGCAGGGCAGCAGCGGTGCCAGGGGTGCGGCGGCGCATCGTCGTGTTCGTTGCCCTCGGGGCGGTCAAAGAAGCGGCCAGGGCAGGACAGGCGGGAACTGCATTACGGACATGCGCCGGAGGGTGGGGCCGCCGGGGCAGAGTCCTCGGTAGTGTGTCAAGACGGGTAGCACCTCCCAGGGTAAGGAGGCGACACAGGGGTCGTGACGGGGAGGGGTATATGGACACAGTTACACGACACGGGTAGTATAGGTGGCGCATATTCTCGGGGTGAGGAAACCGTGTGCCGACGACTAAGGTGGGTGGCACAAGTGGTACGAGGGATGTGGTGGTAGGTGAGTGGGATTCGCTGCTGCGCACGCGCGAGAGGGAGACGAGGAGAGTTATTTCGTTTAGACGTCCTGGAGTAGAAAATGGCGGCTACGATGCGCATACTGTTCCGGAGTACGAGAGTGAGCTGGAGTGGTGTGATGCGCAACTCTGCCGCTAGACTGCGAATGTGGTGATGAGTTCTTGTTTCGTTCTTGTTGCTTGTGAACTTATCACTCGTGACCTGACTTCGGTGTTGTGTGTGATTACACTTTGCGTTTGGCCAGCCTGCTCGTTGAACCTCGACCTTTACTCGAATGGATCTTCTTTAGGACGGCACTGCCCCAGGCTTAAGGAGGATAAGTCCAAGTGCAGGTGTGATTTTCGAGGTATCTTCAAGAAACAATGACATAGAGGTCCAGCTTCTTTAACGACTTCACTTCTCACTCGATATACCGGTACACCTGAATGTATGGCGCCCTCCTTTTGTTATCTCATGTGGCCCACTGTGACGTAATTCGCGCAGTATGGATTCGTGTAGTACTTATTTGTAGTGTAACCCTGTCAACGATAACAGTGAGGTTCCTCTTGGAACTTCGCCAGCCACGTCGTCGTCAGACCTGCTGCAGCGCCCGTCCTGCGCGTTTACGAACCCACGCGGCCTGCCCAGCCCCAAGCCTTCAACCGAGGGGGATTGTTAGAGCTTCGTCGGAAACTATCAGCAAGGGCGCAGGAGGTTTAAATGCACTATTCACGTCGGAAAACTAGTGGCGGAATGCTTTATATCTGGGGCACTCACACCCATTTATCTGGGAAACTATCGCTAGGGTATCTTCGGGCCACTATCTTTTGGCTAGGTTGTCGTGCTATCGGAACGGACGGTCGGGGCGAAAGCGCTAACGGCGGAGTCGAATGGACGCCAAGGAGATGACAGCATTCAACAAACACACCTTAATTGCAAAAAACATTACTGTACGTGGCCAGTTTCACGAGTCGAAACACCTACTCTCGTTAGGTTGTCCAGCTTGCAACCCGGTCAACAATAATTGAAATATTAAACTTGATTACCGGTATTTCGCCATTTTGGTCCACAGAGGAGTTGGAATTGGGTCGCCATAATTGACCCGAACCAACTGGGCCTTGCTGTTGAACGAAGATGCGTTAATTTGCGCGACAAAGGAGTAACGCACCCCACTTAGAATCCTTCCTTTTATCGACCTTTGAGGGTGCCTGGAGGGAAAGGGCCCCCAAGTTCTAGTAAGCGCCAACGACCAACCCTTTGTCAGGCTCCAAGGACATTTTCTCCGCGGTCGCTGTAACACAATGCAGCATCGCTGGGGTTATACCTCATGTGGCATTCATCGCCAGGCGGGCATTCTCGCCAGGAGCGTTTTACCGATCCGAGGCGGACAACAACCACCTCGCTGGTGCTTGCGTGTCAAGGGGGCAAACGGCGGCCTGAAACCAGTTGCCTGCAGTGCTGGCAATAGTTTACAACGCAACGATGAGGACGCTGAAGATCCGCACGCACAGGAAGGGGCAGGGGCGGAGAACGCCCAAGCGGCGCGCGGCGGAGATGAAGTGCTGGGGCCAGTTGCAGTTGATGACAACCAAGCCTCTTCCGTCGGCGATGCTGCTGCTATGGCTGGCCTTGCGGCTGAGACGGGCGGCGACAGTCAGGATGTTCGGAACCCTAGCCTGCAGCCTACCGTCATGGCCGACGCTCAGGACGCAACTGAACCAGCCGAACGCCAAGGGTGGTACGAATGCCACCTCTTTGACTTCCTCCAAGCTGCTCACATTGATACTCAGTCAGCAGGTCACTTTCTATCGCAGCTCGCCATCCATGACTCTTGGGCTAGCCCCTTAACCCTGGACGACCTGGTACGCGCGCTCGCAATTCATTGTTGCTCCGTGGGGTAGTTTAATGTGATGCACCGTTCACTGTAAGGGGTGGGCTTTCGCTGGCAGTGCGCTATTACACCTTGACAGGGGTCGGTCGCACCGACGGCGCATAGCCGGGAACACACATGCTCCTCCGGCCGATACCCTTGTTCACAGTATCGGCGTGTTCTAGCACGACTTGCCGCAGCACCTTATGCTCCTTCTCAGGTACCCCATTGCCCCCGGCTCGCACCCGCCTGCCCACACCTCCATCTGGCCTGCTGCTGCCCTGCGTAAGCGCCCAACCCGCTTGTACTCCCCTCCTCCGCCAACCTCTCCCTCCGCACCGCCTTCCCCCCCCGCCTCCCCCCCCGGCCCCCCCCCCGCAGCTCCACGCCGCTCGCATCGCCCACATCACCGGCTTCACCCTGCCTCCCATCGTCTCGGCGCAGCTCCAGAGCCTCGTCCAGGCCTCCGGTCCCCTGGCCGCTAGTGCCACCGCCGAGCCGCTGCTGGCGGCCTTCGGGTACGACCTGCCGGCGCTGCTCGGGGTGTTTCACGACATGGAAGTGACGCCGTCCATCGCCTGGACGGATTACGCGCTGCGCGCCTGGTTGGGCGGGTGCCGTACCGGCGGCGGCGGCGGCGGCGCCTGCGGCGGCGGCGGCGGGTTGTGCGTCGCCAGCGTGCGCTCCGTCATGATGCAGCTGGAGGCGATCTTCGTACCGGAGGCGCAACCCTGGGTCGAGCCGCCGCCGCTGCTGGTGCCGTACACGGCGGCGGCCGCCGCCGCGTCGCCGCTGGACCAACACGTCTCCTCCTGGCGTTCCTCCTCCTCCTCCTCTGGCCCCTCCGCCGCCGCCGGCGGCGGCGGCGGCGGTATGTCGTACGCCGCCAGCAGCGTGCGCTCATGGCTGGACGCCTGCATCACCTCGCTGCTGGACGGCGGCGGCGGGCTGGCGAGGCCGCACCAGCGGGAGGAACTGTACGGCATGTTACCGCAGCTCGCCACGGCGCCGTCGGCGTCGACGGTGGAGCGGTTGTATGCGGCCGCGTGGCCGCCGCACGATGCCGGGGGCGGGGATGTCGCTTCTGCGGAGACTGTGTCGTCGCTGCTGTGGCTCTGTGCGTCCTCGGGTACGACAGCGGGAGGGTTGCGAGGAAAACCCGTGTACGAAAGGACAGAGGGACGGGGGTGGGCGGCCTGTGCTGGATGGGGCTTGGGCAGTCGTGGCACAGTGGTGGCCTACGTGGCACGGCGGGGAGGGAGCTGCTGGCCGGGGGGGAGGGTATCACCCCGGGGGGGGGGGGACATCACACCGGGGGCTTAAAATAAAAGAACCGGTAACGCGACTGGGGAAATGTAGTTGGTGCATAGCCTTCATCCCTGCCACCCTCTGCCGCTCCCTGCCCCTGCCGCAGGCGCAAAGCTGCCCCCCGCGGCAGTGGACCGGGAGCTGAGGGCGCTGGAGGCGGCCATCATCCGCATCACAGTCGGCCGTCCCTCTCGAGGCCTCGACGGCGGCGGCGGCGGCGGCGGCAGCCACACGAGCTCCGACCGCAGACGCAATAGCAGCAGCAACCCTGGAGGCACCTCCCGGCTCGCCCCGGACGACAAGCCCTGGAACAGCAACGGAGGCACCGACGCCGCGGCTGCAGCTGCCGCTGCAGCTGCGGCCCTTAACGCCGCCTTCTCGCTACCCTCCTCACTCGGTGCCGCCGCATCAACGCCGTCCTCCTCGCCGCCTCCTTCCTCACCACCTCCCGCCGCCTCGCCCTCGTTTCCCTGGCCCCCCTCGCTGCCGCGACTCCCCAACACTCGCCGCTCCTCCTCTGCCAGCCGGAAACTCTCACCCCACAGCGCCTACCTGGCGCTCTGGGCGTTCCACCACCACCGCCACTCGCCGCACCCCACGGCGGCCCGCGTCATCGGACCGGCGCTGCTGGGCGCCGTACTTGGCGGCGCGCGGGATCTCGGCCCGCGTCAGCGCTGCCGGGTGCTCCGTTCGCTGCTGCTGTGCTTCGGCTCGGCGCAGCCCGAGCTGCTGGCCCTCCACAACTGCTTGCCGCTGCTCACGGGCTGGGCGACGCTGCGCGCCGATGAGCTGCTGGCGCTGCTGCACGACGCCGCGGCGCTGACGCGCGTCCGTACAGTCGGCGGCGGCGGCGCCGCCGCCGTCGCCGGCGACGGCTCGGAGTTACAGCTGAAGCAGCTCGCCGCACATGTGTTGCAGCTCCCTGGCTGGCCGCAGCGGCTGGCTGGCATGAGCCTCACCGCCGCCACCGCCTCCCTGTCAAGCCTGCTGGTGATCCTGGCGGCAGACGAGTACGACGGCGGAGCCGAGCCGCCAGCGGCGGCCGCGGCGGGCCGCGGTGCCGCCGGACGTGACGTTAACGGTGGCGGCGGCGGCGGCCTGCGGTCGCCCTTTTCGCAGGGTCTGTTGGACGGCTGGCTGAGCTGCGTGCTGCCCGTCATCCAGGTGCGCTGGTACGGGGCGGATGTTGTTGCGGAACAGGGCCAGAAGGTCACTAGCGGTATGACTAGGAGGACCTGGGCGAGGAAAAGCACCTGGGCAGCGCTCGGTCAGCTCGCGGTGCCTTTCCTGCCAGATGCCCCAGTATGGCGTTTTCTGTGCGGAAGGGATGTAGGGTTGCATTCCCTGCACATACGGTTGCAGAGGGACTTTGCCCGTCCTTGGTACCTGCCTGACCCATTCATGCGCCAACTGCCAACAACGGCTCCGTGACGCCGCCTGCGTCGCCCCCGCCCGTTTCTGATTCGCAGGAGGGGGTCAAGGACGCGACTGGCGACTGGGGCAGCGGCGCCAGGGCCGCCGCTGTCGGCCTGCACGCGCACGACCACAAGCAACCTGGGCAGGGTACAGGATATGACATGTACGGCACCGTCGGAGGTGCAAGCGGCGGCGCCGTTGGCGGCGGCCGGTGGCACGAGCAGCCCGCGCGGGCGGCGGCGGCGGCGGCGTCCATAGCGGTGTCTGCAGCGGCATCAACGTCGGGCACCAGTCGGCAGTTGAGGTCGTTGGCGTTCTCGGCGGCGCCGGCGCCGCCGCCGACGCCGCCGCTGACGGCGAGTGAGCTGACGGCGGTTTTGACGGCGCTGAGCGACACGGCGGCGGCGCTGGACCCCCGGGATCACCCGGTGGTGCAGCGAACGCTCATGTGGGCCTTACAGCGGCTGGGCTCGCGGGCGGGGCGGTGCACTCTGGAGCCGTCACTCTTCGCCTCTGTGCCCGAGATGCTGCTGCAGGTGGGTGGAGCTGGAGGCATAACCCCTAAAACCCTGAGAGAAGCCCTAAACCCTGAGCGAAACCCTAAGACCCCGAAAGCAACGACAGGTTGTCGGTCGTGAGGCATTACATCATCACCAGCGTTCCTAGGAAAGAAACATGCCCACTCGTGTGTGCGCCCTTCCTTCTATGTGGGTACCGTGGCCTGATACTTCTGTGTCCCTAACCACTCACCCCCCTGACCGAGCCGTCCCGACTCCCTCCTGGTTGGCCCCGTGTGGGCGCAGGTCGACTCCCTGGGCTGGGTGGACATGCCGCTGGAGTGGGCCGATGCGGTCGTTCAACACCCCGACCCCCAGGGCACGTGGTTCCGGAGCCTGGCCTGGCCTGAGGCGCTGCGCGCCGTACTGGGTTCGGGGCAACTCGTACAGTTGGCGCGGGGTGACGTGCTGCGGCGGCATGGAGCGCCACTGGCGGCCAGCAGTCCTGAACAGGCCACAGCCAAGACGAAGGCTCAGTCGAAGGCGGAGGCGCTGCTGGGCGCCGTACAGAGGCTCCGGAACCACCTGCTGGGCCTCCTGGCGGCGCGCACGTCCAATTGCGACGTGGCCGAGCTGCGGCAGCTCGCCCTGACGTGGCAGGTGTACGGCATGCCGTACGACCGGGAGGTGCTGGCGGCTGCGCTGGGCGCGCTGGCGGGCGCGCTGGAGGGGCGGGGGTCCGCGGAGGCGCGGAGGCCGGTGCTGGACGCCGTAGCGCGATTGGAGGTGATGTGCGGTACACAGCAGGTGCCACGGGAGGAAGTCGACGCGCTCTTTGCGCCGTTCCGGGTGTAGGATAGTAGATAGCGGGTGGGGGAGAGAGGGTTAGGGCCGGCGCGTGGATTCGCCTGGCCTGGCCTTCGCCAGCAGCCAGCGTTGTGTTGTACAAAAAGAGGACCGGTGCCGTACCTGGTTGCCATCGGTTTTCCGCCGTTGCTTTGGGCGAGGGTACCGGTGTGGGGGGGTCACGCGGTAGTCAGGCTGGCTTGAAGGCAGCCCGGCCCGGGGCCCTGCATAGACCGTACATACGACGAGTGCTCTCTGCCGAGCGGCCAATTGCCGGGCGCCTAGGGCCGAGCCACCGCCCGTCGCTGGAGTGCGTCGTCGTGTCGTGGCTAGTGACGAGCGCCGCTCGGAGAGGCACGGGTGAGACTGCAGGAGACTGGGCCGGGGGCTCGCCAGCAAGTGTTTGATCAGCGGCATCGATGAATCGATGTTGGTTAGGTGTATTGACATGGGCTTTAGGTGTAATTGTAAGGTTTGTAACGATATGCCAAGTTGGTGGTAGACTGCGAGTGTGTGGGGTCTTAGGGTTTTACACGAACATGGTGGTTAAGTTTGCCATATGCCGTGCGTCGCCACGGTTGTCCGGATTTCCCGCGGCGGTTTGTTTGGCCCTGGGAACGCTTCTCTGCCGTTGCGGTTAGGGTTGTTGCGCTAACCGTTGTGGCCTTCCTCGCAAAGGGACCGGCCGCCGTCGGCTGTCGGCCGTTCCCGCTCCCCTCCCCGCTGCTGGTTGGGGTCCAGGTGTCGTACTTTGCACGTGTGTCGTTGAACTGGTTACGGAGCCGTACGAACGAACCAACTGACATTAGACCCACCCACAGCTTATGTCGAGTAAGGGCCGCCCCCGCTGCAGGCTCGACCAGGAGCGCGTGTCCGTATGGGACACAGGTTGCATCGCGCTGCTTTTAAATATCTATCGACTTTCTTTTTTGTAATGGTTACAGACCTGCGGTCCACCTCGGGCGTTGCCCGTTGGGCGTTAGGCTTTTGGCGCGTGGCGATTGGGCGTGTAGTGGCATTGTGCTTGTTGGGATCTTGTAGCGCGTACGGCATGGGTTGTCTGGAGCTGTGCGTTTCAAGATGTGTGGTAAGTAGACGTAAGCGGGGACGAGGTAGCGCCTACCGCGATGTGTCTCAGCCAGCGACGCCGCACATCTCTTAAGGGTGACGTGCGTCGTTGCGAATGCGGGGGCGGGGAAGGGGGCCAGCTGTGTTTGGGGAGATGACCTAACTTGTGGCCGGTGGGTCTGTACGACAAGATCGACAGTCGCCTCGATGCAAGGGTAAGGGAGCAAAAGAATGTGTGGAGGTTGGATTGGGAGTTGTCGCATGGGAGACGGCCGGAGGCTGGCGGAAGGCCGGCTCGGAGGGCTGGCGTGCAGGATATCCGCGTGGCGTCACTGCCGTACGCTGGTGTCGTACGGTAGGAGGGTGCAGGTGGGGTTGGTGCCGCTGTAGTGCAGTCGTGCTGTGGCGCAATCAGGATTACAGCCCTAGTGTGATACGGGATTCGCAGCCCTGAAAGGGCCAAGGGACATCCTCGCCGCTCGGCAGGTGCCAGCTGCTGTGCCGGTGCGGCGTGGTCCCCGGGCGGCTCTTCGTGAGGCCTTAAGCTTAAGTCCGTTTTTCCCGGCAGCTGGTGTGCGGCGGCCTTTGCGGCCGGGACGCCAAGTTACCTGCTGTTCGGTCGGGCGTTGGCCGGACGGACTCGGGCATGTTGGTCCCTCATTAGGGTTTAAGGTTTAGAGGCCGATGCAGGGGCAAGCTGTGGGGCGCCTGTTCGTCGTAGGCTAGTTAGCGCCCTTTTCCGTTTCGGTTCAAGCTCCTCACGTAGCAGGTCGCGAGGAAGCCCAGAGGAAGAACCCGGCGGGCGTCTTCTGTGGTAGGGCGCAGGCACGTGCGGTGGTAGGGCGCCGTATCCGCCGATATCGCACACGTCGATGCTTTCCTATACCCTTGGGGGCGTCTGCTGTGTTCGGCCCTGGCTCTCATATGGTGGTTCTTGTCCTGGGTTCGCCTGGGCTTGAGGAGACTGTAACGACTTATTATCCCTAGGGCTTCGCTGATAGGCGCCGCGCGGGGCTGCGGAGGTGAAGGTGGCAAGCGCGGACTATCCGTTTCATTTTTAACCTCTGTAACAACCGCAAAAAACATGGAGCATGTGCGCAGTGCTACCGCGGGGCTATGCTGCCCTGATCGCATCCCGCTTAGCGGCTATATCCTGCGGCGATGCAAGAGCTAAAGCTGTGGGCACTGGAGCGGCGCCGCGATGGCCAGTGCGTGGCCGAGGGTTTCATTACTGGCAAGTTGTCACGTAAAAACGCGGTACCCGAGGGGTTTTGCTCGGCCACCTGTCACACGTATGATTCCACTTCCGCCGGTTCGTCGTCAGGTGGCGTCCAAATGTTTCAACAGGGTTTCCGTTAATACATGTTTGCTGGAATCTCGCACTAACGCGAATATGCCCTTTCACCTAACGGGTACAACCCAACGGGCACCCAACGGGTGCGTCCCTGCTTGCGCTAGGCTTGCCTAATATTGTTGTTGTTGTTGAACCGTCGTCACTAGCCATCGGAAGGCATCCAACGGGCGAAAGTCCACCGGTTCTAGGTGAACTTCACGCTTGCGGCGCAGTAACAACTCCAGGGCACAGTTCCTCTCTATTTGTATACCCACAATGCGAGCGCCATGCACCAATGCTTACCCAACCCAATGCTTGGGAACGTCGGCAGCCTTGTCAGACGCTGCCCCGAAAGGGTGCAGTTACGACAACAATTTTTCTGCTTAATTTGCCAGTTTATAGGAGTTTGTTGCTTGCAAATTCAATCGCTGAATGTGTTTATTGCCTGGCCTTGCCTCACAACTCACGCAATACATTTTGTCACAAGCGGACCGACAGTAAATTCTAGGAACAGGCAAGTTCAATTGTCTTCAGTCTCCTCCTTTCATGTCTTGGTGCGCTGTCGTTGCGCTTAGGTGTTAAGCGTCGATGGGCGGGCGGTTATCCGACGTCGGTCCTTACCCTGTGTTACTCCTGAACACAGTATCACAGTGCCAGCAATATATTTGTTTAAACACGTCGGTACAAAGGCTACGGTGAAGGCCAATGCGTTCATAACTGGTGTCTTCCTAAGTTTCGCACGTCGGTCTGCTAAAGGCATGGTGAGGAATCTACTTTATATTAAGAAAGGCAATTTTATGTATAATTATGCGTCAGGGGTTCAGGCTGGGTTCCCTTGTCCTGCATCTCGGAAGGCCAGCGGAAGGCTTGCCGCAGCTTACTGGTGATAAGGCCTTGTATCCTGGCTGTCCTCAATGACCTGTACGCCACAGCTGATAAGTGACCTGGTGGTCACACCATGTTCGTAGTGTATCAGAGTTGAGCGACAACCTACAGGGCCCTTTCGCCGTATACTTGTACTGCCCGTCACTGGCCCACCAGACTTAGCCCAGCCGCCGACATTACATTTGTTTATATCTGCTTAACAGTCATAAAGTAATACTACGAAGGTCAATCCCCGACTGTATAAGCGGACCACTATCGACGAGGCGGAGAGCCAGCCACATCTCGCAACTCACTCTCTCACTCCTGACCACCTTCTGCCTCTGATAGCGTTCTTATCTTCAGAAGCAACACACAAGGCCTACGGAACGAAATAAGAGCTTCGTTGCGCTCACCGGGAGTTGTGTTCCAGTCGGCATCCTCGACTTCCGGTCTTGCAATTTGGATGCGCAGTGCTGTTCGAGATACTCCTGATCAACAGAGACACTAGCTAGGCCAATGGCGGCCGCTGGGACATGGTTCCCGGCGGCAGGACTCCTCCTGCTCCTGATGACGTCGGTATCAGCTGCTTCACAACGCGGCAACGTCTGGTCTGTTGGCTCATCGTCATTTGCAGGCAGAAAACGTAGGTACTGCCTCGGTCTGTCGCGCTCTAGGTGGTGTCTTTCCCGGGCCTGACCCGTCCCACTTCCAGTACAAAGTTGCGTGTGGTAATCAGCTTCAGCGTGACGATATCTACTCTTTAGCGTAGAGTATTACCATGTGTTCGGTATCTAGCATCTTATCGTTGTTTGCGCGCTGATTCTAATCTGAACCTTCACGTAATGGACATTCGCAGTCGCCCAAACGGTACCAAGCTGCGTCCACTCCGACCCGACAAATTTCACGTTCGTGACTGCCGACGTCAGTGGTCCAGCGGACAGTTGTAATGACCAGGCGGCATGCCTGGACTTCAACGCGGTAAGTCGCAGGTTTCCTCACATGGCATGTGCGACCTCCATGACCTGCCGGTGCCAAGTCATCAATACTGCCCGTTTAACGATGCTGCTTCCCATGAACATTCTTTCACATTCATTACAGCCTTGTGAGAGCTCATCGGCCTTGGCTTTGCCCTTGCTCATCTGTGCAGGATAGTAGCACGTGCAGAACGTTGACGTCGAACGGCGTGAGCTATCTATACTGCCAGGTCTGCATCTTTTGGTCTGATGTCCGGAATTGTCCCAAGGACACCGTTGACACAATCAGCCACGTCTGCGCTGCCGACGAGTTTTGGACGCCCGGCGTAATAGCCTCAGCGGGGACCGAACCTGTCATCGGCGCCACGTCAAAGCTTGAGGGCTGGAGCGCTTATGTTACGAGTAAGTGATGAGGACGTGGAGAAGGTAGTTCTTGCCAGTTTTGGTGCGGCGGCTGGGTTTATAATTTACCTGCTGCTCGGTGAGCGTCAGCTAGATTGTTGGACAAGTACTGCAGTTCATCAGGCCGCAGGCCCTTCCTCGGCAGCCTCGCAGGCCGAGCTTACCTGGGATGCAGACGAGACACACCCTTTTAACTTGACGGCCCGCCCCTACCGCCGCACCATATCCGCCCACAGAAAAGTACTGTCAGTGGGCTCGCTGGAACTCCTCGGCAGACTGGACGGACGTCGCCTTCACCGTGAAGGACGGCACTAAGTCCTGCATGCGTGAGTGCCCGCCCTGATGTGGTCTTAGTGGTCCCCTGAGGAAGTTTGTTACAAGCGCTCATTTCTGCGCCGTGTATATCGAAGTCGCTAGATGGCCTTGCCTGCTCAGCCCTTCCTACCTTTTATCACTAGCTCGTCCTATACGGCTTTTCCTTGTTCGTAGCTCTCGAACCGCGTTTTTCCACCAGCTGCAGCTGGCCGGCCGGCCCGCGGCACCGCACCACAACACTGACGTTCTCCCTGTTCCCTACTGCTGTCGCCCATTCTTTTCTCCGCAGCCACGGGCCAGGTGCTCAGTGTCAACATCAACGGTTTCGCGGCAACCTGCCAGAACCCCCGAGTAGTTGACAACGTGCTAGCGGGATGCGGCCGAGGCGACCAGTACAACGAGTGCCTATGGAACTTCCGGATCGCCAAGCCGGGCACGCCAGGCTTCAAGTGCTCAAACGTCTCTCCGCCGCCGCGGCCGCCGTCACCGTCGCCGCCGCCGCCCCCACCGCCGCCGCGGCCTCCCAGCCCGCCGGCCCCGCCACCACCGCCGCGGCCGCCGTTGCCCCCTGGAGTGGTGGCGTCGCCGTCGCCGCCGCCGTCACCGCCGCCGCCCGTCTCGACTTCCGGCGGAGGTGGCTACACGTGCGTCAGCACTGACGATGCGGACGACGCGGTAAGTCTAGGGTTTTAGGGGGTGTCTTTGTGTTGTACGCTTGCACTGCACTGCATTAAAAGGAACAATGGCCGTCACGTCCTCCCTTGGCCGTGCCTTCCTCGTCGGTCCTTTGACGGACGTGCATCCCGCTCTGCCCTCCGCCCCCTTCCGGCGTCTCTCCAATCGTCCGCAGGGCCATTGCCAAGGCACTTCTTGTGGAGGGCTGTATTCCAACATGATCCGCACGGCGCTCGAGAAGGCTCCTGGCGATGCGGATGGCATCCTCGCCTTCGGCGCATTCGGCTCTACGTCGGTGAGCGCTGCTCCCCCGAGCCTCGGGTGCCTGACCGTCGTAGCCTCAAGCCTGTTCGGGGTGGGCTGCGGTCCGCGGATGGCGTAGGGGGGCTGATGATCTGCTTGCCTCCCTGCACCCTTTGCTCCGCGCTCCCGCCCTGCCAAAGCTTCCCCACCCTGCCTCCTCTGCCCCCCCACCTCGCCTCTTGCGCTCCCCTCCTGTCGTTGTATCTCCTGCCCTCCCCACCTTGACTTCCCCATCTTGCCCTCCCCCCTTGCTCTGCCCTCTCCCTGCCTTGCCCCAACAGAACGCCAGGAAGTCGCTGGAGGGTTGGGTCACTGCCGCCGGTGTGAGCACCTCGAAGATCACGTACGCCACCAGCTCCAAGACGTTCAGTACGTTCAACCTGACCAGGTACAAGCTCATGTTCGTCCCCTCGGACTCCGGCAACACGGATGGCGGCCTGTCGTCGACCATGAACGACGCGCTTATCGCGATGAAGCAACGCATTATTGACTTCGTCAATATTCGCGGTGAGTTGCGCGTCGCGTCGACTTCACATGAAAAGAACCAGTAAAAAACTGAGATTCATCGATTTCGGCAATCTGACAGTCGATCCGAGTGTCGAGTGGCTGTTTTGCGTGGTGCTGTTCGCCCAGTTGCCATCGGTAGTAAGCGTGGATCCGCCCATGAATCCCTCTCCGACGCCCCTCCATCGCAGGTGGTTCGTTGATTGTTCTGACGCAATCAACGCTGACCAAGGCCTATGGTTTCCTTCCGGTGTCCTTCACGTTCAGAGCGACGGACTTCGTGGATGTGACCATCAGCCCGGAAATGTCCTTGTTCTCTCCGGACACGACAAACAGGTGGGCGCGGTTTAGATAAATGTTTTTATTTAAGTCGTTTTGAGGTGATTTGAGGTTGTTTTCGATGGTTTTACGTTTTCGAGTACCGTTCGTCGGCATTGGGTTGAGCCTTGCCTCCTAAAGCGAGTCCTGAGCCGCGCTGCCGGACCGCTGTCCCGTATTACGTCCTTTCCTACCCAGTCTCATTCCTCGACCCGTCCCGATTGCTCCCTTCCCCTCGCTCTCCTCCCCCCTTGAACACTTCGTACTTCAGTAATGTCGACCATACCTACTGGCACGGATACTTCACTGGACCCGTCGACTGGAACGGCATGCGTGTGATGGCCTACCAGACCGGCTTCTGCCCCGTCACCAGTGGACCCAACCAGGACTGCCGAGCCACGGGTAAGCTGGGTTGCGGCTGAAACTGTATATGGTTGGCTGGGTACTACCAAAGCGTGGACCCAAAAGAAATGCAACCATTTGTTGGCTGTCCGCGCCCTGACGCCTTGCTGGTGCTGGGGCCTGGCGTCGTCTAATCCTCCCCGGCCATTTCTACCCCTTTACACAGTACTGTGCAACATGAAGACCATCCTGACGGCCGAGAACTGCTACGACGGCATCGATAATGACCTCGACGGCGCCATTGACCGCGCGGATTCAGACTGCTGGCGCTGCGGTGACTTCGTAGTCAGCCCCGGCGAGCAGTGCGACGATGGGAATATCCTGGACGGCGACGGCTGCTCTGCCACCTGCCAGAACCAACCGCTCCAACCGCCAACCCGCATGCCTCCGTCCCCGCCACCGCCGCCCACCAATAGCAAGCCCGACCTGGACTACTGCAGCAACGGCGAGACCGCCGGCTGCGCCACCTGCGCGGGCAGCTGCGACACGGTGAGTTATATCGAAATTGTTAATGCCTTGGGCGGTGCGACGTCGCCGCTTGTTCGGACTCATACCCTTACCTCATTATCAATGTGAGGGCATCACGTACCTCAGCCTTCCGAGTTACTGAAACATCTTATGCCCTCGTCTTCCGTGTCGGAATTGAACCCAGGTCGATGACTTTTGGGGGAACGGCCGCGTCTGTAAGCTGCCGGAGAGGCTCAAGGGTGCTATCCCTGACTCGGCCCTGTGCAACAACGTCGAAGGCCGGGTCGGCTACTCGGTAGTCGACCTGTGGACCGATGATACGACTCAGGTTGTGGGCAGCCTCACGGTTTTCCGTACTACTGCCGGCATCCTTCACGCCACGTTGCGGACATTCTGCCCCTACCTCTTCTTCAGCAACAGTGCTGACAACGTCGACACCAACCAATTTCTCCTGCTGAGTTACTCATTTGCTGGCAACCTCGTCGTAAAGTCGATGCCTCTGGTGGGTGTGGGTCCGGGTCATGGTTTAGGTCTTATCCGCGCGCTGGTAGTAGGAACTGTGACAGTGGGCCCCAGACCAGAAGGTAAAGCCATCGGGCGCTGGTGATGGCGGGCTGATACTGATATTGTTCGCTTAGGTAAGGGCGTCCAAGGTAATATCGACGGTGTCGTTTTCAGGCAGTCTTGCCGTAGTGAAAACTGTCCAACCTCCCGTCGTCCCAACCTCCCATGATACCCCACGCAGAGGCGCAACGGGACAGGCATTCTACGCTACTCGTGCTACACCTTCACGTACGACATGAATGAGATCGTGCCCAACATTGGCTGCGCGGTACGGCACCTTCCCGCATCCACCGCGACCAGCCCACTCACCTATCATGCCACGCGTGTTTGCACGATAGTGCGTCTCCTGTTTGGCAAGCACAGTGCGTCTCCTGTTTGGCAAGCACAAACCCGTACGGGCGGAGTTGGGCTTTGATGTGATGTCCGCGCCTCGACTGGACACCCCGTGAGGTGATTTATTCCTGTTTGCTGTCCCCAACCCCCCTCCTCGCGCCCCCCCCCGTACCGGCCCTCAGCCCATGAACCTGGATCTTCGAGTGACGTCACGCACCTCGTTCACCACCTCGTCGCTGTCCGGCACTTGTGACACACAGGTGGGTCGGTGGGTCGGTGGGGTTGAACTGTGCATTCGCGCTGCCTGCCGTTTGCTGTATCCCTGTAGTCCATTGCGATGTGAGACCAATGCTGCGGGCTGCCCCTTCCTACGTTTAGCGAGAACGCCCATCGCGCCATGCAGCGTCCATCCTTATGCCAAGCCAACCTTGCCGCCGCCACCCGCATCTCTTGTGTCCCCTTGTGTGTTTGCCGCCACAGCCCGACAAGGTGACCACGTCGATTACCGTCCCCTCGGATAACCTGCTGGCGCCGGATGGAACTCCGTTCTCGCCGCCGCCGCCACCGTCACCGCCGCCGCCGTCGCCGCCGCCACCGTCGCCGCCGCCGTCGCCGCCGCCGTCGCCGCCGCCGCCGCCGCCGCCACCGTCGCCGGAGCCGCCGTCGCCGGCGCCACCTAACCCGCCGCCACCGCCGCCGTCGCCGGAGCCTCCGCTTCCGCCTCCGCCGCCATCGCCGCCGCCGCCCAGCCCGCCGCCGCCCTCTCCGCCGCCGCCCAGCCCGCCGCCGCCTCCTCCTCCCTCGCCGCCGCCTCCGGCTCCCCCTCCGCCATCGCCCCCACCTCCGAGCCCACCGCCATCCCCTCCTCCCTCGCCGCCACCGCCCAGCCCCTCGCCGCCCCCCTCCCCCGCTCCCCCTCCCCCCTCCCCTCCCCCCTCTCCGAATCCCTCTCCTCAACCGCCGTCGCCGAGGCCGCCTAGCCCTCCCCCACCGCCGCCACCTCCTCCCCCCTCGCCTCCACCCCCTAGCCCTCCGCCGTCGCCACTGCCGCCCTCACCGCCTCCCTCGCCGCTGCCGCCGTCGCCGCCGCCTCCCTCGCCGCCGCCCCCGTCGCCGTCGCCGCCACCTCCGTCGCCCCCGCCGCCAAGCCCGTCGCCTCCCCCGCCGCCACCACCCAGCCCGCCGCCACCTTCTCCGCCCCCTCCGAATCCGCCGCCGCCGCTGCCGCCAAGCCCCGACCCGCCTTCCCCGCCGCCAAGCCCGCTGCCGCCTTCTCCTTCACCTCCACCGTCGCCGCCACCGCCGTCGCCGCCACCGCCACCGCCATCGCCGCCGCCACCCCCTCCGCCCAGCCCCCCCCTCCGAGCCCCCTCCCGCCTTCCCCTCCCAGCCCAAGCCCTCCTCCCCCGCCAAGCCCTCCTCCTCCTCCCAGCCCCGGGCCACCAAGCCCCCCGCCGCCATCGCCGAGTCCTCCTCCCCCACCGCCGCCAAGCCCGCCACCGCCGAGCCCGTCGCCGCCGCCACCAAGCCCTCTGCCACCGAGCCCCCCTCCGCCTTCCCCTCCCCCTCCGTCCCCACCTCCTTCGCCCCCGCCCCCTCCGCCACCATCGCCGCCCCCGCCCAGCCCAACGCCGCCCACTCCGCCGTCACCAGACCCGCCGCTGCCCCCCAGCCCGCTGCCCCCAGCCCGCTGCCCCCCAGCCCGCCGCCACCCAGCCCGCCGCCGCCCAGCCCGCCGCCGCCCAGCCCGCCGCCACCATCTCCGGTGCCGCCCAGCCCGCCGCCGCCGTCGCCTCCCCCTCCCAG
The DNA here is from genome assembly GCA_003116995.1 of Yamagishiella unicocca. Classification (NCBI taxonomy): domain Eukaryota; kingdom Viridiplantae; phylum Chlorophyta; class Chlorophyceae; order Chlamydomonadales; family Volvocaceae; genus Yamagishiella; species Yamagishiella unicocca. Next base: position 2,261,633 of record BDSL01000004.1, read on the forward strand.
CCCACCCCCGCCCAGCCCGCCGCCGTCGCCGCTGCCGCCATCTCCACCACTGCCGCCCAGCCCTCCTCTTTGGCCCGTGCCACCTTCGCCGTCGCCGCCACCTTCTCCTCCAATCCCACCGTCGCCTGCGCCACCCAGCCCACCGCCGCCCTCGCCAGATCCGCCCAGCCCTCTTCCCCCTTCACCGGCGCCCCCCTCGCCCATCCCTCCCTCGCCCCCTCCTCCCTCGCCCATCCCCCCATCACCGCCCCCTCCCAACCCTCCGCCGCCCTCGCCGCCTCCCCCATCCCCTGACCCTCCGTTGCCGCCGCCGCCGTCTCCCAAGCCCCCTTCGCCACCGCCACCCTCACCGCCGCCGCCGCCGCCACCTCCCCCAAGCCCTCCGCCACCGTCGCCGCCGCCACCATCGCCGCCGCCGCCATCGCCTCTGCCGCCGTCGCCTCCGCCGCCGCCACCACCTTCCCCGGAGCCTCCCAGCCCGGAGCCGCCGTCGCCTCTGCCGCCATCGCCCTCACCTCCCCCGCCTCCCTCGCCTCCTCCCCCACCGCCACCTTCCCCGCCGCCTCCCAGCCCGGCGCCGCCCAGTCCCGAACCACCCTCGCCCAGGCCCCCGTCGCCCCTGCCGCCGTCGCCTTCGCCGCCGTCGCCGGACCCGCCGTCGCCGGAGCCTCCGTCGCCTCCTCCACCTCCACCGCCTCCTAGCCCTCTCCCTCCTAGTCCTCGTCCCCCATCGCCTTTGCCACCGTCCCCTCCACCGCCATCGCCGCCGCCGCCGTCGCCGCCGCCACCGTCGCCGCCGCCGCCCTCTCCACCACCCCCGCCGCTGCCGCCCAGCCCGCTGCCGCCCAGCCCGCCGCCTCCCAGCCCGGCGCCTCCCAGCCCTGAGCCGCCCAGCCCGCTGCCCCCCAGCCCGCTGCCTCCCAGCCCGCTGCCGCCCAGCCCGCCGCCGCCCAGCCCGCCGCCGTCACCGGAGCCGCCTAGCCCCCCCAGCCCTCCTGGACTGCCCATTCCTCCCTCGCCTTTCCCTCCTCCTTCACCTCCCAACCCGCCATCACCGGAGCCCCCCAGCCCACTGCCGCCCTCGCCAGAACCCCCATCGCCGCTGCCGCCGTCGCCGTCGCCACCGCCGCCGCCGCCACCGCCGTCACCGGCGCCGCCGCCACCGTCTCCAGACCCCCCTAGTCCTCCGCCACCGCCGCCGCCTAGCCCGCCCCCAAGCCCGCCACCACCGTCGCCTCTGCCACCGTCGCCGCCGCCGCCGTCGCCTCTGCCACCGTCGCCGCCGCCGCCGCCACCACCTTCCCCGGAGCCTCCCAGCCCGGAGCCGCCGTCGCCTCTGCCGCCATCGCCCTCACCTCCCCTGCCTCCCTCGCCTCCTCCCCCACTGCCACCCTCCCCAAAGCCTCCCAGCCCGGAGCCGCCCAGTCCCGAACCACCCTCGCCACTGCCGCCATCCCCTCTGCCGCCTTCGCCATCGCCGCCGTCGCCGGACCCGCCGTCGCCGGAGCCTCCTTCTCCTCCGCCGCCCCCAAGTCCCCGGCCGCCAAGCCCTCGGCCCCCAGCCCCCAGCCGCCAAGCCCTCCGCCGCCCTCGCCGCCGCCGCCATCTCCTGAGCCGCCCTCACCGCCGCCGCCGTCGCCGCCGCCGTCGCCGGAGCCGCCACTGCCGCCGAGCCCACCGCCGCCGTCGCCTGATCCGCCTAGCCCGGCGCCCCCCGCACCTCCTCCCCCAAACCCGCCGCCGCCCAGCCCGCCGCCCCCCAGCCCCCCTCCGCCCAGCCCCCCGCCCCCGAGCCCCGAGCCGCCAGGGGCACCCCCGCCCAGTCCCCGCCCTCCCAGCCCACCCCCACCCAGCCCTCCTCCTTCCCCGAACCCGCCGGTTCCTCCGTCTCCGCCGTTGTGGCCTGTGCCCCCTTCACCTTCCCCTCCCCCCTCGCCGCCGGCTCCGCCGTCGCCCGAGCCTCCCTCGCCCGCTCCGCCGTCGCCGGAGCCGCCGTCGCCCAACCCCCCCGGAATGCCGCCGCCGAGCCCGCCGCCGCCCTCGCCGCCGCCACCGTCGCCTACGCCACCCAGCCCGCCGCCACCCAGCCCGCCGCCGCCGCCGTTGCCGCCGCCATCCCCCGAGCCGCCGTCCCCCGAGCCACCCTCACCGGCGCCGCCAGTCCCGCCTTCACCACCATCACCTGAGCCGCCCAGTCCGCCTCCCTCCCCGGCCCCTCCCTCGCCCGCCCCTCCCTCGCCGCTGCCGCCCTCGCCTGAACCTCCCGGTCAGCCGCCTCCGAGCCCCCTTCCGCCTTCTCCACCTCCTCCGCCCCCGCCGTCGCCGCCGCCGCCGCCGCCCCCGCCGCCGCCGCCGCCTCCCAGCCCAAAGCCGCCGTCACCTTCGCCGCCGCCCCCGCCGGACCCTCCTTCACCGGCGCCTCCTTCTCCTGCGCCGCCTTCTCCTGCGCCGCCCACGCCTCCTTCCCCACCACCCCCGCCAGAGCCCCCCTCACCCGCACCGCCACTGCCCCCGCCCCAGCCGCCCTCCCCGGAGCCGCCGTCGCCGGCGCCTCCGTTGCCGCCGTCACCGCTGCCTCCCTCGCCTCCTCCCCCCAGCCCACCGCCGCCGGAACCCCCGCCGCCATCGCCGCCGCCGCCGTTGCCGCCGACGCCGCCGTCGCCCGAGCCGCCGTCGCCTCCTTCGCCCGAGCCGCCTACACCCTCTCCCCCCCCTTCCCCCGAGCCCCCCCTGCCGCCGTCACCTGAGCCCCCGTCGCCTCTTCCTCCGTCGCCGGCGCCTCCCAGCCCGGAGCCGCCTTCCCCCGAGCCCCCCAGCCCCCTGCCGCCCTCCCCGGAACCCCCCAGCCCGGCCCCTAACGCTCCCGACCAGCCACCCCCGTCACCTGAGCCGCCCAGCCCATCCCCTCCACAACTGCCTCCCCCGAGCCCTTCCCCGCAACCGCCGATGACGCCCACCCCTCCTGGCTTCCCTCCGCCCAACCCGCCGCCGCCGTCTCCCCCTCCCCCGTCTCCGCCACCACCCCTGCTGCCGAGCCCGCCGCCTCCGGAGCCGCCGCCGCCCAGCCCGCCGCCGCCTAGCCCGCCGCTGCCGCCTCCCCCTGCACCGCTGGCCCCGAACCCGCCGTCGCCAGCGCCCCCGCTGTTTCCGTCGCCGCCGCCGCCGCCTCCTTCACCGTCCCCGCCGCCGCCGTCTCCCCCGCCTGAGCCGGAGTCCCCACCTCCCAGCCCCTCCCCGCCCCCGCCTAGCCCGTCACCGCCTCCGCCACCCCCCTTCCCGCCTCCGGTGGCCAGGTGAGGACCCCATCGCTTGTGCTGCTGCATCGTCCCTCCCTAGACCGCGGCTCTCTCCCTTCACCCTTCCTTAGCCCTGCGTCGTCCCTCCGCTTGTACCCGACTTGCCCTGACACCCGCCCTTCACCCCTTGGCCCCCCCGCCCCCCGCTGCTGCCAGCTGCGATTGCTCCAAGATCTTCGCGCCCACCAACGGCGCCTGCCCCGACCTCCACCGCATCTTGCACTTCATGGAGGGCAAGGACAGCGACCGCTTCGACACCAGCATCCCGACCATCCCTCTGTGCGTGCCAGCACTGGGACACGACAACGCGACCGACATCTACAGGGTGAGTCAACCCACCGCCGGCCCCCCGCTCTGCCCTGCCCCTCCCTGCCCTGACCTGATCTGCCTGAATATGTCACCTGCTGTACTGCCGGCCACGTGTGGTCACAGGCGCATCAAAGCCTTCCTCATCTCCCATTCCCTCGCCTCCGAATCTCAAAACCCATCCTCCCCTCCCCTCCCCTCCCGCCCCCAGTTCTCCTTCTGCTGGAGCACCAAGTGCCCGGCCTTGGCCTCCCTGGCGGGCAAGTCTATTCGTATCTTTGCGAACCAGATGCCCCTGGCAGACGCCCTGGACGAGACCAAGCTGGCCGGCAAGCCCGTGGTTATCACCCACCTGAACCCCTCATGCTCAACCCCCACGAGCACGGTCACCATGATCAACACCGACACGTACATCGTCTCGACTGCCCAGCGGCTGGTGACAATCCCGCCGCCTGGCCTGGACACGCTCGATGTGGACGTCAAGGTGGAAGCTGGCTGCGATGACGAGTGGTAAGAGCGGGATGTGGTGACTGCGCGGCAGGGGGTGGCTGTGGATGGCTGTGGTGACGGTGATAATGTACAGGTTGCGGTTATGAGGGCTTATGGGTTGACGGGGAGGTTGTCATGTCGGCAGGCACTTGAGCTGCATGACCACGCTTCCGCGACAGGACGTGCACGGCACGACGCGTGCGCGCTAAACCCTCGACACATAACCTCTCTCCCCCCGGGCGGTCTGTTTGGCGCCGTGCTCCCACAGGTTCCTCATCGCCTTCGTGCCCGTGCACGATATCGGAGGCTACACGCCGCCCATCCCCCCCGCTGCGTGCCCGTGCTGGGAGCGCACCACCAACGGCACCTGCCCCGGCATCAAGGTCCCCATTCTGCTGGAGACCCTGGACGTGAGCCCGGACAAGGGCATGTCCCTCATGCAGTGCATCGACCCCGCCAACTTCGACATTTACAAGGGCAAACTGGCGTACAGGTACGACACGCGGGACGAGCCGTACAATGCATCCTTGTTCGTGTACAGACCTCCTCCTGCTGGTCGCTGTACACCACCATGCTCCCAACATCACGGGATGGAGGGCGCAATTGACCGTTGACCCGCCCTGGCCTCTTGTCGTCTTTCTTTGCCGCGTGCAGTTACTGCTGGCGCTACGCCTGCCTGCCGCCCGTGTTTGCGACGACGCGCTTCAAGGCGACTTGCAACCAACTGGAGCGCTGGAACATCGCCAAGATGTCTGGTGACTACTATTTGGAGATGCAGCGCACTGAGGGTCTGCAGATGAACGTCACGGGTGAGACCTGCCCTGCATGCGCAGGATGTTCCTTCGCCCACCTCGGCCTCCTGCTACGGACGTATACCGGTTCTATAACATGCTGCCAATCCCACCTGCTGCCAAACCCTAATGAAGCTAGGATCCGAAAACCCATCCACCCCACTCCACCCCCGTTTAGGCTGGGCCAAGGATCCGTCCGTGGCCGACAAGACTTGGTCTCTGGACGACGACCACACTTGGATCACTATCCCTGAGGGCGGAGTCGGCAACATGACATTCCGCTACATCATCCCGCCTGGCTACGACGATCTGTCCGCCGCCGTTGTGATGCAATCGTCGCCGCGGCCGCCGCCGCCACCGTCGCCGCCGCGGCCGCGTGGCACGACGTGCGCGTGCCCGCTGCTGCCGCTGGAGACCATCGGCGGCAGCGCCGGCCAGTGCAACAGCACCTACGCCACTATGACTGTGCAATTTGCCAACCAGACTGAAGGCAGCACCAACTTTACGCAGTGCGTCCCCTGGCCCAACTATGATCTGCTGATGAAGGAGCTTGCTTGGAGCCATTGCTGGAGGTGAGAGCTGCGCCCTGCCAGAGTATGCTGCTGGGGGCGTTGCGCCCTCCCTTGGAGCGTTTCGGTGCTTGCCCTTCGTCCCTGATCATGAATGGAAACTGAGTGCACCTTCCCTTCGATGTCCTCCATCCCTGTACGACACCCCCAGGTACGACTGCCTGCCCAACGAGTTCTTCGGCAAGGCGTACAACATGACGATCCGTGAGGTCACCAAGCACAACATCGCGCTCATGCCACCGGCCACGTACGAGCTCATCACCTTCCCGGCGCCGTACGGCATGTTGATTGACGTCACCCTCAATCCCGTGGATGGCGAACCGACGCAGTACAACTCGACCGTTGGCGGGCTGGTTATCAATGGCCGCCTGCAGGTCATCAACACCACTGCGCTCTCCAACATGACGATTATGTTCCACATCCCAGCCATCTTCGGAATCGACGGCCTGGCTGCTGCTGTCATGTTGCGCATGCAGCAGGGCAGCGAATTCCCGGCACCGCCGAAGCCTCCCCGGGCGCCTCCTTCGCCCCCACAGCCGCCGCCAGTGCCAGCGTCACAGCCACGCACGGTGGTGAGTGGGTCCGTGCTAATGAGAGGGCTTTGAGAGGGCTTTTCGGGAGGGCTTGAGAGGGAGGGAGGCCTCGTGAGGGGGCACGGGCGTTAACTACTTTGCTCCTCCCAAAAACCCTCAACGCAGATCACGACGGACTTTATGATTACGGCCCGGGTACCCATTGAGGAGCTCCTAGCCAACAACCCTGGCCTGCAGCACTCCGGGTAAGAGCTTGCGGTGGCAAGCGGTGTTGCTAGGTAGCACTCCTGGACACCTGCGTCCCTCTGCCTGCCCAACGATGTGTGGCGGACCACTCCCCCACGCCCCCGTCGTCGTGCGCTTGGCCCCTCACCACACACCAACCCCTGCAATCCCTTCCGGTCGCAGGTACTATGTGACAGTCCCCATCAAGTATTACAACTACCTGGCTCTTCCAGACTGCTCCGATGCCAGCATTGACGCGTACAAGGCGCAGGCCGCGCTTACTCTGGGCCTGAACGACACGTCGACCCTGACCGTAACTTGCCGCTACTCCTCTTCCGCCAGCGGCGAGGTTATCCTTCGTCGTATGCTGGCTGCTGCTTCGTGGGTGCTTGAGAAGGTTGGGCTGGCGAAGCCGGGTGACGCCAAGCGGCGACGCCTCCAGGATCAGGCGGCAGCATCCGTGTTGGATGTGGGCCTCACCTTCGTGGCCACTCCGACTGAAGTCATCCCCGACGCCGCGGCATCTGTATGCGGCAAGATGGACGAGGGCGTGCCGGGCGGGAGCTGCGACTCGACGGTTTACCCGTCCGCGACACGAGTAACGCTGGTTTCCACGAAGTCGACGACTGAAGCGGGCGCCGATCCATGCGCCGCTGCTCAATCGGATGGCATGAAGGCCCTCGTTGCGTCGACCGACGCGCTGAACGAGTACAACACGCAGTCGACCAGCTGTAAGGCCGAGGTGCAGGCGGGAACGTCAGATAATGGTGGCGACAACGGCGGTGGCGATAATGGAGGCGGCACTGACAACGGCAACAACGGTGGAAGTACCCCGACCACGGCCCCGGTAGTGGCCGAGAAAGGCAAGTCTGGCCTGGCGCCAGGCGCCATTGCCGGTATTGTCATCGGCAGCGTTGCTGGTGTCGTCATCCTGGCCGTTATCGGCCTGACCATCAAGAACAAGATGAGTCAGGGGCACGTGTCGTACGTCGACCCGAACAGCGGCCTGCCGGGTGCTCGCCGCTGGCGCACGTACAGCATGCAGCGGCGGGCTGAGGAGGCGACTGCCGGTCGCGGTCCCGTCGCGGGCGTTTCAGTCTACACGTAGGCTTGCCGGCCGCATTGGAATCCGAGAGACCGCAGAGGAGAGCGCCGCCTCGATTGAAGTAGTAGGCGAATGTACTAGGCGACGGTGCTGCCACCTTGCCCGAGCTTGTGCCGTGTAGAAGAGGAGCGCAACCCCGGGCGAGGTGGGCCCTCCGCATACGTGCGGAGCGCCTGCCCCTCGCACTTCTGCGCTCCGGCTTGTGATCGTATAGTGCATGCTAGCGGTTGCGCTCAGTGGGGGCCCTGGGGGAGACCTGGGCGGCAATAGCTCACGTGGCTGTTTGTGTGTATGTGCGCGCCGCGCCGCCCGCCCGCCGGGTCTCGTCTTCTCCCATCGTCCCCCTGGGTGCTTGATTTCTGTGTATGTGTGCGCGTTGTGTGTGTGTCGCTGTCTGCGTGTGTTTCTGACGCGGGGTCGCCGAGGCTCAGGCCTGGCCTGAGACCTGCCCGACGCCCAGGCGGATGTTCGTCCGCGCGCCTGGCTTACCAATTTACATCGACGAGCTCGCGACGCTGCGTGGTACATTTGCGTCGCCCTGCATGCATGCATTCATGCGGCGCGCACGAGATGACTAAAACCTCCATAGCTGAAGGCGTACAGAAGCCATGATGTCCAATCGCGGCTTTTGCGTCATCAGCCGGCTTTGATGGGGCTCGTCGTGGCCTGTGTGCCTGCACTTAACGGACAATAAAGGCCTCCGGCACCCAGGGCTATTCGCGCGCGCGCGCGTCTTACAGAATTTGGCGGACGATGATATTTAGAGCCGACGAGAAGCACGACTGCGTTTCTGCTTTTCTTAATCGGTCGCTACAGGGGCTACAGGGGCGTACATATTCGATTGAATACAAGCGTTGGAACAGCCTTGCACCAAGCCGCCGCCGAGGGATGAGTGGGCTGGTGGTGGCGTTGACCATTTATTTTACGCAATTTGCGGACGTTACTGGGCATGAATGCGCCGGTGCTGGTTCCGCATTTGCGATCTGATACATGGCAAGACACCGCGCGCACATTTTCATACGGTAGAGAACACACGAGGCATCGTCACCATTGCGGCTGTACACCGCTATGCGTCTGCTGGTGGATTGGTCAGTCGATTGGTTATTTCCAAAGTGTCCCGGGTGGATTGCAGGAGTTGGCGTGATATTTACCGTATCTGCGTATTGACTGCCCATAAACGGTAGCCGCTGAAACATGTGGCGGTTTGACGGAAATGTTTGGTTTCAAGGTTTAGGTTTGATGTATGTGTGGTAGCTCGGGTTGCTGGCTGCCTGGCCGCTGGTGGCCGCGGCTGCGTGGTGTGGTTGCCCAGACATTTGCCCCCGCTCTGCAGGAACAAGCAACAGGTGTCATATATGGGGCTGGGCGCTGATGCCGAAACGGCATAGCGTCCTCTTACGTCCCCACGCCTATACAGAGTCTGTAAAGTCCTAGCAGATCACGGATCACCGTCCTGAATCCCTTCCACTGCATATAACTCGACAGCCTTTGGTGCACAGGGCATTGCAATGCTGGGCACCTGGGCCGCACCCCGCATTGACATGTCTCAGGCTCTGCGAATACGTGCATGTCTCAGGCTCTGCCGACCCTCCCCTGGTTGGTACACATCCTCTGGCCTGTCACTGTCAGGTGCATTAGTTCCCTGAGTCCAAGCACACCCCCATCCAAGTCAGCGCATGGCACACTGGCCACATCTAGCCATCGGCTTCCTGCATGCACGTATTCGCGCATCAGTGGTCAGCCATCGCCGATTAAAAGTATCTTCGGACACGGGCGGACCGACCGGGCATCCCGCACACCCCATGTCTGTGCTGGGGGATGGCTGCCAAGATACGGCAAGCGACTCTACAGAACTCGGCAGTTGGCGACGCTCTCCACGTGGGTGGACATGCCTGTAATCAGTGACCTGCCTTGCAATCAGGATTCCCTGCGACTGGCTCTCACTGGGGCGTGCCATTTGGCATCGCGAACATGAGGAAACCTGCAATGCTGTTTTGCAACCCCGCTCGGAATCCAACCCCATCTGTGTTGCCTGTTGTTCGATTACAAGGACTGCCTGAATTCCTTTTTCGGCGATATCAAAGCCTCTCTTATCCCCTTCGTAGCCCCTGGTAGCCCCGTGAATAGCTAGCAAACCAAGCAGCTCAACTAGACAACTACCTACCACTAAGGTGCCCATCCTACTCGTTCGAACTCTGCTGCACAGCAGTAAGTCGATCGCACGTAAGCGTGTGTTCATTTGCGCTTTGGATCAGCAACAGTCTCGAGTGCCACGACCTTGCAATGCCTTTGGGCGGAAAGCTTGTCCTCAAAGGTAATTACAGCTCTTCTTTAACTACCATACAATCTCCTATGGAACGTATTTAAGTATTTCCTTGGACGTTGAAGTCATGCATTGGTTTCCGTGTCAACTTCGCAGGCGGTACAACGCTCAAGGAGCTCCAAGGTGTAGAGAAGAAGAAGACCAAAAAGATCAAGAAGAAGGATGACGTTGAAGAGGACGGCAACGTTGAGAAGGCTGACGAGGTTGCTGTCGCTGACCCAACCAAGCCCAAGCCGGTGCGTTGCCTTGAGCTCCCTTACCCGATTCTAGGACAACGGCTCAGTGTGTGACCATTATGGGGTCGCGGGGATGAATAGGGGAGGGGTTGTGCGACAAGCCCGTCGCTGAACGGGTTTCGGGTTCAGCTCCGGCTTTCGCGCAGAAATCTCCCCCTTCTCGATGCACTTCCCTCCGTCCTGATCGAAAATATGTTTATGATCCTTGTAAATGCCCTTGAGCGCCAGGTGGCTGCAACGGCGGTCAATGTCATGAGCGGCAAGACGTACGAGGAGGAGTTTGACTTGGAGACGAAGCGCGTCAAGGTGCGTACGGGTTCGAATTCCGCAAGACCTCCGCACGGCGTGCTCCCATTTTCGGACGACTTCTGGTCCAGGTTGGCATGCGGGTAAACAAGCAACAGCGTGGAGCCCCTGGTGGGGTGCTGCTGGCTCACCCCCCCTGGTGGCGGCGCTTCATTCTCGCACATCCGCTGCTGTGGGGCGGGTGTCGCCGCCGACCCATGGGACTAACGCGCGCATCTCTGTCCCTTGCACTGCTATATCCCCCGCTCTTGCACGTCGTCAGCCGACCCTTCTCGCCAACCCTTCCTCTTCCCGAGCAGGAGGCCAAGTCGAAGAGCACGCCCTGGGGCTGCGGCTACCGCGCGGCTCCGGCCATCCTGCACGGCTACACATCCAAGGTGACGGGCAAGACAGGTGCGTGGAAAGACAGGGGCGGGCCATCACGGGGCTGGGGCTGAAGGGGGCGTCATGCTGCAGCTTCGGACATGGCACGGATGCTCGTTGGGCAGGGTGATGGGCGAGTACGGGAATGTGCCGCCGTACGAGGCCGGCGGTTCCGAGATCGGTTGTCGGTTGACGGAGACGTCCAAACTGTTTTTCTTTCCAAGCCCTCCGCCGTCTGCCGGAACGCGATGCGCCCTCGTATGGTGTTGCGAAGGAAGGTCACTGGCGCGTGTTGTGTGTCCGAGTTGGCAGCTCAGGGGCGGGGTTGCCAGCGCAGGCACCTGACGTGTGCCATGCGTTGACATGCGTTGCGACACTCCGTACAGATGGTAGTTGGGGTCGCGGCCTTCGGAGTGTAACTCACACGTTGATAGTGCCAGCCTGGGGTGTTGGGAAGCAGGCAAGGCGCCACCAACCCTATAGCCCCTGGAGTGCCTGGAGACTAGGCAGTCGCAGCACCGCAGCCATCACGCCCGTACCCGCCTCTTCATACCCTCCATCACCCGTCCCCAAACACACCTGTCTCGCACGCCGCTGCGTCTCTCTCACACTCACTGCAGTCAGTCGAGTCCACCCTACTGGCATGTTCGGAGCTGCCGCCGCGCGCTGCTGCTGCTGCGTCTCCGCCCGCTAGTACCCACATGCTACTGGCCCTGATCGTGACAACACCCTTCTCTTCCCCTTCCCCTGAAAACCTTCCGACGCCTCCCCACGCGCCTCCCCGTGTGAACCCCCGCTGCCGCACGTACGACAGCCGAGGAGCGCCTGGACATGAGGTCGGCGTCTAAGAGTGACAAGTTCTGCAAGTAACGGCAGTGGCGACAATTGCGACAGTAGCAGCAGTAGCAAATTGGCCGATGGCGGCGGCCGAGGCAGCAGACGCCAGGCCTAGAGCTCTATTTCGTGGGAGCCTCAGAGGGGGCTCAGCGTAGCCGAAGGGGTGCAAGGGGCCTACTGTATCCAACACCGTTGTGGACGCCTCTACCCACTTCCGGCGCCTCTACCCACTTTCGGCGCCTCTGCCCTCTCCCAGCGCCGCTTGCATTCGGTGGCTCCCGATTGCACGGCTCTGCTCCCTATGCTGCTGACATCATGGCATGACACGTGCACCATCGGGGGTTTGCTGCCGGACCACGTCGATCTGCTGGTGTGGCTCATAGCACCACCAGCAGCCCGCTGCCACCTCGACAATGTTGCCACACCAAGGGCGCCGTGATGAGCTCGTGGGCCAGCGCGCTACCACGGGCCGTCGTGCGACAGTGCCTGCTCCTGGGACGTCGTGTATGAGAGCGCAGAGCCCCCTGGGCTGGGGTCCTCGCTACTGGCTGGCGGCGAAGATCTCCGTGAGGGCTTGATGGAAGGGAGTCGGATGGAAATCGAGGTCCTCTATGAGGCGGGTCACGTCCATGGAGATGTCGGGGGGGCTGGCCACTCCCCTGTGTGGGTTTTGTTTCAGGGATTGGGCGGGGAGGGGGTGTAGGGGCTCGTGAAGGTGGGCGGCGACGGAGCCCTGTCGGGCAGGCAGCAGCTGGGGATCGGGTGGCCTGGGCTTTGGAGAACATGTAGAAGGATAGTAGGAGGAAATGAGGATGAGGAGGTGGTTGTTCATCAGCCGTTGGGGGAACCGTAAGGGTGGTGGTTGCGTCTGGATCTATGGTTTCGGACGTAGCGAGGATGCCCCAAATGCCTGGCGTGGGTTCAGTGTTCCTGGAACAGAGGGCGCTGCCAGAGTATAGAAGCTGGTCCATCAGCGACGGCTGTAACCCATGCTTGATGATGTGCAACTTCGACGCGGTGTATCGGGTGCTTCAACCACAAGCCTTCCGATATCCCCCTAAAACCCTTCACAAAGCGTACTGTACACATGGTGACCTCGTCTCACACACCTTGATACGGAGGCACTGGGTGCGGCTACAATGGAGCCGGCGCCGCAGCCCAGGACGTCCGCAACCTGCAGGCCACACCGGAAAACACGGGGCTCAGGAGCCATGGTGTGGATCAGGGCCGCAGCGTGAAGCCCTAAGACCCTGCGCCAAGTCCGCCGGTCTCCTGTGCCGTGGTAAAGCATACGTGCAATCAAGCAAACTGGCTTCAATCCAGGATTGAGGGACAGGCAGGTGAGGGGCACACATGGAGCTGGCTTCGTTGCTTGGTGCCGTGGACTACCCCCACACCTGCCGCTGGTATATCTGGCTCCCGTCCGTCAGTCCACGGGCGTCCTCGCTATCCCTCCCCCCACACCTGCCACTAGCATATCTGCTTCCCCTCTACCAGTCCAGGGGCCTCCTCGCTACCCTCCACCCACACACCTGCCGAGCCATGTCAACTCGCGACAGGCGCTCAGGCCCGCCCGTGTTGTACACCCGGTGTCGACGCCGTGGGGGCTGCTGCTCCGGAACCGCCTGCGTCCCTGCCTCTGCTATGAGCAGGAGCACCAGCCGCTGCAGGTCCTGGACGTATACGGGATTGCGCCACTCGTCCTGGAAGAAGGTCGTGGGCTTGTCGCCGCACACGGCCGCGGCCTGGTTGGGGGTGGGTGTCAGTGAGAAGGCCCGGGGGTGGCATACAAACCGGTTACGCAACATGGATAGGATAGCTGGCGCATTGTCTTCGTCGGGGGGAGGGGGTGGCATAAATGCCGTTGGCGCGAAAAGGACAGGATAGTTGGCGCATAATCGGCGGACACCTAGTTTGTCAGGGGAGGGGCCACAGGCAGCAGGGTGGGAATAGAGGCAGGCAACGAATGGTGTTGGTGTGTGTGGGGGTATTGGGGAAGATGCCCGAGGTCGACATTCCCGCAATGCTGCCACCACAACACCGCGCGTCCTCACTGCTGTGGTATTAGCAGGCGGCGCTCCAGCCCTGCAGCTGGGCTGCACTGCCGGGCCCCTGCCACAGCGCAACCCCCCAACACAGCACAATTCCCTACCACAGGATAATTCCCCTCCACAGCACAAACCGCCTCCACCGCCCTAACCTAACATATGTCAAGTCGACGCGGCCGGCGTCCAGGCCGCGCCCGTACCACGAATTGTAGGAATAGCGTCCTTGGAACGGGTTCGGGTGGTGGTGGGCCGTAGATGATGCTGCTCCTGAGGATGGCGACCGGGTAGGGCTCTGGAAGCCGAGACTGCGGGGCAGGGCAGGGTCCGCCCGCGTGGTGACCATGCCTACGTCTCTTGCAGGCTGCAACATTCATGCGAATGACCCAAGTGAGGCGTGGTGGGTACCTCCCGAATCTCTTTGCCGGGGCCAGGCAGAATGCGGCAGGTAACGTCACTGCAGGGCGGGTCAGTTACAGGAACAGCTATGGGAACGCGCCAGGCCCGTGCGGGAAGCAGTGGAGTGAACGTGTGGTGGTTTCGAGACGCGTGGTGGGAGGAGGACGTGGCCGGAAGCGCACTACCCGGACCCAGCAACCACCACTCAGCAGCAGCAGCAGCAGTGGTGGCAGCAGTGGTTGCGGTGATGGCAGCAATGGTGGCGTTGATGGCGGCGGCAGTGGTGGCGGTGATGGCTCACCAGGATTAGCTCCTCCGCCTCCAGCTTCGACTTGCCGTACACGTTGACGGGGGTGCATTGCTCGTCTTCTTTCCACAGCGCATGGGTGCCATCGTACACCTGTCGAGGGCCGAGAGATGGATCTGGCTGACGGCACCGGGGGTCTGAGACCCGGTGACTCATCGGGGGCCCGGATCCCCCAGCTGCAGCTTCCTGACCCATAGCTCTCTTTCTTCCCAGCCCCAACCCATCCCGTGGACGAGCAGCCACCGCGGTGCCCCTTTTCATATCCTCCCCCTGTGACAGCGGCTTGCTGTCCGTGTCCCCCCTTCCCCCCTTCCCCCTTCCCCACCTGGTCAGTGGAGAAGTGTACGAGCAGCGCCCGCAGCCCGCGCTGCCGCTCCTGGTTCAGCAGGCACTCCACCAGGTGGGTGGGTACGTTGACCGCCCTGGGGTGGCACCAGGTCGGGAGGTCGGCAGGTCAGGGGTGAGGGCAAGTCGGCGGGAGGGCGATTATGTTTTGGCGGGGGTAACAGGCATGGACCGGGTGGTTCTGCGCTTTGCGTCTGAATGCACGTGTGGCTCAGGTGGGCATGTGTCTCAAGGCGCTGGGCCTCATGCACATGTGGGCATATGGTTGTGACGTATGCGCGCGCGGTGTATGCGGGTGGGTGCTGCATGGCGTCTTGGGATCTGCTGGACGGAAGGCGGCCCGCTGCCCTGCCTACCCTGCCCCTGACCCCCAACTGTCTACCCTGCCCCCCACCTGGCTTCCTGGGGGGCGGACTCACACACCCCGGGCTGGCTGATGGCGGCGCAATTGACCACCGCATGGAAGGGCGTCTGCGTGTGTATGTGCGTGGAGAGGGGTCAGGGGGGCGGGGAAGGGGGGGGGGTACATAAAAGAACCGGTAACTCGACGTGGGAATTGTAGTGGGAGCGGGGGGGGAAGAGGATGAGGAGTTGTCGGGCATGACGGGAAATGAGGAGAGCGAGGGTATCAAGCCGGCGTAGTGAAGGAACACAGCCAGGCCCGCAAGCACACCCGCTCATCTTTCGTTTTCATTTGACGCCGAAACCGTCGAACTGTACCTGCTCGAAGACTTGTCGGAGCCCTTCACCCGTTGCCAGGTCGACCTGTGGAGGTTGGGAAGGTTGAGAGGATTCCCGTAGGCCGGCGCTTAAGAGACAAAGTAAAGCCACGAGAAAAACGTCTTAGACACTTGTTTGCAATTGCATGCTGGAGAACTCGGTTTAGGTATCCAAAGCGGGAGGTCGAGTTCCGCCCCCGGCTGCTGTGGATAATGGAACAACAACTATAATCCATCACTTTGTAGCGAAGTGTTTTCCGATCCCGGACTCGCCCGAGCCGGGAGGAGGGGCGATTGGGGGTTGGAAGGCCGGTGGCGGTGATGACCGAGGGCCGAAAGACCGGGTAGTGGTGCTGCTGGCCTGTGCGCGTGAGGGCTTGAATCGCACAACAACACAACGGCATACCAGCTGAATGCATGCACGCCAGTCTAGCGAAAGATTTGCAACACCATTGGGGGTTGAGAGGGAACCCTTGTGCGCGTAAAAACTGTTTGGAACAGACGTTTTGGGGGTTGAGAGGAAACCCGTGGGCCACTTGGGGGCGCTGTAGCCTCCGCCACAGGCAGCGCCGCTTCCTCCCAGTAGGTCGCGAGACTTCGCATTCTGCTGGTGCTATGCATGCGGACCTGAGATGCCTTCGCCCTGCGGCCTGCTCCTGTTCCACCCGCCAAGACGGTTTTTGAACCCGCATGTTTTGCCAGCCTTCGCGCGTGCCCCGCCCCCGCCAACCCATGTCCAGCGACACCTTGTGCGCCACCACGCCGCTGGGGGCCGATGCGAGCACCCGCGTGCCGTACGTGTAGTGCACCTGGCCAAGCAAGCAGGTCAACAGGGTGGAAGAAGAAACTACTGGAAGGACGGTGGATTTGTCAAAGAGAATGTCCGATTGACAGTTTTCCTTGGCCCGCTCGCACCTGATGATCCTGCGCTAGCCGATGCACCATGAACTGGCCGGCATATCCCGAGCCGCCAGTCACAAGGATTGTTTTTTGCTTTTCCGTCATGCTGAATTTATGCTTGGGTGGCCGCTGGTCGATGCATCCAAAAATGCAAGGAAAGTGGTTACGTCAAGTGGTGGTAAAGCACCTTGTCTTATAAACGGGATGAGCGGGCGGGCCTTCCAATGCCGGCCTATTGTGAATATGTGTCTGTCTTTGTCGTAGGCCATAACCGACAGTGCAACAATACTGCAAGGTCGATGATTGCGGGCTTGTCCCATGGGCCATACTGCCCAACCGCACCTGAGGGCGAAACGAAAAGACGATGCTGACGCCGCGAAGGGGATGACCCTGGATGACGGACCAACATGCTAGCTGCGACGCCAACATTTCAGGCTGGAAAAAGACGGAGCCGGGCACGAAGTTTTGGCGAAGGAAAAACATGCTACGTCCTCAGTGTTCCAGGCGGTTCGCCCCCAGCACCCAACAGGACAAGGATTGCCACCAATCAGCCCAGCCCCGTGTTACTAATGAACAGGGTCCCCTTTCCGGCTGCACCACGAGTGCCTGTGCACTCAATCGGCGTTCCTGCATATGTTTGTATCATGCGACCAGCGGGCAAACACCGACAAAAGCAATAATGAAATGTCCATCAGCTATCTGCCCTGTCCTGCATTCTGCACAATTCCCTGTATCCCATCACCCCGCCATCCAAACCCAACGAAAAACAGCAGCACCCAACCCTAAGCCACCACCACGACCACTACCAGCGCTTGGTTAAAATGATAGCAAGCGGTTCTTAAGCCCTCAGCGAGTGACGGCGACTTGCACGTTGACTAACCGTCCCTGTGATGGGCCGACTGTACATGCCCTCCGATGGCATGGCGCCCAGACTCATCTCACACCAACACATACCAGCCACCTTCGATTAAGACGCAACGCCTAAATAAGCCACAAAACGATAACATACCGTGCGGGTGCCTGAAGGCCATCAAAAACAATGGCCACCGCCGCGCTCCAAACTTTCCATCTCCCTGGACCATGCCAGTCCAAGACCAACACGTACTCCTCGCAGCCTAGTCCCCGCCCTATAATACGGTACCCAAACCAGCCGCCCTCGCTGCCAGCCCCGCTCAGCGCAGCGTGGTGAAGCCTCCCAGCGCCGAAGGCAGCCAGGGCAGCTGGCCGGACAGTCGCCCCACCAGCGCACGCAGCTGCCGCGCCGCCTCCTTGCCCGCCGCGATGTGCGTCTCGTCCGACTCCGAGGGCAGCACCACCGCCCGCGCGCGCAGCCCCACCGCCTCTGCCGCCAGATTGCCCGCCTGCATGCAGGGGGGGGGGACAGCCGCCGCGGTGGCGCAGAGCCAGGCGCAGAAGAAACCAGGGAGGGCGTTAGGGCTTTGACGAGGGCGAAAGGTGCGCTGTCCAAGGGTGAGCTCCTCCCCCCCCACGCACGCACACACCACGAGCGCGGGTCTTCTCGCTACCCAGCAAGAGCGCAAGCCCAAGCTGTGTGTCCTACTGGTGATGTTAAGTTGTTAACCCGTATGGCCGCAAGAAAACCTGTATGGCCGCCTTCAACAATCGACACGCAACGGCAATGCCCTCTGGGAGCAATGGTCTTCTTCGCACCTACACACGGTGCGCGCCTTCATTCCAGCCCGACCCACGCCACATCCCGAACGCCACCTCAGCGCCCCCAACCCTCCAACCCTCCAGCTCACCAGCACCACCAGCAGCAGCTCGCGCGGCCCCATCCGACCCTCCCGCTCCCAGACCATCTCCCCCCAACCCGTTTCTCCATCGTACGCGTTGCACGTCACCGCGCTTTTGCTTATCCTTTTCCTATTCCTTTTCTTTTACACAGCTCCGACAGGCCGCCTCCACAGGTTTGCCGGTAGTCAGTCCCAGCGCTCCAGCATGCGCCCACAAAATTGGTGTCCGACGACCATGCGCCAACTAACCTGTCCCGTCGCGTAAAACGTTTTTTACAAACCCCCCACCTGTAGCCCGGTGACGTAGGCCTTCTCCTGGCACAGCCCCTTGGCGCCGTGCGTGCCGGGACCCTGCCGTATCCAGTCACCCGCCATAAACACGTTGTCGTACGGTGTACGGCTGGTGGGCATGTACGACGCGCAGCCCGGCGAGAAGAGGCTGACAGCGCCTCGGAAGCGCAGCACGCTGCGGTCCACCACTCGAGGCCGGGGGCCGGGGTCCACGGCTGCGGCGTGGGTGAGGTGGGGGTACTGGGTTGTGGGTGCGTCGCACGGGTTTGGGGCATGAACAACGTGGGAGCCGTCGCTTAGCGTGGGTGCGTCAGCTTACGGCGCAGTGCAAGCAGACGGAGAAAAGCTAGAGCAGTCAACCCCCCGGCTGCCGACCAGCGCCTTCCGCCACCTGCCTGCCAGCATCTGGTCCACCACCTTGGCCTCCAGTGCCTCGTCGCTCAACGGCAGCAGCGAGGACGCGTGGTAGAAGTCCGCCTCGACGACGCTGCTGTGCGGGTCGGCCTTGTACTCGTCCTGGGCCAGTGGACCGGGCGGTGGCGGGCGGTGGGGGAGGGGGGAGCAGGGCAGGGGGGAAGAGGGCAGGGGGGCTATGCGGTTACAACTAAGACTTTGTGGGTGCGGCTTAAGTAGGTGCGGCTGAAGGGGCTGGAAGAGGTATGTGGGGTTCTCGCCCAGGAGCTGCCGCTACTAGCCTAAAGTGCTTTTCCCAGACATGTAACAACGACCACAACCAAAAAAGCACCTCAGCACGCTGTCCTCACCACCCTGCCTGCCTGCCATCGGATCCCTCGCCCTCGCCCTCGCCCTCCCCCCCCGGTCTCCCCCCCCCCCCCGAAGTCTATGCGCCAACTATACTGCTCACGCCGAGTAAACAGTTCTTTTTTGCAACCCCGGACCAAATGCCCCCCCACCTGCAGCTCGCTCAGGTGGAACAGCGTGGCGCCGACCCCTGGGTCGAACCGCACCAGCACGTTGCTGGGTGTGGCAGGCCGCAGCCTGCGGTCCAGCCACAGCCGCACCGCCGCCACGTCCACGGTGGCCAGGTTGGCGAAGGCGGCGAAGAAGGGCTGCTCCGCCAGGCAGGGCGAGGCCGCCACGATGCGCTGCATGGCGCCCACCCCCACCGCGAACACGATTGCGTCCGCCTCCCACTCCTCGCGGCCCTGGTCCGGGGAGGTGACGACCACCCTGCGGGCGGTTGTGAGGTGGAGGCGGTGCGCCAGGGGGATGTGTGTTGAGGTATAAAGGGATAGCTTGTGGGGCGGCGTGAGGTATAAGATAGTAGAGGACAGCCAGTGGGGCGGTGTTGTGAGGCGGGGTAATGATGAGCAGCGTGGAGTTGGGGTGGAGGCGGGCGGAAGGGCGGGCGGGCGGAAGGGCGCACAGCGACGAAAGACGTATGGGTGACTGGGCTGGACGGGTAACGCTCACGCCCAGACCGCCTGATCGGCAGAGCTGATTCGGACGGCCTGGTGAGGCAGGTCCTGGCCCTGCTGCCGCTGCGGCGGTTGTACCCCAGGTCACCCCTCCTGCACCCCCCGCTCCTGCACCCCCGCTCCTGCCCCCTCCGCTCCTGCCCACCCCGCTCCTGCCCACCCCTCCCTGGCGCCCACCTGCCAGGCCTGCCGCCCGCTGCGTTGGGCGGCGCCTGCACCTGCACCACCTGGCGGCCGCCCAGCAGGGTGACGCCCCCCGCCTGCAGGTGCTCCACGAAGGGCTGCAGGATGCGCTCGGACACGGAGCCCCGGCACCACCGGGTGTCGAAGTCGGGCTGGCGGGACCCGCCAGGGGGTGGCGGCGGGGGGAGCAGGCCGAGGCGGGTGTTGGTGTACCTGCGTGCGGACCTCCCCCTGTGCCCTGCCACAGCAGCATCGACCCACCCTCCCCACCGTGCTCTCCCGCCCCTTTGCTCCTCTCCCCTCCCGTCCCGGGAAAGACGCACCCTACCACAAACACGCATAACACACGACCTGCTGCCCCAACCCGACCCACGCCTCGCGACCCCCCGGCAGCCCCTGTCATCCTCCCCCATATCTGGCTCCAGTCCTCCCATTCCCCTCCAGGCCCGTGCCAGCCCTGCCTGGTGCGCCAGTGAGAAATAGTAGAGCGCGTCCAGGGCCGCCGCCGCGGACAGCTTGTGTCCCGGCGCGAACAGCGTCACCAGCAGCATGGGCTCTAAGAACTCCCGGTACAGCCGCTCGGAAACGCCGGCGGACCTACAGCAATGCAACGGGTAAAAAAGGGAAGGGTGCTCGGTGGGGGGCCAAACTGGAGAGCGCGTCGTCCGGGCGACAGGGTGGGATGGGTTTTAGGGGTGTAGGGTTGTAGGTTACGCTGTCGGGCATTCCCCGGCCGATCCTCGGCAGACAGAAAGATCAGGCCTTACCCGCAGCAGCACAAGCGACTTTCCAACCCACCTGAACAGCTCCAGCGCTGAGATCTTGTCGTACGAGTCGTACGCCTCCTGGTCGGCGCTGTACTCGAGGAGCGGCCCCACCAGCGGCAGGGCGGTCAGGCGGTCGGCCAGCGGCAGTGAGGTGAAAAAGGGGGCGGTGTAGAGGAAGGAGCCCAGGGGGGTGGGCAGGCGGGGCTGCTCCTGGAAGATGGGCGACCGGACCTGAGGAGGCGATGTAGGTAGGTGATGTAGGTAGGTGATGTAGGTAGGTGATGTAGGTAGGTGATAAGAGGTAGGTGATAAGAGGTAGGTGGTAGAGGTAGGTGATAGAGGTAGGTGATGGACGTACCGTGATATAGGTAGGTGATATAGGTGGGCGAAAGGCGATACATGGAAGGTGGCGCGGGAGAGGGCAGGAGGAGCCCGTATCAGAGGCCTCGCACTGTGGCTGGCGCTTTGGTACGGCCACAGAAATCCAAGCATGAAATTTTGGGAAAAACATGTTTGGAAAAAAACCTCTCCTTCACCCCCCCTTCGGCGCAGCTCTCCTGCGCGCACCCCCCACACACAGGCCTGCATGCCCTCCTCCTATGCCCTGTGCACGTGTTCCCCCTCGCCACCCACACCTGCAGTCCCTGCGGACTGTAGAACGACGACTGCGTGAAGGGTGTGAAGGCGTCCATGATCCCCAGCTTGTCCACCAGCGAGAATATGTTTGCGTACTGGTACCAGAAGCTGACTCGCGGCAAGCAGGGGAGCGGGAGAGTGAAGGAGGGCGAGGGGGGCACAAATTCACCGAACAGCACTGCAGCAGCACAATGCGGCATGGCGGTTGGGAGCAGGCGCCTGCAGTGCGGTGCGGTGGCCGCGCTTGCACACACACAGCGGAGGGCACAGCGGCCGTGCAAGTGCTGTGCCCCGTGCCAGTCATAGCGTCGAGCCTTCGTCTTGGCCTTGGCTTGCCGTGTACAGACAAGTGGATGCATCCAGCTCGCCGGAAGAGTGGCAGCGATGATGCAGCGATGTTGTGTGTGTCGGCCTGGCGAGGTGGTCTGGCGGGCAGCACCTTAAGCGACCCCGGAGGACGTGGCCGAAGTTGACGCAGAGGCAGGGGAGGGGAGAGGAGCTGCGTGCGTCGTGTTCGCCGCCTGTTCCCCACCTGGCCGGCCAAGGCAGCGAGCCTCTTAACGCAGCGAGCCTCTTAACGCAGCGAGCAGCGCGTGATGCCGGGCTTCGTATCTCGCCGCGTGATGGAGAGCACCCAGCCGCCCGCTCACCCCTTGATGCCGGGTTCCACAGTGCGCCCGCCGTCGCTCTTCCAGGAGGACGAAAGGCCGCCAGGGCTGGAAGCGGCGTCCAGCACCACGACCTCAGCGCCCGCCTGCTGCAGCGCGTGAGCGGAGCCGAAGCCCGCCCATCCGCCCCCGACGACGATGACCTTCGGCTTGCGTGGTTCCTGGTGCTTCTGAGAGGACACACCGTTGCCGCCGCTGCTGGCTGCGCGGGCGCTAACGCATAATCGAGTGGTTGTTACGTTTCGGTCCGTCGCCGCGCTACCGCGCTGTGAACAACGCCTCATAGTTTCTTACGAGATAGAAGTCAGGACAGCGCAATGTTCTTATAAACAATGGGGTTGGGGCCAGCCGTGTACTGTAGTAGCATGTTGCATGTAAGGCCTGCTTGCGTGACTAACCTCGCATGGAACATCCATTGAGGCGATGTTCACACATCCAAACACATCCAAAGTATCTGGTGCATATTGTGATATTGACTATTGTACGCTGTACCTAATAAATTTACTTGCAGCATAACAAGAACTGCCACCGATGTGCAGGTGGATTCCCTTCATGCGTGTTATATGACTTCCGTGCCTCCAGGATACATAGAGGTGAAGCAGAGAAGACGGACTTTTAATGTTGCACGGGCATGGCAAGGCTTTTGACCTTTTGCCCGCGCCTTCTCCCGCCAAGTGGCACGCTGGAGGAGCCTGCTCGGTCAAGAGGAATGGAGCAATATGCGGACGCCTTCGTGGAAGCGAGTAATGTTAATGCGTGCAGATCATCAGACGCCCGAGGGGCTGCGCTGCCTTTCGGACTGCGATGGCCATGGTCATCACTCGACACGCTTCGTCCATGCGGGGATGCCGCTCTTCACTGGCCTTGCAAGTTGCAACATTGGCAGATCGATGGCAGATGGGACGGAGCAACACTCGCATACTCCGACTGTACCCGACGGTGTACCGTGCCATACATACCCACGCAGCGGCTGGCGCCACCATGCAGTCGATCAGAGGTGATCACCTACAGGTACTGTCTTGCTCCTCGCTTTCGCCGTCTTTCCTTAACTAGAATGCTGCCGAGGTGCGACATCGGCAGGTTGGTTGCCTTGAGGCCACACATTTATGGGACTGACCGTTGTGGACGGCTGTCCATCGGGGCCCATCTCGCTGTGCGGGCGGGCATGGATTGTGGGGTGACGTACGCAAGGGGGGGGGGCTGCGCTCCCGGTCTAAACATGCGAGCAACACACGCCCAGGACAACTCCACCACACGCGCCAACCTGCACTGCCCAGTTTCGCGCTGTATTCCTAAGTTTCCAAGTGTAGATGGAGGCCACTGTACGGGCTGGCAATTGCCGGGCCGCCAATCGTCTTTGTTTCCCGATGCACATGCGCTGTCAGTTTCACAGCAAGGGACAGACGGTGACGGACGCCAGCGAGCCAGCACCGCAGGAGGGGGCCTTACTTCACCGCCGGCCAGGGGATATGGATGAGACGCTGAGTAGTTCGGGTACATCGGAATACGTAGGACCGCATACCGTTTTCGTAAGGCCATATGGAAGGCAGCCTTTGGGTTGCGACATACCCGCCGTACGCGTGATATTCCCACTTGATTAGGCAACGTCGCGATTGCGCACATAGGATCTTCGCACACTCTCTAACGCGACAAAGTATACTTTTAATACTGTCTAATCGTGCTGAATGCCTGCAACTATTATGATCCCAGCGCTGACGTACTGCCTGGGCGCCTAGGCGCCAGGTGAGGCAACCCGACAGTTCAGCGCACCGCCGAATTGCAAATGGCCTCTGTCAGGTCATTTAAATCGGTCCTCAGTGCTGCGGCTCTACTGTTTGCGGGCGCCGTGCACGCGGTGACACATTGGGACCGCGCCGATGCGCCGAGCTTCAGCCCTCGTCGCCAGACTCTCTTCGCTGCCAACACTCATCATGAGGCAGACGAATTTGGGTTGCATGAGAGCGGAGCATGGGTCCATCTGAAGTATGACATCGATGTGGTAGGTCATAGGACCTCTGACACGATAGGGTCTGCCCAGTCGCTCGCTGTAGGATTGCCCCGGGAAGCCGTAAACTGACGCCACGCCATCAAGTAAATTATATACTACTGATTGGTGATATGAATCTTGGGCGCTGCGCTTGCTGTGCCAAACGTTATATATTGTGATGGAAATTCCTTAGTTTGCGACCTGCCTGCGTGTCCCGATGGTGAGCAGAACCGCTAGGCAGCCGCGTGACGGGATGAGAGCATCACCCACCCCACACGCCCACCCCGCCCCTCTATATATGTCCTAGCCCTGCATGAAGCCCTTTGTGCCCACCCACCGCAACCGGCCAACCCGGTAGGACGGATACGTATGTAGGGGCGATGATGACGGCCCGCCGCGTAGGCGTACAGGGGCGTACACGCTTATCACAACACACAACGGGGGGTCTAAACCTCGCGTGATCGGCCCAGCAGTGTGCGATCAGCAGCCGCAGCAGCTTGGACCTCACGAGGCTTACAGCTTGGAGTGTAGGGTTTCCGGTCGTGTGTGGCCGTGGCCCATCCAGCTCTCCTCCGCGTGTTTCAAACTTCTGTCCAGTTTGACTGCGTCACGTACCCTATGTATGCGCGTGTGTATGCGCGCAGGCCGACCATGTGGCTGTCCTGGCTCATGAGTCCTCCCTCCGAGCGGTCCGGTGCCGCGCCCTGCCGGGCCACCTGCTGATGGTGGTTGACGGGACCGAATCGGTGACCAGCTGGCCGCTGGGCGTGGTCGTAGTTGGCGACGAGAGCTGGGGGTGAGATCTATTAAACCAGTTAACCAGGGTCCCCGCTGCTGCGGGTTGCGGGTTGCTGCATGAATGAACGCCGCGCTGACGCAGCAGGGAACGGGGGGCTGCAAAAAAGAACCGGTGACTCGGGAGCGAGCGGGAGCGGAGGAGGAGGCAGGGGGGGCAGGGAAGGACTGCCTGGCTAGCTGCGCCATCCGGCGTTAGCAAGTGCCTACCTACCGAGCGCCGCTCTTACCCACACGTACGTAGTGATCACTTGCCTGGGATGCCCCGGCCGTTCACCGGGCAGCAGCATGGTACCGTCCCCGGCACCGATCTCCTTCCCCTGCTCTTCCGCTCCCTCACACGGCAGACGGCACGCTGGGGAGGTCAACCAAGTCGCCTATAGTTGGCCACGTGACGCGCTGTGTGCATTGTGGGTGGATATGTGGCGCGCAATGACACATACATGCATGCGGCCGCTCGCCCGCCCGCAGGTGCTCGGTCCCGGGTTCAGATGCGTCGAGCGCATTTTATTACCGCCTCCTCGGCAAGGCCCACGTCCACAGACCAGGGGACAAGCTGGGCCCGCGATGGGCTGACTTGTACGGCGCTGCGGCCACCCATGCCAACGACGCCAACGACCCAACCACTACACACGCCGGCCTCACCTGGGCCGAAGCCTTTGGATACGAAGACGCCGACTACGTTGTATTTGCGGCTGAAGCGGTCAGTAAGCTAGCCGAACGTTGCCTGGGGCCCCAAATGCGCGCGCTCCGCACATGGCGTTGCTCGTTGGCCGTTCCCCTAACCGCGGACTCCGGCAATTAAAGGTTCTCGGCGCCAGCTAATCCACCACCTGTTCGCACATGGGACCACCGCGCGTATGTGGTCGTCATCAGCTCGCTGCCGCACATACTCGCAAACTCCCAATGGGACCATCGCGCGTATGTGGTCGTCATCAGCTCGCTGCCGCACATACTCGCAAACTCCCAACTGGCAACTTGCAACTGCCCTCCTGTTTCCCCGCATGCCCACCCGCTGTCGCTCTGCTGTGAGCAGGTGGGTATGGAGCACTGTTTTCGCCAGGCCCGTATCGCCTACCGCTTCATTCCTCCCGGCCACATGGACCACCCGCTGGGGGGCTACTCGCCAGCTGATGGCCCCGGGGGCCGCTACTCGGGGATGAACGCGGAGGACATCGAGCAGGCGCACGCCTACCTTAATTCCACCGGCGCCCTCGCATACGAGTTCGGCCCGGCCGAGCAGTTGCACGGCAGGCGGCTGCAGGGCTTTTGGAGCGAGCTGTGGGACGGTACCAAGCGGATCGCCAAGGCGGTGGGTGCCGTGGTGTGCCGGTTTCCTGCCGCGAACGTTAAGGTTTCGGTTGTGGCTTCGGTTTCGATTGCGCAGACGTGCATTTTTACAGACTGCGTCACACGCGTATTTTCCACGTTTGTTGCAAGCCTAACATAACGCCTGGCCAGTGCACGGAGCTTAAACACGCAAGTGGTGAGGGACTGAAGCAGCCGTACGTATGTACGTACACCCGAATATGTTCTATTTCATATGCCAGAAATGCCAATACCTGGAAACTGCCAGGCTGCCCCGATCCCTCTTCTCTGCCAGCGACGTACGACTAAGCGGCCGACGGCTGCCTCCCTCGGCGGCGCGTTCACGCGTGTATGCTCCTGCAGACTGCGCGGCCGCTGGTGGCTGCAGCGGACGCGGCGGTGAAATCCGTTAAACGCGTGGCGGACACCGTCGTGGCGGTTGTGGACACAGTGGCGACCCTGGTCAGCGGCGATCCAGTCAGCCTGGGGGGAAAGCAGGTGTGGGTGGGTGATGCGGTGCGTGGGCTAGCTGCCGTACCCGTACTCGACGGCGTCGTTGCCGGGCACTTGCAGCCCCGCCGCGCGCTGCCTGAGCATGTCAGCACGCACTAGGATAGGACAACGGTGTGCTGTGCAGCGTTGGCGCTCTGCAAGCGTTAGTTCGGGCTGGTGGATACATAGGGCTGCTGGTGGGTACCCTACCGGAAACCAAGTTTGATTGTTACGGTCATATCATTGCTGCATAAGCCGAGGGTAAACACGCAAAATCCCATCATCCTTTTGCTGGACACCTTTCCTTTGACGAGTATTGTGGTGTGCAACCCGCCAGCATTATGTATACATCACAATAACACCCTTCGCTCGTGGTGTATGACGCCTTCGTCCGCCAGAGTCTGAACCGACTCGACGTGAACTACGACAAGGCAGCGGGTGCGAGCGCCCAGAGGAGCCTTCCATTGCCGGGCACTGGGGCTGGCGCCGCCATTTCCTGCGACGACTGCTACGCATACCTCGAGGCGGGCATCGGGTTCGAGGTCCTCATCGTTCCGCAGCGGGAAGCCCCGTTCGTACGCATGGAACACATGCGGGTGAGAGTCGTCAGGAAGCGGTTGCTGCGATGAGGGACCACATTAGCGGGACCGCATTCGTCGTAAGCTAGGGGCCGAACACGGTGGTGCCGCTTCCATCTGCGCCTTGGTGCGTAGAGCGGAGCCAGTCGGGCGGGGCCGGAAGGTAGTTGGGTACGAGCGTAAGGCCGTTTGCTTGATGCCGTGCACGCAGCCTAAGCTCATTCTGGCTACGTAACGCCCGTCCGCTTGCCATTGCCGTGGGCTGCAGGTCAGCTTGTTTGGGTCGCTGAAAATAAACGCAGATATTGCGCTCCAGGCGTTTTACCAGACAAGGATTACGTTGAGGACCGTGACACTGGTGCCGAACAAATTTGCTGGCTCCGTAGCCTTTACGGCCGGGGTCATTCCCATAACCCTCGACCTGTCCACGTCGTTAAAGGTGCGCCTCCATCGCGTGGCCTGTCTACCTATGCTTGAGCTTTGGTGTTGTGCCCTTGCGTTCGCCGCTAATGGATGCACGAAGTGGTGTGCTGCTGTATGTCCGCTTGCTGCTTCATTCGTGGGCGTCAGGCGTATTCGTACGATTGACCGTTGACGGTTGTTCGTTCCGGGGTGTTCCGATACTATTATTGCTGCATGCCTGCAGGCGCAAGGTAGCTTCACTGTGGGGTCTGTTGGCATTGTCACCGCGGGCTTCGACTACGGGTACTACGTCGAAATGGGCACGGAGTTTCGCTACCAGTGGCAGGAGTTCAGGCGGTGAGCCTTTTGGGTAACCGCAGCGACTTGGTGACACTAGCTGCTGCTGGGGGTGTCACAACAGCTAAGCCCTCCTTTCCTGTGCCCGCAGGATTCCCACGCAGGTCTTCAACAACTTCAACATGCACCCCGTGAAAGCCACAGTGACAACCTCCGCCACAATCCACGTCTCGATCGTCCCTGAATTCACGATCAGGCTTTGGTGAGACGCACGCGTATGCATCACCCATTCACCCTGCTTGCCTGCATGTATGTCTCGCGCTGGGGTAGATTCCAGCCAGCTGCCTGATGGGCTTTTTACCCTTTGGACGCCTTTTGGCCTTACCTTTGCAGGAAGGTCATACCCTTCGGTATAAGCCCGGAGGCCATTCTGGGGTTTGAGGGCGCAGTGGGCAGCTCTTGGTGCTCCGGCATGGGCTACCAGCTGTACTACGGTCTGGACCTGTCGCTTTCCATCGAGCAGATGGAGTTTACCCTACCGGTCATCAGGAAGACGCTCATGTTCGGAGCTCCCTGGCTGCCGACAGCCTTCTCGTTCTCCTTAATTCCCAAGGTGATAACGTCCTGTAGCGTGCTGCACCGACAGCTGTCGCAGGTGCACACCGATTACATTGCGTAGAGGCTCTGAAACCAGCTGGTAGCAAGTAAGCTTGTTTACCCGCTGCGATTCACCTGCAGCCGTCCGTGCCAGTTGCGCGCACACAGGCGCAGCTGCTTCCCACCTGCCGGCATCTCTGCCCGTGCAAAGATCCACGCAAAGATCCATGCAAAGATCCATGCAAAGATCCATGTAAGGACCCATATAAAGATGCAAAGATCCATATAAAGGTCCATGTAAAGATCCATGCGAAGGTCCATGCAAAGATCCATGCAAAGAACCATGCAACCATTCCACCATCCCCTGCTGCCTGCTGCCTGCCCTGCTGCGCCCCCCGCCCTGCGACGTCCCCTCCCTGGACCTGTGCGCACAGACTTATCCCCAGTGCCAGCTGTGCAGCGGATGCATCCCCCTGGCAGCAGCCAGCGGCGAGCAGCGCTCAGCCTCCTGGTACGCGAGCGACTGGGGGAAGTGCAGCGCACTGTGCGGAGGCGGCACTCGCCGCCGCACCGTGGAATGCCGCCAGACGAGCTGCGGCGTTGAAAGCCGGACTGACGACGGCAGGTGCCCCGTGCCCAAGCCCGCGGTCACCCAAGCCTGCAACACGCAGGCCTGCGGACAGGCGCGGCAGTGCTCCCCCAGCTGCAGCCAGGAGATGCTTGATAACGAGATCTGTGACCGGGCGTGCATGGTGCCCGAGTGAGTGTGCGTACGACGTGCTGTCGTACGGTAGTCAGCCTGCCTGCTGTTTGACAGCCAGTCATTTTGTCGTCATGTGTGTTTTTGTTTTGTCCAGTCCCCGCGCACGCAATGCGCGTGGTAGACGTGTGCAGCCCCATGCTAGGGGTGCAGAGGCTAGCTAGCTCCAAAGCCTACAGAGCGGCGGGGTCGCCAGCAGCTCGATACCGTGCTCTTGCGTGCTGCTCGCGCTTCGCCCTTGCGGCAACAAGTCACGTGTCAAGCAGTCACTAGCCAACCCCGCGCCCA
Organism: Yamagishiella unicocca; assembly: GCA_003116995.1. Taxonomy (NCBI): domain Eukaryota; kingdom Viridiplantae; phylum Chlorophyta; class Chlorophyceae; order Chlamydomonadales; family Volvocaceae; genus Yamagishiella; species Yamagishiella unicocca. Next base: position 2,290,969 of record BDSL01000004.1, read on the forward strand.
CGTTGCAACCTGCCCTGATGAGCGCCTGCTGCACGCTCAGTAGATAAACCGCCAGCTGCCAACAACAAACTCCTCCTAGCCCCTGTAAGCTGGGGTTCTTACTTGCGCCTTCCTGTCATCCGCGGTTACGCCTTTTCATGCTCCCAGCCTCCCTCCATAACCGGCGCCCCCAGGTGCGGCTACGACAACGGCTACTGCACGGAGCAGCTCCTGGTCGCATCCTCCTGCCTGTCCGCTACCTCCTGCGTGACGTGCCTGCTGAAGTCGTCTTGTGGCTGGTGCGCCGGCAGCGGCAAGTGTGTGCCCGGCTCCGCGGGCGGCCCCTTCTCCGGCTTCACCTGCTCCGGAACCAACGCCGCCACGGGCTGGTGGACCGGGCAGTGCGTTGCGGACGAGCCGCGGCTTGCCGTACAGTGCCCCACGACGGACGACTACCTGCAGGCCGGCAGCAGCTATACAGTCAAGTGGTCGGGAGGGCGCGGTCCGGTGCAGATGTACGTGCGCGCGAGCACCGATTCGTTCCTCATGAACGGACTGGGCTTGCCCACAGGTGAGGAAATTTTCGGGAAAAAGAGCTGTGGAGACGGCGTAGCTAGGAGGCAGAAGATATGATTAGATGGGGGGGACCCGATTTCCATCTGTGCATCCCGCCGCATGCTTTCTGCGCGCATTCACAGCTCCCGCCGCGCGCTGCTGTCGCTGTCGCCTGCCTGTCGTTATCCCTCTCCGGCGCCCCGCCCAGGCCCCTAACCGGTTTTCTCTTTTGTCGACGGGTTTTCCTTGCCGCCCCAGCCCCCATTTCGAACGACTGCAGCTTCACCTGGAACGTCCCCGCCGGCCTCGCGAGTAGCACCTCCTACCAGCTTGTGCTCATGAGCGCCTCCGATGACTCCAACTTCGCCGTCAGCAGCATCTTCTCCGTGCGAGGCGTTGTGGACTCGTACGAGTGGCGCATCGGCTACTGGAGCGCCTGCAGCGCCACTTGCGGCGGCGGCATCCGCACGCGAGTCCGCGTCTGTGTCCGCCTGTGCGACATGACCGAGGTGCCCGCAGCCCTCTGCAACGCAGCGTGCGCGCCGCCAACCACAGAGGCCTGCAACACCATAGCCTGCCAGAACAGCTGCCCCGGCGTGGGAATCTGCTCGGGGGGGCGTTGCGCGCCGTGCAACTGCATGCGTCAGCCAGTTGGTCTGGGCTACTTCTGCGGCACGACCTACCTGGGCTCCAATTTCGGCTGCGATGTCATTGGGGGGTACAGCTACCAGGAGTGTTGTCGCCGCCAGGGGTGCGTAGCTAAGCTGGCACGCGTGTGGGTGGGTGGGAGGGCAGGACCCCAGCGGGGACTGGTCAAACAGTCAAACAACAGCAGCTATATGCATAAAATCAGGCCGCCGCACGGTACATGTGGTGCATGCGTATGGTGAATGCGTGCGCTGGTGAATTAGCGTCTGGTCAAGGAGTCCCGTGGCCTGTGACGTCGCATCGGGTGTGGGCCAAGCAACCAACTAACCAACTGCCACATCACTCGGCATTTCCTCACCTCAAGCCTTCACATGAGAAGTCGCAAGGTCACGACCCGCCGATACCCACAAACAGGGCGCCTGAGGCAGGAAAAGCGATAGCTAGTAGTGTGGATGGGCCGCTCCAATACAGCATTTGGCTATGGTCCCCGCTGCTCGATCGCTTCCGTCTCCCTCCATCCTCTGCTATCCGCCCAGTTCGTGTCTGCGCTCCGTTTCCTATGTCGTGTATGTGGCCGGGTCTTAATCTTCTCGCTACCCCCCACTGCTGCCCGTCAGGTTCACTTGCGACGACGGGTGCACGGGCAAGGCCAAGTGGGTGGAGCTGTACCGTGGACCCTGCAGCAAGCAGTGCGGCGGCGGCACCCAGACACGGACATACGCCTGCCAGGGCCGCTACAACCCGGGATGTGGTACGTACGCCGCAGCTGGCTATCCAGCTGGCTATCTATCCAGCTGGCTATCTATCCAGCTGGCTATCTATCCAGCTGGCTATCTACGTATGCTGCAGGGAGGGGCGCGGAGACCTAGCCTGCTGCCAGCTGCACCACATGCACACATCTGACTCGGTCGAGCGGGCGCCACCTGCAGGCAGGGTCTGCTTGCACGTCTTCACACTAGCTGGCTTCAGGGTTCGCTGCTAGATGACACAAGCTGGAAAGTGATGTTATACGGTTCAGAATAACGCACTCAACGGCAGGTTACCGGTTACCAAAGCCCACCCTTCCACATACAGGCGGGTCGGATTACCAATGCGCCCAGAACGTCACCTGTTACGACTACCAGTGCCAGGGCTCCAACCCCGGCCAGCTCACCTACGAGTGCAACACTCAGCCCTGCCCGGTGTACGGCTGGGCGGCGGAGGAGTGGGAGCCCTGCAGCAGGGCGTGTGGCGGAGGTATGTAAGGTCCGGATGCGGGCCATACCGTAGACACTCCACACTACTGGTCCCTGCCTGTAAACCCTGCCCCGAGCCCTTGCGTGCAGCCCCTGCCTGCACCGCCTACCCGCTATGTATGTTGACGGGCTTAATAACGGTGTCGTTGCACAACGATGTCGTTGCACAACGATGTCGTTACACAACGATGTCGTTACACAACGATGTCGTTGCACAACAATGTCGTTACACAACGATGTCGTTGCACAACAATGTCGTTACACAACGATGTCGTTACACAACGATGCCGTTACACAACGATGTCATTACATGTGCCCACCCGCAGGCACGCAATCCCGCGTCGTGCGGTGCGTCCAGGGCGCATCAGACAGCAGCAGCGGCACGGTGGTGGACCACAGCTACTGCGCTGCCGCCACCGCGCCCGCGAGCGTCCAGTCATGCAGGCCGCTGGAATGCATCGAGCTGCCCCTGGATCTGCTGGGCCCCGAGCCCGGCGCCGTCTTCACGACGGGAGGCGATATCAACATCACATGGTCTGGCGGCAAGGGATACGGCACCGTGAGCATACAGGCGGCCCTGGTGGCGGCCGGCCTGGCGTGTCGTTCCGAGCCTGACGCATCGTTCGACGTGCGTGACTGGCAAGGCGCCGCTCTGGATCTGCCGACCTCGGTGGAAAACGTCGGCTGGTCCGTTTGGCGAGCCCCGCGGAGCACCAGCTCGGGCTGGTATCTGCTGCGAGTGGTGTCGGACAGCGACAGTACGAACATGGACACCGCGGATGGGCCCATCGCCGTCAAGAGCCTGGTCCCCTACTCGGCGGTCTTCCTGCCTTGGGACCCCAGCACCTCTGGCCTGTGGGCCGACGTCCGAGTAAGGAATAAGGACGGGGCAGCGAAGGGACCCGCAGGGGACTACCGCTGGGGGCTTGCTGTGGACTGCGCTGCACTGCGCCGTGCATGTTGCGCTGCGTTGCTTGTGTTGTATAGTTTGCCTTGACGTTGAGACCAACCCACCGCGTCCAACCCAACCCACAACGTGTGCCATCAGGTGGTAGTGCGTGGGTCGGACGGGCTTGCCGACCCGAGCCCGGTGATCAGCCTGTCCGGTGCGAAGCTGCAGGACAACGCAGGGGGGGCGAAGGCGGTGTCGTGGTACGGCCGGGACGTGGGGCTCGTCACCTCCCTGCAGCTGGTGCTTCCCCAGGCGCAGAGCCTGCCGTCGTTCGCTGTTGTGCTGTTTACGGCGTGCGGTCGCTTCGAGGTGGGTATGCCAGGATGCAGGGCCGTGCTGGGCGGCGCTAGCTCTCTCCGGCGTTGCTGTCAAAGCGAGGGCCTTATGCTCCAAGCTGAGATCCCAGCTGGAGCACGATATGCACATACACCGGGGCGACGACATGAGAACACCAATTAACCAACCAACCAACCAACCAACCAACCGGCCAACCAACCTCGTGGTGCTAGCCTCGCCGAAGCCTAAAACGCTAACTACCGACCCTTCCTCCTCTGCTCTCAGCCATCCCGTTACCGGCAGTCGCCGTGTTAACCCCTGCCCTCCCCAACACCCATGCTCCCGGATCAGATGTCTTTCCCTTCAGGAGCCCCGCCAGGCAACAGCAGCGCTCTTGCGTGCGGCCGCTTCAATGGCAGCTGCTACAGCTGCGCCAGGGCCGGCGGCTGCGGCTATTGCGGCGCCACCGGCGAGTGCATGGCGCTGGGGCTGCGCGGCGCCGTGCCGGCCACGCGCTCCTGCCCCGTAGACGGCTGGGCGGTCCAGCCAGGCTTCTGCCCCGACCGGTGCAACGCCTTCCGCTCATGCGACAGCTGCCTGCGGGTGACCGGCTGCGGCTGGTGCGCGGAGAGCTGCGCCTGCACTGCCGTGGACCCGCAGACGCGCGCTCCTGCTGCAGCGACCTGCAGCGCCCCCAAGTGGCTGGCGGAGCTGCCCTCGGGTGCCGCTTCGTGCGCCGCAGCCCCCGCGACGCTTGACTCACCGTGCCCGACCTCAGCAGTGGTCGCGGTCGCCGCGGCCCATGTCGTGACACCCAGGACGGGCCCGCCCTACGTGCTACTGAGCGGTGTCGGCTCCAGCAGGGTGGTGACGTGCAGGGACGTGTCCTGCGTGGCGCAAGGGGCCTGCACGGCGGCTGGAGTGTCCGCCTTCTGTCGCTGTGTTGGCGGCTGGTCTGGGGCGAACTGTACGGTGCCGCCAGGGCCTTGCTTCGGCAGCGAGCTGTGTGGGGACGGAGGCGTGTGTCTGGAGCGCGGCGGCCAGGCGGTGTGCGCCTGCCTGCAGGGCCACAGCTTCATGGCGCAGCGAGGTTGCGTCATGGTCGTCTTCAACTCCCCCAGCCCGGTAGGATCCAAAGTACGGCGCGGGTGTATCGTGTACCCCGGAATGGATCCTGCTGCCGTGCATGCCTGCATCCCGTACATGCCTTACACAAGAAGAGGCGCACGCACGCCTTGTGGGTCGATCAGGTAGCTGCTGCTGACCCCCTCCCTCGCCTGCTGCCGCCGCCTTTCCATGTGTAACACTATGTGTGTGCAGCCCCCCACGCCGGTACCGCCGTCTCCAAGGCCGCCACCGCCTCCACCGTCGCCCTGGCCGCCGAAACCGCCCACCCGACCGCCGCCGCAGCCGCCACCCTCTCCGAAACCGCCGCCTCCGCCGGCTATGTGTGGGAACCCACCGGGCTCTGGATGCAACGGCCGGGGCAAGTGCGGTAAGATGATCATCATGGCGCTAGATAGGCGGACCTGCCTGCCTGTCAGTCATCAGTCCAGACCGACATCACCTAAGCGCGCCCATTTTACACATTACGCCCACTCCGAAGACCTGATGTATCACAACCTGGTGTTACATGTCCATTGCTGGTTGCAGATCCACTGTTGGCTCCCGTTTGCACGTGCCCAATGGAGTGGGGAGATCCGTACAACTGTCCCAACGCCGCTTCCATCTGTGAGTAACGGAGTGCGGTTGGCAAAGCACGTACGGCAGCTGTCGTCGTACCTAGCTATTTGGTATGCTTTGACGTGTTGCGGCAGCGTGGGGTGTTCCCCACACCCACTGGCCACAAGTGACCGCGCGCTGCCAAGCACACGGTCGCATGCAGTGCCGTACCTTACTTAATTGCTGAAGTCGAACCGGCTGCCTGTTGGACAGGTACGAAGTGCAGGATGGCGAACGAAGAGGCACACATTTCTCTGTAGCACTCCTGACGTCGACGCCGTGTAACGAGCCCCTGATTGCGCTCGACCGCACTTGAATGCTGGCATCCCTCTGCTGCTGCTTGGTGTGTGATTGTCCCAGGGTACGGCTGGGATTGCTACTGCCAGTGCCCACGAAGTGAGTGGTACTGCAACCAAAGTGACAGCTGCCGCTGGTGCATAACACGTAACTACGACGCCGGCTGTGTGCCCAGGAACATGGTGAGGAAGATGCATGGGCTGCAGAGCTGTCGCTGACCGGAGCGAAGAGCGAGCAAGCGGATGGCTATCCAAAAAATCGGATGGGGCACGGATGGGTTCGGGTATCCAACGAAAATGGGTGGGGCTTGGACAGCAGCAAATAAAATAATCATTTGGCGGCACCCTGACCATCCAAGCAGTTACGGAGGAATGCATGATGCCGGCCGTACTGACTGCGATGTTACTGTATCGTTGATCATTGCGGGTATTTCTGTAACACCCGCAATGATCAGGTCTCCCATACTTCTGCAATAAAGTAAATCTCCGACGCCATCCTCGCTCACGGAAAGACCGTGCCTTAGCTGGTTACTTTTCTTCCTTCCCCCCCGCCCCACTGCCACCACCACTGCCGCAGCCTTGCCCCTCCTGGGCTCCCCCGGGACGGCGTCGTCGACGATTACTGCAGCGGCTGCTGGACGCAGGGAATGCCACCTCCATCTCAGGTTCAGCCGTTGTGGTGGCAGACGACGGGGGTACCGACGCGGGCAGGGTGCTCAGTCCCGAGCATAGCGAACTGCCACTGGGCTTCATTGGCGCCGAAGCACTGCAGGACAGGACCGTGCGTCGAGCTCTGCTGCAAAGTGTGGTTGACACCCCACCAGTGTACACTTGGATCTGGCTGTCTGGCCCAATGAGCGGCGTATACACAGGGGTGATCACGAATCCAAACGCCCTAGAAACCAGCGTTACCGGACTCAGCAGCGGAACCTACGTTTTCCAGATAACGGTTAGAGACAACGATGGTAACACGGCTGCGGCTAGTGCCGAGGTAACGCTCGAGCTGTCTCCTCCTGCACCCCGGCCGCCCAGTCCACCAACACCCTTCCCACCAGCATGGCCTCGCCCCGGCAGCCCAAAGCCGCTTTCATCCCCACCGCCAACCCCACCGACGAAACCGATGCGGCCTCCAAACCGCCCGCCACCTTCACATCCCCCTGGGAGCCCGGATCCACCTTCACCCCTTCCACCTGATCCACCACATCCGGAGCAACCTCCCCCTGGTCCAGAATCGCCGAACCCGCCATCACCCTCGCCGCCTTCTCCACCACCTCCAGATCAGCCTCCACCCAGCCCGGAACCGCCTGGGAGCCCGAACCCACCATCACCCCCGCCGCCGTATCCACCACCACCTGATCAGCCCCCACCCAGTCCAGAATCGCCGAACCCGCCACCACCCTCACCGCCTTCTCCGCCCCCTCCAGATCAGCCTCCACCCAGCCCGGAACCGCCTGGGAGCCCGAACCCGCCATCACCCCCGCCGCCGTATCCACCACCGCCGGATCATCCCCCACCCAGTCCAGAACCACCGAGCCCGCCATCACCCTCGCCGCCTTCTCCGCCCCCTCCAGATCAGCCTCCACCCAGCCCGGAACTGCCTGGGTGCCCAAACCCGCCATCAACGCCGCCATCATATCCACCACCGCCGGATCAACCCCCACCCAGCCCTGAACCGCCTGGTGGGCCGATCATGCCGTCCCCACCGCCACCTGACCCACCACCACCTGACCCACCTCCTCCCAGTCCAGAACCACCTGGAATTCCGAACCCACCATCACCCCCGCCGCCGTATCCACCGCCGCCGGATGATCCTCAAATTCGCCCACTATCGCCTGGTCACCCGATCATGCCGTCCCAACCGCCGCCAGACCCACCGCCGCTGCATCAACCTCCAACCAGCCCGCAACTGCCGGAAAACTCCAAACTACCGTCACATCCGCCGCCAGGACTACCATCTCCGGGTCAACCTCCAACCAATCCGCCCTGGCCTGGCAGCCCTAACACGCCGCCACCCTCGCCGTTATATACACCTCAACCTCCCGATCAACCTCCAACCAACCCGCCACAGCCTGGCAGCCCGGACACATCGCAATCACCGCCGTTGCATACACCTCAACCTCCCGATCAACCTCCAACCGATCCGCCGCAGCCTGGCAGCCCGGACACATCGCAATCACCGCCGTTGCATACACCTCAACCTCCCGATCAACCTCCAACCGATCCGCCGCAGCCTGGCAGCCCGGACACGCTGCAACTCCCGCCGTCGTATCCGCCTCAACCTCCCGATCAACCTCCAACCAACCCGCCACAGCCTGGCAGCCCGGACACATCGCAATCACCGCCGTTGCATACACCTCAACCTCCCGATCAACCTCCAACCGATCCGCCGCAGCCTGGCAGAACGGACACACCGCCATCCCCGCCGTCGTATCCACCTCAACCTCCCGATCAACCTCCATCCAATCCACCACCACCTGGCAGCCCAGGCATACCCCAACCCCCGCCGTTATATACACCTCAACCTCCGGATCAACCTCCAACCAACCCGCCACCACCTGGTAGCCCGGACATGCCACAACCGCCGCCACCTCAACCTCCGGATCAACCTCCAACCAACCCGCCACCACCTGGTAGCCCGGACATGCCACAACCGCCGCCACCTCAACCTCCCGATCAACCTCCAACCAACCCGCCACCACCTGGTAGCCCGGACATGCCACAACCGCCGCCACCTCAACCTCCGGATCAACCTCCAACCAACCCGCCACCACCTGGTAGCCCGGATACACCCCAACCCCCGCCACCTCAACCCCCGGATCAACCTCCAACCATTTCGCCACCACCTGGTAGCCCGGACACGCCGCCACCCCCGACAGCCTACCCACCTCCACCTCGGCATCAACCGCCAACCAACTCGCCACCACCTGTTAGGCCAAACCGGCCATTGCCTCCGCCACCTAACCCACCTCGACCTCCGGGATTACCACCGCCTTTGGACCCGCCAACGCCTGGTGACCCGAACCCACCATCATTCCCGACACCTAACCCGTCTTTGTCGCCAGATGGACCGCCTCCAGGCAGCCTTCCGGTGCCACTAGTGCCTTCGACGCCGCCATCGCATCCACCACCGCCACTGACCCCACCATCGTCTAAGCCACCACGGTCACCGCTGCCATCCCCAGCCAGATCCAAACCAACGGCATTACCGCCAGCGCTGCTTTCCCCGCCTGGCCCCCCGCCGTCATCACCACCTCCATCATCTCCAGCACCACCACCTTTGCTACGCCCATTCCCGTCCAAGACTCTACCGCCCCCACCATCCCCGCTACCCCCACGGCCGTCCAGTCCACCCCCACTACCACCATCGCCTCCCCCGTCCGTCCCTAGGACCCGCCCACCGTTACCAGGCCCACGACCAGGGGCCCCCTCACGCGAGCCACCAGCAGCCCAACCGCCTGCACCACACCCCGACAGCCCTTCTCCTCCGATGCCACCGCCCGACCCACCATCGCCTCCGATGCCGCCTCCGTTTCCTCCCACCGGTCCCTGCCCAGCCTCCTGCCAAGACTGCCTCCGGTGGATGTCTCCTGTTGCCGCCCACGCCGTTTCCTCGCCGCGTCCTGTCGCTCTGGGCCTTGCGGGCATGGTCATGACCGGGTGCCGCAACCAGACGACGGTTCCCATCGCCTCCTGCCATGCTCTTGCCGCTCTCATCTTGGCGGGCAGCGGAAACATCGCCGCCAGGGCCGGTATGATGTGCGCCAAGATGGGGATGTGTCCTAGGCAGCGGTGCTCCCAGCTGAACGCATCCTCCATCCATCGAGGCAGGCCCCACCTGTTCGGCGTCCTGGACTTGTGCGCCGTGGAAGGCGTCTCCGGAGGCGCACCCACTCCCCTACCCAGCGCGGCTCCGAAACCGAGCAACTGCCGTACCGCCGCCGGCTGCCCCACTGCGGCGCCTCTCTGCTGGTTCGATGACCCCTCGCCGCCCAAGATTTGCTACTGCGCCTCTGGCAACGATATCTGCAACAGCATGGGCTCCTGCAAAAGCTACTGCTCCCTGGGCTCCACCGCCGCCCACATCACTGCACTCAACGCGGGCGCAACCGCGTGCGACCCTTCAAGCACCGCTCCGCAGTGCGGCCCCGAACACAACTGCGTGGCCATCGGCGGAGGAAGCTGCAAGCTGTGGCGGTGTGACACAGCCGCCCAGCAGCTGGTCCAGGCGACGTGCGAGGGGCTATGTAAGCCGCAGTGCCTGGGCATGGTGTCTGCGCAGCTTTCCGACGACGGTCGGACGGTTGTTGTGGCTCTCAGCGCACACGCCGTGGTGTTGGAGCTGGTGCCGTGTTCTAGCGTGTTCAGCGCCCCCAGTGTGGTGCTGCTGGGCGGGAGTGACGCGCTGTGCAGCGCTAGTGGAGCGGTGCTCACCATCAAGATGACCCCGACTGCGACCCTGATGGTAGGTAGTGCAGGTGGTGCGCGGACACACGTGGCATCGTGTTGTAAGTATCGCGCAGTCTTGGTTCACACGTGGGGTTGCGATCTATCGATTACCATAGCCATAAACACCTTGAGACTTCGGCTCTTGGTTGCGAAATGAGCTTACCAGGCATAATCTTACTTGCTTCTTGCTTCTTGCTGCCACCATTGACACACGCGGCTCTTCCTACCTCCTTCTCCTCCCTTCACTCTTCCGTTTCACTCCTGCCGCTCTCCTGCACGTGATCAGCCGGGCCAGGCACTGGAGCTGCTGTCCAGCGGCTCGGTTCTCGTCAGCGCTCTGGATGGCGATGACTTCAGCGGCACAGTCACGGTAAGCAATCTTCCCGTGGCTTATATCATGCACCCTGCTGGTCACAACACCCATCGCCTTGCCATGCATGTGGCTCGCTCGCTGTCATCGGTTACAATGACCGGCACGTTGGTGACGAACCTAAACAGGGGGTTATTATCAGTTACCGGTACCATTCCTGACCAACCAATGCTGTTAAAAAACGTGTCATAATTCAGCTACACATACATGGTGCCTGCCAACGCAAGCAAGCTGTGATGCTCTGACGGCGATTCTCCTTCTTCTGCTTTTGGTGGATTTATCTGCAGCGCCAGTTACCTCTTAATGGCGTTGTTCACAGCGACCATTACTACCGTGCCTAACTGGCCGCATCCGATCTGAACCTTTTCCGGTCGTCTCGCTCCCTCCAAATCCAAACAATCGCATACACGTCTTATCCAAGTTCCCTCACTTGCGGGCTTGATTATGTATGCCACGCCTCCATCCGCAGGTGGCTCCCTGCACGCCCTGTGCCGCCTCCCGGCCTCGGATCACCGGCCCCAAGACCATTGGGCATTGGTGCAAGGGTGTTGGCGGTCTGGTAGGCGGCGCGCCCCTGGCAACCACCTTTGATGCATCCGCCTCCGTAGACCCCTCTGGGCGAGCAGTGTGGACGGACGTGCGCTGGTCGCTCCCACAGGGAGCGATGCTGGGCAGAGCCGACAGCCGCGCGGCCCTGGTGGCTGCGGTCGACCGCACCAACGCCCTCACTAGCACCCGCGAGCGCCTTCAGTTATCCCTGACAGAGGCCGAGTCGTCTGCGCTGGACGAGCTCCCCGCCTATCGGTTGACCCTTGCTGTGACATCCTGGCTGGGGACGTCTGCACAGGCGTCATTCTCCTTTGCCAAGGCGTCCCACAGCCGCCCGGACAAGCCGGACGTTTCCATTGCCGGACCCGAGGAGCAGAGTTTCAAGATCCGCGATGGCTTGAAGCTGTCAGCGGATGCTAGGACACTCTGTGAAGGTGAGTTGCACTACTGGTTGCAGTGCCCAGGATGTGCACTCAGTGCCTCTGCGGCCACAGCAGTGTACAGCTGCTGGTTTGGTGGTGCCGGAAGTGGTGGGCGGGGTCGCATAATCACTAAAAATTTACTTGTGTGCAACCGGGCGCGTGCATCACACAGGCCAGTCCCTGGAGTGGAGGTGGACCTCTCCCTCTAATTGGTTTGGCCTGCCAGAGGATGGCATCCCAGGCCAGCACCTCTACCTGCCGCCTCCCGTGCTCGCCGCCCACGGCCAGAACATGATATTGCGGGTGACGGGCAGCTATGCTGGAGGTAAGTTGGCAGCAGCGGGTGCCAACAGCCCAGCTAGTGGTGGGGGTCCGATCAGCGAATCTACAGGTATGGGTGTTTGTGTGCTGGCCTGTGCTTAATCACATAATTCTTATACGAAAGCCCAGTGGTAAAATGCACATGCGTATTATTGATTTATCACCGTGACGGTTTCTACACGGTTGGCACTACTGTTCCGCCTAGATAGGAATTCCTAGTTGCTGGATATGAGCCTTCTGCACCGCGTGTGCGATAGGTGCACGAGGAAGCGCGGCATGAGGAAGCACGCTTCTCGGAGTGTTGGCCATGCTGCTGCCAGACATCCTGCGGCGACCGCCACTTCCCAACCACGCACTGATGGTCCCAACCCACCCACCCCGCCCGTGGACCCACCATCGTCGGCTGCAGACCCAGCCACGGCGGCAACCGCCGACGTGCAGCTGACCGCCCTGGGCTCGGAGCCCATCGTTCAATTGTACGGGCCCAGTGGTGATGTGTCAGACAGCTTGGAGTTGGCCTTCAATGCCACCACATCCTCTGACCCGGATTCCGAGGCCGACTTGCAGCAGCTCGCCTTCACCTGGGACTGCCGCAGAGAAGACCACCCGGTGCCCTGCTTCATCAGCGGAAGCCAGGGCGACCAGACAACCTCCCCTGGCCTGTGGATACTGCCAGCAGGGCTGCTAGCCAGCGGCAAGCTCCACACCATCACTGTGACTGTGTCCAAGGAGGTTACAGTGGGAGCCCCTGCGCTGCAGGCCACTGCTGCGCTGACATTGCGCCCACGTTCAACCGCCAAGCCCTTCCCCCGTGGCTCCCTCAGCCGCCAGTGCGGCATTGCGGGCTGCCGGGGCCCACACGGCACCGACCAGCCGCTCGTCGTGGCGCTCTACCTGGAAGTCCCGGCCTTCTTCGGCTGCACCGTCTCGTGGGAAAGCGCAGAGATGCCTGGCATCGCCAGCCTCACAGCCTCCAGCACGGCCACCGACCCCAACGTCCCTGCAGCCACGCACTTCCTTACCATCCCTGCTGCCGCCCTGCCCAGCAGCCGCGACAGCATAACAATCCTGGCAACAATGGCGCTCGGCGACGTCTCCGGCCTTGCGGCTGTCACAGTGCCGCTGAACAGCGCTCCGGTCTGTGCGCTCAGCCTCTCCCACCCATCCACCTGCCTGTCACTCACCGTCACCAATGACACCTACCCATACACAGAGGTGGCTGCGCTGGCGCAGGGCTGGTACGACAGGGAAGACTCACAGAACGCCCTGCGCTATGAGTTTGGGGTGCGCAATGTGCTCAGCGGTGGCCGTCTGGTCGATGCTGTGCAGCAGCTGGGAAGCTCAAGTGCTGCCACACTTGTGGGCCTGACACAGGGTGAGGTTACGGTGTATGGCTGTGCCATTGATAGCCAGGGAGCTCGCAGCTGCACTTACACCACCGTCACCATCCTGCCACCGCCGACGGACTTCAACGCCACCACTGTGCTCGAATCGGTGGATGTAACTGCACTGGTCCAGGTACGCGCCCTGCTGGCAGACTTTCAGGTGTCCTCGGAAAGCCAGGAAGGTAGCCCGAGATAGGGCGTGTTGCGGGGTCAATCGGAAAGACTCCGCCTAAGATTAGATGTGCACATTGCCTAACATAGCCCCACAATGTCGCACGTGATTGGTCACATCGACGGGCACGCTTGCCTCACATACATGTGTCGTAGTCTCCAGCTGCTCCTCCTCTGCATTCCGATCCGCATCTGCATCCACAACCGCAGGCCGGCGATCAGCGCACTCTCCTCCAGGCAGCCTGCCGGGTGGCCACAATCATGTCAGCGCTTGACACCAATGATGCTGATAGCAGCGGGGACGGCGGCAGCAGCGGAAGTGGCGGCAGTGATGCCGATACCACAGTGCAGCAACGTCGGCAGGATCTGGTCGCCACCCAAAGCGCCGCGCTGGTGACAGCCATCCTGACTAATGCGGCCTGGGATGACTCCGAGCAGGTAAGCCGCCTGATTTGTCGGCTTCTGCATCCTCGGTCATGCTCACGTATATTGCGATGGCGATGTCAACACACAACTTTAGGTGTGAGGAGTATGACAGCTGCTATCCCCACACCTAAAGTCCCCTACACCGTGTTGTGGTATCGGTAATGTGTGGCGGCTGGAGATAGGGCCTCTTTGGCCGATCGTGCTATGACCCTCGGTACTCTTAGTGTTGCCACTGGTGGCTACACGTGGCAGAACACCCTTTTTACCTGCACAAATAAACACAGCCATTTCATAATGTAGACAGCTCTAGCAGTGCAAACGCACCAAGAAAGAAGACAAGTAAGATCACCTCCATCCACTACTCCCTTCCTCCTTCCCCCGTCTACGGCCACAGCGCGCTCAGGCGGCCTCCGCCGTCGCGGCCCTTGCTGCCAGCGCCGCCTCCATCCTCCAGGACGACACCACACGCCAGGCCTTCCTCGAAATCGCCATCAAAGCAGCCCAGGCTCTGGAGGACTCTACAGGCGCTTCCAGCAGCTCCGGCCTTGCCACTCACCTCTGCCTCATGCTCAGTGCTGCCCTGCCCACGAGTACTAGCACCTCCCACAGCGGCAGGGCCAGCGACACGAGGAGCAACAGCCTGGCGGCCGCTGACGAGGGGACGGACGCTAGCAGCAGCGCCCAGCTGCGGCTGCAGGGTCTGCTCAGTGTGGCAGGTCGCTTGGGGGGTCTGCTGGGAGGCCAGGTGGTGCCTGGGGGTGGATGCCTGGTCGCCGGTGACAGCGGTGTATACGTTTCCGCGGCCGCACTGCCCGCGGCAGTGGCAGCGGCTTCTGTTGGCAGCAACGAAGCCAACAGTGCATCTACCTCCGTCACCCTCGCCGCCGGCCCTGACACCGCCCAACAGACGGCCCCCAGTGCCGGCCCTGACACCGCCCAACAGACGGCCCCCAGTGCCGGCCCTGACACCGCCCAACAGGCGGCCCCCAGCGACGGCCGAAGGTTGCGACACCGCCAGCTCCTGGCGACGGCCACCGTAGATGGCTCAAGCATCCCTGCCAGCAACAGTGCGTCGGTGTTCCTCGTCCTGTACGGAGCCGTAGCCACGGGTGCAGCGGGTTATAGTGTCAGCCTGCAGTACATCCCTGCCGCTGCCGCCACCCTGGTGCAGGCTCTTAGTGACTCTCTTCCAGGTTACACCACCATCCTCACGGGCCTTACTACCATCAGCTGGAATGCTGGGACGTTTGCAGACCCCTCACCCCCTGCCCTTGACGGCATCAACAGCTACCTGCAGCTCCGCATTCCCGCGCCCGGCTTTAACTCGAGCCGTGCCTCCGCCTGCCTACTGTACGACGCAAGCAGCAATGACGTCACGGGAAGCCTTGACGGGCTTCTCGCCGGTGCACAGCCTGCTGCGTTTATCTCGTACGATAGTACGACCGGTCACGTGATGTGCCATGCCCATGCCATGGGCTGCTACACTGTGGCGCAAGGCCCTGAGCTGTTGACGCCACCGCCGCCGCCATTCATTGAGCATGGTGGAGGTGAACGTGGTATCGTACAGCTGTCACCACCGCCACCACCACCACCACCCAATGGACAAAATGACGAAGCCTTTGAGCCCCAGGCGCCGCCGCGTCCCTTGGTTACAGATCAAGAACAGTCCGCTGGTGCCGCTGACATGCTGAGCGGCGGTGGCACCAACCCCAGTGACGCCCCGGCGTCCTCTGGTTCATCAAAGATCCCAATCATTGCCGGTATCGCCGGAGGTGTGGGACTTCTGGCCCTAGTCGGCGCAGGCTTCGTTATTATGCAGTGCCGCAGGAGGCAGACTGTGGTGCCTATGGTACCGGCGGCGCCGTTGGAAATGCCAGCTGGTACTATGCGCCGCGCATGGTCCGGCCAGGCGCCTACTGGGGCACCAGCTGTGGCGCACAGGGCGTGCCCTGCCCCGGCTCCTGCTGAGGCACCAGCTGTGGCGCCTGCTAGCATGTCTGCTGCGGGTGCACCGTTTACTCCTGACACCGCGGCTGCAGTAACGCCAGCAGCGTCTGCAGTGCGTGATGTTACGCTGTCAAACACAGTTGTTGATATATGGTATGCTCAAAATCAAGCTGCGCTGCCGGCTCTGCCTAGCCTAGCCGCTCGCGGCGTCGTCACTCCTGCTGCGACACCCGACGTCACACCCGCTGCGACACCCGACGCCACGCCTGCTGTGGCGCTGCCTGGCTTCCTAGGGGAAGCTGCGGCATCGGCACTTGGACATGATACGGTGCCCACCCGACATTGCACCTTACCGCCTATCCATGTGGCTGTCACGACGCCGTCTGATGGGCCTCCGATATCGACCGCGAACGGCTCGACCTCCTCCTAAGATGGCGAGGGTGCGTGCAAACTGGCGTGGTGATGACAAGGCGGCCTGCTGGCGCTGTGATAGCGAGGCGCGATTAGAAGCAGCAGGTGCAGCTGCTCCTTGCCGACCACTCTTCCTCGGTTCGGTTCTACTACAAGAAGGGTGGACCCCGCCCAACATGACCGCCAGCCGAGCGGCAGGATGGAAGGAAGGAAGGCACGAACGATTGCAGAGTGACTAGTGTGACTAGGAGTGGTTGTCCGCCATCCGGACAGTGGGTAGCATACTTTGCGTCCGGTATTCATCCTCGCTCGGGAGTATGTTTTATTTCTCCGACAAGGCGCGTGTGTTCCGTCATTGTTGATGTGCGCTGAATCATTCATTCGGTTGCTTGGTGCTTCAGACGCGCCCTAGAGTATCGGAAGGTTGACGCGCCCTGGAGTATATGTCACCGTAGTGAGTCTACGGAGGGTCGGCAGCGGACCTCAATTGCTAGGCTGGTTTGGATGCATGACGTCGCCAAGTCGACTCACACAATACAGAAACCCAGTCCGCGGCAGCGGTCGCCGGAAGGGCGGCGATCCGGCATGGATCAGCATTGGCGGCGCAGGGCGGCGCAAGAAGCAAAGATACCTATCTCGCATGTTGTATCGTTGGGCCTTTTCCTAAGGCCCTGGGAGGGTTGCCAGGGACCAGGGTCCTTTGAGTAGTAGTAACTAATTACAGTGGGCCCCAGACCATCGGGCGCATCGCCTAACATTGAGAGAGACGCAGGAAGAAGAGCAAACGTTGAGTGCGTGCTGATCTCCTGATGCAACTGAGCAAAGCTAACGTCCCGTGTTTCATTACCTATGGTCGCGAAGGGTTATTGAATTGATTTCCGTCGCCAGGCGCCGGAGATTGACCTTGGGCGTGGGATGCCCTCCCGCGCGTTGCGCGCGAGCAAGCGACAGCTCACATTCGCTAAAGTGCCCCATCACATACCGTCACGCTGCTGTAAGGCACTTGCGGCAGCATCAGTGCATATTTCGCAAAGTGCAGTTATTCCGCTTGGCCGGTCTTTCCTACAGTAACGTGTTCGTGAGCAGTCGGACAGTTTTATTTATACGGAGGGAGGCAGGTGGTTGTAGGTGTCGTGAGCACGGAGGAAGTAAGTTGAGTCGGACAACGAGCACTGACCATTACACGCACAGCAGGGGTCATGACGCAGGTGGTGAGTTGTGATGCAGGCGGTGAGAAAGCAGGCCGGAGTGCTATCGTTCTGTAGGGCGGCAGGGGCAACAGCAACAATAGGCCGGTAGGCTCGAAATGCGCTGTCGGCAACACGTACCAGCAAGGATTGGAGCTCCGGCTCGCACAACATAATTTTACGCACTGTTACTCAGAGAGGCAGGGCCTTGACGCAGGGGTGGAGACCATCTGGCGCCAGTTCCTTACAGTTCAAGGTCTCGAGCGGGCCATGTCTACAGAGTTGCGGACATCTTGTCACTGTACCTTCTGAGACTGTAAGCCTGTAGCTAGCGGCGAAGTGCCTGCAGGCAACGCTTACTGGTGCTCGCTGCTGGTCTGCAGCACCAAAAGCCCGCCGTACTATACCCACACTATTGTGCTATCTAGCTGTTGGCTGGCGGTAGCATTGCGCTGGGGGCCGCAACGCGGGGTTCCACTGAACCAGACTGAACCACCGCATCACGCATCTGCCATTCAAACAGGCGGCTAAGACGCGACAAACGGTTAAGTTGCGTTCAGCACAATACCTATTCCGACTGTACTCGAGCTGTTCCTTTATTGCGAGCTTCATTGCCAGCACCCGGGCCTCGAAACAAATCCACAACGCTGTGATCGTCAACCAAAAAGACCTCGCTCGCGCGCTAATGGAATCGTGGTGTGTCACGCGGCAAGTGTGCTGCGGTCCCGCTACTTCAGCATTATGGCGGTCTGCCTCATTACCCCAGCAACCCAATGAATGTGGAAAATATATAATTTGCAGTCAATGCACACACCCGACGATGTGCCCGGTGGTTTTGCCTTCTGGTCTGGAGCCCACTGTAACGTGTACCACAGCCACACCTTTTAAGGTCTGGAGCCCATTGTAACAAGTACAATGCATGTCGGTCTTTGTTTCCTCCGTCTTGTTCAGTGTCAGGCGATGCGCCCGATGGTTCTACCTCTTGGTCTGGAACCCACTGTAACCGTTACAACAACAACCAGGCGGGTCCAATGTGTCGTCGCACCGAGACGCACCGAGGAGCCACACGCGACCGATCAACGGCTCCGCTCGTCCTGCTTGCGATCCTCACTCCACTCAAAGCCCCCGTCCTCGCCCGCCGCCCGCTTGGCGGCGCTGATTGCGGCACATGCCGCCGCCGCGTTGAAGCACTTCATTCCCTGCAGCTTGAGCTTCTCGCCGGAGGTGGGCGCAGCGCACTCGAAGGACACCTGCGCGGGGAGGCATGAACATGCAGGTCAGCACGCGATCCAGAGAGCGAGCTGGGGTAGGTGAGATCAGCCACCAGCACGAGGCCGGAAACTATGTTGCCAACACACAAACGCAGGTTAGGCACACATACACCGCGCCTCAGACCATGCATGTAAGAAGCTGATGACGGCGCCCGCGCAGCCCCAGCCCCCCTTTCGTGCCGCCTCTCCGCCGCACCTGGAAGTCGGAGTCGTACGGCAGTCCGAACAGGCACTTGACACGTGCGCGGAACTCGGCCATCCCATCGATTCCGGGCCTGACGGGGATCTTGTAGTGCTGCGCGTCGGGAAAACAAGGACGGGGATCGACCTTAGGGTCGAAGTTTGACGGCGCTCGTGGGCTGCAGTAACGGGAATGATCATACAGCGCCGACAGCTGCAGCTTCAAGGACATTATGACCCTTTTGAATACGCCAGCGGGTCCACACATGCTACTTCCTAGCGGCCCCATCGATAATCCCACTTGCCTGGCCCTGATGGATGACGGCCATGAAGGGAACCACTTGTTGGGTGTGGGCGCGGAGGTGCTCGGGCGTGAGGTTCTCGTTGAGCTGCGGAAGGGCGTTGTTGCAGAAGCGACAGCGTGACTCCTCGCTGCGGTGGGCAGGGAGGCGGGTGAGGAGGGGATTACTTGAGGTAGATGCGGCGACCGACAGTCCACTGTTAGCGTCAATTGGAAGGCTTTTCGGTGTTATCACATTGATCACAGCGCGCGGGAAAGGCGGGAACAAGCGGTCGAGCGGGGCCGAGCGAGCGAGGCTCTTAGTAACGGGTGACGCGATTTGATGCGACACTTGCCTTCGGCCGGCGCTCTGTAGTTGCCAGCGCCCCAGGCAGGTGCGGTGGACGAAGCGAGGGCAGGGGCAGGGGCGCTCCAGCGCCTCTGTCTCGGCACCCAAAAGGCAGATCCAGCAGCAGTCGTCGGCGTTGGTCATGTTGGCAAATTAATTGAGAAAGGCTGCACAAGCGAAAAGTAAAGCTCTGGCTTGGTGCTTTATGCAGACGTTGTTAATGATTTTTGAGGAAGCTCATTGCAGTCTT
The DNA here is from genome assembly GCA_003116995.1 of Yamagishiella unicocca. Taxonomy (NCBI): domain Eukaryota; kingdom Viridiplantae; phylum Chlorophyta; class Chlorophyceae; order Chlamydomonadales; family Volvocaceae; genus Yamagishiella; species Yamagishiella unicocca. The sequence goes on from BDSL01000004.1 coordinate 2,310,597, forward strand.
TTGTATTGTTGCCGGCAACGTGCAGGTCGTTTCACCGGTCGGTTGTCAGTCGCGTTTCAGTCGGTGACTTGATGCGACCAGACTTATGCCTACATCTCTGGACATATGATTCTAAAATATTCACCTTTTGTTTCATGCAGGCTTTGATCACACGGCCTGCAACACCCGATACATCTAACATAATACCGTTGATGCCTGGGTAGAGTGCCAGGGTGCGTGTACGAGGCGCCGTCGCGCCAAAGAAAAGCGATGACAGCCTGCAAATTTAGGTGTAAAAGTGCTTCCATTCGGTGCCGTGTACCGGTAGTATGCCAACCCTCGCCTCCCGGTCTCGCTGTCTCGTACTACCCAACTACAGCAACAAACATGGCAATGTACGCCCGCGATGCCAATGACTAGCAAATCAGCCGTTTCTTGAGGCTGCTGTTCAGGCCAGACCGGACCGAAGCCATTCCGGACGAAGCCTCAAAGTCACAGGTCCATGGGGGCGATTGGTTTGGTGCGGGTGGCCCAGCGCGACGCCGTGTGCCCATAGGGGGTGGATCACCCGGCCCCTTTTTCGCCGTCTGTGACTCTGTCGCAACCACACCCAACACACGCGCACTCGCTCAAGCAGGCTCGCGCCGGCTGACGCACACGTTTGGGGCGTCCCCGCTACCGCAGCGTGTATAAAACCATGCGTGCATCCCGGGCAGTGACACACGGGTGGCCTCGCCGGCCACCCGGAGTATGCGCACACAGGAGCATCTCTGGACTCTACACGGCTCTGAACAGTAAGCGCACTGCGGCGAGGCGGCGTCTAACCGAGGCCAAGGTGAAATCTCCGTGCCCTGAAGTGGATTAAACTACCCCACATAAAGAGATCTGTGCCACCTGGGGTAGAAGTAGTAATCATATCGCCGGGCTTCGGTCATATTTGCCAGTATTTGCAGGTGTGCGAAGGGCCGTGCGCAAACGGTTACACTTACAGTAGCCATGGTGCTTACGGTTAGCCCTCAGGTTAGCCCTCACCTCTTTGGCTGCGTTGGCTGCGCCTGGTATTCGTGAATGGCAGAGCCGGCCATGCCCTACATGTCTTGTGGACGCATCCCCGAACACCAGGCTTGTGATACAATAAAAGAGCACCACGCGTTGGTGCAAGCCTCCCAGCACACAAAAATGGACAAAACATAACCGAATAAACCAACTTCGTCGATTTGCGTCCCCCTATTTGCGTCCAACAAACGGCAACCACTTCGCCCGTCTCCGCCCTGCCCCGCTGCCCCAGGCTGCCCATACGTTATGTCAGACCGAGTCCGCCACTGCGTATGCGTGAGGAATAATACATTGAACAGTTTAAAAATACAACAGATTAATTGTATGCTTTGTCACAGATCGCCGTTCCGTCCACTCACAGCTATGCATCATTCTTCTATACCAACGTATGTGCTTTGATTTGTAAATGTACACGCTGTCGCTTTTCTGGGTCTCGGGTCCCTTCTTGTTCTCGGGTCGCTCCTTGTTCTCGGGTCCCTTCTTGGTCTCGGGTCCCTTCTTGGCCTGGGGTCCCTTTTTCGTCCACGCCACACTGCGCCACATGCGCACGTCCCAGGCGCTCCGTCGCGACATCCAGACAGTCAGTCTATCTGCTCCCAGAAGACCTCTGTGACGCCGTCCAGCGCTCCAGGCAGGTAGGGTGCGTGAGGCGTCCTGGCCACGTAGCGTGAGCCTCAGCGCCCATCGGTGCTGGACTCGCGAAACGCGAAGCCTGGCTCCTCATCGCCCACAGCACGTTTGGCCGCAGAGATGGCGGCGCAGTGTGTCGCGGCATCGTAGCATTGGATGCCGTTCAGGCGCAGCTGCTCTCCTGTATGTGCGCGTGTGTGGGGGATGGGAGTAGGGATGGGGATGAGACGAAACAGAAGCTCTGTGGCGATAGGATGAAGAGCAGGGTGGGGGGTGCATGCTCGCGGTGCGGACGGCTACTCCACAGCTGGATGATCCGTGAGTATTCGCTCGAGGTATGTCCACTATTCGCGTTCCGGTTTTCCGGAACGCAAGCGTTTTCCCTTACAAGAACAGTTCATCACGGACAGTGGCAAGTATGGCGCTTGGCGAACGAAAACAAAGAGCTTCAGTAACGCCGCCGCCGTTGCCATGCCGATCCGGCCCGGTTCCGCATCCGTATGTTTAATCGATCGGCCCGGAATCCTGCCGCAGCAAGGCGTACGGCACGTAGCAATCGGCGCACGCACGTACGCCCACCTCCCAGGGGGGCGCGGCACTCGAAGGTGACCTGCACGTGGGCATGAGTGTACTGCATGCATTGATGTCTTGCTTGCTTTCGATCCAGCAAGCCTTGGCGGGCAGAACAATGATCATCCTGACACGCGGTGGCGGTGATCCGCCGATCTGTCATCGGCGATCCCAAAACCCTACATTACAAGAAGCCAAAACGGATTATCCCGAATCCCGGCAGGCTGGGGAGCACCGGGTTACGGAGCCTCGGAATCTGCCAGTGCTGCGCAGACAGCTGGCCAAAGTTGCAACCCTTCATTTCCTACAACCCCCCCCGTGCCTAGACAGGAGCACCGGCTACAGCCTCGTGCCCGCTTACCCACCTCGAAGTCGCACTCGGGCGGAAAGCCGAACAGCTCCTTGACGCGTTTGCGGAACTCGGTGAGCCCCTCGGGCCCGGGTCGCACCGGAACCTTGACCGTCTGTATGCGCACGTGCGGTGGGACGTGTGAGCAGTTCATTGCTAGGTAAGGGCCTGGCTGCCCCGGCCGCAAGCCCAGCCAGATCGGCGGACGACAAGCTGCACGCTGCTAAGTTACAAACGGACAGTACCGGTAACGCATGTTTACAATGAGGGGGGCTCGAGTGCTTGCCACAGGACGATAGCGGAGGAGCGAAATCAAACAAACGCGAGGAAACGGGAGGGGGAGTCCGGTGGCATCATGTGTAGGGTCGTCTCGCACTGCCGCAGCTCCGTGACACATGCGACGTACCTTGTCCCCGCACACAACCGCCATCCAGGGCTGCACTTGTGCTGTGACCGTCTGGAGGTGGGGTGGAGTCAGCGAGCTGACCCAGGAGGGATACTCCTGCAAGCGGATCGAGGAAGCGCCAAGAAATGTTAACGCGGAATGCAGCCATGCAGACCATATGAAGGAGTGATTGCCAGGATGAACAATGAGCGCATCCATATTTGTCGGGCGGCTAGGTTCAAGTTTTCCTTCGATTTCTCCCTGCTACTCACCTCCTGGCAAAACCTGCAGAGACGCTCCTCCCTACGAGTAGGACAAGCATTACAAGGTTAAAAACAATGACAAAAGTCACACGCAACGACGCAGAGGCAGCACCCTGGGCGCAGGACCCTGGGACAAGACCGCGCCTCGAAATTAAGCAAACTTGCCTGCTCCCGGCCGATTGTAGCTGCAGGGACAAAGGCGAAGCATTACACAAGTTACGTATGATTTTTGCTGTGGGAACGAATTTGGGGCTGCGGCGGTGAACTGTTGCGTCGCGACTTTGTTTCAGGCGCCGCGTCGATTCGGTACCAACCTGCCAGCGACCGAGGCACGTGCTGTGAACATAGCGCGGGCAGGCACAGGGTTTCAGAAGTTTGTGGCCCTCGGAGCTGATGTCAAGACAAATCCAGCAGGTGTCCTGTTCCGTGGTTGCGGCGCTGTCGCTGGTCGACGCTGGGGCAGCGCTCGCCATCCACTTCATTGGTGATTGTGAATTAGATTATACGCCTACAGCAGCGCATGTGTTGGAGTATGTCCGTAGTGGAAGAGCTTTAAGACTTGCTGCCAACGGTCATGTCAAACTGCCGCCGTACGACAATCAATCGTGCCCCGTTGCTTACACTCACCTCCCTGACCTACGTCAAGTAAGTAACATATAAAAGTCGCAGGCCACTGAAGTTGTTTTCATCGTGTTATAAATCATAAACAGACTCGTTCTGACATACTACACGCGTTCTTTGACTCAACGGCTAGACCAAAATGTCAAAGCCTTTGCCAAAAGGTGGGATAGACAAGTTCATGGGCATGCCGCTTGGCGACGCGGAAGGGTCAGAATCGGATTCGGAGTCCAGCAGCAGCTCTGAGCATGGCGAAGAACAGTCAAAAATTCCCCGTAAAAAGCAGACACTGAGCGTAGAAGACTTGGAGAGGGTAGGCTACAAGAGCGGCCCTAGCGTCCTCTTCGTCAAGCCACCCTCGGAGGCTGAGCAGCAGGATTGGAATTGGTAAGTGCAAAGCAAACGTAGGTGCCCATACGTTACTACTTTTTAATGCTCGGCGTTCCCAGGTGTTGCTCCGTGCGTCCGTGTCCGCTCCCACCACCTCCCCACCCCCGGCTCACGCTACCGCGCAACAGGTCCAACGGCCGTGCTGCCAAAAAGGGAGCAGAGGGCGACGAGGAAGATGAAGAGGTGCGCGATGAGTCCAACCTTGGTGCGCAAAACCACACACCTGGGAGCAGGTGTTGTTAGTTTGCCCTTTAGACTGGGGGACATCTGGATCGCAATTGGAAACACATCCACACAGATTCGTTTGGGCTTATGTTGCTGTCCGTACGAAGTTAGGGCTTGAGGCTTTCCCGCTGTACAACCTGGAGCGGTTACGAAGTCAGGGGTGAATGTGTTGGCAGACTAGGCAACCGTGTTTCCCCTAACAACGACGACCAGGCACAGATGCTGTTTGACATGTTGCACAGATGATCCAAAAAATCCCGTTCGAGCCGGTGTACCGACGGCCCCGGCGGCGCAGTGCTTGGAAACTGAGGGGAGCCAGCGCGCTGTGCAACCCTGGGCAGCTTGGGGGGCTGCCGGGGGCGATGATCTCCGCTGAGGGGGACACAGGATCGCTCAGTACAGCTCAGCACCATACAGGGCGCCGTGTAGGATCATGTGCGGCACAACTGTCTGCGGCGTGTTGACTTTTGTTCGTGCAGAGGCACACGGGGCCCTTGATTGCGCGCAAGTTGGAATGCGGCTCGCCAAGCTGAACTGCACCATGTGCTATCGACCCGTGCGCTTGACATGCCTCGTGATGATGGTAGATGTGATGTCGGAGTGCGGGCGGCGTCCTGATAATGCACTGTACCTGCAGCGATAGAGCGCAGCTGTGTTGAGATGTGGGTGGGCCGGCCGGGCCGTTCACTAGTACTGGCGGTGTCATGCAGTGTTGGACCGCGTAGACTGAGGGCGCCATTGAAAATGAGTTTCTAGGTGCCTTATGACATGCGCACGATATCCATAAATCAATGTGCTCTAGTTGCCGCCCTACCACACCTGGTCAGTATTTCTGCTGTGTCTCTATCGGCCCCTGTGTCCCCTCCTCATGCCGTGAATGCAGGACCGTACAGCGACACGTGAAGCGGTTACCAAGGCCGTTAACGACAGTGCCCTGCACTCGGTAAAGGCCATGGAGCATGCGGCACGGCTGCGTGAGGAGTCCAAGCAGGAACGCTTCGAGGCCAAGCAAGAGCGCTGGGCCAAGGAGAAGGGCGCCAGCTTCAACCAGAAGGTATGATAGTAGTTGTGATGTTGCCTTGTTGCAGGTGCATAGCGTGGTATACGCATTTCCGGAACAAACTGACCGCAGCCGTGCCTTACTTACAAACTCCGAAGGTGTTAAGACAAGCGGTTCCCGCCGAAGCGGTTCTCTTCTGGGGAGACGGACATGCAGCCATGCGGATGATGCACCGAATCCCCTCAACCCACTGACATTCCTATGCCATTCTGCGCGCAGGAAAAGCGGAAACGCGATGCTGGGCAGTCATCACGGGGGAAAAACTACGTGGAAGAATCCAAGCGACAAGCCCGATCGTTCGGCGTCTACTCAGGCTTCGATTAAGACAACAGCGCTGGCGTACCATCTCTCTCTCTCTCTCCAATTACTTGTTGTCTATCATTCGTTGATAACGTTCCATAACAAGCAAGACCCGCAACAGAAGCCATGTGCGGTTTCGTCTTGCAACGGCGTTCATACATTCATCGTTCAGTGGACGTAAGTCTAGCGCGCTCTTGTAACCGCCTAATGTGAAAGAGTCATCGCTCCTGCTACAAGCAATTAGAAGCCCTCTTCCCTCCAAGTCCCACTGCACTGTCCCACGGGTCAGCCCTTCTACACGAGGTGTGTGCAGGCACACAGAGCCAGCCTCTCAGTCGAAATCGCTATCCTCGTCACTGGCAGTCTTGGCATAGTGCGTGCTCTTCCGCACACTCTTCCCTGGCCCGTCCAGGCGGTCATCGTCGTCCCCCTCTCGCTCCGGCAGCTCAATCACCCCCATGCTTAGAAGTTGGCCTTCAAGCGAATCAGTTGTGAAATCGTCGCGCCCACCCAGCCCCTCGAAGCCGGTCACTCTCCCCACCGCTACTCCCTTCTGGAAGCCGAGAATGCACGGCAGCATTTTTACGTTCAGCTTGACCGTGAAGAACGGTGACTCCGGTGCCGACAGCTTGATGAACCGCGTGTTGAAGTATTTGTGCGCCAGCACCTGCAAGTGCTTGTCCATGATCTTGCACCGCTCGAAGTCTCGATGGAAGAAATGACACACGACGAAATCCGTTTGTGTGGCAATTTCCAGGAAGTCTCCCTCCGTAATCTCCGTGTACGTGCCGTGACCCTTCTGGGTCAGCTGGTTACGCTTCTCGCGCTCAGCTTTTAGGCGGGCGATGCGGTCCTCGTGCAATTTCTGCAGTTCCTCGTCTTCCATAAGGTCATCCATGGCGACAAGCTGATGCTGATGGCCTTTGTTATCATTGGCTTGCTTGTCCAGTACCTCCCGCTTATAGTCTCGCACGGCGGCCTCGACCACCTGGCCGTAATTGATGGAGTTCATGGCCTGCCCAAACTGGGCGGCCTCTGCCGCGAAGGGCTTGTCCGACATGATTGTCCCTAGTATTCAAAGGATAGCTGCTGTAAAAACTGCAGTAGACAGCGGGGCGCGGCCCCAAAAACCAGTTCCACTGCTTTCACCAATCACTTGTCACTAATGCTATCCGCCAGCAAGACGTTGCCTATGATAGACAGTGAAACAAGTGTGCGAGTTGTCAGCGCTCCTTCGATATGTTGCACAGGCAGGGAACTACAAGCTGCAAATTCAAAAGGTATTATTATATACGATACACGTTAGGTTCCTGTTGCCAGAGGATAAATTAAAGAACTACCGTCGCGGCAGATATGGTTATTTGGTTTGCTTCATGCAAGGGCTGGACCCGCCAAAAAATGGAATGAGGAACAAACGTCCGCATGTTCATGTTGTCAGTTGCTGCCGCTTCAAGCACGCATGGATCAATATATAACATAGTTTAATCACGCCCTGGCGGCCTACGTTTGCAAATGGCCGCTTCGGCCGACTGGAACACGTTATTGCAGCAATCCGCTGACTTAGTGGGACAGGTATGCATGTCGTCGGCTATTTCTGCTTGTTACATTCTCAACGCGTGCTGGGGCCTTCGCTTGGGCCACGTCGCTGTCGATCTCCTGAGTTTTGGCGGCTTTGGGGTTGCATTAGCTAAAGTTTTCGTTACGATGTCCTTATATGACCCTTCCGACTCTGGCCACAGGACTATAGCAATGTTCCACGCGTGGAGCGCAGCCTGCCTCAGCTCCAACAGTACGCCGATGCCTTGCGTTCACGGACGAACCGATATCGCGGGCCAGCGGAGCAGGCAGCAGCCACGCGCCTGCTCGCACAGCAAGGATTCGATGCCAGCAGGTGGGCTAGATTCGCAAGCAGGTTTTTCATCGTGACTGTCCCGGACGTGTCTTGGGCCTGCTGCTTCCCGCCAGGTGGCAAATATCCCCCCCCATCGGGTACTAGCGCGATCTCCGGTAGCTCGGGCCGGGTGGTTACACGTTGTTGGGATAGCTCCGCAGGCCACACCAACTGCTGTTATCCACACGCGTCATGGGCAAGTAGGCGTCCTTTGGCAAACATGCACACTCCTCATACATGTAACCGCAATTCGGAGCGCTGTCGTAGTCTCCGTGGTGCATTGCCACATCTCACCGCCATCACGGAATTCCTCATGCCCCATATGTTCACCCCCTCCCTGCACAATTCCCTCAACCTCGCCCAACACACGTATTCTCCACGGGGTTTCCTACCCATTTTCTGGCCGCCTTGCTTCGCTAATCATACATGCACCAGCAACACACGACGCCAGCTAACCGCCAGGACGGGATCTAGGACTTGATCTCCGCACACCCCGTACACGGCCTTGTAGTCCTCCGTTCGCCCCTGCCCCCCTGACAGCCCGTTTGAGTCTCATTCCGAAGCAGGACCGGCCGGTGGCGTCGGCGCCGCGCTCCCTGACTGCCTGCCGTCCCGCCGCCCGGTTCAGGTTGACGACTGAGGTGGTTGGGCTGGAGATTGTACCCACCATCGAGGATGTGTTCCACGCGGAGACCAGCAGCGTGGAGGAGTACCTTCAGCAGGTGGAGGAGGCGACGCTGCTGGCGGCGATACAGGTGAGGTTGCGGACGCCGATTTCGGCCTGCCGCTTGCGGACGCCGAGGTTATGGACGCCGATTTTGAGCAACCCAAAACAAAAATCCCAGAGTAGCGATACCCTTACCCGCCCGAAGCCAAGCCGGGCACAGGATAGGGCATGAGGGGAAAGGGGAGCACGGCAGTCGAAACAGGCGTAGCTTGCGGGCTCTTGAGGCGCGCCATGCACCGCCAGATGAGGGCAGTAGGGGTCGGGCGGGTACGCATGCGACGAGGGCCCGCGAGGCGGACAGCGGAGCCGTGGGTGACGATGGGGGTGGCAGGGGTCCTACTTTCGACTAGCAGCGTTGAGGAGAGGGACGCGGGAGGGGTTCGACTTCCCGGCATGCCTAGCGGCAGGTAGTATCCACTCGGGGGATCGTCAGCGAACGAGGCAAAGTGGAGAGCGGCGGAGAAACATGCATGGATAGCTTTTCATGGAATGGAGGCGTAAGGACGCGCGGCCCTAACCAAACCAGCTAAAACATCGGCCCAGAAACGTGAACGCGATCGCGAAGCGCTGGGCACAGATTTGAGTCGGAGAGGGACCAGGTGCCAACTAATGGCACACCAGCCCGACTTTCCAAGCTGCGTGCCAAGCTACGTTCCCAAGCTACGTGTCTCGTTTCATGCCTGCGCGTGCCCAGCCGCCACCCGCGCATTCCAACGCGCCGGCTGCTCCGAAACCTTCACGTTACTGCCGTCCGTGCCCCACACTCGTCGCGTCACGTAACCAACCTCGCCGATTTGGGTTTTGTGACGGCACCCTTGCAGGAGGCCCAGCAGGAGTCCGTGGCGTCCTTCGAGGCGTACATGGAGCAATGCATGTCGCGGGACTGGGCGGCGAACAAGCGCAGGCTGTTCGGGCTCATAGCGCCAAACGCTCCCACCGGCGGGCCACAGCCACTGATCGGGCGCAGCGCGGGAGGTGTGATCCACAGTGCAGCTTGGGGTTCTGCAGGGGGACGTGGTTTCGGTGCGGATGCGTTCTCAGAGGGCTGCGGCTGCGCCGAGCGTCGAGGCGGCGGGCCGATTATGGTTTCGGTGCGGACGTGCAAGGTGCCAACTACTCGGTGTTGCCCTTCGCCCTGCTGCCTGCTGCAGGCGGCGGCAGCACCTTCGGCGCACCCGCGTTGCGGCTGTCCCCCAAAGAAGCTGCGTACGTTGAGCTGGTAAAGAAGATGGCGGCGGGCGGCCAGGGCGGCGGCTCGGGCCTGGACGTCGTCAAGGGCTTCCGGGAGGCATGCGAGGTGGGGTGCGTTAGGTGGTTATCGTTCGTTAGGTGGTCATCGTTCGAGCGTTGCGTTGGCGTTCTTCGGGAAAGTATGGAGGCTGACATCGCCCACTGATGGCTGCCGTTCCAGCGTGAGGAGCAGCAGCTCCCCTGAGCTGTACGCTATCCATTCGGCGCTACCCTACACCCCCATCCCCTTGGGCTCAGGCCCTCATCCACACCTCCCCCGACATCCTCATAGACAACATACACACCCTAACGCACACTGCATTCCAGTCGGCACGAGTCGCAGACCCCGCAGACCCATCCCCATCCGCGAGCTGACCTATCTCCTTGCCGAATCCCCGTCACCGCAGAAGTACGACGACAAGGCCCCCGGCCACGACACCCCCATGTCCTCCATCTGGGTCCTCCTGGCGGACGTGTTGGGCGAGGCGCGCCGGCGAGGCGTAACGCCCTCCGCCGGCGGCGGGCAGCGCTACATTGATGCGCTGGTGGCGGGCGCCCGGCGGCACCTGGAGGCGGGCCACCAGGGCCACATGCGCTCCACCATCAGCCGCTACAAGCTGGTGGCGGAGCGGGGGTCCGACCCGGACGCGCTGAGGGAGGTGCAGGCGTACGTGCAGGTAGGCGGGGGCTCCCCGGTGGCTTCTCCAGCGGCAGCAGGAGATGTGGGTGTCGGGGTCGTGCTGGGTGGCGCGTGGGGACGATGTAACTCGCGCCCCGTGGAGTTTACGGTTGAGGTTGGTTCCATTAGGTGAACGAAACCTATCCTGAGGACAGGCGGTGAGTAGGCAGCAAAGCTTGTGCATCGTTCCCTCTCTCCCTTCCTCTCCTCCTCTTCCTGCAGGTCAAGTTCAGAGACCGCGGGCCCCTGGACTTCTCCTCGCAAAACGGGCTGGACACCTCATGGATCCAGCTCTTCTACTGCCTGCGGTCGGGCTACGATAAGGCCGCGGCGCGGGCGGCGGAGCGCTGCGGCGACCTGATGATGCTGACGGCGGGCGGCCGCGGGGGCGGCATGGGCGTTGGCGGCATGATGCGGCCGCTGGTGGAGGAGTGGACGGCCAACGGCTGCAGGCTCTCTGAGAGGTGCGCTGGCGCCGGGAGGGAAACAGGGAATGGGACGGACAAGGAATGGGATGGACACGGAATGGGAAGAAGTCTGAGGAGAGGGGAGGACAAGCTAGGGAGCCCTGCGCGCCGGGGCGGTAGGCGAACGTCACCATCACTGTCAGCCCAGTGTTCCGTACCCTCTCCCAGCTCTCCCTTTTTCCAGTGCGCAAATCACGCACCCCGGCCCTGACTACCCGCCTTTCGCCTTGACCTAGGTCCGCCGTGGCGCTGTCCCGGGAGGCTGATCGCCTGCTGCGCGACAAGAACGGGCTCCGCCAAACACCGCGGGCGCCCTACCAGGCGCTCGTGTGCGCGCTGCTGGCTGGTGACGCGCGCTCCGTGGACGCTCTGGGCGGCGTGCTGCAGTCGCTGCAGCTGCCGCCCATCCTGTCCACCATCGAGGACTTCATGTGGGCCAAGCTGGCGCTGGTGGCTGGGGGCGGCGGCGCCGGGCCGTCGGGCGCGGCGGCGGCGGCGGGGATGCCGGCGGCGGGCGTGGCGTCGTACACGCTGGCGGAGCTGCAAGCGGACATCAACAGGTGGCCGTCACAGTACTACAGGTGCGGTGTCGTACGGTCCCTTCCTGTCCCATCCATGCGTTGGGGCGTGGCGTCCGGACCGGGGCCCTTCGCGGCGATGGCGCAGGTCCGTCAGAATCCAACCCGGGTCCCTGAACGAGGGTCCGGCCCTCGTCGTTGACCGTCCAACCCTTGACGCATGACCCGTGTCCCGTACCCTGCACGGCGTCATGCTGGATCTCTGCAGCAAGCAGAACCGCGAGCCGCTGCTCTACGTGACGGTGTTGCTGCTGAGCCTGCAGTGGAGCGCAGCGGTGCGCTTCCTGTGGAAGGACGACACCACCAAGCCCTACCGCCTTGACGCTGTGCACCTGGGGCTGGCGCTGCAGGTGTGCGGGCCGTGCGTGGGTTGGGGCGGAGCGGGGTTGTAAGAACCTTTCTCACGAGGACGCACTGTATGTTCCCCGGGGGTGGGGTGGGGGCGAGTGAGGGTGCCATACCGCACTGCGTCGTGCGGCGGGAGGGCTGGGACGTCACGGCAGGTGGTGGCTCCATTAACGAGTGCGGTGCGGACGGTGGTCGCACGCTGTTCGCAGGCGGAGGGCGCACTGGCGGTGCTGAGCGGCGCTGCGGCGGGATCCGCCGGATCGCAAGGTGGGTTGCGGGGCGGGTTCGGGAACTCGGTTTTCGCGAGGTGCGGCTGCAGGCGGCCCTCTCGGCTGCGAAGCAGGGCACGAAGGGCACAAGGTCCTGGTGGCCTGCGGCGCAAACCGTCAGAAGGTACTCTGTATTCGTTAGCTCTGGCATCCCTCACCGACCCTCCCTTGCCTACTGGCAGCAGCACCCTGCCCGCCTGCTCCAACCGTCGCAACCCAACCCAGTCCCCACCTCCCCGCAACCTGCCTCACACAACAGCTAGTCCTAGACCCATTCCTAACCCTGCATGAACCCGCCAACACGCCACCCCTCCCCCGCGCTCCGCTCTGCAGGTGACGGCGGCGCCGGCGCCGGGCCCGGCTCCACAGCTGACGTGGCCTCCATGGCCCTGCAGTACGGCCGCAAGTTCTTGGCTGCAGGCGACTCTGCCACCGCGCTGCACTACTACTGGCTGGCGGCGGCGGCGCGCGGCGGCGGCTTGGCGGTCAAGGGCGCGCTGCTGCGGGAGCTGCTGGCCGGGGGGCGCGACTTCGGGACGCTGCTCGGGGGCGGAGGCGCAGGCGCGCGTGGGGCGCTGCATGCGCTGGTGCCTGACCCAGAGGAGCGGCGGCGGCTTTTCGAGGGCGTGGCGTACGAGTGCCAGGTGCGGGTCACATGTGGCGTGGTCTGCTGTGCGTTTTCCGTTGTAGCCCTACTGTGCGTTTTCCGTTGTAGCCCTGGCACCAGTCACCCCTGGGTCGGCTCCTCTCCCCTCCGCCAACCATTTAGCGGTCTTCAGCTTGGTGTTTGCAAAGGCGCCGTTCGCCGGGGTTGAGCCCCTTTGCGAACCGCAATCGAAGCTGGGCACCCAGCCGCATACCGCGCATCGGCCCGAAACCCCTGCCGTGCCGTGCGCTCCGAAACCAACCCGTCCTTCAGATGTCCGCCCAGCCCGAGGAGGCTGTGGAGCTCTACCTGGCGGCGGACCGCCCGGTGGCGGCGCTGGCGCTCATCAACGGCCAGATGTCCGCAGCGATCGCGGCGGCGGTGGACGAGGCCGGCCAACCGGGCGCGGCGGCGGCGATGACGGCGCCAGGTAGGGCCATTTGGACGGATTGGGAAAGGGGAGGTTGCGCGCCCTGCCGCACGAGCCGCCAGCTGCCCCAACTGGCCCGCCGCCGACTCCCTTCGCTCCGGTCCTTGACCTCCCCATGTCACTACGCCCCGACCCTCCCATCCCCAGGCGCGGGCCCTGCCATGGAGCGCCTGGAGCGCATCGCCCGCAGCGGCCGCGCCGCCGTGGAGCGCTTGACGGGCGTCCGCGGCGGTCCCGGCTCCGCAGCGGCTGCAGGTGCTTTCGGAGCGCCAGCGACGCCCTCCGCGCTGGTGGCCGCCGACCCTGCGGCTCGCCGTGAGCTGGAGGCCTTCCAGCAGCTGGGCGTGGTCCGGGACATGCTGCTGGCGGCCAAGCGGGGACGCCACGACCAGGTACGACGGCCGTGACTTGTGCGGGGCGCTCACGGCGGGTGCGATGTGGCGGCATGCTGCAACAATTTACTGGCACCTGCTCTTCCACCGCGGCTGAAGGCTGCGGGAAACAATGTGTATGCCATCATGCGGGGTCGAGATGCACACATCTCCTCAAGATGTAACGATAGTTTCTAACTTCTAAAGGTTTTGGTCCTGGCACCTCTCCCCCCTTTCGTATTCGCGGCGCCTCACCCACCTCCCCCAGGCCCTCCAGCGGCTGTCCGAGCTGCCGTTCATCCCAACGGAGCGCTCGCGCCTCGACCTGTGCGTGCGCATGAGCACCCAGCTGCACCCGGCCATCGCGGAGAGGCTGCAGGTGCGTTGGGGGCAGAGGAAGGCCGCACCGGATACCGCTAGTTGGCGGAGCGTCTGAGGCTGGCGGTAGGGTTCATGTTTAGCAACCTAGTCGGCAGGGTGAGGCAGGAGATTCGGCCAGATAATGAGTGGAAAGGGAGGTCCACGCTGGAAGGCGCCAAGCAGCGGCCCCCGGCCGTGCGAGGGGGATGCATCAGGCATGAGCTCTAGGCCAGGCCATGCATTGTCCTACGCGCCCGCGCTTCGACCGACGCGAATTCCCAGTCCCTCGCCATTCGGCGGTTCCCATACCATATTTTAGCGCTGCTGCTGAAACTGTCCCTGCTGCTGCCGCTGCCGGCCCCGCTGCAGGATGTGATCGCCACTGCTGCGGACAGCATCGCGGCCCGGCGGCAGTCCGTGGGTCGCGAGGCGGCGGTTGGGCTGGCTTCGGAGCTGGCAGTTATTACTCAGTACGCCAACAGCATGGCGGGGGCGCGGCTACCGCAGGTGCGCCGGGGAGCCCGGGGCGAGGAGCGTGTTTGATGGTTGTTGAGCACGAATTGTCGGTTTTGCAGTCTTTGGTTTGGGAGTGGTGCTGTAGGACCATGCCGCGCGCTGTTCAGTGGTCGTGGGCGACAGAATCCTCCTCCTGGCCTGTGCATCGACTCGCTGCTTTCCGCCCTCTGGCTGGCCCGCCGACCCGCGCAGGCTGTCTACCGGAAGCTTGCCGAGGCGCAGGTATTCGTAACATGACGTCCCTGGTGCCGCGTAAACTCCAGCACTCGGTCCCAGCAGGGGAGTCAGGAGTGAATGCGAAGAAAATGGCTCAGGAAAAGCTTTCGCCCAAGGTTTGCTTTACGACCTGTAAATGACGGCTAGTTCTTCGGTGCAGATGGGATGCCTGGCGCCCAACGCATGCTCACGAAGCAGGGAGGGCGGGGGTAGGTTGGACGAATACGAAGCAGGAGGGCGCGGACCGCCCATATCCGTTGCTGCACCTGCCAGGGTGTCAGGGCGCTTTGGGGACTTGCCAGGTGCGCTGCCTGGCGGCCCTGCTGCGGGGAAGGGGGTGACACCGCGCCCGCGCTGCTGTGGGTTGGAGCAGCTTGACTGTCGTACGGCTTAAGATGCCCAATTCTGCGATTATGAAAGGCTCAACTGATGTGGATGCCAGCCCTAGCACCTTGTCAGGCTTGTTAAGACTGCTCAACAGTGGGACGGCACTTTCATAACACGCCAGTAACTGGAACGACGCAGCACAACGTAATTATCTGTTGCGACGAGCCCGAACGCAACGCTATGATACTCCGGATATCTAATCCCTGACGAAGCTGTCAGGTAAAATCCGCCGAGTTACCAGAGGCCATTGCGACACGGATGCAGTACTTTAACAGCACAATGGGTTACACACCACGGCTATAGGTTTCCCTCAAGCTACGCCATGCACAAGGTGTGTTGGTTCTTTAGGGTAAGCCTAAGAGGGCCTCAGGATGATGCCATCCACGCCATGAGCCGTTATGGCAGAGTTAAAATATGGTTGTAGAGTCAGTTACGCCGAGTTGTACCTCTTTTGGGAGCACTCAAGCTGAGCATTCTGGCATCGCACGTGACCTTGAGACGTTGCAATCAGGCGATTAACGGACTCGTGGAAGCCATACAGTTAGTTTGCCATGAGCTTAATGAGTGAAAACTGCAAGAGACTAGTATCATTACTGCTGCCAAGTGGGCTAGCACATTCCTGTGCTACGTCGCCATGTATTCTCCTCTGTTTGCTGAGGCGCTGCTGAGGTTACTTGCAACCGCGAGGTCAACGCCGGCGACAGGACGCCGTCTTCCAGGGAGTCAGGGGTATCCCTCGTCATCCATAGCAAACGGCACCGTCATGCAAAAATATCGTATGGTGCCAAACACTGTTTGGAGACCGCCTGAGAGCGCAACTTGCACACGTTCAAGTTTACTTGAACGAACACATGCCCGTCTTTGTCGGACGCGACGGAGTGTGTATGAGGGCGGCATTTTATCCGATCGGAGGAGGGGCTTCAAATCATAAGCTGAAATCCGGAATATATCCATGGCCACACGTTCCACCGTTTGTCGGTTATACTGCATCTGCAATGCATCCTGCATTGTTGACGCCGGTCGGCTATCGGAAACACTTGCCTACTATAGGATAAACTGTACCGGTATAGGAAAATATCTGTGCTGCCGCTACCCATGGGCCGTCTGAATTTGTCTTCTTGGAATTCGATCGCGTGGGCAACGGTGGCAATCGCTCTTTATGTATAAAACATAGCATGGTAATTAAACTAAGACACGGTTATCGCGGTACCGTGCCACCCAGTAAGCAGTAACCCATTCATAACTCTGGCACCTGACGATTGCATACACACCGTCCAGTTTTCTGGCACAAAAAAATACAGTTTCACTAAATTAGCACTTCTGCAATAAGGCTGCAAGAGCGCGTGTGGCCGACATTCACCGAACCACGTACCGGAACCTATTCTACGAATGTTCAAGTCTCTCGAACCGCTTACACACTGGAAATGTATCATATATTTATTTTACCATGCAAAGGAAATTTCGCAGCATAGAGCACTTATCATCTAACATTCCGCATAACCGCTCTTCTTGTCCGAGTTTCGGCCGGGCTTGCGGACAATGTACCATCTTATCAGTAGAAATTTAATCTTCGGCGCTGTGATAATGCGATGTTGTAATCTTTATTGTGCATAGCTCGTAGGGTGACATCTTGGTACGGACATCCCTCTTGTCCTGGGCTCGCCGAGGCTCGCCCGGTCTTGCGGATGCTGTAACAGCGTATTCTTAGTCTATCAGAACAGAACACCACTAAGCCGCGAATTGTGTGGCCGGTAAGATGTACGGCATAACATCACTACTATGTGCTGTTACATACCGAACAAAGGTTGAATTCATAAGTCGTTCTGTTTAGCAGAAATTCACTAACTTACAATACGATTTAGCAGTGTCCGCAAGCCCGGGCAACTGTAACTGTTCATATACGCACTGTACTCATAACCCTCACACGTATTTTCACAGAACACCACGCGGTGAGAAACTGTGAGAACCATGGCTGCTCGAGGAATTGTGTAAGCAAAAGGGGATGTACCGGGATGCAATCCTATTACATTATGACCCTAAACGGGCCCTTCCTGCAAAGAAGCGACTTGCCATGTGTTTTCCATGTGCACCTGCCGGGTAATGACATATTTCGGTGTCACTGTTGACCAAGGCATGGGCGATGTGTTAGACTCGGCCGAACTAGGATGGGGCCGGATAGGCGGGATGGAGGACGGAATAAGAAACCCGTGGTGAAGGATGCTGGAGGGCTGGCCCCATGGTGCGTGCAGGACCCAGCTGAGCAGCCTCACCCGCAGCGTCCAATCCTCAACCAGGGCGGGCAAATCCTTTCACAAATCCCGGAACCCTTCCAAACCTTACCGTTCGCAACCCCTTCGGCATCCTTTCACGGTGCTTGTGACCTCCCCAAGCCTCCTCTGCTGTGACAAATGAAAAATTGCCGCCTCCAATCCATTGCACCTACGTTGCCCCGCTCGTTCGTCCAAACACGATATAAAGCATTAAGCATCGGAAGTCGCGTCAATAATTGCCCTGGAACACTGCAGCTTTGCAGCTTCGGTACGTGCACTTGTATAACCCCAAGCGTCCTTGATTTCACCAGAAACTAGTCCGAAAGCTCGAATGCCGGTAATGGAAGGATTGCGTGTATGCTGAAGAAAGGTTTTTGTTGTGCAAGTGACAAATCAGGTGACATCTTTGTTTGTTCCTAATCTTCCAGTAATTCGTTTTCGTGTACATCTCTATTGCCAATCAGCGAAGGAAAAACCCGCTACTTCTTGTGCTCGCCCGATTTACTCCGTCGCTAACTCGTTATGCAGTGCGAACGTACTCCATGATCGAGCTGGGCCAAACATATGGGATTGTTGGCAGGTAATGATGTAATTAAGCAACAGTGCAAGTTATGCGTTGCGGGATTGTCCATGCGGTTTCTTAATCCGTACTTTCCCCCTACGGGTTGCCCACACGCATAGCTGGTTTGTAATATACCTGTCCTTACGACGCATGTTTGTCTGCTGATGGTGGCCTCCGCGTTTAACACTTGGGTGTCATTTCCAAGTTGACGTCTGGACCTCTTATTTTGCGAGAAAGCCGTTGTTCTTGCTCTGCCTTTTTCTCCTACAGAGTTCCTCCCTGTATAGCCCATAGTAGGGGCCAGCATAGCAGAGAGCTACATCTGGACCCAGGTACGGTTTCATGGGGTGAAAGAGCTCGCCGGCTGCAAGCGGCTGCGAGCGATGTGCGAGCATGGAGCGCGTGTGTACTCGCCTATGAAAGGTTGCAGACCAAGTGCAACGCTGCGTGTACATGCGCAGGCGAGTGGTGCTGGTAGAAACATGGACAACTACCAGCTCGACCCGCGATGGGGAAAGCAGGGGTCACAGCAGCAGCAACAGCAGCACCACCAACACCAGCAGCAAGTCCAGCAGCAAGTCCAGCCGCAGGCCTCGCAACCCCAGACCCCGCCAGGTGGCTCGCGACCGGGTTCCTTTGCTGGGAGAGACAACTCATTTCGCCGGCCGCCCAGCCACCAGGACAGTTTTCGCAACGACGCTAGCTCCATGTCTATAGTATTCAACGCAAATTGGGTAAAGATCCTGAATCCTATTGGTGAAGGAGCTTTTTCGCGCGTATATGAGGGAATTTACACCAATCCTGACACGCTCGAGGAAAGCGTTGTCGCTGTGAAAATTCTAAAGAAGAACATGCTGAAGCGGAGATCCGACTGCCTACGCTTCATTAAGGAAGCCAAGATTATGACCAAGATTTGCCACAGGCGAGCTATCCTTTGCATGCATACGCTGTCTACTAACAAATTCCCTTCTCCACCGGGCCGCCGATACCGGCGCTTATTATGACAATGTACTGCATTATTTTGCTTTCGCGTTTAGTAGAAAGGAATCCGGATGACTGCAAACCCTTCAGTGTGGGCGACGCGAGCGGTTCTCACCATTTCCCTCCCCCGGACCGAACTTCGAAAGGGTTTGCATGGAAGATACTGCACGCATCTCGCCTGATCATACCCTGCGCTGTCCAGTCCAATCCCAACCCCCTCCACACCCACCGGGTCTACCCGCTCTCCTGGAGCCTGCTGCTTCGGGCGTACATCACCACATCCCCCCTGTCCATCCACATTACGAAACAATAGCAACCTGTTTTCAGCGAACTGGAACGGTCCCTCAGCAACCAACAACCCAATATGGTGTGCGTGCCCGGCGCCCCATCCGATCGCAATTCCCACAGGAACATCGTCGCCTGCTACGGCATCGGCAAGTATGACGATGAGGACGACCAGAACCCTGGCTCGCTGTTCATCGTCCAGGAGCTAGTCCGGGGCGGCAACCTGCTGCACAAGGTGCTGGTCGGCAAGGCGCACTGCACCCCTCAATCCCGGCCTACGGCCAACCCCACGACCAACTCACAGTTTGCCTTGCCCAACGCACCACCAAGCGCACACGCGGACGAAGCAACGCGCCCCACCTCGCGCAAACTCAGGGGCAACGCACCACAATGCACCAGGGCGCCTCACCCCTCTCCGGAACCGGGCGGGGTGCCCATCCCTGGCCCCCCTCAATCGTGCCCTCCGGCTCCTGCCTCTCCCTGCCTTCTGCCCTTCCTGCCCCTGCTGCCTGTCCTACCCCCGCTGCCCCTCCTACCCCCGCCGCCCCTCCTACCCCCGCCGCCCCTCCCAGGTGTACAAGCAAATGCTAAACCGCCACAAGTGCGTGTACACAAGCGCTGAGGCGCTGGAGTGGCTGTGTGACGTGGCGGCCGGCATGCAGTACCTGCACTCCTCGTCGGAAATTAAGCCCATGATCATCCACCGCGACCTCAAGCTGGAGAACATCATGCTCATGCCGGACGAGGGACCCACGGGCACCGTAGCCAAGCTTGTGGACTTCGGACTCCACAAGGTGTGCGGGTGCTGGGTGGGATGGGTGCATGCGAGGGTGGCGATCGGGGGGTACTGCTCCGCTATCGGGCAGATAAGTATGTTGCTTTACCTTAAACGAGTATTTACAGCAACCGCATGAACGTATCCCTGATATGGCCCGCGTTGGCGTGTCATGGGGTCACAACGGCTGCGAGGGACGCCTGAAGCCGCCAAAACGTTTGAATGGATGAGTCAGCAACGCAGCGGCGACGGCATTGGAGCTTCATAGGGTCGCGTCGTGAACACGGAAGATGAGAAGCTTGGTGTGAATCGCAGGCTAGGGAGGTCCCGACTGCGTGACTGGGACGCGCTCTGAACACCAACCCACTGCTCCTGCTGCTACCCACTGCTCCTGCTGCTGCCGCCCACCGCTGGTGCCAGGTGATCGACGACCGCATCAAGAAGGTTGTGAAGCGCGTCATGTCGGAGGCCAACATGGGGGGAATGCTGGCTCGGCGCCACATGCAGCAGCAGCAGGTGGACGGGGAGACTGGCGAGGAGGAGGACGAGCTGGAGGCTGCGCTGGCGCAGCAGCGGCGCGAGCAGGCGGCCATGATGGTGGCGACAGCGGCCGGCAGCGGCAGCGGCGCCGCCGCCTCCGGTGGAGCTGCGGCAGCGGGCTCGTCCAGCCCGTCGTCGCGCCTTCGGCGCGCTGGGGGTGATGCGGGCAGCGCCAACACCATGCCGGCCGTGAGCGAGGACGGCGAGGAGGAGGAGGGCGGCGGTGACGTGTTGGGAGACAGCCGCAACGGCTCCTTTTCGCGATCCCCCCTGGGGCGACCGGCGCAGCCCGCGATTCCCGAGGACGGCACTGCGTTGGAGGTGAGTGAGGTCGGGGCCGGCGGGTTGTGCTATGTTTGGGTGGACTGAATTGAGTAGGTGGTAGCGTGTGCAGTGAAGCGGGTTAAGTGTCTGAGGCGCATTGGAGGCGCACTGCAAACCGCAGCAGGATCCAACCGAGGGTTCGGATGAATACAACGTAGGGGGGGAAGCGTGGCATATACGCTTAGACAGGTAGATTGCAGACGGCGCAAACGCGCCCATTACTTTGCCGGGGCGTCAAGAGCCGGGCCAACGTTTGACGGAGAGCATTGAGCGGAAGCCGCTGTAGGTGCCCATACGTTGCGTAAACTAGCGCGGCTAGCTCCAAGTTTTGTTGTTGCGTGCGCATGTCCTCCCTGAGGCCGCGAGCCAACCGATGGCTGATATCTAATAATGTGAGGGAGTTGCATGATGGCGCTGCCTGCGTGTGCAGCAGCCTGCACGCCGATAGGGTTCTTGAGGGTGTGCTCCACACCCTGAAGGTGTGCTCCACACCCTCAAGGAGCTCCCTTGAGGGTGTGGAGCAGACGCAGGCCGCTGAGGTGGTGGGGGGGGTGCGGGGCACGGAAGCGTCAGGCGCAGCCGCCATGAAAGCCCTCAGCTGTGGGGAGGGCGCCCCGGGCTGCGGCAAAGCCTACCGCGTGCCGAGGGAGCTGCGATGGATTATCTGGCGGCCGAGGGGCGGCCGAGATGCGATCACAAATACTACACCGGCTGCGAGGGGCTGGCAGCGGTGGGGTTGGCACGAGGCAATGGATATTTTAGCGTCTAAACACGTTCCGGCAATCCGGAGCCAGACAAAGCCATCGCTGTTGAGTCCGCGGACTAGCACGCGCACCGACCCCAGGCTCCTCCCCGCTTCGCACCCCTGCCGCTGCCGCTGCCTGGCATCCTCCGTTTGGGGGCTCTTCCTTTCTTGGCTTCCAGTCTCCAGGCCACCTGCATCAGTCCTCGCTGTCGGCCGCCCTCCCTGTAGCACCCCGTCCGAGCCAAACCACTCGCGTCGTCAGTCCACCACCGGTCCACCACTACCACGACATTGCCCAGGCCCGTGTATCCCAATCGCGTCTCCTATCCCCACGCCGCTCCCTTTCGTGTGCCGCTGTAACCAAGTTGAAATGGCGCCCACCAGCCACCACATAGGACTCCCGCTGACGACCTTTCTTTTCCCCGCCCATCCTCTCTCCCCTCCACTCCGACACACACGTTCAGGCCGGCACTCCGCAAGACCCCGTCCGTCGCCTGAGGGCCTTGCCCAAGAAGCAGAACTCCATGCAGAAGCTGATGGCGAAGATGAAGGAGATCAAGCTGCGCGTCACGGGCAAGATGGCCGGTGACGGCGTAGGAGGCGAGGGCGGCGTCATTGGTGGCCCCCTCCCTGGCGCCACCCCACAGCCCGCTGGCGCCCTGGCGTCCAAGCCCGCGGAGGAAGCTGAAGCGAGCCCGGATGCGCGCGAGCGGCAGACAAAGATTGCGCAGAACGAGGCGCTGCTAAATAAGATCATCCAGCAGCAGAACTCGACCATGGCCGCCACCGAGAAGGCACAGGTAGGCTACGGGTGGTATGACGTCATGTCGCTGAAAGCAGGGGCAGACTTCATATCAAGAGGGAGACGATTAATCAATCGCATGTGTCGAACCTTGGCCTTCCTTCGATGCAGATCATGGACGACCTGGGCATCATGGCTGGGCCGGCGGCGTCCGAGAAGAAACGTGCACCGCCACGCCGCGCGGTCACCTGGGTGAACGAAGTCAGGTGTGGCAGGAGGGGGCATGAGAGGAAACGCGTAGGCAGGCGCCGAAACGTGTGGCAAGGGCCGGGCCGGGTCTGGGAGGGTATCCAGTTGCGCAAGCGTGTACGGTGTTGGTATAACCTCAATCCGGCTGATGTGCGTTTAACGGTCCGCTGAGCCGCGTGCGTGCGGAGGAGGCAGTAAATGCGGATGTGCGAAGAGCACCACACACCCCGGGCTGCAGGACTCGGATTCAGCTGGCTGCGGCACGTGTTGCGTCTGCACCCGCTGCACCCGCCGCAGGTACAACCTGACGGAGGCTGTGGGCTCGTGGGCCTACATGGCGCCCGAGGTGGTGCTGGGCCAGCCGTACAACGAGAAGGTGGACGTCTTCAGCTTCGGCGTCATCCTGTTTGAGGTGCTCAACCGCAAGCTGATGCTCGTGGACGAGATCAAGAACGACCCGCGCAAGGACGCGCAGGTGGGCGGGCCGGGAGGGCCCTCGGGTGGCACGGTGCGGGTAGGCGATAGCATCCCTCCCTACCTCCCTAGCTGCCTACCTGCCGGCTCCCTTGCTGAGATGTCGGCGGCCGCCACTGCGACGGCTTCTCCCCCTATGCTGCTGCACGCAGGCCTACGCTGAGCGGGTGGCGCGAGGCTTTCGGCCCGAGATCCCGCGCCGCTGGCCCGACCAGCTGCGGGAGCTGATCACCATGTGTTGGGCTCAGGTGGGTCTTGCGCAGCTGAGCGGGGTACGCGGGGCGCGCAGGGGGACGCGGGGCGCGCAGGGGGAAGCGGGGCGCGCAGGGGGCCACCCGGGGTTTGGGGAGTGCCGGCGCTCACTCCTGCTATCCTGCTATCCTCCTAAATGTCCGGCGAGCCCTCCTTGCCTTGCGACCCGCTTGCTGGCCGGGTCCCTACCCATCACCAGATCAACACGCGGGGCTGGGACTCCCACCTCCACAAATGCCTGCCCGCCCCTGCAAGAATGTCGTTGTGCCGCCACCTCACCCCTGGCCCCACCTGCCCTCCTCGGCTGCCCTCCTCGGCTGCCCTCAGGATCCTCACCTCCGGCCCAACTTCACGGCGGTGGTGGACATGCTGGAGGACGTGGTCAACAGCGGCTGCGTGTCCAAGCTGGACATCATGTACTGGAGCCGCCCCGGGGGCTTCGCATGAGCGGGGGTGCGTTTGGCGGGGGCGGCAGCAACACCCGCCCACAGAATCACGCTGGCAGGCGTGCAGCTGGAGTCATGTAGACGCAGTCGTAGCCTTGAGGGAAGCTGCAGTCGTAGCCTTGAGGGAAGCTGCAGTCGTAGCCGCCAGGGCCGCGCTGCAGGCTGGGACGGCAGCTGCGAAGAGATGCCATGAGGATCGGTGTGACGGCCGTTCTAAGACATTGAGATAAGGCAAGGAGAGGGCCAGGATGTGGTTGGAGGAGCAAGATGTGGGAGCCAGGGGCAAAGCGATGGGGGCGCGCACCGGTAACGTTGCGCGGGTCCAATTCGTGGGCTGACGTTGGCCCCGAAAAGATATGGCGTGCATTTATTTTGAGCCGTTCAGGTCCCAGCGACTTGCCTGTGTGCAGTGGAGCTAGTGACGCATGGGAAGTCATCCCACGTGTCCGTGAGAAGGTGCAAATGCGTCGTCGGCAGCCCTGGCGCGCCTGAACGCAAGGCGAGGGGCTTGTTGCTTTGGTCGTAATCGCCGGCTGCGCACCGCAGGATGGTGTTGGTGGCCGTAGGAGTGCATTGGGGGCGGACTGGGGGGGGTTGGGAACCCCCTTCGGATACCTGCCGAGCTGCGTGGCCTGTGTGCTTTCCCGGCAGGCACGTTCTGCACCGGGTCCTTGTGCCCCGCGTGGCGCTCGTACACGCGTATACACGCTCCCAGGCAACTATGCTCCTGTGAAGAACCCCGTCTCGAGCTCCCAAGCATGGCTGTGGCATCTGCCATGGCGTCCTATTTAGGCGACGACTACGATGGGGGGAGGGGCGGGGCATGAACCCTGGCCGAGGGGGGTTGAGGCCGCGACGAATGGCCGGTGAATCCCAACCCGAAATAGTAACGGCGGCGGGCAGCCGCTTCGTTGTTGACAACTTAACCGTCGATATTCATCCCACCATTGTTTAGCGGCGCGCAGCCCGGCCAGGCGGTAGTCGACGAGTCGGGTGCTGCGTCCGCGATGGGCGGGAGAACACGATTGCGAGGTGTGAGCCTCACCTCAGAAATAAGAGGCTCATGGCCGTTTCATCGATCGCCTCGGCCTTCCGTGCGAGCGATCCTGAGGCCAGGCCGACCTGGCCCGGCTGGCTCGCCGGGCCCTATGCCCCATCATGTGTTTATGTTAAGACGTGCCGGACGGGATCGCAAGCTGGTGGTAGTATGATGTCGTAGGGTTGGCAGGCGGACGAGTGCCACAGAAGGCGGTGATTCTGCTGCCGTCTCCACTCTCCACTCGATCCAGGGCCATGTAGGATTAGCCTCGTGAGCTGGCCTGCAGTAGTTCCGCAGCCTTCTGCTGTCTACCGTGTGTGCGGCGACTCCCGCAGTCTACCGTGTGTGCGGCGACTCCCGCAGTCGGGAGGCTGAATCGTCTGGCCGGCGGGGCGGGGGCTGCAGGCGGCGGGAGGAGGCGGGGAGGACGCGAGCCAGCTGCTCCAGCCGCCTCTGCCTTTCCCGCGCTCGCTGTCACCGCCGCGCTGGTTCCGTCGGTGGCGTGATTTGTTATGGCGCTAGCGGCCATGGGGTCCTTTTCGACAAGCGGTGTGTGTGCGCCGGTCTTCTAGGTGAACGGCGCGACAGCGCGCGCGGCTGGCGTGGGCGGTGGAGTGGCGACAGCCACCGTGTCGGGTGTTGCTTCACGTGCTGGGGAGCTGTGGCGGCCGTGCCCTTGTGTTGTGGTAGGTTCGACGGCGCTCGGTGGTTGGGCGGCGCCGGGAGCCGCCCGTGACTGCGCATGTCGTACGGTGCGCCGGCCCGTTCGCCTTCCCCTCGCCACCTGCGGCTCATGCTGCGGTTTCCTTTTGAACGTGCTATGACTACACTCGTGACAAGTCACTGCTCCGGGTCGAACCGCGGACTCCGACCCTGGGTTCCCCGTTCTGCCAGAGTGACACATGTGTGATTGGCTGGGCTTTCGCTCTTCGGGGTCGTGATCAGCCCGCCGTGATGTGGCGGCGACGCCAAGGGAGGAGCAGGCGCGCGAGGTTGGGGCTGGAGGGGATGGCTGTACCATTGACATGGCTTCCTCATCACACAGGGCGTGACACCTGGCAGACACATATCGCAGTGCTGCTGGCCGCCCTTGCTGAGCTGCGTGCACACACCCCGCGGATCCAACCATTATGAGCCCCTTGCGTTGCTTGTCATTCCGCAGCGACGCATTTGAGTGCCGCGGTGGCTTCAGGGTTTTGGGGACTGCGTCCGATGCGTCCTGTCCTCTTTGGGTTTCCGCGCGGACCACGGCGGGAGTTGTTGCGTAGGAGAGAGCGCAGGTGTGATGTACGGCAATAAGTAAACCCTTAGGCTCGGGGGACGTGGTGCGCGACCATGGCAGAGGGAGGCTCAGGTTGGGCGTGAGGGAGGAAGGCAGGTGCTTGGGGTCGTCCCTGGCGCTGAGGAATGAAGCCTGGGCGGGCGATTCTTGGATCCGCCGCCCCCCCCCCCCGAAGAGACTGTTTTGAAATTGTGTGGCGTGGCGTGGATGGCAGCGCCCGCGCGAGCGGTGCACGTTTTGGCCCATCGGCCTCCGCTCCGCCGGCTTGTCTGACGGTGGGGGTTTTCGTGTTGGTGTACTGCATTGTGCATTCGCCCCGCGAACGCAAGTTCTGATAAGATGGCGGCTTGCATGCGGGACCCCGGCTGGGTGCCACGCCGGAGGGCGCGTTTGGGTGGCTTGAGGGCTTGTGCTGACGCGGGGTGGGGGCGGCCGGCGGCATCGTGGTGAGTCGCGCGATACGGGCCGGCGTCAAGGCAGAGCTGGGCAGGGCATAACCCTATGTTACCATCTACCTTGTCCGGGGCTCGTCCTTGCTTTCGCTGCATCGACATGAACCAAAGACTCGAAGCCGTAATAACTAATAAGCCCATGGTAGCAGTTATGGAAAGCACTGGCTCGGTGGTGTGGGTTGATAAGAGCTGAGCCTAGAGAGTCCCAGACAATCACGTGGATGCAGGGTAGCGGTTGCTGAGGCGGCCGGCCAGCCGAACGTGTGTTGACCAGCCTCCGGTCGTTGGGGTTGTCTTCGAAGGTGCTGACTCTGCTGCTGAAAGACACATTGCACGGAGCTCTTGCGCAGCTCCGAAGCCGCTGCTGAAAGACAGCCAACCCCTTGGGACACCACGTCCGGCCAGCCGGACTGAGAGCACCGCTGTTGACAACGTCCCTCCACACGCCTCCGCCCACGCCAGCAGTCCGGGGTCAGCCAGCAGCTATCGGGCAGGACCGACCAGTGAACGCGACCGTGCACGACTCAGGCAGGCGACACAGGAGCAGCGGCCGAAGCTGGCGGCCGTTTCTGGTTAAATCCGGCTAATTCGGCCATTTATGGTTTCGCGTTACACCATATTACCAACGCGGCCCAGCACCATATTACCGACATGACAGAGGAGGAGCGGCGTTTTGCTGGTGCTGGACCGCGTTGGCCGCCTGTTCCGCGCGCCGCTCCTCCGAGGACAGGATACCAAACTAGCTCAGCTCTCCGACCCTCACCCAACAAGGACCCAACATATATCCGTGCTGACAATGTGCTGGCCCCGCATTTGTTCCGGCTTCGAGGAAGCCGACACCCTTTGTCATACTGCGGAGGGAGCCCTTGAAGGCGTTACCCGCACCACAAAGGCCCTCGATTCCTCCCATTTATGGTTGCAGCTCGCTGTGGCAGCCATCCGTCCATAGTGGAAAGAGTTGAGTGGGGCTTCCAGAAAGGGGCGGGCGCTGCACCTTTGTCCTCCGCTCGCGCAACGTGGGGCAGTCATAGGCGCGTGGGCTTGGAGGGGTAAGACACTCCATTCATATATGTGGGCCGTATCGCCCAGAAGGCAAGTACTGGTATGTGGCGGCGAGGCAGAACAAAAACGACTCCGACGTACGGTGTCAAAAAGGCCCCCCTTGAACGCAATTGACGTGGGGCGGCCATGCATGGTACATGACGCATCGTTGGGTCGAACAGACGCTACTGGCCACCAGACTCAAGAGTCAAGCAATTGCAGGTGGCAAGTACCGCTGTGCAGGTGAACCGCGGAAGCAAAATCGCACTAGGCCGCCCGCAGCTTCTTAACACAAAGAATCAGCACCTGCGCCAGCTTGCTCCCTGGAGGGAATTGCAAGGACAAGCTGGTAGCTTCTACAGAGCTTTGACCTGCGATTTCCACAGGTGCGGAACGAGCCTCAGAAGCAGCAGCAGGCGAAGCGACCCGCGGGTCGCCGCGATAACTCCGCCGGGGCCCCATTGCCTTCCGCCCAATTTCAGACCACAGGACAGGCCATCGGCACCTGCTTGCGCGGGCGCCTCCTTCTCCGTACCACCACCACCACCGCCACCACCACCACCACCACGCATCCGACTACGTCATCAAGCAGACCGCCACAGCCGCCGGCGCCCACGTCAGCACAAACACCAGCGCCCGGGCCCATGGACCCTCCCAGCCGCGCCGCCCCGACAGCCTCCCAGCCGCCGTTCAATTCCCACGATGGCGCCAACAGCCCCTTCCTGCTCCAGCAGCGTACGGCCCCCGGGATCGAAGTGTCCAGAACACGCGGCGGCGGCGGCGCCGCCGCCGCCGCCGCGGCGGCGCTAACCCGGCGCCGCAGCGACGAGGACGCCAGCGGCGGCGGCGCCGCCGTCGTCGCCGCCCCCGCGCGCGCGCCGCGGCTCTCCCTTCAACAGCCTCACTCCAGGGAGGGGCCGCCCTCAGCTGCGGCGGCTTCGCCGCTGCCTCTGGACCCCCCCGACGGCGACCTCCTCGCTGCGTCGTCGTCGTCTCAGCAGCACCTGTGGCATGAGGAGCGGCAGCGGCGGCGGAACATTGAGGACGCGGTGCGCATGCACAGCGGCGAGGCGCAGGGAATCGCGGCGGCGGCGATGCCCTGGGTGACGTACGACGGCGCGGATCCAGGCACGTGGGCTGGCGGGAGCGCGGCTGGGGGCTGGGGTGGAGGCTGGGGTACGGGAGCCGGAGGGCGTGCGCGCGTGCATCTGCGCCCTCCTGGTATGTTTCCAACTGCCGCAACTGCCGCAACTGCCGCAACTGCCGCATCCCAGCCGGGGACAACTACGAGGCCACGGCTCTCGCCTCCGCCACGTCTTCAGCGATAGCACTCCCCCGGCCCCTCCCCCTACACCCAGTGCTCCAGCATGCGCCAACAAAGCCGATGTCCCACGACCATGCGCCAATTATCCGGTCCCTGTCGTTTAAACGGTTTTCATGCCATCCCCGCGCCCGATGCTGGCCACACCTCCCGCACTTCGTCTCCCCTCCCCTGACCCCGGCGGGGCTCGCAGGGCTGCCCGGCCCAGCCCAGGAAGCCCTCCGGCGCCGCGGCGGTGCCCGTCCCGTGAGCTTCGAGGAGCGAGCCGCCGGCGTCGAGGACCCCGATGTACGACACGACAGGGGCGAGCCAGGCGGCCCCCAGGAGGCCTTTTCCCGCCCATCACCCAACCGCAGGACCAGTGGCGCCGGAGGCGGAGGCCCTTGGACTCCCTCCCTGGCGCAGCGCCTCATCCGCACCGCCAGTGGCGGCCGCACCGCCAGCGGCGAACCTCCCACCGCCGCCACAGCTGCCAACAACACGAATCACCACCACAATACCGTTAACAACAACCACCACAACGACGTCCCGCCGGCCGGCGCCGCCGACAGCGGCGGCGGGAACGCAGGCGGGAACCTGTACGGCGACTTGCTGGCGCCCCTGGAGCCGTGCCAGCAGGTGGTCCTCCGCTTCGACAGCATCAGCTCCTTCGTCCCTGCGCAGATGCACCCACCATCGCTGCTGCAGCGCACGCGCCAGGCGGCGGTGTGGCTGCGCGCCTGGCGCCGGAGGACGGCTCTTCGCCAGGGGAGCGGGGGGAGCCGCCTGCCGCAGGCCGAGGCCAGGAAGCTGGAGGGGGTGAGGCCCAGGGGGCCGGCGGGCCCCTTCGCCCCCCGGCCCAGGCGCCAGATCCTGTTCGACGTGTCGGGTCGGGTGCTGCCAGGTGGGTGTCTCCAGCGGGCAAGGAGGGGGTTGAGGAAGGTCCGGGTGAGGGGGTGAGGCAAGAGGTCTGATTGCCGGCTTAGTCCAGCGCACAACCAATACCGGTACTAACCCACCCAACCGACCGACCTTGCCCCCCCCCCCTCCCCCGGGATCCCACCACCAACCCCCAACCATGCACTGCCGCGTCTACCTTCAGCCTCACCCCCGCCCCCCTGTCCCAACTCGCCACCCCAAATCCAATTTTGTACGGCGCGTACGACAGGCCAGGTGCTGGCGCTGATGGGCCCCAGCGGCAGCGGCAAGACGAGCCTGCTGTCAGTCCTGGGAGGCAGGACGCCCTCAGCGGTAACGGTTCGCGGCGCGGTGACGGTTGACGGGGCGCCGCTGACGAAGGCCATGCGGCGCAAGATCGGGTTCGTACTGCAGGTGGGCGGTTGGTGGTTACGGTGGTTGGTGGAGCGAAGCGCAGTCCCAGCGCGGGGGGTGGCGTCTGGCAGCGGATGGGCGTGGGGCGAGTGGCTGGCTGGCAGGACAGGGGGGGGGGGTTGTAAGGAGGGGCGGAGGCATAAGGGGCAGAGAAAGAAGAGGTCAAGATATAAAAAACTAAAACCCTAAACCCTAAGGGAGCCCGGTGGTGCGCTTAGCTTTTTTGGAGCCCCGCCCCAAATCCAGAATATGGCACCTGTCGCTTATTGTGCGTGCTGTAATGCCCGTACATGGTGCCATACTGCCGTACAATGTGACGTGCAATCTGTCGGCTGTGCCCAGGATGACGTGCTGTACGAGACGCTGACTGTGCATGAGACGCTGCTGTATGCGGGGCTGCTGCGGCTGCCGCGGTTGATGGCCGCGGAGGAGAAGCGGCGGCGCGTGGAGGCGGTGGTGGCGGGGCTGGGGCTGGGGCGCAGCCGTGACACAATCATCGGCGGCTTCTTCCGGCGAGGAATATCAGGTGGGTAGGTTTCGAGGAAGACCCGTGGATGCCAGAAAAACCATTTAGAACAGACGTTCTCAGGCGGGTCGGTGGGTCGGCGGGTCGGTGGGTCGGTGGGTCGGTGGGTCGGTGGGTCGGTGGGTCGGTGGGTCGGTGGGATTGTGGTTGGATGACCCTAAACTACTGGGTACCGGTATTACCCGCCATTACCCGCCAGGCGGCGAGCGCAAGCGCGTCAGTGTCGGTCACGAGCTGCTGATCAACCCTGCCGTACTCATGTTGGACGAGCCGACCAGTGGCCTGGACTCCACGACGGCGCTGCACCTCGTGCAGCTGCTGCGGCAGGTGGGTGGGTGTGTATGTGTGTTTGTTTGGGGGGATGCAAAAAAGAACCGTTTACCCCCAGGGGGGAGGGGGATCACGGTGACTGTGGAAAACACACGTGTGTTGAGGAGCGTTGCGAGAAAGAGCTGCACGTGTCGTGGTCAGTTTTGCACGTACCAGGACATGTGCTGTATGCCTGTATCCTCTTCCATCCTTCGTTGCTGGCTTCAGTGCCGTGGTTTCATTCCTCAACACCCACCCCGCCACAAACCCCCGCACGGGAACATAACACAGAATCCCCTGGCCCAAACCCCACCGATAGCCGTCCGATAGCCCACCTTGTTCCATCGATACAAGTCACCCTGGCCTGCCCTACAAGCACTCAGCGTAACCCTGCCTTCCCACACACAAATGAGCATACCAAACTTTTTAATCGGTTTCACTTTTCGTCGCCGACCCACGGGTTTCCCCTCGAACCCTTCTCCCCCACTTTTCGCCACTGCCCCACACACCCAATTCCCCCCCTCCAGCCGACCATGCGCCAACTGTCCTGTCCTTTTCGCGTCAACGGTTTTTATGAACCCCCCCCCCTTCGTGTTACCGCTTCTATTATTGTAACCCCCTCCCAGCTGGCCGCCGGTGGTCGCGCCATCGTGACCACCATCCACCAGCCCTCCTCGCGCCTCTACCGCCAGCTGGACACCGTCATGCTGCTGGCGGAGGGCCACGTGATGTACTGCGGCGACGCAAACATGGTACGGCGTCGTCGTACGTTCCCTCGTAAAACCTTAGTCAGAAGGACGTCGTCCTGCGTCTTTGGGTGCGTTGGACTGAAGTCCGGACAGTGCGCCACAGCTCCAACCCCCTCACTCCCCCCCTCACTCCCCCCCTCACTCCCCCCCTCACGCCCCCCTTCACTTCCCCCCTCATCTCTCCTCCTGACAACACCCCTCGCCCTGGCCGCTGCCTTCCCTCCTCCAGGCCGCCGACTGGTTCGGGCACTTCGGCTTTGGGCTGCCGTACGGCGTGTCGCTGGCTGACTTCATCCTGGACTGCGCCACGGGCGAGGTCGTAGCCAGGCAGGAGGTGGCGGACGCGGCGGCGGCGGGTACGGCACGCACCGGGGTGGGGGCAGGGTACGGCACGCACCGGGGGCCGGGGGCAGGGTACGGCACGCACCCGGGGGGGTCTCAGGGTATGGCACGCGCATCGAGGCGGGGGCAGTGGGCAAACGGCAGCGGTGGTGGCGGTGATGGTGGTGGTAAAACCGGCATTTGTCGGAAGTCGGCGGGACGGGTTCATGAGGGCGTGTGCCCTTCCACCGTATGCCCCTCACACCGCCGCCGCTGCTGCCGTACCCGCCGTACCCGGATCCTGCCTCGCAGGTCTGGGTCGCCGGGGCTCGCTGCAGCCCGCCGCCTCCGCCGACAAGGACGTAAGGCCCTCTCAGGCCAACCCGGGCGAGGGCCTTACGGCTATGCTGACGCAGAACCACCACCATTCCCCGCCCCGCCACACGCCCCGCCTGGCGGCGCACCTCCGGCCTCAAGCCGGCCCAGCCTCGGTCCAGGAGGGCCTTACCGGCCGGTCCGCACTGCTGTCCATGTACAGCACCTTTGAGCGCTGGTACGTGTTTTTGTGTGGGGGGAGGGGACCGCGTTGTAGCCGAAACACACACGAAAAGACACCCGCCCATTACCCCCGCCACGGCGCGGCCCCCGGCGCATGTGTGTATGTGTGTATGTGTATGTGTACGGCACAGGTATAAGACTCACCCCGGCGGTTTCACGGACGTCTCCCAGCTGGAGGGGGTGGAGCTGGAGCTGCGGCAGGGGGACGTCAGCGTGCGAGGGAATGGCGGCGGCGGCTTGGCCGCTGGCGGCGGCGGCGGCGGCGGCGGCAAGTCGGGGAGCTCCAATGTGGCGGCCCGCCACGTAGCCACCGTGCAGGAGGGTGAGTGAGGCACGGGTGTGCACGTGGGTTTTGGCTGTGCGTCGTACGACGTACAATGGAAGGGGTGGCGGCGACGCGGTTGCGCTGTCGCCTGTGCCTCCCCGGCCTGGGCGGCACTAGGTACTCGCATGCAGACCTGGATCCCACTCGTGACGCTGGTAACCCCGCCTGGCGCTGGTGACCGCAAACCCTGCAGACCTGGCCCCGGGGGACGCGCACGCTCACGCCCGCGACGGCGACCTGGCCCCCTCCTCCCCCGAAGACACCATGGAGAAGGGACTGCAGGCGCCGACGGCGCCCACGGACAACAGAGCCGGCGCCCACGGACAACAGGGCGCGGTGCAGCAGTACCCGCCGCCGCCGCCGTCGCCGTCGCCTTCACCGTCGTCGTCGCCGTTGCCGCCGCCGCCGCCGCCGCCGCCACCACCGCCGCAGTGGCGTGCTCCCGATGTTGAGGCGGCGGCGCCGGTGGGCGGTGCCGCCACCGGCGAGCCGAAGGGGCTCGCGACCGGCGGCGGCGGCGGCGGCGGCGACGGTGACCGGAATGCCGCATCGTACTGGGAGCAGGTCAGGATCCTGGTGACTCGTGCGGTCAAGGTCCGCAGGTAGGGGTCTGAGGGGGGCATGAGGCGGCGAGGGGGTGGTCGGGAGATAGGAAAACACATGTGGCTTCAACGGAGGATTCGGGTGAGGGGGGCAGTGAGTTGGAGGAGTCGGCCGACCGCCAACCCAAATGCGGCGATGGGAATAGCTTGGTAATGCTCCTGCTCCGCGTCGCTCTCCTCGTCACCCGCTTGCCGCGCTTGCCTCCCCCGCGCCTCCTGTGCGGCCACCCAGGTTCGAGTCCCTCAGCGGCCAGAACTTGCTTCAAATGCTGGCGGTGTCGCTCATCACGGGTCTGCTGTGGTTCCAGCGCGGCCGCGGCTCGCAGATCTCTGCGGGTCCAGACGTGACGGGGCTGCTGTTCTTCGAGCTGCTCTTCCCATCCTTCAGGTGTGGAGGAGGAAAGGTAGCGGAAAGGAGGGGAGGGGAGCGGAAAGGAGGGGAGGGGAGCGGAAAGGCTGGAGAAGTCTTGTCCTGCTTCGACGAGTCTCGCCCTAGGACGTCCAGCCACCACACCAAGCTCTCCACAACGCATCCCAAAACGCGCTGGCAAAGCATGTCGCTACACGGTTCGGGAGCCTTGTCTCGGCACAGCAGCCGGCGGTGGAACCCGACCTCCCGCTTTGGTCACCTAAACCAAAGTTATGCAGCATGCAATCCCAAACGAGTGCCCGAAACGTTTCCTAGTAGGTATTACTTCTTTCTTTAGTGCCGACCTAGCCATCTTTCCTGACCCCGCTCGCTGCGCTGCCTGCAGGTCCCTCTTCTCGGCGCTGTTCACGTTTCCAAACGAGTACCGAATGCTCAAGAAAGAGCGCCCGGCAGGTGCGGCGGAAAAAAGGGGGAGGGGGTTCTTCGGTTTTACTTTTCAGCGCCGGCCCACGGTTTTCGCTCATACGGTACCTCCCCCACTCCCCACCCCCCTGCAGGCATGTACCGGCTGTCCGCCTACTACCTCGCCCGCACCGCCTCCGACCTGCCAATCGAGCTGCTCTACCCCACCCTCTTCGTCACCATCATCTACTGGCTGGGGGGGCTGAGGGCCACAGCAGGTGGGGGCTGAGGGCCACAGCAGGTGGGGGCTGAGGGCCACAGCAGGTGGGGGCTGAGGGCCACGGCAGGTGGGGCCTGAGGGCCACAGCAGGTGGGGCTGAGGGCCACGGCAGGTGGGGGCTGAGGGCCACGGCAGGTGGGGGCTGAGGGCCACAGCAGGTGGGGGCTGAGGGCCACGGCAGGTGGGGGCTGAGGGCCACGGCAGGTGGGTCGAGCTGCGCTGGACCCCACGTGGTTTGCTGCCTCACACGTCCCTACCCAGCATCTCGTCTCGCACCACTACACACACTTATGTTACTTAAATACCGACCTGGGGGTTTCCTCTCATTACCTCCTATGTACATACCATGTTGTAAGTGCCGACCCAAGGGTCTTCTCTTTCTCTCAACACCACGAATGCACGCAGAGGAGCCTCGGCTTGTGCCTGGATGCTTCGTTCATGCGCCCCCCAATCAAGCTACTCTGGAATGGATATTGCACTTGCCCCCTGTGCCCCCGCCGTGCGGCCCCACCCTGTCTCCCCCCTGTGCGGCCCCACCTCCACCTCCACCTCGCCCTCCCCCTCCCCCACACACCCCAGGCGCCTTCTTCTGCAACCTGCTGTCCATGCTGCTGATCGTGCTGCTGGCTCAGTCCTGGGGGCTGCTGTTCGGGGGCACCTTCATGGACCCCAAGAGCGCGCAGACCATAACCACAGTGGTGGGTGGGCAGCAGGCAGAGAGGGAGAGAGGGAGAGGGAGTAATATACCCGGTGAACCGACAACTCAAGGGTGGGCCCGGGTGATGGTTGAGTGGGGATTGCAGATGTTTGTAACGCCGCCCCTGGTGTACAACCATGAAGGGCCTGACGACGCGGCACGTGCGCTGTGGGCTCAAGGGGAAGTTTGGGTAGGTTGTGGCTGTCGTACATGCCGTCATTCCCCGCAGCCCACCCCACCCCACCCCCACCCCATGTCGAGTACCGGTAATCGGGTGTTTTTGCACCCCCACCCCCCCACCCTCCCGCCGCCGCCAGGTGATGCTGACGTTCCTGCTGGTGGGCGGCTTCTACGTCAAGCAGGTTCCGGTGTGGATCGGCTGGATCAAGTACCTGTCGTTCGTGTACTGGGTGGGTTGATGGTACTGGGTATGCGGGCTGAGAGGATACCCGTGACCGGGTGGGCTCTCAGAAACAAGTGAAACTGATGAGGAAAAGTTTGGGATGCTCGTAGTGGGGTGGGCGCCGGGTGGGCCCGAAGGGAGCGAACCCCCGAACATGGCGCACTAACTATTACCCTTATCCCTCCCTGGCGTACACGCCCGCCGCACACTCCACTCCCCTAGTCCCCCGCCCCTCGTCTGAGGGTTTCCTGCGGACCCCTCCCCTCCCCTCCCTCCCTCCCTCCCTCAGGGCTACAACCTGCTGCTTAAGGTTCAGTTCCGTGGCAACACGTATTACAACGGTAGCACCCCGGCGAATGTGCAGGTGGGTGGGTGGGAGGGCGGGCGGGTGGGCGGGTGGCTGCGTTGCCAGCCGGGAGGAAGGGTGCGCTGCTGCGCTCCCCCCTGCTGCTACTGCCTGCCTGCCTGCGCGCTTGCACGCTCGTCTGAGGCCTGCGCGGTTGCGCTCTCGTCTGAGGCCTGCGGTTGCTTGCCTTGTTCGACCTGTTTAGCCGCGGGTACTCGCTTAAGAAGGCGGCGGGGCGCCAGGCCCCCCGCTTCTCAACCGATTTTCTCGCCACCTCCCGTTGCCCCTCCATCTCCCCACACGCCCTAGCGCTCAGCCCCTCACAGCACCACTCACCTCGCGTCCCGTCCTCCCCCTGACCCTCCCCTGGCCACTCCTGCCCTCCTGCCCCCCTCCCCCTCTCCCTCCCCCTCCCCGAACCAAGGTCCTCAACCAATTTGCCCAGCATGCACCTCCAAGCATAGGTCAACAAACGGTTTTTACTCGCACCTTGCAACTTCCCCCCCTCCCCCCCCCTAGAGCTCCCTGGGCCTGCCCATCGACCCCACCGGCAGCCCTGCCCCCGAGGTCCTGGTCCTGCTGGCTATGTTGGTCTTCCTGCGCACCCTCACCTACGTGGTACTGCGACGTAAGACGGAGGTCAAGCAGCCCAAGCAGGAGGCGGCGGCGACGTGAGCTAGGGGGCGAGCGTGGTGGTAGAGCGACGAGGCGACGGGAGTAGCTTTTTAAGTTACTTAAAAAGTTAAGGTTTCAAGTTTTTGGAAGTGCGTACGGTGCTGGCGCGGTGGTGCGTGATGGGGAAGGTACGGCGGACGGCTGGAGGAAAACCAGCCGGTGAAGGGAAAGGACATTTTAGGATGAGGCGGGTGGGGACAGGTTGACTAGGGGGAACCCGTTGGCAGACGCGTGCCGGCGTACATGTAAGTAAGGGGCTGTGGACGCGACAACATGGTAGCTGCGCCGGGTGTCGGTCATCCGGCGCGGCTGATGCCGATTGCCGAGCTGTGAGCGCCGGCTTGGAACGGAGCGAGCTGGGAGTGGGCTGGACGCGCGTGCTCCGTCCTTGGCGTGCTTCTTCCGGTCGGTCGGTTGTTCGGACTGGTGCTGGTGACATAGCAATGGCGATAGCCGCTGAAATGCGGTTGCTTGTCGACCTGGAGATTTGGGAATATGGTTTGAAGACTGCGTTGCTGCGTTGCGTTGCCGCCGAGGGTCGGCGGGGCGACCAGCGGCGTGTTGCGGTTGCGATGGAGGCAGTGGTCGGGTCCACGCAGCGCACTATTTACAACCCTGTGCGGCTGACCGCCTTATTGTTTCACAAAGCGTCGTAGAGGGAGTTTTTGTGGCGCTCAGCGGCCCAAAGCGGCCCGAGGGATCCATGCGTGATGTCGTGTTTGCCGTTCGACGAAGGGTTCGGCGCGCGATGCCGTCCCTCAGTATGTAATGTTTAACTATGGATAAATAGATTTTTCAACCTGAGCTAACCGGAGTCCCGACCCCAGGATCTGCAAGATACCATCAGGGTTGGCGGATGGCCCATCCCTTGGGAAAGGGCAGAGTTGCGGCGATGCGCAAGCAGGGTAGAGATAGCGGCACTTAGTTCGATGACAGAATTTACTAGGATTTTATGGTCTCCTGACAATTAGGTTGCGACGTCTTCCGAGGACATCATTTTTGTGGTACAGGTACTTGCGGATAATTGGTATAAAGGGCATCGCGCGTGCGGAAAGTTAGCAATACATTTATACAACTCCGTTGGTTAAATATTGGTGCTCTTCGGTGCCTTGACCTGATGAGACTAGGAAGCGACAACCGACCCTTGAAACGACCTGGGAGTTGACAAACGAATCGAGCAAGCTTACTTTAAGCGGCAGCAAGCCCCTGCAGATACAAACACAAGCAGCAAGATCAGTTACATTTAAAGGCTGTATACCTCCATCACGCTCTTCACAGCTACCCCACTCGCGATTACCTTCCGCCCCGACCCGCGTTCGACCATGGCCGACTGCTGCTGGATCTGCCTTTCTGGCGACGAATCCGGCGAACTCGAGCGCCCCTGCCCCTGCCCTCGCTTCGTCCACCGGGCCTGCCTGGGGCGCTGGCAACTACAGAGCGCCGGCCGAAGGCAAGTGTCGCATCATGTCGCATCGCACGCTTGCCCCCGCCAAACGCCCTCACCCGTTAGTTAAATACAGAGCAATCGTTTTTTGGATGATGACTCCGACAAGCCTTTTCCCCCTTTTTCATCGCCGAGGATCCTGACCGACATCCCTTCCCGCGCCGTGCCAATGCCCGCAGTGAGGAGTCGTGCTGCCGCTTCTGCCACCAGGTGCTGCCGACGCTGGGAGAGACGCTCACGCCCTCACACCTGAAGGGCACGGCGCAGAAAACGGTGCCGTACATGGCCGTGATCCACAAAGGAATGGTGAGCGCAGCTCCCGACGTACAGCGGCTGGGGTGCTCCTAACCTTCACTTGCTGCGAGACCAATTGAAACCTGCTCCTCGGCGATCATCGGGAAAGGAAAGCTGCACATGCACGAGCGAGCAGCATCCAGAGGCGTGCCTGGGATCGGCGACACGCCCTCCTCGTCACCTGTGTGTTCCTGGCATGCTCCTGTCTATTATGACGCGTACACCACGCAGCACCACGCACAGCCCCCAAGTGCCCCCATTCTGCTATTCTGACGCCGATCCTCATGCCTTGTATTCCCGCCGCGCAGCACTACAAGATCCCCGTCAGGCCCGGAATCGAGGGTATGGCCGAGTTCCGCGCACGTGTCAAGTGCCTGTTCGGACTGCCGTACGACTCCGACTTCCAGGTGCGGCGGAGAGGCGGCACGAAGGCAGGGGGGCCCGGGGCTGCGCGGGCGCCGTCATCAGCTTCTTACATGCATGGACTGAGGCGCGGTCTGTGCCTAACCTGCGTTTGTGTGCTGGCAACATGGTTTCCGGCCTCGTGCTGGTGGCTGATCTCACCTACCCCAGCTCGCTCTCTGGATCGTGTGCTGACCTGCATGTTCATGACTCGCTGTCGCAGGTGTCATTCGAGTGCGCTGCGCCCACCTCCGGCGAGAAGCTCAAGCTGCAGGGAATGAACTGCTTCAACGCGGCGGCCACGTGCGCCGCGATCAGTGCCGCCAAGCGGGCGGCGGGCGAGGACGCGGGCTTCGACTGGAACCCCGAGCAGCACCTGGGACCGCAGTCGTAGGAGCTCAACCCTGCTCAGCAGCGGACAAAGAATGCGATGCCGGGAGGTACCAAGCAGCTTAGGAGCGGAATGACTGACCCGCGCGTTACATCGTGCGTGGCGGTGTTTAAAAGTGCAATTTGTGGGGTAATTATTTCAGCTGGATGGAGGGCGGTGCTGGTTCGTGGTTCGTGCAGCACCCACAGCCCGCACAGCCCTGCACAGCCTCAGTTTTACATACGCATGTCCATAGACTTTGCTTTTAATTACGGCGGCCCGTACGGTCCGTGCTGTGCTGGGTCTAGTTCGTTGGGACGCGCGTCGCCCCTGGCGCCGCCGCGCCGGCCGCAAAATTCATGCGAGGTATGCGCGTGTGGAGTTGCAGCGCTAGACACACGCTACGGGTTATATGTTAACGACCCGGCTTACTTGGCACGTACACATGGGACATGTGACGTGCAGATGCGCACCCCGTGCCTGTTAGTGTCGCGAATTAACCCGCACCCCGCTGCTTGGGGGGGCGGCGCTGGTCGACGCTCGTGCATGGCGGACTGCCGGCGTGACGAGCAGGTATAGCTAGGATGTTAGGAGAGGATGATAGTAGGCGATGCGTAGTTGAGGAAATGTGAATGGCGCCAATTCTCTGGTGCCGCCATTTCTTCGCAGCTTTGCTACGTAATTAGGACGCCCTTGATGCTCGGTCACATAGGCGTGCTGCTGATATCCGGTGTCACGCTGCACCGCGATGCTGGTGGGACACCGGCAGGTGACACGGGTCAGTTGAGACGCTGGCAGGTGACACGGGTCAGTTGGGACACTGGCAGGTGACACGGGTCAGTTGGGACACCGGCAGGGGCTAGGGAGGGGGCTAGAGGCAGGCAGGGGCGAAAGCTCACGGCAGGGCAGAAGAGGATCAATGCGCACGTGCCCTTTTACGCTGAGCGCTTTCCTAAGTTCCCTTAGGTGGAATGAAGCCCTTGTAAAGTCGTGCATTCACAAGCTCCCGCACCGACCCGCGGCTCGCCTCAGCTCGTGACACCATGTTGGGGCATTGGGGGGGCTGATGACGGCTTGGAGCCACTGATGCGGCTAGTCCTGTACTTGCAATCCGCCGTTAGCTGCGGGTGAGGCGCTGATAGCGCGCTCCAGGAGGGGCCGCCAGCGGAACTGCTTAGCAGGCTGCCGCAGCCTTAGGAACACGGGGGGGGGGGCCTCGCAGCCAAGCAGGGTGTTAAGGCGGGCAGGCGCGGGCCTCGGGTGCGGCGGCGTTGAGGTTCCAGCTCTCCACCAGTCCTTGGTGGCACTAGCTAAACGATTTGACACCGTGTGATCATTTGCGCGTGTTACGTCCTTTCTATTGCTTGTGTGATTGGACTGGGCGGGTCAGGGTCGTTGGATGGCGCGAGCTAGTCAACAAGGTGTCTCGTTTGTGTATGCGACACTTGAGGTTGCCCGTTAAAGGAATTGAGGACCATGTATGGTGCCATACGGAAATCCTGGGCTGTTACGGATGGTCAGGCAAGGGCGTTGTGCCAATCAAGTACTCATGGCAAGTACTTCAGTTGCAAAGCGCATATGGTCAACTATTGCACAACTCACAGTCCACTTAGTCTTGCTGTATTACACTTAGGTCCTTCATGTCATGAGCAAGCTTTAAGGAAGTCTGGTCTCAACACAATTACACTCCCTCGGACGCCCCTGCATTGGGGCGTGCACACTTTGCTTCATTTCCATTCACTCATCTGAAATACGTTTTGCCGCTAGCCGGACTTGATCGCTGAAGCTGTAAGAATGGCGGACCCTCGTTCTGAGTTGCCGCGCACAACGCGTGTGAAAAATAAGCAGCCCGCAGACAAGCAGATCACTGCTGAGCAGCTATTGCGAGAAGCTAAGGAAATCCAGCTTGAGGATGACTATAAAGCACCCAAGCAGATTATTACGGACCCGGAGGAGCTCAGCGAGTACCGCCTTTCCAAACGAAAGCAGTTCGAGGATCTTGTCCGGCGCGTTGGAAGGTTCAACGGTGGCGTGTGGGTCAAGGTGGGCCGCCAGACCGCATCGTTGCCGTGACCGAAACTGGGCCATCCCTTTGCACACCGTATCGCACCGGGGCACACTCTCCGATGCTAATCGTCAATACATTTAAACCCGCCTGCCGAGCATCGTCCTGCCCTCGGGCAGGACCCTGCTTTGACCCCCGGCTGTACCTCTTCCGCTGGGCCTGGTTCCTCAGTCGCATATAACTCACGGGTTTGAATCGATGAGCCTCCCGAGTCCCTAACTCCACCGTTGCACATTTCGGGTCCAAACCTTACAACTAGTGCCGCCAGGGCCCCCCTGCCTGCCTCGCGAACCACGCACCGCGCCCTCCGCACCCACCACTCGCCGCATCTGACCGCAACCCCCCCCACACACACACACCCCGCGGCGCAGTACGCGACATGGGAGGAGCAGCAGAAGGACTTCCGTCGCGCCCGGTCCGTGTGGGAGCGAGCGCTGGCCATCGAGTACCGCAACGTCAGCGTGTGGCTCAAGGTAGGAGGGTGGGGTGCGTGTGGCTCAAGGGAGGAGGGGGTGAGGTTCAAGGTAGGGGGTGGTTGTTTGTGTGGCGGGGTGGCGGGGAAACCCGGTTACACGACATAGGTAGGCGGGGGTCGGGTGGAGGGGTGAGGCTCAAGATAGGCAGCCGAGGTGAAGGGGTGAGGCTCAAGGTAGGCAGTCGAGGTGGAGGGGCGAGGCGGATGTCTTGGAAAAGAGCTGGGATCGGGGTAGAGGCCTGGCGGAGGAACGCGTGTAGCAACGTAGGAGAAGGCTATAGTGGGAAGGGGGGCGGGAGCTGCGGGCCGGGGGCTATCTCTGTCGGCTCATCAACCGCTCCAGCCGGGCTAGCACCGGGGTCGTCCCACGCCTGACCTGCCACCGGCGGGGAGGAGGTGAGGCGCCCTTGTTGCCTGGGGGACTGGCAGGGGTGCTTGGGGGCTCGGTGGGCGGAGTACGCGCGTGGAGTCGGGGCGGGATACGGGCTGAGGGGCAGCTGGGGGGGGCAAGCCACTGCCGCTGCACCGCCGCCAAGTCAAGTGCATGTGCGCGCGTATGTGCAGCATTCGCCCGGGTGCGACCTCCGGGAAACGAGTGGGAGTCAGCCCCCCCGATCGGAAGTCAGCCCTGGGGGGCGCGCTGGTCACAGGGCGGCTGGAGGGCGGGCGGAGGGCGGGTGGAGGGCGGGTGGAAGGCGGGTGGAGGGGGGGCGGAAGTACCTCCGGGGCCTTCTCCTGCGTGCCGGCTTGTGTGCCTCCGGTGGGCTTTGGCTGAGGCGTTGGGGGAGGGAGGGAGATGGGGGGAAGGGAGGGAGATGGGGGGGGGAGGAGGGAGGGAGGGGCTGCCTCCGTGAAAAGTGGTGGGACACCGGACGCCAGTCCCGTTGCTACTGCTACGGCTGTTGCTGGTGCTGGTGTGGCAGCTTTTGGTGGGGCTGCAGCAGTGTGGTGCTGCCCCGTGGCAGGGATTGTAATCCGCCACCACCACCACGCACCCAACAAAGCCGCCGGGGGCCGGTGCGGACATCTCCCCTCCCCTGCCTCCCGCGTCACCCGAATCCGTGTCCTTGCCAATGGATGGATAAACACACGCCAACCCAAGTCAACACGCACGCCCCCCCCCCGCGACACGGGTTCAGCCGACCCACGGGTCCCCTCTCATACCCGCCCAACCTCCTCCCCCCTACCCACGGGTCTTCCTCAAAACACCCCGTACCCGTACCCCTCCTGCCCCCAGTACGCGGAAATGGAGATGCGGCACCGCTTCGTCAACCACGCGCGCAACGTGTGGGATCGCGCCGTGACGCTGCTGCCTCGTATCGACCAGCTGTGGTACAAGTACATACACATGGAGGAGATGCTGGGCAACGTGGCGGGGGCAAGGCAGGTCTTCGAGAGGTGGATGAGGTTCGAGCCGGACCACACGGGGTGGATGGCGTACGTGCGGGTGGGTGCTGGCGGGAGGTGCGGGGGGGGAGGGCTGGGGTTGCGGAAGGGTGCTGGCGGAGGGTTGCGGGGGGTGGGGAGGGGGGCCGGGTGCGGAGGGAGGGTGCTGGATGGGGCGGCGGGAGGGAGGGGAGGGTGGTGTTTGCCTGGTGTGGTAGTTGGGGGAGAGGGGAGGGTGAAGGGGGGGGGGGTGAGACGGGGGTTGTTAGGTGCGGTGGGGGGCTCCCGGGCTGCAGGTACAGAGATGGAGGTTTGTTGGGTAGTTGGTGAGGCCCTGGGCTTGTGGTGTTCAAGTCTCAAGGGAGGGGAGGGTGCTGGCGGTGTCCTGTGTGTATTTGTGTTTGGGGGGGGAAACCAGCGCACCGGCACTCCTCCTCATCCGCACCCGCACTCTCTCTCCCCCCCCGGGGTCGGCCGTGGATTCGCTGATTATCGTTTATCACCCCGGGCCCCTCCCCAGTTCGAGCTGCGCTACAACGAGACGGAGCGAGCCCGGGCCATCTTCGAGCGCTACATCCAGATCCTGCCGACCGTCAAGGTGCGACTGTCGCCGTCTCGTGCCAACCCCCCCTTCATGAGCCGTCATCTCGTCCTTCCCTGGAGCTTCTCCGCCGCTCGCCCTCACCTTCAC
This sequence comes from Yamagishiella unicocca, assembly GCA_003116995.1. Classification (NCBI taxonomy): domain Eukaryota; kingdom Viridiplantae; phylum Chlorophyta; class Chlorophyceae; order Chlamydomonadales; family Volvocaceae; genus Yamagishiella; species Yamagishiella unicocca. The sequence goes on from BDSL01000004.1 coordinate 2,354,318, forward strand.
CTGCTGCTTGCCCTTCCCCTTGCTGCTGCTCGCCACCGTTTTCCCGCTGCGGAAGCACGCCTGAAGCCCGCATGTGGCCTGACGGGTGGATCGGATGCCCACCTTCACCGCCCTTGGTTTGTGGGCCGTGGATTCGCGGATTCCCTTATCAACCCCCCCCCTGTCCTCCCCCCGCTGCAGGCATGGGTGCGCTACGCCAAGTTCGAGATGCAGAACGGGGAGGTGGCGCTGGCTCGCAACTGCTACCAGCGGGGGGTGGAGGAGCTGGGCGAGGACGCACAGACGGTGAGGCGGCGCGGGGGGGGGCAAGCCCGTGGAGGCGGGGGGGAGGCAAGCCCGTGGAGGCGGGGGGAGGCAAGCCCGTGGAGGCGGGGGGGGGGGCGGTGTGTGTGTGTGTGTGTGTGCGTTTGTTTCCGGTCACAGCAGGACTCTTTTGAAGCGGTTTACGTTTTTTCACTGTGCGCTCTTCACTCATCACTGTGGGGTTGTGCTGTGCCTGCTGCGTCCTCCTCCTCCTCCTCCTCCTCGTCAGGAGGAGTTCTTCATCAAGTTCGCCGAGTTCGAGGAGAAGGCGAAGGAGCCGGAGCGGGCTCGGGCCATTTTCCGGTACGCGCTGGACCACATACCCAAGGTGAGGGCGCAGGGGGGTTTACAGAAAAGGGCAGGGGGTGTGGAGTCTGGTGGGGGAAGGGGGAATGGCATAAAAACCGGGTTACGCGACATGGACAGGATAGCTGGCGCTGGGAAGGGGTGGGTAAAGGAAGGGGAACAGGTCTCAGCAAAGATCCTAGCACTCAAACCACCGTGGAATATCCTAGCACCCAAACCACCATGTAAGAATACCACCCGTGCCCCTTGGCCGGCCCCTGAAACCGCCCCTCGGCCGCTACCACTGCCGGAACGGCGCATCCGTGGGGCTTCTTGCTAAGAACCACAAAACAACAGCAATCATCAGTGCGATGCATCAGTCGCCAGTGCGATGCATCCTCCAAACCCGCCACCCAACCCACACGTTTCCCCTGCGCGCCCGCAGGCTTCCGCCCCCACCCTGTACTCCCGCTTCGTCGCGTTCGAGAAGCAACACGGCGACCGGGAGGGCATCGAGCAGGTGGTCGTCAGCAAGCGCAGGTGGGGGCGGCGGGGGGAAGAGTGTCAGGGTTTTGCGGCACCACGGGCGTGCGCTGCCGGGGACCTGGCCGAATCCGCGGCGGGTGTAGGTCAACAGCGGGTGGGTGTGGGAGGCTCCCTGACGCCTCCCCTTCCCTGGTCCCCTCCCCCTCCCTGGCCCCCTCCCTGGCGCCCGCAGGTTCCAGTACGAGGAGGAGATCGCCAAGTCGCCTCACAACTACGACACCTGGTTCGACTACATCAAGCTGGAGGAGGGCACCGGAGATGTGGACCGCACCCGGGAGGTGGGGGGGGCTCCGTGTGTGTATGTGTGTAGCCCGCACACACGAGACACCTCACCGCTTCCCCCGCTCCCCCTCAAAAGCACACGCAAGTGCTTCTCCTGTCTCGCAAACAAAGCATGCCTCCCCCCCTCACCACATGTCCATCGCTGAAGCCCACCGCTGTGCCCTACACCAGCAACAACCACCGACCCGCACCCACCGCCTGCCTCTCCGCTCCCGCGCTGGCGGCGCTTCAGGTGTACGAACGCGCCGTCGCGCAGCTTCCCCCCAGCTCCGCCGACAAGCGCTTCTGGCGGCGCTACGTGTACCTGTGGATCAAGTACGCGCTGTTCGAGGAGCTGGACGTGGGCGAGGTGGAGCGCACCCGGGAGGTGTACCGGGCGGCGCTGGAGCTCATGCCGCACAAGCAGTTCACGTTTGCAAAGGTGGGGCGGGGGGGCGGGGCCGGCAGGAAGGGGTGTGTGTGTATGTGTGTGTGTCTGTGTGCACAAAAAGACCCGTTTACTCGGCGTGGGAAGTGTAGTTGGCGCATTGGCTCCGGACTTGATTGCCCCTAGCGGCTCCGAAACCAAACCGCTTGTCGCCGTTAAACCAACCGCCACATTGGCTCCGAAACCAAACCGCTTGTCGCGGCTAAACCACCGCACCGCACTTGCGTGTGCGCCCGCCAGGTGTGGATCCTGGCCGCCAAGTTCGAGATCCGGCAGCGCAACGTGGACGGCGCCAGGCGGCTGCTGGGGCGCGCGCTGGGTCTGTGCCCCAAGGAGAAGCTCTTCAAGAGCTACATCGAGCTGGAGCTGACCATGGGCAACGTGGAGCGGTGAGCGACCCGCGGGTCGGGGGCGCCTCTGGCGCCGCCCCCCACCTAAGCTCTGCCTGTGCCGAAGGAAGCGTCAGGCCCCAGCGCGGGCCGTGCCGGCACGTACGGCGCTGAACGTACGACAACACTAAGAAGGCATCGACTCCCCTCGCTCCTCCGCCCCCCTGCCTCTCCACCCCTCCCTCTGCTCCTCCTCCTCCTCCTCCTCGCTCCAGTTCGCCCCGCTGACGGTGTCGCCCCCCTCCCTCCTGTTCCTGTCGTGTTACCTGTTTTCATGCCACCCCCCCCCCTGCCCTTCCCCCCCCTTTGCGCCCACAAAATTAGTGTCCGACGACCATGCGCCAACTATCCTGTCCCGTTGCGTAAAATAAACCGGTTTTTAAACACCCCCCCCCTCCACAGCGTGCGCAAGCTGTACGAGAAGTACCTGGAGTGGCGGCCCTCCAACGTGGGCGCATGGGTGCGCTACGCCGACCTGGAGCGCAGCCTGGGGGAGACGGAGCGCTGCCGGGCGCTGTTCGAGCTAGCCATCGCACAGCCACTGCTGGACATGCCGGAGGCGCTGTGGAAGGTGAGGCTGCTGGAGGAGGGGCGGGGTAGGGCGGGGTTTGGTAAATGGGTTTTGTAGGGCAGCAGGAGGGGAGGGGAGGGCGGTGCGTGAAGAAGGACGAGGTTTTGAGGTGGTGGGGTGGGCACCAGCGATTGTGTTTCATTGCCATACCACAACGTGTCGTAAACGCCGTCCTTCCCGCCGCCGCCACCCCACCTCACCCCACCTCACCGCACGGCCGCACTGCAATCCCTGCACCCCCCCGCACCACCACCACGATCCCCACCACCAAAAAGGCCTACATCGATTTCGAGATCTCCGAAGGGGAGAGGGACCGCGTGCGGCTGCTGTACACCCGGCTTCTGGACCGCACCAAGCATGTCAAGGTGTGGCTGTCGTTCGCCAGGTTCGAGGCGGCGCCCATGCCGGCGGCGGCGGAGGGAGCGGACGGGTGAGTCGCCCGGGGGGTACCCATGTACACGACTCACGGGGGGGTACCCATGTACACGACTCACGGGGGGGTACCCATGTACACGACTCACGGGGGGGTACCCATGTACACGACTCACGGGGGGGTACCCATGTACACGACTCACGGGGGGGTACCCATGTACACGATTCACGGGGGGTTTAGGCCGCGGTGGCCGGCAGTGGGAGGAATAGGCCCGCAGCGGGGCAAGGGAGGCCCCCGCCGCGGCAAGGGAGGTCCGCGGGGAATGGATGCGGACGTCTTGTGTGCTTTGAGGGGCGGCGGCGGGGGCCCCTGGCGGCGACGGTTGTTGGTTATAGGGGGGAATGACACGTGGTGCGAGCACGGAGCCCCCGAAGCTCCTCGCCAGGCTGCCCCGGCGTCTACCCCTCGGGTGCCCCTTTCCGCATGTTCTCGTCCCAGTGCAACATGCCGTGATTGCGGCATACTCCGCTCCATGCTTCCAGCCTGATGACGGCAGCCGTGGGTGTGGGCCCAGCCAAAACACACACCCGCCCGCTCGCTTGCCGGGATTTCCTTTATACTAAATTGTTGTGACTTCGTCGTTATTTGTTTGGTAACACCCCGCCCCCTTCCCCCAACCCTCCTCCCCCCCCATACACACACACCAGGCAGCAGCCGGCGCCCACCGATGGCCCCGAATCTGCGGCCGCGCGCGCTGCGCGGGCCCGCAGCGTGTACGACCAGGCGTTCCGTACAGTGCGTGACGTGGCACCGGGCTCCAAGGAGGAGGCGGTGATGCTGCTGGAGGCGTGGAAGGCGTTCGAGCTGGAGCAGGAGTGGAGGTGGGGGAGGGGTCGGCGGGCGCGGGGACCGGGGGGGCGCAGGTAGGAAGTACGGTGGCGTGACGCCATGCTGGTTCGGGCTGGGCAGTAGCGCGGCGCGAGCTGCTACTGCCGGCAAGCAACCAGGCCTCCGGCCCCCTCATGCAATTGCATCCTCGGGCTGCTGTCAGCCTTGACGCATCGTCCCCCTCCAAGCAACAGCCGTCTTGTTTAGCAGGCTGGCTGCAACTCTGCGCCCGCGCCCCTGACTCAACCCTTTCCCCCCTCCCTGTAGCTCCCCTGCCGACCGCGCGGATCGGGTGGCTGACGTGGAGAAGAAGATGCCCCGGCGGGTCAAGCGCAAGCGGACGGTCACCACGGAGGACGGGCACGAGGTGGGGCGGCGGGAGGGGTTCGCGGGAGGGGAGGGAAGGGGAGGGGAGGGAGCGAGGAAACGACGGCAGGGTGGAGTGGGTCGGAGAGATGGAGATCTCGGGTCTGCTTCGCAGCCGTCGTCTGCACGTGGCACCCAGTCGCTGCCCGGGAGGTGCTTACCCACCAGTCATCTTTCGCCCTGCTGCTGTAGCCTCCTTACCGTGTATCCCCTCTCCCCCCCTCCATCCTTGTCCCCGGTTTTTATGCCACCTCCATCCTTATCCCCGGTTTTTATGCCCCCCCCCTTGTCCCAACTACATTTCCCCAGTCGCGTTACCGGTTCTTTAATTGTAACCCCCCTTGTCCCCGGCGTTTGCGGCACAGGTCGGCCAGGAGGAGTACTACGACTACATCTTTCCGGAGGAGGGCGCCGCCGCACCCGGCCTCAAGCTGCTGGAGGCGGCGTACCGCTGGAAGCGCCAGCGGCAGGGGGCGGCCCTGGGGGGCAGCGGCAGGGGCGCGGAGGAGAACGGAGGCGGAGGGGGCCCGTCGGCGGCGGAGGCCGCGGCGGCGTTCATGGCACGACTGGGCGGCGGAGGCGGTGGGGAGGGTGACGGTGTCGACGGCGAGATGGTCGACCGGCCGGCGAGGCAGGAGGAGGCGGCGGAGGAGGGGAAGGCGGCGGAGGAGGGAGGGGAGGAAGGCAAGGAGGGCGGGGGCGGTGTGGCGGGTGGTCACAGCGACGGGGGGGATGCAGGGGTGCAACCGCGGCATGGTGAGGAGGGGGGCGGTGGGGAGGCAAGGGAGGGCGGGCGCGGGGAGGGGGAGGAAGGCGGAGGCGGCCGTGGGGGGTCGGAGGGGGCGCAGGGGCAGGATGGCGGAGGCGAGGGGGAGAAGGGGGAGGAGGAGCGGAGGCTGGGAGGGGGAGGAGAGGAGGGGGAGGAGGCGGAGGCGGCCGGCGGGCGCGGGTCGGGGCGCAGGGGCGGCAGGCGGAGGGGCGGGGACGAGGAGCGGCAGGAGGACGCGAGCGGCGAGGCTGCGGAAGGGGACCGGCGGGCGGGTGCGAAACGGGTCCGGGCTGGAAGCGAAGCGAGCGATTAGTGGGCATGGTGGCTGCGGTGGACGGTGCGTGGACGTGCAAGGAGCTGGGGTACGTGTGTTGTGGCGTTGTGGCCCACGTCATTCCGCCGGCGCTGCTGGCGTTCTGGTGGGCCGGCGGTGCACGCGGTCGGTCCTAGCGCGCCTCGTTGCTGCACCTTTGCCGTTTCGGATATACGGTAATCGCCTCAGGCAGCTGCCGCCACCGAGCTGCATCCGGCGGGAAGGATCTGGAAGGTCGCCTGTTTAAGCATCCGAATCCACGCCCCCGAGTTTTTGTACGGCGCTTGTCTACGTGTCATGCGCCTTGGAAATGCTCCACGGAACGCTGCGCAGTGTCACCCCTCGCGGTGGTCGCGCCCCAGTTACTACATATGTCGTGTAACCGGTCTAAATGCCACCCCCCCTGCACGCCCGTGGTCTCGGCTCGTGCAGTGTCGTACTGGTCTGACATTACGGCCGCATGGTGAACACCGCTGCTCATTTTTTGGATCATTATGTGGCTCTCAGGCTGGACCGTTGCGAACGTAAACCGAAAACAGACGCTGGCGATTGTGGCTTCGCCGCTGGCTGGCTGACCTAGCGACCCGGGCACCCTGGCCATACTTAGGCGGCCGCAACGTCTCATCCCAGACTACATCGTGGCCCCTTTAACTGCAGGCCACGGTCGCATGCTCGGGGCGCAGTCGAGGGTCCGGCCGTGGGTATGGGCGCAGTCGAAGCTTCGCGCCTCATGGCCGTTACAGCGGCGGCAAAATACGTTTCACACTCCTCCATGCATCCTGGTGGCCGCCGCGGTCCACCAGGAGCCGCGTGCAGTGATGTCACCACCCAGCTGCTCGCCGCGGTGGTCCACCCCAACCCCAGGCGCCTCCTCCTCCTCCACCTCCACGTCCTTCCCTTCCGGTCTTGTTCCCCTCCCCGTCCTCTCTCACTGGACGTAGCTCGCTGCGGGGCGGGTGCGGAGTGGGCAGCGCGCAGCGAGGACAAGTTAGGGCGAGGATCAGTAAGGGCGAGGATCAGTCGGCGTACGTCGAGGGGCCTCGCTTGCTAGGAGCCGAACGTGTTAACAAGATCCTTCGTGAGCGTCCCCATGGATGAAGTACATGGATGAAGTACATGGACGAAGTACATGGATGATGAAGTACATGGATGAAGCACATGGATGAAGTACATGGATAAAGTACATGGATGAAGTACACGGATGGCGGCACACAGCCCAGCCCATACGGCACTGTCGGTGATGTCTGGCAGTTGGCGATAAACCGCGCGCACCTAACCCGGGCTCCTCCCCGCTTCTGTACTGCCCCACCACCGCCCCCCCTCACTCCCAATACGCACACCTAGTCGCGCACTCCCCAACCAACCGGACCACCAACACCACCATCTGCGCGCGCCCCCCACCCCGCGCCCCACCACCGCCCCCCCCCTCACCCTCACCTGGCAGTGACCCCGCAGGTGTCGACCGTTGCTGCGTGTACATGCGGCCTGGGAGGGGCGGCAAGGCGAGCCGGTTGAGGACTAGCGGCCAGGTCATGACCCACACGGCGGACTAGCGGCCAGGTCATAACCCACACGGCGGACTAGCGGCCAGGTCATGACCCACACGGCGGACTGCCCGGGGTAAGTGCAGGGCAGCCACACGCGCGCCTGCCTCGCCCCCTCGTCTCATCCCGCGGCACCACCCCGCTTCGCGCATCAACGTGGCAGCTGCTATGGGGCATCAGCATGGCAGCTTCACTGCGCCAGCAAAGGGAGAAGGGCGCCAAGGAGAGGAGGAGGATGGGAGGCCGCCTGCCTAGCTGCTGCGCGCTGCGTGAGTACTCGCTGCTCGCTGCCCGTGTACCCTCTGTATCCGGCTCGCGCCCTCTGGTACTCACCGACCCGCGGCATGACGCACCACACCACCGTGAGGTTGATCGGGCGGCTGCGCAGGTTGCGCCCCGTGTCGATGAAGGCGTACTTGGTCTTGTGGTTGCTCAGTCGGATGACCGCCTTGTCCTGGGGGGCGACGGAGGGAGGGAGGGAGGGAGGGAGGGAGGGAACTGCGGTGGGCGGGTACGGGCTGTCAGATGACGGCAGAATCCCACCTGAATAGTGCTACCTTGCAAGCGTCACAATCTCGGGGGCACGAACTACCCGACGATGGCCCCCTGCAACAGGGCGGCATCAATGCCCGCCCTCCCCCCCCCGAATCCTCGAATCCCCCCCCGACAGCCCACACCCGCTGTCTGTCTGCTTGCCTTCTGCTGGACGATGTGGTCCCACAGCACGATTTGGTTAATCCTGTTCTCCACTGTCTCATATTCCGCTTGTACGTAGACAAAAAGCTGCTTTGTGTTCCAGCTGAAAATGCTACGCAGATCCGCGTCAAGGTCGAAAGTCACCACAGCCTGCATCAGCAAAGGAATCACCCTTGTTGGAGCTCTATATTACATACTGTAAATCTAGGGCACGAAGGGCCTTGACAAACTATTAACGCACATGCTCCTTTCCGCCATGGTGCTGTACCAGGCGCCGCACTTCCCGCAGGCCAACCTTGACCATCGGGTTTGTTTGATGCAAGAGATCTGCGATTATGAAGAGCGTGGGTTTATCTCCTCCGGAGCTGCACCTCGTCGGCAGCGATCCACAACCCCGCCTCGCCTGTTCCAGTTATTACTAGACATAACAACGCTGCAACTGTCCCGAAAAATGTCAACGCCGTGTTTGCTCGCGTCCAGATCGAATGCATTGTGTCCTTTACGAGGCAAACTATTCCAAGAAAACTATCCCACGACGCTAGCAGAGTTTAGGAATTCGAGGTCACACAGCAAAGCGGTAATATAACAATGTTAAATTCCAAGTACGCAAGTTTCGCAGCAACGTGATGATCAGTTTCTCCTGCTGTCGTACTGGAGGTTAACTATCCCCACACGCCCTGTTTTCTGTTTTGGCGGTGCCTCAATCGCCATACCCTTTGGGCACTCCCTCCGATTAACATCGCCTTCGACGACGAGGTATGTCGCTAGAATAGTACATGTTTGGCTGCCAATTGCGTCCACAGGAGCCTCCTAATACCACGCCCGCTTCCTTTCCAAGCAGCCAAGCCTGGTCCACGTGAAACGACGGTCCACCTCGCCCTTCCCACGGCACGTGGCTTCCGTGCCCGTGCCATTTCCAAAGACGTCCTATGTTGCAAACATCAACGCAACATGGCCGATGGATACCTGCAGCGGTGTACGACAGACCACTAGAGCAAAAGACGGCGCCGAAACGGCCGGACCCTCAACGTCTCTCCTTCCGAACCCTACGGGCCAGGCAGTCTACGCACCGCTGTGTTGCCTGGGAGCCACACGCAAGACAAAACTCAGACTCCCCCCCCCTCGGTTCCATCCCTCTGCCCGCCTCAGCGCCCCGCCACTGCCCCCCTGCCTGCCTCGCTATAGCCCCCCTGCCTGCCTCGCCCCCCCCCCGCCACCGGCCCCCCAGCCCCGCTCAGACCTCAAACATGGGCAACTTGGTGACCAATCCGTCAGCGAAGCGCACGATCTTGACGTCGCGCTCCACCGGCAGCCACCACAGCCCTCCGGCCCCCGCCCCGACAGCAACCGCCCCGTCCTCCGCAGCACCACTGCGCCCCTCGTCTGCTCCAGCGGACCCGCCTCCCTCCTCCGCCCTACACTCCACCCGCGCCTCTGCTTCCCTTCCGCACGGCTCCCCCGTAGCCCCGGCAGCAGCAGCAGCAGCAGCAGCAGCGCCACCACCACCCCAACCCCGCCGCGGCAGACACGCGCTGTCCGCACCGCACCTGGCCACCATGACGTACGACAGCGCGCCGTACGGTGAGGGGCTGCCGGCGAAGCCGCGCGGCGGCAGGTCGCAGCCATCCAGCATGAGCAGCTCCAGGGAGGGGCAGGCGGCCGCCAGCCGGGCGACCACGTCCTCTCCCAGCTGGATTCCGGGTTTCGGAGCGGAGGCGCCGGAGGGGCGGGCGGGGCAGCAGTGAGGAGGCCCGTGGGTCGACGCATAAGGGAGGGAGGAAAGAAAGGGGAGGCGGGGCCGCGAGGAGACCCATGGACCGGCATCAGGGGTACACAAGTGTAGATGCTATGATTCCTGTTGGTCGTGGTCAACGTGAATTAATCTTGGAAAAACGGGGGTTTGGCCGTTTGAGGCCTGGGCCGCGCACGGCTGGGGCCCGCTCGCGAACGTCATGCGGCCAGCCGCCCACCTGGCAGCAGTGGCGCAGCCGCAGGTTACGCAGCCCGGTGCATCCCGTCAGCCAGCGGAGCAGCGAGCCGGCCGTGAAAGCGCCGAGCCCCCGGCGCGCCACGCCGCACTTGCACTCGCTCCCATGTGGTGGTCGCAGCAGCCCCTCGCCGTCGCCGTCGCCGGCGCCGGCGCCAGTGCACGCCGGGTCGTAACCGCAGCCCTCCAGTCGTACATGTCGTACGTCGGTGCAGGTGCGCCGCAGGTGCCGCAGGAAGGCGTCGGACAGCCGCGGGAGGCCCACAAGGGCCAGGGTGTGCAGGTGGTGCAGGGAGTGGCGGCGGTGGAGGCCGGAGCTGTTGGGCGCCCCCACCTCAGCCTGGCAGTCCTCCCGGTCACTGCTATCGCCATCGTCGCTACAGCCGCTGCCGCTGCTACTGCCGCCGCCGCCGCTACTACTGCCGCCGCCGCCGCCGCTGCATTCGGCGCCGAGAGTGGTGTCGCCGCCCGTGGCGCAAGCGCCGCCGCAGCCGGTGGCCGCCCCGTGCACGGGTCTGCCGTACAGCAACGACAGCACGTCGTCGTCGTACAGCTCCATCGGACCCCCGACCAGCCGCAGGTCCGACATGGCCCACCGAGCCACGCAACCGCCCGCCGGCCCTGCGCCGGTGCCCTCACACGTGCCCTCACTCACTGCCCCCGCGCCCTCCCCTGGCCCCGCCTCTGCCCCCGCTCCTACCTTCACCCCTGCTCCAGCCCCTATCTTCACCCCTGCTCCAGCCCCTGCTCCCGCCCCTGCCCCCAACCCGGCGCCTGCGTCCCCGTGCGGGTGCTGAGGCAGCCAGCCCAGGGGCCGCAGCATCCCCTCGCGACAGAAGGGCCCTACGCAGTCGATGACGTGGAGCACGTGCATCCTGGCACAGGCTGCCAGCACGGCCCCGACCCCCTCCCCCGACACGGCGCACAGCGTCAGCCGCAGCTCCGCCAGGTGTGGACACGCCGCCGCCACCGCCGCCAGCCCCGCATCACCCACATTGGCGCCAACCGTCAGCTCCAGAACCGTCACACACGGCGCGCTGGCGGCGCAGAGCCGCCGCACCGCGGCGCCTCCGAAACCCCAGCCGACCGACAGGCTGCGCAGGCAGCGCTGCGCGCTGCCGGCGGCGGCGGCGGCGGCGCCGCCGCCGCCGTACGACGCCGCCAGGCCGCGGCACCTAGCGACTCCCAGGTGCGTCAGGCGGGTCGCGGCGGACAGTACGACAGCGAGCTGCCCCGGGCCCAGCCCGGAAGAGCCCTCGAGGTCCAGGTGGCGAAGCCCCGACAGCGTGCGACCCATGGGTCCGAGCCCCGCACCGGGGCCTGACGTTTCCTCCACGCTGGCGCTGCAGCTGGGGCTGGCCGGCGAGTGCGATGCGGGTGACGAGGAGGGGAGGGCGGGGAAGAACCCTCGCAGGTCCAGGTCGCGGAGCCGCAGCACTGCGTGCGGGGCCAGCGGAATGGGCGCGATGGCGGGATGAGGTTGGGGTGCAGGATGAGATTGGGGTGCAGGATGAGATTGGGGTGCAGGATGAGATTGGGGTGCAGGATGAGATTGGGTGGCGATCAGGTCGTGAGTTGAGGAAAGCCCGTGGACTAGGAAGCCGTGTAGGAAACCGTTTGGTACCCACAGATTTGTGGGGGTTCGAGGGAAACCTGTACGCTCGTCGGCGCAACTCCTCTCCGCACTCCCTCCGCCCCCCCCCAGATTTGTGGGGGGGGGGGCGGAGGGAGTGCGGAGCGGAGTTGCGCCGACGAGCGAGCACAGCGCGACGGGGGTTGCACTCGTGGGTTTATTTACCCGAGCCCACCTGGACGTCATAAACGCCCCCACCGAAGCTAACCCTACCACCCCCTCCTGCCCCCGCACCCCCGCACCCCCCCACACCACCCACCTCGCAGGCCCGTCAACCGCCCCACCGCGCCCTGCAGAGCCAGGCGGAAGTCCAGGGAGGACTGCGGAGTGACCGGCGGTACACCGCCCGCCGTCTCTACGCCAGCCGCCGGGGGCTTCCAGTCACGCGCGATGGGCGGGTGCGCGCTGCGGCGACCTCTGCCCCCGCCCTCGCCTCCTCCCGCCCTTGCCCCTGGCCTAGCCCCTCTGGTTTCGGAACCAGCAGCCCGACTGTTATCGTCATCCTCATCGTCATCGTCAGCCGGGTCGTGGCCATCAGCAGGGTGGTCTGCCCAGGCGGCGGCGGCGAGCGAGGGGGCTGCCGGGCAGCTAGAGAGGTCCAGAGTGACCAGCCGCGCACAGCAGTCCTGCCAAAAGCCACACGGCGGGCAGAGACGCTTAAGTCAGCACTCAGGCAAGTGGGGTAGGCATCAGCGGTGACGCGACAGCGCAGCAGAGGCATCCACTGGGGGGGGGGATTCGAGGGAAACCCGTGGATGGGGTAGCCAGCCAGCCCACCGTCCGCAACCTCGCAGCCCGCACCCTGACACCCTGCCCACCCACCCCAGGGGCCCCCCCCGACCAACGGTTCACCGACTTTCCTCTACCCACCCCGCCCCACTCCACCCCACTCCGCCCCACTCCGCCCCACTCCGCCCCACTCCGCCCCACCTTTTCCTGTCGTACACAGGTTTTCCTTCCAAACCTTCCGAAACCCGCCCCACCTCAACCCGCCGCGTCCTACTAGCGCGCTGTGCCGCACTCACCCCCAGCCCCATCCTGCGCAGCTCCGCCGCCCCCACCGCCGCCCCCACCGCCACCAGATGCCGCAGGTGCAACCCATGGCCGGCCAGCAGCAGCACCGCCAGCGGCGACAATGGCCCCGCCGCGGAGACCGCCGCCCGGAGCGGCCTGGCGGCGTCATTGTCGTACACGCCGTGCCGTGAGCAGTCCAGGTACGTCAACCGCCAACTGCCGTCTGGGCCACTGGCCACCGCGGGATGCTCCAGGGGATGCTCCAGGGAATGCCGGCTGGCCGCTGGTGGGTCGTCGCCGCTGCCTTGGTCGGCTGGGATGTTGGCGGCGTCAAGGGGGGCGGCGGAGGCTGGCGTGTAGGGGCGCAGCTGAGCGATGCTGGCGAGCAGTTCCACCGCCTGCGCACCACCGGCAACAAGCCCCCGCCCACAGACACCCTATGCACGTCAGCGCAGGCAGGAATAGAGGGAATGGAGCTGCAGTCCCCGCAAAGCCACCTTGGGCCACCGAGATCATCCGAGCACGTGGATAGCCCATGCACAGCTTTCGACCTGGCTTTCGACCTGGCTTTCAACCTAGCTTTCGACCTGGCTTTCGACCTGGCTTTCGACCTGGCTTTCGACCTGGCTTTCGACCTGGCTTTCGACCTGGCTTTCGACCTGGCTTTCGACCTGGCTTTCGACCTGGCTTTCGACCTGGCTTTCGACCTGGCTTTCGACCTGGCTTTCGACCTGGCTTTCGACCTGGCTTTCGACCTGGCTTTCGACCTGGCGGGGCGTCTTTGGCTCTCTTGACCCGCTTCCGGTGTCCACGTGCCGCACGCCATCTCTCCAGTCCCCAACCCGACAGCAGCTAGACCGAGACCCCATCCTCGACTCAGCTCCTTCACCCGCTGCCACGGCAAAACCCTACCGACTCCCGCCCCGCGGCCCCCGCCGGCCCCCACCTCTCACACCCCCAGCCCCACCCCTCCCGCCCCCAGCCCCACCTCTCCCGCCCCCAGCCCCACCCCTCCCGCCCCCAGCCCCACCCCTCCCGCCCCCAGCCCCACCCCTCCCGCCCCCAGCCCCACCTCTCCCGCCCCCAGCCCCACCTCTCCCGCCCCCAGCCCCACCCCTCCCGCCCCCAGCCCCACCCCTCCCGCCCCCAGCCCCACCCCTCCCGCCCCCAGCCCCACCTCTCCCGCCCCCAGCCCCACCTCTCCCGCCCCCAGCCCCACCTCTCCCGCCCCCAGCCCCACCCCTCACGCCCCCAGCCCCACCTCTCACGCCCCCAGCCCCACCCGTAACGTGCAGCCGGAGCTCCCCAGGTGCGCCGGCAGCACCGCCGTGTTTCCGCCGCAGCCCAGCTCACACAGCCCCGCCGCGTCCAGCATGCCTCCGCACCAGCCGCACCACAATGCCTGCCCCCTGTCCCCTGCGGTCGGCGCCGCAACTAACACGTCTGGCCCCTCCTGCTGCCCTTTCTGCTGCTGCCCTAGCCGCCCTTGCGGCCGCCCTCCGGCTGCGGCGGAGCCGCCGCCGGCTGCCGGCAACGGCGGTGGTAGGCAGGACGGGCGGTACGCTGCCGGCTGCGGCCACGCAGCGGGCGCCAGGTGGGCCTTGGAAGGAGTCTCGGGGGTCAGCCACACGCAGCTCACGGCGGGCAGTGAGGCCAAGCTGCTCAGCGGTGGCCCAGGCACCTGAAGGCGCGGCGGGGCGGGGATGGCGGGAGGGGAGGAGAGGAAAGGGGTTCGGGGCTTGGCTTGGGCGGCAGCTGTGGCAAGGCCCGGCGGCGCCCGAGGGGATGCACGGCTTTGCTCGCCAGCCGTCTCCTCGGCCGGACTGGGGCTCGGGTAACGGGGGGCCGTTGGTAACGGTAACGGTCAGGCCGGCGGCACGGTAGGTGGTAGGCCATTAAGGGCGGACGACGCACCGTCAAGAGCCCCGGATCGCCGCCGGCGACCACCGGAGTGTTGACCAGCGCCGCAATCGCCGCCCATTGGACGTCCGACGCCGCGATACTGTCTCTCGCAGGGTGGTGCGCCGCCAGCACATCCGTAGCGGCACCGCGCGCCAGAAGCGTAAGGCGGCCGTCGCTAGCGAGCGTGTCGGCGCCCAGCCGCGCCGCCGCCGGCGGCCGGAAAAAAACGCCGTACTCGACGCCGCCGGCTGCGGCTGCGGCTGCTGCGGCTGCTGCGGCTGCGGCTGCTGCGGCTGCGGCGGCTGCGGCTGCGGCTACGGCGGCTGCGGCTGCGGCTGCTGCGGCCTCGGCTGCGGCTACGGCGACGACGGCGGCGGCACGCCGCCGCCGAGCATTCCGCACAACTTCTTGCAGCTGCCGCCGCAAAGGTACCACCGACGCGTATGGCCGCGGTGCCCGGCGCGTGATGGACGTGGGTGCCCCGCGGCGCGCTTCCTCCGGCGGAGGCACAGCGGCGTGTAGGGCTGAGCGCCAAGCGCCATCCGCCAGGACGCGCACGCGCTGCGCTCGCTGGTGCCAGTGCCGGGCATCGAAGGAGAGGTCGTCGCCTGCGCGCCGCGCGCGTATATCAGGTGGAAGGGATGCGTGCGGGTTCCCGACGGCAGGTCGCAGGCATGTTAGGTTACAGCTGGTGTGCGTACTTCGCAGACAGCAGGTGCACCATTTTAGGCTCCACGACAGGCGTGTTGGGTTACAGCAGGCGTGGGCGTGGGTGAGTCGGGAAAGGGTAGCATATGCTCCGCGCGTGTGATATTTGAAGCTCACTATTTGAAGTCATTACGGAAACGGGAAAGGAGACGAAATCCCAGCCCAGCCCAGCCCGTGTGTGCGGTCCCAAGGCTATCAGCAAGCAAGGGGCCAGAGAGGCTGAGGGGCCGCCTGGTGGGGTGCGGCAGGGAGACCCTGCCACAGCTGGTGCGAGCACCCCCGGTCAGTCTGAGCGCATCACCAACCATACCCTCGGTCCCCCCAACGGTGGCCAACGTGTGTCGTAATTACGGCATGGTGTCGGGTGGTGGCAGGCAGGGCGCAGCTTTGTGTACGGCAGGGCGCGTCTTCGTGTACGCATGGTAAGTGCCGCATGGTAAGTGGCGCTGACGTTCCGAGGATTAGGTTGGAGTGCCGATGCGTCTTGTCGAGGAGGTTAGGGCATGATGGTGGGAGGGGCAGGGAGGCGTTGCGAGCACCGATAGGTTGACGGCGCCCGTACGACGGCAGCCAGACCCCCGGCCCGAGGCACCGCTTGAATGGCAGCTAGGCAACGACCGGACGTCATGCTAGGATGCGCAGCATGTCATCGCCGCAACGTGCGGCTGGGCGACAGCAATTGGCAGGATGCGAATTGGGTACGGCAACTGGATCCGGACCCGCCATTCGAGGATACAAGGGTGACGTACTCGGGCGCGTGGCTGTGCGTAATATGGGTTTGTGGAAGGTGGGGTAATGGTCGGGGGAAAGCAGGGCAAGGCATGTTCACGGGAGCGACGTGCCCCGCTGAGCTGCTGATTTGGGTTTCGTCAGGGGACCAAGTGCCAGACGAGGTATAAGGCAGCACAGGCACCAGCAAGCAGTTGACTCGGCCTTCCGCACGACACACCCACCGATGGATGCATGTAACAGGGCGCGCATATGGACGCATGTACATGCGAGAGCTCGGCGATCATAGCATCCCAACGTAGCTAGGATGGAGTCCAAAGCTACGTTTGGCAGGTCGCAGAGTGTGCGGCGGCATGAATCAATGGCCTCCGTCGGAGCCATCCTGAGCTTACGAGTAGTTACTGCGCTAAAAAACCCTTCTTCTTAAGTCTTGCGTGCGCCAAGCTTGGCTAGAGCTGCGACATGGCGACGCGTGGACGGGGCGAGGCCCATTTGGACGACCTTTCCGTACAGCGATTCAAGTGCATGTTAGACGCATGCGCACACACGTTTGCATAGACAAGATAGACTGCCCAAAATTAGAAGCCTAACCTCTAGCCCAAACCATTTACTTGCGACTTGACTAAATCTCGACATTGCTGACTCCGAGCGGATTGCAGCTTCCTGCCGCGCACCCGACCTTCGAATTTGGAAGTCGCCTACTCCAGCGGTTTCGCTCGCGCTGGACCACCTGGAAGCCAATGCTTTACAACACAATGTCAACCGGCGCGTACCAAGTTTTCATCCCGCTGTGAGTCGCAACATTCTTCCGCTTTGGAAGTGTCTGCCCACCTTCCGCGTCGGCGCCATCTCCCATTAAACACCTTCGCGCTTTCGCCACTATGAAAGCCCTCTGTTTACCACACCTGACACATAGTAGTTGTGTAGCGATGGGTGGAGAACGCCCGTTCAGTGGCGAGCTGGTGACAGCCCAGCAACGCGGCCACTTCCTTTGTTTTGGCACAGTTATTTGGCGCTCGCTGTCGCGCAGGTTGCACTGCTGTCCTGCCGACCTTTTCGTAGCTTACCTGCTTCCGTTGCCTAGGAATTCATGTTGTTCTTCCAACCGTCGCGGTCGACCGCGCGCTGCCCAACCACGCAACTGCAGAGGCGCTTTCCATCAGGAGGAGAACTACCTAAGCTCTGAAGAAGAGCGTTTTGTTCAGCCTCCTGCTTTGAGTAGAAAGCGCGGACTGGACGCCGACCCGGATTATGTCGAGAGCCATTTGGCCCAAGTCGGCCAACACAGCGCTCACAATGATGGTAGGACTTCAAGCTTTCCTGACCTAAAGCCTCGTATTGGGGATGCCATGCGTGCAGGCGTTTCATTTGCTGAGCAATTGTCGTTCGGTCCAACGCAGGGCCGGGCAACAAGGTTGGCTACAGGGGCGTTCGGCGACGGCCATGGGGCTCTTATGCCGCGGAAATCCGCGACGCGGGTTGCGGGAAGCGCAGGTATGTAGGTTCAAACAGTTAGGCTGGCCTCACAGTCGTGTCCTGAGTCAGCATAGAGTTATAGGTTAAAGCATATAGTTTACGCATGTACTTACCAAGTCACCATGTATATGCACGTTGGTAGCGGCTTACAATGCACGAGGACAGCCAACCGGCTGCGGGCTGTATGCGTATCCAATTTCCAAAAGTGACGGTACCGATATTTGTGAGTATTAACCGGGTAGTTCAGCTTGAACGTCGTCGTTTCGTGGATGTTGCGGACAACGACGGCAGGGGGAAAGCCACGACCGCAGGGCTCCTTCGTTGTTACATGGTTTGGACACCATCTGATCGTTTACTTGAACAATTTATAGCGTGTTGATTGCTGTTGGGGTACCTATCGCGTTTGTAGGCGGTGGGCGTTTTTGCAGCTGGGGGCGAGTCACGACGCACTAATCGGGGTGCGTCTGCGACAAGGGCCACGTATCCAGTGCACCACACGCAAAAACAAACTCATATTTCCCCACTCCGATCAGCTGCACAGTCATTCCACACGCCGGGACGGAGGTTAGGAACCCTGCGCCCTGTGTGACCTGCTTGACGATAACCCCTTGCCTCGACTGCCTGGCGCCTCGATCAACCGTGGTCACAGGTGGATTGGCACGTTCAAAACTCCCGAGGAGGCCGCACGCGCCTATGACGAGGCCGCAATTGCCCTCCACGGGTGGCGCGCAAAAACCAACTTCGTATATGAGAGCCAACTCCAGCAGCAGCCCGCAAAGGCGGCGCAAGTGGCGCACGCGGTGAGCGCATGTAGATTGCGGGAGTACATGGAGTATGGACGGAAAGCTAAGCGATACAGCGAATAGCAGTTCCACTTTGGGGGAAGGTGCTGCCTGCGGCATGCTTACGCCCACCCCCAACCGGATGCTACTGCTCGTTCCCCGGCCCCGTGCGACTTGCGGCTTGCGCCTCTACTCACAGCAACCCTGCCCCCGCGAACAACAGTTCACGTGTCTTGAGTGTAAGCCGTGCGGTCACATGCGCTGTACTCGTTGCACCCTCCGGCTATGTAGTGACTCCGCTTGCTCCAAACCCTACCCAGGTGTCGCGGCGCAAGTCGGACGACTCGGATTGCTCGATGACGGCGGCGTTGCCGTTCGAGGAGTACGTTTCTTTGGAAGCGCAGCAACAGCCGCCGCGCCTGGAGGCCTTGGTGCAAGTAGCACACCTCTTCGCTTGCCGCGACTTCGCCATGGCGTAGCTACAGCGCACGCGGACAGCAGGCGCTGCCGCCCCGTTGTGCATATGGAAGGTCGCGAGGGGAAAGCTGTGCTGGTGCGTGCAATGTTGCTGCATGAGCAGCGTTGCTTGGCACAGGACTTCGGTAAGATACAAATTGTACATTTTGGGGTAAACGGTTCTTACAGGCTCTTAGGCAAACACGAGTCAACGGGCTCGTTGTGAGACTTAGGAGACGACCAAGGCACTTTCGTGGCGGCAATGTTCTTCCCCGCTTTGGCCACTGTGGTGCGACCGCTGAGCGCAGCAGATCGCGACAGACTGACGGTGTAGTGGCGTATGGCGAACGCTGCCCTCTTTATTATAGGCGCATTATAGGAAGAAAGAATAGGTATGACTGACCACAGTCCTGCGCGTAGGTGGCGCACCGGTGGCGCACCGGCGAGCCAAATAGCCCAGAATGTGTGGCGAGTCGACTTCGGGTGCCGGCGTGTCCCGAGCGGCTGCGGTTAAGGTTGGCGCAGAATTGTGTTCCACATAGACCTAGTCTAGTTGCTTTCAGGCGCTTCCTACGCTTGCCTCCGATGTGTTTGGATATACGCGCTCCGCCTCAGAGCCGCGTCGTGGTCGGCGTGGTGCTAGACGTTGACGATTATTATTCTGTGCTTCGACAGGACCCCTGTGTTCCGACGGTATTTCCGTTCGCCGAGCCATTCATCGCGGGGTTGTTGGGCCGCCTGGTCCGTTCCGTGTCAGATCCGTGTCTCGCTTTTGACCACCCACCCCCTGGCGAGGCAGAAGGTTTGCTGTGCTAGTCGCCTCCTGTTCGACGCCCTCTCTGAGGGGGGAGGGCTGATAGGTAGTGGCGAGTTGGCGAGCGCCGTATGGATAAGGCTGGAAGGCGAGGGGTGGTGCGAAGCCAACTAATAGGCGGTTGTTTGGAGCGTATAAAATTCAGGGCGGTGGCGACTCGGGTCGTGACCTGAGGGCAGTTAAGGTGACGATGAGGCGGATGCAGGTGTGGCGAAGTAATATGCTTAATAATAAGTGTTCGTATCCCGTGAGCCATTGGGAGCACATTGGGAAAGTACGGGTCGTGCAGAAGAGTAGATATGCTGCGTCGGGGCACGTACGGCGGTGGGGGAAGGGGCACCAGATGTCGCCGCATGGTGGTTTTTCATTGGACCATAATTGATTGGAAATTGGTCCCAAACCAGCGAATCGTCTGATTCTCGGCCAAACTTCGCAATGTCATGTCTGTATTTTTATGCTTTCTTACGTTGGTACGCGTCTGCTACTGCTGGCGCCGCGGTGCTATGGGTGCATCATGTCACCCACGACCGGCCCTGCGCGTTGGGCCGTGTTCCATGTCCACTGATCCCGGTTGTTGTGGGTGTGCTGAGAGCCAGCCAGTCGCCATGGCGTCGGGATACGCGTGTTGTCTCAAGTTCATTCGGTATCGTTGGTCATAGCTTCGGCTCAGGGGCTTCAGCTCAATGTGTGTTCAGCACTGTACTTTTCCTGCGCCATTTATTCATCCCCTTGTAAGAACCTTGACGAACAGCGTGCCTAGAGTGCGATCGTTTGGAGCTCGCCCCTCGTTCGCTTACACGCGGCAGGATACGGTGCCAGCTGGGCGGGTGCGGTGTGCCGCCGCCAGCTGCCGCTGTTCTTGTGCCCCTCATACTTCCATCGAATCCGGCTCATATAGCAGCGACAGCAGCAATCTCCCATGTATGAGACACGCACCGTACGCGTAAGACTTCGGCACTCGTCAACCGGGTGTCTGCATACATACGCCGGAAGGGAACCGAGCAAATGAACGAATACGCCTCCTTCCCATGTCCATACAAAGGTTGTGACTTTTTGACATACCCGATTACCTTTGGCATGCTTAGCTCTGTGACGACCTAGTGGGGCCCTCTGTGTCCCAACGCGCTGAGGCGGAGCTGAGGCGTAATATTTATGGAACATTTACAAATGTTACAAGTGTCCGAGATACATTCGACATGGGGAAAACGGCGCGAACAACGGCATAGCAGTACTATGTTTCATAGCAGTGTGAACTTTAAGCGTGGCTTATATACGCATTGTTTGCGACAACAGGTGACAGTAGCCTTATGTATCGCTGGCCCTCGACCAGATGCGCTCCCCTTTCAGCGATGGTGATCGCAAGCGCTCCCAACCGACGGCCATTCGTTCGGGCACTCGTTTGCATGCAATCGCACGTCCGCGTGTATTAGGCAAATATTTTGATCTGAAATGCTGTATATGATGTAGGAAAGCTGGCGCTCGCGCGTGACGGACTGCAACACCAACTGCAACACCAGCATTTGGGTTGCCGCGGGCAACTATCGGCAGTCTGCGCCTTTTTTTCAGCCGGTTCAAAATGCGATGCCCATTTAACTCTATGGTAATGATACTTACACCAGGGTAAGCGTTCGGTCACAATTTAAGTATATCGTTACATACCGGTAGTTCAACAGCCAGCACAGTCGAACCGGATGCAGCCTAATCATCAGTAGCATAAAAGCATTAAGCGAATGCGTGCTTACATGTTTAAAAAGAGTCCGTCAGCTGGGGTTGATGTTTCCGCTGTCCGGCTTGAACGTACGCGTGGCGTTAACGACCAAGCTTATACTCGGCAGGAAGACGCCCCGTACGTTTACGTTTAGCCGTCCTCCACAAATGTGTTCAACGAGGCATAACGCACCCAACGTGAATATGCTGAATATTAGTTGAAATCCAGGAATGTTCCCGGGCATCCGCCAGAATCCAACAGAATACTTAGGGCCGAATAACTTAGGATCTGCGTCGAAACTGAAGGTTCCGCATTGCATGATTGTAAAATTTTAATTCAATTGCGCAGCGTGGAAGAGTCTTGAGCGATCGACATCCTTTGGGATTTGCGGGTGCTAGGCAACAGCTGGGTTGGTGGGCGCCAGGCAGACCAGGTACGGCATTCGAAAGGGATTTCACATAAGAACATCCTCAGCGACAAATATAGAATTATCGCTGTGTATCGTCTCTCACAACATGAGGCCTAACATGCTGGTAGCGCTGTTGGCGGCAGCCGCTTTTGTGTGAGTGCCATCTCCATCATGTGTATCGACAATCCACTGACGGCCGTTTACCTTGTCCACCATCTTTATTTTATGGATGCATGTGACATGGAAGTGAAGGCTATTTCTGTGGTAGATAGTGGGCAGACCGGCACCCGCCGTATCTATTGTTTGAGCGATGCATGCGGCGACGCTCGTTTTACCAAACCGCAGCAGCGCTGTCAAGCGCCTCGGGTATCACCTTGGTTGAAGCTAGCTGGTGGCTGGTGTATCGTAAACGCGCAGTAGTCCAAGCCAGAGTTATGCTAACCACTGCGTCTGCGCCCTACATCTGTGGTGCAGGGTTGCCACCGCTGAGCAGTCTGGGCTGTATCCCAACTTTCCATTCTGCAACTGTGTGAAGTCGCCGTCGGCGTACTCTCTCTCCCCGACCGTTAAGTCCGAGGGCGGAGGCAAGTACTGCTTCACGTTGAACGTCAATCCCCCTCCCACCTGCACCTCTTACTGCTGCACCAAAGCGGACGTCAGGAAAATGGAGGTGAGACGCAGAGACTATCTTTTTGTACAAAAATGGTTACCTAGACAAGTGCTCTGCAGTCTGCGTGCGATGCGGTGTACCGTACCCGCCGCCACGATGTCGAAACCTTTGAACCCGGCTGTTGCCAACTACCTAACTTCCTCCTCATGCTCTCGAAAATCTCCACAGTTCAACGTCTACCAGGGCTGTGACGTTTCGGGTGTGAGCGTGAAGGGCACAATCAACGGCGTCCCCACCAAGGTCGGACCCAGCTTCGACGCTGCCTACCAGGGGCCAGTAGGCTCCACCATCCTGCGCCTGACCCAGCTGGGCCTGAACCTGACCAACGACGGTGCTGAGGTCTGCATCACCCTCAAGGCCAACAACGCCGGTGTCGGCTGCACCACCCTGGAGCAGCTGTGCGTGCCGCCTGCTGGCATGCCCACTGGCGTCTGCTCGGTAGCCCTGTTTGACACCAACCTGGACTGCTGCCCCATCACGAACCTCGGAGTGCCGAGTCCACCGCCGCCCTCGCCAGAGCCGCCCTCGCCAGAGCCGCCCTCGCCACAGCCGCCCTCGCCAGAGCCGCCCTCACCGCAACCGCTGCGTCCGTCGCCGCCTCCTCCCTCGCCACCACCACCCTCGCCTCCTCCTCCTCCTCCCCCCTCGCCGCCCCCTCCCTCGCCGCCGCCCCCCTCGCCGCCGCCCCCTTTCCCGCCACCTCCGCCGCCCCCCTCACCACCCCCTCCCTCGCCTCCGCCACCCTCGCCACCTCCGCCTTCACCACCCCCTCCTCCGCCTCCGTCGCCGCCTCCTCCCTCGCCGCCGCCCCCCTCACCGCCACCTCCACCTCCTCCCTCACCCCCTCCTCCCTCGCCTCCTCCCCCGTCACCACCCCCTCCCCCACCCCCCTCGCCTGAACCTCCCTCGCCTCCTCCCCCTTCGCCGCCCCCTCCCCCACCCCCCTCGCCTGAACCTCCTTCGCCTCCTCCTCCTTCGCCGCCCCCTCCCCCACCCCCATCGCCTCCTCCTCCGTCACCACCCCCTCCACCGCCTCCATCACCCTCTCCTCCCTCGCCTCCGCCCCCGTCGCCACCCCCTCCCCCGCCCCCATCGCCTGATCCCCCTTCGCCTCCTCCCCCTTCGCCACCGCCGCCCCCACCCCCATCGCCTGAACCTCCCTCGCCTCCTCCCCCTTCGCCGCCCCCTCCCCCACCCCCATCGCCTGGTCCTCCCTCGCCACCCCCTCCATCACCACCACCTCCTCCGCCTCCGTCGCCTCCTCCTCCCTCACCGCCACCCCCGTCGCCTCCTCCCCCGTCGCCACACCCTCCACCGCCACCGTCACCCCCTCCTCCTTCGCCTCCTCCCCCGTCGCCGCCCCCTCCTCCGCCCCCCTCGCCTGATCCCCCCTCGCCTCCTCCCCCGTCGCCACCGCCGCCCCCACCCCCATCGCCTGAACCTCCCTCGCCTCCTCCCCCTTCGCCGCCCCCTCCCCCACCCCCATCGCCTCCTCCCCCTTCGCCACCGCCGCCCCCACCCCCATCGCCTGAACCTCCCTCGCCTCCTCCCCCTTCGCCGCCTCCTCCCCCACCCCCATCGCCACCTCCCCCTTCGCCGCCGCCGCCCCCACCCCCATCGCCTGAACCTCCCTCGCCTCCTCCCCCGTCGCCTCCTCCTCCCCCACCCCCATCGCCTCCTCCCCCTTCGCCACCTCCGCCCCCACCCCCATCGCCTGAACCCCCATCGCCTCCTCCCCCGTCGCCTCCTCCTCCCCCACCCCCATCGCCTCCTCCCCCCTCGCCTGAACCTCCTTCGCCTCCACCCCCCTCCCCGCCGCCGCCCCCTCCCCCCAGCCCCCCTCCCCCTAGCCCCCCTCCCCCCTCCCCTCCTCCCCCCAGCCCCCCTCCCCCCTGCACGGTGTGCACCTACCTGGTCCTGGACCCCACCGATGTATTCTTCCCGATCAACATCACCGATGACCAATGCAACGCCTTCGCCAACCAGATCGTCAGCGATTTCGTTACCCAGGCGGCGGTAGTTGGTGCCGTTATGCTGGACACGCCTCCGGTCATCGAGTGCAGCTCCAACATGGTCAAGGTGTGCGGCTCCTTCCTCTCCGCCGAAGACGGAGCGCTGCTGCAGCCGTGGATCGAGACGCAGTCCTCCTTCTGGTTGGAGCTCATCACCGGCCCGTCCGCCTGCCCGGCCTACCTCAACGGATACACTATCTCCGTCATCACGGGAGGTGACGGCATCCCGCCCAACCTGTCCGAGAGCTGCATCCAGTTCGCGGTGTCGGTGGCCTGCACTCCCGCGAAGGTCGACTTCCCCAAGTGCCAGTGAGTGATGTAGATCGGTGGCGGCGGTGGGGGTGCCTGCGGACGGATGGCGGATGAGGAGGCGAGAAGACCCGGGTACACGACATAGGAAATAAACGGAGGGCAACGGCGGAGGAAACGTGGGGGCGGGGCGGACAGCGACGGCAGGCTGCATGCTGCTTGCCCTCGCACATGGCCAGTACCTTGTGCCGAGCAGCCCGGTCGGCACGCACGCACGACGGGCAAACTGGCCCTTCGGTTGCGCTTTGCAGCCGGACCCTGCTGTCTGTTCGTGTATACAGCTACTGGACCTCGGTGATCTGCCCATGTCTGAAAGGAAACCATGCCGCCTGCCGGCCCGCCTCGTCACGCACCCCTTGCCCTGCCCCTCCCTCCCGGCCCCCGCAGGTGCAACACCCGCCCCCGCGCGACTCCCTTCGCGGCGCTGCCGGTCATCTACCAGGAGGCCGGCCGCAAGCCGTACACGTTCCTCTACTGCTTCCTGATGGACACCGTCGCCCCGCTGTCCCCCAATGTGAGCACATTACTCATGCCGTACGTAGCCCAGCAACTACTGCAGCGACGACCAGTACGCGCACGCGTGCAGACAGGCTGCTGCTGCGGCGCTTCCCGAGGGATAGTTAGTCTGCTGTTGGGCTGCTTGGGTCAACTAGCTACATCATGATCCTGATTGCCTACTTCTCACCCTTCCTCCGCCCTCCTACCCGAAACGCTTCTGTTTTCTGTTTTTCTCCTTGGCTTGCTCTTGCGCATTCTCATGCCTGTCTCCGCCCTCCCGCCCGAATCCGTCACGCGGCCAACGCAGGGCCC
The DNA here is from genome assembly GCA_003116995.1 of Yamagishiella unicocca. Classification (NCBI taxonomy): domain Eukaryota; kingdom Viridiplantae; phylum Chlorophyta; class Chlorophyceae; order Chlamydomonadales; family Volvocaceae; genus Yamagishiella; species Yamagishiella unicocca. Next base: position 2,379,489 of record BDSL01000004.1, read on the forward strand.
CTGTGGCAAGACGACCAACCTGCTCAAGGCTGAGATCTGGGCGGACGACAACCAGCGCCGCAAGATTGTGGCCATGGGGATCCAGCCCTCCAATGCCGCCAACATGACCTTCCTGTCGACCACCTGGGGCGCTCAAGGCGAGCAGACGCTCAAGGCCACCCCGCTCAACTGGAGCCTCGAGCAGGCCAAGGGCGGCAGGATCTGCATGGAGCTGGACAAGACCACCGACCTGAAGACCTTCTGCATGACCGGCAACACCGAGACCTGCTGGTGAGCGTTATTATCGTGTTGTATGTACGGCCCATGCTGTCCTGCCGGGAGGCGTCGTGGCGTGGGGAGGGGAGGGCAGGTTGCAACTTGCTGGCTGTTGCCACCTTGCGTCGTTGGTTCTCTTGCGGTAACACTGCAGTGCCGCCACACCAGTGTCCGGCGATGCGCCCGATGGTCCTGACGTTTGGTCTGGAGCCCACCGCAACGAGTACTTCTACCAAATGTTCCTCTGCTCGCTTGGCCCCGACCCACCATCTCGCGGCGCAGGATCAACTTTTTCGATGACACAAAGGACTGCTGCCCTCTCTACTCCGCCACGCTTGTGTGAAGATGCCTCACGATTAGCCTGGACGCCCGCGTGCTGAGCCGCGCTGAGCACGAGCCAGGCCCATAATTTTGGAACCTGTATCATCATTACGAATCCTGAATGCATTGGGCCGCTCTGCGCTCCCCCATGGAAGCCCACGTGGAGCTTATCAAACCGGGCCCTTCAACTGCAAGCGAGTACCCGAGACACGGGGGCAACGGCTTCAAATGGAAACAAGACTACCACCCACCGGGCGTTACGTGTACAAATCAGTGTCTCATGGGGGCGGAACTCTCCTCTGCAAGTACATATTCGGGAGGAGTGTATACTTATCATTAGCTGCGCTGAGTGAAGTGTGTCCACCATTTCCCAATGTCCAACGTTGTGCATGTTTTTTGTGTTTGCATGCATGTGTGCACCAAGGGACACTAACTGTATGGTCAATACATAATCATCATCTCCCAGGGCTAAATACGGAAGGCTGTCGGGTGGAGATCGCTTCCTAGCCCCGAAACAATCCTTGTAACATATGTTCCATCAGGTTCCATGGATGTGGTCCTTGTTCGTTAGTCCAAGTCACGCAGAGCCGACAAAGAAATTTACAGATCGGGGGCTACAGGGGGTACTGACCGCAGCGAGGAGCAGTAACGTTTGCAATGTACTAAAGTGCAACGGTGTTCTTAACTCAATGGACACGTCGCCGCTTCCCAGCGCAATTACACCATCGACTCCGGCGTTAAGACAGCGTTAAGTTATTGCGCTGCTTTATAAAGCAATTCATGCGTGCACCATGCAGTGACCATTTTGATGATGCTCAGTATTATTACGGTACCTTATCCAAGACCAACATGGTTCTATGTAAAGCGTAGCAACGCTCGGTATGGGCCCTCCTCTTGTCCTGGGCTCGCCCGGGTTTGTGGAGACTGTAACACCCAATCACTTACAGCTGGGGGCGCAGCTGGGCAGTAGTAGGCTCTAGACCCTCGGGTAGAGCCATTGGGCACAGAGCCTGCCAATGACAAGGACGCAGAAAGCATCACCTGGGTGTCTGTGGTATGGGCCAACACAGCAATGTCTGCTATGCGGTGCGACAGGGTGCGACATTGGGGCTGCCTAATTGTGCAAGTCCGTAAGCAGGTAAGGCTGCAGCGTGAGGGAGCGCATGGTAACGGCTGTTGTTGATACCAACCGGTACTGATACCGGTCCTGAGTACGGTCCCTCAGCGCCACCGACCGGTACTGATACCTGTCCTGAGTTCGGTCCCTCAGCGCGTGAGATTTGTGGTGACGCCAGATGCCATCCGGTCATGTCGCTGGCGAAACTGGCCTTGTCGCGTCACGCATGGTCGCGCGGTCTCTTCCACCTTGCGCGTGATCCGACTGATGTCTTACTAGCTACATAGCCGACTGATGTCAAAGCTGCTATGCGGCCCTGGCAAATCGGCTCGGCGTGCGTATGGCTTGTATCTCGGCACGAAGCCGCGCTCCATACCACATCAGTCTCCTTGCCATGTCAGGCGCTCCATGGCGCTCTTGCTTACTAATTCTCTTTTCTAAGCGCAGCATCTTGTGATTATGGCATCACTACAGAGTCGCGTTTCCTTGCGTTTCCTCCGTGACGAAGTCTACTTTAGGGGCGCGAATCTTAAAGACTCACTAGATGACCAGGCTGCCGGTATTGTCGAGTCCATTATTGAGCCTGACACTATCAATTGGTTCTGCTGCATGCCGTGCGCGTTGTAACGACCGACGAGTGTCGTCGGACGAAGGACGTGAGTTGATAACCAAAGCCGACAGATATTATAATAATCATTTTGTTCTGCGTGTCAATGAGGACAGCGCTTACTGCACCTTTGACTGATTACTCTTTGTCGGGACTCGGGAGGGGTTCAGGAGCGATGCCAATGGTGGCTTATGGAGCATAAAACAAAAAAATGTAATGTTCTATGGCTGATGAGGCTCGACAAAATAGTCTGGAGTAGCGTTGGTTTTGCATGTATGAGTATTAATGAAGGCGACGGACGTATGGTGGGCGTTTCTACAAAGGCTTCTGCTTCGAGCGTTAGAAAATATTAGGAGGATACAGAGTCTGCAAGAAAAATAATTTGGCCACAAAAAGAGAGAAACGCTGGATCGCTCTTGCAAGAGCAGGATACGGCACGGTTGCATTTTGTATCGAACATACTTGCCGCGGCTACGCTCGGGATGTCGCCCAATAATGAGATGAAGATAAAATTTTGCAATGTCGTCAAGCCCTGGCAAACCCAGGACAAGAAGGAGGACCCATACCCGTGGCCTCACCATATGAGAGCTGGGGCTGAACCCAGCAGACGCCCCCAAGGGCACAGGAAAGCCTCAAAAAGCACGGAGACGCTGGGCTACACTAGGGCTAGCAGGGATGCCAGAATGAGACCACACAGTACGGCAAGCCAGCGCTAGCAACTAGCAGACGCCCCAAAAGGCACAGGGAGAAAACTGGACACCCCGCCGCGCCCAAGCCGACAAGAAAGACAACCCAGGCACTCAAGGCCCACCGCCGGAAAAGGTGGCCGCACTAGCCAACAGCGCGCCGGAGCGACGGACCCAGGGCACCACCCACCCGCGAAAATGCACCCCATCCGAGCAACCGGCCAGCAAAGGAGCTCCAGCGCGACGGGCAGTCTTAACAAACGAAGGCCACGAGGACAGGGAAAACGCCAAATCGGGCAGACGTCGCCCCGGGCACACCCAGCAACGCGGCCACAGATGACGGAAACAACTAGGTGCACCAGCCCACACGGGAGAACAACGCCAAAAACAAACAGCCCCTGGCCCAGAAGGCACCAGACAGACGGACAAGCGGCCCACGAAGAGCACGAGGCAGGAGCCGCTCAGGCCCTCCAGGGCAGCCAAGGATCAGCCAGCAACCCGCAAGCGGCCCCCAACCACGGGGGGGAACGGGTGGGCGGCCTTAGCTTGACAGCACACCCGCTGGTCCGCGACATACAGAGCTGAGCAAAACCTGCAGGCAGGCCCAAAAGTAGCCAACTGCGTGCAAGCGCACGGCATCACAGTTGAGAGCTACCATTTTTGGTTGCCAAACAACTATACGGGGTTTACCGCCCTTCCATTGCGGCTTTGTTGCACTCCTGTTCGCTAAATCAACATGTCCTGGGTTCGCCCGGGCTTGAGGACACTGTAGTAATCGATGTGACAGTGTCCGCAAGCTGTAACATACTTATAGTCCTCGATGAATCGAGGTACGTGCGGCCGCAGAGTGCGGCAGCCTCCTTTGCTTGCCTTTCCGGCGAGCTTCTCCATGCGCCCGCTTTCCGCGGCTGCTTTCTGCTGGGTCATCCTCGGCAGGGCCTTTTCAATCCGAGTGAAACGCGCGGCCGGCCTCCAGCCTCCAGCACCTCAGCGCCCTTGTTGCCCCAAGCGTGTACCGGGCACTTTGCCACGACCTAGGGTTATCCGGTATTCGGTCCTGATGATCGTGTTCCTTCCCGGGATGCCTGTACACAGCTTTCCTGCCTCAATCCCGCCGCTTGGCCTTCTGGATTCTGCGCAAGGCAACCCGTATAGTCTACATTGGATCACCATGCCAGAAATTACGCTGGCGAGGGCCATTGACTGTTTGTCATTGAGCCTGCCGTGTCGGAGCGCACGGTCAGGCCGTGAAGGCATGGACTGTGAGGCTTCTCCATAACATGGGCAGCCTCTTGATACCCAGGGCCTTTAGGCATGGCCCGCCCACGTCCTTTAAAGCTAATGGCGCCACACCCTGTGGCTTTCTTGTGGGTCTCAGTTTACGTCCATTTGTGGGACTCATCGGTACAGCAGGTCACGGATCATTCGCACGGTGGCGGTGTGGGACGTGTGGGCCCCTTTCAGAAACGCCCAAGGGCAACGACTACGCTTGAACGGCGGCTAGCAGCTACTCGGCGCCGAAGGCAGGGTCCATCGGAGTGGCTAGGCTGTATTTGGCATTGAGAGGACAGGGTGCTTTCTGGTTGTGCCAGGCCATGACGTTGGGAGTGCGGTTTCCCGACTTAATGTCGTCTTACTAGTGTAACGTGACCGTTAATTGGCAGGTCTCTGGACCCTGCCACGCAGGCGCCTGCTACTTAACCGTTACGGCTAACAGGTTATCCGCTAAGCCACCCTACCCGATACCCAATAGGCCTATAGCCGTTAAGTTCATTAGGGGACTGCCAGCTATCCGGCGTCTGCTACCTAACAAGGTGTCTGCCAGCCACCCTAACCGATACCAGTTAGCCCTAACCGGCAAGCCTGTTAGGGCCCACCAGCCTGTTAGAGGGCCCGTTGTAGTTTGGGGTTTTGGTCAGCCACTCCCCCGGCGCCACGAGAGAGCCCGTGCTTGTTAAGAGGCCGATAGGCCCTTGTGACCCTAGCCCTTGTGGGGGAATTCTCATGTAGGGGTTCATTTTGCTTGGAGCGGCGCGCATTGCCGCAACCAAGCGCGTTTCCAAGCGCGTGCTTACACCCCTAATTAGCAGTGGCTTCATGATGTAGTGAAGGCAAGGAAAGCCTGTTGGGATTTCGAACAATAGGGGGTTGCGGCCCTGGCTGCATGCAGTAGGACGCATGCAACAGGGAATTGATACGTGTGGGCTTGGGCCTTGTCGCGGCAAGTCCCAACCTAATTGGCGGTTCGATATTTGACACACACACCTGGGAGCGCATGCCTACGGGAGGTAGGGTTGCATTTGTTGGACCAGGAGTAGCATATAGGCCGTGTGGTTGGGTTGAAAGCGGTATGGGCGACGGAGAGCGTGCTTAGAAAAAGAAGGCCCCCAGAAACCCATGGCTTCCTAGGAGTTCGTCAGCTCTCACCTGCTCTTAAATGCTCCTTTGAGCTCCCCCGAAATGCGAGCGCCGAGCACGATGCGAGAATTGCAAGCTGTGCACAGCACGAAGTTAAGAACTGACGCATTCGTCGGCTTCTGGTCGTTTAGCCGATACCGGTGCGACACTGTGCGACGCACCGCGTCAGCTCGTGCGCAAGAAACGTAGGTTTAAGCAGAGCGCTCCCCTGGGATTAAGGTTGCATAAAAAGTGTACTACTCCTGAGAAGTTGGAGTATCCCGCACGTAAATCTGTGTAGGTGCGGCCGAGGCTTTGCTGAACGCGCTGGAGTAGTCTGGCCGTGTGCTGGAGTACGGTCTGCGGACTGCGCACGGGGAAACCTGTGCGACACGCAAGGAACAGGGCAATTTGGTGGGCGCCGTCTATGCCGACACTTCCGTTAGAGTACTGTAAAGCAAAGCTTTCGCATCACTGTTATAATCGTGGACATTTCGCAGGAACAGCAAGGACCGGCATGCCATATTGCTGAGTGGAGGCCAGGCAGGTGCTACACCTGCTTCAGGCACTGAAAGCCGTGGCGATTGTATATTTTTGGTCACGGTAAAGCAAACGCCACATTGCTGTTCGCTTATTTCCTCGTACCAGACGTGAGCAACGTGAGCAGCGCGACAAGTCGGCCCGTCCCACATGTTAAGGCCCTCCATTCAATAATATGATCGCGCTGCGCATTATGAACAAGGCAACCGGATGAAGGTGTTCGGCTATCGGGGATTCGGGTTGCATGTATCGTAAACACTGACCTGGAGGCTCAGATGCCGAATAATGGCGAAATCATGCGCTAAGTATATAACGTCCTGAGGTATCGTGATAACCAGCAGGCAGACTGATTGCTGCCAGTTTACAGGTCCAAAGTTTTGAGAGCGGAATAGGCAGGGCCCTTCCGTTCCTAGACTTGGAAAATTTTCAGGCGAGAAATCAACTACTACTATGTTGTGATAGAATTTGCTTGATAAGTAAGCGCCCGGACATTCTTTTACCGTTGCCTGTGTGGCCGAAAAACCGCGGTATCGATGCTTTTCAGGTAAGCCTTGCTCAATAATCAACGCCTATATCCATAGCTTCACAAATAACTACGTACTTATGATAAGCGAAATGTAACCTTACAGGTATATCAGACACCCATCCGATGGGTATGGCAGAACATATGTGACGGCACCTAAAGTTCACTAGTCATAAACCACATCTATAAAGCGCGGTTACTGTAGACGCAATCTTATACAAGGGAAAGCAGTCGGAATGCCAAGGAGGTTATCCAAGTCCAGCACCTCACTAAGACTGCTTATGCATAGTAACTCAAACGTGTTCGACATTTATCATGAAATTTGAGTAGAGAAGCAGTATTGAATTGGTAAACCGTGCTGGCTTGGAGCCCGCCTCATGTACGGCGTTCGCGTTCGACGTAACGCAATCCCACACCCTGTTCATCCACGTTAGACCTTACCTGACACAACTTTGTCACGATATGGGATTTGTGGCTTGGGTGCCAATGCCTGCATCCTGAATTATGATTTTTTGGGGGGAGTGGAACGCGTTGACGGCCCTGCGCAAAGATGGTAGGGAATTATTCGCGTGTTAAATGAAGTAAAAATCAATGAAATAAAGGTTGTGATCTTTCCTCGCACGCCTTCCCTCAGGGCGAGAATGGTGGGCCACAAAACCGCCTGAGGCAGGATACACGGAAACGGGATGGTGCATAAGTTGCGTGCCTTCATCTAGAACATGTGTCGCGAAGCTCAAAAACAAATCCACTTGGCCTGGTTGGCCTCAGTGCGCCTGTCAGCACCTTATCAAGTCAACCGCTAACCTGTGAAAATTTTAATGGACCGAATTAAGGATTCGATAACCACTATTTAAGGGAGGCCCTGTCAGTCAGTTAGGGTCGAGGGTGCTGGGAAAGAAACACATGCCTGACGGATGGTTGCTGCAAGCGCCGCAATGACCCAAAAGCAGACGCTGACGAGCTGCAAACACCAGTTACCGGAAATCACGGTTGTGATATTTCTTAACAATAAAGGGTTGCAACTCACTGAATGGGGGTAGGCGGGAAGCATTGCTTGCGACGAAGCGAGCAAAGCGCTCGAGTCCAACGAAGGCCATCAGAACCGTAATCCGCATCACCGCAGCGGCAACAGCCCGAGGAAGGGCGGTACGGTGCGACCACAGCAAAGCGAATCAATACCTAGCACAGTGCACCAATTCAAAAATAGACTGCACCCCAGACTGGGCTCACACACGCCTAGCAAACGTACCGCATAGAAAGGCCCGCCCCAAACTCGGCTTGACCGACCCTTGAGTCACAAACCGCAAAGATGAGAGTTGGATCTGGTTGGATGGTTCTTATACCGCGCCTCCCGACATTGCCGTGACTAGCGCCACCAGCTGACAAGCTGGGCGTTGCAACACCACCGCCTACACCACTTTTGGTTCTGCCCGGTGGCTCAAGCAGTGATTGCCCAACTCGAGACCCAGCTCGGTGCAGGGGTGACACGGGCGCAAGTTTGGTTGGTGCAAGCACCTCCCGGGGTACAGCCCTGCGTCTGGGATGTAGTAGTCCTGGCGGCTATTACTGCCATGGAGGTGGGGCGTCGGTTTATGGCCGCGGCCTTGAAAAGGCGGATGCTGGTGGTCCCCCTCTTACTCCGGGAAGTGGTCTTCTGGATCGTGCCATTCGCCGTGGGGTGGTGGAGTTCTGGGCCCTTCTGAGGGGCTTTGCTGTGTTGGGGCTTCCCCAGAAAGGCTGGGATGCAGTGGGGCCTCGGCATCCGTTCTTGCGGGTTGTCGCCAGTCGCCTTGTGTGCGGGGGACCGGCGGAGGTACTGGTGGACTCGTGATCGGACCGGGTTGTCTTGGGGAACGGGGTTTCCCGTGCTTCTTACTCTCCGGCTCTATATGCGCGTTGAGCCCTGCTAGGGGTCCGTGCCTGTTGGGATGAGAGGCGGCTGGTCCCGATGATTGCATCGTTGCGGCGCTTCACTGGTTCGTCGGTTGCTGGGCTGTTAGGTTGGTTGGTGGTCAGTTCCTGATAGGGGAGCCTCTAGTGCAAATTCCCCCTGGGGTACTGGCTTCTGCTCTGTGTGCCTACGGTTTATTGATTTGGTGTTCTGGTGGTTTGCCTTTGTTCCGGTGCTGTCGGTCTTTGTTTCCTCCGTCTTCCTCAGTGTCAGGCGGTGTGCCCGATGGTTCTACCTCTTGGTCTGGAACCCACTGTAACCGTTACAACAACCAGATACCTGTGGGATGTCCTGAGGGCACGTGAGGTGCTGACCGCGGTCCTGCATAAGACCGGCACCGCAGCTAGATCAGAGGTGATGGCGAATTGGCGCGCAGCTGTCGAGCGCAGCCTCTGGCCCCGTACTAGGCTAGGGAGGCGCGGGCTTTCTTGGGGCTTCGGCGGTGGCGGGAGTGTATGTGGGGCCGCTCGAAGGCCTGTGGGTGGACCTCCCGTCCCCGTGGCGGATGGCCGCGGTGGCGAGTAGGGCTGCGCCGGGAGGTGCGGGCCACCCGACCACAACTGATGTGGAGGTGAGGTAGGGTGCGCGACTCGGCTGACGGATGGAGGGGTTGCCGCCTATTTCGGTTCTTAGAGGCACTGGGGGGGCGCAGCGGTGGCCGTTGAGCTGCTCTTGGCTTTGTCGGCACTACAAGGCGCGTTCCGGAGGTTATGGCAGGGTCTGCGCTGGGAGGACTCCCACAAGGAGGGATGGTGGCGGCTCGCGGTTGATGGGATTCCTCTGCTTGGCAACTCCCACGTGCGGGGCGCAGTGGCCTCTCCGTGCGGTTGTGGTAAATACCCTGGTGCGGTGCCAGGCGGGCTCTCCCCTCGGCAGCATCATTTCTGGAGCTGCCCGGCGGCTCAAGCCGTCATCGAACCAATTGGCCGTGCGGGCAGGCGCTGGTGTGTCCCGGGGTTAAGTGTGGTTGGTACTGGTCCCTCTGGAGGTGCAACAATATGTTTGGGACGTCGTGCTGCTAGCGGCCGTCAGCGCGATGGCGGCTGGGCGGCAGTACATGGCGGCTGCTACTTAGGCGTCGGAGGGCACTCCCTTGGTGTCGGTTTGCGCGATCGTGGGCTGCCATTGATGTATTGCTGATAGGGGGGCATTTAGGCTACTTCCTCCTGGGTGGTTGGTGCCGCTGTTCGTTCTCTGGCCCCTTGTTCGGGGTTTCTGGTGGTTTGCCATATCTCTGTCGACTGGTTTGTCCTTCTTCCTGCGTCTCTTTCGGTGTCAGGCGATGCGCCCGATGGCTCTACTTTATGGTCTGGGGCCTACCTATGGTCTACCTTTTAGCAGTGACCCTGCTAAAAAAAACAAACCATTGGGTCCTTGTAACACCCCCAAACTTACGAATCATTATAGTAGTAACTGTGTCATGCCCCACAGCAGGCTTCGGCTGTCACGGCCGACCGTATTGGCCGACTCCAGGCCTGACTCGACGCGCGCTGTTGTAAGCGCTCAGGCTACAACTGACCAGGTCGTAAACACGTTAGCAGGTGAACGCCGCAAGTCGCTACCTCTTCCGGGTTGTGCCCCCGGTATTCTGGCTCCCGACCGAAGCGCGGCCCACAGCTGCACTGTTACTTGCGGGGCAACAGATGCTCGCCAATGTTGTTACACGTCTGTAGCTGGGCACCTCGTGTGAGAGGGTACGTCGAGCACGGTCGGGAATACCAGGAGTGGCATCCCGCCGTGCGAAGGCGGCGGAGGCTACGTGGGCCCGATGTGCGCACCATCGATATCCCTTCAGCTCCGATCGTGAGCCAGCTCCTGTCCAACGCCGAAAGCTACCAGACGATACAAGACGACGTCCGTTACTCAGTGTCAACGAACCGTGTCCAACAACGCACTCGCAAGATGTTTCGCTCCAACCGTCATTCTCACATTCGCGTTTCTGGAGCGGCGCCGAGACCATGACTACTGCCCGTGGATCGTCCATGCCGGTGCCGATACAGATTCCAGTCAAGGGCCAGAGGACAGCCAAAGTCACATCGTATCTGCGCAAAACAAAGTAGGGCCTCGCGGGTCTTAGTGTCCTGGGGTGCTCGCTGTAGTGTTCCGAAGGGTTTCTGCAGCCCGGCTGCTGCATGCTCTAAAGCACCTCCAGTCGTGCTGCTACTGCCGCTAGTTACTGAAGGTAGTAGTAGTAATGGTAACGAAAGACGGTGCGTACGTGTGGCAAGGAGGTGTGGAAGCTTCCGTGTGGATTAATGTGGGGCACGTTCCAGGCTAGGTGTTTCGCTGCTACCTTGTCGCCTCAGGAACCTCTACCTTGTTGTAATGGTTACAGTGGGTTCCAGACCAAGAGGTAGAACCATCGGGCACATCGCCTGACACTGAGACCTATAGATTCTGGTGGGGTAAGTCCGGTCGATACGGGGCTGCGTAGCAGAGTAAGGGAGAGCACATAACCCTAAGGAGTCCCTATGGTATCAGACTATGTACACAAGTGCCCCGAAACGCGGCCCTTGGCGCCGCAACACGAGCGCCATAGATGCTATTATCATTAAGCTTCAGTTGCATATGCCCATTAAGGTTGAGTCGTTGCATCTGCTGCCACACCATTTGCGTTTTGCAAGCAGAGGACCTTCTGACTCGTTTGGCCAGGTTTGGCAGACAAGGAGCGGATCGCTCAGTGAAGCACCCCACCCGTGCGTGCACGTCTGCCAAACACCGTCGCCATGCAGCTTTCCGCACCAGCCTAAATACATCCGCCCTTGAGAGGTGAGCTGCTGTTGGAGGTCGCACATCACGTGCTTATTTGTTCTATAGGCTTTTGTCAGATCCTCAAGCGCGCAATATGGAACCAAACCTATGCAAAGCGCAGTTGCGCACACGTCGCATCAAGGCAGGGCCACCTATCGTCGCATCAAGGCAGGGCCACCTATCGTCGCATCAAGGCAGGGCCACCTATCCGTATGAAATTGTGTAGGAGCTAGCCCCCGAGAAGTGGTGTAAGAATCCCTCACGCGTCACGGCTGTGCTCAAATAACGGAAGTACATGGCTGGGGTTGGCTGGGGGGCTAGGAGCTTGACCGTCCACCTAATGCTTGGCGTTTTCACAGCAATGAACGGATTATTTTAAGCATTAAATTACTTTGTTTATTGTTTAAGCATCAAACGGCAGCTCATCCAGGTTTAAGGGCGCATCGAGTGTCGCCGCATTATCGGGCAGCGCATTTCCTTGTGGCGGGCGATATGCTATCGGCTATCGGACGACACGGATGCATATATCGGTAGTTACGAAACATGTTTTCGCAAGCACTAACAGACGTTACGTTACTCACCGTCGCTCGGCCACACCTTCCTGGACTGCCACTGCCCAAAGCATCTCAGCACGCCGTTCATCACTGCATATCATAATTGCGTTAGGCATATTGCATAACACTCTGTACGGCAGTAAGCGCCGCCCGGCGCCCGCAAATCATGTACGGCTGTCGAAGCGGATTTGCCATAAAAAGGAGCTCAAAGTCGTCCTTCGTTATCAACCTCCTTCCTCATTACTACTACATAGAAATGAAGTCTATTGCTCTGGTGGCGCTCGTCGCGGCGGCCGCTTTTGCGTAAGTGTTACTGTCATGCGTCGGCGGCCGGGAAAACCATGTGCTTTTCCCTACCCAAGCTTCCCTAACGGAGTACATAGTTTTGCTATTATACATTACAACGTTAGCATCGCTTGTCATGTCTGCTGTTTGCGCGTTGGTAGCTGGCACGCGAGCCGGCGGTTACATGCTACAGTCCCCACAGCCGGAAGCAATGACAATACTTGCGAGCTCTTATACGTAGATGTATATGCCTATCAATGGCATCCCGGCATTATCCGATCCTCGGGCTCTCTTTATCTTCACGATGCTGACGTTACCCTACGTTACCGTTTCGCATGTAACGTGCTGCAGGGTCGCCCAGGCTCAGTCTGGATTGTACCCTAACTTTCCATTCTGCAACTGCATCTCGAACCCGGCGGCGTACTCCTTGGACCCGGCGGTTAAGGCGATGGGCGACAACAAGTACTGCTTTACCTTGAGGGTCACCCCTCCCGCCGGCTGCAGCTCTTACTGCTGCACCAAGGCTGACTTGAGAAAGATGGAGGTACGCAATTATTAGATCGCTTGCGTGTGGAGTACGAGGCTTGGCCGTTGATTCGCGAGCTTAGGGACACACGGGCTTTTAACCCGGCATGCCAAGGTTCTTTGTGTCTCAACGTTCCCTTCTTACTCTTGAACCCAGTGACTTTGATAGGCTCGTTATGCGAGTGTGAGGGCTATCGCAGCCTATCGTGTGACAACGGACACATCCACTCCATACAATGCCGGTCTTGCCTTGATCATACATACACCAGCGCCATATGTTCGTTTCTTGTTCATTGTGCAATCATAATGCTCAATCTTATTGTCCCGGGATTCCTTTGCAGTTCAACGTCAACAGCGGCTGCGATGTGTCGGGTGCGGTCGTCAAGGCCACCATCAACGGCGTCCCCACCAAGGTTGGACCTACCTTCGACTCCGCCAAGCAGGGCCCGCCTGGCGCCACCATCCTGCGCCTTACTCAGCTGGGCCTGAACATGACCAACGACGGTGCTGAGGTCTGCATCACCCTCAAGCCCAACAACGCCGGTGTCGGCTGCACCACTCTGTCGCAGCTGTGCGTGCCGCCTGCTGGCATGCCCGCTGGCGTCTGCTCGGTTGCCATGTTCGACACTAAGCTGGACTGCTGCCCTATTGGCGACATCGGCGTCCCCAGCCCGCCGCCGCCCACGCCCCCCAGCCCTCCTCCCCCCAGCCCCCCTCCCCCCTGCACGGTGTGCACCTACGCTGTCCTGACCCCCGTCAAGCCGGTGTTCCCCATCTCCATCAGCAAGGAGCAGTGCGATGCCTTCGCTGCCGAGGTTGTCAAGAACGTCATTGCCCAGGCGGAGGCTGTTGGCGCCATGATGGTAGACACCCCGCCGGTCATTTCTTGCAGCGCTGATGTGATCAAGGTGTGCGGCACCTTCGTGTCGGATGCTGAGGGCGCCAAGCTCCAGTCGTGGCTGGAGGACGCCAACAAGTACTGGCTGTCAATCATCACCGGCCCCACCTGCCCGGCCTACTTCTACGGCTACGACATCGCCGTCATCACGTCTGGCGACGGTGTTCCGCCCGACGTGCCCGCTGGCTGCCTGTACGCCGAGGACCGCATTGCCTGCACTCCCTCGAAGCCCGACTTCCCTAAGTGCGAGTGAGTACCTCGTGTGAGCTGCCCTGGCGTCAAACGTGAAGAGCAACTCGAACGTGTTTTGAGAGGTTCCGTTCTCCATCAGTGCACCTAGTTGCCAGGACCGAACAGGTCAGGGGATCCGTCGGCATGCGGGCATATCATATCATACACGGGACCGCCTTTCACGATATGCTGTGTAAGGCCACTTGCTCTTGTAACGTGCCCATACGAGCCGGTGGCACACGTGCAGCAGATGAAGCACGACACCTTATTGTATAGACGCGATTTGACTACCTGCATGTGTCTTCGCTGCGGGAGCGTCCCACTTAGCGTTACTTAACGGCTGCTATTGCTTGCTGTGCACGGCACGCGTGCAATGCGCTATGGTGGGGCTTGACACCTGCCTACCGTGATACACGCGCTTTGATTACTTACTCCCTCCTCGTAACCTCTGCTTGCTGCCTCGCTCGCCTCCGTAGGTGCGACACCCGCCCCCGCGCGACTCCCTTCGGTGCTCTGCCGGTCATTGTCAGTGCTGGTGGCCGCAAGAACACCACCACCTTCTACTGCTTCCTCATCGAAACCGTTGCCCCGCTCGACCCCAACGTGAGTGGCACTTTGATGGCATGGGGCGCCTGGCCTGAGCGCATGTGTGCGAGCCGGGTGCTGTAGTAATGGTAACTGTTACAGTGGGCCCCAGACCGCAAGGTAGAGCCATCGGGTGCAGTAGTAGTAACTGTTACAGTGGGCCCCGGGACCGTAAGGTGAAGCCACCGGGCGCTGCGCTGATTGTCCTTGCTAAGCTCCGTCCCTTTAGTTTTATCGTTAGAACCGTCCTCCATCCTTGGCTGTCAGGTTTGCCGCTCATTTGTCCAATCAGCAATTGCGCGCCGTTGACTTGACCAATACACCGTACCTTACAAATCTCGTACTAACCCTTGCCGTTCCGTATTCAATCGACACAGAGCGCCTGCGGCAAGACGACCAACCTGCTCAAGGCTGAGATCTTTGCTGACGAGAACCAGCGCCGCAAGATTGTGGCCATGGGCGTGAAGCCAGCTGGCACTGACACCATGAAGTTCCTGTCGCCCACCTGGGGCGCGAAGGGCGAGTACACGCTCAAGGCTACGCCGCTCAACTGGAGCCTTGCCCAGGCCAAGGGCGCCCTCATCTGCATGGAGCTGGACTCCAAGACTGACATCAAGTCTTTCTGCATGACGGGATCTGAGACGTGTTGGTGAGTGCGGCTGCATCACACTGACGGGGTGCATTGTCCTCTCTTGCCCATCCATAGGGTGCCGTTCGTCTCTTGTTGCTTGTGGCTCCTGGAGTTATGGGCCACTGTCGGCCGCTGCACGATGATTGCAGCCGTGGTCTGATGAGCTTCGCCCTGTGCCCTGATTGCATCTCCACAGGATCAACTTCTTCGACAACGCGAAGAACTGCTGCCCGCTCTACCCCGCCACCCTGATCTAAGCTGTGATGGATGAAACGAGCCGTTTGCATGTGCGCGAGCTGTTGCTTTATCGGATGATCGGACAGGGATGGGTCCTGCGAACAGTCATAATGATCGATGATGGCCCAGCAGACTTGACGCGGTTATTTATTATGACTATGTGCTGCGACACTCGTCATTTTTACTCATCTCGGGCGTTACACATGTGAGCCTATCTTTGACTCTTTTGTGTTCGGCGTTGCACATGTGCGAGCCATTGGGGGGGTACTACCCCTAGGACTTCCATGTTCACCGCCTGGAAGAACTACGTGCATGTTTTGTTTGCGGGCTGCTGTCCAGTGGCATTGTGTTACTCGACGAATACTGATGTCACGTTCGTAAATAGTGGATTACCACTGGTGTGAACATCGTCAGCTCACCCACACAGTGAACGATGTAACATACCTACGCCACGAATGGAAACCGTTTGATCTCGTTGATGTCTCCCCTGAAATGCGTGGCGTCCCTCCCAGTAAAATGGGGATCACCAGTGCAATGTTAGCTCAGACCAGGGGAGACTCCCCTAGCTCAGACACACTGTCGTCGAGGGATCTAGCCCGCGCGACATGTATGGGCGGGTTGAAGGTCATAGCATCAGCCACGGCGCTAAATCTGCCGTTTACCGACGTAGGGGGGTCCCCGGTGTTGGACTGGGAGACACGAAGGGACAAGGTGTAACTAGGTTTTCGCGGATCGCAAGGCTACGCCTGTCCACGTTTGGCCGGGCGACAGCAGCCGCAGCATATGGGATGCACCGTATCACCTGGCACATGGAGCATGGGGGCCTACCCCCAGACACCGTGGTGGAAGGGCTAGAGGGGGCGGCGGCAAAGCTCGTGGACCGGGATTTAGCCCCAGCTGCTAGGGAGCGCTGAGCAACAGGTGTCCCACGGCGGCTGCTGGTCGGGCACCCATCCCTGGGGGCTTCGGGGCCGTTGCCCTCAAGGAGCACGTGCGGGCGCGTTGGGCTGGTTGGGCCCTGCGTTTTGTATTGGCAATGGCGGCCCCCCGGGAGCGCCGGCCTCCATGGGTCATGTGTCTTAGCACCTACCTGAGGGGGGTGCATCCGGCGTTCGGGCCTTTCAACCTGCTTACAGCACAAGGCAGGGGCCCGTGGATGGGGCGGACGAGATGCCGGCTGATATCCGACGGGCGATCACGGCGCTAGCGGCCCTGCCCCCGCGCGGTACAAGATGTTGCTAGCGAGCCGCTGGTGCCAGGCCCGTGGTTGTTGTCATAACGGTTACAGTGGGTTCCAGACCAAGAGGTAGAACCATCGGGCACATCGCCTGACACTGAGAAAGACGGAGGAAACAAAGACCGACGTGCATCGGAACAAAGGCAAACCACCAGAACACCAAATCGACAGGCCGTAGGCACACAGAGCAGCAGCCAGTACCCCAGGGGAAATTTGCACTAGAGGCTCCCCTATCAGGAACCGACCACCAACCAACCTAACAGCCCAGCAACCGACGAACCAGTGAAGCGCCGCAACGATGCAAGCATCGGGACCAGCCGCCTCTCATCCCGAAAAGCACGGACCCCAAGCAGGACTCAACGCGCATATAGAGCCGGAAAGTAAGAAGCACAGGAAACCCCGCTCCCCAAGACAACCCGGACCGATCACGAATCCACCAGTACCTCAGCCGGTCCCCTGCACACAAGGCGACTGGCGACAACCCGCAAGAAAGGATGCCGAGGCCCCACTGGATCCCAGCCTTTCTGGGGAAGCCCCAACGCAGCAAAGCCCCTCAGAAGGGCCCAAAACTCCACCACCCCACGACGAATGGCACGATCCAGGAGACCACTTCCCGGAGTAAGAGGGGGACCTCCAGCACCCGCCCTTTTCAAGGCTGCGGCCATAAACCGGCGCTCCACCTCCATGGCAGTAATAGCCGCCAGGATTACTACATCCCAGACGCAGGGCTGTACCCCGGGAGGTGCTTGCACCAACCAAACTTACGCCCGTGTCACCCCTGCAAAGAGCTGGGTCTCGAGTTGGGCAATCACTGCTTGAGCCACCGGGCAGAACCAAAAGTGGTGTAGGCGGGGTCTATCCGCCCCTGGACGCTCTCCAGCCGACACACTGCATCAACAGGGGGCTGCTGCTACCGTCCGCATATGAGAGTTCCCGAGCAGGGGGATCCCATCCACAGCCATCCACAGCCAACCGGCGAGCAACGCTCCCAGCGCCCCCATACATTCCCGCCACCGATCATACCCCAGAAACGTCTTCGCTGCTCTTGACCGCGGACCTAAGACTCGTACGACGAGCCCCCGCCAGCCCGCTGGCAACGACATCTGCACAGCCGCCTCGGACGCAACCAAGAAGTCCCGAAGCGCATCTCGAGCCGTCAGAACATTGCCCAACGTCTTAATGGTCCAGCACCCCACAAGTTCTGGGTGCAAGTATTCCAATCCCGGCCTCCTGCCGACCACCACCTGCCCAGACTGGCAGGCTGGGAGGAGCGGGTTGCCCCAAATCGGCACGTTCAAACACCACGGGCCTGGCACCAGCGGCTCGATCGCTAGCAATATCTTGTACCGGGGGCAGGGCCGCTAGCGCCGTGATCACCCGTCGGATATCAGCCGGCATCTCGTCCGCCCCCATCCACGGGCCCCTGCCTTGTGCGATAAGCAGGTTGAGAGGCCCGAACGCCGGATGCACCCCCTCAGGTAGGTGCTAAGGCACATGATCCATGGAGGCCGGCGCTCCCGGGGGCCCGCCATTGCCAATACAAAACGCACGGCCCAACTATCCGTTGTTGCGTTCGTACCATGCCAAACATCGACCCGGAGTACTTTTGGCGGTCTGCCGATGACCGGGCGGGTCGTCAACAGTGTTCAACAGCTTCTCTTTCATGCCTGTGTCTGCTTAAGCTTTAGTATTGGCCGATCTGCCCAGCCATCGGGTCTTGAACCCACTGTGACGTTAACTACAACGTTTAGGTAACGCAAAATGGCTTGAGGATATTCCACAGCTAATGGGGAGTGTGGGGATTCAGCACCTCTGACGGGTCGGAGGGGTCGTCCTACAAAATTAGAGGGTACAGCATCGCAGCAACTAGCACGTGCATCTACAACTGCACCCCTGCTTCCCCCTCCACGTTTTCCTTTGCTGTGCGCGCCTGCGCGGGGTAATGTCTTCCTCCTTCATGTCGTTCGGGTTGACTGTATCCTCTGTGGGTTGCGTCTCCTGCGCTCTGCATTGGGGAACGGTTGTTACGGGTGGCCTTCGCCTGCAGTGTCCAGGCGAGGTTATTCGTCCGTGCTCCTCTGGGTCCAATGTAACGTAATTCTTACAAATTGATGTACTAGAAAAGATCGATTCGGCGATCATAGCACAACGCGACGACTTTCAGTACCAGTATACAGCAGTAGTACCGTATGCATATCGTTATCCGAGGAAGAATGCAACGTATTTGGGAATAGGTGGCCTTTAAAATATACATCATATTTAATTTACCATAATCACGCGCGGCCTTGGTCACTAAAACAACTTGGGCTGATGATGCTGCGTTTGCCTAGAAAGAACCTTTGGAACCAAGTTCGAGCACACGGCGTTGCATTGCACTAGATTAGCGGGAGGTCATCCAACTGCAATGCGGAGCGCTGCGGAGAAGAATGATCCTGAAATGTTCTGTCTATCGCCCATCGGCCGGTTGGCGGCCATACGAGAGTTACTCATTACTACAACTGTACTCACAGCCGTTAGGTTCTACATGTTTGATGTTTCCCAGCGACGTACGGGTACTACAGGTTCGCTCAGGCGGGCGTAACCTTTGTCAGTTGCACGCGAGCCATGTCACCGGAAACACCGGAAACGGCAGTAACGACAGTGTTTACCGAATTGCGCCTGTATCAATTCTTGTAGAACAAGAAAGACGCAGGGAGATTATTTGAACGCACAAAAAGCAAGTCCGCCACACACGGGGAGCGCGTGGCAGCATCAGCGGGATCGAGGCACAATTCAAAACTTGCACAGACGCACGGAATCAAATTAGGTGTACCAAAAAATGCCACATGGGCGCTTTACCACTGAAGTGATCACGTTGTCCTTCGTACGGCCGAGACTAAGGCAGTCGTGTGGTAGGAGCTGGTAGGAGCGGGCCGCCCTCGCGCTGGTTGTTGTCACGGTTACAGCAGTGGGTTCCAGACCAAGAGGTAGAACCATCGGGCACATCGCCTGACACTGAGAAAGACGGAGGAAACAAAGACCGACGTGCACCGGAACAAAGGCAAACCACCAGAACACCAAATCGACAGGCCGTAGGCACACAGAGCAGCAGCCAGTACCCCAGGGGGAATTTGCACTAGAGGCTCCCCTATCAGGAAATGACCACCAACCAACCTAACAGCCCAGCGACCGACGAACCAGTGAAGCGCCGCAACGATGCAATCATCGGGACCAGCCGCCTCTCATCCCAAAAGGCACGGACCCCTAGCAGGGCTCAACGCGCATATAGAGCCGGAGAGTAAGAAGCACGGGAAACCCCGTTCCCCAAGACAACCCGGTCCGATCACGAGTCCACCAGTACCTCCGCCGGTCCCCCGCACACAAGGCGACTGGCGACAACCCAGTCGGCGCTGGTATCTAGGCGCCTGACGAACTTCCCAAGGGCATTTTAACTGAGGGCCTTGCTCGGACACCGCAGAACAAGGAAGGCGAAGTCAACCTCCCAACGGACCCGACCCCAGCGCGCACAGGATGCAGAGTATACCACCGCCGAACCCACTGTAACCCTTACAACAAAAAAACAAAAACCACCGCCATATACTGCCGCCCAGCTTCCATCGCGCCGACAGCCACGAGCATGGCGACGTCCCAGACACACAGGCGATGCGCCCGATGGTTCTACCTCTTGGTCTGGAACCCACTGTAACCGTTACAACAAAATTGATGTACCCCCTGACGGGCCAACACCAACCACACTTGACCTCGAGGCGCACTGTAACCGTTACAACAACACCACCCCCACCAGCACGGCCAGCAGCTGGTCAACTATGGTTTGAGCCTTTGGGCAGCTCCAGAAAGGATGCTGCCGAGGGGAGAGCCCGCCTGGCGCCGCACCAGGGTACTCGCCACAGCCACACGGAGAGGTCACCTCTCCCCTCTCACCATATGGAAGTTGCCAAGCAAGAGAATCCCAACTGCGTGCTTGGCCCCAATCGCTAGAAAGTCTATGCGCACCAGGGGAGTCCCCGGGTGCGCATAGCAAGGAAATACCCGGGTGCGGCAGCAGAGTGGCACGCGGCAATTGCGGCACACCAGGGAGGTGGTGATCGTGACACGCAGGCGGAAGAAAACGCTGAAGGCCATTGTAACGTGTGGATCAGGGTCTGCTGGCAAGCAAGGGAACGGCTGTTTCCGGTGTGCGGGTCAGGTGGGTGCGGCGACGTGTAAGCAGGCCCTGGTTACATGGAACGGGGCAGGTGGGTGGCGACGCAGCTGATGATCCATGGGTCACGTACCTGCGCGCGCACAGCAGGGTATCTGCAGCACAATGCCAAGCAGGGTGGCATTGGTGCAGGTTCGCGAACACGGTAAGGATGGCACGCGAGCTTCGTGGTCATCTAAGAGAACGCAATTGTGGCCACCTTCAGGAGGAGAGTCATGACTGGTAACCCTATGATCCGATGGTGTCGGGAGTGCTACGGTGGACGACGCCACGTATGGGAGAAGCCTTTCGACATATACGGCCGCGGCAGCGGCGGCCCCAGTGGGGCCAAGTCGGGGACTTCAGCGCACGATGCGGGAGTTTGCCCCGGGGGCAGGGCCTTCGGGCACGGCGGCAGGGCCCTCGGGCACAGCAGCTGCAGCAAGGCGGTCGGGTGTGACAGCCGCGGGCGGAAAGTCGAAGCCGAGCCGTGACAGGGCGACAAAAGCGGGTGCGGCAGCCACGCCGTCGGGTGCGGCAGCCACGCCGTCGGGTGCGGCAGCTGCGCCGTCGGGTGCGGCAGCCACGCCGTCGGGTGAGGCAGCTGCGCCGTCGGGTGCGGCAGCCACGCCGTCGGGTGAGGCAGCTGCGCCGTCGGGTGCGGCAGCTACGCCGGTGGGTGCTGCAGACGCGCCGTCGGGTGCGGCAGCTGCACCTTCGGGGGCGGCAGCCGCGTCGTCGGGGGCAGCAGCCGCGCCATCGGGAGCGGCAGCCGCCCCATCAGGTGCGGTAGCCACGCCGTCCGATGCGGCAGCCGCGCCGTCGGGATTGGCGGACGCGCGACAGCCACGCCGCAACCGCAGCCGCAGCCGCGTGGCGGACGCGCCAAAGCCGCAGCCGCGCCGCAGCTCGGCGACAGCCGCAATCGCAGCCGCATCAGAAGCAGCAGCAGCAGCCACAGAGACAACAGCACAGCGAACAGGCGATACAGGTGAGCCATCAGGGGCCGCGGGGCCAGCCATGAGTCCAGCATCCCCGTCCTCCTTCGCGGCTGTGGTCATGGGGTCGCTGACCCGGGGCCTGGCAGTCGGTACTCCGCAATACCAGGCAGCGGTGGACGACCTCACGCGGAAGATGATAGCCTCCAGGAACGCGTCAGCGGCGGAGAAGGCTGCGGCCGCCAGGGACGCGGCGGAGGCAGCCGTGCGAGCCAGGCGCGGTACCCCGGCCGCCCGGCGGCCCCCCGAGGCCACCGGTCCCCCGAGGCCGCCCGGGCTTAGGTCGAGCCGCTCGCCGCAGCACTCGGGAGAGACGCCCGACCAGCAGCGTCGCCGCGTCAACATGGAGGGCGACTGGAGCGCAGCCGCACACAACGGGGACCTGGACACCGCCGAATGGCCGCAGCTCCAGCAACAGGACCCCCCTGTGCCACCACGTAGCGCCATCAGGCTGGCGCCCAACCCATACGGGGCGCTGGAGATGGAAGACCCAGGAGACGCCTCCAGGATGGAGGTACCCGCAGACCAATAGTGGTACGGCACCGACAAGGGACACAGAGGGGTCCAGCGTGCCGGCCGCTGAGAGTGGGCACACATAACCTAGGCGGGATACAACTCCCGCACAGGGAGGCAGTGCTCCAGGCAGCGGCTAGTCAATGGGCTCGCATGCGGCTCGATGTGGTATGTCTGCAAGAAACCCATCATACGGGAGAGGGACAAAGTCGGCTGTTGCAGCGGGGATTAAACGCTGCAGCGAAGAGGCTGGGGCTGCCCGGATGGGCCATCGTGGCTGAGTCCTTCACTCCGAATCCGCGCACAGCTGGTGTAGCCATCCTCGTCCGTTCGGACCTGAGTCAGGTGATGTCCCCGGTTGAGGTACCGCCGCGCATGAAGCCTGAAGAAGCCCCACCGGGTCGTTTTCTGCAGTACTCGTTCACTTGGGGTGGGCACCGGGTCCACCTGGCGAATATCTATATGCCAACGGCGGCGTATGCCGCACAGAGGAAAGAGTTTATACGGAAAACCCTCACACCGGTGTATGCTGCCGCGAAGGAGGACGAACAGTTGTTGTGGGTAGGTGACTTCAACTTTGTAGCGGATGCAGGCCTCGACTCGACGGCAGGGGAAGGCGGTAGGGGGGCGGATGGCTCGGTGGCAAATGAGTTCGGTACCCTGTGCCCGGGCATGGTCGATACCTACCGTCAGCTGCACCCTAGACGAAGAGACTTCTCGCACCTGTACAGAGCGCCCCGGCCGGGAGCCTCAAGGCTTGACCGGCTGTACGTGTCCACGTGTATGCTGCCGTATGTGGTATCGTCCACTATTGAGACATCCACCCCGTCCGATCATAGGGTCGCGGTCGTCACCGTTCTACCGAGGGTGGCAAAAGGCAAAGGTCCAGGCATGCCACGGGTGCGCACACACTTCTTGGCATATGAAGACCTCCGGGAACAATTCGTAAACTGGGTGCAGGCGGAGGGCAGCCTCCGCCCCGGTGTAGCGGACCTGCCAGGACTGCTCGCTTGGTGGCCGACGTTCAAACGGAGAATGGGGGCTCTAGCAGGGGCCCTTAACAGACAATGCCGGCTGCGACGGATGCGGCCTGGGGTCAGGTTGGAGGTGGCAGTTCAGGCGGCCAGGGCAGCGTTTGCAGACGTAGAGGAGGGCGCGGCTGAGGGGCCCCACACCTGGCAGGGTTTGGTGGCAGCGCAAGAAGAAGTGGCCGCAGCCGCCCGTGCGGTAGGGGCAGCCGATGCGCGTACGGCCAGGCTAGAGTGGCTGCGGGATGGGGAGCGCCCGAGTCGCGGGCTTACGGCGCTAGTCCAGCAGCCTCCAAGGGCAAGACAGGCGGTGGTAGCGCTGCAGGATGGAACTGGGCGCCTTGTTACAGACGCAACACGACTGCCGCAAATGGTGGCGGAGTACTGGCGCGAGGTGTGCAGGGCACCGCCACATGTGTCATCGGAGGCGCGGGAGGAGGTCATTGCGGCCCTGCGAGCCCAGAATCTGCGTATTCCGGAGGCCCAGGCGTGTTGTGTAGGATCGCCTGAGATCTTGGTGGCTGAGGTAGCCGCAGTACTGAAGGCCGTCACCCCGGGCAAATCGCCAGGGTGGGATGGTATTCCCTCAGAGCTCTACAAAGCATGCCGTACGCAGATAGCACCGGTGTTGGCTGATGTCTTCACGGCAGTGGGTCAGTCAGGCCAGGTGCCCCCCGGGTTCTTGGATGGCGTGATCACAATCCTGTACAAGAACCGGGGAGCGCTTACGGCTCAGGGCAGCTATCGGCCTATTACCCTGCTGTGTACAGATTATAGGGTGCTGACTAAGGTGTTGGCCTCCAGGCTGGGACCGGTATTGGGAGGTGTTATCTCGCTCAAACAATCGGCTTTCCTGCCAAAGCGCCTTATTGGGGCCAATACACTGTTCCTGCGGCAGATTCCCCATCTCATGGCACAACAAGGTCGGTCGTGTGTGCTGGCTTTCCTGGACATTGCCAAAGCATACGATTCTGTGGACAGAGGCTTCCTGTATACCGGGCCTGTCCTGCCAGCGGCCCTGAATGCCTTGCAGCAAGTGTTCCAGCGGCTCTGGTCTGGCATGAAGTGGGAGCCGGCCTATAAGGAGGGATGGTGGCGGTTGGCTGTGGATGGGATCCCCCTCCTCGGGAACTCTCATATGCGGACGGCAGCAGCAGCCCCTTGTGGGTGCGGTGTGCCGGCTGGAGAGTCTCCAGGGGCGGGTACCCCCCGCTTACACCACTTTTGGTTCTGCCCGGTGGCTCAAGCAGGACTGCCCAACTCGAGACCCAGCTCGGTGCAGGGGTGACACGGGCGCAAGTCTGGTTGGTGCAAGCACCTATCGGGGTACAGTCCTGCGTCTGGGATGTAGTAGTCCTGGCGGCTATTACTGCCATGGAGGCAGGTGGGGCGCCGTTTTATGGCCGCGGCCTTGAAAAGGGCGGGGGCTGGTGGTCCCCCTCTTACTCCGGGTAGTGGTCTTCTGGATCGCGCCGTTCGCCGTGGGGTGGTGGAGTTTTGGGCCCTTTTGAGGGGCTTTGCTGCGCTGGGGCTTCCCCAGAAAGGCTGGGATGCCGTGGGGCCTCGGCATCCTTTCTTGCGGGTTGTCGCCAATCGCCTTGTGTGCGGGGGACCGGCTGAGGTACTGGTGGATTCCTGATCGGCTCGGGTTGTCTTGGGGAGCGGGGTTTCCCGTGCTTCATACTTTCTGGCTATTTAGGCGTGTTGAGCCCTGCTAGGGGTCCGTGCCTTATGGGATGAGAGGTGGCGGGTTCCGATGTTTGCATCGTTGCGGCGCTTCACTGGTTCGTCGGGTGCTGGGCTGTTAGGTTGGTTGCTTGGTGGCCAGTTCCTGATAGGGGAGCCTCTAGTGCAAATTCCTCCTGGGGTGCTGGCTGCTGCTCTGTATGCCTAAGGCCTGTCAACTTGGTGTTCTGGTGGTTTGCCTTTGTTTCGGTGCATGTCGGTATTTGTTTCCTCCGTCTTGTTCAGTGTCAGGCGATGCGCCCGATGGTTCTACCTCTTGGTCTGGAACCCACTGTAACCGTTACAACTACAACATACGGCCGGTCTAGCCGGGAGGCTCCCGGGTGTGGCGCCTTGAACAATCCTGCCAAGACGCAGCTGGCAATGCGTACCGACCAAACCAGGGCAGGGCCCCTGAACTCCCTATCCACCGCGCTGTCCTGCCTATCTACCTCACCCGCCGTCAAGTCCAAACGAGTCCAATTCCGACACAAAATCGACGTCTCCAACCCACCCCCAACAAACGGCCATTATCCTCCGCGGCACCACAAGCGGCGCCAAGGCGTTTTGCACAAACGCCATGCGCTCCGCTGCATAAGAGGCGGCTATCAGGCAGGGGCGGAGGTCCACTGGAGGTCCATGGCGCACACGGCGGCCTCCTCCGTGCGTGGAGCACTCACGCATGCCTAAAAATAGAGGAACAAGATTTCCTGTCCACATAGCCCTCTGCCGCAAATAGGAGCAAATAGGAGCAAAGTTGTACGGTGTTGTACTTGTTACAGTGGGCTCCGGACCTTAAAAGGTAGAGCCATCGGGCACATCGCCTGCCACTGAGGGAGACGGAGGAGACAGAGATAGACGGATTGTTGACTGGCGTCTTGCTGGTTTGCCATTGGTGCGGTTTAACTGGGTTTCAGTCTCTTTCGTCTCCTTCAGCGTCCGGCGATGTGCCCGGATTTATCTTAGCGAGCCTACCTATGCCTGCCTATACGAACCTTAAGCAGGGGATTACCTGCTTTGCGCAGGCCCGAAGCCGACAACAATTGTTCGGATTTTCCGAAACGCTACTTGCGTTCGGTGCATTGCCCTCCAATCGCTGCATGGCAACTTCTCTACTTCTGGGGCGCCGGATTCTGGCCCCATGTTCCCTGCTGTATTACTGAGGTGGTAAATGTTATAATGGGCCCCAGACGTCAAGGTAGAGACGGGTAGAGCCACCTGGCGCATCGTCTTCCACGAAAGAAACGCAGGGGGAAGAAAAAGGCAGTCGACCGAGACTGGTGTCGGTGATTCTAAATATATTATATTAGTTAGGTACGCAGATGACATAGTTATCCTAGCCAAAACCAAACTGGTAGCATTAAAATCAAAAGAACTTCTACAGGAATTCTTAACCCCTCGAGGACTAGAATTACGGTGTGACCTGGTCGTGCTGGCTC
Source organism: Yamagishiella unicocca (assembly GCA_003116995.1). NCBI lineage: Eukaryota > Viridiplantae > Chlorophyta > Chlorophyceae > Chlamydomonadales > Volvocaceae > Yamagishiella > Yamagishiella unicocca. The sequence goes on from BDSL01000004.1 coordinate 2,405,703, forward strand.
GTTTATCGTTCCCAGGATCAGTTCCGCCGGTGTGCGTGGACGTAATCGTCAAGCGTATGCATCGGCTGCCATCGGTTTCGGCTTGGTATGCCTTATGCTGCTTTTCGCTTAGTGAGCTTGTTTTCTGCCTTTGTCGAGGGTGTCTATGTGGAGGGGGTGTTCCCCGTTTGAATTTTTACGGAAGCCTTTGGTTTGGGCTGTGTGTCCTTTGCTTTTCCCATGAGGGTCGGACTCCAGCCTCGTTCCGCAGTGGCCTGGCGAGGTTATTCGTTCGCGGTCATCTGGGCCCATGGAAATGTGATTAATCATAAAACATCCTAACGATACCAGCACTCGCGCGGAGGTCAGCTGTTCACTCTGTCCTGTCAAATTTTGATCGATATCGGTACATGACGGGCTATCCAACATTAAGACGCTACACAATCTGTACACAGCATCTGTAGATTGGTTTGCCCCACATGTGCCTACTGTCAACCCCGAACGGGTTTTCGTTGCGCTTCCGATTCCAAACGCTCTGTGCCCTATAACTGTCGATCTCCGAACGGTCCATGAACGATGATGCTGAGAGTAACGTTTACACACGGCAAACCAAAGCGATCGGAATTTGCAGCGCTCTGACGTTGGGTAGCTTATGATCGACATGTTAGGGGCCGCGACAACGTTTTCCAACGCTGTCCACCGTTACTGTACTGCTATCCATTTCAACCTGCGAGCAAGTATGACTCCCTTTCATGTCACAAGGGCCAACATGACTATGTTGTGAGCTGACCCAACTCACGATTCGCCTTAGCTCGGGGTCCTTAAAAAGTGGTATACACGGGAAGACTGCCCAATCATTTTGCCGCTGAATATCACTGAAAAAGCCAAGCAATATCCCATACATTTCTGCGTTATTGGCTGCCTTGTCAATGGTATGGAAGAATCAATCGCGCAGTTCTTTGTACGGCAGTTTAGGCCGCCCGGCGTCCGCGGACTGTACGACAGTCGAGGCTGGACTGCCATAAAAGGCTTTCAATGCGTAGCGTATGATATAATAGCCGTGTTGCTTCTGTCACAATATGAAGCCCGGCATCTTGGTGGCATTCATCGCGGCGGCCGCTTTCGCGTGAGTGATATCATGTCTGCAGCGGCATCGAAACATTTGCGTTTTAGACCCAGCACTGTGCATCGCAGCTATGCTTAATGCTTGATTTAGTATTATCACGTTCTCGCTGTGCTCAGCAGTTATTGACCCAGCAACCGTCGGTTACTTGCTACAGTCCTCGGCGGTCCTGCACGCGGCTAGAATACCTTCATGAGGAGCCTGAGCATTTGCCTGCGACCTGTTTTTATCTAACCATGGTTGACCTGGAAACCTGCTACCATCCAAATATAGGCGGCTTCGCTTACGACGCCATTTTCCCCTCCTTATGGATACAGGGCTGCCAACGCGCAGTCTGGAGTATACCCCAATTTTCCATTCTGCAACTGCATCAAAGGTCCGGCGGCGTACTCTTTGGAGCCGACTGTGAAGTCGATGGGCAACAACAAGTACTGCTTTACGTTGGACGTCAACCGCCCGGCTGGCTGCAACTCTTACTGCTGCGCCAGGGCTGACTTGAGGAAAATGGAGGTAAGCATTTCACAAAGCTGACACCGAGTGGGGTTTTTGGTGCTTGGTGGTTGGGTTACGATTATGGAATTGAGGCCTGAACGTCCCTAGTGAGTAAAACTTTGCCCTTTCTGCCCTGCATTATGCCCGCAGTTCAACGTCAATCAAGGGTGTGACGTGTTTGGTGCATCCGTCAAGGCTACGATCAATGGTGTCCCCACCAAGGTCGGCGTCGACTTTGACATCGCCAAGCAGGGCCCTGTTGGCGCCACCATTCTGCGCATGACCCAGCTGGGCCTTGGCCTGAACGATGACGGTGCTGAGATCTGCATCACCCTCAAGGCCAACAACGCCGGTGTCGGCTGCACCACCCTGGAGCAGCTGTGCGTGCCGCCTGCTGGCATGCCCACTGGTGTCTGCTCGGTTGCCATGTTTGATACCAAGCTGGACTGCTGCCCCATTGGGGAGATCGGCGTCCCCAGCTCGCCCCCGCCCCCGCCCTCGCCCTCGCCACCGTCACCCTCTCCTCCTCCCCCCTCTCCCCCTCCTCCCTCGCCCCCTCCCCTTCTCCTCCTCCTCCGCCCCCGCCCCCGCCCCCTCCCCCCTCGCCGCCTCCCCCCTCGTCTCCTCCTCCACCTCCGCCTCCGCCCCCTCCTCCTTCTCCTCCTCCCCCCTCTCCTCCTCCCCCACCGCCTCCGCCCCCACCTCCCTCGCCGCCTCCCCCTCTCCTCCTCCCCCACCGCCTCCGCCCCCACCTCCCTCGCCACCTCCCCCCTCTCCTCCTCCTCCGCCGCCACCCCCCCTCCTCCCTCCCCTCCTCCCCCTTCTCCTCCTCCCCCACCGCCGCCACCGCCTCCCCCCTCTCCTCCTCCCCCTCCTCCCTGCACGGTGTGCACCTACCTAATCCTGGACCCCGTCAATGTGTTCTTCCCGATCACCATCACCGAAGACCAGTGCCACGCCTTCGCGAACGAAATTATCTACGACGTTCAAGCTCAGGCGTTGGTCGTTGGTGCAGTTCTACTGCCCATTCCGCCCGTCATTACTTGCAGCGCCAACCTGGTCAAGGTTTGCGGCACCTTCGCCTCCAGTGCGGATGGTGCTAAGCTCCAGGACTGGATCAACGTCCAGTCCGCCCTATGGCTGGAGATTATCATCGGCCCGTCCGCCTGCCCGGCCTACCTCAACGGATACCATGTGTCGGTTACGACGGGCGGCGACGGTGTTCCATCAAATGTGCCTCAGGGCTGCCTCTCGGCTGTCGCGTCTATGGCCTGCACTCCCTCGAAGCCCCAATTCCCCAAATGCCAGTAAGTAGCTCCTCTCCGCCTATTTACTAAAACGGTACACCTAAGCCTCGTGACGTCCGTCCGCTTGACAACCCTCTATCGTGATGCGTGCTTGGACTCCTTTACTTCTTGCTGCTTACCTTTCGGACTGCCAACTCGCTCTCCGCTGCCCCTCACCCGTAGATGCGACACCCGCCCCCGCGCTACTCCCTTCGCCGCTCTGCCGGTCATCTTTAAGATTGCCGGCCGCAAGCCGACAACGGTCCAATACTGTTTCCTGCTGGACACCGTCGCCCCGCTGTCCCCCACTGTGAGTACGAAGGAGACAGGGCGAGCGAGCAGATTGGGGGATGCCCCTGTCATGCGCTACAACGTATTCCCTGCCTCCGCCTCATCGTCTTCCCTCTTGTCACTCGTTCAGTCAACCGTCCGTGCTGCACAGTTCCTTACCGCTGTAACCGTTACAACAACAAAGTTCCTTACGTTGGCTGGCTCTTTCGCATTCTCATGCCTGCCCCCGCCCTCCCGCCCGAATCCATCACGCGACCGACGCAGGGCCCATGTGGCAAGACGACCAACCTGCTCAAGGCTGAGATCTGGGCGGACGACAACCAGCGCCGCAAGATTGTGGCCATGGGGATCCAGCCCTCCAATGCCAAGAACATGACCTACTTTTCGCCCACCTGGGGCGCGAAGGGCGAGCAGACGCTCAAGGCCACCCCGCTCAACTGGAGCCTGGCCCAGACCAGGGGCGGCAAGATCTGCATGGAGCTGGACTCCAAGACTGACATCAAGTCCTTCTGCTTGACGGGCGCTGATACGTGCTGGTGAGTGATGTCGTCCTGTACGGTCCGTGCTGTACGGCCCTATGTCGTTCTGGTCAAGAGGGAGCCGTGCTGGGAGCATCTTGGTAATGACTGAAGAAGCTTCGGCTGCCGGGCAACACGTCGGGCACTGTCAGGTTCTGATCAGCTTCAACTGTGCCCTGATGCTCTCGCCGCAGGATCAACTTCTTCGACAACTCGAAGAACTGCTGCCCGCTCTACTCGGCCACCGTGATCTAAGCTGCGCTGGATGAAGCTAGCTAACGGTTGCATGCGGGCAGGCGCAGAGCATGTTGCCTTTGGGTCTTGCATGGGGCAGGGGGTCAGTTTATGCACAGGTCTTCACTTGGATTTCACCTGGCAAGCGACGGGAGATCATACTACATATTGATCTACTTACTACGTATACTCTCGTCGCTTATCGGGCATGCCACATTCGGTATTAGCGTCTCAGGTAGCAGTAGTAAGGTCTGCAGGCAGCAATTGCATTTTGGGGACGCCGGCTGTGTACGGCGGGCACAATTATTTGTGACCTACATGGGCCTTGCGCTCAATGTACGAAGAGGATATATTAATTTTTACAAACAAATAAACCGGCTCGCTGGCTCTTCGATTCAAGACGATCCTATTTTGTAACGAACGTTTTGTCATGAGCCCCGCTCCTTTCTATTGCATGCAATCAAACACCGTACCATGTGTTGTCGTACAGTTGCCTGGACAGGATGGTACGGCGTAGCACAACTGAGCAGCAGACATGCCAATTACCTACCGCATAGGTGTTTAAATGGGGTGAATGCAATAGGTTCTGAAGGCACCTTATCGCCACATTGGTAACCACAGGGTGCCAGACATTCCCTCCCCAAGGCGGCACCATCGCCACTCATGCTTGGTAACTGGAGTTGTCCGGTGAGTCAAGGCGGGTTCGTGCTAGTGATTCGGAATACTTATGTTGGTAGTAGTAACTGTTCCAGTGGGCCCCAGACAGTAGGGCAAACCGGTCGACCGAGAAATGGCAAACCACAAATACCTGAGACCCAGCTCGATCGGGGTGACACGGGCGCAAGTCTGGTTGGTGCAGGCACCCCCCGGGGCGCAGCCCTGCGTCTGGGCTGTAGTAATCCTGGCGGCTATCACTGCCATGGAGGTGGGGCGCCGGTTTGTGGCTGCAGCCTTGAAAAGGGCGGGTGCTGGTGGTCCCCCTCTTACTCCGGGAAATGGTCCCTGGATCGTGCCATTCGCCACCATGGCAAGACACCCGTTGTTGTAACGGTTACAGTGGGTTCCAGACCAAGAGGTAGAACCATCGGGCGCATCGCCTGACACTGAACAAGACGGAGGAAACAAAAACCGAACTGCACCGAAACAAAGGCAAACCACCAGAACACCAAATTGACAGGCCGTAGGCATACAGAGCAGCAGCCAGCACACCAGGGGGAATTTGCACTATCAGGAACTGGCCACCAACCAACATAACAGCCCAGCACCCGACGGTGGTGGAGTTTTGGGCCCTTCTGAGGGGTTTTGCTGCGTTGGGGCTTCCCCAGAAAGGCTGGGATGCAACGGGGCCTCGGCATCCTTTTTTGCGGGTTGTCGCCAGTCGCCTTGTGTGCGGAGGACAGGCTGAGGTGCTGGTGGATTCGTGATCGGTCCGGGTTGTTTTGGGGGCTGGGGTTTCTCTTGCTTCTTACTTTCCGTGTCTATCTGCGCGTTGAGCCCTGGGATCAGTGCTTTTCGGGATGAGAGGCGGACGGTCCCGATGCTTGCATCGTTGTGGCGCTTCACTGGTTCGTCGGTTGCTGGGCTGCTAGGTTGGTTGGTGGTCGGTTCCTGATAGGGGAGCCTCAAGTGCCTGCGGTCTACCTCCGTCGGGCTTGTGACACAATTGAAGTCTTCCGGGAGTCTGCCATAGTCTCTTCCGGGAGTCTGCCATAGTCTCCTCTGCTCCCCTGAGGTTATGTTCGTCATCCTCGCAGCTTGGGCTGGTTGGGACTGAGTGACCAACACACACGTGCACCGCTAGGTTGAAGGCAGGAAAAGGTAGCAAATCCCGACATACTGTTACATAGCACCCGGCAACGTGTGCTGGTAGTGGCTTCTTACACAAAGCATATGTACGGGTAATAATCGCCTCCGGATGTACATTCCGTCGACACTGACCAATTTCCGTCGACACGGACAAGAATAAATTTGAACGCACTTCAAAAAATCTGTTGGACGCCCGTGATGCAAGAAGAGGAGAGAAGGCAAAGAAAGACATGCACTTGCTCCCAGCGCGTTGAGCAAGTGATAAGACGAGTGGTCCAAAAGGCAGCACACAGCACCCAAGCCTGACTAGTTTCGGAGAAAGGCACCTCACTTTCACAGCGCATCAGCTTGCACTACGGCAAGCCTCCTTCAAAGCGCTCAGGACTGCCTAGGTCAACCCATTTACCAACAGCATCTACAGCTGTCGAGTCACGGGTGCGCACGCTGCGTAGTATCAATCCAGTAATCTATTAACCAGACATCTACGGGGCCATCGGCATCACCAGCGTTGACGAGTAGAGCGGGCAGCAGTTCTTGGTGTCGTCAAAGAAGTTAATCCTGGGGGTTTGGGAAGGGCGTCGAGGAATTCAGCAAGAGTTCGAAACAGAGCCAGACATCAACATCCAGCAACATTTCGAAAAACAAATTAGACGCGGACACGCAAATCATGCATGGTCTGGGGCCCACTGTAACAGTTACCCTGTGGCAAGGTCCCAAAGTCCTGATCTTTCACTGAGCATTGACTAGATTCCCGTTGTGGACGCCACACTCCAACCCAGATGTCTCCGAAGCCTCAATCCCGAACACCGAAAACATCTTATCACAAAACACTTCTACAACCACGATCAGAACCCGTTCGCGGTAAAACACTCACCAGCACGTGTTGCTGTTCCCGACAGTGTTGCAGAAAGAAGACAGGTCAGTGGACTTGTCCAGCTCCATGCAGATCTTGCCCCCGTCAGCCTGGGCGAGGTTCCAGTTGAGCGGGGTGGCCTTGAGCGTCTGCTCGCCCATCGCGCCCCAGGTGGTCGAGAGGAACTTCATGGTGGGCGAGCCAGCGGGCTGCACACCGATAGCCACCACCTTGCGGCGCTGGTTGTCGTCCGCCCAGATCTCAGCCTTGAGCAGGTTGTTCGACCTGCCGCAGGGGCCCTGTAGGGAAAAATACCGCACGAGCACCGCCATTACACGCTGATTAGGTCTGGCAAAAAAGAAAAAACAAAGCATCCAAATGTCCGAGTGTGTCAGGATCTCGTTGCATGAAACCTTGGACCATGAAAATATGGTTTCAGCCCGCCAGCCCCTTTTCTGTCAGTACTCACGGTAGGGTTGGTTGGCGTGACCACAGCCGTCTCGAAGCAGTAAAGCATGGTCTTGGTGGTGCGACCCGGCAGAATGGTGATGACCGGGATAGCAGCGAAGGGCGTGGCACGCGGGCGAGTAACGCACCTGCAGAGGGGGACAGAAGGCGAAGGAGCGAACGGTCAGTAAGGAGCAGTCCAGCAAAACGGTGTTACACCGCTAGCAGCACGTGTCGCACGTCAGACGAAAGCATTAATATCATATACATATTAATCCTGATGTCGCAAATGCAAGTAAATATTCACAGCAGTACCGCCATTCAGCACGAGGGCGCATTTCGTGTCGCCCATTACATCCCACAGGCACGGGATAGGTATATCGAGCTAAGAGCTGCATCGCCCTCGTCGTTGACAACCCTACAGGTCCAAACCGCACTTACTGGCACTTAGGGAAGTCAACGGCGGCCGGCTTGCACTGCTTGAAGTTAATGGCGTCAATGCAAGACACCGGCAGGTTGTTCAGATCGTCGCCGTCGCCGGCAACCTTGACAGTGACTTCATAGCCGTTGAGGTAGGCGGGGCAGTCGGTCTCGGCGCCGGTGACCAGCTCACGCCAGAACTGCACCTGCTCCACAGCCCACGGCTGCAGCAGGGCGCCGTCCTCGCTGGAGAAGAAGGTGCCGCACACCTTGACGGTGTCAGCGGAGCAAGAGACAAGCGCCGGCGCGTCGATCATGCGGGCACCGACGGCCTCTGCCTGAGCAACAACGTCGCTAATGATCTGCTCGGACCAGGCAGCGCATTGGTCCGCCGTGATGGTGATGTTGTAGAAGACGGAGGGCAGGGGCGAGAGGATGAGGTACGTGCACACAGTGCAAGTCGGCGGCGGGCTGGGCGGCGGCGGTGACGGCGGCGGCGGGCGGGGCGGGCGAGGAGACGGGGGCTTAGGCGAAGGGGGGAGGGGCGACGGCGGCTCAGGCGAGGGGGGAGGAGGCGAGGGGGGAGGAGGCGACGGGGGAGGAGGCGAGGGGGGAGGAGGCGAGGGCGACGGCGGCGGCGGGCGGGGAGGGCGGGGCGACGGCGGCGGCGGGCTGGGCGGCGGGGGGGGCGGTGGTGAGGGGGGTGGGGGAGAGGGCGGCGGCGGCGAGGGCGGCGGCGGCGAGGGCGGGGGCGGCGACGGGGGCGGCGGCGAGGGCGGCGGCGGCGAGGGCGGCGGCGGCGAGGGCGGCGGCGGGCTGGGCGGCGGCGGCGAGGGCGGCGGCGGCGAGGGCGGCGGCGGGCTCGGGGGCTTCGGGCTCGGGGGCACAGGCGGCCGCGGGCTCGGGGGCTTGGGGCTGGGCGGCGGCGGGGTAGGGGGCTTGGGGCTGGGCGGCGGCGGCCGAGGGGGCTTGGGGCTGGGCGGCGGCGGCTTGGGTGGCCTGGGGCTGGGCGGCGGCGGCGGACTGGGGCTGGGCGGCTTGGGGCTGGGCGGGCTGGGGCTGGGCGGCTTAGGGCTGGGCGGCGGCGGCGACGGCGGCGGCGGCGACGGCGGCGGCGGGCTGGGCGGCGGCGGCGACGGCGGCGGCGGGCTGGGCGGCGGCGGCGACGGCGGCGGCGGCGACGGCGGCGGCGGGCTGGGCGGCGGCGGGCTGGGCGGCGGCGGCGACGGCGGCGGCGGGCTGGGCGGCGGCGGCGACGGCGGCGGCGGGCTGGGCGGCGGCGGCGACGGCGGCGGTGGCGCGAAGCTGCATACAGTGGTGATGAAGCCATCCAGGCAGCTCTCGGGCAGGTTGGGGGGGATGCCATCGCCCCTGACGATGATCGACAGATCGTAGCCGAACAGGTAGGTGGGGCAGACGTCGTCACCCAGCACCTCAGCAGTCCACGCCGCCAGAGCGTCGTCGACGTAAGGCTGCAGGAGAGCACCGTCAGCGTCCGAGAAGAAGGTACCGCAAACCTTGATCAAGTTGGGCTCGCACTCCTTCAGAGCGAATGGCGAGATAATCTTGGCACCCTCCTCCTTAGCAGCGGCCTTAATGTCAGAGATGATGACAGACGAATAAGCCTTGCACTCAGCAGCGCTGAAGCTGTAAGGAATGGTAGCGCCCGTGTTCACAGTCAGGGAGATGTAAATGCAGGTCATGCACGGAGGAGGGGGGCTGGGAGGAGGGGGAGAGGGCGGGGGAGGAGAGGGCGGCGGCGGGCTGGGGGGAGGGGGAGAGGGCGGGGGAGGGCTGGGGGAGGAGGAGAGGGTGGGGGAGGGCTGGGGGGAGGAGGAGATGGCGGGGGAGGGCGGGGAGGCCGGGGAGAAGGGGGCTTGGGGGACGGCGGCAGCGGCGACGGCGGCTCAGGCGACGGCGGCGGCGGGCTGGGCGGAGGGGGGGACGGCGGCGGCGGGCTGGGCGGCGGGGGGGACGGGGGAGGGGGGACGGCGGGGGCGGCGACGGCGGCGGCGGGCTCGGCGGCGGTGGCGACGGCGGCGGCGGGCTCGGCGGCGGTGGCGACGGCGGCGGCGGCCGGGGCGGACGCGGCGACGGGGGCTTCGGCGATGGGGGGAGCGGCGACGGCGGCGGCGGGCTGGGCGGCGGCGGCGAGGGCGAGGGCGGCGGCGGGCTAGGCGGCGACGGCGACGGAGGGGGAGGGCTAGGGACGTTGGGCGTCGAGATGGGGCAGCAATCGTTCGTGCTGTCGAACATAGCCGCCGAGCAAACGCCAGTGGGCATGCCGGTAGGGGGCACGCACAGGTCCTCGAGGGTGAGGCAGCCCTCAGAAAACTTGTTAGGCAGCAGGGTAATGCAAACCTCCGCGCCATCATCAGCAATGCTGAGGCCCAGCTGAGTCACACGCAGAATGGTGCTACCCGACGGGCCGTCGTCGGGCATATCGAACGAAGGGCCCACTTTCGTGGGGACTCCATTAACAGTGGCCTTCACGGTGACGCCAAAGACGTTGCACGCGCTGTTAACATTAAACTGCAAACAAATTAGATGAAGGAACAGGTAGTCAGCACAATGATTCAGGTAAAGGGCAAACGTGCTGGCGACCATCAGAGCCGACACGCGCAGTATTACAGCAAAGCAAGCACTCAGCCATTGTGACAACCTTGCACGGTAAGGCAGTGTGATAAATGACAACTGGCAGTGCAAGGTTCGACCGGTTAATATCACAACACAAGACAGCATCACATAACTTTATCGACCGACGGCACCTTATTGCAGCGCAGCTATCCGATTGCACGCATCCCTCAGCCAGCGCACCTCGATCTTCTTCAGATCTGCCTTAGCGCAGCAGTAAGACGTGCAGCCAGGAGGGGTCTTAGCGTTCAGCGTGAAGCAATACTTGTTTCCACCCATCGCCAGCACCGTCGTGGACAGGCTGTAGGCTGACGGGTACTTCGTACATTTGCAGAAAGGGAAGTTTGGGTACAAGCCCGACTGCTCAGCTTTAGCGACCCTGTAAGCAAAGGCAAGTGGGGGCAGGCGATTAAGGATGCGAACATATCGGCAGATCGCGGCAGGCAACAAGCTTGCGATGTATCCAGAACTAATGATTATATGCGAATGCTGGCGAAACGAGAGACGACATCTCAGGCCAGAGCGAAACGAATGCGAAGCCAGACAGGATCTGCCAGCAACTTTTCGTGTCGTTGGTGGATATTGCTACCTAAGGCTCGCTTTCGATATGCATTAAATGGTCGACGAGACAGAATCCGTAGCATGAACACAAGCCTGCCAGTATTCGCTACCTCACGGCCAACGACTCACGCTAATGCGGCCGCCAATAGGAGCGAAATCAGAGCGCCGGGCCTCATATTGAGACAGAAGCCACACGGCTGAATTATCAAAATCAATGTTTTCCTTGTTGATTTATGTGGCCATGTTCGACTCGCCGTACCCTTTCAGTACGGCGCCCACCAAACGTTTATCCTTGCCCCTGCACAGATGTGCAGTCCGCCCCATGCTGCCATACAAACACAAATTGATGTACAGCAAGGCTTCCCTGCCAACTAAGATGGCTTACAGCCAGCAGCTCAGAGCACTGCGATACGGTAGATCACTTGTAATCATGGGCCAGATTGTTAAAGGAATATTTGACCTTTCATCATTGCATCATGGGAACGCCAGAGTTGCAGGCTATAGTTTCATACGGCTCGTAAGTGAATCGCTCGCGTCCATGCTTATGCGGCGGAGGCGTGATATCATATAAACGGGCATTTAATATACAGAAATCCAAGCTCACACACCTAAGCTATGGCAGCTTGGATGTGAGCGTACGGTCCTCACACCTTATCGATCTACGGTGTCCCGGTGACTCTGCTTTGCTTCATTGCACATATTTAACATATGCTATCTGACAACTATTGAATCATTTCCCGTGAGCCCATTGCCAGGGACCCAAAGTTTTGACTTTGTCCATCCTTCCGTATGAAGTCAGCAATCCTAACCTGCAGCCGCATTTTTAATCCCACCGGTATAGAGTTGTAATTTTTCAGTAGCCATAGTTGCTTGCATATCATACAAGACACTGTGCGCTATGACAGCAGCTGTATGCCTATGCCGCCGTCATTGCAGTATCACTGCTGTTCTCTTGGCAAGCTTTGCTTTGTGGTAAGGTTAACTACGAAATCTGCGCAGCTCCTTGCGTAAAAATATAGGACTAAGTCGCAGAGCGGCGTGGAAGCGTCAAACGCGAAGCGCCCGACGACCTTGCGGGAATTTGTTCCAAATAGGCTCGTTAAATTCTCATGGACGGAAGTTTACATTGTATGCATCCATAGTGCTGACGGCAAATTTTGTTTTCGTCGATGTCAGCGTCTTAAAGATTTGTCTCGCTCTCTATATCGCATTTCAAACTTGAATAGTAAACGATAGGAAACTGGTTGTTTGATGTTCATCGTGGGCCTGGCCTGTGGGCATTGAAGACGCCATGATTGGCCGTGATGACCCAGACGTAAATATCATGTGAGCCCTTTTAGACGCCTCCACACATGTGGCTTGACGATTGTGATTTCAAGCTTTAATTTAAGCATCTCACGCTTTAGAAATACACTTCGATCCGATAGCTTGGCATCACGGCAACCACCATAACGGTCAAGGCGAAAGCGTGATCCTGCGTGCCCAGAAAGTTTAATAATGCAGCGTAGCAGACGCAAGCGCTGTAAATTGAAGCAGCCCTGGAAAAACCAACCGCTTCTGTGTAGCAAGATACCGGTACCGTATGTATGTTGGCTGTGCTGACGGTCCTGATTATGCGACGCTTAACCTGAGTGTGGTCAAGACCATAGGCTACGTGTAAAACATGTATATTAAGAAGAATAGTTGGCGCAAGCTGGAATCTTCGAGTATCGCCGGCGGGCGATGAAGCCCACCCGCGCCCTGACTGACGTAAGGCCAGGTAAGGTCTCACGTTTGTCCAATGCTATCGTGCTCAACATATGCGACGAATTACTTCCAACAAAAGGAGCCTGCAAGCATCAAACATGGAAAGCACGATTAAGATAAATGGCCGTAAAAGCGACGGCGCTGTACGGCACCTGCTTAGTATGAAAAAAGCCAGATTGCCAGATAAGCAGCAAAGTAATGAATCCGTCAGACGTTTCTGTTTTCCTTGTGAACTTTCGGGTGTCGGCTGGCAGCTAGCGCTGGGTTCTCGTACGGAGTCTGGGCTCGCCCGGGTTGTATACTGAAAAACTTTAGTGAATTTTTAAATTATCCTTTAGACTCATGCCACCTGTTCAAGAACTTGGAACGAAATAAGAAGACACGGTATCTGTGCAATATATTTGCGGTACCTTTGCCGGCCATTTAACAAGTCATTAGATTATACTGACGTCCTAGTTCCGGATATCTTCACGGCTATGCACCTGTAGCTCGGCTTGAAAAAAGGCAGACGCATGAATCTGGAAATGGACAGCTAGAAGGCACAGGAAGTAAAAAATAATGATTTATGATAGCTTTCTGTAAGCGAAAGAGAATTGTTCCTGACTCGTATCATGGCGTTAAGCTTAGCTATGCTTGCCAGATTCCCAACTGCCGCGTCTGCTCAAATTCCCATGTTCCCGAACGTGTTCTATCCACGTGTTTCTATTCGTCTTATTTCAGCTGTGTCTATAGAGCTTCTGTACCTAGCAAAATTGGGGTGTCCGGAAGTAGATTTCTCGCAGTCGAGCAGTGGCGCTGGGTAAATGCCGGCAGGGGCAGTGCCGGCCCAAAGCACCTGCAATCCCAGCCAAGATCTCCTCCGTTTACATACACAGCCTCACTTCTCCAATCGCGTTCCGCATGATATACGGCGTGGGCACAGATGCCAGCTGTACAAAGGCGGTGTGCGGCGCCGCAAAACCCTGATCTCCAAATTCCTGCATACCAAATAGGTTGAATCACATTCGGGGGATAGCAAACGACGGCGAGTTGTCTTCGCGCTGTCTCTGAACGGCGCGACATAGACTGGAATTAATGCGACTGTTATATCGCAGCGCGCTACCATTTCTATCCTCCATATTGTAACCTCTTGTACATTAATTGCGCATATAAAATGGCTGGCCGTAGTCGAGGCGGTATTGCTTTATTTGTACCCGTACTCATGCATTATTGCCGACGAGCGCACGCTCTGGTGCTAGTAGCTAATAACTAACAACAGTTAGATACGAAGGAGACGTTACAGTGTCCTCATGCCCGGGCGAACCCAGGACAAGAAGAGGGGCCCACATCCGTGGCCTCACCATATGAGAGCCGCGGCTGAACCCAGTAGACGCCCCGACGGGCACAGGGAAGCCTTGGAAGGCACAGAGAGGGCTATCCCAGCACAAGCGGGGGGGGCCATACCGAGACCTCACCATACGACAAGCAAGCGTTAGCAGCCAGCAGACGCCCCAAAAGGCTTAGGAAAAAACACAACACCCCACCGCGCTCAACCGGGCGGGGCCTTGCCCAAAACGAACAACCCAGGCACCCCGAGGCCCACGCCGGGAAAACGGCGGTACCAGCCAACCCGGACTTAGTATGAGACAGAAACCCCCGGCGGCCCAGGAAAACCCGGTAGCCCAGAAACCCTAAACCACCCACCCGCAAAAGCTGGCGTTTCCCCGACCCACAGCCATGGAGTGCCCCGGTCATGCCTGGGCTGTGGTACCCAAGTTGGGGTGCCCCAGTCATAGAGAGCCCAGTCATCGCTGGGCTTAAGTGCCCCAATCCTGGAGTGCCGCAGTCATGGCTGGGCTTCTTGGCTTGAGCGCCCAAGTCATAGAGTGCCCCCCTCATGAAACAATTCCTATCCCAATCATAACCAGCTACGCTCGCTTTCCATTCCCACCGTCATCCGCGCACAACAGAGAAACAGGACCGCCGCAGCCCCTTAACTAGTAGTATTCGTTACGGTGGGCTCCAGACCTTCTGCGGCATGAGGCCGGCATTTGTACGACCGCCTCAGGAGTGCGTTGCCTCGCGCCACCCTTCGCTACGAGCCTTTCGCGGCTCCAGGCACCACGTGCAATGTGGCGACGTGGCAATTGACACAGCAACTTGTCCTGTGTTCGCCCAAGCTTGAGGGCACTCAACCTCCTAATCAACACACTGAAGTACACCGGTACAACCCTAATTATTGGGCACAAGGAGGTCTTCTGGTGCCTGGCCGTCGATGGGGTTTTCGCTAGCATGTTCGCTCGCCCTGGAGGCCTGTGAGTGCGGGGAATCTCCTGGAGCGGGTGCCGGACCGGTATCCCCTCGCGTACATCATTTCTGGTAATGCCCTCTTGCTCGTGCGGTGGTCGGTGTGCTCGAAGGGTTCCTTGTGGTGGTGCCTGCCCCAGCGCTGGGCAATCGGGTGGCCGCGGTGGCGCTGCGAGCTACCCGGCGTGGTCGGCCGGTAGCTACCCCCGTGAATGTCCCGGCCGCTGGTCCGTGTGGAGCTGTGGCTGGTGCAAGCCCCACCTGGCTGTGAGCCGTGTTTTGGGGATGTTGTCGCCCTGACCCACCTCAATGCGATTGACCTCGGCCCGGGCTGCTTCGCGCTGGCCGGAGGTGCCTTGCCCACCTGGGGGGCACACCTGTTTCCGTGCGCCCTCGCGCGCATTGACGGTGGTTGCTGAACTTTGTGGCCCGTCCATCTGCGGGCCTTTGCTCAACTGGGTGTGCCGCGGAACAGGTGGGGTGCTGTTAGGGCCACCACCGCTTCCTCCGTGTGGTTGGTGATCGCCTGCGGTGTGCTGGCTGAACCCTGGCTGCACCCTGGAGGGCCTTCGCGGCTCCTGGCTGGTACTAGCAACTGTTACAGACTTACAGTAGTTCCAGACCATGCGGTGGAGACATCGGGCGCATCACCTGACACTGAAGCCCCCGGGCCCCGCATTTGCGGCATGGCATGGCACGGACACGTGCGGAGCAGTACCAGTGCAATATCGGATGACTCCATTGCCCCGACTTCCCGCCCCGTAATGACCATCACGTGCAGGACCAGGGCCCTGACATGCTCCCTCGCCCTCCCCCCCGGGCCTTGAGCCGACGCTGGTAGACGCTGAGCATCTCCTAACGTTCTCTAGTTACGATCCCACTCTTCACAGAGAGCGATGCAGGTGCATTCTGTATTGCAGATGTAGCCAGTCGTGCTGAAGCTTCCTTGGCTGGCCGGCTTTTCGGGTGGGGCGTTTCTTCCGGCTTCAACCCTTCCTTCAAACCCCCGAAGATGGGCCCAAAACTCCACCGTCCCATGGCGGACGGCGCGATCCTGGAGACCAAACACAGGGACGACAGGAGGTCACCAGCCCCCGCCTTCTTCAAGGCCGCAGCCATAAACCGGCGCCCAACCTCCATGGCAGTAACGGCTGCGAGGACCACCACAGCCCAGGCACAGGGTTGCAGAGCGGGGGGGTCTGCACCAACCAGACATGCGGACGGGCCGCCCCTTCACAGATCCTCACCGCAAGTCGGTCAACCACAGCCTCTATCACCAGACAGAACCGAATAGAAATGGTGCATGCGAGGGGAACCCCTCGGACGCTGCCCAGAAGGCGCGCCACACCCACAGGGAGCGACCGCCATTCCCCGAATATACTGGCCACGGCCACGGTCACCAGACCCCGAAAACTCACAGCACCGAGCGGTGCAGCGTAGACGCGGCATCCAGGATGAACCACCTGCTGCAGACGAGCCTATTCGAGCTCGGCTCGGCTGGCTGCGAAGGCCACCCGACTACCGCACGCAACCGTGGTGCCCGTGCCCTGGCCCCGATCCACGCCCCCACCAGGGACCGCACTTCGCGTCGGCGCCCCCGATCCCCACGCCTTTAGCGCCGCCGAGACCCGACCTCGCTGCTCAAATGTCAGCGCCCTCAAGTCCGCTTCCCGCCTGCACGGCGTCCTCCAGCGTGCGAGGACGCGAACTCGTGCTCAGCCCGCGGGGGCCCCCCATTGCGCCAGCGACCATGCCGCCCTCCCGGGTGGCGACCGCGCCGCCGGTCCAAGCACTGTCGCGTCCTGATGCCGTGCCATCCAGCCTCTCAACCCCGGGCTGCTGCACACGTTCCCCACACTGGCCCCCACCTCCGTCCGCCCCGGCGCCGACGGCCGGTGCCCGACTAGGGTTGCTGGTGATGTTGGCTGTGTCGCCACCTCTTGCTCCGCCGCTGCTTTCCGGAGGCCGCCAGGACTGCACGGCTGCCTGGTGCAGTTGCGACTGCGACTGCGGCTGCGGCCGTAGTTGCTGCAGCGGGTGACTGGCCGGCGTCTGGTGGGTGCGCTGCTCCGGCAGTGGCGCTCCGACGCTACCGGTCTTATCATCACCGGCTTGTCTCGCCGACGGCGGCTGCTCGGCTTGTGGCTGCCCGTGCCCATGCCCATGCCTCTCCTCCCTCAACTCCTTGCCCGCCCCCGTACCCACGGCGCCTCGGAGGTTGCCTGTTTTGCTGCGGCTGCTGGCACCCCCCCGCACAGGAGTCCCGGGGGCGATGCTCTTGCCCTTGCCGCCGGTGGCCACCTGGCGTTCCAGGGAAAGCTGTCGCCGCTGGGCTGCCTCACTTGCCAGCATAGGCCCGTCGGAGATCACGTTGATGATGTGGGCGGCGATTTGCAGCCCAAAGATGGCAGGGATGAAGGAGATGGTGCCTGCGCCGCAAACGCCCAGAGCGCGACAGGTCCGGCGGCCAGGACCCGTTGTTGAGGCAGTGTCGAGGTGATTTTCAAAGCGGCGATGCCGTAGAGGTTGTTTCAGGTTGCTGAGGCATGGGTAATTAGTGCTTCTAGGCATGGCCGGCCTGAGGGCCTTGCACCCCGAGGACCTTGCACCCTGAGGGCCTTGCAGCTCTGCTCACCGTAATACGACCGCTTGAACCGGGAGGTGGGCTCCGTCAGTGCCAGGCTGCCGCGGCGGCACGGCTCCACGGAGAAGACGACGGTGACGCCGCTGCGGATGCCAAACTGCCGCCGCAGCCCGCGACGGACGTTCGCGGCGAAAGGGTCGCCGTACGTCTCAGAGATGTCCGCAATGCGTACGGCAAGGGGATCCATTCGGCCGCCTGTGTTGCGGGAGGTGAGGACAGCTTTAGGATTAGAGCGCCCGCACTAACGGTATTCGTTGTCTTTGGGCTGTGTTAGGTGTAAGTAGCGATGATCGCGGGACCGTCCGACAGCGGACACGATCGGGGAGGCCTGCAGGCGGCTGTCTGCACATGACCTACAGCGAGGGGCCGGCCCGAACGAACGGGGGAGATGCGGGTTTGTGCCACTCCTGCCACTCCCACGCGTCGTGGGTACAAGTAAGCTACGTGAGCCAAGCGTGAGCTGTGAGGCTGGAGGATGGGCGAACTTCTCGGTGGCACGCACCTGCCCCCATCGAGGACACCACCCTGGCTCCCCGCTCGTGAGCTGCCACTACCAGGTACAGCTTGGGAGCTATGGAGTCGATGCAGTCCACCACCCAATCCAACCTCGCAGGCGAGCCTCCGGCGCCGCCGCCGCTGCCGCTGCTGCTCCCGCCAGCAGACGCGCTGCGCACTCGGCCGCTGTTGCCGCCATTCCGCGCTGCGCTGTCCGGCAACCCTCCCAGGCCGCCGGTAGCTCCCTCATCACTGCCGGTTGCCAGTCCCTCTTCAAGCGCCGCCGCCACCTCGTCAAGCAGCTGCGTCGCCGCGCCGTCAGGCGCTAAGAACTCCTGCATTGGGCAGGCAGAAGCAAAGCGACGGAGTGCGGGTCGCGGATCAGGGGTCAAGGGTCGGGGGTCATCAGCGCTGTGGCACACTACCAGTAGTGGCAACGGGAGGCCAGGGCCGTGAAGCCGGCACGGAACGCGGCGGCCGAGTGGCCGCTTCTGACCCAGCCCTCTGGTGGGCGACTGCGAATGTGTGATGTGCGCTGATCGGGAACCGCGTCGGACGTCCAGACAGATGGGCAAGCCGCCCAGACTGGTGGGCAAGCCGCCGAGGGCGCGCAAGCGCCCCACATAAGGGAAGTAAAGCTCTAGTACGAGACTAAGGTGGTCTGGGGCAGAAAGAGGAGATAGTGTGTGGCTTCTGGTGACTTGGCTGTACGGCACACATGTGCTGTCACTGACCTGGCGCACCACCAGGTTCAGCCTGGGGTTGATGTCCAGGAGCCGCCGCGACATGACCTGCGCCTTGGGCAGCCCAACCGTCGAGTCCAGTGCCGGCAGCTGGAGGGGAGGAGGAGCGCGGGAGGACGTGGGCGAGAGGGCGAGAGGGCGAGAGGGCGAGAGGGCGAGAGGGCGAGAGGGCGAGAGGGCGAGAGGGCGAGAGGGCGAGAGGGCGAGAGGGCGAGAGGGCGAGAGGGCGAGAGGGCGAGAGGGCGAGAGGGCGAGAGGGCGAGAGGGCGAGAGGGCGAGAGGGCGAGAGGGCGAGAGGGCGAGAGGGCGAGAGGGCGAGAGGGCGAGAGGGCGAGAGGGCGAGAGGGCGAGAGGGCGAGAGGGCGAGAGGGCGAGAGGGCGAGAGGGCGAGAGGGCGAGAGGGCGAGAGGGCGAGAGGGCGAAGTTACACATGACCGCAGTTACACGACCGAACCCCTGTACCATGACTGTGACCTTGGGAGGCGGCCCTTCCAGATCCTACACAGCACTTGTACGGTCCCTGTACGTATGTACCACGCACATGGCGGGCTACGCAGCCGCTAGGACACCTGCCTGGCGGTTCTTGTTGGTTAGATCCACCACATCGCCGTCCATGATCGCCAGGGACCCCACGCCGGCCCGGACCAGAAACTCTGCGACGTAGGAGCCAACACCGCCCAGCCCTACCACCAGAACACGCGAGTCGCGCAGCTTATCCACGCCCTCCCGCCCCAGGAGCAGCGTCGTCCTCTGCAGCCACTCAGGCGGCTCGTCGTCGGGCAAAGGTACGGACCGGCCGGCGCCAGCTTGGTCGATGCCGGCGCCGGCGGCGCCGCCGGCGCCGCTGTTTGCACGCGCCGAACTGCTGGTTTCGGGGCTAGGGCCCGGGGCACTGACGGAGGAGCTAGGGCCAACTGTGGGCGGGTCCCCAGGGGTTATGTATAGGGAGTCGTTGGCGCGTGGCCAGCTAACGGTGCTGCCGCTGGTGCTGGTTACGGGTTCGGGGTTGGGGGCACCCGAAGCACCCTCTGGGGGAATCAATACAGCCGCCGGCGGACATCGCGAGTCCGCCGTCGGCTCGAAAGCCGTTGGTGGTGCAGCTACTGTTTCTTGGCCTCTGCGTTTGGATGGGTCTCCTGGAGGCGCTAGTGTTGGAGGCGCTGGTGTTGGGGGCGCCGTAGCCTCGGTTTCGGCCGTGGCTGCGATTGCTGCTGCCGCTACTGCGGCCTCCAGGGGGTCGATGAAAGCGGACATTAGCACCGGCGGTACAGCTGAGGCACGTGCTCTGATTGCTTGGCGCCTACAGACGAAGCATGCGGGCGACTGTTGCCTGAAACCGCTGATGCCGGCATTTGGTGCGCGGGCGCGGGCGGAGCTGCCATTGGCTGTCCCAGCGGCTGCATCCTTAATTCGAGGATTAACGCAACTGCCTCTCAGTACGTGCCCGGTGAGCATTGTAGCCGCTGGCTTGGACAGGATGTACGGCTGGCCGTCGCCGGCCGTCACCGGATGCAGTCCCCCGCAATCCTCCCCTTGGCTGCAGCCTTATGCAGTTCACTGTTGCGCACGTGCCGCAACTGCCGCCGTGGAAATCCAGGCCAAACTAGAGTGACGGTCGAAAGAACACCCCTTAAAAGTTTAAGGCCAACCATGCCTAAAGTCTTCTAGTAATGAATTTAATGCTTTTGAAGGATTGGCTTGCCGTTCGAGTTGGTGGGCAATCTCTGTTGCCTTTGCCGTTGGGTTGTTGGCCATACCGTTCGGTCGACAAGGTATTTGACATGAAATTACGGACTATTTTATAAAGAGGTGCTTATGTATTATCATTGATTGCCGACTTGAACCACATTAGCATCCTTCGAGGCCTCCACTGATGAGTTAGGCCCACAACTCGCGGTGATGTTTGACGAGGGCTTTTGAGAAATGTATGGAGGAGATTCGGCAAAGAAGTAAGTAATAAACGTTGGTGTATTTAGCCCTTTCCTTGCTTGGGTTGATGGCATGGGGTTCCCAAAAGAAACAATAAGAGCATTGGTAAGGGTCAATGTGGCTTGCGTATCGCGTATTAATTTAAAGCGGCGACAGCGCACGCCCAGAGCCCACGTCCGCTCACCACTCCGACGACTGATCGCCATGCCATGCTCACCTATTTGTGGGATGGACAGCTGGAATGTATAAGGGCGTTGGATCAACCCATGAACCTTGCACATTACTAGGTTGTGAGCAGGGTACTGCACTGAAGTCCTGTCGTTCCCTCGTTCACCACGGCACCGTAGCCCGATAAATGCCTATTCCCCTGCCTCCCAACCCCGCGCCGTACCCCAGACTCCAGCCCAGCCCTCGACCCAAACGCGCACGCCCCATCCTTTGTGCCTTCCCACCATCCCCTCCGATATCGCATACCGGTGCTTCGGGCCACTTCTGTCCCACAGGAGCCAGCGCGGCCCTGGGCCTTTCCTCGGCCGGAGCGGGAAAAGTGGCGCCAACGCCTCGCCGTCCAAACGCTCCACGGGCGCCCAGCGCGGCGCTGGCTGCACCCGCGGCACCGCGGCCGCCAGCTCCGGTGCACCCTACTCGTACAGCTCGGCGCCGGTTGCAGTGCGCAGCCGGGGCAGCATCACGCTGCCGGCGCTGGATGAGGACCTGCTGGAGCAGCGCGCGGACGATGGTTTCGGATCTGAGGCCGAGCAAAGCCGCGACAGCGCATCTAAGGCGGCTGCGGAACGGAGCCGCATCCGTCAAATACTGAATGGCGATGGGCCGGGATGGGACCACTCTGGTTCCGCCGGTGGCGGCGAGGACACCGGGCCGCCGCCAACGGAGCAGGATTATTCTTGTGAAGTGGCCGCACCTGGCATCATCGTGTCGTGCCAGTCAACGGGGCTCTGCGATGTGGCCCTTAGAGGGGTGACCAGGCTGCCGCCGTCGCTGCACAAGTTCTTCAGGTGACTGCGCTACAGGGGAGGAGGGGCAGGATGAGTCACCCGGTGCGCGGGGGGCGGCGGGGCGGCGGATGGCCCCCCGCTGTGTGCCATGGAGTCGCTTTCGGCTGACGGGTCCCCAGGACTTGACCGGGCCGGACGTGCCACTCAGCGTGCTGCTGCACACGAAGGTGTTCATGAGCGCTGCGTACTCCCCACCGCGTGTCCGCTCTCCTTGAGGGCCGTTGTTCCAGGGTCCCAGGAATGTTTTTTGCGGAGGCTCACCCCCTCGTCCAGCACCCAAGCCTGCGGTAGTGATGCAGTCTCCAGCCAGCCAGTGTCGGCCGATAATAGAAGATGTGCCCCGTGACCCCGTTGCGCTGACCAGGGCGGAGGGCGGGCTGGTCTCGGAGCTGCAGCTGCAAGGCAACCGCCTTACTTCTGCGCCACCCCTGGAGCTTCTGCCGGCTCTGACGCGGCTCGACCTGTCATCCAACATGCTGTCGTCGGGTGAGGTGCCGGGCGGGAGCCGTCTGGCGGCGGAAAGGCGGGCGATTTGGTGGGCGGCTGCTGTGGGCGAACGCGGCGGGCAGCTATAAGCGGGCGGCTGGAGCGGGGGCGGGGACCGGCAGGCAGCTGGCGACAGAGGCCTCACGAACACCTCGCCGGCGCTGCTCGAATTACGGTGGTGTGCGATACTGAATGTCCCTGAGTACGTGAACCCTGAAGGCGTAGCACTTGGTTGGCGGCCAGCGCGGTCCCAGCAGCTCGAATCTCTTGCGGTTGACGGTGTGCGTGTGGGCCTTGCCTTCCTGCCCCTCCCCGCTCTCCCCAAAGGTCATATTACGACCTTCGGCTTTCGTATCCCCAACCCAGTTCTCCCGCATGCATCTCAAAACTTCTGTTTTAAACGATTTTTTTCGGACATCCACGGGTTTCCCTCGAACCCCGCTCTCCCCTAGCAGCCGCCGCTGCGTTCTTCGCAACCGCCGCCTCACTGGCTCGCCCAGCCCTGACGCCGGAGCCCCCCTGCCTGCGCCCTCCGTTGCTTCCTCGCCCCGCTCGCCCGCTGCAGTGCCCGCCAGCCTGGGCAAGCTGCGGCGGCTGCAGGCGCTCGACCTGTCTCGCAACCTGCAGCTGCTTGGTCTGCCGGACACACTGTGCGACCTTACCGCGCTCACCAGGTGCGTGCGTTCCAGCGGGGCCTAGATCCTGGATCCTCTGATTCCCGGATCTTGGATCCTCTGCTTTGCGGATGATCCCCCGGATGCTTCGTGGATCCTGGATCGTGGCCTAACAAGCAGGGCGCGGGACGTCCTCTCCGGGCCGGCTGCCGACCTCAGCCCCCGGAGATTCGCTCCGGCCTTGAATTCCGCCCTGCGCCCGCTGCCGTACACTCCTCCCCAGCCTGGATCTCAGCCACAATGGGCTGGAGTGCCTGCCGCTGAGGATGGGCCAGCTGAACCGACTGGTGGAGATGCGGGTAAGGGAGCTGAGGACGTAAGGACCACGGGGGAGTGTGTCCGCCGTCGCTGGAGCGTGCTCTGCCACCAGCCTGGGGCACGAGACTGCCAGATGCGGTCGCGGCTGCGGCCGCAGCCGCGGTCGCGGCATCTACGTCACGCCGCTCTCGCTGTGCCTGTCTGCCTGCCTGCCTGCCCCTCCGGGCTCACCCCAAGGCAATGCACCCCACGGGTCTTCCTCGAACCCCAAGGCAATGCAGGTGCCTGGATGACCGTCGCGAGGTCATAGATATCACCACCGATGGGCCATGCGCTTGACGTCTGCTCTGGCCTTTACACGCGCTTCCCCACTCCCCCACGCATTGTGACCGCCCCCAACAGCTTGACAGCAACGAGCTGTCGTACCTGCCGCCCGCCTGCTCCGGCCTGCCGAGCCTGACGGCGCTCCACCTGACGTACAACCGGCTGACGGCGCTGCCTTCGGAGCTGGGCGGCGCCTCCAGCTTGACCGCCATCTTTGCCGGCCACAACAAGCTGACGGCGCTGCCGTCCACGATAGGCGAGTGTGTCATTTAGGGTTTATGTATCTGCGGTGCGCGCCATACATGTGCTCATACGTGCGTTGGTACCGTCGTACAGAGGCCCCGATGGCGGCCGCCCGTATAGGTGCTCACCCACTAAATCTCGTTCGCCTTTGTGGGTTTAAAGGTACATTCCTCCCACCATCTGCACGGATGGTTTGGGACAAACACGCTTCCATGGCCGGGCAGTCCCCCCCTGGCGCCAGCAGGATAGCATCCCCTATGCCTCTGCTGCTTCCCCGCAGGAAAGCTGCGACAGCGCCTGGCGGAGCTGCAGCTGCACAACAACGAGCTCACGGTGTTGCCCCGGGAGCTGGGGCTGCTGGCAGCCCTCACGCGCCTGACCACGGGATGCAACCCCCTGGTGCATCCGCCTCTGACGGTGGCGCGGCGGGGCGCGGCGGCGGTGCGGGAGTACCTGCTGGGGGGCTGGCGCGGAGATGAGTCGGCACCGGTAGGCTGGGGGGTGGAGAGGGAACCGCACAGGCCGGGAGTTACAGAAAAGAACCGGTTACTCGGCATGGCTGAGGGGGTAAAAGATGACTGCGAATCTACGGCCGAGGGGGGGAAGGGAAGCCGCGCTTGTGTGGCCCGCGGGTAAGGGGCTGGGAGCTGAGGGCGAGGGCCGGGAAGGGGGAAGGTAGACGGGGTCATGGAGAGGGGGTGCGGGCCTGGGGGGTTTAGGGTTTTTGGCAGAACCTGTCCGGAGTTGGGGCGCAGCCTGCGGGCACTGGGGCCCGGGGATACGGGCGTCCGGGTACCCTGTGGGATCTGGGTTGTCACGAGGTCGTGAGACGGGCTGAGTTCGACTTATCGATATATAGATCTGGGCTTATGCACATCTCAACACCACAGCCTCTGGCTTCGTCTGGCGAGTGGGGTGGGGTGGTGCGCCAACTGAGGCACTTGCTTGCGTGTGTGCGGGGTGTGCGGGGCTAACGGGCTGGTCGCCTGGCCTGGGCTGGAAGGGATCCACCTGGAGATGCGGCTCGAGGTGTGGCTCGCGCCCGAATCGCCCCAGCCGGGGAGCCAAGCGGGGAGCCGCCGCCTGCAATCCACTGCCCGCCCGTGCCCCTCGCTTCAGCACAACCCTCCCTCCCCTGTCGCCACTCCGCGTACCCGCCGGGCAGGTTGAAGGCGACGACGATTGCGGTTTTGTTGAGGACGACATCGAGGAGGACCACGCGGAGGCCGTTCCCCAGGAGCTGCAGTCGCAGCAGCAGCAGCAGCAGCAGCAGCGGCGGCAGCGGCGGCGGCTGGTGGTCGGCGCGGCGTGCAAGCCGTGCGTGGATAAGGACGACAAGATAGAGGAATTGGGTAAGCGAGCCCATGCACAGCAGGGGACGGCACGCCAAACCATGTGGCGTCAAACCAGCATAATTTCGGGACACGGCATATACGACAGCGCCTCTCTTTCCCCCTGCGAAGGGCCTTGTATCAGCGGCCTCCGTAACCGCATGGACCGGGCTTGGACGAGTCTCACCACGCGCAAGTCCAGCCAACGCATACAGGTCTCCACCATGTACTCCAAATGCGTCGTTCAAACGCCCTCACAAACCAGGCCTTCGTTGTTGTTGTTTTGGGGCGGGACTCATTCTCAGGTTCCTCAAGTACCTGTTCTCCAGCACACAACAATAAACGAGTTTCCCGGACCTTTCTCTAGTCGGTTTGACCTACCTGTTAAGTGCCGACCAACGGGTTTCCTCCCAACCCCCTTCCAGATTTGACTCCCGCCCCCCTCCCCGCCGCCGAACCCAATCCAACGTGGCCCCCTCCCTGGACTTGCAGGCCAGCTGCTGCGGGAGGCCCGCGAGCGGTTGGAGCGCGCGGAGCGGCAGTTGGAGCACTCGCGGGAGCAGCTGGGCCGCCAGGCCCGGGACCTGGCCCAGCAGGCGACACGCAGCGTGGAGCGAGACGGGGAGATCAGCCGGCTGAACCGGCAGCTGGCGGCGGCCTCGTTGCTGCCCGGATACCGGGGGGATAAGGCCCAGCCGGCGGCCGCTAGCCCGCAGGGCAAGGCGCCAGCGGCAGCGCCAGCGGGGGCGGCGGCGACGGCAGGGCTGGGCCCGGGGGCGGGCGACCGGAGTCAGATGCAAGTGGAGGCACATCTGAAGACGGAGCTGCAGACTGCGCGCGGTGAGGCGGAGGTGGCGCAGGCTGCGGCGGACGCGGCGGAGCGGGAGGCACGGCGGCTGCGGAAGGAGGTGGAGGCGCGGGAGCAGCAGGTGGGGACGCGGGGGGTGAGGTGGGGGCGGCGGTGGGCAGGAGGGTGTGAGGGCAGGGAAGGGGTGAAGTCTGCGGCTGCGCAGCCTCGGTATGGAGGGCAGGTCGTGAGCACGCGGCTTGCTCCGCCTGGGCCCTGAAATCTGCCCTGGTTCCATGTGGCTGGATCCGTCCCGGCAACTGTCCCCGTCCTTTACCGCGCCTGGCATCCACTGCCTGACACGGTGCTGCGCAGGTCGCCTTTCAGCGCGAGCGGGCAGAAGAGCTATCGGCGGCGCTGGACAAGGAGCGCGAGCGCTGCAACGCGGCGGTGGCCGCTGCGACGGAGGCGACTCACAAGTACGGCGAGCTGCAGCCGGTGGTTGCGGAGCGCGATGAACTGCGGAAGCGCTTGCAGGTGCGTTGCAGGGGCTGAAACAATGCCGCTGCCTGGAGCACGCTGTGGCGGTTCCGACCTGGGACCACCGTACACGCGGGTCTGTTGGACGTTACTGCGATGCAAAGCAGGACGCCAACGACGCGCTTCTGGTCGTATATGGTATTGAGCCTTGCCCATCTTTGCGGCAGGGCTGGGGTCTTTGGGCTGGGGCGCGCCCCCGCGTTTGCGTGGTGGATAGCTGGCCCTGGTGGATGAATATGCCGACGTCACGGGCATCACCCGGACATTAAAACGGTTAGCAATGTACTATAAACGTACATCCCTGGTCGACTGCCATGCGCGTGCAGACAGCCAAGAGCGCCAATGATGAGGCGTGGCGGGCGGCGCAGGTGGCGCGGGATGGGCACCTCAGCTCCGAGGCGGCTGCTGACATGGTCCAGGGCCGACTGGCAGCGACGGAGGCAGCGAATGGCAGCCTGGCGCAGCAGATACAGGATGAGCGCAGGGCTGCCGCGTGCGCGGCGGTGGAGGCGGACAACAGGTGCGGAGATCATCGAACGTCTCAAACCTTGAGGCAGGCCGGGTCATTGAAAGTCCTTGAGGGTTCATAGAGCCGCGTAGTACAAAATTTTGGGAGTGAACAGAATGAACGGACGTAATGAAACACAATATGGATGAGGAGGGAGCGTGGGAACACATGTATGATGCGGGTCCATGGACGGTGGTAGTGTACTCGTAGGCGTCGGAATAACTTCAACACATGTTGCGTGGACGCCATTTGCCTATTCTTCGAACATGCCAAAACCTAGTGTGCCAATCTCCGTTCGCTTGCTTTCAGGGAGAGGCAGCTGCAGCTGGAGTTGGCCCGTTTGCGCGCCGATTTGGCAACGCTCATGGCTGAGCGTGACGTGCTGCATGGCGTGACACCGCGGCAGCAGGTTGGGGACGCCGCCGCCATGTATTCGCCGGCAATATCGACACACCCAGCGGCGGGGATAACCATGACATCAGGGAGCAATGCGTGGGCTGCACCCCAGAGAATTTAATACGGCGCCGTCCAACAACATCCCACAGCAGTGCTTCGGGCGCGAGGCTGTTCCTCGTGTGCCCGTTAACTGCACATGATAAAGGATAAGAACCAATCAAACGACCCATAGTATGGCTGCGAAAGATAACGAACGCACTGCCAAAAATGGACCTAGCAAGGTAATCAGAGTTGCAATTACCGATGTGGAAACGCGCACGAAAATAGGTTCTGCCAGCGAGAACTGGGTCCCGGCCTTCTCATGTGCATTGATGTATCTTGTCATGTTCAAACGATTGGTAAAGGCGATTTCTCAATGGATTCTCAATGGATTCTCAATGGAAATGTTGCACACGGTGACCGGTTGCATGGCCGCAGGAAATGGGCAACGTGTGGGAAAATGTGTATGCTTGCATTTCTTTATGCTTGCATTTATTCATGCGTCTGCATTGTGCATGCGCGCTATTTCACGATTTTTGGATCCTGTGCGCGTGTACGACAAGGTCTGGCAACTCCCAGCCAAACCTTTTGCGGATACCTGTAATTTGTGCACTTTAAAATGTTACTCTAGCGGCGGTATCGAGCTGTAAGCGGCACCTTGACATGCAGTGATCTGCTTGCGGATCCACGCAGCACACGCGCAGCACGAACTATAGACAGCGAGGGATCAGCGAAGAGTATCGCAAGGAAATTGTGTTACCATCACGCACAAATCTACTTCGGAGCGGACTGATTGAGGGATAGCAGCATATCCGTCAGGGCTTGCCGCGTTATAGTAATAGTCCTTTTCACTTCGCCTGCAAGGCTTCTGCAGCCATTTTAAGCCAAACCCTGAAAAATGGCGGCAGAGATGGAGGAAATGGAGCAGCAGGGAATGGTCGAGGGACAGGAGGAAATCACTGGACCCATGCCTGTGGACGTCCTGCAGGTGCGCACCATACTTATTCCATCAAGTTTTTTCCACAAGGTTGACGCCAACCTGAAATCTAAGCAAACATGCCAACCGCAGCAACACGGCGTTGCCGCCGCTGATATCAAAAAACTGAAAGAGGGCGGTGTGCACACGGTTGAGCACCTTGCGCACGCGCCCAAGAAACAGCTATCTGAGATCAAGGGCCTCAGCGAGGCCAAGATTGAGAAGATGCAGGCAGTCGGTAAGCCTGCTGCGCATGGTGGGTTCTGCATCGGCACGCCGTGGAGTTGAATTCCTCCGCACGTTGCAGCATTCAAGATAATTCCCATGGGCTTCACAACTGCGGCTATCGTCGCGGAGCAGCGTAAGGAGGTGAGACGCGCAAACAGTCGGGCGTCAGCGGGGCGGCACCGTGCTTAACCTGGCACAGCCACGACTTGCCTGCAAAAACGCCTGCTGCCTGATCGCACTGCTATGTGCGGCACAGGTAATCAACATTACCACTGGCTGCAAGGAGCTTGACTCCATCCTGGAAGGTACGGTGCACTGGCCTAAGGGTGCAGGGCTGCCAGCTTTAGCCACACTTGTGCGCGTTTCATAACGTGGCGTGAGCTCGATGCAACGCTTCAGGAGGCATTGAGACGGGAAGCATTACAGAAATGTATGGCGAGTACCGTTGTGGGAAAACACAGCTCTGCCACACACTATGCGTCACCTGCCAGGTAAGAGATCTTCCGGCGAGAAAATTGCTTCCGTCTGCAGCGCTGCATGGCAACGTTGCGGGACGTCGCCCGAACACGCCGTATGTTGACAGTGGTTACCTGGACTAATTGCAAGCGCTCGTCCGAACGTAGCTTCCAGTGGACATGGGCGGTGGCGAGGGCAAGGCAATGTACATTGACACGGAGGGTACCTTCCGCCCGCAGCGCTTGATACAAATCGCGGAGAAGTGAGTACCGTCGCCTGCGGGATCCCTGTTGTCGCCTTGCCTTATTGCCATACGCGTGTACACGTGATGGATGTATTAAGAGTGTGAAGTTCGGCACTAGAGACTGGGTTCGACATGCTTTCTATACCCACGTTCGCAACAGGATGGGTTACGGTACATCCAACGGTATGCCCTGCTTTCTGGGCCCTTAATCTTGTATTATCGTCGTGCGACCGTGTCCTGCAAGGTATGGGCTCAGCGCAGAGGACGTGCTCAACAACGTGGCATACGCTCGTGCGCATAACACGGAGCACCAGATGCGGCTGCTCCAAGACGCCGCATCTATGTTGGCGGACAGCCGATTTGCGCTTTTGATTGTGGACAGCGCCACGGCGTTGTACCGCTCGGAGTTCAACGGGCGAGGAGAGCTCAGCGTGCGACAAATCCATTTGGGAAGGTACGTGTCGATGCGGCATTTACTTAGTTGACCATCACCTACTTGGTCGGTGCCGAAATTCTTGATTTAACTTATCTCAGTCTAACACCTTTTGCCTTTGTAAGTCGGCCCTTGAGTCCGCCCATCACGGTGACGGTTTCTCGTATGCGGCGTACCCTGACTCGCTTCCAAAATGTCGCTGGTGCGCGCATGATAAAGTGATGCGTGCCAGCAAGTCTCCTAAGCTTTGGACCACGTGCGGTGCGGATGGATGAGGGCTAACGGGGTGTCCGCACCTCTGTGCCCTTTGCAGATTTCTCCGTGCCCTTCAAGGCATCGCGGATGAGTACGGCGTGGCGGTGGTAGTCAC
Source organism: Yamagishiella unicocca (assembly GCA_003116995.1). Classification (NCBI taxonomy): domain Eukaryota; kingdom Viridiplantae; phylum Chlorophyta; class Chlorophyceae; order Chlamydomonadales; family Volvocaceae; genus Yamagishiella; species Yamagishiella unicocca. The sequence continues at coordinate 2,435,499 of BDSL01000004.1, forward strand.
TAACCAGGTAATGTCTTTACCACAGAGTGGACTGCAAAGTACTAGGGGCATGGGTCTCCACATAGCCAGGACAGTCGTGAACATCGAGGGGGTCGCCGTTAACCATATTTATTGCAAAGGCAGGCGCGTGCCAATAGGCTGCAAAACATGTTACAAACGCCTCCTTCCTATTGCTGCGTAGGTTGTAGCTGCCAACCTTGATGGCGGCGGCGGTGGCATGTTCGCTGGCCCAGCAGTCAAGCCGATCGGTGGCAACATTATGGCGCACGCCACCACCACCCGTCTAGCACTTCGCAAAGGGCGCGGTGAGAACCGCGTTGTCAAGATTATCGCCTCACCATCGCTGCCAGAGCGCGAGGCGCAGTTCTCTATCGCCGCTGAGGGCGTTACGGACGCGAAGGACTAAGTGGTCCCATGCTTGGGCCACGCTTGCAAACGTGCATGCACCTCACGATGTACATATGTCACCAGGCATCGCTCATGCCGTTGGCTGCCTGGCCCAGCCCGCTTGTATATAACATATGGATGCCATGACGAGAGCTTCAGTGATGTGGCGTATGCTTGGGGGAAAGTCTTGACAGTCGAGAGCGTTTGAGCTGTTGTGCGGGTCCCTGTGCGCCAAGAAACGTTTCCGAGTGTCGGACCAACGCATGGACTTCGAGTTACACTGCGGCCAACAGGGCAAGAAATACAAGGCGGACCCTGACAGTCATGTCAGTCGTCCTTGTTCTGTATCGGCGTCTCCCGACACATGATTTAAACCGTTGTCGATAAGAATGGATAGTTAGCCACATGAACAGTTACTGTCCAAGAGCCCGTACACGCACAAAACTGGGCAGGTACTTGTGTCCTTTGTGTAGTCGGGTGTGAAGTCTATTGGATACGAGTATGGCATTGCACCAACAAAGCCGTGTGCACCAATGTGTGCATTCACTCATACGGGTGCATGAATTCGCAACCCGGGTATGTAATCATTGTTGTCAGTCATACAACGTTTTGAAAGTCCAGCAGCAGTGTTTCAACGGTACGTTAAGCGCTACGGTTAGGACTGTAAGGGTAAGCAACCGACGAAACCAAATTAGGACCCGTCATAAGCAACGTAGGAAGATGGATAAGAGAGACTCGCCGACACTTTGCAAACACCCGGGCGATTATCGTTGCGCTTGGCTTCGCACTATCAAGGCCGCTCGTTATTGTATGTTCGCGGGCTTCTGTTCCAGCCTCGGTTAGGTGGGCTCTTGGCTGCGTCTCTGGAGCCTCAGGCGGCCGGGGATTCTGGTGTCGACCCGGCCTGCTGCTGGTGCTGCACGACGCGCTCTAGTGCACCCAGGTAGTGGCTGAGCAGGTGATCCCTCAGCATGCTGCGCTTGAGCAGGATGCGCTTGAGCTGCGTACGACCGACGTCGCGCAGCAGCCGGAAGCTAGAATTTGCATCCGCGCCTGTACCGCAGGGCCGAAGGAACAAGCAGGGGCACGGGTATTTAGCTGCCACGACGCAATGATTCATCGGCCTTAAGCACTCTGCCCGCACCTGACGTCAGCATGGGTATTGCCACCGGCGCCCCCATCCAAAACTCTAAGCAGCTTCACGCTGTTAAGTCTACAATCGAATACGGGAGTGATGACCTGACAAACCCCACATAGCACAAGCAGTTGGCTGCCGCTATGTGTGACATGTATGTGGCCCCCTGAACCATACCGAGCCTCTCCTCCCGCTACATCATCAACGTACCTCGCCGCTCCATCACGTACACGCATCCCGGCACCAGCAGCTCGCGGCACTCGTACGACGGGGACGAAGGCATGGTTGCGGCCGCTGCAGCTGGGTCCGCCTCCAGCGCTCCCCGCAGCAGCTGCTGCAGGTGCTTCTGCGACGCGACATCCGAGGGGCTCAGCTGCGAGATGTTGCGCAACGACCTCTCCGCCTGCAGTTCCGGCAGAGGCTGCAGAGCCAGGTCCGGGAGGTCCAGCATCGAGGCCTGTCGGGACGGCCGCGGTGACTGGGGCTGCGAGGCGGTTGCGCCAACCACTGGCGGCAGCAGCATCGGCGGAAGCAGCAGCGGCAGGGGGGCACCGGCGACGCCGATGCCCTCAGCCGCCACGACGTTGTCCCGTCGCTGGCCCGGGAGGGAGGCGACGCCCGTTACCGCATTGCTGGATGGCAGCAACGGCGGCGCCTGCAGCGGTTCCAGCAACACTGCTCCCACGGGCGTAGCACCGCCTTCCGGGCACGACCTGTAGCCGCCGCCGCCGCCGCCGCCGCTGCCGTCGTCACCGTTCGCCGCCGAACCCGTCGAACCCGCCGCCACGCGGCCGTCCTGCTGTCCCACGGCGGTCTTCTGATCGCCGAGTGATACCATCAAGCCCCGCCGTGGCGGCGTGGGGCCAGTGGCGGCGACGGCGGCGGCGGCGGCGGCTGTCTGCGCGTTGGCTGCCGCGGCGGCGGCCACCAGCGGCGGCGGCGATAACACGCCCTGGACGTCCCCGTTGCGCCGCGGCGGCGTGTCGTGGCCGTTTCGCGTGGCGCCGCTGCCGGCAGCGCTGCCAGCAGTGACCAGAGGCGGCAGGCTACCGCTGGGGGGCCCGACTGGCCCAGCAGGAGATGGAGACGGCGGCTGGCTGCTGTTGTTCGCGGTTCCGGCTGCCTTGGCGGGCGGGCTGGCTTCGGCGCCGGCGCTGGGACCTACCACCTTGTGCTGCGAGCCAAGGCCCGCCAGCTGGGCCACGCGGCCGTCTGTGTACGACAAGGTTTGGAAGGGGCGAGGGTGAGGAGCTGCGGCGCCCGACGCTCACGTTAGCATCTAGGCATCAGCAGCCGCAACGCCATAAGCGCAGAAAACCGCAAGCAGGTGCATCAAGGCTGCGAGGTGTTAATCCGTAACGGCAGTTTGGGCACGTAAATAACCAAACACTGCAGTAATATGCGCCTGCTGCCGGGTTCTTACTCGGCTGTGTCGGAGACGTTATGGCCGCCGTCGTCGGTGACCGGCCCAGGGTCCCATTCACCAGCGCCAGGCCCTCTGCTGCGGCTGGCCTGGCGATGCCCACAGCCGGCGTGCCCTCCTACGTAGGGAGGGGCAACCAGCAAGTGGGCAATCGGGAGTTCAGGACGGCGGGCCGAGGCCGCAGCGCCGGCTTGAATCAGCACTGCCCGGCCATGCACCTCCACCGCACGTTGCCCTGCTCCTGCGCGCCCCCTGCAAGCTCCCCAGTCCCACACGCCCGCATCCCGCCAGCCCTGCCGCACGCGCCCCACCTGTGGCGGCTGGCACCTGCACAGCGCGGCAGCGACTAGGTGGTTGGCCAGGCCCAGGGCGCCTGACCGCCGCAGAGCCTGGGGGCAGGGGGGCAGGGGGGCAGGGGGGCAGGGGGCCAGGGGGGCAGGGGGGCAGGGAGGCAGGGAGGGCAGGGAGGCAGGGAGGGCAGGGGGCATATGGCTACATACATAAAAACACGCTTGAGCTTGTCATGCAAAATTGCCAATGTGATTGCCCTACATTTGGATTACGGCGATGTGCCGCGCTCGTCGTCTGCGCCGTGTGTCACTGTAAGGAGCAAACACAACCCTCCCCACCCTTCCCCGCTGAGCCGTCTTCTCGCCAACCCCCCGCTGAGCCGTCTTCTCGCCAACCCCCCGCTGAGCCGTCTTCTCGCCAACCCCCCGCTGAGCCGTCTTCTCGCCAACCCCCCGCTGAGCCGTCTTCTCGCCAACCCCCCGCTGAGCCGTCTTCTCGCCAACCCCCCGCTGAGCCCCAATGGACCGCACAGCGGCCGCAGCCGCACCTGGGCGAGCTCGCTCCTGGCCAGCACCTCCTCACTGGCTGACGACATCTCGTCGGCCAGGCGCCGTAGCGACATCGCGCTGCAGCGGCTGACCAGGTCGGCCTGCGGGGAGGGGGGTAGGGTGCGGTGGTGGGGGCGGCGACGGCGGTGAGGGTTAGGGGGCTCTCATGGGAGGCGTTGGCTTGGAAAGTTTTGGAGCTCGTCACCAGGCTGAAGCGCCCATGCAGGTAGTGAGCAGTAATGTTGGTAGCGGAGCCATGTAGGGGTCATGCTTCCTGATCACAAAGCTGGCACGCAATGGGCGGTGTTGGGGGAGCAGGGAGGCTTTGGTAGAGGAGGGAGGCATCAAGGCAGGCAGCATTGCATCCACTGCAAGCCCCTGTCGCTTCGACATTCGGCAGGGAGGGATCGAACGTACTACGGCCTCGGCAGCCCTCGGAACGCGCCCTCCCTCCCTCTTTCCCCCTCCCTCTTCCCCCCTCCCTCTTCCCCCCTCCCCTTTTCCCCCTCCCTGGCAACCCCCCCTCCCCCCCTCCCTACGTTGTACACGACGCTGTCCACGTACGAAGCGCACTGCTCCGCCACCTCAGCCGTCACGACCGGGGGAGTCGCAAAGCACGTGGCGCGCACTGCGGCAGGCGACCCCAGCTCCCGCGCCCGCTCGACGTCGGTAGACAGGATGACGGCCAGCAGGGCGGCGGTGCCTGGCGGCGGGTCCAGGAAGGGTTTGTGAGGAAATGCCCGTGGGTCCAGGGAGGGGAGCGGTGGCGGCCAAGTAGCGTGATTTGCCGTACACGCGATAATGATTGGCGCCGAGGTCTTCTGAGGACGGAGCCGGAAGGAAAGGGGGCCGAAGCTCGAGAGGTGCGGTGCTTAAGAGGACTGAGTGGCAACGCATGTACGCGCCCACCCTGCAGTCGTTACCGTGCCCGCTGCTGCCCCCGTGCCGGTGCCCATGTGCACGGGCCCCTCCCCTCCCTTCCCCACCCTCCTCCCATCCGCCTCCCACCTGCGCCCATAGAGTGTCCGATCAGGTGCAGTCCGTAACCCGGATGCGCCTCCAGCGCCCCCCGCAGCCGCCCCGACACCTCCGCCAGCAGCTGCTGAGCGGCAGACAGCATGCCGTGGTGGGCGAAGCCTGAGGGCGCGGGGTACAAGATTGAAGGGCCAGGACCCAGGAGAGTCGAGGTCAATTGGGAGTGGGTGGAGGTGCCGGGGAGTGGGTGGAGGTGCCGGGGAGTGGGTGGAGGTGCCGGGGAGTGGGAGGAGGTGCCGGGGAGTGGGTGGAGGTGCCGGGGAATGGGTGGAGGTGCCGGCCATATGGAAACAAGCGCAACTGCGTGTGCATCATGAGGGGACCCGGGCGTGCTCATTCTTCTCAGCTGGGCTTCGGAGCAGGACGGGTAGGCGCCGTTTCCGCTAGCGCTGCTTGCCACCGCTTCGTCGGCACGTTAAGGGTATTGGCTGTCGGTGTGGATGGCTCCTCCCTGGAGTGGCTTGACGGTTACGAAATACGAATCCCTGCTTCCGGACCCACCGGCATGGGTTGGCCCAGTGCCGTCCTTCCCTACTTTTCCTGCGCCATTTTACCCATTGCTGTCCCCCAGTGAAATGCCGCGAAAGGGAGGGGAGCGATACCCTCCCCTTCTTTTTGGGTTCGGAGTGCGAGAGTGAGCTGCAAGCGGCCACCCTACCCGCCCCAAAGGGACTCGAGTGGCCCGCCACGTTGGTGAGGAGGTCCCGCAGGAGGCCGGTGCCTCGGACGACAAGCCGTACGGTACGGCTCTCGCGGTGTACGGCGAGGAAGAAGGCGGGGCGCCACCCGCTGGACTCGGATTGGTGTGCCAGGAGGTCGGCGGGCTGGAGGGTGGGGTGGGGGGCGGCGGTTGTGGGATGCTGGGGAGGTTGCCAGGTAAACCCGTGTACGAAAGAAAAACCGTTTAGGACAGACGTTTGGGATGTAGTGAGGCAGGCCTTGAAGGACTGTTCCTTCAGTGATAAACAGAAAGGTAATTTGAAATTTGAACAAACATCCTCATTGAGCGTGTTCAACAGGGATTTCGACATTGTAGTGACGATGAGCAGAGCCTCGACAGGGTAGCGGTGCCGGTGGTGATGCGGTGTCGCAGCGGGAGACGCGTCAGCCCATGAGCGGTTCCGGAGCCGCCGCCGCGGGCACCGTGGCTGCAGACGCCGCGGCCGTGGATAAGCCAAGCACAGCAAAATAGGATTTGGGTCCCCCCTTTTCATGCCGAACGGCCACGACAAACCTGCTACACCGCACCGCACATTTGTGCACGTCATTTGTTGGCCCCCCGCCTGCCTGCCCGGTTTCCTCCCCATCCCCGCTCCCTAGACCCTACCATATCCGCGGACCACAAGCGGCCCCCCCCGCACGAACGACCTGCCCCCGCCCACCGTGTCCCGCCACACTGTTCCGCCCACCATGTCTCGCCCACCGGACACCCGCGCCCACCGAGTCCCGCCCACTGGACTTCGCCCACAGTGTCCGCCCACCAGACCCCGCCCACCTGTCCCGCCCACCTGCCCTCGCCCACCGGTTCCCGGATTCCGCCCACCTGCCCTCGCCCACCGTGTCTCGCCCACCATGTCCCGCCCACCAGACCTCGCCCACCGTGTCCCGCCCACCGGACCCCGCCCACCATGTCCCGCCCACCAGACCCCGCCCATGTCCCGCCCACCGGACCCCGCCCACCGGACCCCGCCTGCATCGGGCCCCACCTGCAGCCCCAGCAGCTGCAGCAGCCGCTCCTCACTGGTCGCCTGGTAGGCGGCTTGCGCCCACTGCGCCTCACTCAGCCAGTGCAGCGCGGGCGACCTGCGCCAGCGTCGTACAGCAGCCACACGGCGGGACCCAGGTGACTGCTGACTCAGGGCGTCAGGGGTTTGGCGGGCTGGGCGACACCACGGTACGACGCTGCCATTGCCGTCCGAACGCAAGGGGGCTTGCAGGCCTGTACTGATCCGCTCGCATCTTTCCTGCCCTACCTCCCCTGGAGCTCCAGGAAACTCCCGAGCGCCCATCCCATCACACCCCGTTCCATCCCACCCTGCATGCCCAGGAACCGAGCACGTAAGTGTGGGCGTCTCAAGCGCATAACTCCCCCAGCTACCAGGTACCAGCTACCGGTATTCCTCAGACGCCCCGCGCTGCCCGCGCCGTACATGTCGGTCAACTCCTCCCCACATGCCGCCGCCGGTGCGCACTGCAGCGGCTCGTGCTTGCGAGCTAGGGCCAGCCTATGAGCTCGAGGGAGGGGAGGGAGGGGAGTTTAGCGAGGGTGGCGGATGGGTAGATGGGTGGCTGGGTGGGCGCTGGGGCATGGTGGCGAGGCAAAGCCTGCTTCAACCCTTCACCTACCTCCCCCGCCGAATCCGAATCCGAATCCGAATCCGATTCTGAATCTGAACCCGAATCAAAATCCGAATCCGAATCCGAATAGGAAAGCAATCTGGACTGCGACCCAGTAGGGCAGACCCTTCCCCCCAACGATCCAGCCCACGCATCTCGCTTACTACGCTCTATTCGAGGGCCTGGGCGGCCCACCGATCCACCGACCCACCATCCGAAGCCGAGCGCCTCGAAGGTGAGGCACTCCTTGGGGCGCCAGGCGTTACGTACGCTTGCAGCTGTGGCCCGGAAAACATCCTGGAGGTCAGCGGGCGGCAGGTGGGGGAGTGGGGTTGCAGCGGGGAGGTGTGTTTTGCAACGGGTGACACGCACAAAATATGAGTGGGGCGCCTGCGCGGTGCGGTGCGGTGCGGTGCGGTGTGGTGTGGTGTGGGGCGATGCTGACAAATCCTTTACATCCACACCGACGTCCCCCGCACAGACTCGATGGCAACCGGGAGGACAGCCCGACCACGCAGGCGGGAAACTGCAACCTCCGCTTTAAGAGGCATTCCGGCCGATACTTGTGGCGCCCAACCACGGAGCATCTGTCGTCCGTCCCATGCGTCAAACACTCAAATTGCACCCAAAAAACTAGGGTCGGCTCATCCTACCCGGTTTTGCCCCGTACTGCAGGCATCCGTTTTATTCCCGCCACAACCCAAAACGCCCACAGATTGCTCCAAATCCCGGCCCCCGGTCCCCGACCCTTGCCCGGCCGCGCCGCGCGCCCACCAGCCAGCTGTCCAGGTCGCCGTGCCTCATTTGCTCCCCGCCATCCGTCTCCGCCATTTCGCGCCAGACGTCCTCTCCTATGCCCTGATTGGGAGAATTAAGTCCATCTGAGGTGGCAGGGAGCTGTTGCTGCTGTTGCTGCGGGCCAGCCGGCGGCCAGCTGGTTGCCAGCGTCCCATGCCGAGCCCCCGCCGCACGCGCGGCATCCATGGCTGCCGCAGCCTGCAGGACTCGCATTGCTTCCTGCTCATTTAAGCTCTCCATGGCAATTTTGGTGTGGAAATGCTACTGTTCGTGCTCCCCGCGAAGGGACGCACTGAAACGGCGCGGGTGCAACAGTAGGCAGTACTCTTCTTTCAAAATACATACTAGAACGTCATTCCGTCAGGGTGAAGGTCTCCGGAGAAACTGTCGCCGCCGTGGGCTTGTTCGGATGGGCATGTATGTGTGTGTAACCGAGGAACACTTCGCAACGAATGTATGATTGCCTGGAATACACTAGGTAGGCACTTATATGCTATGTACGTAATTTATAATAGTTGCGAGCGTTATGTTCAATTATGGGGCGCGCTAGATGGGCGACGTTCCCCCTTCCCCATGAAGTCGCTCTAGGCAGCATCTAGATGACAAACGTTGGATAATTATGTGAGCGTTTGTGCTGGTACACCGCCAATGGCCCTTCACAACCCCGTCAGACTCGCCTAACCGTGTCTGGACGACCCGTCGGCAGCAGGGTTCTGTTTCACAGCTTCACAACTTCATTTCTTAAAGGCTTGACACATATTCACAGTTTGTCTTTAGTCAGGCTGTTTCACAGACCCAGCTAGTCGTTAACAAGTGGTTTCAGCAGGATAGGATGCCCGCGACTCGGGTCATAGCCAGCGCTTGTGGGACAGAGGCATGGCCTGGTAGCATCGTGCGGTGCAGAGAAGCCTTGATGGTAGGCGCGTGCGGCCCATTACTTTGCTAGATTGGAACAGCCATCACCACACAAATGTTGTCCCTCCGATTCCACTCGGAGCTTGCACGCTTGCACACACCTCAATGTGCAACTGATTCACATGAAACTCCACAGCTGAAAACCCTTGGCGCGTGGAGCTCGTGCCGTGATGTCCCGCTTAAGCCCTTCCTCCGGGCATTGCTCCCACGCAAAGCCCGCACACCACGAAGACGCACTGGCGCTGCTTCCCCTTTCCCATTCACAATCCACTCGCACCCTTTGTATACCCACCTCGTCTTGCCGCCCTTGTTAATCCTGCACCACCAGTTCCTGGCAGTTTCACGCGGTTCCTTGTTGTGGGTCAGCCCGCTCCATGTCGCTTGCCTGCCCGTGTACCGTCTGACAAAGCCATCCTCGCGCCACGACGTTCGTACTGGAACATAATGCTCCCCTGGACTTAAGCGACAACTCCTATCAGCTCCCCCTAACATCCATCCCCACCGCCATGGCGAGGGAGCACTGCGGCGCCCCATGCTGGCGGCCCCTGTGGAACCTCCTCCCTTACGCTGTCGCTGATATACTCAGTTACTCCTCCCACTGCTTCACTTAGGTGCGGTCGCCCTTGGTACCTGCGCCGCACTCTCCAGCTCCGGTGCCATTCGCAGCAGCAGCAGCAGCAGCGCCAGCAGCAGCAGCAGCAGCGCGCCGCGGAGGCTGGACGCAGCTGCGGCGAGGGGTTGCTGCGGGAGCCGCAGCGTACCCCGCCTCAACCACCAATACGGTCAGTGGCGGGGCCGCAGCGGCGGCGACGGCGCCGGCGGCTGCTCTGGACGACTTCGCGGCTGACCAGCGGCCGGTCATTCTGTTCGACGGCGTTTGCAACCTGTGAGTCGGGTCCGGCGGGGACGTGCGGCGGTGGGTGGGTATGAGAGGGCGCCCGTGGGTCGGCGCTGAAGAGGCAAACCGATATTAGGAAACGCTTGATTTAAATGGTGGGCGGGGGGTGGGCGGGGGATGGATGGATGAGTGGGTGAGTGAACACAGAGGGCACGACGGGGTACGCAGAGGGGGCGGAGGTGATGCCGGCAAGGGGCTGCGCTGGGCGGGTGGGGGCGGTTCTTGGACGATTGCCCTGCCTAGCAGCACGCGTCCCCTCACCTCACCTGCTGTCACCTCACCTGCTCTCACCTCACCCGCCCTCACCTCACCTCACCTCACCTCACCTCACCCGCCCTCACCTCACCCCCCCCTCACCTCACCTGCTCTCACCTCCGCGCCCTCATTCCTGCTGCTCCACAGCTGCAACGGCGGGGTCAACTTCATGCTCGATAACGACCCCTCGGGTGAGTTCCGGCTGGCGGCCCTGCAGAGCCCCGCCGGCCGCCGGCTGCTGGCCCGCAGCGGCCGCTCCCCCGAGGACATCTCCTCCATCGTGCTGGTGGAGAGGGACCGCCACTACATCCGCTCCGAAGCCATCCTGCGCATTGGCGCGCACCTGCGGCTGCCGCTGCCGCTGCTGGCTGCGTTCGGCTTCCCGGTGCCGCTGCCGCTGCGAGACGCATTTTACGACGCGGTCGCCAACAACAGGTGGGTCCTCGCAACAGCAGGCGGAGGGGGGAAGGATACACAGTAACAACAAGAGCAGGTAGGTGTGGGGAGGATACACAGTAACAACAGCAGGTGGAGGGGGAGGATACACATAAACAACAACAGCAGGTGAAGGGGGAGGATTCACAGGAACAACGACAGCAGGTGGAGGGGAAGCATGCGCGCGGAGGCGCGGCAACATGGCTCGGCTCCTCGGACGCGACTTGCTTGTAGCAGCAGTAGCGGCAACCCAATGACCCTCCGCGTGCTGCCCTCCCCACCCCTCCTCCCTCGGATGTCTGCCAACCCCTCCTCCCTCCTCCCTACGGCGCCGACCTCATAATGCTGTACCGCAGGTACTCGTTCTTCGGTCGCACGGATGCCTGTCGCCTGGGCGGCGCCGGCCAGTTCGCGAACCGCTTCATCGTCGATTGAGGGACCGTCTTGGACCGCATGTACATTTTGTTCACCCTGGATAAGGCCGCGACAGCACCCGCCCTGCCGATGCATTCGCTGGCAGTTGCTTAGTCGGTTGACAGTAGTACCAGCGATGCTAGCGATATATGGCAGGCAGGGCAGCAGCACCGGTCGCGGTGGCAAGTGGATGTGCCGGGCGGGCAGAGGCGCTGCTTCACCGGGGGTACCGTATTCACGGCGCACCCCGTGTCTGCTGCCTCGATGCACAGCCGCACCGTTGGACGCCTTTAGGCGTCGTTTGGGGTAACCGGTACCCTCGTCGTTCGGCCTGCCATTCGAGATGTGGTACGGCTACCTGTGTAACGGACTGCATTTAATAATTATTATTATTATCTCCGTGTAAGTCGTGTGTCTTCGGGGCGTCTGTAGCTTGGTTCGCTCGAGGGTGCCCGCGCGGGTGAAGAGCTGGTGCTGCTATCCGAGCATCGATTGCGACAGCCTCAACTGCCGACGAGTTCCTTGTGAGAGCTGGAGGCACTGGCTGGAGGCGCATGCGGTGGCAGGCTGCCTCGGCTCGCGGTGGGCTCGCGGTGGGCTCGCGGTGGGCTCGCGGTGGGCTTGCGTGTGGACGAGAGCCGATAGCTGTTGAAGGTGCTCACTGGATAGGGGACGGGATACCGTATGCTTGCGCGCGATGGCGGCAGGTGCGCAGTCACGTGAAACAGGTGTTACAATGTCCGCCCCGTAACGGTAGCCTCCGTCCCCATATTGCGTGTATGTTCCTCAGCTCGCACCACACTAAGCTAGAAGGAGGAGAGAGTCGCGGATCCCATAGTACGGTGGCGGCGGCGGCGACCGCAACGAATTTCGGTGGTCAGTGGGGATACGACTGATTGCACGGCATGCAGACATAACCGGGCCCAGCGAACGATCACAGTATTCCGCAAAGTGCAAAGCACCGCTGCTAATGCGCCATTCATCAGGGTGCAGCGAGCCTCCGCTTCAGACATCGGGACCCCTGCGCCCAGTGCTACGATCCCATTTAGGAAACGAAACGCGGCGTCGCCCAATCCAATCTAACCTTCAACCCAGGACAACGAAAAGCAGTTTTGAGAGCTCAAAACGTGGGTCTGTCCTTCCCAACTCGACCTCCAAAACAGGACGTGATGTGCGGCTCAATTGAAGTGAGCTTGCCTTGTCAACGGTGGAGCGGCGCAGCGCTTGGATGCCCCGGACGAGAGACGCACGCAAACACACACACCCTGATACGGCTCTATGAACGAACGTGGCCCCTACCACCAATCTCGCGCTGCTGGTGATGGTGCTGCTGTTGCACGCGTGCATGATCATCTAAGCTCAGTCACAGCGCGAAACTGCTCGCCGAGCAGCGCCGGCGACAACGCCGTTCCCTAACACGTTCATGTCATCCCCGGCCCGAAGCAACCAGCTGGGCACAACAGCTGTTGCGGAGGCAGCACCTCGAATGGGATGTAATCCCAAGAATCAGGATCACTACATCGATTAAGAAGTCCAGGCAGAGTCCCAGACACTGCGAACCGCACTAGAAGCCAAGTAGCATGTCGGGTATGTGCCCAGCACCATGTACGGCGCCGCCTCAGCGGCAGTCCCCACAGAACGGCATCCCTGACAGTACGAGTTCATCAGCGGCACTCCGCCACGGTACGACCTTCCGGGCCGTACGACACAACATGTGTTGTAAACTGTGTGTTCGAACGATGCCCAGCCGTTGGTGGGCGTGAAACGCAATGTACACCGCGGCGCAACTAGCAGTGCGTATGATGATCAATTGGAAGCCGGTGATGATTTATTAACTACGCCTTCAATATAAGCGTACACGTAGGCAAGGTGATCTGTCGCATCGACTGGGTAACGCCCTCGCACCCCGGTTCTCAAGCGTGGCGTCCTAACATCGCGATGGTTTGTGATGTGTATCGCTCTAATACTGTATGCAACGATGCGAATGCCGCACCAATCTCATGTGTAAACCTGTGCTTGCCTCTCCTCCGCGTAGGTAGGACGTGACAACTGCCACCATACTCGGATCCCTATTCGTCCCGCCGAGACCCAAGAGGTGAAAACTCGACCGGCGCGCACCCCTCTCGCAGAGACGCGGCTCGTCACACCTGCCAACTGAAACCTGCCAACTGAAACCTGCCAACTGAAACCTGCCAACTGAAACCTGCCAACTGAAGACTGCTGCGCCGCGCCGGCGGTTGGGCCGCACATTCGCGCAAGGGCCACGTGAGCCATACCGGTTCCAACCCTTGCCGGCTCGACCCACACCCACGGGGCCCGGGCCCCCCCACACATGTTCCCATTAGGTGCCCCCCAACGCTAAGCAACGCAGGACGTCCACACTCTAAGAATCCCAGCCAAACGGGCAATGCAGCTTTCTTGATCGGTGATCCTTACTTATTGATTAAGCCTTCGGCGATCACGTCCAGAGGTTTCCACCGATTGCTATCAAATACTTTCAGCGGCCAGCGATGCGCTAGGCTCATTCTTGTCCGTACGGCCGATGTCGAGCCCCCAAGCTAAAGCTGTTGGGTCTGCTGCCGGGGTCCACGCAGCTCCCGCGCGTCCCTGCGCTCACCGCCCGCCAGCGCTTGCTCCGAAACCAGATCCAGGAAATTAGTTCCGAAACCAGATCCACGGAATCACTCACTTCTTCCGACAATCTGAGTCCGCCTTATCTGTGAATCCGTCGCAGTCATTATCGAGGCCATCAGAGCACATGGCCCCGCTCTCGCTCAGGGCGCGTACGTGGCACAACTCAATGATGGTCTCATTTGCGGACAGGGTGGTGGTCGCGGTGACTTGCAGGGCGCCGCCGACGAGATTGTTGCTCGTGGGATTTCCCACGAAAGGGCTCCGCCAGATGTTTGGGTTCTTGAGGCTGCGCTCGGGCGCTCTCCAGGGAGGGCCGTAGTCCAACAGCGTTGGCTTGAACCCAAAGTCGCGCTCGTTCTGGGCGCCGTCGTACGAATGGACAAACACCTTAAAGCTATGCGCGTCGTTGAGGCCGCTGTCGTACTTGCTTTTGGTGGCGCTCTTGACGCGGTAGCTGATGAAGTATGTGGTCATGCTGATGTTCTTCATCGGCGACTGGCCGAGCTTGACGTACAACTGCCGGCGGGCGTCGTACAGGACGGGATGGCGGGGCGGGGCGTCAATCGCTTACTCGCTTCCTGATCGTCGCTTTCAAGCAGGCCCGATGTACGAAGGTTCTGTCCTGTCGGACGGGGTACGGTGCGGCGCGGAGAGCAGCTGCCGCCACATGCAGTCTCCATGTCCTACGCTGCCAGCCCACACGCCACATCGCCGCGAGACAGCATACCCGCAGCCTGGCTTGCCAGTCCTACATCACCCCATTACCAGTACCCGGCCTCACCACGCTATCGTCTGCCCGACCAAGCGCCGGCAGCCTCAGCTTGATCTTGTTCGTGCCCCGGAACGAGCCGGCGTTCAGGCTGCCGGACAAGAAGGAATCTTGGCCAGGAGGCGCACCGTTGACCAGAAATCGAGTCGAGCTGAGGGGCCTCGCCCAGCCGATGCGGAACCTGCGGGAGCAGGGTCCGTGAGGGCGAGGGGGCCGCACCGGGAAGTTGCGAGGAAAACCCGTGTACGAGAAAAACACCGTTTGTGACGCACGTTTGAAGACGTGGGGAGGTCGCGAGTCAGGCCTTAATGAGCAGCACAGCTCGTATGAACGCCGCCGGACTGCCTTTGTGCCTCCAGTGCCTCCAGTTCCGATATCGGTTAACGGGTTTCCTCTCTACCCATCCCCCGGAGTTTTTCACCATGCAACCCCAAACGCGTCACGCAACATTCCTCGGTAGCCACGACTTCGCCCGCTTTCGCGCCGCATCAGTGGGCGTAATCCAGTGCAGGCAGCCCGTCCGCCCGAGCGCAATCGCATGCATTTCTCAAACGCGCCATCTTAGCTCGTTTGCAGTCATATTCCTCCTCCTCGAATTCCTACGTTGTATCTAACGGTTTCCTCGCCCCCCCACCTCCCGCTTACAAGTTGGGCGCGTTCGGACACAGCAGTCCCGAGCCAGCTCCGACAAACTTCCCCATCACGTCGGTTTCATCGCCGTACGGGTCATTCCCCCTGCAGATGACCGATCATAGGCCACAGGCGGGGCGGTCCAGAATTTTCAACTGTAGGCGTTACGCGATGATGTGGCTAAAGCACATTCCGAATACAAACCCTACCTACTCACCATATTTGGCGGCAGACAGGGGCCCAGCAGGCTATCCAATCTTGCGTAACCCACATGCAACAAGGCTCAAGTTAGTTTGCTGCAGTGAAACGTAAGAGAGAACAACCCTGTCATCTTACCTTCCCAATTTGTAGAACGCCGCCAAAGCAGCGCCAGCTCTCAAGCCCTAACACCCCGCCCCTACTGGCTGCCTCTTACTTGCTTGTGGCGGCCCACGCATCCCGTACCTAGCATCGTCCACTGCGCATAGCCTGCTGGCGCCTTTCCGGCGCTGCCAGTGCCGGGAAATACGCGAAAGCAACCTGGTTTGACACGCCAAGGCCCGGAACCATTCAGGCCCCCCGAACCAGGGCTTCGGGACCAGGTGCACCACGGCTCCGAAACCATGGGTGGCACCGAAACCCCTAGGGGCGGCACTCACTGGCCCGCGTGCTCCAGGCCGAAGTTGTGCATCGCCTCGTGCATGAACACGTGGAGGTACTCGGGCCGCATTTCAGGAGGCATCTTGACAAAACTGCGCGTGTGTGTTGGGTGCGGTACGACATGGACGAGCGATCAGCGGGGGGTCGTTTTCGGGTCACTGGGCAGCAGCTTACAGACCCTCTGCCGGTAGCTGTGATGGCTCCAAGATCCGATATCTCCCATGCAGTCTGGGACCAGTGTTGCGCTGCATGGCAACCAACGCCACACTGGCGGTCGCACCTTTGGCCGAACAACCCTGTCCGCCTGGACGCTTGTTGGCCCCCCCTCGCCCACATGACTTCTCGCTGTGCCCCATCTCCAACACCTGCCCCCCATCCCTGCTCCCGCCGTCGCCTCTAGCCCCCCTCTCCCACAAACCGCCTTGCCGTACTGCGTTGTACGATACTCACGAGCTGCACGTGGGGCTGGTGCACGTGACGTCGCCGTAGCCGTCCCATTTGCAGGGGGCCTTGGGCGGTAGCAGGTAGATGTTACGGCGCCGCGTGATGTACGTTAGGATGCTGAGCAGCTCGGTGGTGCCGGTGGCGTTAGGCTTCTCCGTCACGCGCTGAGTAGGGATAGGTGGCAAGATAGAAAATACTTCCGCGCCGGATCGCTTACGCTTAACACGTGGACTCAAGAAACGTGCGCACACATCGAGGAGGATGCGCACAACTTAACTTGCTGCGGAGTCCTAAAGATGAGTGCCTTCCCACACAGCTCCAAACGTGACTCCGCCTAACCCAAATAAATCGTTGGTGCGGTACTGCAACGCGCCGTTAGTTGCCGTACGGTCGATTTGTCCCTGACCCAACCACCGCATTTCGTGCGAGGAACCAACCTTCCAGGCCCATTCTTCCGCCTGCTGCTCCCAGGAAGACTGCTCCGCGGCCATGCAGCTTTTGGACATGTCAAACGTCATGCCGAGCTCAAGGGAGCTGCGCCGGCGGGTCGAGAGGAGACCCGTGGGTCGGCACTTAAGAGACAAGTAAACATGGCGGTTGCGATGGCGAGGAAACCGTTCGACACGACATAGGAATCATTGGGGCAGCGAGCTTAGAAGCGTGTGCTGGTTATACGACGCAGAGCATCTGATATACTAGGATTAGAATGCTTGTTTAAGTATGCATCGGTCGGCGGCAAACACCGGGGCGACGGGAGGGGGGAAAGCTGGTGGGCGGCCGCCGAGGCGGCGAGCTGGACTGGATTGGTTCAGCCTAGCGCCGCGTACCCCACCCCCACACGGGTTTCCTAACATCCCCCGATACATTGCTTGATACAACGTACCCATAGTTACCCCGACACGTAATAGGGACCGGGCCCACCACAGCGACGTGGGGCTCTAGCAACACGGTCTTGTCCCGGGAGCAGGTCTTGTAGTAGTTCTGGAGGGAGCCGTCGTGGGTTGAGGCGAGTGCAGGGTAGGGTGGCCTGTCAGGCGGGGAGGGGACCGAGATAAGGTACCTAATGACATGGACAGTTGGACATCCACTAACCGCAAGGTTGTTGGGGTAGGGGTAGATTGAGCTCGTGTTGGTCATGGCTCTCTTGACGTCCTGCGCCGGCCACACGCGGACGGGCGGCAGGTATGAGTACGGACGTGTATGTACGGCCCGGTACGGCACCCACAGGTGCGTCATCCGGGACGCGGCCGTAAATTACGCAAAATATATATTTGGTTCAAGGTGTCAGGGGAGGACGGTGCGCTGCGTTGTGCGCTGCCGTACCGCCCGAGCTGATCGCATCCCCGCCCCAAACAACTTGAAGAACCGAAACAACCGCTTCGTACGGACCGCCCTAGGTACGGCGAGCTTGCCTGGACTTCCTAACCCTTACGGTGCTTTATGAATTAGTGCACGGACAGCTCGCTTACATCCACCGTCACGTTGGGCTTCCATTCGAGGGGCTGACTCGGGCTGCAGTCCGAAAGGTCAAGGATGTAGACGATGGCGCGCAATTTGATTTTATCGCCCTTGTAGATCTGCGGGGCGGCGTTTACACGTCCCTCAGGGTTCAGAACAGCTCACCCTGCGTGTCAACCAGGCGCCAAAGCCAAGCATCTGGAAAGCACTTCGCCCTTCCAAACGTCTGAGAACCCCCATCTACTATGTCAGGCTTGTTCCTATGTCGAACCACAGGTTTCCTTGCCCACCCCACAGGAAGGGCTACACGCACCTAACGCAGTTACTATCCCCTCTGGCCACAGCCCGATAGCCGGCGCCCCAAGACAGGTCACCTCATGGCCCAGTGGCGCACCTCTCCCTGGGAGCCCTGGAGTAAGAAGTTGATGCTGCTCTCGTTCATGGTGAACAACGCCTCGGGCACCGACTCCACGCTCCCCAGCGCATCCTGCAGACTCGTCGGGACGAGCTTGACCGTAGCCACGTCGCCGCTCATGATCAATAGTCTATTCTGTGAAGGGAGGGGGAGGGCCGACGTATTGTTGTGTGCGGACGACGGGCAACTCAGCAAGGCCCAGCCCTTGCGACCGGTATGCAAAGCATGTAAGGCCCAGCCCTTGTGACCGGTATGCATAGTATGTACGGCCCAGCCCTTGTGGCCGGTATGCAAAGCTTGTAAGGACCGGGTTCCCGGGCGCCGCGGAAGGGCGCGAGGCGACGGACCTACCCGGAGCGCCGTCGCCGCTTCACCAACAGCAACGGCCGCAGTCGGCGTCGCGCAGTTAGGGTGCCGATATAGTACCCTGTCATTGGTGATTTGCGGGGCACAGACCACCTGCACCTCTGACAGCTCCGGCGAGTGGACGAGCGACTTCCACGGGCCGC
The DNA here is from genome assembly GCA_003116995.1 of Yamagishiella unicocca. Lineage (NCBI taxonomy): Eukaryota > Viridiplantae > Chlorophyta > Chlorophyceae > Chlamydomonadales > Volvocaceae > Yamagishiella > Yamagishiella unicocca. Next base: position 2,453,868 of record BDSL01000004.1, read on the forward strand.
GTGGATCCGCTGGCGGCCGGGGGCTGGGAGGCAGCGGCGGCCGGGGGCTGGGAAATTGTCGCGGCCTGGGGCTGGGAGGCTTGGGGCTGGGAGGCTTGGGGCTGGGAGGCTTGGGGCTGGGAGGCTTGGGGCTGGGAGGCTTGGGGCTGGGAGGCTTTGGCGGCCGGGGGCTGGGAGGCTTGGGGCTGGGAGGCTTGGGGCTGGGAAGCTTGGGGCTGGGAGGCTTTGGCGGCCTGGGGCTGGGAGGCTTGGGGCTGGGAAGATTGGGGCTGGGAGGCTTTGGCGGCCTGGGGCTGGGCGGCTTGGGGCTGGGAAGCTTGGGGCTGGGAGGCTTTGGCGGCTGGGGGCTGGGAGGCTTTGGCGGCCGGGGGCTGGGAGGCTTGGGGCTGGGAAGCTTGGGGCCGGGAGGCTTTGGCGGCCGGGGGCTGGGAGGCTTAGGCGGCCGGGGGCTGGGAGGCTTTGGCGGCCGGGGGGTGGGAGGTTGTCGCGGCTTTGGGCTGGGAGGTTTGGGCGGCCGGGGGCTAGGACGCCTCGGTGGGAGGGGCGGCGGCGGCCGCTTGGGAGGCGGCGGCTTGCGTAGGGGCTCCACAATTCGAACGGCAGTCCGGTACTTGAACATCACAGCATCTAGGACACAGGCAACGAGGCGAGGCAGTTGCTCGGATGTCGCAACAGCCAAACTTGTCCCATTGACATGGCAACGCGTACTTACTCGACGACTAATGCGTTGGGACAGCAATGGGCATCGTGTGAGAGGCGACCCAGTAGCAGGTAAGCCAGCACGATAGGGCCCAACTACGGTACTACGGTAGTACCATGAGGTGCCCGATCATAAATCCTTAATTATGGCTCTCTCTGGACGTAAATCCCCCATGAATTGCCGTGGGCCTTATGCGGACAACACCCCTGACACGCGTCAGTAGAGGCATGTAGCAGGTGCGCCAGAAAGTGTCCGAAACACGACACCCTAATCGCGCGCATGGGCGTTTTACGTGCATGAGCGACATATATGTTGCGTAGATGTGCAACATATGCGTTATGAAGCTAGAAGGCACGACAACCAGGCGGGCAAAGAAGGCGCTGAGCGCTGACGTGTAACGACGGCTTCGGCATAAAGTGCGTAGCAGCACGTCAGGCGTGGACGCAGACAGGCATAGTGACAGTTGTGAGCGAGAACGCACCTTGGTGATGTCTTACTTTCATTGCGCCCTAGGCATCGATGAACCCAATCAGCAGCCGCTATGATTACACCAATACGCTTTGTTGCCAACCCTAAAGAGGCATCCCACGCACTTCCCCAGCCTACCCACATTCTTTTTCCCGACCAGCCGCCGCCGCACTGGCCAACGAGCCGCTATTGATGATGTAGGACAAGAGCACAAGCGTCGCCGTGGCCCCGAAGACCAGCGTTGCCATGCCGGCCCGAATTGAGAGTCGGCTGTGATGCACAAACCGTCCTTCTGTGCGCCGCTTCAGGATAAGAGTTTAAACGCGATGCACTTGAAGACAAATCTTGAACACAATCCGAAGAGTTTACAACCTAGCTCTACTGACCGACCTGCCGTGACGATCTGCATCAATGACTACAGGGTCAAGCACGGGCTTGGAACAATGCGAATAATTGCATTTTGCAGCTCGCCGCAGTGTTTTGTTCGCGACAAGCACAACGCATGTGACTTGTCACCAATTCGCCCGCCTCTCCGCTTTTATTACGCCAGTAAGATTGCTTCACCTTGTGAAGAACAATCTAAGCCGGGCATCGTGCTTACGCAGCGCTTTAAATGATAATAACCAATTTCGGAATTATGACGGTTTCGGAAAGACAATCGTGTCGAATGACACCTCTAACACAGACGCCATGCCACATGACGTACCGTATGATGGCAACTATTATTCCTGCACAGCAGCTACCAGGCAGCTCGTGTACGGACTGGCGACACGAAGCCGAGAGCGTCAATGGATCAATGGATTGGGGCTGGGGTGCTGGCTGCTGCTCTGTATGCCTACGGCCTGTCAATTTGGTGCTCTGGTGGTTTGCCTTTGTTTCGGTGCAGGTCGGTTTTTGTTTCCTCCGTCTTGTTCAGTGTCAGGCGATGCGCCCGATGGTTCTACCTCTTGGTCTGGAACCCACTGTAACCGTTACAACAACCAATATATCGACAGGCCGTATGCACACAGAGCAGCAGCCAGTACCCCAGGGGGAATTTGCACTAGAGGCTCCCCTATCAGGAACCGACCACCAATCCTATGGGAGCACTAGCAACCAACCTAACCGCCCAGCAAGCAACCGACGAAACAGTGAAGCGCCGCATCGATGCAAGCATCGGGAACAGCCGCCTCTCATCCCGAAAAACACGGAACCCAAGCAGGGCTCAGCGCGCATATAGAACCGGAAAGTAAGAAGCACGGGAAACCCCGCTCCCCAAGACAGCCCGGACAGATCAGGAATCCACCAGTACCTCAGCCGGTCCTCCGCACACAAGGTGACTGGCGACAACCCGCAGGAAAGGATGCCGAGGCCCCACTGCATCCCAGCCTCTCTGGGGAAGCCCCAACGCAGCAAAGCCCCTCAGAAGGGCTGGTGATGGTGCTGCTGTTGCACGCGTGCATGATCATTCAGCCACAGCGCGAGGCTGCTCGCCCGGCAGCGCCGGCGACAACGCCGTTCCCTAACACGTTCATGTCATCCCCGGCCCGAAGCAACCAGCTGGGCACAACAGCTGTTGCAGAGGCAGCACCTCAAATGGGATGCAATCCCAAGAATCAGGATCACTACATCGATTAAGAAGTCCAGACAGAGTCCCAGACACTGCGAACCGCACTAGAAGCCAAGTAGCATGTCGGGTATGTGCCCAGCACCATGTACGGCGCCGCCTCAGCGGCAGTCCCCACAGAACGGCATCCCTGACAGTACGAGTTCATCAGCGGCACTCCGCCACGGTACGACCTTCCGGGCCGTACGACACAACATGTGTTGTAAACTGTGCGTTCGAACGATGCCCAGCCGTTGGTGGGCGTGAAACGCAATGTACGCTGCGGCGCAACTAGCAGTGCGTATGATGATCAATTGGAAGCCGGTGATGATTTATTAACTACGCCTTCAATATAAGCGTACACGTAGGCAAGGTGATCTGTCGCATCGACTGGGTAACGCCCTCGCACCCCGGTTCTCAAGCGTGGCGTCCTAACATCGCGATGGTTTGTGATGTGTATCGCTCTAATACTATATTCAACGATGCGAATACCGCACCAATCTCATGTGTAAACCTGTGCTTGCCTCTCCTCCGCGTAGGTAGGACGTGACAACTGCCACCATACTCGGATCCCTATTTGTCCCGCCGAGACCCAAGAGGTGAAAACTCGACCGGCGCGCACCCCTCTCGCAGAGACGCGGCTCGTCACACCTGCCAACTGAAACCTGCCAACTGAAGACTGCTGCGCCGCGCCGGCGGTTGCGCCGCACATTCGCGCAAGGGCCACGTGAGCCATACCGGTTCCAACCCTTGTCGGCTCGACCCACACCCACGGGGCCCGGGCCCCCCCACACATGTTCCCATTAGGTGACCCCCAACGCTAAGCAACGCAGGACGTCCACACTCTAAGAATCCCAGCCAAACGGGCAATGCAGCTTTCTTGATCGGTGATCCTTACTTATTGATTAAGCCTTCGGCGATCACGTCCAGAGGTTTCTACCGATTGCTATATCAAATACTTTCAGCGGCCAGCGATGCGCTAGGCTCATTCTTGTCCGGACGGCCGATGTCGAGTCCCCAAGCTAAAGCTGTTGGGTCTGCTGCCGGGGTCCACGCAGCTCCCGCGCGTCCCTGCGCTCACCGCCGTCCAGCGCTTGCTCCGAAACCAGATCCAGGAAATTAGTTCCGAAACCAGATCCACGGAGTCACTCACTTCTTTCGACAATCTGAGTCCGCCTTATCTGTGAATCCGTCGCAGTCATTATCGAGGCCATCAGAGCACATGGCCCCGCTCTCGCTCAGGGCGCGTACGTGGCACAACTCAATGATGGTCTCATTTGCGCACAGGGTGGTGGTCGCGGTGACTTGCAGGGCGCCGCCGAAGAGGTTGTTGCTCGTGGGATTTCCCACGAAATCGCTCCGCCAGATGTTTGGGTTGTTGAAGCTGCGCCCGGGCGCTCTCCAGGGAGGGCCGTAGTCCAACAGCGTTGGCTTGTACCCAAAGTCGCGCTCGTTCTGGGCGCCTTCGTACGAATGGACAAACACCTTACAGCTATGCGCGTCGTTGAGGCCGCTGTCGTACTTGCTTATGGTGGCGTTCTTGACGCGGTAGCTGATGAAATATGTGGACATGTTGATGTTCGGCGGCTGGCCGAGCTTGACGTACAACTACCAACGGGCGTCGTACAGGACGGGATGGCGGGGCGGGGCGTCAATTGCTTACTCGCTTCCTAATCGTCGCTTTCAAGCAGGCCCGATGTACGAAGGTTCTGTCCTGTCGGACGAGGTACGGTGCGGCGCGGAGAGCAGCTGCCGCCACATGCAGTCTCCGTGTCCTACGCTGCCAGCCCACACGCCACATCGCCGCGAGACAGCGTACCCGCAGCCTGGCTTACCAGTCCTATATCACCCCATTACCAGTACCCGGCCTCACCACGCTATCGTCTGCCCGACCAAGCGCCGGCAGCCTCAGCTTGATCTTGTTCGTGCCCCGGAACGAGCTGGCGTTCAGGCTGCCGGACAAGAAGGAATCTTGGCCAGGAGGCGCACCGTCGACCAGAAATCGAGTCGAACTGAGGGGCTTCGCCCAGCCGATGCGGAACCTGCGGGAGCAGGGTCCGTGAGGGCGAGGGGGCCGCACCGGGAAGTTGCGAGGAAAACCCGTGTACGAGAAAAACACCGTTTGTGACGCACGTTTGCATCCGCCCGAGCGCAATCGCATGCAGTTCTCAAACGCGCCATCTTTGCAGTCATATTCCTCCTCCTCGAATTCCTACGTTGTATCTAACGGTTTCCTCGCCCCCCCACCTCCCGCTTACAAGTTGGGCGCGTTCGGACACAGCAGTCCCGAGCCAGCTCCGACAAACTTCCCCATCACGTCGGTTTCATCGCCGTACGTGTCATTCCCCCTGCAGATGACCGATCATAGGCCACAGGCGGGGCGGTCCAGAATTTTCAACTGTAGGCGTTACGCGATGATGTGGCTAAAGCACATTCCGAATACAAACCCTACCTACTCACCATATTTGGCGGCAGACAATGGCCCAGCAAGCTATCCACTCTTGCGTAACCCACATGCAACAAGGCTCAGGTTGGTTTGCTGCAGTGAAACGTAAAAGAGAACATGCGCATAACCCTGTCATCTTACCTTCCCAATTTGTAGAACGCCGCCAAAGCAGCGCCAGCTCTTAAGCCCTAACACCCCGCCCCTACTGGCTGCCTCTTACTTGCTTGTGGCGGCCCACGCATCCCGTACCTAGCATCGTCCACTGCGCATAGCCTGCTGGCGCCTTTCCGGCGCTGCCAGTGCCGGGAAATACGCGAAAGCAACCTGGTTTGACACGCCAAGGCCCGGAATCATTCAGGCCCCCCCGAACCAGGGCTTCGGGACCAGGTGCACCACGGCTCCGAAACCATGGGTGGCGTGGCACCGAAGCCCCTAGGGGCGGCACTCACCGGCCCGCGTGCTCCAGCCCGAAGTTGTGCATCGCCTCGTGCATGAACACGTGGAGGTACTCGGGCCGCATTTCAGGAGGCATCTTGATGAAGCTGCGCGTGTATTGGGTGCGGTACGACATGGACGAGCGATCAGCGGGGGGTCGTTTTCGGGTCACTGGGCAGCAGCTTACAGACCCTCTGCCGGTAGCTGTGATGGCTCCAAGATCCGGTATCTCCCATGCAGTCTGGGACCAGTGTTGCGCTGCATGGCAACCAAGGCCACACTGGCGGCCGCACCTTTGGCCGAACAACCCAGTCCACCTGGACGCTTGTTGGCCAGCCCTCGCCCACATGACTTCTCGCTGTGCCCCATCTCCAACACCTGCCCCCCATCCCTGCTCCCGCCGTCGCCTCTAGCCCCCCTCTCCCACAAACCGCCTTGCCGTACTGCGTCGTACGATACTCACGAGCTGCACGCCGTTAGTTGCCGTACGGTCGATTTGTCCCTGACCCGACCACAGCATTTCGTGCGACGAACGAACCCACCTTCCAGGCCCATTTTTCCGCCTGCTCCTCCCAGGACGAGTGCTCCGCGGCCATGCAGCTTTTGGACATGTCAAACGTCATGCCGAGCTCAAGGGAGCTGCGCCGGCGGGTCGAGAGGAGACCCGTGGGTCGGCACTTAAGAGACAAGTAAACATGGCGGTTGCGATGGCGAGGAAACCGTTTGATATGACATAGGAATCATAGGGGCAGCGAGCTTAGAAGCGTGTGCTGGTTATACGACGCAGAGCATTTGATATACTAGGATACGACTGGTTTAGAACGCTTGTTTAAGTTTGCATCGGTCGGCGGCAAACAACGGGGCGACGGGAGGGGGGAAGCTGGTGGACGGCCGCCGAGGCGGCGAGCTGGAGTGGATTGGTTCAGCCTAGCGCCGCGTACCCCACCCCCACACGGGTTTCCTACCATCCCCCGATACATTGCTTGATACGACGTACCCAAAGTTACCCCGACACGTAATAGGGACCGGGCCCACCACAGCGACGTGGGGCTCTAGCAACACGGTCTTGTCCCGGGAGCAGGTCTTGTAGTAGTTCTGGTGGGAGCCGTCGTGGGTTGAGGCGAGGGCAGGGTAGGGTGGCCTGTCAGGCGGGGAGGGGACCGAGATAAGGCACCTAATGACATGGACAGTTGGACATCCACTAACCGCAAGGTTGTTGGGGTAGGGGTAGATTGAGCTCGTGTTGGTCATGGCTCTCTTGACGTCCTGCGCCGGCCACACGCGGACGGGCGGCAGGTATGAGTACGGACGTGTATGTACGGCCCGGTACGGCACCCACAGGTGCGTCATCCGGGACGCGGCCGCAAATTACGCAAAATATATATTTGTTCAAGGTGTCAGGGGAGGGCTGGTGCGCTGCGTTGTGCGATGCCGTACCGCCCGAGCTGATCGCATCCCCGCCCCAAACAACCTGAAGAACCGAAGCAACCGCTTCGTACGGACCGCCCTTCACGCTCCTAGGTACGGCGAGCTTGCCTGGACGTCCCAACCCTTACGGTGCTTTATGAATTAGCGCACGGACAGCTCGCTTACATCCACCGTCACGTTGGGCTTCCATTCGAGGGGCTGACTCGGGCTGCAGTCCGAAAGGTCAAGGATGTAGACGATGGCGCGCAAATAGATTTTCTCGCCCTTGTAGATCTGCGGGGCGGCGTTTACACGTCCCTCAGGGTTCAGAACAGCTCACCCTGCGTGTCAACCAGGCGCCAAAGCCAAGCATCTGGAAAGCACTTCGCCCTTCCAAACGTCTGAGAACCCCCATCTACTCTGTCAGACTCGTTCCTATGTCGAACCACGGGATTCCTTTCCCACCTCACAGGAGGGGCTACAAGCACCTAACGCCGTTACTACCACCTTCGGCCACAGCCCGATAGCCGGCGCCCCAAGACAGGTCACCTCATGGCCCAGTGGCGCACCTCTCCCTGGGAGCCCTGGAGTAAGAAGTTGATGCTGCTCTCGTTCATGCTGAACAACGCCTCGGGCACCGACTCCACGCTCCCCGGCGCATTCTGCAGACTCGTCGGGACGAGCTTGACCTTAGCCACGTCGCCGCTCATGATCAACAGTCTGTTCTGTGAAGGGAGGGGGAGGGCCGACGTAGTAAGGGCCGATGTAAGGCCCAGCCCTTGTGACCGGTGTGCAAAGCATGTAAGGCCCAGCCCTTGTGGCCGGTAGGCAAAGCATGTAAGGCCCGGGTTCCCGGGCGCCGCGGAAGGGCGCGAGGCGACGGACCTACCCGGAGCGCCGTCGCCGCTTCACCAACAGCAACGGCCGCAGTCGGCGTCGAGCAGTGAGGGTGCCGATATAGTACCCTGTTATCGATGGTGTACGGGGCGCAGACCACCTGCACCTCTGACAGCTCCGGCGAGTGGACGAGCGACTTCCACGGGCCGCGTGGATCCGCTGGCGGCCGGGGGCTGGGAGGCTTGGGCGGCCTGGGGCTGGGAGGCAGCGGCGGCCTGGGGCTGGGAGGTTTGGGGCTGGGAGGCTTGGGGCTGGGAGGCTTTGGCGGCCGGGGGCTGGGAGGCAGCGGCGGCCGGGGGCTGGGAGGCTTGGGGCTGGGAGGCTTGGGGCTGGGAGGCTTTGGCGGCCTGGGGCTGGGAGGCAGCGGCGGCCGGGGGCTGGGAGGCTTGGGGCTGGGAGGCAGCGGCGGCCTGGGGATGGGAGGCTTGGGGCTGGGAGGTTTGGGGCTGGGAGGCAGCGGCGGCCTGGGGCTGGGAGGCTTGGGGCTGGGAAGCTTGGGGCTGGGAGGTTTGGGGCTGGGAGGCAGCGGCGGCCTGGGGCTGGGAGGCTTGGGGCTGGGAAGCTTGGGGCTGGGAGGCTTGGGGCTGGGAGGCTTGGGGCTGGGAGGCAGCGGCGGCCTGGGGCTGGGAGGTTTGGGGCTGGGAAGCTTGGGGCTGGGAGGCTTGGGGCTGGGAGGCTTGGGGCTGGGAGGCTTTGGCGGCCTGGGGCTGGGAGGCAGCGGCGGCCGGGGGCTGGGAGGCTTGGGGCTGGGAAGCTTGGGGCTGTGAGGCTTTGGCGGCCGGGGGCTGGGAGGCAGCGGCGGCCGGGGGCTGGGACGCCTTGGAGGGGGGGCTGGTGGCGGCTGCTTGGGAGGCGGCGGCTTGTGTAGGGGCTCCACAAATTGAACGGCAGTCCGGTACTTGAACATCACATCATCTGGGACACAGGCAACGAGGCGAGGCAGTTGCTCGGATGCCGCAACAGCCAAACTTGTCCCATTGGCATGGCAATGCGTACTTACTCGACTACTTATGCGTTGGGACAGCAATGGGCATCGTGTGAGAGGCGACCCAGTAGCAGGTAAGCCAGCGCCATAGGGCCCAACTACGGTACCATCAGGTGCCCGATCATAAATCCTTAATTATGGCTCTCTCTGGACGTAAATCCCCCATGAATTGCCGTGGGCCTTATGCGGACAACACCCCTGACACGCGTCAGTAGAGGCATGTAGCAGGTGCGCCAGAAAGTGTCCGAAACACGACACCCTAATCGCGCGTATGGGCGTTTTACGTGCATGAGCGACATATATGTTGCGTAGATGTGCAACAGATGCGTTATGAAGCTAGAAGGCACGACAACCAGGCGTGCAAAGAAGGCGCTGAGCGCTGACGTGTAAGGACGGCTTCGGCTTAAAGTGCGTAGCAGCACGTAGTGACAGTTGGGAGAACTCACCTTGGTGATGTTTTACTTTCAATGCGCCCTAGGCATGAACCCAATCAGCAGCAGCTATGATTACACCAATACGCTTTGTTGCCAGCCCTAAAGAGGCATCCCACGCACTTCCCCAGCCTACCCACATTCTTTTTCCCGACCAGCCGCCGCCGCACTGGCCAGCGAGCCGCTATTGATGATGCAGGACAAGAGCACAAGCGTCGCCGTGGCCCCGAAGACCAGCGTTGCCATGCCGGCCCGAATCGAAAGTCGGCTGTGATGCACAAACCGTTCTTCTATGCGCCGCTTCAGTATAAGAGTAGTTTAAATGCGATGCACTTGAAGACAAGACAAATCTTGAACACAATCCGAAGAGTTTACAACCTAGCCCTACTGATCGACCTGCCGTGAAGATCTGCGTCAATAGCTACAGGCGGGGGTCAAGCACGGGCTCGGAACAATGCGAATAATTGCATATTGTGGCTCGCCACAGTATTTCGTTCGCGACAAGCACGACGCGTGTGACTTGTCACCAATTTGCCCGCCTCTCCGCTTTTATACGCCAGTAAGAATTGTTTCACCTTGCGAAGGACAATCTAAGCCAGGCATCGTGCTTACGCAGCGCTTCAAATAATAACCAATTTCGGAATTATGACGGCTTCGGAAAGACAATTGTGTCGAATGACGCCTCTAACACAGGCGCCATGCCACATTAGGCTGCACATGACGTACCGTATAATGGCAACTATTCCTGCCTGCACACTACCAGGCATCTCGTGTACGGACAGATGACACGAAGCCGAGAGCGTCAATGGATCACCGGCCTGCTTCGATCGCCGTCCACTATGTGCGTCTGTCTACGACACCCGAAAACGGAGTCACTAAGGGAATAATCCCGATTTTCTAGTATTAGTTTTAGAAGTGCGCCCTTTGACGGACGTCCGTTATGGGGGGACGCATGCTACTGGCGCGAGCCAGTACGACATGTAATCAATCGTAAATCGTAGCCGGAGTCACTGCCACATATAATATGCAAATCCGAGGGATCGCAATTTGCAAATCGTTTGACACGCGATACCGGTATGCATGCGTCGTTCATATGTATGACAATAGTTGCATGCGCCTATGACATTCGTCCGCAAGCTTTGCTAGCTTCGTTCGCGGGAAATATTGTATCGTCTGCGTGCAGCGAACACCGACCTGACACCTTCTTGCGTGCCTCAGGGTTCACCGAGAGCGGAAGCCCACAACGTGATAGATTTTATCTGCCAGACAGTCTTGAACTGCTGTCTTGCTGTACGGCTTCCGTGTTGGGACGTGCCTAAGTGTTTACGTGGTTGTCGTGTAGATGCGCCAATGTGCGCCGATCGAAATTCCTCTTGGCCTCCTGCACCATCGATATCCTCGGTTCCTGCTTTAAGTGATGCATGCGTGCCGTTGGACGTTTAGTTTGATCATCATGCCATTACTTGTTCGTTAGTGGATGACAAATAAAGTGGTGACGGAGCAGCGCAAAGGACTTTGCCGACGTTGCTGGCCCTTCCGACAAATAATAAAGTGGTGACGGAGCAGCGCAAAGGGCCTTGCCGATGTTGCTGGCCCTTCCTGCTGTATGTATGTGAGTATGTCACACCGGGACGGGATGGATCCAATGGGATCCAATGCGGGATGGATCCAACGCTACGGGATCCAACGCGATCCATCGCGATCCTACGCCATCGACATCCTGACATCTGCTGACGGCGGTTTTTTTGGCAAAAACACCGAAATGAGTGGTTAGCCCTACCTATCTATAGATTCCTACAGGGACATGAACATGTATCCCCATACATCGATCGTGGCCTAGATAGTGCTCCACGTGATTTGTGCTAAGCTGCAACAGACCAATCACAGCAACCAGTCAACCAATCAACCAATCAACCAGCTCCATAAAATATTTAAATTTAAGCCCGCAGAGGTCCCTCAGGCACATAGTGTGGCAGGCAGTATGTAAGGACCTGCGCACCTAGTGACGCCAATGTGTTCGGGCAGTTTCGGGCTGCGTCGTCATCGTCCATGTGGACATCCCATAGCACACTTTTGCCTCCATCCGTCGTGTCAGGATGAAGCGGTGACCCTCAATGCTCCCTTTATGCGGCGGCTGGGGATGTGCCGCCGTGGTTGTGGCTTGTGGCGAATTATCGGGCACATTGTCAGGCCCCAACACTGGTTTGCTCTATGGCTGCCACCTAGGATTTGGCTGGGCCACTCGTGGCGACGGCCGACGGCTATAAATATTGCATGGTGGCCATTGAGCACTTCAGTAAGCATATTGAGGTGGAACCGTTGTTGGATAAGACCCCAGCACGGGTCGCGCGGGCATACTCCTATGTGCTTGCACGATTTGGCGCGCCGGCGGAGGTAGTGACGGACAATGGTGCGGAATTTGAGGCGGAGTTTGCGGAGCTGCTGGAACGCTGCTTCATCGATCATCGCCCCACCTCAGCCAGCCACCCGCAGGCTGATGGAGCAGCGGAGCGGGTCGTGAAGGTGGTGAAGGCGGCACTGCGGAAGGCCTGCTATGAGGCACAGGATCCGCAGGCGTGGGAGAAGGGGCTGCCGGAGCTGCTGCTGGGTTATCGTTGCTCGCCGCAAGCCTCCACGCGGTTTTCGCCGTATCAGCTGCTATATGGCGGGGTGGCCCCGGTGGTGCCACCGGCGGTTAGGGAGCGCCTGTCGCCGCCTATCAACTTCGACGACGTGGAAGCCGCAGCTGAGTCGCTGGTGGAGCGGGCGGCCTGGGTGCGACAAGCCTATCCGGCGGCAGCGGGCAACCTGCTCATCGCGCAGCACCGAGACACGCTGCGCTACTCGGCCATTCGCACTGGCCGCTACCTGGCCAAACCTGTCGAGTACGCCCCTGGCGACTACGTATATGTGCGGAGAGGCGGGGTCTCCAACACCCTGCAGTTCCCACAGCACGACGTGATCCTGCGGGTGGAGTCGGTGGGCCCTCTGGGAGTGGCGGTCCTGATCGGTCGCGATGGCGCTCGGACGCGGAGGCGCGTGGAGCAGCTGCTGCCCTGCCATCTGGAAGTGGACCCAATTGTGGATACGCGCCTGTTCCGCCCGGCGCGGGACCTGCAGTGTGAGCTCTGCGGGTCGCCACATGGCGAGAAGCGCATGCTACTCTGCGACGGGTGCAACACGGGCTGGCACTGGACGTGCTTGGAGCTGCCGAAGAAGCCGGAGGGGGAGTGGCTTTGCCCGCGCTGCCGGGAGCTGGGTCTGGGGGGGCCGCAGGGCCCTGTGCCGGAGCGTGAGGCTGCGGGCAAGCTGCTGTTCCCGCGGGCAGCCACCCGGCAGCGGGATGAGGAAGCGGCGGCGTTGGATGGGCGCAAGGTGCAGCGCTTGGAGCAGGGAGAGGGCAGGGGCAAGGGCAAGAAGGTTCGGCGGAGGGAAGGGGTGTTGGAGTATCAGGGGGCCTTGGCACGGCCACGGTACTTCGTGGTGCGTTGGTCTGGAGGTGAATCGGAGGAGGTAACCCTGTCGAGGGCACGTCGCATGCTTGTGTGAAGTGGGCATATGCGGGTTTGCTCAGGTGTTGGGCTGGAGGGCTGGCGAGCGTCTAGCATGGCGAGGGATGCGGTGGGATTGGAGGTGTATAGCTGGGGGCTGCTGGCGGGAGTCAGCGTTGTTGGTGCTGTGACCAGTGCCGGACACTGTGAGGCTGGAAACGGCTCGGGGTGGTCCCGATGTGGTGGGCGATGAGGCAACTAGGGAGATGAGGCGCTTCTGCCGCCTCGGCCTGGCTCTGTTGGACTGTGGTCGGGCATGCCTGAGTTGTGTTTGGGCCGTGGACTTTCTCGTGTGCGCGTAGGTCATTGTGCTAACAACCGCGTGCGTTCGTGTACTTCCCGCCCTTGGTTGTGGGGGGGAGTTGTGACCTAGGTGGCAGCCATAGAGCAAACCAGTGTTGGGGCCTGACAGCTGTCGAGCCCCATCGCCGGCACGTGCATTTCGTGGGCAGCTGGGCCCTACGGCTAGGCTGCCTGTTGCGGTATTACGTGTTTATCTGTAGTATTGCATCACGTCTCTCGCTGAGGCTAGGCTTGAGTGCTGCGCTGGCAGCTGCGCGGTAGCTGTCGGTTGGTTCTGGAGCCACGGGCTCCAGGTAGGAGAACCGTACGGCGGGAGCGCGGCCTGCGCGCGCGCGCGCTTTCCGAGCGCAACACCGATTGTCTCGGTGTTGCGCGGTGCTACGACAAGTTGGAGTAGAGTGTAATGGCCTGATCAACCATTGTCGCGCTCGCAAACAACTCGGCGCAATCCGCAACCACCCTTAGCAACCATATAGTCCCCACTAGGCTGGTCCCCTAGTGCTTATTGCCGCTGGCTGGTATAGCCAACGGATTTAGGACGGAGAGGCTGGGCCTTACAGGCCGGGAAGCTAACACCTCCGATCGGGGCCAATTAAATGGACTATATGGTTGCTAAGGGTGGTTGCGGATTGCGCCGAGTTGTTTGCGAGCGCGACAATGGTTGATCAGGCCATTACACTCTACTCCAACTTGTCGTAGCACCGCGCAACACCGAGACAATCGGTGTTGCGCTCGGAAAGCGCGCGCGCGCGCAGGCCGCGCATCCGCCGTACGGTTCTCCTACCTGGAGCCCGTGCCTCCAGAACCAACCGACAGCTACCGTGCAGCTGCCAGCGCAGCACTCAAGCCTAGCCTCAGCGAGAGACGTGGCGCAATACTACAGGTTAACACATAACACCGCAACAGGCAGCCTAGCCGTAGGGCCCAGCTGCCCACGAAATGCACGTGCCGGCGATGGGGCTCGACAGCTGTCAGGCCCCAACACTGGTTTGCTCTATGGCTGCCACCTAGGTCACAACTCCCCCCCACAACCAAGGGCGGGAGGTACACGAACGCACGCGGTTGTTAGCACAATGACCTACGCGCACACGAGAAAGTCCACGGCCCAAACACAACTCAGGCATGCCCGACCACAGTCCAACAGAGCCAGGCCGAGGCGGCAGAAGCGCCTCATCTCCCTAGTTGCCTCATCGCCCACCACATCGGGACCACCCCGAGCCGTTTCCAGCCTCACAGCGTCCGGCACTGGTCACAGCACCAACAACGCTGACTCCCGCCGACAGCCCCTAGCTGTACACCTCCAACCCCACCGCATCCCTCGCCATGCTAGACGCTCGCCAGCCCTCTAGCCCAACACCTGAGCAAACCCGCATATGCCCACTTCACACAAGCATGCGACGTACCCTCGACAGGGTTACCTCCTCCGATTCACCTCCAGACCAACGCACCACGAAGTACCGTGGCCGTGCCAAGGCCCCCTGATACTCCAACACCCCTTCCCTCCGCCGAACCTTCTTGCCCTTGCCCCTGCCCTCTCCCTGCACTAAGCACTGCGCCTTGCGCCCATGCATCCATCGCCGCCGCTTCCTCATCCCGCTGCCGGTTAGCTGCCCGCGGGAACAGCAGCTTGCCCGCAGCCTTCACGCTCTGGCACGGGGCCCTGCGGCCCCCCCAGACCCAGCTCCCGGCAGCGCGGGCAGAGCCACTCCCCCTCCGGCTTCTTCGGCAGCTCCAAGCACGTCCCGTGCCAGCCTGTGTTGCACCCGTCGCAGAGCAGCCAGGTAGCTGCCCGCGGGAACAGCAGCTTGCCCTCAGCCCCACGCTCTGGCACAGGGCCCTGCGGCACCCCCAGACCCAGTTCCCGGCAGCACGGGCAGAGCCGCTCCCCCTCCGTCTTCTTTGGCAGCTCCAAGCACGCCCAGTGCCAGCCTGTTTCACACCCGTCGCAGAGCAACACGCACTTCTCACGAGCACACTGTAGGTCCCGTGCCAGCCGCAACAGGCGCGTATCCACGATTGGATCCATCTCCATGAAGCAGGGCAGCAGCTGCTCCCCTTCCATCAAACGCCTCAACTGCCGAAAAGGCTCTCGGGCCACTTGGCTGTAGAGCCGGTAGTAGTTGGCCAGCCTCGCAAGGCTTCTCAGCTCTTTTAAGTGAATATTGGCCTCCCCCCCCGAGTCCGTGCTGTTCGCGGACTCGTCGTCGTTGCTGCCAGCATCACCACTGCCATCATCATTGCTGGTGTCTTGCATGAGCGACAGGTCGGGCGCTGGCGGCAGAGGATTGTCCGGCGGCTGCAGCGGCGGCGGTTGTGGTGGCGGCGGTGGTGGCAGCGGTGGTGGCAGCGGTGGCGGCAGCGGCGGCAATGGCGATGGCGGCAATGGCAGCGACGGCGGTACCGGTGGTGTCAGCGGCAACGGCGGCTGCGCTTGCGGCGGCGGCGTCAGTGGCGGCGGCGGTGGCGGTGGCGGCGGTGATGGTGGCGGCGACGATGGCGGCGGCAGTGCGTGTGGCAGCGGTGGCGGCAGCGGCGGCAATGGCGATGGCGGCAATGGCAGCTGCGGCGGCTGCGTCAACGGCTGCGCCAGCGACGGTGGCGGTGGCGGCGGCAGCGGCGCTTGCAGCGGCGGCGTCAGTGGCAGCGGCGGTGGCGGCGGCGATGGTGGCGGCGACGATGGCGGCGGCAGTGCGTGCGGCGACGGCGGCGGCGGCAGTGCTTGTGGTGGCCGCAGTGGCGTTGATGACTGTGACGCAGCGACCACAGTGGCAGCGGCAGGGGCGCCTGAGCCCGCATCTGGCAGGGGAACCAGTGGCAGCTCTATTGTTGACTGGTCGAGGCCCCGCCCCGGCAGACGGCACCCCAATACCCGGCGACCGAAGTCCAGCACGACACGATAGACATCCTCCAGCCACAGCGTACCCAGCAGGAGGTCGAATGCTTGAGGCCCCGGGACGATGAAGCACTCGATCGTCACCGTATGTGCTTGTGGAGTGCCAGCCGCGACGGTGAGTGCCAGCCCACCAGCCACTCGGGCGAGCTCCTGTGTCGTACCGCTTAGGGTCTGCACCATGATGCCGGTGCCGTACTCCGCCCGCAACGCCCACTGCCTGGCTTGACCATCGGTGAGCACAGTCACCTGGCTCGCAGAGTCGGGCAGCGTGTGTGCCGCCATCATGCCACGGTGAGACACACCTGTAGCCAGCGACTCCTGCCGCAGCACCAGCAGATTGCCCTGCCGGCGTTTGGCCTTGAGCTGCTGCGCCATTACCGCGGCACCTTCAACCGAAGTCAGGTGCAGCAAGTCCTCCACGCGACGAACACACATGCCAAGCTTTTCAAGTGCCACTGCCAGGCCTGCCAGCACGGCATCGCTGACCGGGTGCGGGTGCTGACGCCGCGGTCGGCCGGTGGCGATGGCCGGCTTGACTGCCGCCGGCGGTGGAGGAGCACCCGTGGGAGGGAGCTTGGGTACGGGCGCCGTCGGATCCCTCCCCGCACTCGGTCGCGATGCCGGCAGGAACGACAGCGGCAGCTGGTCTTGCATGACACCACCCATCGCGGCCGCTGTGGTGGTGAAGACATGGGCGACCCCAAACTCTCGCCCGTACGTGGGCACGCTGACACCGACGTGGACATGCGGATGCCCTTGTCCATCGGTCGCCCGCTCCCCCAAAGGCCTGTCGTCGTCGCTGTCGCGCGGCTTCCAAGCGCGAGCCGCGTCTCCGGAGTGGATGAGCCGTGCTGCCACCTGCTCGCCCTCCTTCAGCGCCTTGCGGAAGGCAAAGCAATCGTCCTCGCGGTGATTTTGTGTCTGGTGCGTGGGGCACCACTGCCGCGCTCCCGGCGGCCTAGGCCGCACCACTGCACGGCCAGCCGTCATGCCCAGCTTGGCCAGCAGCGCTTCCTGTGGCCCGAGTGTGGGCCCCGCAAGCACTCGCGGCGCGTGCACCTCTGACTCACCCACGGCCCTGGTGCCGATGTCAGCGGGTGGTGTGTCCGCATCGAGGCCAAGGTGCTGCTGGGCGTCCTCAATCCAGTCCCGCACGTTCTCAGCAGTCGGGTGATACTTGCGGCCCGGTGCTGCCATGAGCCTGAAGGCCGCTGCGGCTGCGTTGTACGCGGTGTCCAGGGCGGCGCGTAGGCGCGGGAACTCGCTGTACGGTACACCATTCAGAAAGGTCTGTCCCTGCAGGGCCGGCGTGGTGAGCTCCGCATCACAGTGTGCCACCAGCATCCTCAGCCTGTTATACGCTGCCTGGCCCGACTCGCCACGCCCTAGCCGGAACTGAGCCAGGGCCGCCTGCATCGGCTTGTCAGAGTGGCGCATCGCCGCAATCGCTTCATCCAGCCAGAACAGGACGATGTGCTTGACTTCGCCCACCCCTTGACCGCGGTACTCCTCCGGCTTCCCGCCTGCCTCAAGGTAAGCGGCCTGGTGCCGTGTGCAAGTGTGGGTCACGGCGCCACGCCCAGGCTGGCCACCCGGCCCCATGATCCAGTGCTCCAGTTGGGAGCCATGCACTGCTGAGCTGGTGACCAAGAGCTGCAGTAGTCGCAGTGGCGATGTGGCCGCCGGATGGTTCGCGTCGAAGTGCCGGCTTTGCTCCGTGAGCCAGCGCACGACCTCGCCCTGAAACGTCATTCGCCCTTCAACGCCTCCGTCCCATTTCGCGTCGAGCGCCTTCGGGTCCTTGCCGCCGGGAGCCGTCATCATGATACCCATGGGCAGCCCGCAAGAGGGCAGGGCGGCGATGGAGAGCCCTGGCGTGGATCCCGCTGGCAGTGCAGACGCTTGTACCGCCGGCGCAGCAGCGCCCATCAGCAGTGGGGACACCGTGGACACTTGTGGAGCACCTGGCGCCACGGCGGCGCCGCCCAGATTGAGCAGACCTCGCAGCTCCCCCTGCAACATCTCCCTGAGAGTGGCTCGCATGGTCTCCCTGATGGCCTCCTGCACGTCGCTCGGGGGCGCCGGCTGGCTGCGGTCGAGCCCAGGTGGGCAGTCAGCCCGACGGTGGGGCAAGGCACGACGGGAGCGACGCCGGGGCGCCTCAGCTGCTGGTGCCTCACGCGCGACCTGCGCCTGCTGCTCCAACAAAGCCTCGAGCCCAGTGTGGACCCTCCACCTCTCGCGCGTCCGTTGGCGGCGTGGCGGCAAGGGGCCGGACCCGGGAGCAGAGAGACGAGCCAGCTCCGACTGGGCGACCTCCGATTCCCATTCCGTGCCCTCATCGTCACTGTCGTCTTGCCCGGATTGGGCATGGTAGCTCTCGTCGGCGCTCGAGTCCGAGGGGGACCTGGGCGGGGGACGATGGCGATGACTCGGCCGGGCTGACCGAGCAGCGGCGGCCGCACGCCTTCCGTCGGACGCAGGTATGCTCCCGGCTGCCGCTGCGGTGATGGCATTCAGGGGCGTCCGCTGCTCCGCCGGTGGTGGGGAGTCGCCGGCGCGGACTCGGCGGGCTGGCCCGCCCCGCAGGCGGCTGCCGCGGAGCCATGGTTGCAGCTGTTGCACGCCAGCGGCCAGGGCTCCAGCGGCTAGGGTGCCGGAGTAGCGGGCGGCAGCCGCGAGGTAAGGCACTCCCGCGGCTGCCCCGGCAGCCCCAGGATCGGGCTCCGAAGTCCCGCGTCGAGACATGGGACACCTACTGCTGCCGATGTGCAAGAGCGGAAATCAGGCTGCGGTAGACGCTGTGCTGTCACCGGTCGACCGGCGGCAAGCAGCGGAGGGCCACTTCACATACCCTTCGCGACGGCTGACTCCACGCGAAGGGGCGGACCCTCACACTACTCACCGTCGGCCTACGGGCAGCAAGGGAAAACACCAAGGAGAACACGACGAAGCCGTCAGTATTGGAAACAAGTTGTCGAGCGTTGAGTTGCCTATTGTCGGCCTAACAGCAAGTAAATTGCGATCGGATCGCTCAGCGCCGGAATGGCTGGTTGTTATGCACAGAAACAACGAAGAAGCAGTATGCTGCAAAGCAGGCTTGCTAAAGAGAACAGGCTTATGCCCTAACGGGCTGCTGGCAATGCGACCTAGCGGGAAATCGATCGTCACCGATTCTCGTAGGGAAGGCGCTCCCCGGCCAACTGCGTGGCCTTTGCGCAACCTCGGACTCCACCGATGGGTTGGTCTCCAGCGAACACTACCTCCACTGACTCGGTGTTGCGCGGTGCTAATTGGCCCCGATCGGAGGTGTTAGCTTCCCGGCCTGTAAGGCCCAGCCTCTCCGTCCTAAATCCGTTGGCTATACCAGCCAGCGGCAATAAGCACTAGGGGACCAGCCTAGTGGGGACTATATGGTTGCTAAGGGTGGTTGCGGATTGCGCCGAGTTGTTTGCGAGCGCGACAATGGTTGATCAGGCCATTACACTCTACTCCAACTTGTCGTAGCACCGCGCAACACCGAGACAATCGGTGTTGCGCTCGGAAAGCGCGCGCGCGCGCAGGCCGCGCATCCGCCGTACGGTTCTCCTACCTGGAGCCCGTGCCTCCAGAACCAACCGACAGCTACCGTGCAGCTGCCAGCGCAGCACTCAAGCCTAGCCTCAGCGAGAGACGTGGCGCAATACTACAGGTTAACACATAACACCGCAACAGGCAGCCTAGCCGTAGGGCCCAGCTGCCCACGAAATGCACGTGCCGGCGATGGGGCTCGACAACATCGCCTGCTGACACTGAGAAAGACGGAGGAAACAAAAACCGACATGCACCGGAACAAAGGCAAACCACCAGAACACCAAATTGACAGGCCGTAGGCCGTAGGCGGATAGTGTACACTCGTGCAGTGCATGCCAGTGCATGCAGTGTACGCTGGTGAGCATCACTAGCAGGGCTGGGGAGCAAGGGCGGGGGAGCCGGGAGGAGCCGATGGGAGGACATTACCCTGCGCCCGATGGTTCTACCTCTTGGTCTGGAACCCACTGTAACCGTTACAACAAATTACCCTGGTATGGTGGGACCCTTTCAAGCCTTTTGGAGAGAGCTGAAGTTCCGCGACAGCATCCCGGTTAATCTGGAAGCGGCCGGCCTCGGCCCTCCCATGAGGATGTCCCCTGCCTATTCCGGCATCGAATCCTGCACCGGACACATGAAGCATGCCTTGTTACCCGAAAGAGAGGCTGTAAGCGTCTGGCTAGCTACAGCCAGGTGCAAGCAAAAACGTGGTCCAACTGGTGACACGGGGGGGAGACTGGCATCTTGTAAATACGCTAGGACAGAGCGTATGCAACAGCTAGGAACGAACCTAGCTAGCTATATACCACCAGCTGTACTATAGGCATCCGCCGAACACTTCAGTACAGGTAAGAACCTTCCCTGCTGCTTCAATAAGGTACTGAGACGCACCGAGATGCACTGTGTCCCTTCCGCTTGATAACACCTAGGGATGTGCCCGATGGTTCTACCTCTTGGTCTGGAACCCACTGTAACCGTTACAACAACCTAAATCGATGTCTTGAAAGGTTACTGTAGTACAAGGCGGTAGTCCAGTGAATCGACGTCTTGAAACCGAGACACACCCGCGCCTACCCGTACAGTGGGACAGGGTTACAAGGACCCAAAGTCAAATAGTTGCCCCGTCGATTTCGGGATTGTGTTCGGCCAATCTGACGATTAGGATGGACGGCACTAGCCCGTCGCGTGCGTTCGGGAGCGTTCGGGAGCGTTCGGGACCCACACGCCTCCCTGTAACCATGACGGTGTCTTGTCATGGTTACAGGGAGGCGTGTGGGAAGCAGAGCCCCGGCTGCGACCTCACCGTTGTACAGAGCATCAAATTACTCACTCCAATCCGTGATGGGGCAATCACTATTGCCCCATCACGAGCCCTCGCGCCTCGCCAACACTATTCCAGCCAATGGGGGAATGTAGAAAACACCACCGCGTTGCTCTTCGGTGATACGACGTATGGGATATAACTACAGAATGTGGGCTTTGGCCATCTGGGCCGTTCGAAAAGCAGCTATCCGGTGAGTCGGAAATACGAATGGGAGTATGCTCCCTCCTGCTCCTGCGAGCATGCTCCAACCTAACTTGCGCATTTCGCCGCACCTAGTGCATGCATTGGATGGCCGTGACAGGAAGTGCCACACCGTAGTACAGGGGACGCTGTACAGAGGCACCACCAGCCACGCACCATGCATGCTCCACCACTGGTGGGATCATGGCATGATCCCATCGCTTCCTCGCGCCAACCGCCCATCACGTGGCCTTTCTTCAATCATGCCTGACCTCCTGCGACTGTCACGGGCCCTCTCTGGAGCCGCACCTGGCCCACTGTTACCGTAGCATGGTGTGATCCTGTATGTATGATCACTATCGTTCTCCCACCATGCATGCTCCCATCGTTTTTTCGCGCCCATCTTGCCATCCCGAGCGGTGTCGAAAAGACTTTGTTGGATTCCCAGTCGATGAAATCGCGCATGCCAACAATTCCCGTGATCGGTCTGTGTACGCGTACGCCGTTGGCCCCTGGGCCTGAGCTACGCTGTCGAACGCGCACGTCCTCATTAAATTGCGACGTGATTGACACAGCATGAAGTACAAAGCGGAAAACTTTGAGACTGTAAGGCGTGCAAAGTGTCTTGTCATGTGTCATGTCTCCTTCCATAGCATGTACAACGAATTCGTACACGTGCGTCTTAAACTCAACCAAGTGCGCCGTTTATGAACTACGCAGGCTCTGTCCATTAGTATAGTGAATTTTATCCTATCAAGGTATTTCAAATGGCGACAAACCCGATCAGCCGGCACGTTGGCTACTCGTCCGTGCCGGCATCAGAGACTTTACTGACCAGAACACCGTCGATGAGTATCGATACACCTCAACAGAAAGTTTTCAAGGCACTCGGTGCTTGCCTGCTCTGGCTGACCTGCTCTAGCTCAATTATCCTTGTGAACAAGTATATCATGGTACGCGCTCTAAGATGAACATTTTTGATTGTTACAATAAGATCATAATGACCAATGGGCCGCTCAGTTGCCTCTTTGAACTCCGGAGACGAGGATCGTTGCCCGCTTTTTTGTGTCACTTCAAGACCACTATGCTCGCAATGAATGCTTTAGCGGTCATTGAATTCTCCTATATGTGTACCATCCAAACAGGTGGACTTGAATTTTAAGTACCCTATGGCAGTAGCTGCTATGGGTATGGGCTTCGCCTCATTCGCTACATTCCTGTACTGTGACGTGCTGAAGCGGGTGCCTCCGTCGGCTGGTGTGGACACAAAGTTCTACTGGACACGTATTTTCCCTGTGGGCGCCTGTCAGGGGCTTACTCTCTTCCTCGGCAACCAAATGTAGGCATTGGGCGGGGTGCCTCAGTTACGACACAGCAAAACCCAATGAGCAAGGACGTGCAGCAACCATATAGGGGGGAGGGCGACTCCAGGTGTGGGGCATCCGCTTCGACCACGTGTCCACCAGCCCCTCCAACCCTACCAATCCTCCCCCCGCGTGTCGTGTCGTGCAACCGTTGTAACCGGTAACTCGCCCCCCCCCCAAAAGCGGAACACCCACCATACCGTCTACTCCACTCGCCTACCCCATCCCGTCCCTCCCACCACCACACCCTTCTCCGCCCCTTGCCGTACCTCACAACTCCCCCCTCCCTCGCGTCACCCCCGCCGCCTCTGCCGCCCCCCCCCAGGTACTTCTACCTCACCGTGGCGTTCATCGAAATGTCGCGCTCCTCGCTGCCCGTCACAACCATGGTCGCGCTGTGGCTGGCGCGGCTGGAGACCCCCACCTCCCCCGTCATCCGGGCGGTGTGCCTGACCGCCTGCGGCTGCGCCATCGCCGCCTACGGCGAGGTTCACCTGTCACTGGTCGGCGCGCTGATTGCGGCGTCCAACCTGACCATGGAGTCGGTGCGCCTGGTGATGACGCAGTACCTGCTGGTGGGGTGCGACATGCACCCGCTGCAGAGCCTCAAGTACATTGCGCCCGCGGCCACCATCACGCTGCTGATTGGGTCGGCGCTGCGCGAGTATCCGAGGATGGTGGAGGACAAGGCGTTTGGCATTGTGGCAAGGTGAGGCTGCGGCCCCAGGGGCTGGGCCGCTGAAGGGGATTGCAAAGAAGACCCGTTCACGCGACGCGAGCAGCGGCTGGGCCGCTGAGGGGGAGGGAGTATGCTGGGCCGCTGAGGGGGAGGGAGTATGCTGGGCTGCTGAGGGGGAGGGAGTATGCTGGGCCACGCAGGCCAGGGTCCAGGGGGCTGGGGTCATGTTGGCAGGGGTGGGATGATGACGCCCATCTCTTAGGCTTGCGGGTCGTGCATGGACCGGGCAGCCATGTTGGGAACGTCAGGGGTTTGCGCTGGCGGCACGGCGCATTGTAACGGCGGCGATATCCCTGGGCCCACGGCCAGGGTTATCGCCGCCGTGGCAGTTACGTGACGGCTAGTGCACTGATGCGATGCCGGTGCCGGTGGTGGCCATCACACGTGACAGCTCCTGGCGTCTGCTTCCGGGACCGCGGGGTGGTTAACAGATGAGACGCGCTGCGGCGCCAGGGATGCGGTGTCCCGCTGTGGCTGTGTCGTGCGTGCATGCCGGTGCCGTACGTCGTACGTCGTGCCCCTCAGCGTGAGGACTTCATTCAGTCTCCTCCTCCGCCCGTGCTGCAACCACCTCTCCCACTCAGGTACCCGCTTCACTTCATGGTGGCCGCTGCGTTGGGTCTAGTGGTGAACGTGCTGGGCGTCATCATCATCAAGCTATCATCCGCAACCACGCTTAAGGTAGGCGCGGGGGAGGGGACAGGGCGGGACGGGGCGAGGCAAATACCCGGCTGCGGTTACCGGTACTAACACGGCAAAAGCAAAACCATGAGGCACCGGGATGCGAGCGAGCTTGGGGGAAGGGACAGGGTCGCCAACGGAACTTGCCCGGTCGTACGCACACGGGGCAGGCGGGCCACGTGGTGTGGTGCCGGGCTGTGTTGGGCAAGGTGGAGCTGCGGGGAGGGCGTAGGGAGGAGAGCAAGGAGAGCCGTGCGGACGGCGGCACCACGTCCGAACAAGGAGGACTGCGGCGCCTGCACCTCCCGGCTCCCCGCGTGTCCGAAAACCTGTTCGCCGGCTAGATTCTGCCTTCCGTTTCATATGTCGTGTCAGGGGGTCCTCTGGCCAACCCCTCTCCGGACTCTTCCGACCTAACAGCCACACACTCCCAAAACGGCCCAGCGACCTGCCTCTATCGGGCGAGGGTGCTTTGCGCAGCCGGGAACTTTGAAGTGTTACTTTGAAGTTGTAACGCACGGAGTCCGGCCGCCTCCTAGATGCGGCCGCAGCTGCCGCGCAGATCTCCGCCTACTGTTCATGTTCCTCTTGCGTAGCCTCCCCCCTGGCCTCCCAGTAGCCGCCCGAAGGCCCTCCCCTCTTTCCTTCCGGTCCCACCCGTCTCCCCTTCTCCAGCCCCGTCGCTTCCACCGGCTTCCCTCCCCTTCCCTCCCCGCCCCCCTGGCCAGGTCCTGGCGGCGGTGCGCGGCCCCATCGTGGTCATGTGCGGCGTGATGCTGTTCGCGGAGGCGGTGACGATGATCGAGTTCTTCGGGTACTCTATGTAAGTGGAACGTATGTATGGGGCCGGCGGCGCAGGCCGGGACGCAACCCAGCGGCCGAGACGACGCCATCCCTGCAGTCCTCAACCTCCCGCTTCCCCCGCAACCCACACATGTAGACCGCGGCTTAGCGGTACACCAGGACACTGCGCCGTCCTGCCTGTTGAGTTCGCTTGACACTTCGCGGCTTGGTGGCAGGTTGTAATGCACACCGGTAAAGTGACCACACCAGCGGCCCGGGTAGGTCAACGCACGAACATGGTTAAGCGCAAGTTATGATCTCCCAGCCAACTGGCTTGGGCTGTCGGGGTAGGTCAACGCACGAACATGGTTAAGCGCAAGTTATGATCTCCCAGCCAACTGGCTTGGGCTGTCGGGGTAGGTCAACGCACGAACATGGTTAAGCGCAAGTTATGATCTCCCAGCTAACTGGCTTGGGCTGTCGGAGTCGGAGCCTCCCTGTGTCGCCCCTCCCCCCCCGCCCCTTCCTCCTGACGCTCTCCGTCCTGCACCTGGGTTCGGACCCGGAGGGCCCATGAGCCCCTGTAGCGGCAGCGCGGCAGCGTGCGCCCGCTGTCACCAACCGCCACACATCCCCGCCCGGCACCTGCTCCCGCTGCGGCCTGCAGTGCCCTCGCCGGCTTTATATGGTACCAATACGCGCTGACGCACAAGGCTGCGGTGGAGACGGCGGCAAGATTGCAGCCTGCCGCCAAGGTGTGAGGGCGAGCTGGAGCCGAGAGCGATTCGAGAGCTGGGGGTTTTGGCTGGGGGAGGGAGGAGGTCAAGGTGGGTGAGATGTGACCCTGACCCTACCCTGGCCAAGCGAGGGGGAAGGGGCGGCCGGCGGCACCGAGGCCATGGCGCATACACCATGCATGCCAGGCCACTTCTTGTCGTCAGGGGCGATACCTTCAGCTCTGTGTGGTTGCGGTTGCGGTCGATGCCGTTAGTCGTTGCGGTTGCACGATATGGCGCAGCAGCAGCACCGAGGCTGGGGTGATGGTTGCGGGGAGCGCAGCGTCTCTAGCGGTCGCACGCTGGCCCCATCATGACAAGCACAGCGCCCCACATGCGCGGTCCCCGGGATCCGGTTGTGCGTCCGATCATCCGTGGGATCCGGGTGTGATGGGGAGCTCAGGGCTAAGGTTGCGGCTCGTGGGTGGGGTAGAGAGAAACCGGAGACGGAGACGGATTGTCCGAGGTAGAGGGGCTTGAGGATTCCCAATGGGGCCGTGGGGTGCCGGCATTACGGCTGAAACGGTGGCATTAGAACTGCGAGGCATGGTGTGTTATTTATGTCAGATCTCTTTCCCTGGGCATATTTCTGCAGGAGTCCCGCCCGATGTGGTGGTGGGGTTACTGATACGGTACTGCTTCACGTGAAGGAAGCACTTGCTTTGGGCCAGCGGGAAGTGCCCGTGGAGTGTCCCGGCCCTGACACCGCTTGCTTGGGGCATAATGAACCTAGTGACCCCAGTCGGATGCAACATTGGCGAATGCGTAGCACGGCCAGCAGCCTGGATCGCGCGCACCGAGCCTGGGGTGTATTGTTGCGGCCACGTACGCCTGTCCGTACGGCTTGACTAAAGGATTGGAAAAACGCACACTTGCGGGTGCTGTGTCATGCTGTGAAGGGCAGCTGCAGATGTGTGCGTGCGTGTGTGTGGCGCAGTGCTGTCGGCGGGGCGTTTGGAGGGTTGGGAAAGATGTGCGCCTGCCGGTGGGGACATCCTACGGACCTGCGTCGTTGCGTCAAGCCGTCGGGGGCGGATTGGATGGTCAAATACCAATGGTATTACGGGGGGCAATGTACGACACATTAAGGTGCATGGCACCCCCGGGGGGGCGGGGGGTGCTCAGGAGGAGCAGGCGGGGGCGGGGAAGACACGTGCGGAGGAGACATTGGCAAAATGCAGGAGCAACCCCGGCTGGGGTTTCCGGCTATCCGGCGTCCGTGTTATGTAACATGCAAATCGCGCCGAGTTCCTTGGTGCGCGCTTTGCGAGCTCGCGGCGCACTCTGTGCAGCCCTTGCTTTCCGCATCGACATTCCATGTCCGATAGAATGTCTGATACCGGGTACAGCGGGCGGCCCTGTTCCAGCACTCCCAGCATCACGCCATTCGACCTGCTTCGGATGACATTGTGCGCCGCCTCGCTATATGCCGGCAGCGCTAGCCAAGGCCCTCCAATGCGCGATGTCGTGACGCAATGCCGGCCTGGCGCTCCGCCGTACTCAGTGTGTGTACTATTGTGTTGCCTGCATACGGGGATAGCCCGAGCCAGGACTGCGTCACGACAGCGGGGCGCGGCTTTGGCATCCTGCCGCGGATGCTGGATGGCCCTGCCCAGTGAGTCGCCCTGCATCAACACGGTAATGTTCTGCATCCGGGCTCGGGCGGGTCCGGGTTTCACCGCATCTCGCTCTAGCAAGTCCCCACATGTCCAGCCGCCACACCAAGATTTTATTAAACTGCGCGGAGCCCTTGTTTACGTTCATCTGGGTTTGTCTAGGCAGAGCCTGGCCATAGTAGCCGGGGTAGATACCGATACAGCAAAATGGGTCGACGCTCGACCTCCGCGTTTCGTTACCTCGACTAAAGTTCTTCAGCATGCGTCTCCATCCGCACGTGTGTACCAAACGCTTTCCCCATCGGCTTTCCTAGTCAGTGCGGACCCACGGGTTTTCTTACCGTAACCCGCAGCCGTCCCCAGTATGAAAGATTTCCAGGTATGCAACAGGCTCAAGAGCCCCGTGGTGTGCGGGCAACGATCCTCGATCCAGCAGATCCGTACAGGGCATAGGCAACAGCGCATCTTACGTAATACTTCAACACATGCTGTCACAATAGTGAAACGCATCGCCACATCGGGTCCGCCAGTTACAAAACAACAGAAAAGTACATTGTTGCCGCATGCCAGACGTCGCTTCCAGATCCTTATCTTCATTTGTGCCGCTTGCCTGAGGTCGCGACTATATTCATTACTTTGCATATTGTACAACCTGTAACTGACGAACCTCACATGCCAAGCGCGTCTAATAAGAAGAAACACGATAGACTCGTTGTTGACGTAAAACTACGGTGCTTACCCATTTCCCTGGGTGATCCGTACAAAGTCAAGGCTCGGGCGGCTTTTGCAAGGCGCACAAACGCCACACGTTTCACGACCGATTTATGATCGTGCAATACCGTAATTAAGTGTCACAGCTGCAAATTATGGACGGATGGCAGTAGGCGACGGCCGGCAAGAAAATTTCGTCTAATAGCCTCAACGAGGCGACAGGATGGTACTCCTCGCCTTATGGCGACCTAGCATTGCAGAAGAGCAACGCGTCAAGTTGGACAGCTCCCGGTGCGGTAGGCCACCAGTCGCGGGCGACAACGAATCCTCCTTTACGCAGACGCAACAGAGGCGCAAAAGCCGCAGGACCTCCGCTGAATAGGAATCTTCTCTTCACACAGGAAGGAGCTAAACTACTCCCTTGCGGGCGCCACTCGGGATACCCAGACAGTACAGAAGCTAGGTCGGCGTGGATGGGTCATTGATTCTGTCTCTGTACAGGTAAGGCAGATGGGAGGTTCAGCCGCGGCGCACAAGAGGCCAGTCGCAAGGCGGCAAACGGCTGCGGCGGTATCGACGGGCTGCCCATGGTTGAGGACTGGGCCCAAGGTGCAAGGGCCAAAGCGGCGTGTACTGTTCCAATCTTTGAGTAGCGCTCCTCCCTGTGGAGCCCTGAGCGCGATTCACTTCGTTGGCGGGTTGTTGCCGTCCCGGCTCGGTCGTAGCGGTGACGCGGCAACAGCATAGCCCACGCTGACGTCCGCCCTTGAGCTTGAGCCCCTGCCTGCCGCCCTCCGGTTGACATTTCGGTTTTCCAAGCACGCGTCCGATGAAGGGGCCCCGCTGGTACGCGGCCCGGCCGCGCGTACGGACCCACCAATACTCAACCGCCAACTTCTCCTGCCGTACGCCAGTGTGTCACGGCGACGCACACGCACACCTGTGCACACGCGCACGCTCGTGTTCCAATATCGGATCATACATGCCTGCTGGCAGCCAGCTTAGGGCACGTCGCCTGCTCGCTAGCCGGCCGAACCCCGGGGGGCTTTACTCGGCAGCCAGCTTAGGACACGTCGCCTGCTCGCTAGCCGGCCGAACCCCGGGGGGCTTTACTTCCTCCTGCTCCGTATCCATCGCTACACCAACAGCCCCGCATACATCTCCTCGCCTAGGCGTCACGAACGTACGCGATGATCGTTTTCAAACTTACCACTTCCTACTCCCTCGCCGTCATGCACGCCACGGGCTGCAACCTCTTTCATTCGTCTTCCGCAGGTGGGGACGGGCCAGCGTGCCTTCCAAGCTGCGACGGCCTGCCTGAAGCGCTGGGGGCACTTCCAGCTGGGGTGGACGGGCGTGGACCCGACCAGCAGCACTGAGGAGGGGGCGCTGGTCGCCGTCACGTCCAGCACCTTGTTCCTGTGGACCTGCAACCCGCTGCGAGTAGTGTAAGTCCGCTCGAAACGAGGCGCAGGCGGCGGTGGGGCAAGGGGGCGGGGCGTTCGGTTTTGCGGCACGCACAAAAGGGAAGCCCTGGGCACCATGTTGTGGTTGGGAAGGAGTCGGACGTGTAGGATTGGAGCTTTCCGCTCGCGATGCTTCCACTTCGAGACGCACACGTCCGACATCCAGCAATTCATCGCCTGTGGGCGGGAAACGTCGTCTACGATTGGAAACGGCAAAGCACCCTGCCCCCATCACCATCTGTGTGCGCGAACGCGCGAACGCGAAAGTGCTCGGGAGGCGTGCTCGCTGCTTTGTAGACCGAGCGGCCTTGGGTTCCGGTACCGGTGCTAGCAAAGACCAACGTACAAAACAGGCGAGAGCCAGTGCAGTGTGTTGCCGGCTGGCAGCTGAGCACGTGAGCTGCCCTGGTGGCTCTGCAAGCCCTGACTACGTTGGACACTATGTCATGGATGTTCTTCCAGGCATCGAAGCGCCCAATGTGCGAGACATAGGCCCGCCCAACGGGCCACGAGACACGTGCGTCCGGGAAACCTCGGGGGTTTTGAGAAGAAAAATCCGCGAATCCACGGCCGACAAACCGAGGCGGTGAAGGTGATGATCCGGGAAACCCCGGGGGTGCACCGTGCAGCGCCGACGGCAACCTACACCGAATGCGAAGGTCCGATGACACAAAAGTGAATTGTTAAGTATGTCCTACGTCGTATCCTTAACGCATAACCGAGACATAATTCCGACAGCTGAGTCAGCGACGTTTCTGGGAAAGGGATTCAGCGGCACACCACAGTGGACGAAGGGTCTCTGCGGGCTCCTAGGGCATAACGACTTGTGAAAGGGAGAGCTCGGCAAGCAATCCCATCAGACTGATGATAGAAAGGGCGTTGCAGTGTCCATCAAGCCCAAACGAAACCAGGACAAGAAGAGGGGTCCACGCCTTGGCCTCACCATATGAGCGCAAGGACTGAACCCAGCAGACGCCCCGTAGGACACAGGAAGGCCCCGGAAGGCACAAAGACGCCACCCTGCCCCCAGTCGTGAACATGGCCGCTGCATACGGGAAGCACGGACCATGCGGCACAATTTTATTTCTTTGCCGTGGCCTCACTCAAAACGTATGTTGCCGTAGCCATTGCTGCGCCTCAGTAAGAAGCGTAGGCTTCTCGGTACGAGAAGGCGGGTTCTTGGACGAAGTAGTGTAGTTGTATTTGTCGTACTCATCGAGGTGGTATATCGCTCCTTGGAAGTCTCTTTACGGCTATTCGCCGTGTTGTGACCTTCGGTTCATCTTTTGTTCCCGCCTCTCCCACCCTGTTTTTCGGCGCGCGCGCCCCCAACCACTGAGCCTGGACCGCTCGGTGGTTGAGAGCCTAGGTCACGGCCGGCCACTGGTCCAACTTAAATAATGGGTATGGGGGGTCAGGGCAAAGTTAAGGTCAAGCCGACTAGCGGGGCGACCTGGGGAGCACCAAGCCGACCAGCGGGGCGGTGCACGGCCTGGGTTTTTCGGTGTTTGTAGCAGTTGGTCGCAGTAAAAGTAGCTGTTGGGTAATTGTGTCGTCAGGGTCTTCGGTTAGCCGCCGGTGGCATCGCCGCTGGGGTTTCCTTTAGTGTTATTACAGTGTAACGAATGAGGACAAGAAGTGTGGATAACGCACACCGCGCGCGGCTGACGTTAGCAGGTCTTACAAGCCTGGTTTTGCAGCTCGCGGCTGCTCTGGAGGCACGATCCTGACAGAATCGGCTGCAGTGAAGAGGAAACGGCGCGTGCACGGCAGAGCTGACGACATTTACAAAAGTTGGAAGGCGACCTGGAGCGTAGTGGATTGCTTTCCTTTCACGGCGACTTATCAAGCAAGGCGATGAGGCGTTAGTGACCACGTTACTTAATTAGGGGGGGCAGATGCACCCAGGTCATCAGTTTCTTTTCGGGCTCGTTAGCTGAGTTTGCAGAACGTTGCAGGACGTCTGGATCGTGGAGCGGTGGATAGTCGCCCGTGATCGTTAATGTGGGGTTCTTTCGTTGTGACTCGAATCGTCGGCGTCCATAACAAGAGGATATAATAGCACGATAATATTATAACATCGGTATCGTCTTAATAGCAATTGTACGATGTTACCGCATGAAAGCGGGAGCTGAATCTGGGCGAACCCAGGACGAGAAGAAGGGTTCATGACCGTCGCCTCGCTATAAGCGAGCTGGGGCTGAACCTAGCAGACGATGAAGTGCGACCGACGGCTACGTATATGTTTCCGTTTCCCTGATGTATAAATCGGAATGATGGCGGGCGCAATCGAAGCCCTCTTAGGCAGGAAGTCCCTTTGAGTTGGATCGCCGTCCCGGGCTCAGTGGTGTCAGATCGTACATGCCGTAGAAATAGGGGACAAGCAATCAAAACAACGTGCGAAAATCGAAAGCGTGCCAAAGCCCTAAATAATGCTTGCGCCGTGTCACATCATTTCGTCAGTGTTATCCCGTCACATAGTTTGTTCATTGTGCAGCTCTCTCGTGTGACAGCCGGCATCGGCTAGCAAAAGTTGGCTGAAACTAATAACGTTGAGGCGAAATTTGCCACAGATTCGCGGTAAACAGCCTGTCGGTAGGCGTCGGGTTGTGCGCTGCCTATCGGGGCCGCTGCTGGCGGGACGCTACTCCCTCCCTCCTTCCCTCTCCCCTATTCCCCTATGCGGAGAATGGCGCTCCTGGTATGCGCATGAGATCCTGCTCTTGGGTTGAGCAATGACATATATATCTTGGGCGCGGCGGGATGACGATGCAAGGAGACCCCCTGTGCGAAGAAAAATCCTTTCGAGAGAGACGTTTGGAGGTGCATGCTGGATAACTTAAATTACCAAATTTTAAGTCCGAGGTCATACGTCGATGGAGTTGTGGGCCATGTTGTGTTGTTTTATGTGGGCACCTCACCGTGCGCCCAGAGTGGGTTTGGAGTGTTAGCAAGCAGACATGCGTCTCCCATACCGCTCGCCAGCCCTTCACCAACGCGGTGCGCGGCACCCACACATCAACCAAGATCGCACGCCCTCCAACCCCAGGTTTCCTCGCCAGCTCCAAACCAAGTAGTCTCGCCGCCTCTCAGAAGCATGTTCCAAACACTTGTCTGGCTAGTGTTGTTCCTCTTCCTCCTATGTCTTGTAAACGGGCCTTCTCGCCACGCCCTCCTGGGCCCGCTCATGCGCCCGCAGGTACTCCGTACAAAAGGACCCGCCCCCCCTCCGGCTGCCCTGTGAGTGCGGCGACTGTGCCGCGTGTGCACTCCTTAGCGGCGGGGCGCGTCACGGCAGGAGGCTGGTAGCCTGGGCCCCATCCCATGTTCGGGCTGCGTTGCCTCCGTCGGCATTGCGCCGCAGACGCCAGGCAGACGATGAGAGGAGGGCCACGGGTTTGATCCGGGGCCCGTCGGGGTCGAACCGGCGTCCAGACCCCTGCGCGCTACGTCACGCGCTGCGCTGCGCTGCCGTCCCCGTCCACCAGCTGCATTCGTCCGCGCACCCCGTCACCGCCCTCGCGGGCCCCTCGTTAGCCAGGAGGCAGTCCCAGCAGCCCCCCTCGCATGTCTAGTGCATACCGATATTTCCATATGAGGCTTCTCTAAAGTCAGGCCCTCCCTACGCAGCGGGGCATATACCGTATCCCTTAGCAGGACTATGACACTCTGCTCTTAGACTCGTTCAAAGCCGTGTATAGTCAGCAACATGCACCCTACGAACCTTCACAACGTAACTGCCGGTCGCGAACTTAATACTGGCCTTCTTGCACTTCTAATCACACGCGACGACACACTTACGCCCATCCACGTGTTGGTGCCACCCCGCTGCTCCCCCTCGCACCGTGTCGGGCTTGCTCGCAGGGCAGCCCAGGACGCCGCGCCGCTTCGCGTTCGCACATGGCTGCCTTGAGGGCCACATGCTTACAGGAGAGGAGCGCTTCGGCGTTGAGATGCGACCGGATGGAACCGTTTGGTGAGGGACTGCCTGCCAGCCTTGTTTTGTCTGCGCAGTTAAATAGCAAAAACATGTCTGCACAGTGAGCAGCAACCACACGTACGGTGTGCGTGGTTAACAGCAACGACGCAGGACGGTGTGCGTAGTTGGCAGCAACGACACAAACCACTACCACGCTCGAACGGACACACCTGCTAGGGAGAGAGAGCCGCACGTTGGCGCTGCGGCGCACCTCGGCAAATTCGAGGCAACATGCCAGCATAGGGGTCTCCGCGATGCGCTACCCACCGCAGCTTGCTAATTCCGAAACCATTGAGCACGGCAAACGAACCTCACTCTTGCGACAGTGCACATAAAAAGCGTTCCACCAGCACATCACAATAACCTCAGAACGTAAGCCGACACATGTAGAAGAGCAGCCGCTACACGCTTTGGCTGGCCCCAACGAAGGGGGTATCCGCATCTCGACCGTTCCCACTGTACAATTCTTCTGCTTAACAAAGCATGCGCTATCCAACCGCCTTATGGCGGAGATAAAAAAAGTCCCCAAACTACTGATGGATGCCGTACGGGCCCGGGCACAACTTCACAACCCAGCACCCCTTGCAAAACCAGCATCCTCGAATTCAAACTGTTTCTGGACACAATAACATGCTGTGCTCTAGGCACCAACTACCAAGGCTCGCCACAACATACCACTGGTGCACCGAAAACGTTTGCGCAACCTACCCGCAGCAGCACGCGCAAGAACCCCCACCCGCAACCGGATGCGCTCGCTCAAGCGCCGATAAGGCACCTTCCCCGTTATCCCATCCGCCACCAAGCCGACTATGCTCCACTCGCCCCGGAACCGCCTGTGTCGCCACCCGCAGGTACGACATTCTGACCTTTTCGAAGCCAGTCCATCCCTTGGCGGTGGCATTCTTTCCATTGACCCGGCACTTCCAGAAAAAGTTTGGATCCGAATCCGCCAAGGCAGTGACTGCAGCGGTGGCCGAAGCTACCAGAACCTGAGGGGCCCTCGAAACGGAAGATGCTGTCACAACCGACAACGCCCAGTGCCGACCCGCACAATGCGGAGTTCCCTGAGGTTACGTAACCGCTCAGGCCCACAGGGCCCTACAACTACTTGACAACAACACCGTAAAACGAGGCGGCTACGATACCTCTGCAGGCACTAAAACCACAGGGCTGGAACGCGACATGACCTGGGGGCTGCATCCGTGTAACGGTTGTGCGCTTCTGCCGCGCCGGCAATTCCGTGCTTCGTTTCCATGCGCATGACAACAGTGCAGAACACCATCAGGAGCCAGCTACCGTTTATCGCAGCGAGAACGCATCGGGACCATCGGTTGTGAAACTGGATCGAGAC
The DNA here is from genome assembly GCA_003116995.1 of Yamagishiella unicocca. NCBI lineage: Eukaryota > Viridiplantae > Chlorophyta > Chlorophyceae > Chlamydomonadales > Volvocaceae > Yamagishiella > Yamagishiella unicocca. The sequence goes on from BDSL01000004.1 coordinate 2,488,509, forward strand.
CAAACCAGCGAAAGCCATGACAAATTAGAGCGAAGATCGTCCAAACGGGAAGCCGAACCAGGCCCCACTCGCTTCGAATCCCTCAAAGTTCCCCCCACCATACCTCGCACTCGCGAGCGGCCTGCCCAACCACATTGGCTTTTGTATTTCCCACGGGACAGTAACCTACTACTAAAGTACGCAAATCGGGTCTGAAAGATGCAGAAACTTCCAGAAGCGTGCATATTGTGGCGCATCGTGTGGTCCCAGTTCACTCACGCTCCCTCCGCTGCATTGGCATTAAAAGCTAGCCCACATCCATAGCCGGCTAGCACTCCTTTGCTGAGCTGCCGCCTCATCGGAGTAAAATCACCTTACTTCCCGGCAGCGAACACAAATAGCGCGCCTCTCACACACATCAGACCGGCACGCCGCCTCCACATGGCCGCCCATTATCGCACATGGAATCTCACGCTCTTGCTGTAAGGACAAAAGTGCCAGAGGTCATGGGTGTATTTAGCATAACAAAAGTATCCGAGGACCGTGGCTTCGCATGCACCGAGCGAGGTCTAACCATTGCCGCCGCCAAGAACAGGTGCGAGCATTCCCCACATCTTCATCCCCGCCCACCCCTCCCACGAAAATGTGACCCACTGTCCGCGTCCACTTTGCACGCGGACCACTCATTCCTGTGTGCCGACACACACTCACAAGCCTCGACGTAGCGGAGGCGTCCCCTGCTGCGGGTTCATCAGCCACAGCGCCAGCCAAGCTGCCGCCTCGGCGTTATCGCTCAGCGGGTAAACCACATCTGCTGTAGGCACGCCGTCCTTTATGACCTCCAACAGGTACTGCATGAAGAGCGTGCCGTCTGACAGCATGGGCCCTGTTGTTAGGGTTTTCAGGGTGTCGGGGACGTCTAATAGAGCTCAATGAAGCGGGTGTCTGCCAGCCGCGGCTTAGCAGGCGGGCGCATAGATCGGTCGCTCGGTGTGTCTAGATATAAGGCATCTCGCCAGCAAAATAAGTAAGCATCAGGCGACAGGGCGGACCAGGCAAGAGCGAAGCGCTGATACAGTGCCGTTTTTGTGTTCCGTGTTTTTTTGTATTCCGTGTTTATCTTCATATAAATATTTCATTGTTTGCCAGGTTTTATTTAATGATACCAGCTGCAGCTGGTTTGGGCGGGCTCGCTTTGGGTTGGCTAGACAGCGAGGGGGGCGCGGCTGGACAATTAAGGAGGCAACGGGGCTTCCCGGGGGCCACTAGAGGGGCCCACGGGAGCGGGCCACAGGAGGGGGCCAGCCCGACTGCCGGCGCAAGTCCATGCGAGCGACAGGACACCCACACAGCCCGCACACAGCAATCCGAAGGGGTTGGTGACCTCCCTCCTGCAGGGGCCCCCCGGCAGCCCGCGCCACCTAACGCGGTTTCCGGCGCTCTCCCTCACGCACCCGCGAGCACCAGGTTGAAGGGCTGGCGCGAGCGGTCCATCCCTAGTTTGAGCACCACCGCCTTGATGGCGCGCAGCAGTTCTCCGACCGCGTGCCGCAGCAGCGCATCCGCCACCGAGTCCCCACGGGAGGCGCAGTCCAGGACCAGCCTGGCCAGTCCCGCAACGCCGGAGACGCGTGCGTGGATGGACTGGTGGCTGCGAGCCCACCTGCGGTGGGGACGGGGTGCGGGGGGGGGGGAGTTACCACAAGCACCGGCCATGGCGTCATGCCCGGTGATCGTGGTGGTTGCGATGGTGGACCGGACACGCTGACACCCAAACCTCGAAGGGCCCCCCATCAATCGTCGGGCGTGGATTCGCGGATTCTTTCAGAGAAGCCCCCATCAATTGCTTCACTGCACGGAGAGCCGGACTGAAGACGACGTAGCTGGGCCACTACGGCACGGAGTGTTGGACTGAAGACGACGTAGCTGGGCCACTACGGCACGGAGTGTTGGACTGAAGACGACGTAGCTGGGCCACTACGGCACGGAGTGTTGGACTGAAGACGACGTAGCTGGGCCACTACGGCACGGAGTGTTGGACTGTAGGCGACGTAGCTGGGCTTCTTCCCCTCCAAACCACGCCCACGCCAAACTGGTATGGGCTGGTCTAGGCTGCGGTCCTCGCACCCAAAGACTCGGGCTCCCTACCTGATCAGGTCCTCCGCCCGCTGCACGCCAAGATGACGGTACACCGCGTTGACAAGCAGGGTGTCGGCACCGCGGCCGTCCTGGGCCCGGCTGACAGCTGACAGGGCACGCAGACCCACGTCGTAGGCGCAGCCTGCGTCGCGGCATTGGGACGTGTCGTTTGTCACGTGGGTGCGCCGCGGCATTGGGACGTGTCGTTTGTCACGTGGGTGCGCCGCGGCATTGGGACGTGTCGTTTGTCACGTGGGTGCGCCGCGGCATTGGGACGTGTCGTTTGTCAAGTGGGTGCGCCGCGGCATTGAGACGTGCATTGGGACGTGTCGTTTGTCACGTGGGTGCGCCGTACGTAGCAAGGCATGGCCGCCATGTTGCGCCACTCACCGCCGTCGCTGAAGACAGGACCCCACCCGGACGCAGCTGCCGTCCGCCTGTCGGCTACGGCCCCGTAAGCCCGGCTGCTGTCCACGCCTGCGACGAGGACGCAGCCGAGCAGTGGCCCTCCCGTTCCCGAGACGAGGGCGATGGCCGCGCTATTGTAGACCAGGATCTGCGGACATGGGCATTTGTTTGGAGATACGATGCGCCTAAGAAATTGAAACGCGGCGCTGGTACAACGGGTTCCGCGCCTTACTCCACGCGAGGTCCCACCTGCACGGAGGAGGGTAACAGCCTCCTGACCGCAGACCTAATGTTTGATTCGGAGTCCTCTCCCAAGTCCGCGGCCGTAGTACCAACGCATACAGCTGCGATGGACTGCCAAGGGTTAGCTGTGGCTTGTCCAGATGGCGCTGCGGTCTGCGATATCAGAGCGTTTAACGCCGCATGTAACTCTGCCGCAGCTGCATCCGCCTGAGCGACTGTCAAAAGGTCCCTGAATGAAAGGGACCGAAAGTCGTGCCGAAGCGCTAAACGGTTTCGTTGGGCGAAGCGCGGCAACCACTAGACCGCCATCCCGGCTGCCCGCTTCTTACCATGCGAGCGCTGACTGGCTCTTGTGTCGACCAAGGACATTTCGGTCATCATCCAAGGCAACGCAAGTAATTGAGCCCGAAACAGCCTCCACCCCCAACACCACCATCCCGCACGCCGCCCTGCGCCGCGCTCCGGCCGCCCCCTGAGGGAACTGTCACGAGCTACAGCAGGGTAACTTCTTTCTCTTTCGAGTTGATGCACTGATAGGAGTCTGGTTCGTATGTCTCAATATGTTTGCCCTTTCTTCCTTGCCAGACACCTAAGCAATTCGATAGGCATACTGTGGATACATTCCTGGTGTCAAACGCAAGGGCATACGTAGCTTGAGGCGTCGGACACTTTCGAACTCTCACTGGGTACCGCTCTATCTCACATGGTACGGAGACGACAAAACAATGTTGACACTGCAAGGAAAGGATCCCCAAACCCCAATGCAAGTAACGCAGCGCTGCCATCAGTTGAAGTGTGAGGGTTGCCGTAATTATTGAGGTACCCTTAAATGTGGCCCCTGGAAGCTGATATCATAGACAATTTGATAACGTGTATCTTATTATTGTTACGTGCCAAATTGCTCTGTCCATAGTTGAAGAAAGTAGGGCGCTACGAAGGGCCGGCAACTTTCACGACGTACGAGACCACCCGTACTCTACCGCATGCTCGACGCCATGAAAATACGAATTGACTCAGCTATAAGCACTTAAGCCAACAATCAGAAGATATATCATAGTGTACTCAAGCCCGGGCGGACCCTGGACAAAGAAGAAGGGACCATTCCGGGCCTCACCATACGAGGCCATACGACAGCCGGGAATGAAGCCAGCAGACGCCCCCAAGGGCAAAGGCAAGCCTCGAAGATCACAATTAAACGCCTGGCAAAACCAGGACGAGAGGGGGAGGCAATAAAAAAGAGACCACATCAGCGCGAGCAGCCAACAGACGCCCCAAAAGGCACAGGAAAAAAGGGCAGCCCGCCGCGCCGAAGGCGGCTGACTCCCAACAAGTAGCAGGGCAGGCACCCCAAGGCCCACAGCCATAAAAGATGGCGAGGGCAGCTAACAGCCCGGAGCGACGCGCCCAATGCGCCACCCATGTGCAAAAACCCTATCAGTCGGCCAGCAAAGGGAGCTTCAGCACGACGGGCAGTCCCAGCAAACCAAGGCCACAAGGAAGGGAAAACGCAAAAACGGGCAGACGGCACCCCAGGCACACCCACCGACACGGCCGCAGACGAGGAAAGCAACTAGGCGCACCAACCCGCTCGGGACAGCAACGGAAGAAAACAATCAACCCCCGGCCCAGAAGGCACCAGACAGGCGGCCCAGTGCCCCACGAAGAGCACGGGGCAGGAACAGCTCAGGCCCTCCAGGGCAGCCGGGAACCTCCGGGAATCAACCAGCACACCGCAAGCGACCCCCAACCACACGGAGGAACGATTGGGTGGCCCCGACACCACCCCACCCGGCCCGCGGCGCACCGAGGTGACCAAAAACACGCAGGCGGGCTCAAAAATTACGCGAGTGGGATAGCATCGACTTGCCTGGGGGGGCCGGGTTGAAAGCCTTCACAACCTCAGCGGCAGTGACCTGGGGGTCCCCAACAGCCTCTGCCAGGTCGTCCGACATGGGCTGGGTGCGAGCACGCAGGGCGGCCAGGATTGCCGCACGTGCCTCTGGGGAGACAGCGGGGGCGCTGCAAACCGTACTTCGGTAGTCCGCCACCAGGGGCGGCAGCTGCTCAGGGGCGGTGCCTTGCCGACGTCCCCTCGAGACCTCCTGGTACGCGCGTCGTGCTGCAAGTTGTGAGTCGGGAACTGAGATCATGGCTGGGACTGTTCTTCATACACCTTTACATTTAGAGATCATAAGCTCGGAGGCTGATATGGCCTGGAGCACGACATCGTGCTGAGGCGCGAATAACGCACCAGACCGGGACTGCTAGCCCTCGCTGCGCGCCTTTCATGGCGAAAAGGGCACCCGGGCCTGACCAGCGTGCAAAATCGCCAGCACTTCATTCATTGCCGTCCCTCACCCGCTCGCGTGCGTGCTTCCGTGTTACCCCTGCCCACCGATTAACCGCAGGCATTATATTCTGAGGCTTTTGCCGTGCGACACGAAGGAGCAACGGACTGCCGATTGCAGAATGGAGACGGGCATCTTGCTTGCAGTGATACGTCTCGTCAAGTCTGGGGCGCGCATCCCAACCAATGGCAGCCACGCATTTGGCGCCCCCTGATAATGCTTGGCATTTGCAACTCTAGCAAAGCCCGTGCTGCGCGCACGTCCTACATGGCACGGTGTGTATCATCTCCCAGTCCACGTTGGCGAGAGGCACTGTCAAATCAGTCTGCCCATGCCACACACGATAAGAGCCACTGTCAAAACCCGTCAAGACAAACATGGCCCCGCAGCAGGCCGTCAGCTATGGCAACACACGCGTGAACGACACCGCCCCACGCCGCCCACGAAATGCCGAGCCCACAGCCCCGGCTTCACCACATCCAGGAAATGCGGCTACCCCCTGCTGCACCAAGCAAGGCGCGGCCGCGCCATGCGCCGCGCAGCGGTGGCTGCGCAGGTGCCGTAGCCGAGCGATGACCACCCCGGATCCGCCCCGCCCGATTGCGCCTGCGACGCTGGGCGCAGCAAGTTCCGCACTGCCCCGCAAACGGCATTGCGCGCACTGCCCAGCCCCTAGGCCCCTCCCCCCCTCCCTGTACCCGGTGACCCGCCCAAGAAAGAAGACATGACAACATCACGCACGTGCTTGCTCATGGTGTTGCCGACACGACGGGGGCACCGCCGCCTTGCGTCTGGAGCAGGGCCACGGCTGCGTCCAGTCGGCCCGCGAGGTCACAGGCCTTGCGTCGAGCCTGCTGCGACGAAGCGGCGCTGCTGTGCGCCTGGCTGAGGGAGGTGTGGAGCCTGGTCTGGATGAGGCCCCCGAGGTCCCAGTGGCCTGCGGCCCTCGTGCGGGCATCCGACGCGGCCTGCAGCGAGGCAGCAGCGGCGAGGTGGGGTCGAGAGGAGGCGGGCGCAGCAGAAAGAGTAGGATAGGAATGTAAGCAGTGCATCTTGATTTAACTCGCGGGATGAGGAGGCGAACAGCGCAACGGGGCGCCAGAAAATGGATGCGAGATGGGCGCGAAAGGAGAAACGGGAATCGGCCTTTCATGGCGGTTCCATGACGATATGAAATTACGACATCCCGTACCCGTCGAATGTACGTTACGCAACAGGACGATTCGCAAGCGTTAAGAATGGCAAGAAAAAGTGATTTCGAGACACTTATCGCAGCCCGCAAACGCCGGCGTATATATTGAAGCTCTGCAGCTTGGTTCGCGAGCTGCCATACTCCCGTACTGTATATCGTTCCTTCCGGAACATTTAACATATAATACGGACCCCGTTACATTTCTTTTCCTCGCGCCATCCACGAGGAAAATACGTCATCACCACTTGTTTCCGCTGTGCAAACGCGCCCACCCCACCTGGACTGCCTGATCGCGCGCCTCCAACGCCTGCTTCAGGGACCGACCGCTGTCATCTGCGGCGCTCGTTCCCGCCGCATTGGCGGCCGCCGCGTCGCCATTCAAAGGTTGCACCCACGTGGGCTTGCCCTCCGACCACAGACCCATGAAGCGGCTGCCTGTGACGCGCCGGGCAAGGACAGGACGGGAACGGGAGCAGGCTCAGCGAAGCGTTCGAGGCCGGAGACACTGAAAATTTAGACTCGCCGCCTCCCCCAGCGCGCCCTTGGGTGGTGGTCCAAAAACAACATGGCAATCAGAAGCCGGTGCGCGCCTGCGAATAAACAACTCGACACATCGACAGGGTTTCCTACCAAACCCACTACCATCACCATCTCGTAACTTTTGGTACCCAGCCTGGTACAGCTTTTGCCCCTCCCAACCGCAGCCACTTTCAAGTTGCCGTGTGGTGCAAAGAAGGCGCTCCACCGCAACGGCCTTCGCAACAGCCTTCGCAACGGCCTTCGCAACGGCCTTCGCAACGGAGCGCTTCCTTCGCGCGGCGGCGCGGACCCGATCACACACGCACCGTTGTCGACGGTGTACACGCTCCAGCCGTGCTTCTTGCCCTGCTGCCACTGCCCCTGGTAGCACTGCCCGCTGGCGAAGTGGTAGGTGCCGTGGCCGTGCGGCAGGTCCTCCGAGTACTGCCCCTCGTAGCGGTCGCCGTTGGGAAAGGAATACACGCCATGGCCGTGGCGCTTGCCGCGCTGGTAGTCGCCCACAAAGTTGCTGTCATCCGTGCACTGAAGGGGGGGGGGTGGGCATAAAAACCGGTTACACGACATAGATAGGATAGCTGGCGCACTGAAGAAGGGGGGGAGGGCCAGGCGACAAGCGAGGGCGGTGGTGGTGGGGACGGCTTTCTCCCCGTAGTCCCAGACGCAGGGGCGCGCCTTCACCGGTCTTCGTACGACCGCAGCTACGCGTCCCGGGAAGTCTCCGAAACCCCGTGCAACTCCGAAACCCCATGAACTCCCTGTTTCCCACACGGCGACCGGGCCCTCCTACATACACGGGCCCTCCCTCGACCCGACCCGACCCGACGCCGCACCTGCTGCATGCCGCTGCCGTCCCTCAGCCCCTTGGCCCACTGTCCCTCGTAGTAGTCGCCGTTGTAGAAGCGGCACACGCCCCAGCCGTTCCGGAGCCCGCCGGCGTACTCGCCGTGGTAGGTGGAGCCCTTGGCGAACGTCTCGGCGCCCGTGCCGTTGTACACGGCGTTGCGCCACTGGCCCTCGTAGCGGCCCTCGTGGCTGCCGTACACGCAAGTCGGCCGCGAAGCGGCGAGCGCAGGAGCGGCCGGCGTGGGGGTGTGGGGGCGAGGGGGCGAGAGACTCGGTTACACGACATCCGGAAACGGAGGGCAGAAACGGCCGGTGTGTGTCTGCGCGTGTTTCGTGTGTGTTGGGGGTGTTATAGAGAAGAAGCGGATGTGTTGGGGGGGTGGGGAGGGCCGGTGGGGTAGGTTGGTTCACAAGCCGCCACGAGGGCGCAGCTGTGGCCGCGTGCCCGTGGCGACCTGGTGACGTCATGGTTCGTGCAACCCTCCTGTCCGCTCGCGCTTCTAATTCGGCTCGAGCCCACGTAACATTATTTCGGTAACACTATTTCGGTGTACCACTATTGCGGCGTAACACGAATTGCGGCATAACACGAATTGCGGCATAACACGAATTGCGGCGTAACACGAATTGCGGCGTACTGGAGGGTTAGATGAGGGCGCCTCCCTTCAATACCGCAGCACAGCCTGGGGGCCTCACCTGAACGTGTACACTCCGAAACCATCCATGCGGTCATCCCGGAACTCGCCTTCGTAGACGTCAGCATTGATGAAGTGGTAAACCCCCTCGCCGTTTTTCTTGTTGCACACGTATCGCCCCTGAGGGAGTTGGTCGGTTGGTCCACGTGGCACACGGTGTCAGTCGCACCGCCAGCCACCGGCAGCAGCAGGTTTCTGCTGCTGCAAGTCTGCTGCTGCAAGTCTGCTGCTGCGAGTCTGCTGCTGCAAGTCTGCTGCTGCAAGTCTGCTGCTGCAAGTCTGCTGCTGCAAGTCTGCTGCTGCTACCCACAACACCATGAGGCCCACTGCCTGCTGCTAGTCTGCTGCTGCTATCCACAACACCATCACGAGGCTATGGCCATTCGCATACCCAGTTATCCTTTATCCGCGTGGCTGAAGCACTGGCAGGGGCGATTCCCACGCCAACGCGCGCTGACCCCCCACCCCCGCGCGTCTGTCCTAAACGGTTTTTTCTGGCATCCACGAGTCTTCCTCGAAACCCCCGCGCGCATCATGTCACCTTGTAAATGTCGCCGTTACGGAGCTGCTTCAGTTGGTACTCGCCCAGTTTGAAGACGCGCGCTTTTCGGCTGCTGCCGGTGCTCACACCGCCTGTGGAGCCATCGCCGCCGCCATTGGACACGTCGCCGCCGCCCGTGACGCCGGTGTGTCGGAAGTATGTGGACGTCAGCGCGGCGAGCTCCCTGCACGACACCATCAGGAGGTTTCCGGCGGTTTCCGGCGTTTTTTTAGGTTTAGGGTTTCGATGTTTTGCTTCACACAGGAGGGCGCCGAAGGGCTAGGGCTACTGCCAGGCGGTAAAGAGGACAGGATACGGCATGGTACTTCGGGTTGTTCATTTCCTCGCGTGGCTGCCGATGACAAGTGCCTCGAGGTACCCAAGCAGTTGTGAAGGATGTCGCCCGTGGCACGATAGGCAGCCCCGATGGCCGAGCCCGGCGCCACCAGCATTCATCCGATCACCCCGCCCTCAACGCCCAGCAGAGTACTGGATGGCTTAAATTGACGCCAAATCACACGAACCGCTACAGTTCAGTGTTCGCCTCTCTAATGCGAGCCCCCAGGGGGGGGCTCCAGCGCGCGTTTCTAGCTTACTTGTGGATGTCCTGCACCAGTGCGAACTGCGCAATGCCGACAGCCTTGAGGTGCCCGTCCAGCTGCGAGGTGCTGCACAGCTTCCGCTGCCCCTCCGTCAGGTGCCGATGCGCCGGGAGGCTGCCAGCTGGGCCCGATGCGGCGCCGCTGGCGCCTTCCGCGTCTGCTGCCGGCGGCAGCTGCAGCACGTCGCTCGCCTTCTCGATGAGCGCAATCAAGCGGCCCTCGTGGGCGGCAGCGAGCTGCGGGCGGGGCGGGAGGGGGAGGTGGGCAACACGTGAGGATGTTGCGTGGGGACGACGCGAAGTTAGGGGTAAGTAGGTGGCGTAAGCGTGGGGACGACGCGAAGTTAGGGGTAAGTAGGGGACGTCAGCTAAGTAGGGAGTAGAGGTGATGTGGGGGCCGGGACCGCATGCTTCTTTGGGGAGGGCGGCATCCGTCTACGTCTGCACCTGGCAGAATATGCCCACAACGCCCCTCCGCCCCTCCCCAACCCAGCAGCCTTGACATCCCGCGTGTCCCTCAAGCCCGCCAGACCCACCTCCAACAGGGCCGCCGCCTCCGCCAAGAAGTTCCGCTCGGAGCCGCCGTCGGGATCCCCCAAGTCGGCCTTGGCCGGCGACGCGCACGCCTCCGCCGCCCTGCCGGGCGACGCCGACGCCGGGTGCGGGTGCGTCGCCTCACTATACGCCTGCACGTCGCTCAGCAACAGCTTGGTGTGCGCCAGTAGCGTCTGCAGCGCGTCCTGGAGGCTGCGCGCCTTCCCGCACAGCGCAGCCGAGCAGCCCGCTGCTACCGCTGCACCCTCCGGTGCGCCGGGTCCCTCCGCGCCGCCGCCGCCGGCGGCGGCGTCGCCTGGCGGCGGCGCCGCCGCGACACCCGCCAGCAGCGTCGTGTACGAGTCGACCGACTTGTCGACCGCCTGCAGCGAGGCCGCGCATATGTCCAACGCTGCCGACATGTCGCGCAGGCAGCAGGACGAGGCGAGACGCGTGCGCACCGCCGGGGAGGCGAGCAGGGAGGCCACGTCGGCGGGAAGCGTGGTTCCGGAGGAGCGCCAGGGGGCGGTGCGGGGAGACGGCGAGGCACCGGCCGAGGATGCAGGCGCCGGAGAGGCGACGGTTTCGTTTGCCGGCAGCGCCAGTGAGTCCTCCTGCTCCACCGCTGCGTACTCCTCGGCGGCGTCGGCGGTGGATAGGGATCCGAAGCCGCCAGCCTTCGCACCGCTGCGCGTCGCTGCGCTGATGGCCGCCACAGCCCCGGCCTCGTCCGCACCCCCCGACGAGCCCCCGGCCTCATCCACGGCCCCCGCCGCAGCCGAGGCCGCTGCGGCGGCCACAGCAAACGCGTCCGGCAGCTCCGGCTCCGAAGCCTCCGGCTCGCCGTACGACGCAAACCCCGCGGCCTCATCCGCAAAGCTCGTGGAACCCAACTCCTCCTCGCCCCCAGGTCCCTCGCCGACAAAGGCCCCATCCGAGGCCTCAGCTCTCAGCCCCGCTGCGCTCGCCGCATGCTCCGCGGCCCTCCTCTGCCGCTCCGGCACGTCATCATCGCTGTCAGGCCCTATGGCCGCGTCCCGCAACAGCGACTTGCGAGATGCGGCGGTGTCCGAGGCCGCGGCGCTTGCGGCCGCCGGGGTGGCTGGGAAGTCGCTGCCGCCGCCGCCCTCCTCCCCCGGGTCGACCGTGGCAAGTGCCTGGCCCGAAGGCGACGGCGACGGCGACGCCGAGGGCGACTCCTCCAGGCCGCCGGCCGTGGCCGCTGTTCTGGGCTGCCCGAAGCTGAACGTGTCTGTCGCCAGCCCGTGGGAGATCAGGGAGGCGCCGGAGGGGCTCGTCGTCCTGCGAGCGCAACGGGACCATGCCCGACGGGGGTTGGTCTTAGCTGGTTGGCTTGCCCGGGAGCCATGGTTTGGTGTGGCACAATAGCGGGGGGAGGGCGGCATAAAGAACCGATGTACTCGACGTGGGAACTGGCGTCGGATGACTGGACTCGCCAAGCGAGCCAGGAATGTGACTCGCCCTGCGAGCCAGGAATGTGTGGTTCCGTGCCTCTCCGGCAGCACAGCCGCCGGCGCAGACCGGCTTCCCTCCCAGAGGCCCCCCCGGGCGCTTCTGTACACCCCCCCGGGCACTCACTCCGATCTGGCCAGGCTGGCGCGGAAGCCGAAGTCGTGGTGCCGCCCCCGGTCCTCCCGCTGCTCCCGCGGTGACACCGCCTCATGGCCCACGTCCGCCGCCGTCATGGGCGCGTACTCCTCATCCACGAAGTCCGTCTGCGTGCCGCCGTGGCTCATGCTGACCTGTGGGGCCAGGAGGGCCCGGAGCCGGCCATTACGTTGCCGCCCTCACAGCCCTCACGTTGCCGCCCTCACCGTCACGTGCCAGGGCTCCACCCGCAGCACAACCTCCCTCTCCATCCGCTCCTCATCGCTCGTCCCAAGCACAGCCACGCCACCCGCCATATTACGACCTTCGGCTTTCGTATCCCCAACCCAGTTCTCCAGCATGCATCTCAAAACTTCTGTTTTAAACGATTTTTTTCGGACATCCACGGGTTTCCCTCGAACCCGCCGACCTCCCCCTGCGGGCTAACCCCCCTGGCTGGCCCCACCGCCACCTTCGAACCGTGCGGCCGACCGCCTCTGATCCCCACCTGAACGAACCCCGCCCAGCCACCACCCTCGTGTGCACCACCGCCGGCCCGCCAGCCCTCCCGGCGCCCCACCAGGTTGCGCAGCCGCCATCGACGCCCTGGCGCCCTACCTCCCCCCCAGCTCACCAAGCAGGGCGCCGACCCCACCTCGTGCCGACCCCACCTTGTGCCACAAGCGTATTCCCCATGCGCACCATGCCCCCTGCCCGCCTACCCACCCTCTTGGAAGACCCGCCAGTCGACCCCTGCCCGCCTGCCCACCCTCTTGGAAGACCCGCCAGTCGCCGACCCCACCTCGTGCCGACCCCACCTTGTGCCACAAGCGTATTCCCCATGCGCACCATGCCCCCTGCCCGCCTACCCACCCTCTTGGAAGACCCGCCAGTCGACCCCTGCCCGCCTACCCACCCTCTTGGAAGACCCGCCAGTCGACCCCGGGCTCAGCCGGGGACTGCGGCGCTCGTAGTGCTCCGGCGGCACCGCCAGTCCGTCCCGGTATCGGCTGGTGACGTTGAGGTAGGAGGGGGTGCCGCGCTTGACGCTGCTGCCGCCCAGAGTGCCCCCGGACTTGCCCCCGGCTGCGGGGGTGTTCGCAAGCGACCGCTGGGACCGCAATGACGTCCTGGCGGGGCCGGGGCGAGGAGACCCGGGTACACGACATAGGAGACGGAGGGGGCGGGTGCACGCGTTGGGGGGTGGGGTTGCACGCGGGGGCCGCCTTCCTCCCGCAACATCATCGGCTGCCTTTCACATTCGCACCCAGGGGTAGAGGGCTGGCTACCGGGCCCGCGGCCCTGCCTGCAGCCCTACCTGGTCTGCTCCTGCGGTGTACCCGTCGCCCATGTCCCGCTGGTGCGCACTGCAGGTGAGAGGGCAGGGTCGCCACCGGGGGTGCAGCGATCGGCTCATGCGAGTAGGCGGTGTTCGCGCTCTTCAGCACGAGCAGCTTTCAGCAGAGCCGCAGACGAGCGAGGAGCCAGGCACACCACCAAGCCGTCCCCTGACTCCTTTATGGAAGCATGCCACGTCCGCGGGAGAGAAAAACGCAGGCGGGTGCTGGGGCTAGACTTACGATCGGAGCGGCTGAACTCGAAGGAGCTGTTCACAACGCAGGCCGGCAACGGGATGTTGTTGGTGCCGCCTTTGAGGGACAGCTGCCGCCGGGCTGCCGGGTTGTATCCCGGAAGGGTGCTGACACCTGGGCGGAAGAGGAGAAGATGGGTGGCCGTCGTGAGGTGTTGCGCATCAGGCGGCGGTTAGGGGAGGGCACCGGGGGGGCAGGTGTGTTCCCTGCGGGCGACGCACGCACGTTCGCGCCCTTGCCAGGCCGCGCAATGACCCATGCTGCACATTGCAGCGTCGGGCTGCCTTCCAACTGCCAACTTGCAACCAGGGTGCTAGCCTGCCATCCCACCCAGCTTGCCCTTGGCGCTCTTGTACAGCCACTGCGCGAACTCCATGAGGTCCGACGACGAGGCCCGGCTGAGCTTGGCCACATCCAGCTCCTGCAGCCCCATGTTTTGAATGATGTTTTAGGAGTGGCAACGTCGTTGTGATGCCGGCCGGGCACATACACACACGCATACCATACCCGCCAAGGCCACCAAGACACCCAGGCATGTTTGTTATCACCTCCCCCGACTCTCCAACACTGGCACACAACGCGTCACCCTTAAGGAGCAGAGAAACTCCGTGGAAACCTCACGCTGGAGGACAGGGTTCGAACCGACCTTGGTGAAACCAAGAGCATTGAACGCCGCCTGGAGGACCTTGTAGTTGGGAATAATCTCATATTCCTCACGCGCAAGGAAGCTTACTTTCCGGATGGCCACAACGTCGGCGTAGAACGCTGCCAAACGGGTACCAATTAAGTAAGTGGCAGCATGTAGCAAGGTAGGACCCTCTTTAACCATTACATTATCTAGTTTTTCAAATATGGACACCGACAGTCCGATAGAGCGCCACAATTTGCGAGGCAGGGCCTTTTTATACCGCAGAAACTCGGTCGTCTCTTACCATCCAAAATTTGACAATACACTGCGCCAGAGGTGAGCTGCGAGACACATCACATTAAGGCAACGTAAAAGATAGCAATACAGTACTCGCTGCGATCTAGCTGTGCTGGCTCTCACCTGTTCCAGGCGCATCAAATTGAGGTCCAGCAGACGGTTAACCCAATCCAGAAGCTCCGATTTGCCCGCATAATATTCTAAGCCCTGATCAACAGCAAAGTTGGGCGCGGAACTTAAAGACGTTTGTGACTGCGCCATGGTCTTTGACTGTCAGAGGACATCAGCTGAGGATATTGTAATGCATCATTCGTCAATTGTCAACATGAATGCTTTCAGTTTGGACTAAGTGCACGCGCGGTGACAGCTTGAAAAGCTGTATGGCAGGGTTCTGTTTAAGGTCACCCATCCATGTGCATATTCGTTCAGTCGCTCACTGCATATACATTAGCTACCAACCAAACGTGCTCTATCAACTGGAATTATTATGTGATACCGCACACAGTTGGTTGCATCCTTTCTGCACCAAGAACTTTGTGTTTGCTGAGCCTTTTGCTTACGTGCGACCGCTTGTGCTTGCCCCAGAATTGATGCCTAGCTAGAAGATATTTGTGTGAATTACGCCATTGCTGGCCCTTTGGCGACTCAAACAATATGTTGGCTGACGCGCATTCACGACGGGCGGCCCCCGCTTGCAGCCGGGGCAACCACGCTTCGTGCTATGTACCCAGAATGGGTTGCAGCAGCCGGCATTGGATGGTGCCATGCGCACCGGTGCCCGCGACCTTTGCTGCGCCACGACGTGGGCGAGGCAATTCCAGCGCGATAGGTGGGGATGGGTGCAGTGTAGACGCAGCGAATTTCTGTGCTCTGCATTTCATAACAGGATCTCTATCCTTTGGACGCAGGTGCTGGGGCTCCGGACCAGGGGGTAAGCGAAGCGAAGCGGATAACCCGGGCTTGTTTCCACACAGCAGGGGTCGTCGTGGGCTTGGTAACGTGACGTCAATTGAAATCGTCTTCCTGTGCGATGTTGCAGGTGTTTTCGGTGGGGAGCACGACCGAGGACACCTTGGTGCGCATGCAGCTAGCTTATTGTGTTGGCGCCTTGAGCATAATTGATGCCACATATGCATTGTGTTGATGTACAGATGTGTAATGGTCGTGAAATTGTGCACTATGTATTGCGCTGTGTTCTGGGTCGCTGCGCTGTGTCGACGGCGGAAATGTCGGGTCCCGGCCACAGGAGCTCGCGGCGACGAAGAAGAATCTCCGCGAGGCGCTGCAAAAGATTGACGTGCTTACGCAGCAGGTTGCGATCGTTGATGAGCTGCAGACGCAAATGGTGGAGCAGGATGAGCTCATAGCGGAGCTTGAGCACCTTATTGAAAGCGACAAGCGCAAACAGGTGAATATGTCATCCCGAAGAGCTGCACTAGCAGAGTGCATGTAGTTCCCTCGGAGCTGACGTATGCGTGTGTGTGTATGTCTCGTCTGTCGGTTCCAGGATAACGAACGCGAGGCGCTCAACGGCCAGCTAACAGAAGTGCAGGAGCAGCTTGTTGCCACGGTCAGCGAGCTGGACGAAGCGCAAAGCAAGCTGAGCGCCATGCCTGACATTGAGCAGCTGCAAGGGGAGGTGGCGCGGCTGCGGGAGGTGGAGGCAAAGTTGGAGGCGGATGCGCAAGCGCAATTGGCGCGATTAACGGAGCTTGAGGCTTTGCAGGAGCAGCAGCAGGTGCTGCAGGCACAGCTGCAGGAGCAGGGTGCTGCCAGCGCCCAACTTACGCGCGATCTCGAATCCGCGCGTGAGGAGCTTGCTGCAGCTCAGGGAGCGGCGTCAACAGCCCGAATTGATGCGCAGGTGGGTTTTCACAACGAAGGGGAGCTTGGGGCAAGCGATGACTGCGATTGGAGGAACGGTTGGCTTCGGGAGGCAGGTTCTGCCAACACCTGGGCTCACGTAGCGAGGGATGCGGAACTCTGCTACCGTCCAAGGAACCTGCACATTATACAGAGGGGGACATCTAACCTACCTTGCTGAGACTGGGTATAAATCTGTTGAAAGCGGCCACGTCATCGACCAGGTCCCTGGGCAGACCCGCGGGTCAGCTTGCGGGTCAGCACGTGCCGCCAGGCCGCGGAGCTCGGCTCCGTGCGCCCTCGCCACTGCGCCGTGGGGCGCAGTGGCGTTACCTCCCCCGGACCAGCGAGCGGTGGAAGCGCCTGCCGCCACGTGCCCGTACTCGTGGACGTTCCCGCAAAGACGACGTCCATGTGTGCGTGCGTGTGTGGGTGTGTGTGCGTGCGCGCGCGCGGGTACGTTGCCGCGCACACAACCAAACTCAGGACAACAACCAAACTCAGGACAACAACCAAACACACACGGGCGCACTTGGATGCGTGCGGCGTGTACCGCCACGCCTCTGCCGGTTGCGCACTGCCGGCTCGAGCGAGTCGTCAAATGGGCGCGGTGCACGTGTTTCCGCGACCGGCCTGTGTTACCTACACGCACACACTCGTGCGAAGTGGGTGGCGCAGGGCTTACTCCTGAAATGCATACTCGTGTGAAGTGGGTGGCGCAGGGCTTACCCCTGAAATGCACCCCCCCTTGTACGCCGATATAATTTAAACTGCGCTCGTTGCACGCTACGTGCCGTGCCTTCTTCCTCACGGCAGGAGGCCCAGGAGGCCCTCAGCCGGAAGGTGGAGGAGCTGGCCGCCATCGAGGCGGATGTGGAGAACATGCGCAAGACCATGAGCAAGGGCGGCAAGAAGGCGCGCGCGCCCAAGGTGCCGCCCGCGAAGGGCGCGAAGGGCTTCGCGTCTCCCGCGCCGGCCCCCACCGGCCTTGTCTCCAAGGTCCCTGTGGGCGCGGACAACCACCTGCGGGAGGAGCTCAAGCAGGCGCAGGTGGGGACGCGGCGCGCGCGCGTGGGTTTCGTACTGCGTGCAGGGGAGGTATCGCGTGCAGGGGAGGGATGCCGCAGGGCCGGGCAGTGGCTTGCGGCGGCGAGGGTTGGGATTTTGGGAGCGATGGTATGGCTTGGGTGTCGAGAGGTGCCCGGACGGCGTCATTCGGGGTGTCCATGGCTCGGTGCACGTAACACTGGCCTACAGACTCGATGCCTCTGGGAACAGATCACGATATGCCTCTGGGAACGGATCACGATGTCGCCACTCGCGTCCTGGTATCCGCTCCCCAGTCGCTCCCCAAGCCTTCCCACTGCTCGTGCGCAGCGCCTCATCCGCCCTCCGCCCCCGCTCTGCCTCGAACACGCGACGTCACCCGTACCGTTGGACGGTTCGCGCTGCTGGCGCCCTTCCCCCAACAGACCGAGCTGGAGCAGCTGCAGGGCACCCTGGACGAGCGCGAGGCGCAGCTGCAGGCGGCGCAGAGCGCGGTGGAGTTCCTCACTAGCCAGTGCAAGGAGCAGGTGGGTGGGAGCAGGGGGCGGGCGGCGGGGAGGCAGGCCACAGCCATGTGGGTGGGCGCCGCCCCGGGGTGCGTGCGCGGGTAGGAAGTTCACGTGAACTCCGTAGTGGGTATGCTGGGTACCTAGTGACGCGGCGATGAGGGCACATGGCGGTGCGGAGGAGGAGGAGGAGGAGGACGGGGTGGAGGAGGTGGAGGAGGAGGATGCGCTGAGCCTCGGACCCCGGCCTGCCGCCCGCAGGAGCTGCAAATGACTGCGCTGCAGGGCAAGCTGGATGCCACCTCCCTGGAGCTCAAGTCGCGGCTGGACTCCGAGGCGGCGCTGCAGCAGGAGGTGACGTCCCTGACGGTGCGGCTGCGGGCGGAGGCCAACGACAAGGCCAGCTCGGTGGCGGCACTCAAGCAGGAGGTGCGGGGATGCGGCGTGTGTGGGGCGGGGGCGGGGGGGTTTGCTAAGAGAATCCGCGAATCCACGGGGGTGGGGGGGAAGGATAATCCGCGAACCCACGGGGGCGGGGGGGGCAGCACGTCTTTTACGGCGCTTTGCAGCCCCTAGCCCGAACCTGGTCGAATGAGGTGGGGTTGCATCCAGATCGGGAGTTGGACGTAAGATCCTGCTGATCGCATGCGCGATCTGCTCCGGGCATTCGTCGGTAACGTGGCTATACTCACGAATGGGTGGAGCATGCCTGGGGCGCGCGTCCCCCTACCCGCCTGACCTCCCTCCCTCCCTGGACTCCGTTGTTTCCTCCGCAGCTGGAAACCCAGTCCCGCGAGCGGCAGGCCCTGGCGGCGCAGCGCGACTCGCTGGCTGCGGAGTGCGCGGGGCTGCGGGGGTCCCTTGGCGACCTGGAGGACCGCCGGCAGCTGCAGGACATGGCGGTGGGGGAGCTGGACGTGTCGCTGCAGGAGCTGCGAGTGGAGGTGGGCAGGAGGGGCGAGGAGGAAGGGCAGGAGGGAGGGAGGGTACGAGGGAGGGAGGGCAGGAGGGAGGGAGGGCAGGAGGGAGGGAGGGTTCGGGCTGGGGGAGGCGGAATGAAAGGAGGGGAAGGAGGGTTCGGGCTGGGGGAGGCGGAATGAAAGGAGGGGAAGGAGGGTTCGAGGGAAACCCGTGGATGTCCGAAAAAAACATTTAAAACAGAAGTTTAAGGGAAGGAGGGTGGGGGGGACTGGTGGGAGGAGGTGGTCCAACAGGTTGAAGGAGGGTGGAGGGGAGGGTGCGGGTTCGGACACCCTTCGGCCGCACGCAGGGTCAGAGGATGCGTGGCGGCATGGAGCACGGCCCGTCGTGGTGGGGTGCGGGCGGTTTCAGGCGCAGGCCGGTGTGGCGCGGATTGCATCCGACGGGAAAAGGAACTTCGGGTTTTAGACACCGCCACATCCTGATGGGCGCTCTGCTGGCCAGCCTCACCAGCAGGCAGCAGCCTCAGCCTCATCCAGCGGGCAGCCCCTTACGGGGCTGTCATGCTAGACCATGGACCCCAAGCACCGTCCCCTGGTCCTGTCGGCCCAGCACATCACACCCGCAGCTCCCATCGCCTTGCAGGTCGAGACCGCGCAGCAGTTGAAGCTGGACCTGGCCATCCTGGCGGAGGCGTTCAGCACCAAAGAGGCGGAGCTGGAGGCGGCGCAGGGCCGGCTGGCGGTTTCGGAGAGCCGGGAGGCGGACCTGCAGGTGCAGGTGGAGCAGGCGGAGGACAGCCTCAGCATCCTCAAGGTGCGCAGCGGAGGGACGGGGCAGGGGGCTGGGCGACAGTGTTGAGATTACCAGCGGAGGCATATTGAGTGGGGTTGGCCGGAGGGAGGTTGGTAACCGGCCAGAGGGAGGGGTTACAGGTAAAGAACCGGTAACTCGACTGGGGTAATGTAGTTGGTGCATAGCTCTAGCGTCTAGTCTTCAGAGGGAGGGGGGGTTACGGGGAGGTGGGAGCGGGTAACGGGAGGCAGCGGGAGGGGGAGGGGGGCTGCTCAGGGTTACGCGCCGCCTTGGCGCACTGTCGGTCAGAGAGGCGCATGGGAGTGGACTTGCTGAAAGGCGGAGACGGGTTTGGTTTGGGGTGGACAGCGGGGACAGCTCCGGTCAGCTTTCGCCAGTGTACCTCTGTCCGGGCAGCACGCGGCCATCCGCGGTTGCTACAGCGCTACCTCGCGCATCCGGCGGCGGCTCCGGGGCAGCCACCCCTCGAACCCCAAACCCGCGCGTCCCGGTGTCCAAAGGCTATGCACCCACTACATTTCCCCAGTCGCGTTACCGGTTCTTTCATTGTAACCCCAAACCCTCCTTCCCTCCTCCTCGCATGCCATTTTCCCCCATTCCTTCCTGTTCCTTCCACACGGCTTTCCTCGCCCCTTCCCAAACCTAAACCCCGCACTCGGCGCCAACCGCCCCCCCCCCCCCAGGCCATGCTTGCCGAGCTGCAGTCCACCAACACGGAGCTAGGTGAGCGCTTCGAGGCGCTGGCGGTGTCCTTCCGTGAAAACACCGAGCAGCGGGCGCAGGCGGAGACGCGGGCGGCGGAGGCCTCCCGGCAGCTGGCGGATGTGCGGGAGCAGGCGGCAGGGCTGAGGGAGCAGCTGGGGGCCAACAACAAGGTACGACAGCAAGGGGGGGGAGCCGGACCCGGGGGTGCTTGTGTAGCTGGGGTTTCGAGGAAGACCCGTGGATGCCGGCTGGGGTGGGGTGTGGACTGGAAGTGTGGGTGCAGGTGCCAAGGGGCTGGGGGGTGGGGGTGTCTTCTTGCTGGCACACAACCGGCTAGGACACGGGCTCGCACACCACCATCCTCACGCGCCCCTGCGCTAGCCAGCACAACCTCCATACGGCGCCCTCCCCCCCGCTTCAAGCGGTTTCCTAATCGGCTTCTTAGCACACGGGCTGTTCTCACAATCCGCCCGCTTCGCCGCCCGCGCGCTCCTTCCCTCCCCCGCCCAGGCCCTCTCCGAGACAGCGCAGGCGCTGTCTGAGGCGCAGACCGCTGAGGCCAGCCAGCGCATGGCCGCGCAGACCCTGAGCGAGCGGCTGGCTGCGGAGCAGGCGGCGGTCATCAAGCAGACGCGCGACGTGGAGGTGCTGCGGGAGCAGGTGGCGGGGCTCAACGACCAGGTGGGGGTGGGACAGCAGTCGGAGGAGGGGGAGGGGGCGGCTCAGGGTTCAGGGTTCCCGGGCAGCGAGCTGCAGGGAGGGCGCGGTTGCGGACGTGGATGTGGATGTGAATGCGGTTCTCTTCCCTGGGCTTGCGCCATGCACCATACCGTGTTGGCGGGGGGAGGTGTAGCGGGACCGGGGGTATCATCTAACACCTGGTCACCCGGGCGCCAGTAGTCCTTGCGCCGCTGTTTGCTTCGCTGCCGCCGCTCCCGTCGCCTCACCCTGGCGCCTTCTCCTCCCTCCCGCGCCCGGCATCTCGAAACGTCTACTATCCTAAACTTTTTCCTCGCATCCACGGGTCCTCCTTCCAACCCGCCCTCCCCCGGCATCTCGAAACGTCTATCCCTATCGTTTTTACCCGAGGTTTTCCTTCCAACCCTCCCTCCACCGGCCCCCACGCGCGCACCTCATCAGATCGCCTTCCTGTCGGGCTCCGAGAGCTCCGTCAAGAAGCTGCAGGAGGCGCTCCGCCGCTCGGACGGCGAGCTGGCGGTGATGCGGTCGGAGCTGTCCACCGCGCAGGGGGCGGCGCAGGCCGCGGACAGGAGCGCGGCCGCACTCAGGAAGGTGCGTCGGGGGTGTCGGGATGGGGGTTGGGGGTGTCGGTTGGGGGGTGGGGGGTGGCGATTCCCCCCCTTGTCCGCAACATGAAAGGAGGACACCGTCACAACCACTACCACCACCTGCACCAACACCAACACCCCGCACCGCCGCCACCGCCAATCACCGCCACCAATCACCACCAACAAGCACCGCCAACAAGCATCGCCAACAAGCATCGCCATCAATCACCACCAACAAGCACCACCAACAAGCACCACCAACAAGCACCACCAACAAGCACCACCAACAAGCACCACCAACCAAACACCACAACCACCGAATCCCACCACTACCGCCGCCCGCGCTGCACGCGCCCCAGGACGTGGAGCGGCTGCAGCGCGAGCTCGCCGCCGCCACGTCGGCCCTCGCGGAGAAGGAGTCCGCGCTGGCGCTGGCCCGTCGCGCCGCGGAGGCTACGGACGCCGAGATGCGTGGCGCCAAGCGGCAGGTGGAGGCTGCCAACACGGAGGTCGCCACCATGCGGACGCAGGTGGCGCTGCTCAGCGGCGAGCTGACGGCGGTGCGGCGGGACCGGGACGTGGCCAGTCGCGCGGAGTTCGAGTCGATGCGGCAGCTGCAGCAGGAGCTGTCGGCGGAGGCGGAGGCCACCCTGGAGCTGCTCAACAAGGCGGAGAGCCTGGTGCTGGCGTCGTCGGGTGGGTGGCGGCGAGTGGAAAAACGCGTATCCCACCCGTATCCCACCCGTATCCGTACCCGAGTGGTGGTGGTGGTGGTAAGAACTACCGATTGGCTACAATTGGCATCTGTGTGTTTGGCACACGAGGGAGTCGTCCGGGGGGGAGTGGTGGGGAGGGGCCGGGTTGCCGGGGTGTGCGGACGTCACCCAGCCAGTGGACATCTTGTTAAGCTGCCACGTCGGTGCACCGCAAGTTCGGTCCAATTTCTCGTACAAGTCACGAGTTGGAAAATCCAGCAAGCCGCAATTCTGGGTTCCGGAGCTGGCTGCTAGGTGGCTAGGGTGGCAGTCGGTGCGGAGGCGGGGGACGGTGCTGTGAGGTAGAGAGGGTGGCCACGCTCGGCCTGTCCCCACACGCTCGCCCAGCGATGAAAAGACGCGCATGCCCTCCCGCCATGCGCCAACCAACGACGCACCCACGGCCCAACCACCACCAACGACGCACTCACGGCCCAACCACCACCAACGACGCACTCACGGCCCAACCGACCGCTTGGCCTTGGACGCTTCGCAGATGCAGATCAAGTGACGGCGTCCAACAACGCGGACGTGAGCAACGTGCTGCAGCAGGCCCGCAACGTAGGTGGCATGTGCATGGCCGTGGGTGGGCGCGTCGGGGAGAGGAGGCCGGGAGGAGGCGGCGAGTGCGGGAAGGCGGCAAAGAACCCACAAACACATTTGCAAGCCGTTACAGCCTCGCTACACCGTAACCACCGCAACCCCACCCCAGTCTCAAGCCTCCAACCGCACCTCACCCCGCTCCACCCCAACGGAATGTTTCTCGCATCCACGGGTCTTCATCAAAACCCCAACCCACCCGGTGCTTCCACCCGCTCCCCGCAAAACCCTAAAACAGGATCTGGACGTGCAGACGGAGCTGTGGGAGTCCGAGCGGCAGCGCTCCGCCTCCCTGGAGCGCGAGGTGGCGGCGCTGTCGGAGCAGCTCCGCAACGCGGCACTGGGGCGGCGGCTGGGCGCGGGCGACGACTCGTCAGCCAACGGCACCGGCAGCAGCATGTCGGGCACACTGGCTGCCGCCTTCCTCAGCGCGCGGGGCAGCCCTCGTGAGATGGAGGCAGCCAACGTGAAGCTGCTGGAGGAGCTAAACATGTCCAAGGACAGCACGCTGTCGGCGAGGGCGGAGGCGGAGGCGCTGCAGTGAGTAGCAGGGGACGGGCGGGTGAAGGGGGGCTTGGGGCGGGTTGGGTGCGGTGGGAGGGAAGGGGCAGGGAGGAACCCGTGGTAGGGGCAGGGAGGAACCGGGGGGAGGGGCAGGGAGGAACCCGGGGGAGGGGCAGGGAGGAACCCGGGGGAGGGGCAGGGGGAACCCGGGGGAGGGGCTGGGAGGAACCCGGGGGAGGGGCAGGGAGGAACCCGGGGGAGGGGCAGGGAGGAACCCGGGGGAGGGGCAGGGAGGAACCCCGGGGGAGGGGCAGGGTCAACGTGTTGGGTGGCGCCGGGTTGGTATGGGGGCTGGGCTAGTGAGGCCTGTGCGGTGGGTATGGTTAAGACGTCCCTCGTCTAGGGAGCTGACCTGGACCCCTTCGCGTTCGAGCTTCCTCCTGATGACCCCCGTGGAAGCCGTACCCGGGCCAACCAGCATACCCGCCCTAACCCCCGCTCCTCCCCCCGCCGTACTCCGCACCCCCAGAACGCGAGTGGAGTATCTGGAGCGGGAGCTGCGGTCCCGGGACGCGCTCATCACGGATCTGCGCAGCAGCGGCATCAACCGGGGCAGTCGCCAGGGCGACAGCCTGGTGCAGCAGCTCAAGTCGCTGCAGGTGGGGCAGGGGAGGGAGGGGAGGGGCAGGGGAGGGACGGGAAGGGCAGGGGAGGGACGGGAAGGGCGAGGGACGGGAAGGGCGAGGGACGGGACACGGGACGCAGCAAAGTGGTGCACTGTGCGGTGCCTTTGCCACCAGCGTTGCGCGTAGCTGTGGGAATGGCGATGGGTGTTTAGGGGTTTTACGGAGGTGCCGTATCCCTCCATTCGCTCCGCGTCCCTGCAGGTTTCCTTCCCAGAGCTGCTGCGGGTGGCTGACGCGCTCCCTGCCCACACCGCCACCCTCAATCCCCCCTCCCCCTCCCTGCTGTTGCTCCTTTGTCGCTGCAGGAGGAGAACACGAAGCTGAAGCAGGCGGCGGCCCGGCAGCAGCAGCTGCTCAACCAAACCAAGCGCTTCTTCGAGAAGAAGATCAGTCCCGGCTCCGACCTCACGGTTGCAGGCGCCAGGGGCTCCGGCGGCGGCAGCAACAACGGCAGCCCCAGCAGGAACGGCGTGTAGGCGAGGTGAACCGTGGGGCCGCGCCGCCCCCCCGCATATTTTAGTCCCTGTACGTCGGCTCGGTTGCAACGTGCGAGCAATGTCTGGTTCGCCCCGTGGGTCGTATTAAACAGGGTGGGGGTTCCTTGAGGAGTAATGGAGCGGACGGCGTGCGACGGGCGGTGTGGAAAGGGGGCTCGCTACACTCCCGATTGGAGCTGAGGTCGCTCTTTCCCGTTTCCCCCGCCGCCTTTTGCATGCGCGACGCGCGGGTTGGTTGGAAATAAAAGTGCAGTGCGGTGCAGTGCGGCGCAGTGCGGTGCAGTGCGGCGCAGTGCGGTGCGGTGCGGCGCAGTGCAGAGTAAGAGCAAGAAGAAAAGGGCCGGACTAGGGGTCCCGAGGTGCGTGGTCGTGCACCCGGGGTGTGTTGGGAGCCCTGCAGCGGCCCCCAATTCGCGCCATGCTGGCCATGGCCTCCGTCGACTGCGAATTCTGTGATGCACCAGCAGGAAGTGAAGGGGGAGTTTGCCGGTTTGCCGCCCCCCCGCGAGCAGCCGCGCGTCCCGCCGGGTTGCTCGCATTCTGTTTCCTCGTTTTAGGAGTCGTTTGTGCTGGAAAGGAGAAGATCAACAATCAGGAGGAGTCCGTTGGCGGGACAGGTATAGCGCCGTACGTGTCAGCGTGTTTCGGGGGCAGCAGCGAAATGGTGTTGGTTTTTCGAGTGCGGAGAGCGTCGAGTGAATACGCGGGAGCTTCGCACGTGTGGTGAGCCGTGAGGGGGCAGCAATTTGCGCTACTGCAACAACTGTAGTTTCGATCGTGAAAGGAGGAGAATCTGTGCACGCTGGGCGGTGAGCCCATACCCGGCGCGGCGGCTGCTTTTGGGCCGAGTCCAGCGGTGGCTCTCGCTAATGACGTGACAGTGTCTTAAGATGGAAGTGCTTTAAAGAAACAGACAGAGAATCGAGCAAGGGCCGGGCCGCGCGCCGTGGTGGCGGCGTGGTTCATGTAGTGGGGTATCGATATCGCAGCGTTCACACAAAAGGATTGGAGGCGAGCACTGCGGCACTGTTACAAGAGACTCAAGGAACCGCTGTGCGCTCCTCCAGCCGTCCTCCCGCCCCACACATTTACACTCCCGCCAGAACGACAACCTGATGTACAAATACGGACAGCAGCAGCTGTGCTGCTGATCACACGCTGCCATCGCAACGGCCGCGAAACCGTCAAGAGGAGCCTGAGGACGGAAGCGGCCGCCACCAAATCCCTCACTGCCTCTCATTCTCCTCACACTCGCGACCTCAGTCAAAACGCACTCCCAGCCGCAGGAATGTGCTAGTGGCCACAGAGCTCGGTCCGCAGCCAAGCGCGCCGGCACCGTACCCCTCATCCTCCACCTCTTGCCCACCTCCTGCCCACCAGACCACTGGGGCACTCGCCATCTAGCCCTGGCGCTTGAACGTGAACTTGGGCTTGTTGACCGAGAACGTCTCGTCCTCACCCATCCCCGCGTCCTTCTGCATCTTGCGGAAGCGATTGAGCACGAAGCCCGGCACCAGCTTGTCCACCAGGCCCTCCTCGTACGCCTCCTTCACGGAGAAGTACCTGCGCGGAGAGGCACCAGAGGCAAGCCGGCGGCAAGTAAGTAGGCGACGTGGCGGCCAGTGCAGAGCAATACGTGGAGTTTCCGTGGAGTTTCCGTGGAGTTTCCGCGCGCGATTTAGCGATCAAAAATGAACCCACGCAAGCACGACCAAGGCAAGGCCGCAACGGGAGCAGCCAGGCCAGATTGACTCGCTGCGCGGTGCCTACAAACTCCTAGGTGCCCTCCCTGGAACGGAAAATCGATGGAAGTAACGTTGCAGAAAAGCCGCCCACCTACTGTCGCCACCATTATCCCATCTTGTGAATCCCACGACTCCTGCGTCCCATGCCCCCCCGGGTTTTCGTCCCGACTCCGTCCTTACCGCTTGCGCGACAGGTACTGCTTCTGGCACGTCTCCAGGTCCTTGCCGGTGGAGCGCGCCAGGATGGCGGCGTAGTACTTGGTGGCGTAGTCCAGCTCGTTGGCTTGCAGCTGCGCGTCCACAGTCTGGCCGAACACGCGGTTCATGACGGGCGGGGCGGTGGAGATCTTGGCGTGGGGGAAGGAGTACCTGTGGGGGGGGGAAGGGAGTATGTGAGGGGGCGTCTTGGGAGCGAGGGAGGCGGCACAGGGCGGAGCCCGGAGGGTGACGGGACTGGGGGTTGTCGGGATTATTGCGGCAGTTGGCAGTTGGTAGGATGGCGGTGGCAGGTGTGGGGATAGGTGACGCGGCAGTGTTGCTGGTATAAAGTCCTCGTCGTCCTCCTCCTCCACAGACACCGCCATGTGCGTGTGCCGCCAGCTCCCGACCTTTCCAGCGCCGCCACCTGCCCCCCCTACGCCTCAGTCGCACCGCTCCCAAAGCCCCCGCGGCGATGCCCAACCTCTCCTGCCCTGTCAACAACTGGCACCCAAACCCGTCAGGAGCTGCTGTGCCGGTTCGTGCCGCACCTCCTCCCCACTCCTCCCCGTACAGGCCTCAATGCCGCCCCCTCCGAAACCACTCCCTTCACAAAGGCTCACACTGAGCCCGGCTACCCTTCACTGCCCGCGCCCCTGGCTGGCTTTGCTGGCCCCGCCCAACTTCACGCCTGTACGACCTGTCCACCTGCCCCCCCTGCACCTTACTGCCAACGTCAGCGCGCCAACGTCCCCGACCCTCGCCTTCCCTCCCCACCACACTGCCCGTGAGGACCCGCGCCTCCTGCTCACCCCCTCTAATCTAGAGGCAGTGCGCCCCCGGGGGAAGCGGCACGAGGGCCTCCAGTCCGAACACGGGCTGACGTCGTACTCCATTGCCACGTGCTGCTGTTCCAGACATGCTACCGCCTAGCTGAGTTACTCCGGAGCGGGAGCTGTGTGTCCGGAGAGCTGTGCGGCAGGGCCCCTAGGGCCCCTCAACAAATGGTCTAGGCCCTAGCTTCTGTGGGCAGTGCTCCCCGACACTTTGCAGCACTTCAGCCCCTCTCCACAGACTCAATCGGTGCGCGTTCCGCTGGCGCCAGTACCGCACCCTCCTCCGCATCTTCCCCTCGTGCACGCAGCTTTGCCTGCTCCGTTGGTGCTGCTGCTCGGCCCCGTGAGCCGAACACCCAGTAGTGTGACACCTCTCGCCCCGCTCCCCTCTACTGAACGCAAACTCAAGGCCAGCGAACTCCCCACCCACCAACCTCCATACCCCGTCCCCATCCACCAAACTGGATGCTAGAAAAGCCTGTTGCAAGCCTACACAATCACCCCAATTCCCCAAGCCGCCCCTCGTACCCTCCCGACCCCTTCACTTCCCTTCCTGGCCCCCGCGTGCGGCCCGGCCCGGCCCAGCCCGCCTTCGCCCCTTCCGCCCTCGACCCTCCAACCTCCTCCCTACCTGTGCCCCTTCTGCCCAGCCGACAGCAGCACCGCCGCCTGGTTCTGCGCCTTCCACGTGACCCCGGTATACAGCGGCGCGCGCGTGAAGCCCAGCGCCGCCCAGATGGCGTAGAACTCGTTGTCTGCGCTGATGGCCTGCCCCTTGTCATTGATGCAGCCGGTGGAATTGAGGTAGACGTAGATGGGCCGCTGGCGGTTGCGGTCGTCAAAGTCCAGGTAGTAGCACTGAGCCACCACCAGCTCCGTCACGGATGGCAAGAACTGCGTTTTCGGCGGGCGTGGGTGCGATGCGACGTGTTGGTTTCGTACCTCTACACGCATATCTGTTTGTTCCGTTGGCGGCGAGGGTGTTGGCAGCCAGGTCGTCGATGGTATGCGCATCCTATGTGGGACATGCGTGCGTGCACGGGTTTTCCTCGCCCTCCCCCCCCCCCGGGCGGCCGCGCCGGCTCCCCCCATCCGATCGGCAACGAGGGGCGACCGTGTACGGCACACGGGGGCGCATGACGGGGTTGCTGGTGAGCAAGGGCGGAGCCACGCCGCGGGCGGTGTGTGTGTTTGTACCCAAAGACCTCCTGAGCCCCCCTAGGCCTACACCACCCAACTGGCAACATGCGTCACCACGCCTATCTCGCTCTGACAGCTGCAAAGACCTCCTGAGCCCCCCTAGGCCTACACCGCCCAACTGGGAACATGCGTCACCACGCCTATCTCGCTCTGGCAGGTGTGCCGCTCTGACAGGTGTGCCGCTCTGACTGGCGTCGCGACGACGCACGGCCTGCCAGCTGTTTGCGGCCGCGACATAGGATCCAAGGAGGATCCAAGGTAGCCGTTGGTTGCTATCCCCCTGCGGCGACAGCCCGCAGCCTTCCAGCGCCCGCCCATAAGCTTGCTTACTCGCCGCCCTAGTCCAGGCGCCGCGTGGGAACCCCAACCCATGTCCAGGAGGGACTGGCCAGCTAGGGTGATAACCACGCAGTACGCGTGCCTCCAGGTAGACATACAAAAATTGGAAACGGCAGCGCGGGCCGGGCACTCCCCCCCGCCCGGAAGCCCATGCCTTGCCACATACGGCAGGAGTACAGACGGTTCCTGGCACCCCGTGGCATGCAGTTAGTTCTGTGCACTGTGCTGACAGCTCACCGGCATGCTGATGTAGATAACGCGCTGCTGCAAGAGTAGCGATGGAAGGTCCGGTGGGTTGCCAAAGCGCTCCGCCTCAGGCAAGAAAAGGGGCCTGCCCTCGGGATAGGTTGTGTAGTCCCCGTAAGCGGCGCGAGCCCCGCTGTTCCCGCGGCCAGCCCGATAGTTTCCGCCAGCCATGTTTGTGACATTGTACCCAAACTGCTCCGGCTGGAACTTCTCACCACGCATGTATGCCTTAGATGAAAGTGTTTTCTACAAAGCAGGAAGAGAAAGAGATCTAGCGCGTCGTCATGGCGACAAGCTGCGTGCGGCGCAGACTGCACCCACGCCCAACACATACCGGGTCTGGCATGTCTGTGCGCGTCCCAGCCAGGCCGAGGGCACGGATCTGTCGCTCAGAAAGTCCAAAAGTTTGGTCTCGCTGGTCCTGCTGTGCTTCTTGCGTCGAGCTCGAGGCCTGCTCTTCCTCCTGCTGCTGCTGCCCCGGTCCAAACCATTCATACTGCTGGCTTAGCCTGCTGGTCAACTGGTAGTAATCTGCATCGCCATCGCTGAACTCCGAAGTAGGGCCGAACGTGCGCCAGTTGTTGTTCACGACGACCTGGCGCGCCGGCCTACGCATGGCCGGAGCCGGCACTGACGGTGGCGCACATGATGCGGGGGCGGCGATCCGCAGCTTTGGCGTGCGGAACGCTAGGAGTGATTGCATGGTGCGCTAGTATTCAAGACGCAGCACGCGCAACCCTTGTCCAGAGACCTCCCTACACGTGGCCCCTCACACTAGGCCCAGGTAATAAATGTTTACGGAATGTTTGATCTAGGCGTTCCACCTGCTTGCCGATATGAGAATGCAGGCTGTACATGGAGGCAGCCTACATTGGCTCCAGAACCGCGCAGTGTAAAGGCTGTGGGTTGCACCGTGGACACAATTAAACGTGGTATAGCGCATCGACATTACTGCTGCAGTCTACGTGCAGTAGGCGCTCGCGCCACCCCTTATTGACGAAACAATCAGTACATCGTCTCGGAAGGTCGCGCACAATGTCGGTGTTGGCGAAGCTGCTTAGCGGCACTGCAGCAAAATCGCATTCCTTGCAGCTAGGAACGTTGGGACAGCGAGCGCTGTTGGCCACATCGCAGCAGGGAGGACTACCGGAGTCGCGGGGTTATGCCGCGCAGTCCTATCCCATTATTGACCACCAGTATGACGCCGTCGTCGTTGGTGCCGGTGGCGCTGGTTTGCGGGCAGCAGTGGGGTTGTCGGAGCTGGGCTTCAAGACAGCGTAAGGAGTGGCTTCGGAAGCTGAATCCTGCGGCTGGGTAGTTGCCACGTTGACGCGGTCGGTTGCCTCGCTGTGCAGGTGTGTCACCAAATTATTTCCAACTCGCTCGCACACGGTAGCAGCCCAGGGTGGCATTAATGCTGCGCTTGGCAACATGACGGAGGACGATTGGCGCTGGCACGCTTACGACACGGTGAAGGGCAGCGACTGGCTTGGCGACCAGGATGCTATCCACTACATGTGTCGTGAGGCACCGAAGGCAGTTATTGAGCTGGAGAACTACGGCCTGCCGTTCTCACGCACTGAGGATGGGAAAATTTACCAGCGCGCTTTCGGAGGCCAGAGCCTGGATTTCGGCAAGGGTGGCCAGGCCTACCGCTGTGCTTGCGCCGCGGACCGAACGGGACATGCCATGCTTCACACGCTTTACGGCATGGCCATGAAGCACAACATCCAGTTTTTCGGTAAGCGCCGCAGTGCGCTCGTTGACCGTTACATAGGCTTGAAACCCTTGTCCCCACCGACAGCTGTGATACCCCCAGCCGGAATCACTGTCAGCTCAGCCACCGTCACGGCCACGCCCGCTTTACACACCTGGGTCGCTGTCCGCCCTCTGCTCTCTTTCCCCCCTTCCCCCTTCCCTCCCACGCACCCACAATCCTGTACACTCATCTTCCCGCCCCTCTCCACCTGCACTTCCGCCCACGCAGTCGAGTACTTTGCCCTCGACCTCATCATGGACAATGACGGCGTCTGCCGTGGCGTGATGGCGCTGTGCATGGAGGATGGCACCATCCACCGCTTCCAGTCCCACCAGACGGTGCTCGCCACCGGCGGCTACGGCCGCGCCTACTTCTCCGCTACCTCGGCACACACCTGCACGGGCGACGGCAACGGCATGGCCGCTCGCGCCGGCCTTCCGCTTCAGGACCTGGAGTTCGTTCAGTTCCACCCCACCGGCATCTACGGCGCGGGCTGCCTCATCACGGAGGGCTCCCGCGGCGAGGGGGGCATCCTGCGCAACAGCGAGGGCGAGCGTTTCATGGAGCGGTGCGTAGGGCTGGGTGGCCAGGGGGCGTGTTGTGCTGGACGCGTTGTGCTGGACGCGTTGTGCTGGACGTGTTGTGCTGGGCGGTCAGGGACGTGTCGTTCTGGGCGGTCAGGGACGTGTTGCACTGGGCGGTCAGGGACGTGTTGCACTGGGCGGTCAGGGACGTGTTGCACTGGGCGGTCAGGGACGTGGAATGGGTGGGATGTGCGCGGAGGGGCAGCAGGGAAAGGAAGGGCAGGGGAGGGCCTCCGCAGCTGCTCCCACTCAGCCTCCCAGGAAAGCCCGAAGCCGCCTGAAGCCGGCGCGTGCTGCCAGCCGGGTTGAAGCAGCCTCCGCAGCCGCACTCGCGGTCGTGGGCCTAGGGTGCTGCCTGCCTCGCCTCACCCTCCACCTTTGGGCTGCTCGAGCGCCGCAACTAGGCAAACCTAAGCCCGGCCGCGGAGGTGCAGGCCTCAAATGCGTGGATGAGCGGCTGTGTGGTCCGGTGTGCGCAACTGGGCCGGCCCTGTGCCAGCCCCACATCACCTGCACGCGCACGTGGACGTTGTCCGCCCGCCCTCGCGTAGTGCCCCATGACTTCCCGCACGCATACCTCCCCCCCCACCCCTCCCGTTGCGTAAAACGGATTTTACACACCCCTCGCCACTCCACCCCTCGCCACCCCGCCCCTCGCGTGTGCTCGGAGCTCCAGCTCCAGCTAGTAGTGCCGCTTCTCCTCACTTGTCGATTCACCGGTGCTCGCCCGCCGCCCCCTCCAACTGTCCTGTCTTTCTCGCGTCACCGGTGTTCGCCCTCCGCCCCCTCCCGTCGCAGCTACGCGCCGTCCGCCAAGGACCTGGCGTCACGTGATGTGGTGTCGCGGTCCATGACCCTGGAGATCCGTGAGGGCCGCGGCTGCGGCCCCGAGAAGGACCACATCTACCTGCACCTCAACCACCTGCCGCCGGAGCTGCTGGCGGAGCGCCTGCCGGGCATCAGCGAGACGGCCGCCATCTTCGCGGGCGTGGACGTGACCAAGGTACGGGCTTGACGCGGTCTAGCTCGGGGTTGGGGGCGGAGGGGAGGGGCAGTTTGCGGGAGGCGGATGCGGGATGCGGTTGGTGGCGAAGTGTAACGGACGGCAACACGAATGCGGGGGGCTGTTAGGAAAACGGGGGGGCGGGGTGAGCAAGAAGGAGGCGGAGAAGCAGAGGAGGGGGGGGGTGGCTGGAGCTGGGTTGGGGTTGAGGTTGGGGTTCTAGGGGGCCGGGCGGTTCTCCGGTGTTGGCTAGTGGCGTAAGGCACAGCGGAACATGGCGTTGGATGCCTTGGATGGGCCCTCTGGTCACTCCCGGCTGATTTGGTTGTCCGCTGCACGTGTTTGTTGCGACCCCGGGGGGGAAGGGTGCTGGGCGGGTTTTGAGGAAGACCCGTGGATGCGAGGAAAAACCGTATAGAGAAGACGTTTCGAGATGCATGCTAAAGAACTGGGGTGGGGAGACGAAAGACTAGGGTCGTACGTCGACCGCTGGGGGGGGGCGCGGTGTACGGGGGAGGTATCTTTTTGCCTCTGCCGTTGGTATCGCCCAAAGGTCAGATCAGCAACCATTACGGGGTCCACGCGGGTCGCTCGGCATGGGGTGGAGCCTTCTAATGCTCCTACACATCCCTCAGCCGCCGAGGGTTGTTTCGACGTTGCGCCAGCCTCATCGCTCGTCGGCCTATGCTGCTGCAACGAGCCACGTGGCCCCGTCCAAACCAGCGCACTTTCATCCGGCGGCGTCCGTCACTCCCTTGCCTGTCGCTCACCTGCCTGTTTGTTAAAACCCATGGTGCCCCCTCCCCCCCTCCCCCTCCCCCTCCCCCCCTCCGTGTCTCCCCCAGGAGCCCATCCCGGTGCTGCCCACTGTGCACTACAACATGGGCGGCATCCCCACCAACTACATGGGCGAGGTGCTGGCGCCCACCCCCGAGAACCCGGACAAGGTGGTGCCGGGGCTGTTCGCGGCCGGCGAGGCGGCCTGTGCCTCCGTCCATGGCGCCAACCGGCTGGGCGCCAACTCGCTGCTGGACATCGTGGTGTTCGGACGCGCCTGCGCCAACCGCGTCGGTGGGTCGGCGGTGGACGGACACCGGTGGTGGACGTGGTGGTGGTGACAGTGGGGGAGGAGGAGGTGGTGGTGGAGAAGGAGGGGGGTGCTGTACGCGTTACGTTCCCTGGCTTGCCGTGTTGTGGCATGGAGAAGGGGCGCCGGCCACACGGCCATCGGGACAGGAGACAAGCTCCAGCCCTACCACGTCGATTCAGCGTGCACCTGTTTTCTTGGCACATGGTTTGCGGCGGCGCAGTTGTTTGCCAGTGGGTCACAGCAACGCTGGGCTGTTGTCTTCCCTCGCAGTGCCGCACCAGCTTTCACGCGTCCAATCCTTATCCGTCCTCCCTCCCTCCCTCCCTGGCCCTCCCTGGACCTCCTTGCCTCAGGCGAGATCATGAAGCCCAACACGCCGCACAAGCCCCTCCCCGCCAGCGCGGGCGAGAGCTCCATCGCGCGTCTGGACAAGCTCCGCAACGCCAAGGGCAACCTGCGTACCGCGGAGATCAGGCGCAACATGCAGAGGGTGATGCAGAACAACGCCGCGGTGTTCCGCACGCAGGAGTCGCTGGAGGAGGGCTGCAAGCTCATCGACGAGTGCGCGGCCTCGTTCACGGACGTCAAGGTGCGTGTCGGCGCGTGTGCGAGGAGGGGGAGAGAGCAGGCGGTAGCCAGTTGGGGTGCAAGGAGAACCGCCTGGCGATGGCGGTGGGCGGGAAGCATGCGGGCTAGGGGCACCGTCGGGTGTCAGCAACGGCACTCGGGGATGGAACGGGTTGGCAGGGGCCAAAAGCCAAAACAACGAAACACCGACAAGAGCAAGATCTCGTACCGTCCCGTCCCACACGAAGCCTCTGAGCGAGCAGGGAGGATGGGGGGCCCTTTAGTGAGTACCACCCATCAGCGGCAGAGCCAGTCCCCGCTTAGGACGGCGGGACGTTGAATCAAATCGGCGTTCTCGTGTGGGCTCACACACTACCGGTGCCGCAGTCCGCACGCGGAAATGACGCAGCATGAGGTCGCCCTGGTCACCTGCTCACCCTGCCCCTGCTGCTGCCGACCCACGGGCTTCCTCTCATGCCCCTGCTGCTGCTGCTGCCATGCGCGTGGCCTGCACAGGTGACCGACCGCAGCCTGGTTTGGAACACGGATCTGGTTGAGACGCTGGAGCTGGAGAACCTGCTGCTCAACGCCGCCATCACAATGCACGGCGCGGAGCAGCGCAAGGAGAGCCGCGGGGCACATGCGCGCGAGGACTTTTCGGCGCGTGACGACGTCAACTGGATGAAGCACACGCTGGGCTACCTGCCGTCGGTGAGCAGTGCCGCGGCTCCGTCGCGAGAGCTTGTGGTCACGGAGTGGCCGGTGGTTGCGGAGTGCTGCTGCGTCCCGCTTGCACTTGCGGACGTCCTGATGACGTCTCATCAGGCTTTTGCGCTTTGCTTTGCGCAAGATGCGCGTTCCGCGTTTTCAGCCCCAGGTCCAGCTGTTATTACGACCGGACTGAGCTCGTGAGGACGAGTAAAAGCGCTGAAAGCCCACCAGCCGGCCGCTCTTGAAGTGGCGGCCTGTCATCGCCGCCGGCCGTGTCTAGCTCGGGCCGCAACGCTCCCTTGCTGCCGGTGTCTTACGCCCTGTGGTTTGCGGTTGTGATGCAGGTCACCGACAAGACCAAGATCGCGTACCGCCCCGTCCACATGAAGCCTCTGAGCAACGAGATGCCGTACATCGAGCCGAAGGCCCGCGTTTACTGAGCCCGAAGCTTCCTGTAGCGAGCTTGTCGTTGGGGGGGGCCGGGGAGGGGACCAGGACACCTCATGCGCTGCGCTCGCGGCGCGTGTCGCGCATATTGCGCAGGGGCGCCGTCGACTCCCGCCCTGACTTGACACCGTCATTGTGGTGCGTGGGGGTTCACGAGGCAGGTGTCTTGCCCTAATGCTTACATAGGTCGAAGTGTCAAAGGAGCACTTGCTTGATTCTTTACTTAGGGACAGTTGGTCCTCGCAGACCCGCGGGACCGGTCCTTAGCTATGCGTGCAGGTTTTAATGAACTCAATTCATGAGTGGTATGCTTGATGCTGTGAAGGAGTCGCGCACTCGGCGCTGCGCTTTCATGTGTTGGTACCGGAAGCGGCGACAGCGGTTGTGCGGCTGCTGCTGTGCTTGATGTTGGCGAACAGCTGTATATCCGAGCATTCTGTCCTCCAGTGAGGGTTAAAGAGTCTGTCGTGTGCGCGGTAGAGGAAAGTTTACGGTGTTGCGACAGCCTTTTTCCCTTGCCTGAGCGGGTTCGCCTGCTGAGGGCGTTGGCATGCGGCCTAAGTTCCCCTTTGTAACTATCAACTATCTAAAATTTGTGTCGCAAGCTCTTGGGCTTCGTATTGTACGGGGGGGGGGCGGGCGGTCGCGCCGAAATGGTTCTCGCGCTGTGGCAGCCTTTGCATCCGACACGAAGTGCACCAGTGACGCCTAATGCGCTCAAACTTATCTAGCTGGCGCCAACGCCTCAACACGCTACGGCCATCTTCCTTAGTGAACCCTCGGACCTTGACATCAGTGTCTTCGGTCTTGCGGGGCCTGCGCACGCGTAGCGAGGGGCCGCGAGGCCGCCTTGCCTCCGTGCCACAGGCCGTAATGGCGCAGCGGTATTCCAAGGCGCACCGCAGCAAGGACGGCGCGCCATCGGTGGCGCGAGTACATGCCGAAGTATGCGAGAAGGCGCCTCCAGAGTACAGTGCTTACGAGCAACTAAAGATCAGCTGGGGCGACCAAGATAACTATGAGGCAGGGACTGCTGTGTTCCTTACTCCCCATGCCTGGTCGGTACGCTGGGGATTGCTTCGGCCAAATCGCAACGGCATGTGCTTCGTAACAGGTGGTTCGCAAGGTCGGGCGGGGCAAGTACAGCGAGGTTTTCGAGGGCGTCAACGTTGTGAACAGCGCGAAGTGTATCATAAAAATACTCAAGCCCGTCAAGAAGAAGAAGGTGCTGCGCGAGATTAAAATCCTCCAGAACATCACGGGCGGCCCCTCCATCATCAAGCTGCTTGACGTGGTACGTCGGCATTGGCGGTTTGAGCTGAGAACAACAACTGCTGGGGGGATATTGGCAGGGGCTGGGATTCCGTCGGGCAGCGAGGTGCCACCCGGGCTCGGTAACGATGCTTGCCAGGGGTAAGGGGGCTTCAAGCAGGGACGGGACGATGGTCTTGCGCCAACATTCCATGTGCGGCGGGGGCAGGTGCATGGGTTGCATGCGCACGCCTCTTCCCCCTCGAGCCCAAGATCAGCCCCGCCAGCTGGTTGCTGTTCCACTGCGCGAAGTCCACACACGCGACCAGGCACCAGGACAGATCCGCATGGGTGCCGCAGCCGCATCGTCAGGACGCCGAAGTGCGCTCGTCCCGCCGCCGCCGCAGCGTCAGCACCAGCACCATGCGGCTGCTGCAGGGCCAGCCCGACTGCATGCGCCCTGCGCCACGTGGTGTGTACAGATCAGCAACACCCGGCCCCCCCCAGCCCCTTTTCGTACACGGGGTTTCCTTGCAACACCCCGGCCAAAGCCATGCTACGCACCCCGCTACCGCCATAAACGACCAATCAGTCAACATGCGGCCCCAACTAACAAGCACCGTCGCATGGGCATGCTGGGTCTAAGGGATATTCCCTGCACAACCCTGGGGGTTCGCTGGTACCGGGCCATGAGCCGCATCCCTGCAACCCACCGCTGCCACCGGGCACCCCCCGCTCCACTGCGGCCACGTACCCCGCACGGCCACGCTCCCCCGCATCCACTCTGGGGCGCTTGCCATTCGCATCCCCAAACCGGAATCTCCACCCAAAATACGCATGCGGGGGTACGGTCGTCTTCGGCAAGCGCATTGCAGTCCGCTGGAACGGAGATTCCCCCACTACTAACCGCAACATGGCGGCGGGGAGTCAAACTTCGCATGGGAAGGAAGCAACTCTGGCCATGGAGCCCGCCGAACGCGCCGTACACGGTTTCTGTTTTGCTTCCTTTGGTGGTGCGTGGGCGCGATCAGCACCCAGCCGACGGGGTCTCCGCCGCCCCTCACCTCCAGCGACGTACCCACCACGTCCGCCCCTCCCCTCCCGCCCGGCCGATTGCAGGTCCGTGACCCCGAGTCTAAGACTCCCAGCCTCATCTTCGAGTACGTCAACAACCAGGACTTCAAGGTGCTCTACCCCACCCTCACCGACATGGACATCCGCTACTACATGTTTGAGCTCCTCAAGGCGCTGGACTACGCTCACGCCCACGGCATCATGCACCGGGACGTCAAGCCGCACAACGTCATGATCGACCACGCCAAGCGCCAGCTGCGGCTCATCGACTGGGGCCTCGCGGAGTTCTACCACCCGGGCCGGGAGTACAACGTGCGCGTAGCGTCCCGATACTACAAGGGACCGGAGCTGCTGGTGGATCTGCAGGTGGGGGGTGTATAAAAACCGTTGGGGGGGGGGTCGAGGAAGAGCCGTGGATATGCGAGGGAAAAACACCGTTTTGCGGAAAAAGATGTTTTGAGATGCATGCTGGAGAACTGGGGTTGTTGTAAGATACGATAATTCGCGAAGCCACGGCCGACCGCCATGGCCGGGGAGTGGGGGGAAGATGGGTTGTGAGGTTGGGTGGGAGGGGGGTCGGGTGGGAGGGGGGTCGGGTGGGAGGGGCGTCGGGTGGGAGGCGGGAAGGCGCATGAGCGAGGCCAGTGGGAAGGGGCGGGTGAGGGATGGCCGCGGTGGGGAGGCGAATGTGTGGTAAAGAGGGAACGGAGCGTTTTGAGCGTCAAGGTCCTTTCGCACCACCGCCTCCCCCGGCTCCTTCGCCTCGACCAGAATTCCCCCCTCAGCTCGGCCTTGCGTCCGAAGCCGTCTTAACTTGAGCGAACCGTTCTGACCCCCGCCTTGCCCCGTGTTCCCCCCATGCCACCTGCCTTGCCCCAGATTTACGACTACTCCCTGGACATGTGGAGCCTGGGCTGCATGCTTGCCGCCATCATCTTCCGGAAGGACCCCTTCTTCTGCGGCCACGACAACTACGACCAGCTGGTCAAGATCGCACGGGTGCTGGGCACGGACGACCTGTACGCCTACCTGCAAAAGGTGGGGCGCAGGGAAGATCGGGCGCATCGGGGAAACAATAACACAGTATAAACGGTGTAACACGGGAAACAACAACACGGTATAAATAAGCCGGTGTCCGCCGCAGCTTCCGCAGCCTCAAACAACCATTTTTCTGCCCAACCTCCCGCCTCCTCCCCCCTCCCCCCGCCCCTCGGGACCTGACCCGCATCGTACGGCGGCGGACCTCAGTACGGCATCGTGCTGGACCCCCAGCTCGAAGCGCTTGTTGGCACGCACTCCAAGAAGGCCTGGACTCGCTTCGTGACACCGGAGAACCAGCACCTGGTGTCGCCGGAGGCCATCGACTTCATCGACAAGCTGCTTCGGTACGACCACCAGGATCGCCTCACGTGCACCGAGGCGCAGGCGCACCCCTACCTGGCGCCCATCCGGGCAGCGGCCGAGGCGGCGGCGGCGGGCGGGAGCGGGCAGTGAGGGGCGGTTGTGCCTTGCAGCCGCAGCGGAGGACCCGTGTGATG
Source organism: Yamagishiella unicocca (assembly GCA_003116995.1). NCBI lineage: Eukaryota > Viridiplantae > Chlorophyta > Chlorophyceae > Chlamydomonadales > Volvocaceae > Yamagishiella > Yamagishiella unicocca. The sequence goes on from BDSL01000004.1 coordinate 2,527,474, forward strand.
GAAAGTGCGCAAGGGCGGGCGCCAGCAAAAGGTGGCGCGCGGAACGGCGACGGCGTAGCGCGCATGCGGCTGGAGCGGCCTGTGGTGGCGGGATAGGTGGAAGGAGGAGGAGGTGCTGGGTCCAGACAAGTGCTCATTGTCATGCTGGCGTGCCGGTAGTGCTGGTGGTGGGGCCCGGGACTGGTGGGAGGGCTGTGGAGGTACATGGCTGAGGCTGTTGGGAAGGGCTGAGGGTTGGTTGTCGGCCGTCCTGCCTGACCTTGCAATGCAAATAAATTGCAGCGGGGGGGTGTCCGGCCCTGCATTCCTCGTGGCGATAACGTTGGGGCTGCTGGCACGTGCCAAGGTTGTGCGAAAGCTAGGTGCTGGGGTTGGATGGGGTGGAGTGGTGTAGGCTACAGCGCTGTGGGTGTGGGGCATCCCTCCCTCCCTCCCATCCCTCCTCAACACCACCTTTCTTGAACACCCCCTCCTGAGACCCGGAGGCGGTCCAACTTTGCCAAGCAGCTTGCCACGCTTTGCTTACGGAAGAACCGCTTTTGCTGGCGCGGGGGGCAGGGGGTCTTGGGGTTTGTTGTGTCTCATAAGATGCGCTAGGCACGGGGGGAATCCCGACGTACGTGTGTTTGTGTTTCGAGGCGATATGCGAAAGAAGCACGAAAGAGACAGGCAGACATACAGCTGAATGGACACACCGTGTGTGTGGACTGGGGGGCCAAGGGGTCGGTTTGCCGCCCGTTGGCTTCCGCGGCGGCGGGGGGGCAGTGCAATACACGAGTGCAGCTTGTACATGACGCAGGTGTTGGTACTGTATATGCTGGGAGCACCGGGGGGTGTGGCATGAAGACCGGTTACACCGGGGGGTTTAGAGGAAGACCCGTCGATGCGAGGGGGAAGGGGGGAATCGACGGCAGCTGCAGCCGTAAAGCTACTTTGCGGTGCTGCGCTGAGTATGTGCGGGGTTTGGGGCGCGCTGACGAGCCCCTGGGTTGCGCCGAGCTGTAAGGCACGGACGCCAGGGCTAGTAGACCCGCGGGAGAGAGACGGCCGGCGCCAAGGGAATGGCATCTTGGACAGCGATGAACTATGGGACGTGGCGGTTGGGCGCAAAGACGTTCTTGGCACGGTGCGCTTTGCGTTTTTGTTATCGCCGCCACAGCACTTCGATCAACGTTGCGAGGACCCTGGATTCCGGCCCTGGAGGAAATGGGGGGGGGGCATGAAGCTCCGAGGAACGCCATTCCGACCGACATGCGGCAGGACAGGGAGACCGCCCCCCTGGCCTGATCCTGCGACCCCCTCCGGGCCTCACCAGGGCCCTGCCGTATCCCGCCTGCCAGTGAGGATGACCCGTCCACCGACCCACCATTCCGCCCGACATGCGATAGGACAGGGAGACAGAGGGCGTGAGGAGGGCGGCTCCGACAACAGGGAGCCCTTGCTGTCTCTCTACTTTGCCGAGAACGTTGCAATGCAAACACAGCCGACCCGCAATCAGCGCGCGTGGGCCCTTCACCCTGTCAATCCTCGCAATACAAACGGCGCGTGGCTTTGGCAAGAGTTCCCGTGAACCCATTCGCGCACTCCCCCCCCTTGCCTCGCGCGTGTTCGACCGACCATTGCGGCCTCTCCGCTGCCGAAGCACCTGCCTGAGACGGCCCCTCGCCCCCGCCCCACCCGGCCATTCCCGCTGGCTGCGCTGCACTGTTTTTGAACCTACCAGGGCCTTCTCCCCCCACTACCCACCCGCATCATCACCGTCAGCTCCGTAACCAGCTCCGTAACCCGGCGAGCACGCTGCCCTTCTGCTCGCGGTATCCCTTCCCCTCCTTCCCTGCCCCTCGCAAACGAAACCTACACCACGAACACCGCTATGCCGCCTCCCCGCTCTCCGCCCCCGACGTCCCCGCTGCCGCCGCCTCGCCCTCCTCCGCCTCGTCCTCGCCGCCTCCCTCGAGGCCGCTGTCGTACGCCTCCCCCTCCTCGGCCTCCTCAGACGACTCGTACATGCCCGAGGGCAGCACCCCCATGTATGCCGCCAGCTCGTTGAAAGTGAAGGTGCCCAGTTTGTTGGTGTCGATCTGCGGGGGCCGGGGCAGGGGCAGGGGTGCCGGACATCTTGGTCATCGGCGCTTAATCCTACTTAATCACCCACACTTCCAGGTTCATTACCCATACTCGCCGGGGGGCCCGGGGTCCCGTCCGGGCCCCCCTGACCTCATCCTACGACCCCCTCCAGGCCTCACCAGGGCCCGGCCGTATCCCGCCTGCCAGTGAGGATGACCCGTCCTGGATGACCCGCCCACCGACCCACCTGCAGAAACACGTCGATGAACTTCTCGAAGGTGCCGTCGTTCTGGCGGATGCGGGCGGGGCAGGTGAGCACGTCCGCGTGCTGGCGGTTGCGGCGGAAGGCGGTGAGGATCTCGCGACGCGTCACCAGACCGTCCACGTCCTGCAGGAGTGAGGAAAAAGGGGCGGCGGGGGCGAGGCGGCGGCACGGAGGCGGCGGCAGGGTTGGAGGCGGCGGCAGCGGTTGGAGGCGGCGGCAGGGTTGGACTCAGCGGCAGCGGTTGGAGGCGGCGGCAGCGGTTGGAGCTTAGGGGTAAGCGGCGCTTTCGGTAGCGAGAGGCCTTAATAGGTGAGGAGGACAGCTGCAGCGCAGGCGCACCAAGAAGCAGTCCACGCAGGCAGGCAGGCAGGCAGGCAGGCAGGCAGGCAGGCAGGCAGGCAGGCAGGCAGGCAGGCAGGCAGGCAGGCAGGCAGGCAGGCAGGCAGTCCACGCAGGCAGGCAGGCAGGCAGGCAGGCAGGGTGGCAGGCAGGCAGGCAGGGCATCAGAGGCTAGCGCGCGAGGCCAGCGCGGAGGCCGTCGTGCTCCGCTATCCGCCCCAGATCTGGACCACATGCGACGCTGCAGGCAACCGTGTCTACCCTGCCCCCGCCCTCCGCCGCCTCCTACCTTGTCCATCGTCTTGAAGATGTCCCGCGCGTGGTAGGCGTACGGGTCCTCCGGGTCCACCTCCTGCACCTCCACCACCGTGGGGGTGAATACCATGTGTTGTGACTGGGGGAGCACCTGCAGGGGGTGGAGGGGAAGCGGCCAGGAAACCGTTGGGCGCGACACAGGGAATAAACACAGAGAAAGCGCGTTGAGGAGGCGCGTTTGAACAATGTAAGGGGGTGGCGAGAAATGTGAGGGGGATGGGTTGGGGTTTGGCGGGGGTGGCCGGGTGCTGTGGGATAAGAAAGCCTTGGAGCAGGGGAGAAGGAGGGATATTGCAGCCACCAGGGCTGTTGAAGAGGATGATCGGAATCCGCCCGCGCCTCTTATCCCCGTCTCCCCCACGTCCCCCCCCGCCCCCCCGGTCCTTTTATTGTAACGCCCCCCCGCAGTTCTCCAGCATGCATCTCAAAACGTCTGTTTTAAACGGTTTTTTCAGGCATCCACGGGACTTCCTCGAACCCCCCCCGGTCCCCCCCCCCGCGGTTTCTTCTCCTCAAACCCCCCCCCCCGCGGTCCCCCGCCGGTCCCTCACCCGCATCTGCACCAGCGGTACCCAGGCGCAGCTGCTGAGTGCGTCGTCGTGCACGTAGGCCATGAGGGTGCAGGCGAGGGCGCGGGGGATTTGGAGGGAGGTGGCGAAGGTGGCGCTGTCCTCGTCCACTTGGGGCAGCTCGATGGGCTGCGGGGTGCCGGGTTTGGGTTCAGGGTTTCGGTTAGGCCTTGGTTCAGGGTGTTAGGGTTTGGAACGGCGGTCGATGGGATGGGTTAGGGTTGGAAATGGAGGTCGATGGGATGGGTAAGGGTTTGGAATGGAGGTCGAGGGTTTGGAAGGGATCCGGACGCCCAGGTCCCCAAGACTGCAAAACCCCGGTACGCAAACCTAGGACCCCTCCCCTCCCACCCTTCCTCCGTAAACTCTCCCCCTGCAACAAGCTAAACCCTAAGCCCCTCCCCTCCTGAAAAACCCCGCCCTCAGCCCCGCCTCGCGCCTCACGTGCACCAGGCCTTCCGCCATAAGGCCCACGCGGCTGGCCCCGGGCACCACCACGTTGAACGGCTCCGAGCGGTCCGCCTCCAGCGGGTGGTACGGCAGCGGGGACACCAGCTGGCAGCCGCTGTCGGTGAAGAAGGCCGAGGCGTACGGCAACGGCGTGCGCAGTACGGCGGGGCTGTGCAGGAAGCCGTCCTCCTCCACGTCGTGCGGCGCGATGGGCGGCAGCACCACCTGCGTGCGCGCGCGCGCGGCGGAGCGTGTTGGCGGGGCTCAGTTGGTGGGGCTCGGTTGGTGGGGCGGGGTTGCGCCGCGATAAACCCAAATCGTGTTCCCAGGCAGCCAGCGAAGATGCCCCCCCTCGTCCACCACGCCACCTCCTTCCAGCCCTCACCCGCATCGTCTTGCCTTACAACTCGCACCCGTACCCCTCCCCCCGCACCCGCACCCCTCCTATGTCGTCGTACACGAATGTCCTCACCCTTCCCCCCCCACCTTCTCTTTCGTACACGGGTTTTCCTCGCAACCCCCCGCCCCACCCCACCCCACCCACCCCTGCGCGCCCGAACCCCCCCCAGCCCCACCTTGACCCTCAGGAGCAGCTGCTGGTCCACCACCCGCAGCCTCAGCCCCGGCGGCGGCAGCCCCTCCACCGCCAGCCGCATGCCCCCGCCGGGCAGCTCCCGCACTTGGAACACCTCCAGCTGGAACTCCCCCGGACCCGGCAGCGAGCACCACAGCTGGCGCCGCTGGGCCAGGTGCCGCTCCGCGCCGAAGCGCACCTCCAGCTCGCCGCGCTTGCCGGCCACCACCTGGGCGGGACGAGGGCGTCGGATGTCAGCGAGCGTCGAGCCCCTTGCGGCTGTCGAGCCCCGTGCAGCTCCCGCCCTTTCCCCCGCCACCCGTTTTCCCCACAGTTTAAGTAGCCGGATCCTCTTCCTCCTCCTATCGGTAGGTCGGCTCACCGATTTCCTTGCTACCGCCTCCCCTCCCCTGCGCGGTGCGGCGCAGTTTGCCTTGACCGGCATTACGTCACGGACAGCACGCCACCAGCGTCAATCACCTAATCCTCCTCCCCGCCCCTCACACAAACGTACGTCACAAACGGTTTTTCCCTCCTCGCACACGGGGTTTTTCCCCCCCGCCCCTCTCCGGGGTGACGGGTTCATGGGTTTCCTCCGCACCCTCGCTTCCCTGCCCACCTGCTGGAAGGCGTACGCGGGCGCCCCCGGCTCCTTGGGCGGCCAGTCCGCCAGCACCCGGCCCGAGGAGGGGTCCAGCAGCCGGTGGTGTAGGTGGACCCCCTTGGCGCGGGGGGCAGACAGCTCCAGCTGGAAGGCGGGCAGCACGCCGCCCTCCCTGGCGCGCGTGTATGTACGGTGGGGGGTGGGTTGGGTTGGGGTTTGAGGGATGTCAGTGATGGGGCGGGGGTTTGGAGGTGCGCGGCAGGACGTGGGTGGTGTGGGTGGTGTAGTGCAATGTGGGTGGTGTGGACCCCACCCACCAGCGCGCCCCCCCCCCAATTGCCCAAACGGTTTTTACCCCCCCCCCCACTGGCCCAGCCCGTAGGGCCCACCTGACCGCCGGCAGCACGTTGACCGCCTCCAGCTTCTCGTCCCCAAGCTGGCACCCCTCCGCGAAGAACGCCAGGCTGGCGTACGGCAGCTGCCACCACACCTCCTGGCTCAGGGGGTCGGACAGCAGCTGCCACGCAGCCTCCAGCGGCCAGTACGAGTAGATGAACGCCTCGGGCGGCACGAAGAACGGCGAGTGGCCGCCCGCCAGGGCGGCGGCGGTTGGGTCAACCAACCGCCAACGGCCGTTGACCTTGACGCCCGCCCAGCAGTGGTTGTGCGAGTGCACGCGCTCGCCGGGCGACAGGCGGGAATTCTTCCAGTACCCGGGTATGGGCACCGCGTCCAGCTCGCAGGCGCGGCAGAGGAGGGTGAAGAGGCGCGCGACCCGCTCGGCCCAGGTGCCGCAGCCGGGAGGGGAGGCGGGCGGCGCGGTGGGCGGCGGCCGGACGGCGGGCGGCGCGGCGCCAGGCGGGGGCGTGGGGCCGGCGGGGGGCGAGGGCGGTCGGTCGCCCATGAGGACACGCTCGACTGCCGCCGCCTGAGGGATCGGCGTTCCGGGGGATTTAGAGATTTACGTAGAGATTTACTCAGAGATTTACTCAGAGATTTACTCAGGGATTTACTTAGAGATTTACTTAGAGATTTAGGATTTCAGGGTTTAAAGGGATTCCGAAAGGTGCTGCGGACGGGGTTTGCAGGATGGTCGGGCCTTGGGTGACATGGTTTCGGCGCTGGGATGGGTTTCCTACGTCGCCCCACAGCCCCTGCCCCAGCGCAGCGCACCTGCGCCGACGTGCCAAACAGCGGCTGCTCCACATCCCACGTCGTCTCCATCTTGGCCATGGGCGCCACGTGCGTCACCACCCACCGCCAGCACACCCGCGCCCGCTGCAGCTGCGGCTGCTGGTCCGCGCCCGCCGCCGCCGCCGCGCCCGCCGCCACCGCCGCCGCCAGCGCCGCCAGCGGGCTACGCCCGCCGGTGCCGCCGCGGCTGGGCGGCGCGGGCAGGGGCCCCCCGGTGCCCCCCGCTGCCGAGGACGCCGGTTTGGGCGGGGCGCAGACGCTAGCCAGTTGGTCCGCCAGTGAGACCAGGTTGGCCCCCTGCGCCAGGACGGACTCCGGGCGCACGGAGGCGGCCCAGGCGTCCAGCCGCACAAGGGCGTTGCGGTCGGTGCCGTCGGCTGAGGCCTCCTCCTCGGCCTGGGAGGCCACCAGGCCTGAAGTGGGGGGCGGGAGAGGGAGGGAAGGGCTGCAGCTCACAGGGAAAGGATAGGGCTGTAGCTCACACGGAAAGGATAGGGCTGTAGCTCACGCGGTAAGGGAAGGGCTCGGTGCGGAGGTCGGGATCCTGAGATGTGAAGTTCCTTCGGCGCGCAGGGAAGCACCTCGCCCAACACGACACCGTCCACGTGTTCTGCTCCCGCTCGCTCCCCGCTCCCGCGGGGGTGCCAATCGTGCGATGCCCTGTGCCCGTCTGTGCCAACCGCGCGTCCGAAAACTATTCGCCGGCTAGTCACTTCCTGCCCTCCGTTCCCTGTTGTCGTGTGACCGAATCTCCTCGCCACTCCGGCCCTCAAGCGAAACTCGCACCTGCCGCCAGCGGGGGGATGGCGCCGCCCCCATCCACCAGCTCGCCGTTGGGGAAATACTTGCGGCGGATGCTGCGCAGCCCCTCCGCGTCGGCGCCGTGCATGTTCGCGGCAAGCACCTGCGACCCGCGGGTCGGGCGGGGCGACAAGAGGCAGGCAGGTACGTCAGCTGCCCGTCCCGTGAATGCACCGCATCACAGGCCGCGCACGGCACCGAGCCCGCACGTGCAATTGTCGTACGTCCCACGTGCACGCGCCGTTTCTGTGCAGTGCGGTAGGGCGGCGACAGGAAGGAACTACTGCTGCCGTACGGTCCGTACGGCGCACGTGGGTGGTGATGCCGTACCTTTTCCTTGGAGTCCACCGCCACTCCGTCCAGCATGACAACTTGCGGCAGCAGGTGCACCACGTGAAGCCGCAGGCTCATGGCCTGGCACCGGGGGGGAGTAGGGACGGAGCAAACGCTGATGGACCGACAAAGGAGCCAATGCCGTTCTCACCAGGGAAAAGCGGGGCTGAGGGCTTCCAGAAGGGGTTCCGGAGCTGTGCGCTGGGGGATTGCGCGCCGCATGCACGGTCTTCTTTACGTTTTTGCAAGCGCCTGATCGCTCCGCTTCGCTTCGCTTCGCTTCGCTTCGCTTCACTTCGCTTCGCTTTGCTTCGCTTCGCTTCGCTTCGCTTCGCTTCGGTTCAGCTCGCTCCGCTTCAATCCGCATCGCTTCGCCGCACCGCAGAAAAACCCAAACCCGAATTCTCCCCACCTTGTCCAGTGGGTTTCCCCGCACGTCCATGGTGCCCAGCAGCGGCGCCCCCCGCACCGCCACCAGCTCCTCCAGCCGCCCCAGCAGGTTGTACGACACGTCCAGGGTGCGCAATGCGGACAACGACCCCACCCCCGCCAGCTGGCACAGCCGGTTATGGCTCACTGTGAGAACCTGGGGCGGCGGGGCAGAGGGAGTGGGGCAGGGGGGCGGATTGGGGGAAGGGTTCTAGTAAAGATGTGGAGGGGGGAGCTGCCGAGCTTATCGCCTGAAGCACATACAGGCGGGTTCAGCTCTGCCCCCTGCCTCCTGCCCCCCCACACCCAAACGGGTTCAGCTGCCGGCCCTTAACATGCACACGAACGCACGCACCTGCAGCGTTGACAGCCCCGACAGCATCTCCAGCGACTGCAGCATGTTGTTGTTGAGCCGCAGCTCGCGGAGGCTGGCCAGGCTCTCCAGCCCGCGACAGCTGACCAGGCGGTTGCTGCTGAGGTCCAGGACCTTGGGAGGGGTAGAGCGGGGCAGGAGGGCAGGAAGGGGAGGTTGCGGCATGAGGGCAATGGCATGTCCCCACTACGGTACTTCATTGACGAGTGCCCAAACCCAGCATCACGGGAATCGCAAATACACTTCCAATCGCACCCCAGGTAGCGCCCGTCACGTTGCAGCCACTGCATCCCTCCCCCGCCTCCCCCACCAACCACCGCACCCGGCCCCTCTGATCTCCCGCATCCTCCCCACTTGCACGTCCCACTTGCCAGCAACTCAAACCCCCCTCCCTCCCTATACTGCCCACGTCGCGTAAACGGTCTTTTTCCCCTCCCTCCCTCCTTCCCTCCCCCCAGCCGAATTGTAAACTCCCACGCAACCGCTCACCTTTAGCAGCGTCAACGCTTTGAGGCCCGCCCCCACCCGCTCGATGCGGTTGTTTGCCACCGCCAAGCTGGTCAGGCGGGAGAAGGCGGACAGGTCTCGGAGCATGTCCAGAGCGTTGCGGGAGAAGTCGGCGGAGCGCAGGTTGGTGGGTCCGGAGCCGTCGGGACCCAGGCGGAGGTCCAGGACCTAGAGGGGCAGCGGTGGCGGTCAGGACTTCTGTGCGGCTGGCCTTCCGGCACGTCACCCAACCCGACCTCCTGCCACCTGCCACCTCCCCGACCAACCCATTTGCACGGAAAGTACCCAAACGAACCAAGCCCGTCTGCCATGCTCCTGTGGCGCGATATCTCCGCAATATTGTTTTGACCGCTCCTCCCCATTCAGCCACTGTCACCACGACAGCACGCCACGTCCCACGTGGGTACGACAGCGCACCACGTCCCACGTGCGTACGACAGCACACCACGTCCCACGTGGGTACGACAGCACACCACGTCCCACGCTCCCACGCCGCTTCACCGGTGTATCCCCGCGCGCCCCGCTCCCCCGCCCCGCTCCCCCGCCCTGCCTGCGTGAGCTTGTTCCCGGAGACGTCCACGTGCGTGAGGTTCCGTAAGGACCCCAGGCCGCGGATCTCCGCCAGGCGGTTGTCCTGCAGGTGCAGCGACTGCAGGTGCTGGAAGGAGACCAGCGGGTCGGGGGAGGCCAGGTCGGTGCCAGTGAGGGTGAGCGTCAGGTAGGCGGGCTTCAGGCCGTCGGCTGTGCGACCCAACTGGGACAGACCAGCGGCTAGCTGCACCGGAGGGCAGGGAGGCAGGGAGGCGCCCGCGGGCGGGCAACGAGATCAACGAGTCGGGCGGGAGAGGCGGGAGTAAGGGGAGGGGATTGGCGGGTGAGGGGATGGGGTGGGTTTGGGCGGTCAGGTGATGCGGGAGTAAGGGGAGGGTTTGGGCGGTCAGGGGCAGCCTAGGGGCAGCCAGAAGCGATGCGAGTGAGGCCGCGCTGGAATGAGTGCGGCGCAGCTCCGGGCGGCAGGTGGGGCTGTGCGACCGTTGCCGGGCTGCTTACTCGGCCTCAACGGCACCTTGCAGAAGGACGAGGTAGCGGCCTGCTAGCTGGTCTGGTACAACGCTGTGGCCCGAAGATGTGGACCTAGGAGCACCCGTGAGTCCCGAGACCCCCTCGTGCCTAGGTAGTGGAGTGGAGCAGGCGAGTGAACCGAGCAGGGAGACGGAGGGGAAGAGGACCTGCTCCGAAGGAAGGATCCGTGCCACATCGTAGCCGATCCGCAGCCCCTTAAATGCACCCAGCATTTGCCATTCAGGGCGCTCTTCTCATGCCATGCAAGTGGTGGAAAACACTTTACCATGCTGGGCGCAAACGGTGTCTTCCGCTCCTCCACCGGCTCCGAAGGAGCCTGCGGGCCCGCCGGCTTCTTGGCGGTGCGCCTGCTGCCGCGTGATGCCCTGGACGTCGACGACCGGCCGGAAACCGACGACCGGTCGGAGTCGATGGACGGAGTCGGCATTCTAGTGTATTGCGTATCAGCAATCAAATTAATTCCGCTGCTAGTCAAAGTTATAAGTTAAAGTACGTAAGAAGTGAAGTATTAAACTGCCACATTCATCGCATCCGTCAGCAGTGTAATTGGCGAGGGCGCGTCTTACAACGCCAAGCACTGACTTCAACGCAGATTTCTATAGAATTCCAGCTATTTGCAACATTTAAACGTAACGGCCATTCCTATAGCAGGGTTCTTAATAAAGAGAGCATTTCCAAAGTGTACTCGAGCCACTTTAACACCGATCAGCGTGTACAATGCATAAAGGGGATTCCTAGTTTATGTACCTCGATGCAAAATAAGGCTTCGCAAAGAAGAATACAGTTGTACGGCACCTGGCAGCCGTGACCAGTGCTTGGCGTTGAGCGTTGAGCGTTGAGCGTTGAGGCGTCCAGCCGCTGGCTCTCCCTCTTTAGACTGTCGCTGAACTTCTCAAGCCGTTCGTCAAACATCCGGCTGAAGCTTGCGAGTTGCGCCGAGAAGGTCGATGACATATCCGCCTTCAGGGTGTTTATAGCCTCCTCCATGGTACCAAAATCAGAATCAGAATCAACTTCGTCCAGTTCGAAGCGAGGAGCCGTGCCTTTGCTCGAACCCGCTATCTTCAGCGTCTTCGGTGCTGATTTCCTAGCTGATTGCGGTGTCGAGCTATTCGATAATCCGTGTTTAGTTCCTTTAGGCGCTATCATCAAACACTACAAGCGCTATCATGAGAGCACTGAGGGCACTGAGTGCTCTCCCAGTGCTCTCAGTGCTCTCAGTGCTCTCATGACAGCGCTTGTAGTGCTTGATGATAGCGCCTAAAGGAACTAAACACGGATTATCGAATAGCTCGACACCGCAATCAGCTAGGAAATCAGCACCGAAGACGCTGAAGATAGCGGGTCCGAGCAAAGGCACGGCTCCTCGCTTCGAACTGGACGAAGTTGATTCTGATTCTGATTTTGGTATCATGGAGGAGGCTATAAACACCCTGAAGGCGGATATGTCATCGACCTTCTCGGCGCAACTCGCGGATATGTCATCGACCTTCTCGGCGCAACTCGCAAGCTTCAGCCGGATGTTTGACTAAAGGCTTGAGAAGTTCAGCGACAGTCTAAAGAGAGAGAGCCAGCGGCTGGACGCGGAGATCCACGCCGTTCACCAACGGCTCAGCAGGGCGGTCGGCGAACCTACCGATGGCCAGGAGGCGCTCGTGGTGAAGGTCAACAACCTGTACACGATGGTACAGGACCTTACCTCAGCGATTCAGAAGCTGCAGAGGGCCTGGTCAGGGCTCCAGCAAGAGGGTCCGGCCGCAGCGCAGCAGCACCCCAGGCGAGCCACGCATTCATACGAGGTGGGGCGGACAGTACCTCTCACGGAGACGGGATCTTTGATCCTAAGCAACATTGGGCGCAACATCGCTCTGCCAGAAATTCAGCAAAAGTTGGAGGGGGTTATGGAGTATGTACAGATCCGTAGCGTAGGCATCAAGGCGGAAGAGGTGCCGTCTGGGATGAGCGCCTTCAGGAAGGCGGTCGGCGCCAGCAGCGGAGGCGACAAGGCCGACACGGCAATGGAGCTGGACGAGCAGGCGGGAGCAGCAGCGGCGGTAACTCCAGGTGGAGAAGCACGGCAGGTCACCGGCACCGCAGCTCCGGCTGATGGCGCCGGGGCGGCCGCAAGGGAGCAGTTCTCACCGGTGCGCCGCATAATAGTGCGGTTCACGGGTGAGGCAGAGGATGTTCAGGCTGCAAGGGCAGCCTTCATCAGCTGCGCTGTGTTTATCCGGCAGACGTTCCAGTGGGTGGTGGCCGACAACCTCACCCCCCCTGGTCGCGCTGCCCGACGTGCAGCGTCGTACGACTACAAGAGGTTGCTGGACGGCGGCATGCGGCCGAAGTGGCGCAACGGCGCCCAGATCTTCGTACTGCCTCCGGGGTCACGTGTCCCCAGGCAGTACACAGAAGAGGACGTGAAGCGCTACAGGGAGGCACCACCAGAGACGGGCGGGCGAGGAGTGAGGGGAGGCGGAGCATGGCGCGGTATGGCGGGGTCCGGTGAGGGACCTGGGAGGAATGGAGACCTGGGAGGTGCGCGTAACGGCGACGCACGAATCCAATGACGGATAGTAAGATAGTAACCTGCGTATCATTTTGTGGAACGTGCGCCATCTAGAGGAAGGCAAGTTGCAGGAGGACGAACTGATATGGCATTTACTTTCTATGCATGATATTATCATTTGTGTTGAAACGCACGGCACAGAAGCGCACCCGATTGCAGGTCAACAGCTACCGGGTTATAAGGGTTTTTGCGTGGACAGGCCTAGAATGGGGGGCAGGAGGGCGGGAGGTGTAGCCGTGTACGTCCACGATAGAATCGCAGACGCCTTGGAGCCGTTACTGTGTGTAGCGGAGCCTCGGGGCTGCGAGTCTGTGTGGCTGCGGCTGCGCTCCGATTGGGCGGACGATTGGGCGGAACTCGAATGCACTGTCATCATCCCACCTACAGGTGGATCGGTGGCCTGTTTTCATGCGCCACACGGAACCCACCATGCCGCACCAGGCATTACACACCGGCTCCCGACCCACCCCAGGCCCGTTGCGTAAAACCGTTTTTATACACCCCAGGCCCGTTTAGGGCGTGATATCCTACCCCGCCCTAATGCTATGCGTAGCCGCGCACGTGCCAATTATTGTAACGCCTTTTTTGTGGAGAAGAATCGCCTGCACGGATGGAGCTCATCGTACCGCTTGGATAATGTGTCGGATAGTGCCCCGCAAAGCTGGGGGGGTTGCTCCCAGGTTGGGAGGGACCCCTTCGTACTTGTCAGTAGCAACGCCAACTGAGCGCAAACAAACAACCTTTAAGAAATGGTACAGGAGGGAACGTTTTGTGCGCAAGGGATGCCCAGGGGCAGCACTGATGCTTGTCTTGTGGTACTGTGTCGATGGTGTATCACTCCGACTGTGGCTCGCCCTTCAGATCACGAGACCTCTCGACAACGCCACAGCAACATGACATAGCTTCGTCTCTGGGTAAAGCTTTTATAGCCACGCAGGCAAAAGAGTACTACGATGCCGTTCCTGGGCGCTGCCCTGGCCATCCTGAGGCGTCGAGCGCAAACCTTGCCCCCTTTCCTCAATGGTAGTATTTAATAAGCAGTGAAGGAAAGAAACAGCAAAAGCACCATGAACAGACGCTTCTCTACTTTTTCCCAAAGCGCAAAGGAGAAGTCCGGGAGAAAGAAGCACTGCATCTAGAAAGAAAGGGTTTAGATGCGTGCCTAAGCTTGTAAAGCTGATAACGCAGGGAACGGCAGCACGGAACATAGAGCATTTGTACGGCATCGGCAATACATAACAGTGCCCTGCACTCCATTCTGATAACACGAGTGCGTGAGGCAATGTTTGATTCAATGTTACTGCCTTGAGGATCAACTGCTCGCACATAGCCTAACCCTTGCCACCTTGTTTTGCTCAGCGCTTTTCGCAGTCTTGAACTTCAGTCGGTGAAGTATATACAGCAACCTTCGATACCTTTGGTGCTCGCAACCAGGATTTTGACCCAGCGGAACCCATACCGTTGCCACCATCAAAAGCACTTAGCCCCAGATGTTGTCTTCTGGCCGCCTGATGGCGGCCATGACAGCATGCACTATAGAAGGGCGGGCGGGTCAAATAGCTTGTACGATCGCCAGCAGCAGCAAAAGCACCCCCAGCGGCAGCGGCGCCGTCGGCACGGTCGTGCAACGGCGGCTGGCCCAAAGCCGCTCCGGCGGCAAGGACGCTGACGACGAATCCTCTGGGCCGGCCTCTTCCAGAAACACCCCCTCGTCTCAGCCCCCTGAGCCCCCGGCGCCAGCACCGTTGCAGCCGCCCCCGGCCTCTCCCGAGTCGCAAGCGCTCGCAGACAAGCTCCGCCAGTCCTCACCCACGGGACGCCTGCTCGACTTGTTCGCCCCCCAGGGCCGGCAGCACGTCCCGCGGCCGGGCCCACCGGCCCCCGGCTCCGCCGCCACTACGCCCTCGGCGCTGCCTGAAGCTCCACCCGCCTCCGACGCCGATGTCGTACGGGTCGTCATGCGCGCCGTGGAGAACTGCAAGCCGCTGATGAAGGTGCAGTCCAATAAGTCGGGTACGAAGGTGGTGTTCGTGCCCAAGCCGCTGGATCCGCTGCAGTCCACCAACTTCGCGGTCAAGTGGATCGTTCAGGCAGCACAGAAGCGTCGAGAGGCCAGCCGCGGCGCCTCCATGGCGGACTGCCTGGCGCTGGAGCTGTTGCTGGCGTACCAGCGCAAGGGCTCCGCGCGGGCCAAGCGCGATGAGGTGCACAAGCTCGCGCTGGACAACAGGTCCAACCTGCGAGGGCGCTGGTGGTGAGCAGCTGGTGAGCAGCTGGTGAGCAGCTGGCAGCGAGATGCTGGTGGTGAGCAGCTGGCAGCGAGATGCTGGCAGCGAGATGCTGGTGGTGAGCAGCTGGCAGCGAGATGCTGCAGTGCGCAGCAGTGCGCTGCTGGTGTCGAGCGGAACGGCTACTGGTGGAGAGCAGCTGGTGCTCCACCGCGGGTCCAACTTGCGGGCGCGCTGGCTGTGCGCGGAGTGGCTGCTGGCGGTGAGCAGCTGGCAGTGAGCCGCTGGTTGCGGGCAAGTGGCAGTGGCTGTCGGAGGTTGAGCCGCTGTTAGCGAGCGCAAACGTGGGTGGCGAGGCGTGCGGGCGGGCCAGCACTGCCCCTTCCTGGGGAGGAGGCTAAGGGACGAACGAGCAGCTGCGTTAAGCTGCAGCGCACACTGTGCTACACGACCTGGCGGTGGCGGCGGCGTGCGGTTGCCGGGGGTTGTGAGGCTTGCGAAGGCAAGGTGTCGCCCGGCTTGGTAGGGGTGTGTGCGTAGGTTTAGGTCGCTGCTGGCTGCGTTCGTGGTTATGGCCACTGCGGGTGCAGCGCTGTCGGCGTTGGTGGATGACTATGGGAGCAGGTCAGCGGTATCGAGCGGATTCAGAGGCAGGCAGACAGACATGACTGACATGGGCGGAAAGTGGCGGCGTAGGCAGGCAGCTGCGGGTGCCTCTGCGCCGGGCAGGCAGGTGGCGGGGCGGCGGAATGCAGGAAGGCACGAAGGCAGCTCCTCATGCGACACAGTATTGGACTTCAATTTTCCTGTTACTCTCTTTGGGGTTTGGATGTAAGCGATGTCTTCTTAGCATCGGGAGCGTGAGGCGCTGGGCGCCGATTGGCGATGCGTCCCTGTGCAGCTGGCACTGCGGAGGCATTGCGAGAGGTTGTAACACATGCGGCAGACGAAATGGCGCGGCTGCTCTGATGGTGGGACTGGTGGGAGCGACAGACGTTTCCACCTGCTTCGCAATCCACGACCATACATGGCACATGCGTGCCGCCGCAGTCGCTGGCATGCGGTCATCGGCCTCCTGCCAACACCCGCCAAAATACCAATCCAATCCCAGCCTACCCCAGCCGAAATACCGCCGTCTTAGGCCCTCACTAGCCACTATGTCACGGACCTTGATGCTCGTTCGCATGCGTGCGGTATTGTGCTGGATGGGGTTAGCGTGGGGGGCTTAGCTCGAATGCATGGATGCCGACGGATGCCGAGGGGCCATCCAAAGATCCACACGTCATCAGGGTGGGGGTCATGTCCACTTGCTCAGCTACCGACAGGATCTTTGCGGCGTGGTCTGGCGTGGTCTGGCGTGGTCGCCGCCCTTGCAGCTAGCCAGCTACCGTCCTTGTATATGCTGCCTGCCAATAGTTTAACATGGGCACGGTGACGCTTGTGTTGGGGTTGACAATAAAATGAGGTCGATCGCCGCAGGAAATGCTTTTTGGGCTTTGCTGCCGTTCGCTGCAAGATGTGTAAGCGCGCCCCTCGGAGCGGTCACGGCTGCCGATGCAGGTATGCTCGCTTTGTGCTTTGATGCGCTACGGCAGGTGTAGCCATACAGTACTGCAGGTATGCAAAACACGAATCCACACGCTTGGTGGCGCGGAACCTGGCCACCAATGACTAAACAGGTGGCGTGCATTTTACGACCTCTCACAGGTACACAAACGTCTTGGCTGCGCGGGCTGGATCGATTGCATTCGTCACCGCTGTACTATATTTCAATTAAGTCCTATATGTGCAGTACATGTTTGTCCTCGATCCACCGTTATGCCGCATAACTGAAACCACCTCTGGAATTATTCAAATCTCGAGCAAAGGGTCCCAGCCCTGTTATTTCGTGCTCAAATTTGAGCTGCCGTATTCCTGGTATTTGGCATTCTCCGCTTCAGTCAGTAATGGCGACCACAGTGGAAGGTAAGCGACTTTCAAGTATTGCCGCAGCTGCCACTTTTGCCCTAGGCCAGACCCCTAGGCCCTTTGATAAATATCTATCTCCCCAAAAGGGCAAACCCGTTATGGAGGCGTTGATGCGGTGCGGTCATTTTCGGCCGAGCCAACATTCATTTGGACTTGCGTACGCTGTTCGCCAGTATCTGCCATAAAATTGTGCTCCTGCAATAAGCTAGCAGATGCCAAGGAGTAACGCCTGACGCAGAACTGCTCTATCGCGATGCATGTCGCTTCCCTCGCCGAACTCGCAGGGCCCACCGCACCTCTCGGGAACCGCAAGGAGCGTCGCGCCAGTCAGATTATCAAGGAAACCCACACGTTGCTCAGCGGTCTTTACGAAGATGCTAATCGCAGCAACGCCCTCATGGCTGAGCTGGAATTGCTGCTTGCGGCATCACAGGCTGCCTCAGGAGGTGCAGGCGGTCGTACTTCTGCGCACACCGACGCTCAGCCCGCAGGCATCACTTCGGCCAACTTCAAGGCTGCGCAGCCGCTCGAGGTCTCAACGGAGGAGGACAACGATGCCGAGGTGGACGAGACGCAAGACGAGGTGGGTGCCCGCGCAGAAGGCTGGGACCTAGCACGGACGGAGGCAGCGTATGCATGCCGGAGGGT
Organism: Yamagishiella unicocca; assembly: GCA_003116995.1. Taxonomy (NCBI): domain Eukaryota; kingdom Viridiplantae; phylum Chlorophyta; class Chlorophyceae; order Chlamydomonadales; family Volvocaceae; genus Yamagishiella; species Yamagishiella unicocca. The sequence continues at coordinate 2,544,787 of BDSL01000004.1, forward strand.
GGCACGACTTCGCCGAAACGTACGGAGCCCGTGACAGTTGTCAAAACGATGCGAAGGGAAAGCTTTGATAGCAGTCCTCCCGTTCCTGGGCGCTGCCACACTGCAAACCGCAAAATGAAAATGTCGGCATACCGCATGCACGATGCGGACAGCCTCCGTTTCCTTTGAGCTTGCAGAATGACGAACCGCATGCAATTACCCTGTCCATGCCTAGTCTTCAACCCCCCACGCCGTCCTAATGGTACCGCCGCTGTCCTTCCACACAGCTGTCTGCCCGGCGGCGCAAAACCATGATGTCCGTACAACGTACCTCCTCTGTCATCACGATGGACGGATCCAGCCTCTTTAGCAGGCGGGCGTCGGACAGCGCCAACGTCAACGTCAGCAGCGTCGGAGGCAGCGGCGGCTCCTTCACCACCGCCCAGGCCGGTGCAGCACGGCGGGCGTCGTCTTTTTCCACCATCCGCGCCACGCCGCAGGGCGCCAAGTCGTTTACGGAGGCCCGCACTAGCGGCGGCCAGTTTCGGGGCAGCACTGCCGACGGCGGCCTGGATTTGGCGCCTCTGAGCATCGTGGGATGCAGACCCGTGACGGTGGGTGAATCCACACAGCGTCGTATGCTAAATAAGGATTCCCAGAACGCCCGCCCGCCACCGTCGCACCTAACGGCGTCCACGGCGGCTGGCAACGACGCCGTCAAATCCACCGGCCAGCTCTCAGTCAGCCAGATGCAGGGCGGTTTGGCGGATATGCTGGGCGAGAGATTGGCCATCTCGGGTCCCGTCGTGGGATATAACGCGCCGGGATCCGGTGCTGCCGGCGGTGCTCAGCGGCAAGGCCGCCAACAAGCCATGCCGCGGCGGCAGTGGTAAGCGGACGAAGAGCGGTAAGGACTAGGACTCTTGCAAGTCCGGGGCCCAGCGTGACTGTCGACCAGGCTCGAGCGTGCGCATTCCTGGAGCTCGCCAGGTAGGGCTTGCGTGTGAATACAGCTTCAGTCCAGATCGCATCGCGCGACAGCTGTGCTAAGTACATCAGAAGTACCAATTGGACGTCATTTATCAAATGTGAACAGCGAAGATGAGCTTGCTCTGCCGTGTGGCGAATGGCTGTGTTGCGACGGATCTGGACGGATGACAGCCTGCCGACGGGAAAGCTTTGCGATGAGCGGCTGGCCACTGGGCCCCCACTGTGGGCGGTGCCGAAGGTTTTCACCTACTTGAACGCTGTTTCTTAAAGTTGTTCAAAGCTTTTGGCCAGGGGCTTGACTTTTTCCAAGTATGTAGGGCAACCATGATGGTTGAGTGCCCGCAGAGTGCCGCAGGTATATGATAGCCCGACCCTGGCTGCGGATCGGTACATCCCGGCGAACCCAATCTACCGCAACTCCGAATCCGCGCTCGTCACTATCCCTTGCGGCGTCGGCTGTGGTCGCATGTATGCTCTTCGCTGCCGAGAATATGGCCAGAAGAAGCTGCGTCGGGCAGAGCTGCCATTCCTTAATAATTGACGCGAATAAAATATTCATCCATTTATGAACCTTACGTACGGCGCATACGCCAGCGATAGGGTGGGGGAGATCCAGGCGATGCGGGTTCTCCATCGATTTGCCAGCCCCGCCCGACTGGGCGCGGGGCAGCAGCAGCAACGCGTGTAAACGCGGCCGTGTGGCTCGCGCCTCCCTTGGGACACGCTGGTGCTCCGACCGTCGTCGACTAGGCGGCGGTGAGGGCCATCCAGACAGAACACGCGCCCCTGCTCTAGGCGTCTGCGCAAACGTGTATGAACCATGTAAGCGCGATTTCTAGGTCATGTAAGCTTCAAATGATTTCGGGCAACCGCAAACTAGGAAGCATCCTTGTACTTGCCGATTGCTGCTTGCCCCCCTTTTTCCGTTGTTGCTGGGTGGACGTATGTTGCTTGGGGTATCTGGGATGAGAGGCGTCAAGTTATCCTGGTTGTATTGTGGCGATCCTCCACTGGTTTATAGGTTGCGGGTTTGCAAGGCGTGTTGGTGGTCCATTCCTAATAGGGGAGCCTACAGAGCAAATCCCCCCTGGGGTGCTGGCTGCTGCTGTTTCTGCCTCTGGATTGTTGACCGGCGAAGTGGTGGTTTGCAATTGGTGCAGTGCAGCTGGATTTCTGTCTCTTTCGTCCCCTTCATTGTCCGGAGATGTATCCGATGCATAGTCCTGCCCTTTGGTCTGAAACGCACTGTAACACGTACCGCTACTTTTCCACGGCCACCCCCCTGCAGCCATGGTCCATCTTGCCGATTGCTGCTTGCCCCAAAACTTTCAGGAATGATTGTAACTGCTACAGACCATGCTATGAATCGATTTCAGGTCATGTTAGCTGATTGCTGCTGACCTCAAAACTTATGCCGATGATTTATAGTCATCTTTGAGATGATACCGGTATTGTCTCCAGAGGCCGCCTCGTGCTTCTTACAACCCCTGACGTTGCCACCGTCTTCTCCGATACCGCTAGGGAGTGCAACAAGGAAATTGGTGTGAACAGGCCTCTCCCTCGTACGCCTCGCCGCGCCTCACTGCGCGCGCTGTAATACCTTTCTGCGTCAAATGGCCTCCATGTCTGCCCGAGCCTCAACTGTTCGGCCCGGGCAGAAACACCCCCCCGCGAACGGACAGCGAAACCCACGAAACAAGGGGGGGGGGCGGGGAAGAAACTAGGCGGAAAACCTCCTGCCCACGGCCAGAAGATCTCGGACCGACTTGTCTGGCTATCGACGCCGTGTCGACTTTATACAGCACACAAGATATGGAGTATCCTGAGACGTGGTCTTGGGCCCCTCCCCAGGCCGCTGCCTGAGGTCTTACCCCAGCTGCGGGTCTTCGACTCCAGGGAGGGCTCGACTCGTGCGACCTTCGAAACCCCAGCCTAAGGCCCACGCCTGAGGCTGCTTCCCCCATCTCGCCCGCTTGCACGCCCTCTCTCCCACAACAAAACGGCGAAGCGGCTACCGATCGACATTGCTCCTAACAAAACATATTTTCGTCTAGCGCCGAAAATTACGCTTTTGGAGTCCACCGGAAGGTTTTGGCGAGAAATGTTAAGGTGCCAGGCCGGTACTTGGTGACATATGGTGAAGTGGTCAGGTCGGTACAGCACAAGGCCAGAGTGCTCCCGTGCTGATGCAATTAGTAGTAACGTTACAGTGGGTTCCAGACCAAAAGGTAGAACACAATGTCGGGGTAGGCACGAAATTGTGGAAACGAAATGCAGCACTGAACGTTACATTACATTGTAAGATGCGCGGTATGCCACTCAAGCCACGACGTGTACTTGGATTCATAGCGTGCCATGTCGCTCTCACTCTACACACCACACCCAGGCCCGATTCCCGAGCGATTCCACCCACCTACACAGCCATCACCCGCACCGTCCAGCCCTGTGCATACCGCCCCATCCAGAGGTGGGTCTGCCCATTGCCAACCTGGTGCGTTTTTGTGTTGTACGTGAGGGGTAAAATCATATCCGCGAACCCACGGCCGGCAAACCAAGGGCGTTGAAGATGGGGGAACTGTGAGGCAAGCCTGACAAGCGAGTCACTGTACATACCCAGCTAGCCTTGGATGCAGTGGCGGCTTGATTGGGCTGGACTGGGGGCCTGCCAATGCCGCGTGACTCAGTGCAGCCGCCATCAGGGGCTGCCCCACTCCCACTCCCTCTGCCGCTCGTGCTGCAGCCTGCTTCTTCCAAGCCCCGGGCCGCCTTTTCCAAACCCCAGCACACCACGAGTCCAGTACACGTGCACGGACACGCCCCATCCAGCTGCGACCACAACGAGGGGCCGGCAGTGCAGTCACCGCCAGCCATAACCGCGTACCAGGCGCCCTTCTCCTGCCCAGGCCGTAATGATGCGTTGCGGTTGCAGTTGTGGTTGCGGTTGCAAGGCCCGGGATCGTGAGGGCAGCCGCCACACCACCCACCAACATATGCACATGTTTCCTTCCTTTTCTTCTCTTCACCTCTCTCCGGGGGTCCTCCCCCTTCCTCTCAACACTTCCCATCCGCGCTCCACGTCCCTACTGCCCACCGGCCGGCAACCTCCAGATGGGAAAGCAAACGTTTCGACCCTGCGCATGCCTCACAGGCTAACACCTCCCGCTCGCGTCGACAAATGGGAGCCATCCATCAAGCTTCTTTAGTTGTGCACGTTGTCAAAGAGAGCACGCAGCCTTATCACGAAGTCCGACAATGCGACGTGGCGGCGATTGCGCGCGAGCGCCCCTAGGGGGGGGGCAAGGGGCCCCTAGGGGGGAGGCAAGGGGCCCCTAGGGGCGGCCCTCCAGGGCGCGTTTGAGGCTCAGGTAAAGGTGAGCCGGTAAGGGTGTTAGGGGGGTCGAACGAAGTCGCGGACCGTGCGGTTGCTCCCCGTCCCCGGCCCTACTGCCCGCGCCTCATGCACCACGATGAACGGGTCACCCCCACCGCCAGCAATCCATGCCGTCATAGGCCGCAGGTCCTTTCCCCCTGGACGACGCCAGCAGCACCACCTCCCCGGCCCCAAAACCGCCCGTTGAAATCACGCAAGGCAGGCCACCAAGAGAGCCGCGCGCGCGCCTCACGCGGGATATGGCCACCTCGCTACCCGCCCCCCGCAGTCGTCGCAGGACCCACTGCGCCAGGGAAGCCACAACAAATAAAGCATTATCGCGTGCATGCATTCGAGCGCCAAACTGCGCTGCGCTGCGCGTCACGGCAGCCAGCGTTGAAGGGACCCACGTCATATGGCCGCAAATCTCGCAAGCGGAAAAAAGACAGCTGAAATAAGGCTAGCTAGAGCCCCCCCGGCGCAGCGAGCATGGACGGCGGTGATGGACGCCCCGTACCGGGCAAAGAAGGAGTGCTTCTGCTGCTGCTTTGGGCACTTGTAAGACTCCACCGGCTCCACCCGCTCTCCAGGCAGCCCAACGACAGGGCAGCACCCGCGCTGCCGGGGCTGTCAGCGCAAACCCCCACATCCATTATATAAATTCGTATCCAGTAATTGACCCTACGTTTCCCGCCTAAATCTTGAATCAAACGCTCTCGCAGAATGCACGAGGTGAGGGGGCCACCGCGCGTGCACCTCAGTCGCCGCCGCTTTGCAGCTCGGCCCAGATCCTTCGGAAGCACGGCAGCCCCCCATACACAGACGGCAGGCCCTCGCACTTGCCACGCAATCGAAGCGTAGCGGCAGGTGCCGCCGCTTCTCCAATCTCGGCGGCGTGAAGCTCGCCCTTCACGCGGCGGCCTCCGACACCTCCCTCCCTCTCTCCCCTCCTCGCCGCGTCCATGGGGGCACACCCCTATGGCCCGCAACCCACCCCCCTGGAGCCGCCCCCTGGCCCTCCCCACCCCTTCATTCGTCCACCGGGCGCCGGCCTTCCAAGCTGGAACGACAATGTAGAGGAAGCCGTTTTAGAGCCCCGTACCCTGAGCACCCCGCGCGCGCCCACCGGCCGCCTCCGAAACCAGCTGGGGCCCGGAAGGTATGGGCTCCGCCCGCCGCCCGAGCGCAGCCGCGCCAGCCGACAGGAGCAGCCACGCATCGGGGTGCTGTGGTCGCGCGCAGCTCACTTCCCACATGCGTTTGTACGGAAGTCGTACTATAGCGACTGAACTTTAAGTTTGTGGCCTTGTGGGCTTGCGGCGCGCCATCTTGACCGCCAAGGAGCGAGCTTTCGTCCGAATGAACGGAACGCCACCCACGGCGCGGGCTGGACGGCCCGGAGGCTCGGAGGGCCGAAGGGCCGCCCGGAGGGCCGGAGGCTCGTCGCGCACCGACATGACCCATCGGTGTCAGCCCTGCCGCGTATGTGACGTGAAACCGAATGCAAGCGGCCGCGGCCAACCGCCCCCTCGCGCCTCACCCCCTCACACCCCACCTCACTGGGGTGGGGCCATTCGCGACTTGGCCCGGCCGGCGTCAGCCCCCCGCGGAGACGCCGCCGCTGATGACGACGCCGAATGCAAGCTGCCGCCGCCGCCGCCGCTGCCGCCCTCGACACTCACCGGCGCCGGCGCGCGGCGTGCGCTGCTCTGGGCGTTACTTTGGGCGTTACTTTGGGCATTCCAGCCCGGTGGCGCCGCACCCCCGCCTCGGCCCTCGTCCTCCTGCCCACCCTCCTCGCCGCCTCCGGCGCGCGCCCCCAAGCTGCCGGTTCTGGGTGCCCTAGGATGCAATGGCGCGTTAGCGCGCCAGCCGGTCGCCTGCTGTACGCCACCGCCGCGGCCGTCCTGGCCTTCGCCGTCGCCGGTGTGGGGCCCTTGTTGGCCGTCCGGCGGCATTAGCTCCATTAACGAGTTGGAGCGGGTGTACACGATGCGGACGGAGCTGCGACGTTGGAACATGGTGATCCAGGGATGGTGGAGCATCTCCAGCACCGTGAGGCGCTCGGTGTGGTCCTGGAGGGAGGGGGACGGGTGGGGGGGGGCAGGCGCGGAGGCAGGATATCAAGTGATGGAGGGTGGTGTAGGGGGGCGTCGGCTTCGGTTGCGACGAGGTTTTTGCGGTCAGTGAGCTGTGGCAGGTGGCGGAGAGCGTGTGGTGGCGGTGGCGGTGGTGGCGGTGGCTGTGGTGTTGTTGGTAGTGCTGTGGTGTTGTTGGTGTTGTTGGTAGTGCTGTGGTGTTGCTGGTGTTGTTGGTAGTGCTGTGGTGTTGCTGGTGTTGTTGGTGTTGTTGGTGTTGTTGGTGTTGTTGGTGTTGTTGGTGTTGTTGGTGTTGTTGGTGTTGTTGGTGTTGTTGGTGTTGTTGGTGTTGTTGGTGTTGTTGGTGTTGTTGTTGTTGGTGCTGGTGTTGTTGGTGTTGTTGGTGTTGTTGGTGTTGCTGGTGTTGTTGGTGGTAGTGCTGTGGTGTTGCTGGTGTTGCTGGTGTTGTTGGTGTTGTTGTTGGTGGTGGTGCTGGTGGTGTTGGTGGTGGCGATGATGGTGATGGTGATGATGGTGGAAGTCGTGGAGGATGCATTGCACGAAATCGGGTTCGTTTGCCTTTGGCCGTTGGCAGTTGGCCGCTGGGAGTTGGGACTCCCTCCCCAGCTTCCCCGCCCACTCGCCTTGTGCAGCGCCCGGACGATGAAGTCCTTGGCCAGGTCGGACACAGTGTCGGGAAAGGTCACGGGCGCGTGCATGATGTTGCGCGCAGTGTCGATCATCTGGCCCGCCTTGAAGGGCGGCGCGCCTACGATGAGCTCGTACGCAAACACGCCCACCGCCCAGGCATCCACCGACTGGTGGTAGTGCGCCGACTGTGGGTTGCCCTTGTTCTCGTCGGGGGTCTTCTTGGTGGGGCAGCGCAGCACTGGGGGAGGCGGGACGGGGCCGTTCTTCCGGTCAGGGTTTAGGACGAGGTTTCGGATTTTGGGCTCATTTTCGGATGTGGGGCGGGACCCTGTCGCTGGCTTTCCGCGCCCTGTGTCGACAGAATCGCCGCCGCGAGCCCCCTCCCTGTAGCCTTGTCACCCTCTACTCCCCTCCCTGGACGCACCTTCCGGTGCCATGTAGTCCAGGGTGCCTGATGGGGGGGAGGGGAAGGGGGGTGAGAAGGGAGGGTGAGGAGGGGTGAGGGGTTACAGAAAAGGACCGGTTACTCGACATGGGAAGCGTAGCTGGTGCATAGGGTCGGGTGAGAGAGAGGTTCGGAGCAAGCGAGTTAGGGGGCCGAGGCAGCTGCTGTAAGCAGGCCATGCGCGACCCCGACAGACGACTGTCGATGCAGCCCTAACACCCCACTTGACCTGCCCCCGCGCCCAACCACTGGCTGCGTGTTGCCGCTGCTCATTTGCCCACCTGTCCCTCCCTCCCCCGTCCAGGGGCCCCCCACACACGTGGGCCATTTCCACATGTTTCTCAGGAGTCAAAGCAAGAGCTCCGGCATGCGCCCACAACGATGTGTCCGAAGATAGTGCGCCAGCTACTGTACCCATGGCTGTAACCGGTCCTTATGCCCCACAACACACACAAACACAATCCATAAGCTATTCGCCAGTTAGTTTCTGCCCTCCGTTTCGTATGTCGTGCAACCGGATCTTCTCGTCCCCCACACACTTCCCTACCGGCCCCGGCCCGCACCTGCTCGTGTGTTCGCCCTCTCCTCCTTGAGGTTGATGGCCAGCCCGAAGTCCGCCAGCTTGAGTATCTTGCCCTCTGCAAATAACACGTTCTCCGGCTTGATGTCCCTGGGGTCGAGGATGGGGCGGGGCCAGTTCGGGCACAGGGCGTACGACAGTCAGATGACGCGGAGGAGATCCCCGGCTGCGGCCGGGTGTGAGGCTATGACTAGCTGCTGAGATGTGGAGTTTGAGGCTTAGTTGATGGGCCTGGATTCGCACGCTGGATTGGTGGCGACTGCCAATGTCTCTGTCCCGGGTGAAGGTGCGGGTGAAAGGATGAGGTCCGTCCTAGTAGGCAGGGCTATCCCAGTTGTCCTTAGGGATCGTCTGGAAGGTTCAGAGTACTACGGATGGTGCCCAGAGGAGAATGGGGCCATACTGTACACCCCTGTAACATCATCCATCCATCCATCCATCCATCCATCCATCCGCGGAGGAGGTCCCTAGCCGCTAGAGCGTGAGCGCATGAGGCGAGGAGGACCAGGACCGCGTTGTGCCTTACGAGGCCGGCGTGGCTCCTCCGCTTTGCCCGAGGGATTTCCACCTTCCAGAAAACCCACACAAACCCCTTCCACACACCCTCCCCCCCCACCGTTCGCCATCCCAGTCCTCTGCTTTGCACTCCATAATATAGCCCACTTCTTCTTCTTCTTCTTCTTCTTCACTGCACCCACCGTCGTCGCGTCCGTGTGTGGTCGGCCATCCTAGTCCAGTAGCATGCGCGCGCGTCCCGGTGTCCCAAGGCTATGCACCCACTACATTTTCCCAGTCGAGTTACCGGTTCTTTTATTGTACCCACCCCCCCCCGAGCCCGTCCACAGGTTTGCCGGTAGTCAGTTCCAGTGCTCCAGCATGCGCCCACAAAATTGGTGTCCGACGACCATGCGCCAACTATCCTGTCCCGTTGCGTAATACGGTTTTTATACAACCCCCCCGAGCCCGTCCCTGCCCCCCTCCGCCCCACGCCCCCCCTCCGCCCCACGCCCCTCCTCCTCCGCGGGCCCCACCGGTGCACGATGCCTTGCGTGTGGAGGTAGTGCAGCGCCGTGAGAAAGGGCTGCAGCACCAGGTTGACCGCCTGCCGCTCGAATAGCCGCCCCCCGCACTTGTACATGATGCGCAGCAGGTCGCCGCCGGTGGCGAACTCGGTCACCAGGATTACACGCTGCTGCTCCTGAGGGGGCAAGGCGACGAGACGGAGGGGGAGCACGAGAGGGAGGGGGTGCGGGTCAGGGTTTGGGGGGAGTGTGTGTGTGTGTGTGTGTGTGTGTGTGTGTGTGTGTGTGTGTGTGCGTGTGGGGTGGAGGGGAGGTGCGTTTCCTGCCGTCAACAAATTGGGTCATTTGGTTGATGTTGGCGCTCGGAGCCGGGGAGAGGGATCCGAAGCACTCCTTGGGTCAGACGGGGAGGGAGGACCCCACAGTTCGCAGCGGCAGCGGCAGTGACAGCTCCAGCGGCAGTGGCAGCCCCAGCTCCAGCGGCAGCGGCAGCTACAGTGGCAACGGCAGCGGCAGCTACAGCGGCAGCGAGGTGCTAGAGGCCTGTCGGCGGCTCTCCCCCCTCGTCCCCGGCCTCACCAGGAAGCAGGCGTAGTACTGCACCACGTTGGAATGGCGCAGCTTGGCGTGCAGCTTGATCTCCCGGTACAGCTGCATGCGCTGGATGTCCCCCTGCTCCGCCAGCTTGTACACCTTGAGCGCCACCATCTCGCCGCTCACCTTGCAGCGGGCCTGGGGGGTGGAGGGGGGAGGGGGGAGGTGGAGCGGGGGGGAAGGTGCAGGGGGGAAGAAGATACCCGGTTACACGGGAGGTGGAGGGGGGGCCGGGCGGGAAGACCCGGGTACACGACGTAGGAGACGGAGGGCAGGAATCAGAGGGTTTGATGTGGGAGGGGGGGAGGGTTAAATGAGTTGGAAGTGGGTTTGATGTGGGGTTTGTTGCGGTGCGATGTGGCTGCGGTGGACGAGCGATTGGAGGCCGGGATGGGATCGGCCTGGCAGGCAGTTGGACTCAGGCCGGCGGTTGGGTGGTTGGGTGGTTGAGTAGGCCGGTGCGGGGACGGCGAAGAGGTGGGGACTCGGCTGCGACCACCGCCCACTTGGCCACCTTCCTCACCACCCCACCCCCACCAGCCTCAACTCGCACCATCCGGCTACACAAGGCCCCCTGCCTTCCTGCCCGCTACCGCCGCCAGCTGCTCCTGCCCCCAGCAGCAGCAGCAGCGGCAGGCCACACCAGTAGCGCGCGTTGTTGGCCCCATCCTGAGCCCTCTACACACCGCCGTCCTCGCCGCCGTCCTCCCCCCGGGTCCCCCGGCCGCCGGACGTTCCCTTGGGCCACATCCGTCACTGCCTCCACCCCTGCGGCCACCCTTGCGGCCACCATTGCCCCGCCTGCTGCTACTGCCGGCTATGGGTGTCCCAGTCAGTCCAGAGCCCCCATCGGTGCTGCTGCTGCTGCAACTGATTGCGGCGCCGCCGCCCTCACACGGCACCCACCTGCCCGCCGCCGCGGCCCCCGCCTCTCCCTTGGATGTTTGCCGGTCCCCCCCCGGGCTCCCCGAACGGGCTCCTGCCATGTTGTCCCCCTCCCCAGGGAGGGGGGCCATAGATTCGCGGATTCTCCTTAAACCCCCAACGGACTTCCGTCATGCTGGCCACACACGTTTGCTAGCTCACGGGCATCTGGTCCCAGATGAACCACCAGCCCCCTTGGCCCAGGCCCAACCGCCCACCACCATCACCACCATCAACGTCACCTGGACAGCCACGCCGCAGCGGCCCCTTCCCCCCTCCCTTCCTCCCACCCTGGATTCCCTCCCTCCTTCCCTCCCTCCCTCCTCCCCCGAGGCCCTGCTCCCCCTTTCAGCTCCCAGCCTCCCCCTCATCGCCCCTGGGGCCCCCCCGCTCCGTAACCGTTTCAGCGCTGCAACGAGCCCCACCACGCCCACTGACGCTCCTTCCCCCCCCCACCCCTCTGCCCCATAGCGCCACCAGCAACCCCAGCCCGCTCCCCTTCCCTCCCTCTCCCCTTCCCTCCCCTCCCTCACCCCCCCTTGATTTGTGGGCAGTGGACTCGCGGATTATCCTTTACCCCCCCCCCCCATAGTTTCTACCTTCCGCCTCCTATGTCCCCTGTCCGGATCTTCTCGCCAACCCTCACACTCACACTCACACTCACACTCACACTCACACTCACACTCACACTCACACTCACACTCACACTCACACTCACACTCACACTCACGCTCACGCTCCCGCTCCCGCGCACACACTCTCCCCTCTCCCCCCCCCAGCGAGGCCCCACCTGGTACACGTCCGAGGCGTAGCCCCTGTGCAGCTGCTTCATCAGCTGGTAGTCGTCCAGGCTCCAGCGCGGGCGGCGCATCCTGCTGGGCAGCGCCGCAGACACCGCGAGGATGGACGTGGTGGTGCCGTCCGCCGAGATGATGTCCTCCAGGGAGCCCTGCGGCGTCACCTCGATGCCCGACAGGCCGCAGGCCGCCTCGCGGGCCTCCTGTACGGAAACGTCGTGATTGAAGCTGTACTGGTCCAGGTGCAGGAGGTACTTAAGCGACTCGGAGCGCTTGGGCGGGCGGCGCTGCTTGCGCTCGGGCTCCTGGGGGCCGGAGTACTCGGGCGCGGGGGCGTCGTGGGCGACCATGGGTGGGGGGGCGCGAGGCATGCCGCCGTCCAGCAGCATGGGGAGCGAGGCGACGCGGTTGGGCTTGCGGCGCAGTGGGAGGGGGGTCTCGCCAGCGGGGCCGGCGCCGGTGCCGACGAAGGGGTGGCCGCCGGTGGAGGCGGGGGAGTTGGCGGAGGCGGGCGTGCCGGTGTAGCCGGGGGAGCCGTGGCGGGGAGCCGCGGAGACGCTGGGCAGGGCGGAGGAGGGGGTGGTGTCGTCCGCGTCCTGCTCCTCCACCTCGTCGTCCGAGTCGGGCTTCATGGTCTTGACGCCCTGGAGCACCAGGCGGCTGCCCTGGCGAGTGATAATGGTGGTCTCGAAGCGGCTGGTGCCCATGGCTTTGGTAGTGACGGAGTCGATGCGGGGAACGGCCGAACGCGCCGAGTCTACTCGGCGAAGCGGTGGCGTAGAGCCCGCCTGCGTGGACCCTGGTGAGCCTGGCCGCAACTTATCATTCTCCACCGTTGCTGTTACTGTCCGCGGCGACGTAGCTGACGCAGGGCGAACGTGAGTTAAGCATGTGCCATCATCGTCATTTTCCCTACGATGTAAACTACTAGTCTTCAGCAGGTGTTTAAATTTTTGGAGGATACCCATGCTTTGTGGAGGTGCGCCCGGCGCGCGCGCACAGCACAGCAGTGTCAGTTTTTTTTCCACCAAGCAAAATTGCCCAGTCGCTCCGAGTGTGCAGGCTTGCAACGAGCTGGCAAAGGGAAAGCAAGCTCGTATGCACGCTGCGTGACGAAAGGTAAGATATCCCTAGTTGGGATGGAAGCCCACGCACAGCAGTAGTTGTGCTGAGCTGCTGATACGGCGCATATATCTATGATGCGATACTGCTATGCTTTCCAACTGCCGTTAGTGGGCGACGGAGGGATAGTCCAGAAAATGTGTTTGCCGTACAAGAAACGGGCCGCCATACGATAATCAGCCGCATACGCGGTTAAGTTTCCGTCCGCTGGAAGTTGGTGCTCATGTGCATAAGGCTATGAGTTAAGGCTCCTGATGGCTCCGCCCTGATTCAGGGTCCAGTGGGAACTGTCGACCTGCACGCCTTCGTTGGGATTATGACCGTGAGCGCGACACAATAGCACGTAACGTCTGTAACAGCTTATTATCAATAGCATGTACACATATTTACGTGCCACGCACAGCTTTGGGTCGGCAGCAAGTTCCCGACAACCCCCGGGTATGTTCCCCTTGGCATCCCAAACCGGCACCTAGTTCGGCGGAGGCGGATAAACCGCGAAAGGGTCACCGTTGTCTTCCTTGCGGATCCAGAAATGTCAACGCAGCACAGCAGTCAAACGTTTGGCGGAGCTGTGCAGCACGCCAGACCCCAACTCATGAGCCCCCCCCCCTCGCCGAGCGGCCCCAGAGGTTCCCAAGGCGATGATACACACATTAAGCCCCACCCCAAAACTCGCCTGCAGCTCCTGAACGGCGTTATTTGGGAATTTCTGGGCTTGCAACCGGAGGCCCGGAGGCCGGCAACTTCACATCCCATGGGCAAACCCTTTTTTCTGCATCTTTATAACCGCATACCGCTACAGCCAAATGCCACCATCCGCACGTGCCCAGCCTTACGTAGCATTTGCGCTGACTGCAGCCAATCTCACCTTGCCGTAGCGCCAGCCGCACCAACTAGCGTCTGCAGCGGCAGCGGCGCCGCCGCCCCCACCGTCGCCGCCGCCTCGGCGGCAGGCTGCTCAACCACCAGCAGCCGCCACGCGGATGCGGAGGAGGTACGGCAGGATGCCGTACTACGGCGTTGGATCCAGGAACACGGCGGCTTCGTGCATGACGCCATCTCCATCACCAGCGCAACCCAGTGCGGCTCCCGGGGCCTCGTCGCGTCATCAGGTGCCGTACGGGCGGCCCGGGACAAAGGGGGGGCTTAGTAAGTCAGTCGAGCCCCTTAGGAGCGAAGGGTGGGGGGTCACATGGTGTACGGGCGGGTTGCGGATCTTACGCCCGCAGCCGCCCGGGTATTGCATTGGCACTAGCCCCTCAGAGCACATACACGTCTCGCCCCTGGTATGGGAGAGTGCTTCGGCGGTCTCTCCGTTAGGGCAGGGGTAGCTGCCATTGGCCAGCGCCAGGCCCGGTCCGATATGATGTAAAACACGCGCTCCTGCCGCAGCCATCAGCTTAGCCCAGCTGGAGGCCACCTCACTGGTGGTCGTGCCGCGGCGACTGCACATGGATAACGCGGCAGCGGTGGCGGCCGTCAGCCCTCGACTGGGGTCGGCGGCCCGGCAGGACGCATTTGCGGAGCTTGGGCAGCTGCAGCAGGTGGGGGCATCGGGGAGTGAGGGAGGGGGTTTGAGAGGAAACCCGTAGGTCGGCAATCAAAAAGTAAAACCTCCCCCGGGGAGGGGTGAGGCTTTTGGGTATTGGGGATGCTGGCGGTTGTTGGGTGTAGGCGGGGTAGTGAGGTGGTTACACGGGGAGGCGATTCGGGATTGGCCCTCCCGCCATCTCTTCTGTCGGCTCACGGAGTTAAACCCCGGCCAGAATGAAGTTGCCCCCGCCTCCTTTTCACCTTTTGCTTCTTCATTCACCTGGGTTGGACGACCAAGCTACCGGATGCAGCTGTCCACGTCACCTTTCCCCCTCCCTGCTCACCCCCCCGTCTCCCCGCTACCCTCCATCACCCCCCCTCCCCCGCCCAGGTGGCCTGCTGCCTCGCAACGGAGTCGGCCAAGGGGCCCGACTCCTTCTGGGCGCCGTACCTTCGTACATTGCCGGACAGGCCGCCCAACCCCTGGCTGCTGAGTGGGGAGGGCTTGGCGGAGGTGCTGGAGGAGGTGGCGGACGAGGGGCGCCGCGAGCAGGCGGCGGAGGCGGCGGAGGCGGTCCAGCTGACGGAGGCGTCGTCATCGGGCGCTGGGTGGGAGGCCGGGCGGGGGGGGAACCGTACCGGTTGGGCGGTGGCAGTGGAGGCGGCTCGGCGGCGGTACGGCGGACTGGCTGAGGAGGTTCTGGAGGTGGTGGGAGCCGACTGCTCCAGCCTGCGCCTGGACCGTGAGGGCCTTATGTGGGCCCTAGGGCAGGTGCGCGGGGAGTTGTGTGTGTGGGGGGGGGCAAGGGGCTTGCGAGGATGATCGGGTTGACAAGGGCGGGCGTGTGCAGGAGACACACACGCGCGGACCAGATCTTATCGATGGTGGACCTGTCTCCGCAACCCAGCCCCTTCCTCCTCTCTACCCACCCACCCCACCCACCCCATCTCGAAACGCCTGTCCTAAACGGTTTTCCTCGCATCCACGGGTCTTCCCCGCCCCCCCCCCCCACGATTATGCGCCAACTATCCTGTGCCGTTGCGTAAAACGGTTTTTATACACCCCCACCCCGTCCAGGTGGTGTCCCGCTCTCTGGGCTCCGGCCGCTCCTCGGGCCTGCTCCCGTTCATCGACATGGCCAACCACGACTCCGCCGCGCGGCCCCCCATGATGATGCTTGACGACAGCGACCGCCTGGTGTTTGCTGTCACCAGCATCAGGGAGGGGCAGCTGGCGCCGCTGGAGGCGGGACAGGTGGGGGGCGCGGCGGGCCCGGAGGCTTGGAGAAAACCCGTTGGTCGGCACATAATAAGAGATCTTAACTTCTTAAGTTAAACCGGGCCCGGGGGGGGGCATACAGAACCAGGCCCGGGGGTGGGCGGGGCAGGCGGGGGCCAGAGGCGGCCTCGGCGTCGATGTGTGTGTTTTAAGTATGCGAAGTCTGTGTGTGTGTGCGAAGCCATCTGAGCTGCTGCATCTGCCGCCCTTACTGCTCGTACGACGCCGTACACGTGCCGTACAGGAGCTTTTCATCAGCTACCAGGTGGAGGACATGTCGCCGCTGCAGGCGTGGCTCAAGCTGGGGTTCGTGCCGCGGCGGCTGCCTGCGCGGTGATGGCGGCGTGGGGTCGGGGGGCTGGGGTGGACGGTGGAGATGTACGGCAAACCGGTGAGGTAAGAAAGGTGGAGCGGTAGGACTACCTAGCTACCTGGCGGATGCGTTCGAGTCTCGATTAGGTGGGGCTGGGTGGGGTTGGGATGGAGCGGGGGCTGGGACGGGGTACGCGGCGTGGCGTTCTAGGGAGTTTGGTGTGGGTGCAGAGTACGGTCCGAACCCGCTTGCCGAACAGACCCGCTGGGAGGGTGCTGCGCCACCGGGCTCGGCGGAGCGCTATCTTGGACGCAACCAGAGTCGGAAGCTTGGAACCCGCGAGGCCGTGGCCATATAAGCTCCACGTGGTTTTGGCGCAGGCCCGCGGGGAAGCAAAAGGACGAATCAGCACGACAGCGTAGCGGCTCCAAGCTGCGCGCTGGGCATCCTAGCGACGAGAGAAATGGTGGTCGCAAGCGAAAACCGGGCAGGCCTAGTTTAGCTGTACTAAATAACCCGTGCCGTATACGGTTCGATTCGTCAAAGTTCGTCACTGCTCGGAGTCTGTCAGGGTCACTCTTCTTCCATCGGGCTTCTCGGGCGCCCGCTTCCTTGTCCGCAGCTGTATGGTATCGTAATAAGGTTTGAACAGCGTCTGCAAGCCCAGGCGAACCCAGGACAAGAGGGGGCCATCCTGTATGATTAAGCAGGCCACTGTATGCAAAGTTCGCGACGCTATGGGGGCGGAATTGCAGAACATAGTTTCTTCGCGTGTATTTACAATTATGTTGCATCCCAGGCGGCCCCCATCCATGTATTGCGCTGCTACTCCCCAACTCTCACAGTTACCGGTACGGAAATATCGTCCGTCTGTCTTTAGCCGGGCGCTCTGAACTTTAGACGGTCCATGGCATATGCCTCGTTGCTACTCATCGTTGCAAATCGTATCTATTTAATGTCACAGCCTCGCACTTTGCAGTAGGTCAACTCGGCGCTTTTGCTAAACGCCGCGAGTTTTACTACTGAACCTAATCCTGACCGCCACCGGCCTGCCGCATCCAATCTCTTTACCGGGACCGCGTGTTGCCAAGCGCACGGATTCGCGCGAATTCGCGCCGCTACATAGCCATGATCTCGAATACCGTCTCACGTCGTACTTTGGCCCCAAAGAGCACATAAGCCTGGAGCACCACGATGACCAAACGCGGCGACCGCACGTCCTGCGCATGGCCGTGACACCGCGCCCTTACCGTATCAGGTGAGTGACTGATGCAGCGGCCTGCAGCGGCGCAAATCGCACTTCCCACTACCAAGCCAACAGCGCTGGCTCCGACCCGGGGCCACAGCACTCTCCCGCCCACTCCGCACCACTCCAGTCCACACCACTCCACTCCACGCCGCTGCCAAACCCACCGGTCGGCATCGCGCCACCAGCGACCAGATGCACGCGACCGGCTACCGGAAAAGAGCGCCCTTCCCATCCAGCCCACGGCTGCCAACATTCCCGCTCCCTCCCTTCCTTTTCCTCCTTCGTCAATCCACGGTATAACCGCCTAGTCGTCCCTGCTTCCCTGCCGACCTGCCGCCCGCGTGCTAAACGGTTTTCCTCACATCCACGGGTCTTCCTCGAAGCCCCACGCGGGTTTTCCTTGCAGCCCCCCGCGAGGCATGGTAGTCCATCCCCTCCATCCCTTGGTAGTCCCTACGACTCCGCCGCCGCGGACAGGAACTGCGACAAGAAGGCACGGAAGGTGGCCGCGTGGGCCTTTGTTGCGGGTATGAGGTGCCCTGACTGGTGACACAGGGCGCGGCGCTGGCCCCCCCCGCAGCCGAACGCCGCCGCCAGCTGCTCGCTCTCACGCGGCGCGATCTGGCGGTCGCCGGCGGCGGCGGCGGCGGCGCTGCCGTACACGTGCAGCGAGGGGAGCTCCAGGAGGCCCACCGCCTGGAGCAGCGCGCGGTGCTGGGGCAGGGGCGAGAGGAAGCCGGAGGCGAGGATGGCGAATCGGAAGCCGAAGGCGCTGCCTGAGCCGGGGGCGGGGGCGGGGGCGGGGGAGCTGGGTGGGGTGTCCGGCTGTGCAGGTTGCCGCTGCGGCTGCGGCTCGGTGGGCTGGTGTGCTGACGCGGGTGTTTGGGTTGTAGTAGCTGCTGACTCGTCACGATGCTGCTGTTGTTGGAGCTCCTGCTGCTGCTGAAGTGCGCACAGGGTCGCAGCCACGGACGCGCCCTGCTTGGAGGCCGGGGGCATTAGGCGGCAGGGGAGCAGGTGGGGGCGTAGGCAGTGGGTAGCTGAGACAACACGCGGAAGTGACCTAGGAGGAAGATATGAAGTTATAGAGGGAGATGAGTCGGCCGGAGGGAAGGGCGCAGTGGTCTCTTCAGTGTTTAGCCAGGAGGAGCGCAACCAAAGCTGCCCATTCCCTCGCCCAATCGCATAATCCCGCGATCAGCACCTCCACCTCTTTGCCGACGACCATGCGCCAGCTATCCTGTCCCGTTGCGTAAAACGGGTTTTTAAGCACCTCCTTCGCCTCGTGCGAACAACGCGCGTTTCTCCGCTACCCCCAAGCCGACCTGCGAGAAGCCAAACACGCCGTCGAAGGGCCCCAGCTCCTGAACCGCCCGCTGCACCGCAGCAAGCGACTCCGGCCAACCCTCCGTCTGGCGCGTGTACTGCAGCTCGTCCACGTACGACGGGGCCGCCTGCCAGCCCGCCGTCCCGACGGCCGCTGCCTCTGCTGCTGCGGCGGCTGCGGTGCCATACAGCTCCGGCGGCAGCAGCCAGGCGCGCTTCGCCGCCCACCCAGTCGCGGGCGCCTCCTCTGCTACTGCTCTTGCTGCTGCTGCTGCTACTGCTGCTTCGGCTTCTGCTGCTACTGCTTCTGCTACTGCTTCTGCTGCTTCGGCTTCCGCTGCTTCTGCTACTGCTGCTCCTGCTTTTCTTGTTGCTCCTGCCGCTGCGCCCCACGCGGGGAGCTGGCCCCCCGCCGGGCCTGCGGAACCACCGCCAGCCCCTTCTGCGCCAGCTGCGTCCCCCTCCTCCCCTTCTTCCTCCCCTCGCTGAGATCGGGCGCCAGCGGCGGCCGCCGCTATAACGGCTTCGTCATCACACGCATGACACGGCTCCGGAACCGGATCCGAAACCGCGTCCGCAAAGCCGGCGTCGATGCCGCCAGCGTCGCCGGAGTCGTCGTCGGCCCCGCCTCCGCCTCCGCCTCCGCCCTGGCCGTCCTTGACGAACAGCGGCAGCTGATGCGGGCCATTCACGAACACGAAGTCAGCCAGGTCGCGAAGCTTCTTGCGCAGCGCGCACGTGCGGCCCTGTGTACGGCGGCGGGGTCGTACGATACAGTACGGCTTAGCGTGGCAAAGCATGGCGTGGCATGGGTGTGGTATGAAGCGCCCCCTCGCCCCCCCGCATCGCAATGAAAGAGACACAGGGCGGCGCGGCGGTGCGTACTGCACGAGCCACCATCCCTCGCAACCTGCATTTCCCCCCCCCCCATACACTAGTAGCAGCAGAAACACATACTCAGCAAGCAGTACAAGCAGTGGCGACCACAACAGGTAAGCAGCAGAAGCAGAGCTACTAGAAGTTGACTTATAAACGACGGGGACCCACAGCCTACAAGCGGCATAAGCCATAAGTCCAGACATCACCGTCCTCGTCATCCAGCCCCTTGCAGCTCCCGCCTCGCTCCTCCCTCACCTGGAACTGCTTGCCGGTCTGTCGAAAGCCGTGCAGGCACAGGATACGCAGCCGCCGAGGACCACCCGGCCCCGCAGCCGCTACGGGCTTCTTCCTCCCAAGCCCCGCAGCCGCCACCGCTGACGCCGCCGCCGCGGACCCCCTCCCCGCCGTCACCCTGCCCGAGCTCAGACCAGGCCCTGGGCACGCCGCGGCCTCCTTGCCCCGTCCGTCAGCGGCACCGGCGGAGCCGCGGGTGCAATGGCTCTCCCCGGGGGGAGGGGGAGGGTTCCGAGCAGAGTCCTCAGCCGCACCCGCACCACCACGAGCACCGAGACAAGGAACAGAAGCAGCTGCAGCTGCGTTTGTGGCCTGCTGCGAGGACTCCGCGCTGCTGTCGGCGTTGGCCCATGCAGCGCCGGGCTGATGCGGCTGTGGGTGCGGTGGCGTCGGCGTTGGTGGTTCCGGAGCCAAGCCGGCGTCGGCCTTGCACAGCTCGCACAGCAGGTGCGGCCCAGGGCGCGAGGGGGAGGCGGGGAGGGGTCCGGACTTACCTCCGGCCTCAACCCCGGCCTCACCCCCGGCCCCCGCCGCATCCGGGGCACCCGCTGCGTCCGTCACGGTGGGCCGTCGCAGCGCGGCTGCTGCTGCTGCTGCTGCTGCTGCTACAGCCAGTTCCTGGTGTTGGGTGCTGCAGCCGCCGCACACCAGGACCAGCAGACGACACCGGCTGGGAGAAGGAAAGGGGGCGGGAGGGAGAGGGGGCGGGAGGGAGGGTTGGTGGGCGGGGGTGGTGGTGCGCGGGAGGCAGAGGGCGCTGGTGGAATTGGTTTCGCGTGGCGACCATAGGTTATACGGAGTAGCCAGCCCACCCGCCGCATGCCCTGCCCAGTTACGGCGGCGCCACCCGCGCTTCCCCCCCCCCTGTTCACAGGTTTGCCGGTCGTCCGTCCCAATGCTCCAGCATGCGCCCACATCCTCGGTGTCCGCCGACCATGCGCCCACTATCTTGTCGTTTTTCGTGTCACCGGTTTCACACCACCCCCCTGTTCCGGCCCCCACCTGCACCTCAGCCGGGCGCCGTAGTCGTCCCATAAGCAGTCGCACAGCAGGCAGCGACCGACCACCGGGGCCGCGTCCTCCGGACCCACCGCGATACGGTCGTCGTACCTGCACGGCAAACGTACAACAACGGGCAGGCGTGAGATGGCTGCCGCGCGCCTGCTGGGGATCGGCGCCTCCCCGGGCGTGATGGCATTTGCGTCAATGTCAACGGTGCGGCCAGCCTAGCTGTCCGCCACTGAGGGTGGCTGCAAGCTGAGACGCGGGTGAGAGGCGCAAACATATCCCGGACGATTACGAGGTGTTTCATCGTATCCAGGACCCTTTCCCCCGTAAGCTTCGCCACATTCATTAGCCACGCAGCAGCAGCAACAATCAGCAGCAACTCACAAGAAGTTCTTGCCCCGAAAGAAGCCGCCGTCTGGGAAGCGCTCCAAGTAGCGCTGGATGCCGCCTGGGAAGAGAACCGCGGGCAGCAGCGGGGGTCAGGGGTCAGGAGTCGGGCAGCAGCGGGGGCCGGGGAGGGTCAGTTACGGGCGGGCGGTGTGCCCCAGCCAGACCCGCCCCCGGGGGTGGCTGCCTTCTGTCCCGGCCAGACCCGCCCCCAGGGGGTGGCATAAGACGATAAAAACCGGTCACGCGACATGGATAGGATAGCTGGCGCATTGCCTTCGGACACCTAGTTTGTGAGCGCATGCTTGAGGCCCAGGAGCGGGTCCCTTCTGTCCCGGCCGTCCGGCGGTCCACCCACCGCTCAGCTGGTAGACCCTGCTGAACTCCGGCCCCTTCTCGCGCAGGTAGGCAGAGGCGCGCTCGCACCGCACCCCGCCCGTGCAGTACATGAGCACGGTGCGGTTTCGGAGCAGCGCCTCGTGGCCGTCCAGCCAGGCGGGCAGGTCGCTGAAGCAGCGGGTGCGGGGGTCCAGGGTGGCCACGGAGGGGCCCTGCAGCGCGTGCGGGGGCAGGGAGGGGGCGGGGGAGGTTACAGAAACGCGGAGGAGGGGGGGTCAAGGCGCCGTATTTAGGGTCCAGTCCGTCAACTGCCCGGACTACCCTTGCGTCCCTGTCGAGCCTCTCCACCGTTTCCTAATCCTTGCGCCCGCCGCATCAGCCACCTGCCGGTCTGGATAGGCGGCCACGAAGAGCTGCTCCGAAACCGCACCCCCCTGTAACCCCCCAGCGGCGGCCCCCTGCATCCCGCAGCAGGTGCCGCCCCTGCGGGACCTCGTCACATGCGCCCTCCATGCGCCCCCTCCTCCCCTGCGCCCTTTCCCTCGAAACCCCCACCCCGCGAGAACTCTCCCCCCGCGCGCCGCGCTCCCCCCTCACCCCGTCAAAGTGGCCGATCCTGGTCTCGTAGAGGTTGCGGGCGTCCAGCAGCACAACCGGCCCGATGGGTGCGCCCACCATGTCGCCCCCGGCCCCGCCCTTGTCCGCCGCGTCATGGCTGTTGCCCTGCCCGCCACCGGCCGCAGCGGACAGAGCCTGTACCGGCTGGGCGGTCGCACCCGGTGCTACTGCTCCCGCCGCCCCCTCGGACGCCTCCGCCGGCTGCTGCTGTCCAGCCGCCGCCTCCCCGCCCTCCGCCCCCTCCGCCCCCTCCGCCCCCTCCGCCGCCCCCTCCGTCACAGCGCGGCGAAGCATCTGGTGGAACTGGTCGGGGGTCAGGTGCGGCGCGGTGCTGACCCGCGGGTCGGCTCTGTGCCGGGCTAGCGGACCCAACGTGACGAGCTCCTGTGGTCAGAGCGAGGTGGCGAGGTGGTTAATTTTAGGGTTTTAGGTTGGATTCACTGGGGGTGATGGCTAGGCAGGTGGGTGTACGGGTGTGTGGGACGGGTCCCTCCACCCGTCCCTGCACCCATCCCTCCAACCGTCCCTCCACTCGCCGGGTCTCCCAACCCGGTCCGCCGTCTTACGCGTCACACGCTACCGCACATCCGTTTGCTTCCTTTCCCTTAAAGGGAAGGAAAACATACACAATTTTCGCGGTATCAATGCAAAAGTGCCCCAGCATGCGGCCACAACCCCCATGTGTCCGAAGACAATGCGCCAGCTATTATACCCATGTCGTGTAACCGGTCTTTATACCAGCCCCCCCCAATCGGTGACACCTCCCATGTCGAGTTACCGGTGCTTTTATGTACCCCCCCCCGTGACGCACCTCGCACAGCCGCACCACCAGGGTGTCCATCTGTGTTTCTCGCTGCGTGGCGCCGTTGCGCGGACCCCGGGAGCCAGCCAGCTTGAAGTCGATGTCGCCCCCGGGCTGCAGCGGCGGGTGCTCCGCCACGGCGGCGGCGTGGGCGCGCAAGGACGCCATAGAGCCACCAACCTGGCCGGGGGTGGTGATGATGATGATGATGATAATGATAATGATGATGATATTCAAGTTTACCGCTAAGCGGAGTGCGTGTGTGTATTGTGTGTACCGGTTGCTCAGGCTCGGGGTGGCGGGTGGCGGGCAACGAAGCGGAGAGAGGTGAGTGCCACAGGGCCCAGGTGGCGCAACCGCATGCCGAACTGAGGGACGCGCCGAGGTGTCTTGGGGCGCAAGAGGCAGTGGATGCAGGAACGCTGCACCGACCTGTCACGCGCAGAGAGAAGCTGCGGCCCGCGTCGGCCCCGGGACGCCCGAAAGACTCGCCCCAAGGACACACCCCTAACGGCGCACCCTGTCCGCCCTTTAGGTATCTGTCTAAGCTTTGGTTGGACGTACACGCAGTCCAGGGCGTGCGCCTGCTGCGCCGGCGACGAGAGACGGCTGGGCGAAGGGATACTTGATAACAAGGCGCAATCCTCACCGTCACGTTGACGCCATCTCGGGCGACGCGTATGCGCCCGCGTAGCTCCAGCCGAACGCACAAGTCTTCGTAAAAGCGTGCAACTTCGACAGCAACGCTCCCTTCTAATGGAACATATTTATAGTACAGAAGTATGCCTTGCGGCTCCCGCTCGGGAGTGGCCGACTCAGTCGGCGACCGACATGCTTTCGGCGGAAAGGTCAGCGACGCCGGCTCCATGGAGTTGGGTATTGCTAACATATTGCGCTAAATAGCTTCTAACGCTCTACCTGGCTACATCACGTTGGATGGTACAGTCATGGATGTCGGCGACTCTGTCCTTATCGAGGTTGCGCACGATGGAGCCTCTTTACTTGATCCCGGCACCAACAGAAATGGACATCTAGCTTTACAATTCCAGGGCCGGGCCGGCCCTCGTACGGTGCCGGTACCACTCTACACGAGAGTGGGGATGTTGTGTAAGGGTCCTGAGCCCTCCGATTGCGGTGCGACCCGCCACCCTTCCAAAGTTCGGCTTGCTCGGCTCCGAGTAAGGATTGCTCGGGCACAGCCTCCCCGCCCGCACCGCCTTTTCACTGTTATCCCCGTACTGTCGTATCGCCTCGCCCGCTGCTCGGACCGCTTCTTACAAAGCGGAGAACCTGCCCTACTCTTCGCCAGGTCAAACCCGCCCAAGTCGCATCCCAGTACCGCAGCTTCCGACCTGGGTCGGCGAGCGCCCGCAACCCCCTCACGCCCCGCAGCTCCTGCCAAAGACAGCGCCCCTCCACGCGCCCCCTTCCAGCAGCTACGGCGTATGCCATACACACATTCACACGCAACACACATTCGCACACGCAACGCCCACGTCCGTACGAATAAACAACGCCGGCCAGCCCGTTTATGTAACCGTCCGACCACTGTACTCCGCACACGCCGCGCTGCGGCGGGTGTGCCGGACCGCCGAGGCTCAGCCCCGGTACTGACCGGCACCGGTACCCAACAGCCCCGCCTCCCCCATCTCTTCTTCCCCTTCCTTGCCTCAGACCCTCCCCGCCCCACCTGCGTCCGGCAATCGTTCTCTTCGTACCCGTCACGCAAAACACGGCACTACGTCGCTGCTCCTCTTCCCCGCGCTAGGGCCCAGGGAGCCTACCGCCGCACACCGCACCACGCGTGTTGCTTGCACGCTGCCGGGCGGCCCCGGCGCCTCCACCACCCCGGCCTCTGCGGGCAGGGCCCAGCGCCGCCGCCGCCGCCCCGCTCAGGACTGGCCCTGCATCCGTCGACTGGCCGCCCTTGCGGCCGCGCGGCCCTTGCCCATGCACTTCTCCAGGTGCGGCGCGAAGCTGCCCGCCTGCACCTGGCGGCCGCAGTTGCGGCACGTCACGGTGTCCGTCGCCTTGGCGGGGTGGCTCTGACCGAACACGTCCACAGGACCCTTGGCGCCCGGCTTGGGCGGCAGCGCAGGGGGATGCGAGCTGCCCGGCAGCGCCCGTGCCGCAGCGGCGGAAGGGCTGCCCTCGGCCGCAGGCAGCGCTCCTGTGCGCGCCTCGCGGTGCACCTCCTGCGCCACGTCTAATATGCACTCGTCGAGCAACTCGCTGAAGGCCGCCACTGTCTGCGACGCGACGGATGCCTCGTTCTGGAGCAGGCCCCTGAATGACTGCACTATTGTTATTTGGCGCCGCAGCAGTTCCTCCTCGGTGATCTGGGGGCGATTCTGAGGGCCTGAGGCCTTACGCGTAGACATGCATACGTTGCCTGTCACCGCTGGCTTTCGCTGCTGCCTCCAGCTCTTGTCGCTCGCAGATGCACCGAGGCCGCAAATCGTGCCGTAAGGAATTAACAAAAACGGATGACCTATATTACTCAGGGGCCCGACACATGTCAAAAGTGCCGAGCCCCTTCCGAGATATCCTGGCGGGTGTCAGCTGCGCCCCTTCCCGTGTTTGGAAGTCATGTCCTAGAATACATATAGGACATGCTTCTTCTGCAGCTTAAAGGATACAAATATGCATTTACTATTAAAAGGCAAGGAGTGCTACCTGTACGACTGCACGACCAAGCCTTGCCGTATGTAAATATACACTTCCACGTCTTCCAGCGTAGATTGCCAATTGCTTCACTACGTCTTGCAGATCGCACAATGGATTCCAGTTATTCTAGTGGTCCCTCTTTTCCTAAGAACGTCCAGGGCGTTCAGCCGACCGCGCCCTCATTGACGAGTATGCCGGTTCGGACAGTTAGAGCAGGGGATATCGGCTTCCTTGCACGAGAGGCAGTGCAGCCTGGCATCGACAAGTGAGTAACGCGCAGACTTTGAGGGGTAGGATTGGCATGTGTCAGTGGCCCAATCCCTCTCTCGCCGGCCCTCACGGTGACTGATATCCCTATACACAGACAACACCACATCAAAACTCATGACGACGTGGGTATTCGCGTCGTGAACACCCAGGTGGGACGCGTTACTCGTTGCGCTTGGGGCTTCGGCTTGGTGGCAACAAGTAATAAGGGGTGTTATTGCTTTCAACGGCATTCGTTGCCTTCGCTCTAAATAGCAAGCTTACTGTTGGTATCAATTTCACTTGTCCTTCGGAGCGGGCTCCGCGCCCCATGCGGTTACGGTGATACCAGTTGTCCGCAACACCCATTGGCCCATACTGTGCTTGCAGAAAAAACACGAATTCAATCAGCTGCCGGGGCAAACCTTCAACGAGAAAAGGTCAGTCGCTGGAAGTTGCGGGACTGCGCGCCGCAAGTGTGACTGCGTGTACTCCAGGGCTACGCTCGCGTCATCCCCCCTGAAACCGTCCTTTCCATCCGCTTCAACCCGCGCTTAGGCCTTCCCCATATCACGCCCATCCAAATCATCCCATCCGCCCCCTATAACCCGCCCAACCCCCTCTTGGAACCGGGTCTTCTCGCCACCCCCCCCTTTCCCCGGATCGTTTCTGCCCTCCGATTTCCTATGTCGTGTAACCGGGTCTACTCGCCACCCCCCACCCTCTACCCCACAGCTTTGCGAACTACATTACCACGGCCACAACACTGCGGCGCACCATGCAGCAGCAGGTCGCACCGCTCCGGGGGACATCGCCGCGCAAGGCTGCGGGGCATTACTGAGGAATTGCAGGGAGGGAACTATCGAGCTGCTGTGGGCCCTGTTCGTATGTTTCTCTGTGAGGGAGGCACTGCCGCCGCTGCCTGCCCGGCCTGGCCTCTGTGAGGAAGGCACTAACCGCCGGCTGCCAGTGAGAAGGAGGGCCTGGTGGGGGAGCGGCGGCAGCAGCTAAGCACGCACGCAGCCCCCGCCACCAGTTGGAGGTATACGTGGCAGGGCTTGCACCACAAGCATCTGAACCAGTAGCACATCACCTTAGCAATGGTGGAAGCGGCCTTTCGTCCTCGTCGCGCGCGCAATACGTGTGCGACAGCCGGCCAGGTCTAACAGCCGCAGTGCTGTTACTTGCTGCTACTGGTGATGCTGCACTGGTGTTGCTGCACTGATGATGCTGACTGTTGCCGAGCGAGGCGGTAGCACGGGCACCGGCGTGTTGTAACCGCTCAAAACTCAATGCACCAAGGTGTGTGTGTGTGTGTGCATCTGACCAGTGACGCATGAGGCATGGTAGGATTAGATAGGACAGATGACAATGGAATGGATGCGCTGTAGAGAGGCCACCGCGGACCGTGCGGCGGGTTGATAGGCACCGTAGCTGCAGCTTGCATTGGCCTTCAATGGCCGGGGGCCCTCGGAGTGCGGAGTACTTTTTGCGATGACGTGCTCTGCCGCCATATCGTTACTTTGCATTATGCGCACGGCGCCGCGCGGTTGGCCCGGGCTCTGGAACCTTCACAGTTCAACTTAGGATGCATTGACGCAAATGTCCTGCATTTATCTTAATAGTAGCAGCCGGTGCGAAGCACGTGCGAGGTGTATATTCTTAGGGTTTAGGGTTTTTGTTAGTGTAAACCCAGTATATAAGTGTGTTTTAATTGCCTGCTGGTGGTTCCCAGGGTTGTTGGGAGACGGCATATGACAGTTGGGACGATTGCCGTACTGCAGCCGGCAGTGTTCAAGAGCAGACTCCGCAGAGTAGAAGTAGGAAGCGTCTCATTGTTCGTTGTAAAGGTGTCCGACGGTCCGAAGCGAGGGTGCAAATCAACTGCAGCACCACGAGCCCATCTTTCAGATGGGCCTTCCGAGGAAAACTTCTGGTGGGCTAAAATAAATGCCACTTTCCTTGTCGGCTCCGACACTGCCGCTAGCCTCTTCGCCACAAATGCTGCATCCTGAAACATGTATATGACATACGGTATTGCTCCTCGCCACTGACATTGCTTCCAGCCTTGCGCCACCATTCCTATTTGGACTCCTCCCACGTCACGTGTCGGCTCAGTCAAACTACTCCAGCACCAGGCCCTCGGACGTCATCTTGACAGGCGGCCAGTACTTGGGAGACACCGTCTGGAGGGGGCCAGGGGCGGGAAGGGGGCAAAGAGGAAGCATGTTGACTGAGAGCTGAGAAACGAAGGGGTAGGGGAATGGGGGGCCGCCACTGGGTGCGTGACCGCTGCACGAATGACCGACTGCTGGAAGGACTCCACCCCAAAACGGGAGATCAAGGGCGCATCGCTTAGCAATATGGTCTGGGCTACTGGTCACGCTTCGGCTATTTTGAGTCAATCTCAAGATGACAAGACGCCTCCAACACCCGCGCCCAGCCACCCACCAGGTCATAGCCCTGCAGCGCAAACCCCGTGTGCATGTCCATTTCCAGCAGCGTACGACTGTCGTACGCCGCCGTCAGCTCCTTGCCATGCCAGAAGAGCTGCTGCTTCTCCAGCGGCACCCCCAACTGCTTGGCGGCAGCGGCCTTGACCGCGCCGATCGTCTCCTCGTAGCGGACCCTGCGCCGAGGCCGTGACCGTGGGTTTCGGAGCGGTCGCGATGGGCGAGGGGGCGAGGCGTGACGCAGGGCGGACTAGCTGAGCAGCTACGCTGATACTCCCCTCACGCAGCTACACATAGCGTTACCGCGTGCGCCGGGACGGCCGCCGCGAATGCGACGCAGTTCAGACAGCGGAACGGAGGACCTGGTGGTGTGGCCACTGCGCGGCCGCCCCGCCTCACCTCACATCGCAGGTCATGGGCGGCCACTCATCCCCCCGCCGAAGCGTCACGAAGATCTGGGACAGGCAGGGGTTCGGCAGGTGGGTGTGGGGTCAGCCGGGCCTGGGGCCAGGCGGGGGCGGGGAAGGCGCTCCCGTACCCCGTCACCGCTTTCACACAACCCGGATGGCGCCCGCGCTGCACGTGCCGGACTTCACTACCTTCCCGCAACCGTCAACAGTACCACAGCCGACCCTAAGCGCCGCGTGGCACCACGTCAACTCTAAAACTCTCTCTCTCTCTCCGCAGTTAGCTGAGAGGGGTCGCCCCCCAGCCAGCAACTCGTCCCTGCTGCTGCCGTGCACCAACGGAGGACGACAGCCCACCCGAGGCCCGGCCCAGCAGCTGCGGCACGGACCCATGGGTCGGCAACGCACCTGGTTGCCTAGGTCCTCTCCATAGGCGGCTGTAGCGGCAGGCGGGGCAAGGTGTGCGCGCGGTGGTTTGAGAGGAAACCCGGTGGGTCGGCACGTGGGGGCGGGCGGGGGAGGATTCGGAGGGACGGAGGCCGAGGGTGCGGTGGTGAGCTCGGGCGGCGCAGCCAGCTACGGGTGCGAGGCCAGGGGCCAGGGCAGCTGCGTTGCTGCCTGTCCGCCCCCACGGCCATTGGCCTAATAACGAGCGAGCGAGCATATGCGCCGGCTGTGGTCGGCAGCCCGACCCACCCATGATGTGCTAGGGCGGGCGGCAGCAGCAGGGCAGCAGCAGGTGGGGATGTCGGCTCCAGCAATGGGGATGCAGCAAGGGCAAGCCGCGCTGGCCTGCGGCAGCTGCTTCGTTGGAGACAGAAGGGACGCGATGGAGGCCTGTGGCCCAGGAGCTGGTCTAGCCGGGCTACGAGTGATGCTGAAAGGATGGGTTCACTGCCTGGCAGGTGGGAGGTGCAGGTCGGCTGTGTGAGGCTGCTGGGCGGAGCGTGGCTGAAGGGAAGTGGCCGAGTGCGGTCGGACGTGCCGAGAGGCGGCTCGGCCCGTCCCACACGGCCCGCACCGGCACCTATCCGCCAGCGAGCCTCGGAGCCGTGGAAGCACAGCAGCGCTGCATACCAGGCTTCAGTGTTGAAAGCAAGCATAACGTGATGTGATGTGATGTGTAGCTAGCGAGGTGAAACGGAACGGCGCGCGAAAGTCCTGGGAAAGTGTAATCAAGTGTCGCCGTAGGTGTCGGCGCGATAAGAGAGGTTCTGCAACAGTGCTAAGCGGTTTATTGCGCGGGCCGATGTGGCCCTGTCGGCTCTGCTGGGACGGCCCGACTGCTGGCGGATAGCAGGGCCTGACTTGATCGAGTTCGTCCACCAGGTTCCGCTGAGGAGCTTCGGGTCAGGTCGCGGCCATGGACGCAGTGCAGTGCAGCCAGTCTGGACGGCCGCGGGACAGATGCCCGACACGACCCGAGGAGACCCCCACAAAACAGGTTCCGACTCCATCGAATCCGCTGCAACCCTTTTCTTTCGCTGCCATCACACCCGCCCAGTGATTATGTGATTCTGCCTTCTGGTCCGGAGCCCACTGTTCTACAAGTACTACCACCAGAATCCGCCGCCTTTCCGCCGCTTCAGAGCGACCCAGAACGAAGTCTCTCCCCGCACTAGGACAAGTGTGGGCGTGGCGGGAGGGCGAAACCGTCAAGTCTGGTATTCCGCCCAAGCGCTGCTGCAAACTGCTCTGGCGACCGCAGCCCTCAGGCGCCATGGGGCGCGGCAAAGAACCCCTACCTCTCCCTAACAGCGACGGACCCGCCTACGCCCTCGGCGTCGCCGCTCGACTCACGCGTTATGGCGGCGCCAACGGCAGTAGCTGGACCCCATATGTCGCTCCAACGACACGCACCGTATAGTTAACGTACCGTCAAGTGGACAAAACACACCACCCGACAGTCCCCGGGGGCAGCCCCCGGGGCAGCGCCTATGTATGCAGCCTGGGTCCCTGCCGCAACGGGGCAGGTCGAAAGAATAACGCTAGCCTAGTCCGGTCAACAAAAAAACGACACGCCAGCATCTGCCCACAGCATGCCCGCTACGAAGGGCCCGCCATCACCAATTGATGCACATTGCGCCCCACCTGGAGCTGTGGGCCCCCGTACGGCATGTAGTACGATGGCGGCATTGCGCGCCGAGCCGCACCGTATGCGTGCCACGGGCGACTGCGCACTCACCCCCCTCCAGACCCGGAGCTCGTTTTTAGGCACACGCAGCTTTTTAGGCACACGCCCGCATTGAAAGCATCACCCCCCGGCTAGAAATCCCGAATCGCGGAATCCATCCTCTGCGCGACACACATGTACTTAGCAGCCTGAGCATCTAACTTGGCACAGCGCATAATGCACGCTGAGAACTACTCCCGCTCACTCTAAAATGGACACCGCCAGAGCTGACACCATGCTGCTCCTATTTAGGCTATGTGGCTGCAGGGAACCACGCCAAGACTCTGGACGCCTAACAGCCCGCGGCCCACGCCGCGGCGCGCCGGCCACTCGAAGCAGACAGGACTCTCTCCTTGTCCTCCCCTCCCCTCCCTCGAGCGCCCTGTCTGCCCCGCCGGAGCCCTTCACACCAGTGACCCACGCCCCGTCCTATCTGCAGTTCTGCAGTCCTGCACCGTCGTCGCCCCCGAGGGCTCGACACCCCCACCTGCAAACCTCGGGCGCCGGGAGGACCGCTGCAGGCCAGCAGGCGCTGTTCTTCGTTCGTCCACAAGCCCACCCCCCACGTACCGAAGCATGAGACGAAGCGCGGGAGCGCGCGGGTGCCCCCTCCGCCTCCCAGCCGCAGCTGCAGCCCATCCGCCCCCACCCACCACGTACACCCGCCACTGCCGCAGAACCCCCAGCCGCTGCAACGCACGCGCCTGCCGCACAGGACGCGGGGCCAGAGCCGCGGCCGGCAGCCTGCCTCGGTCTCACCCCCTGCTAGTGGCGCCCAGGAGGTACCGGCACCCGCACAGCGCTCGCATCGGCCCTCCAGGGAGGAAGGGAGGGAGAGAGGAAAGGAGGACGTTGCGCTACAGCCCGTTGCGCTACAGCCCGTCGTGCTGCAGCCCGTCGTGCTACAGCCCGTCGTGCTACAGCCCGTTGCGCTACAGCCCGTCGCGGCGGCGCAGGATGGCCCCCACTCGGCGCCACAGCAGCCCCGCCCAGTGGTCCTCCACCACCGGCACCGCGTCGCGCAGCGGCACCGCGGCCCACCACACGTCCGCGCAGCCGCAGCCGTCGGCGCCGTCGCAGCCGCTGAAGGGGTCGTCGCAGCAGCAGCAACCATCGCCGCCGAAGGCGCCAGCGTCGCCGCCGAAGGCGGCATCACCCGCGCTGCGCGCGCCGCCGCTGGCCGCGGCGGCGACTCCGTCGAGGGCCGTGCTGCTGCTGCTGCTACGGCTGCTGATGTTGCTGCTGATGTTGCTGCTGATGTTGCTGCTGATGCTGCTGATGTTGCTGCTGTCGCTGCCGCTGCGGAGGCCGCGGTTGGGCGAGAGGATGCCGTTGGTGGTGCTACTGCCGCCGCCACTCGCGCCGATAGTGCCGTCGCTGCCGCTACCAACGGCGCGGCTGCCGCCGCCGAGCATATCGACTCGGATGTTGATCTTGAAGGGATCCAGCCCGCCTCCGAAACCGCTCCTCTCCCCGACCATACCGCCCACACCGCCGCTACTGCCAACGCCGCTACCGCTACTGCTAATCCTGCCGCGAGCATCCTGCTTGCCGATGCCGGCTTCCGCTGCTTCCTTGAAGCTCCTCCAAATGCTGTTGCTGCTGCTGCTGCCGCTGCTGCTACTGCCGGTGCCTTCACTCGAGGCGCTGACGACGCTCGAGTCGCTCGCGAGGGACCGCAGCAGCCCGCCCAAGCCCAACACATCCAACCCGCCGCCGCCGCCGCCGCCGCCGCCGCGTCCAGCAGCGGGCAGGAGGACCTCGGTGGCCTCGTCGCCGCTGCCGTCAGTCACCAAGCAGGGCGCGCAGCCCTCCTCATCGGCCCGACCCAGATCTTCGCCGTCGCTGTCGCCGCTGCTGCCGCCGGTCTCGTCGGCGCTGGTGGCGCTGTCAGGCCCCACCCGCACCACCAGGCCCAGCCGCTGCAGCTCGTGTAGCGCCTGGCAGGCGTGGAAGCGGACCTACGGTGGGGGAAGGGGGGGGTGCAAGAAGGGACCGGTTACTCGACTGGGGGGGAGGACGTGTAGCTGGTGGGAGTGGGCGGGTACAGAAAAAGACCGGTTACTCGACGTGGGAAGTGTAGCTGGTGTTTAGGCTTTGGACAGCTGGTCGGAGGAGAGGGGCCGGCGCGCAAGGTGGGGGCGCAAGGTCGGGGTGGGGGTGGTAGGGACGAGGCAGGGGGGGAGGACGCAGGACGGCGGGGGAGGACGCAGCACGGGGGCAGGTGTTGGGCTGTGACTCACCCTCACGCCGCTGTGGTGTGCCAGCGCCCACTCGGCCAGCTCCTGCCAGACGGGGCAGGACAGCGGGGGAGGGTGTGGGGGGCGGCCGGGAGAGGGGGCAGCCAGGATCGCGGCGGGGGGTGCTTGCTGAAGTCCAGTATGGGACGTTTGATGCGCGCCCGGCGGCCGAACATCGTCCATGCGTCAGCGCCATTGGGGGTACGCCGGGCGCAACGTCATGCCCCAGGGCAGGAGGGTACCAGTCACGCAACCGCCGCTGCGGCTTTCCCTTCCTGTCCCCTACCTGCAGCCTCGCGGTCGTGGCCATGGCGGGCACGGCCGCCTCCGCACCCGCCTCCAGCCCCCCCTCCCCCTCCGTCCCCAGCTGCTGCTGCGGCGAGTGGTGCAGCAGTAGCACATACGCCAGCGCCGCCTGCCGCATCTGCTGCTGCGCCGCCGCCATGGCCAGCGCCTCCAGCGCGCCCTCCTGACCCGCCAGCGCCTTCTCGGCAAGCAGCTCGTTCACCACGGAGCGGAACCTGGGGTGGCGGGAGGCGGGGGGTTACAGGTAAAGAACCGGTAACTCGACTGGGGTAATGTAGTTGGTGCATAGCTCTAGCCTTCACCGTGGTGGTGGGGGGGGGGGGGAGGCGGGGAAACGTGTATTTGACGCGAGAGGAGGAGGAACCGAAAGGCGGGTTGGAGGCGGGTTTTGAAGGCGCGGTGGTGGGGTCGGAGGGGGGAGGGGCGGGAGGGGCGGGAGGGGGCGGAGGGAGGGGCGGAATGGGGGCGGAGGGAACGGAATGCGGGCGGAGAGGGGTGTGTAGACAGGCCCTCCAAGAGGTGACCTCCAAGGGGTGTGTGTAGAGGCGAGCTAGCACGAGGGGGCCGCACCTGTCGGCCATCCGCTGGTAGCCGAGCACGATGCGCACCAGCAGCACCGCGGCGGAGCCGAACGTGATCACGTCAACAAGCATGTTGTCGTACCGTGCCTGCCGTACAGTCGGTTGGTCGGTTAGCAGGACGAGCGGGTCGGGGTGGCGCGGAGTGCGCGAGCCGGGGAAGCTCCATCGCAATGGGCCGGACGCCTCGGTACGACACAGCCCCAGTTCAGGTTCAGGTCACACACGCACAGGTCACACACGCTGCCTGCTAGCTTCTGCCTTCCTCCGGCCTTCTCCCACCACAACACTGCCGCTGCGACTGCTGCCGCCGCGGCTGCTGCTGCTGCCGCCTGCTGCTTCTGCCCCCCAAAACACATTCAAAACACGCTCCCACCCACCTGCGCGGCCAGCCCCGCCAGCCCCGCCAGCGCGAACAGGTCCACCCGCAGCAGGTCCAGCGGCCGGAACTGCAGCAGCTTCTCCGGCAGCACCACCTTCCACGTGGGCAGCTGTACGGCGGGCAATATACGACAACGGTACGGCGTGGGTTTGTCGAGGTGTTCTGAGTTCATCACGGCGGCATGTGACATCAGATGCGACCAAGAAATTGACGGCAAGGAAGCAAGGGCGAACGAAATTGGGAAGCGAAGGCGCACGCAAGCCCGGCCGAGCGCACCGGAATGTCGCGGTAGATCCGGATCTGGATGGGAGGCCGCCGCAGGGCTGGCTCATCGTCTCCTCCCTTCCGCCACCCCAGCAGCAGCCGTCGCAGCCAGCCGGATCGGAGGCCGCGGCTGCGCTTCCGCTCCCTCGCGACTGCGCCCTGCCGCCGCCCCGCGCCCTCCCCGGCCTCATCGCCGCCGTCGAAGTCCCCCCCGTCGAGGGAGTCGCTCTGCAGCCGCCGCCGCTGGCTGCGCTGTCGCTCCAGCTGGGAGGAGGGCTCCAGGGGGGCGGCCATGCGGGTGTGGGCGGGGCGGTACAGCACCAGCACCTCCCGGAAGGTTGGCTCCTGCGGGGAGGGGGGGTGAGGGACGAGGAGGGCGGGGATGTATTTTGCGGGACGAGGGGGGCGGGGATGTGTTTTGCGGGATGAGGTGGCGGCAAGGAACACGAAAGGGCGGAGAGGGAGGGGCCGCATGCCGCCGAAGATGCCATCACGTACGAACTGGATCCGCCTTGTTTGCCGCCAGGGCCTTACCAACCTAACAAACGTTTCCTGATTAGTCCTACTCTTGCTCGAAGTGCTGACCTACTTGCTCTCAAGTTTCTAAAACCCTAAACCCCCACCCGCCCTCGAGTTTCTAAAACCCTAACTCCCCCCACCCCCGTGGATTCGCGGATTCTCTTGTCAGGCGTGGATTCGCGGATCCTCTTGTACACCTCCCCCCGGCCCCGCACCTGCAGCTGCACCTCCCGCAGAAGTCCGTCCACCAGCCCCCTCAGGCCCCCCCGCAGCCAGTCCGCGCCGCCCAACGCGTCCTGCAGCGACACCTTGCAGATGAACAGCGGCTGCCGGCCGGGGCGCTCCCTCACGGGGAAGTGCTTGTTGAATGAGGTGAGCGGGATGACGTCGGTGCGGGGTACCAGGCCCCAGTCGGACAACACGGAGTACACCTCTGCAGGGGGGCGGTGCAGAAGGGAGGGTACAGACAAAGGGGGGTGCAGAAAAGAACCGTAGGGTTTGTAGATGCTACAGAAAAGAACCGGGGGTACAGAAAATAACCGTTGAGTCGACATGGGAATTGTAGTGGGTGATGCATAGTCAAGGGGGGGTTACAGAAAAGAACCGGTAACGCGAGTGGGGAAATAGCAAAGGGGGGGGAGGGGCCTAGTTATACGACATAGGACCCGGGGGGCAGAAGCCCCTGGGTGTGTGTTGGGTGTGTGAGGTGTGGGAGGAGGGACCGGAGGGGACGAAACACGTGAACGGACAAAGGAGGATCAGGAAACTTAGCTGGAGGAGCTCTTTTGGACACGCGCTTGCGGGTAGCCCTCGCAGTCCAAGCCAGCTGGTGGCCGGCCCCCTCTACAGCCCTAGTCCTGCTGCTACTCTTTTAACTACGCTGCCCCTCCCGTTCTTTTCTGTAACCCCCTCCCTCGTTGCAAGCGGGACAGACAGCCGCACAGCGACGCAGCACGCACAGCAGCACCCCCGATCCCCGTCGTCCGCCATGCCCTTCCACGCGACCAAAACGCATCTGACTCCCCTCCCGCCGGCCGTGGATTCGCGGATTCTCTTATACCCCCCCCCCAGGCACGCCCAGTTGACCCCAGCATGCGCACTCACTCGACACCGCATTGGCCCACGGACCAGGCGGCGGCGGCGCCGCCGCCGCCGCTGCGCCAGCGTAGGATGTCCCTGGCCCGTCGCCCTCTCCTTCCACAGCACCAAAAGCGACTTGCTTCCCGTCACCGACATCGCCCTCCAGCGCCCTGCCGCCGTCCACCCCCGCCCCGCCAGCTGCCTCCAGCTCCTCCTGACGCCCTTCCGTCTTCATCGTCGTCGCTGCTGCTGGGGTGTATAGGCTGCCGGCGGCCGCGGCGGCGGTGGTGCTCACGGACGCATCCGCCGCTGCCAGCACAGCTCTGGCAGCTCCTGATCGGGGCGGGCTTCCGTCGCCGCTGGTGGCGGCGGTGATGCTCGTCCCGGCGGCAGCGGCTGCAGCCAGCCCGCCGCCGGCGAGCCGGTTTGCGGGCAGTGTCCGCAGCGATGAATATGACGATGATGATGGTGGTGATGATGGTGGTGGTGATGATGGTAATGGTGATGAGAGGCTGCTGACGTTGGCGGCCGTGGCGCCGACGTCGGCAGCAGCCGCGTCAGCTGACGTGGAGGCGGCAGCGGCCGCGGCGGCGGCAGCTGACGTGGAGGTTCCTCCGCAGCCGCACCGAGGGCCGCAGGGGCCGGCGTCACCGACGTCCTCCTCGCCACCACTACGGAGGCAGCCGTCGGCGGCAGCTGGCGGCGCCGCCTGGCAGTGCGCCCCGCGCCCACTGGCGTCCTGCGCCCCGCCCGGTACGACACCAAACGTCGCCGCCGCCGCCGCCGCCGCCCGAGGCGCCGCCGCCGCCGCGGCCGGCATCGCTGCAGATGCCGGTGCCGTACAGGTACCGACAGCCGACACCGTGACTGCCTGCCCTCTTGCTGCCGCCACTGCCGCCACTGCCGCGGGTGCCTCTGCTACTGCGGTCGCCACGGTCGCAGCAGCTACTGCCGATCCGAGCACGGGAGACGGCGAGCTGCTGAGTGCCCCCACCGCCGCCCCCCCCTCCTCCACGTAGTCCGGCCCTGCCGCCGTCGCCTCCCTCTCCTCCAGTCCCTCCCTGCTCCCCCGCCACTCGTGCCCCTGCCACCGCTCCGCCCGCTGCCCCCCCAGGTGCCGCTGCTCCTCTGCCTCTCCCTGCGCCTCCACCTCCCGCCGCTGCGGGCCCTCCTCCGCCACCCTCTCCACCGCAAGCGTCGCCGCCACTGCCGCCGCCGTCACACCCGCCGCTTCTCCGCCCACTGCCTCCCCCACCGTCGCCAACGCCTCCGCCGCCTCCGAAACCACCTTGTCCACCCGCCCTCCGTCCGCTGCGCCGCCCATCACCACCCCACCCGCGCCAGCGCCCGGGCCCACGCCGCCGGCGTCCACATCCCCGCCCACTGCGACACCACCACTGATGGCTGCCGAGGGGTCCACGTAGAACGGCTCCCCCACGCCGCCGTCCTCGAAGGTGCCGAAGAGCACCGCCGCCAGCGCCGCCGCTGCGCCCCCCGCCCAGCTGCCCGCCCGCCCCACCGCCAGCGTCTGCAGGAAGTCCAGCTTCTGCAGCAGCAGCCGACCCGCCTGCAGCTCGCGGCCGTAGCCGCGCTGCAGCAGTAGCACGGGGCGCGCCTCTGCGGGGAGGGAGGGGTCCACGTAATCCTGTGGGAGGGGGAGAGGGAAGAGGGGTGAGGGTTAGCGAGGACGGAAAGAGTTTGGGTCGGGAGGTTTTATCACACGTTTATATATATTATACACCAACATGTGCTTTAATGAGCTTGGGTCGGGAGGTTTGGACACACGTTTGAACAATACATCTAAACATGTGTATTTGTATTATTCATCACGTAGTACTTCTGGCTCAAGTGGGTTGAGGCACGGGAAGTGTAGAGGGTAAACAGAGGGGCAGTATCCCCACAGAGGGGCAACGCCCCAACAGAGGGGCAACGCCCCAACAGGGGGGCAATACCCCGAATCCCAGCGACCCCCGGCCGCAGCTGTTGCCCCAGCCCAACCCCTCGCCTCCCCTCCTGCCCCACCTGCACCAGCGCCCCATCCAGGCGCCGAGTGGACCCCTTGATGAACAGCTGGCTGAGGTAGTCGGTGTTGAGGCTGTCTGCCAGCTGCACGTCGCGGACCTGGGGGCGGGGCGGGGGGCGGAGGGGGGGGGGGCGGTGTGGAGTGGAGCGGAGCGGAGTGGGGACGTACATCGTCCACTGCTTTAGCTTTACCAACTATGGCATTCAACTCTTCAAAACAATTTACAGAGGGCAGAGGCGGTGGCACGAGGAGCTTGCACTAGGAGGTGGAGGTGGAGGTCCACAGGTACGAGGAGGCAGGGGTTTGTAAAAACCGTTTTACGCGACGGGACAGGATAGTTGGCGCATGGTCGTCGGACACCATCTTTGTGGGCGCATGCTGGAGGAAGGGGAGGGGGGTACTCCACAAGCTGCCGCTTCCCTTCCCCACCCCGGCAGCAACAGGGACGCCAGGCCTCACCGTCAGCGGCTGGTACCCAGCCCGCAGCGCCAGGCGCAGCAGCCGCCGCAGCGCCACCGCATCCAGCTCGGCGGCGGTGGCGCCGCTGCCGTTGCCGCCACTGTCGTACCCATTGGCGCCGCCGCCACCATCCCCGTCATCCATCGAATCCACAGAGCCGTCGCCGCCGACGACGACGCGGAAGCCGTACGACTGCGCCGCGGCGACGGCGGCCTCCGCCGCCGCCGCCGCCGCTGCCGGCAGGTCCCCTGGGCCCCCCGCCGCCGCCCCCTCCACCGCCGCGTCCCTAATCGCCTCCAACGCCCCAGTCGGCCGCTGGCCGCCCCCGGATCCTGGATCCAAGCTCGTACCCCGCAAGAAATCGGTGTCGCCGCCTGCACTGCTGCTCAGGCTGCTACCATCGCCGCTGCTACTGCCACTGTCGTCGCCGCCGCCGCCGCCCTGCTGCTGCTGCTGCTGCCGCTGCTGCTGCTGCGAGACGTACTCGTGGTCCGTCACCGAGCCGTCCAGCCGCACATGCGCGTTGTTGGCGGCGGCGATGGCGTTGATGGCCTCCCCGGCGAGCTGCTGGTACTCCGCCCTGGGGTTTACAGAAAAGGACCGGTTACTCGACAAGGGAAGCGTAAGTGTAGCTGGTGCACAGTCTAGGGGTGGGGAGGGGGCAGGAGGCGGCGCGTGTGGTTCCGGCTAACTAGCCGCATCACACCTCAATGCGCCTACACTTGCTTTCTCCTGCCGTGCCTCAGTCCTCTGCCCCAGCCTCCTGCTTGGGAGGATTGGCGCCTCCTTAAGCCCAGCCCCCGCCCCCGGCCCCACGGTCCCGATCGCTGGCCGCTTGTCCTCTCGCCGGCCGCCCCGGTGGCCCCCGCCCCCGCCTCCGCCCACAAAATTGGTGTCCGATGACCATGCGCCAACTATCCTGTCCCGTTGCGTAAAACGGTTTTTAAACACCCCCGCCCCCGCGGCTCCCGCACCTGTACACGCTCTCCAGACATGCCAGCAGTATGGACACGTCCTGCCTGTCGTGCTGCGGCACTAGGGTGTGGGTCACAAGCGTCCAGAAGCGGTCCGAGGAGGCGCCCATGTCCAGGAAGGACTGGTGTGGCACCTGGGGGGGAGAGGCGGGTAGAGGAGGTGGGGTAGGTGAGTGCGGAGGAAGGGGAGGAAGAGGGGGAGGAAGAGGGGGAGGAGGAGGGGAGGAGAAGGGGAAGGTGGTGGGGTGGGTGACGGTGGTGGTGGGGGTGGTGGGGGTCATGGGCGGGGGTATGAGCAGCGAAACGGGAAGTTGCTAGGCCAGGGGAGAGGCACGCTGTGTTTATGTCGCAGTTAGGGATTTGGGGTTGGGTATTTCGTCCTAGGAAGGCAGGGCGCGACAGGGTGCGGTATGTTTAAGGGCAGACTGTTTTGACTCTACCACCTAGCCCGTCTACCGTGCCCTATCCACCCCTGTCGTCTGTGTCCAAGTCACCCCCGTGTGCCCCATCCACCACACAGCTCACCTGTACGCATGTGCCAACACGTGGCACCGGTGGAATGGGTGGAAGTGTCGACACCGCGGCCTGCCCTGCTGACCGCTGCGGGGCCTGCGCGCCAGAGCGCGGCGAGGGGCTTTCGTGATCTGGGCTCAAGCATGGCTGACAATTTGCTGAGGTGGACCTCCGCGAGGTGAAGGGCCCCCATGGACACGCAGGGCCGGCTGTTTGGCCCAATCGTCGAGGACAATTGGCATCAACACACCGCGTCCGGTGTCGCAGGCAATCCATCGGTGTGTGCTAAACGTTATCTAAAAAGATCCTGAGTGTGGTATGGGCGTCCATCAGGATTTGGAGCGCCCCCTTTGGTGTAGCGAACCAGCGAAGACCTCCCACAGAAGTGGCTTGGTCTCGTATTTTTTGATCGATGGAATATGTAGTCGAAACGCTTTCGTGCTATGTTGTGGCGAAAATTGCGCGTTGAGGCGCATGCTGTTCATGGGACAGGGATGGGCCCATCGCAGCTCCGAGCAACATGCCTGGACCGCCAAAAACAGCAACGTTCCATATCGGGCTATATTTACCCTACAAAAGCAAGATTTTACTTTCGCTTTTTCTTAGAGGTACATCCAATTGTCCAAAGCCCCTTGGCCCCGTCCGGATTTTACTGTGACTGTCGGTCGACACAGCTTTTTCACAGCTCCAAGCGATCACTTGCGTTAATCCGATTCCAAGGACGTCACGCTTGTATCTCGGCAACTCCCTACCTTGAAATGCACACGTTACAGGCCCGCGGGCCGCAATACTCTCTGTCGGGACGTCGCTGCGAGGCGCTGCGTCGACGTGCTGGCGTAATTCAGCCGTCATGGTCGCGTGCGGACTCCACGATTGTCACGGTAACCTTCGCCCGTCTCAGGCGCCTCGACGGACTCGTTTTTGACCGGGTTTGGGTTACCGCAGGCCGCAAGCAGCTCGGTACCAGTAACGATAACGATGAAATGCAAGGTATTGACGGGGGTAAAGATAACATGCTTTTGCTGGTTGCCGTTCGACACCCCGCCGCCGGAACCATCGCCACCGGAAGCGCTCCTCCCCACGGATCTGTTCGAACTCCTTTCACTTACGTTGCATCAGGTGGATTTTGGAGAGTCTCTCCGCCTGGTCGGTAACCTGTCCTTCCTGGGCAATTGGGACCCTAGTAAGGGGGCGGAGATGTCGTGGACCGAGGGCAACATTTGGAAGACAGAGGCGCATGTGTCCGTCGGCTCAGAAGTGAATTTCAAGGTTGGTGCCGAATTATGCTTGATGGCAGAGTTACAGCGCCGGATGGAAATGATCGACCGGTAACGCCACCTGGGCTGCCGACGCAGGTTATCAAATCCAAGCAAGAAGGCGATACT
This sequence comes from Yamagishiella unicocca, assembly GCA_003116995.1. Classification (NCBI taxonomy): domain Eukaryota; kingdom Viridiplantae; phylum Chlorophyta; class Chlorophyceae; order Chlamydomonadales; family Volvocaceae; genus Yamagishiella; species Yamagishiella unicocca. The sequence continues at coordinate 2,586,035 of BDSL01000004.1, forward strand.
GTAATTTGGGAGGACGGTGATAACCGTAGCTTCAAGGTGATAGGGTTGTCCCGAGCCGTCACGTGCAATGGCGTTGGTTTGTCACGTGCGGCATGTTGGGGCTGGGACACCGGAGCGGTGCTGCCCCCGCTGTTGCCTGCAGGCACGATCACCACACGCTTAGAGCGAGCCCCGCTGGGTTGCCGTGGTGGGGAGTGTGTGGGGAAGAACCATCGCAGTGTCGGCGAGCGTATCGGATTCATCAAACTGGTCGGGTTCGCTCCAGCAGCACGGATAGAGCAGCACGCGTGGGCACGCCGGGCGTGGCTGACATGAAGCCATGCACGAGGGTTTCGGTGCGACCGTGATTCACACGGGCTTGTGGTTTATGGGGCGACGGCGGGTGCTAGCCCGCCGTGTGCCCCCTCCGGCGAAGGCGCCTCACCTCCTGCCCGGTTCCTTGGCCACCCTGCCTCTTAACACGCGCACTCAATGTCGCACACAGTACCTGCAAATGTGCTATGATGGGAATCCTGGCACCGGCCTTAACTTACAGCAACGATCCTTCGCACGTCCCATGACTGTGTACGTATCGTATCATAGGTCAGGGCTGCAGTTCCCTGGCACGAGGATAATTGCTGCGTGTGTGTGCGTGTGCGTGCGTGTGTGCGCATGTGCGTGTGTGTGTGAATGTTTGATCAAGGTCCGATGCCCAGCTTGTCCACAGCGCCTCTTCGTCAGCCGTGTGTCGCATGCAGCCCCAGCTGCTGGACGTCGTATGGATTGTGGCCCCGAGGGAGGTCTTCCGACGCGGATGATGAAGCCCTCAGCGCCACGGCGCGTGTCATACAGTCCAGGGCTGCAACCGTGCACCACTCACGGAGTGCAAAACCCTAATCCCCCCTCCCCGCCTCCTCATCTTCCTCAAAATCCCCGCCTCCTCGTCTTCCTCAAAATCCCCGCCTCCTCGTCCCTCGCCCCCCAGGTCCTGGGCCCTGACTATGGGCTCCAGGTCACCTGCCACTGGGGCAAGTCCACCGACATGAAGATTGACGTCTTCCGGCTGGATGGGCAGCAGGGCAGCAGCAAAGGCACGGGCGCTTCGAAGCAGGTGCGGGCAGACGTGGGTCGGCGGCCGGTGGGCTGGCCGGGCTCGCGGCTTGAATGGAGGAGCGGGTGCGTCAGGTTCCGGTGCTTAGGGGAGCTGTTGGGAGGAGGCGGCGCGAGGGGAGTGGCGCAGGGAAGGGGGGTGGCATGAAGACCGGTTACACGACATCGGCGCAGGGGGGCGGGGGGGTCACCTGCCGCGGGGGTGGTCGCGATGGGGCCATCGTGCCGTACAGCAGGTCGCGGGTACAGCAGGTCGCGATGGGGCCATCGTGCCGTACAGCAGGTCGCGATGGGCCATCGTGCCGTACAGCAGGTCGCGATGGGGCCATCGTGCCGTACAGCAGGTCGCGATGGGGCCATCGTGCCGTACAGCAGGTCGCGATGGGGCCATCGTGCCGTACAGCAGGTCGCGATGGGGCCATCGTGCCGTACAGCAGGTCATGTCTGAAGGCGAACCCACATTGTTCTCATGCTGGATCTCCACTCCCGTCCCTCTGGCGCGGTGAGGTGGTAGGTCACGGAAGGGAGCCTGGCGGGGGGTCGCGGCAGTGCCTCCACCATGGGACAGGGCCGGCAGCTGCGAGGGGGCTGGAGGGGGGGCTGGAGGGAGCCGCAGCTGGGTGGGGCACGGATGGAGGCAGCCGGCAAGGGGCGGGCGGTCCAAGGCTCACTCGCCGGGCTGCAACAAGTCTAGCGAGCGGCGCAGCGGCACAGGGAGGGCACTCGCCACCTGGTGCAGTGCGCTCGCCACCTGGTGCGCCAACACCACGGCGGCTTTGGGGAAGCAGCCGCCCCCAGCGCCCTGCCTTACGTACGACGCTATTGCCGCCTGCTCGTCAGGCGCAGCGGACTGCAGCGCTGCGCCGCCAGCAGTCAGCCCGTCTGGGTCGCCAGACCTTGACGGCGGCATCCAGCCCAAGGGCTGTTCCTGTTTGCCCAAACCTCCCTGGAAAGCGCCATCGACCGTTTCGCTGACCCGGTCGGCTCCCACACAGTTGGGCTCCCTGCTACTGCACAGACGTCGGTGTGGGGTGTCGGGGCAGCTCCATAGGCAGCCGGGCGGGCGGAGTAGATCCTGGCTGGTGCTCGTGCAGTGAGCGGGGTGCCGCTGCCCTGCGCTGATGAGTCATCGTGCGGTGTGGGTTGCGGTACGTGCGTTCTCTGTCGCCCCCACTCTTGCGTCCGCCGCTAATGCGTTCTCTCTCTCTTCCGTCGCAATCGCACCAGGCCTCGTCCAGGAGCACCGCCGCCGCCTCCATCGGCTCCTTGGACGGCGGCGACACCAGCAACGGCAACGGCAGGTGGGTGCGGCTTTGGCTTCGGAGCGTGCCGCGGGTTGGTTCCGGCCCCCCGCATGTCACGCCCTCCCCAGTCCTGTCCGCATGACACACCAGCCGATGTGTGCGGGTGTCGCAGTGGCGGGGGAAGTCCCTCGTCCTGTTCTCAGAGAGCCCCGCTTCCACGGCCCGCGCCTAGTTGTTGTCCCGCCGTTGGGCCCCGCGTGCCTCTTTACCCCCGCTACTGCTCCTCTCTACCCCAGCCCACCACCCACCCACCCACCCAACGGGTCTTTTTTTCCATCCCCCCTGGGTCGGAGCCCAGGTCTGCTGGCACTGCGCTGCTGTCCCGTTCCTCCCTCGACGAGGCGGCCGCGGCTCGCGGCTCATGGGTGGGCGCCGACCCGGAGTTCGTCCGCAGCCGCAAGAAGGACGAGGGCCGCGACGGCACCTGGCGGACGGAGGGGCTGCAGGGGGCGGCGCTGGCGCTGGTGCGGGGAGACCAGGAGGCGGCCAGGTGGGGGGGTGGCGTGAAAACCGGTGACACGAAAACGACAGGATAGTGGGCGCATGGTCGGCGGACAGGTGGGCGGGGAGGGTTTCGGCAGGAAGCCCGCCGGGGGGGGGAGGGCATAAAGACAGGTTGTACGGCATAGGTGTAATAGCTGGCGCATTGTCTTTGGGGGGGGAGAACCGGGGGGGGAGGGGCAGCGGCCCTTTTGCCCCTACCCAAAAGGGCTGCTGGCCGGGTTCCAATGCGCTGATTGAGACGCCGGGGAGGCGTCGAGGAGGGGACCACCCAGCCGATCCCCTCCTGCTGTTCCCTCCTACCCCCAAGCGCCTCATCTCCCGTGTTGCTCCGTCCCGTCCCCTCAACTTCCCCGACAGCTGGCTGAAGAAGCTGGGCCTTCAGAAGCGGCTGCTGGTGGACGAGCCGCCCGCCTGCCGGCCCCGGGTGGACGACCTGTCGTGCATGTACGTGTACGCCACGTGGATCAACACGGGGGCGTTGCCGTGCACGGAGAGCGGCAGCCACTACCGGCCCAACCACCACGCCAACCTGGCGCTGCAGATGTTCAGGTGGGGAAGAGGGGAGAGAAGGGCGGGGGGGGGGGCGGACAGCTGCAGGCGATAAGCGGCCGGGGAACATGGGCGGCAGTCGCCTTGACACTGTACCACTCGTAGACACACGGACGCGTCCGCAACGGAGGAACGCCCAATTGCGTCAGCCCCCACACCACTTGAGGACGTGCACTCACCACTGCCCAGCACACAAAACGCAACGCGCGGCTGCTTCGAAGTGCACAGCCACACCCCACAGCACCATCCACCACCACCACCACCACCACCACCACCACCGGGACGCACAACCCCCTCCACAACCCCCTCCACAACCTTGCACACACACACACACCCCACCCCAGCTCAGCATTTTTAAGACACACACCCACCCACCCCACTGGCCCGCAGGTCTCTCGAGTGGGTCATCGGCGACGCCACCCGCGGCGGCGGCTCCCGCAGCCCCGAGTCCGAGCGTGTGATCCTGGCCGCCCGCCGCATGCACACTCGGCTCCCCTCCTTCAGCGGCGAGTTCCGAGTGAGCGTTCCGCTGACCCGCATCCGGGACATCGCGCACAGGAACGACATACCCAAGGACATCAAGGTGGGGGCGGGGGAGAGGGGGAGAGAGGGAGAGGGGGAGAGAGGGAGGGGATGGCATAAAGACCGGTTACCGGGTGGGGTGGGGGAAGGAAAGGGGGGGTAGAGGGAGGGAGAGAGAAGGGGGGAGGGAGGGAGAAAGGGGGGGAGAGGGAGGGGGTTCCAGTGCCAGGGCTGTGCTGGTGCGGCTAGGGGGCGCTGGGGCCGAAGGAGGGTGGGTTTTGGGTTTTGGGGGGGTCGATGTCGACAAGTTCGAGGCGGTGAGGTTGCGGCGAGGGAGGCATGAGGCGGCGGCGGGTGCGGAGACGCTGAGAGATGAGCCGTGGATGTGGGCATGGTGAGAGCCGGCGGGTAGGCCTCCTGCACCTCCTGCTCCTCCGCTCCCTGGCAGGGGGCCTACCCGCACCTCCTGCCCCTCCGTTCCCTGGCTGCCGACGCCTTTCTGCCGCAGCACGCGGTGGGTGGCTCACCTCCTCGTGCAGCCTGCTGAGCACCGAACCAACGCGCTCCCACGCGCGCCCCCCCCCCCGGTCCGCAGGAGGAGATCAAGCACACGCTGCAGAACAAGCTGCACCGCAGCGCAGGTGAGCGGAGCCAGGGAGTGGGCGCAGCACTGCGGGGGGGGGTATAAAAACCGTTTTACGCAATGGGACAGGATAGTTGCGGCATGGTCGTCGGACACCAATGTTGTGGGCGCATGCTGGAGCACTGCGGGGGGGTGGGTGCACGGGGGGGGTGCACAGGGGTGGTGGTGCACAGGGGGGGGTGCATCCGGATGACGACGCCGTTACAGCAATTTGGATATGAAAGCGTGCTCCAGGGATGGGGCCGCAAGCTGCTAACTCCCCCCCCCCCCACGAACACGCACCCCCTGCCCCGGACCGGGCCTACGTACTCTTTGCCGGGTCGGTTACAAATCCCAGCGGTCACACGCCCCGCTTCCGGTGTTTTTTGCCCCTCTTATCTCCCGCCCGCAACACGCCCTACCTACCCCCGCCACCCCGCCCGTAATGTAAATGTCCTTCCAGCTAGCAGTGCGTTTTCCCTCGTCGGTTTCGCCGGTTTACTTACCTCCCCCCCGTCCCCGGTCCCCTCTCCCCCCAGGCCCGGAGGACCTGGTCGCCACTGAGGCCATGCTTCAGCGCATCACCGCGCAGCCCGGGCAGTACTCGGGCGCCTTCGTGGAGGAGTTCAAGATCTTCACCCGGGAGCTGAGGGAGTTCTTCAACGCGTCCGGTGAGCGGGACGCTCCAGGGGGAGCCGGAAGGACTCGGTTTCAGGACAGGGCAGCAAAGGGAGGCTCCTTGCATAAAAGGCCGTTTACGCGACGTGAGCAGCCAAGGAGGGGGGGCAGGAGGCATGCAAGGCAGCGGACGTGAGGCGGTGCTGAGATGCTGGGCCACACGCCAGCCCACCAGCTGAGGTGGTTTGGGTATCGTTGCGCCGGCAACTGACACGCGCGCCACCCGTCCCCATTACTCCCCTCCTCACAACCCTTCCCCACCACCCCTCCCCACTACCCTCCCCCTCCCGCCAGGCCTGGTGGAGCTGCTGGATGGCACTCTGTCGGCGCTGGACGACGCTCACGCCAGTGCCGTACGGCAGCTGCTGGGCACCAAGAAGCGGGTGGAGGAGCAGGGCACCGCAGTACGGCTGGACGAGCTTATGGCGCTGCTCACGGAGACCACGCAGGTGGGGGGGGCAAAGAAACCCGTTGTTCGGGACTTGGGAGAGTAAGGATTCGAAACCCACCGGAGAAAGCTCCGGCCGCGTGGGTGGGGGAGGGGGCGGGGCGGAGTGGGAGGAGCTTGGGAATGCGTGCATCGACAAATGAGGATAGTAAGAAACGTGATAGGGGGGAAATTCTGGCGGGCGGAAATTACTGTTGGAGTGGAGTGGGGCGGAACGGAGTTGAGGGGGTGATCGGGTGTTGGGATGGGAGGTCCAGATTGGCATACGCCGTTGGCCGCTAACCCGGCTCCGCCTTCCTTCGGCGCCTGGCCCCCTCCCTTATCGCCCTCCCCTCCCCGGGTTTTACCACTCCCCGCCCCTCCTCTCCCCGGTTCTAACCGGTTTTTTCGGGCATCCACGGGTCTTCCTCGAAATTCCCCGGCTTTACCCCTCCCCTCCCTTCCCTGCCAGGCTCGCTCCTTCTACGCCGCCGGCCTGGTTGCCGGTCTGCGCAACGACGTGACGGACGAGGTGCTGTCCATGCGGCAGCGCTGGCGGCTGGCGGACATCAGGCTGGAGGAGTACGGCTTCGTGGTGCTGTCGCGGATCATAGGGATGCTGGAGGAGCAGGTGGGGGCGCAACGAGGGGCTGGGGTGGCGTGAAAACCGGTGACACGAAAACGACAAGATAGTGGGCGCATGGTCGGGGCGGGGGCAGGGGGGGTATGAGAGGTATGGGGGTGCGAGAGGGGGGTGCGGGGGAGGGGCAAGCGGCGGTTGCGAGTAGGGGCGCGGGAAGCAGGCAAAGGGAGGGAAGGGAGGGAGGGCGGAAAGCCGGTGGCTGACGATTGCGGCGCCTGGGGCGACACCAGCTTGCGCCGTGTTATCATACGCTTGGGGACCAGGGGCCTGGCCGCTGCCCGCTCCTTCCCCCCAGGGTGCCCTAGGTTGGCCGGTACTTATTTCTGTCCTCCTTCTCCTACGTACTCTGTCATGAAACGGGTCTTCTCGGCCCCGCCCCACACATGTCCCATGTCTACATTTCCCATGTCGAGTAACCGGTCTTTTTCTGTCTCCCCCCCCACACACAGGGCGCCCCGCACAAGCTGCCCAAGTCCAGCAACCTGCAGTGGGCGCTGCCGCTGGCCGCCCTGACCTCGGGTCTGCGCCACATGGGGCTGTCGCTCTTCAACACGCGCGAGCTGCTGGTGCTGGAGAACGAGCTGCAGCGCTGGCACTCCACGGCGCCGCTGGTGGGGCGAGGGGGGCGGCATAAAAACCGTTTACGCGACATGGACAGGATAGTTGGGGGGGCGGCGGAGGGCGCCTGGTTAGGAAGCCGGTTAGTAGCGAACGGACAGGAGCGGGGCGGTGACGGCTGCGGGGCGGAGGGCGCCCTCCGCTGCGGGCGTGACTGGGTGCGGGGGCGACGACGCGGGTGATGACCCCACGTGGTGGCGGAAGGAGGGGAGTGCCGCCCTACCGCACCAGCTCCGCAGCCAATGGGACGGGACGGCCGCGGACACCTTATCCACCGGGCGCATCCTGGGGGTAGACGCAGCCTAGAGGTGGACACATCCTGGGGGTAGACGCAGACCTCCAGCGCCCTTCATGCCCGCGCTCCTGGGGGCTGTCTACACGACCCACGGGTGACCCCGCACCCGGTCCTTCCACACACACGGCTGACCCCGCGCGCCACCGGTGCAACCGCCACGGTCGCCATTCGTGCCCGCAGGTCGAGACCCGGGAGTCCGCGCTGCGCGGCAAGGCCTCCCTGGAGCGCGCCCTCCGCGTGGCCACCGAGTACAGCGACGCGCTGACGGACGTGTACCAGAAGCCCGCAGCGGCACTGGGCCGCGCGCTGGGGCTGCCGGAGCACATGGGGGGCATCTTCGCGGGTAGGGATGGAGGGCGAGGGGCAGGCAGAGGGAGGGGCAGGGAGAGGGAGGGGCAAGGAGAGGGAGGGGCAGGGAGAGGGAGGGGCAGGGAGAGGGAGGGAGAGGGAGGGGCAAGGAGGAGAAGAGGGAGGAAAGGGAGAAGGAGGGGCAGGGAGAGGCAGGGGCAGGGAGAATCAGGGAGGGGAGAGGGAAGGCATTCGTCGCACCCGCCCGCGTGTTGTACAGCCGACATACCTTGCCTCGCTTTCGCCCCCCTTCCCTCTCCCCCCCGCTCACTCCTCGCCTCGTCACATCCGCTCCCCCCCCCCGCAGAGGCGGAGGTTCGCTCCAGCATGGCCTTCCAGGTGTCCAAGCTGGCAGCCATGCTGGCCCGGGCGCTGCGGGCGGCGGCGGGGCAGGAGGCGTGGGACGTGCTGGTGCCGGGTGAGGAGGGGGTGAGGGAGCGGATGGGGCTTGGGGCCGAGTGCAGCAGTGCCGGTGCTAGCCGGCTAGCAGGGCCGGCTAGCGTAGAGAGGAGAAATCATGCGGGGAAGAGGCGCCGGCATTGGCTGGTTATGGTCAGATTGGGCGAGGGCGAGGGCCCGAGCCGTGCGGATGTCGCAATATCGAGTTGGCGAGCTATCGAAACATGAGATGTAGGTCAGAGGCAGGTTGCTATGGGGTTGTGTGAATGCATCCTGCTTACGACGGCCTGCCCTGCTCTTATCCGCCCTTCTCTTTTCCGCCCTGATCTTGTCCGCCCCGCTCTTAGCCGCCCTTCTCTTTTCCGCCCTGATCTTGTCCGCCCCGCTCTTATCCGCCCTTCTCTTTTCCGCCCTGATCTTGTCCGCCCCGCTCTTATCCGCTCCCCTTTGCTCCGCCTTGCCTTTGCTTTCCTTTGCGGCAGGCGAGGTGACCGGTGTGCTGCGGGAGGTGCAGCAGCTGGACGGGGCGGCGCTCAGCGGCGACGAGGGTGTGGTGCTGGTGGTGCGGAGGGCCGATGGCGATGAGGAGCTGGGCCCGCTGGGTCCCCGGCTGCGGGGGGTGGTGCTGCTGCAGGAGCTGCCGCACCTCAGTCACCTGGGAGTGCGCGCGCGGCAGGACAGGGTGAGCGGGGCCCGGGGGGGGGGTCCGAGGAAGACCCGTGGATGCCCGAAGAAACCGTTTAGAACAGACGGCCCGGGGGGGGGGGGTGGCATGAAGACCAGTTACACGACACAGGTAGGATATCTCGGGCCCGGGGGCGGAGTGCTGGTTGAGGATAAAAGACCTGAGGATGTAGCCGGGGAGCTTGCTGAGGCGGTCGCTGTTTATACTCCCGCCGCAAAGCCCATAAGCATTAAGCCCTCAGCACCCATGCGGCGCGCCCTTTCCTCCCCACAGCCTCCCAGCCTCCTCCTTTCCTTGGACCCTAAGCACTAAATGAGGGTTCGGGTCATCTGTTCGTCAACGTTCGTCTCCCCCCCCCCCAGGTCACCAGCACGCGCCCCCGACTACGTAGCGTTGTCCGAAAACAATGCGCCAGCTCTTATACCCGTGTCGTGTAATCGGTCTTCATGCCCTCCCCCCCGCCCACCACCACCACCAGGTCACCTTCGCCACCTGTGACGACGAGGAGACCGTCTCCAGGGTGCTCCGACCGCTGATGGGGCGCCGCGTCACCCTGACCGCCGGCGGCGACTGCACCGTCACCGTACGGGAGGCAGCTGCCGGCGCCGCCGCCGCCGCCCCCTCACACTCCGCCGCGGCCCGGACGCAGCAAAAGGCCCCGGCCGCCGCCGCGGCAGCGGCGGCGCCCGACGCCGCGGCCGTCGCCGCCGTCGCCTCCGCCGCCAAGGCCGGCCGCTGGGGCGATGTGGTGGTTCCCCTGGAGCGGGCCGCCACCTCCACCTGCGGCTCCAAGTCCGCCAAGTGCGCGGCGCTGGCGACCCTGGCGGCCAAGTCGGGGGGGCTGTTCTCGGCGCCTCGTGGCGCGGTGCTGCCCTTCGGCTCTCTGGAGGCGGCGGTGCAGGCCGCGGGGCGGAGCGACGAGTTCGCGGCGCTGCTGGCCCGGCTGGACGACCCACGGGTCGACGGCGCGGCGCTGGAGACGGCGTGCGGCGAGATCCGGGCGCTGGTTTCGGGGCTGGACGTGCCGGCGGGGCTGGTGCAGCAGGTGACGGTGGCTGGCTCGGACTGGGATTGCGGTTGACGCGGCCTGCGAGTCGTGTGTCTCGCTTTGCGCCATCCGCGTGCCAGAGCGCTGCCGGCTACTTAATACAACCGTCATCTCAATAGGGCCTGGTTTCTTGGTGTAGCCACTACCAACCCCCCCTCGCCTCAGCTACTGATGACGAACCCCACCACGCCCTCCACAGCTCGTCAAGACCCTGAGCGCCGCCCCCGCATCGTCGCCCTCGCACGCCTCCTCCTCCGCCGCCTCGCCGATGCTGCTGGCGGTGCGCTCCAGCGCAAACGTGGAGGACCTGGCGGGCATGTCGGCGGCGGGGCTGTACGAGAGCATCGTGGGCGTGTCGGCGGAGGACTCGGCGGCGGTGGCCAGCGCCGTCGCGGACGTGTGGGCGTCGCTGTACACCCGCCGCGCCGTACTGAGCCGGAGGTGAGGGGGGTTGCGAGGAAGACCCGTGAGCCGGAGGTGGGCGGGGAGCGGTGGAGCGGAGGCGGCCCGGAGTGTGGTAGGGGAGGTGAGGGGGGTTGCAAAACGAACGGGTTACGCGACGCACAGGTAGCGCCGCGACCCTACCATGGGCTTCCTCTCGAACCCCCTCCTCCCCCTCCTCCCCCTCCCGCCCCTCCTCCCCCTCCCCTCCAGATCCGCGGGTGTGTCGCAGTCCTCTGCGCGCATGGCGGTGCTGGTGATGGAGCTGGTGGCCCCCGACCTGTCCTTCGTGCTGCACACCGCCCGACCGAGGGACGGCAACGTGGAGGTGCTGCTGGCGGAGGTGGCGCCGGGACAGGGGGAGACGCTGGCGTCGGGTGAGAAGGAGAGGGGTGGCGTGAAAACCGTTGTCACGAAAACGACAGGATAGTGGGCGCATGGTCGGCAAAGAAGAAGAGGGGAGGAGGAGGAGGAGGGCTCCCCCGGCTTGATTAGTAGTGATTGGGTAGTATAGCCATGGGTTTCGCAAGGGGTTGATCGTCAAAGGCGCAGCGGCGTGATCGTTTGGTTCCTGCATTCCTGCACTGACCCAGCCCTACTACCCAAAACCCTAAACCCACTCTTACCACCACTCGTGCCCCCCCCAAAGGCACCCGCGGTACCCCCTGGCGCTTTGAGGTCGTCAAGTCGAGCGGCGCCGTCACCACCCTGGCCTTCGCCAACTTCTCGACGGCGCTGGTGCTGCCGGCGAAGGGTACGAAGGGGCTGCGCTTCGTTGCGGCTTGGTGGTGCAGGGCGGCGTTGTCCAGTCGTTGTGCACATCCACAAACCAGCATACCACCAAACACCTTTCACCCCTCGTACTCCTCCGCGGTTGGCTTCATTGCGCGCTGTGACTCCGTCCGTCCTGCACCCCTCTGTCGCCCGCAGAGAAACCCGTCGCGGCCTTCGCGGCGTACGGCAGTGGCGCCGCGGCCGCCGAGGCGGCAGCGGCGGCGGCTCCCGCCGCCGAGGCGCGTCGGAGCGCTCTGGTCGAGCGGGAGGTGGACTACGGGAGCCAGCGCATGAGCGCGGACGCGGACTGGCGGAAGTCGACCGTACAGCAGATGGCGGCGGCGGGGTCGCACATCGAGAAGGCCATGGAGGGTGTGCCGCAGGATATCGAGGGAGGCGTGGTGGTTGGGTCGGACGGCAGTCTGGCGCTGCACGTCTTCCAGACGCGTCCGCAGTAGGTGCGTGAGAGTACGAGCCGTACGGCTGCTGAGATGCCGCGGTGAGGGTTTCGGCGCAAGGCCGTGAGCCGAGGTGGCGACGGGCGGTGGGTCTCCGTATGGTGAGGGAGATGCGACGGATTGGGCGGTGCAGGTGGCCGAGGGAGGCTCGAGTGGGAGGTTGGGAAAGCGCAGGAGCTAGGAAAACAGGGCGGAGGCTGTGGAGACGGAGACAGGAGACGCCGGTCGGATGGCGGATGGTGGGCGCGATTCGAGGCGGAAGGGGTTTAGGAGGCCGGACCCGAGGCCAACTCTTAAGTGTCGCGAACGGCCCCCCCACCTATCCCCCACCCTCAACTCGTGAACACTGTCACAATACGAAAAACTAAAAAGGATGTGTAAAGTGTGCGAAAGTGAAGTTTCAGCGGACGTGGAGCGCGTTGGTGTGCATCAGGGCGGGTGATCAGGCAGGCGGGCAGACGTACACTATATGGCCTATGGCGCAACGGCGGACAGGAGGAGAGGAAGCGGCTGGAGGCGCTAGCTGCCCCCGCACGCGGTCAATATTTGGCTCGTTGGGGTGACGGCGGCTGTTCTCATTTCCCGTCAGGTCACGCAGGCGGGCTCGTTGACATCCCTCCCAGCCAGCAGGCCGAGGCGGCGTTGTGGTGCAGTGGGTCACGGGTAGAGACGCGACCCGCGGGGGAAGTGATATACCTACGCGGGGCCGTTCCCATGTGAGGTGCGTACGGCACCTCGCGCTGCCCGGTAGGAAGCGCTGCTTGGTATCTATTAGGTGCTGCTGTGTAATTATTCCTGCTCGGTGACACACGCTGCTGAGCCACATGCTGCTGCTCGCCGCTGGCTCCACTGCACAAGCTTTACAGGTGCCCGGCACTTCGCACTACGCCATCTGGGGCGGTGCGAGAGACTCCAACTTTCCATTCGGGCCCCAGTGTCCGTTTACGTCGGCGGCTTGCGTACGCACTACTGGTATCATGTTGTCAACTATTGTTATACTGATGTGCCACGAAGGAAACGGCCGCGAGAACGTCTTTCTGGCATGAGGTAGGTGATGGGTTTTCATGAATCGAGGTGTCTGAATGCGACCCAACAAAACGATAATCATCGATAGAGATTACATCTGGGGCCGCACGACCATAATTGGGTGTGCCGCCACACCAGGGGCGCTGCGCATGAGTGCGGGTGTCATGCAATTAGAATACGCGCATGTTTCCCTCGTCATTGCCGCAGCCTTCTCTGCTATACTGGCTCTTAATGCACCGCGTCCCTCGTCGACCGCACTCGCTGCGTCATAATACAGAGACGGCTGCGTTCGCCTCACCACCACCATGCATGGCGTCTCTCTCTCATACACGATCAGTACGTACAACAACAGGGCGTGAACTTTTCTCCGGACCACCTGCGCCTCAGCCTTCATGTCAGTCGTCACTCGCTCTTGCGCGACGAGGGGTGGGTCAAGAACAATATGTCCGGTGCCACAGCGGCGAATTGTATGCGCGCCTAGACCGCGAACACACAAACAAAACCACCATCACAACACAACGCAGTCAACACTCCACTTACAAAAAATGTCCCGTGCAGGGCGGACAAACACGTGTATACAGAAGGTAAGTACCGGCCTCAGAGCGCACCGCTCATCAGCCGAGGTATCGAGTTCCCATCCATCAAGTCCCGACCCCGATTAAGCCGCGCAGACGCCCGGCACCCCATGAAGAGCTGGGCGAACACGCCCGCGGCGCCGCTCGCTCCCTATGCCCCGCTGCCTCCGTCTACCGGCGCCGCTCTGAACTGCCCGCCATCACACAGAACCACCCAAAACACCCACCAGGCAGGCTAATTGATAGCCACCACGCTCTGCACGCACCGCCGCAAGTCGCACGGCGTCCCATGCACCGGAGGGCGGGCAAGCGTGAAGCTACCAACACGCCCCGGCGTCGTCCGAGCTATCCGTTTCGGCGAAACGAGTGTCTCCAATCTTTCCAGCATCGGCCTGCGAGCGCTGTCTGTGCAGTCCCGAGCCTCACGGCTGTGAAGACCTACACTCAGCTACTCTTCGCACGACACCCACAGCGCACTGCGCCGTAGCTACTCCTTGACTATTTTTAGAGGTCAGCCATTTACAGCTCAATCCGGGTGGCGGCGGCCGACATGACGGGCCGGCGCTGCGACTCCACGGCCCTGATGTTCTCCTCGGGGATGGTCGTGTACTCAGAGAGCATAGCGCGGAACTCGTCTCCCGTGAGCGTCTCCTTCTCCATCAGCGCCTCCACAATGCGGTCCATGGCCTCACGGTTGTCAGCGATGAGCTTCAGGGCCTGCTCGTATGCCTCGGTGGCGATGGTGCGGACCTGCAGATGGACGACACGGAGGAAGCCGCGGCTTAGAGGACTGCACGTCGGGTGGTGTGCTGTCAAGACCCCCATTCGTTTGAAACGCCAATCCTGTGTCGTCATCCCGAGCTAGGAATCGCCCCAGCCTCACGTTCCGCGAAACGTAAACTAGCAACAAAGTAGCAACCTGTGATATGTAGCAATTTCTTTTCTCATCGCTTGCCCTGTCCGTCCAGCTCTCTCACCTGGCCGTCGATGCGCTGCTGCAGGTTCTCGCTCATGCTGTTGCGCGACATCATGCGCATGATCATGTCGCCCGACATGGCCGAGGGGTCCATCAGCGACCAGGGGCCGATGTTCGACATGCCGTAGTTGATCACCATCTGGCGGGCCATGCCTGACACCTGCTGCAGGTCGCTGGCGGCGCCGCTGGTCACCTCCTCGTCACCGAACACAACCTCCTCAGCGGCGCGGCCGCCCAGGGCGCCAACAATGCGCGCGAAGATCTGGCCGCGGCTGACCAGCGACGGGTCCTCTCCCGGGATGAACCAGGTGAGACCGCGGGCCTGGCCACGTGGCACCAGGGTGACCTTCTGCACCGGGTCGTGGCCGGCCTGCAGGGTGCCGCAGATGGCGTGGCCGACCTCGTGGTAGGCGACCAGGGCCTTGGCCTTGCCGTCAACCAGCGGCTTGCCCTCCAGACCCGCGACGATGCGGTCAATGGCATCGTCAATCTCCTTGCCGGTAATGGCCTACAGGTAAGGATTGAAGACAAGAGGTTTATATGCGAAAAAATGGCCTCTATTGACGCGGCGAAGGAAAGAAATGGATATACGACAAGTGACCGATACACGTTCTCATCCCTTTTGAGAGGCAATTTAATAAACGCAGACGGGAGACGGGCATCACACAGGTGCACCTACCGAAAGGCCGCGGCGACCAGTCAGGATGGCCGCCTCGTTGAGCAGGTTCATCAGGTTGGCACCGGCGAAGCCGGGGGTGCGCAGGGCCACCTCCATCAACTCGACGTCGTCTGCCAGCTTCTTGTTGCGGGCGTGCACCTTGAGGATCTCAAGGCGGCCCTTCTGGTCGGGCAGGTCGACCGCGACCTGACGATCGAAGCGGCCGGGACGCAGCAGGGCGGGGTCCAGGATGTCGGCGCGGTTGGTGGCGGCAATGACGATGATGCCGGTGTTGCCCTCGAAGCCGTCCATCTCCGTCAGCATCTGGTTCAGCGTCTGCTCACGCTCGTCGTTGGTGCCACCGACACCAGTGCCACGCGAGCGGCCGACGGCATCGATCTCATCCACGAACACCAGGCAGGGGGCGTTCTCCTTGGCCTGCGCGCGACAGAAGATAATCAAGGGGCGGAAACCGTCAGTGGCAGTGATTGGAGATCGACGCGAAGGGCATGTTGGAGCACAGTCCCCCAAACCCAATCTGCAGGATGTACCTGTCCTTGCCAGGCTCGCTACCCTCGATTAGTAAGCAACCTTCCCAACCGACCTGCCATCCGTCCACTATCGAAACCATGCTCGCTCACCTTCTTGAACAGGTCGCGGACACGCGATGCACCCACACCGACGAACATCTCCACGAACTCGGAACCCGACACGGAGAAGAACGGAACACCGGCCTCGCCGGCAATAGCCTTGGCCAGGAGGGTCTTACCCGTACCCGGGGGACCGACCTACAGCATTCAAAATGTGGCAAGCCTCGTTAGAATCGCCGTGGAATCACGCAGCGGACCTTAACAGCAGCTCGCAACAGTTTCTGGTGCATAGGTCATAGCAAGAATTTATCGAGTTGCCGTCATCCACGCACCAGCAGGCAGCCCTTAGGGATGCGAGCGCCGACAGCCGTGAAGCGCTCTGGGCGCTTCAGGAACTCCACAATCTGCCACGCAGGAAAGGGGTCAAGGGGGGATGTCAAAGCAGGAATATGGACACAACCTCCCTGCGTACATAATCTTTTGCGCCTTGTTGCTGCTAACGTTCTCAAATCAAGGCTTTGGCTGATGCCCGATCCATACAATTGCAGAAGGGGACTACCCAGAACCAGCGCTCGCATGACAATATTCAGTGCCCTTCAGAATTTGGTCGTGATCATACGTGACGGTCGTGGTTATATGTAACGCTTACTATCTGGAGGACAGGGCACCTCCCAAATGGGCCACAGCAACTTGCATGCACATCAACATTTACTGTTAATCCCGGGTCCTTCGTACCACCATCAAACTGCCTATCGTCTCATCGCGCACCGCACCCCCCCCCACGAGCCCGTAGCCCCCGAGCACTCACCTCCATGAAGTCCTGCTTTGCCTCGTCCACACCGGCCACGTCCTGGAAGGTGACTCCCGTGTTCGCCTCCATCGCAAACCGAGCGCGGCTCTTGCCAAAGTTCATCGGGTTGTTGGGGTTGCCGGGGCCGCCCATGCCGCCCTGGCTCTGGCGCGACAGCAGGAACAAGCCGGCCACCAGCAGCAGGGGGAAGGCCAGGTTGCCTACAAGGATCGGGGCGCAGGACAGGATGAGGGTTTAACTCCACAACTTGACCAGGTCAACGACCAGGGAAGCGCAAGAAATGGCCAGATTGGCAATTACCGATGACCTCACAGCTAGACGACCCGGATCGTAACGTTTACTGCAATTGAACTCCTGGGCAAGCGTATCTCCACCCCGCATCCCACACAGCCTTTCCACGCACAGCTACCGCTACTGAGGCAGCAAACTCACCCAGCAGGTTCAGGAACACAGCGCCACCGTCCTCGGTGTTAGCGTGGGCAGCGAAATCGATCTTCTTCTCGCGGAACTTGCCCAGCAGCTCGGGTGAGGTGCCCGGAAGCTGCACGCGAACGCGCTGAACGCGGTTGCCCAGCTCCGGAGACACAGCCTCCACGATAGCGATGGTGCCGTTCTCGTAAAGGTCCACCTATTGACGCGACGTGGTGCAAGCAAGCTGTCAGATATCACTTTGCAATATGCTGTCAATGCAACCATGTGGGTCGAGCGAACACAGCCGTAGACTTGTGTGGGCAGATGCTAGGTGTGAGGACAGAAAACAGTTATCGTAGCAACGGATGGGGTAGTCAATTATAACCACTATACGCAATATGCCCACCTTCTTCACACGGCCCATCTCCAGGTACTCGAGGAAGCGAGAGTAGGACATGCGCGAGGAGGCCACGCCCGCAGCCTCCTCTGCCTTAGCAGCCATGGCCGGCACAAGAGCAGCAGCGGCAACGAACGCACTGCGCGGCACAAACATATAGATAAATGTTCAGCGGGACGTGCGACTTTTGGGCTGCGCGCAAGCAATAGACGTATCCAGATCCCTCCCCACAACCCGAGCAGGCCTTACTTGCGCAGCAGATCGCGCTTGCTGTTAGCCACAACCTCCACTTCCTTATCCTGCATGGCGACAGGGGAGCTAACGTCAGTCCCATGGCACTGTAAACAAGAATACGCTCGCTCGTCGACGAGACACCTCGCCAACGGACCTGCTGGGCACGGACGACCAGCTGTGTCCGACGAAGAACACCTGTCCAATGAAAAAGCGACCGCGAAGGCGTCAGAGAGACCTCCTTAAACATTACTCGGAGGTCTGTGTGGCCCACGCGTCATCGCGCGACAGAACAGCCTTACGCACCAGCAGACAAGACCGGCTTCAGCACGACGGGGCGCGCCTGGCATACGCCAGCCGAAGCGGCACGCTTCTGCATGAGCTGCATGGTTGTAGGTGTATGCGAGTGCCGTGGGTTACCGGATATAAACGCTCTATATGGACTACTAGTTATATGTCAGTAATACCAGGACTCTGCAACACTCTATAAGATATCAGTTGCTCCAAATGCCTCTTTATGGTGCCATGCTGAGCGTCACGAGCCATTGGA
This sequence comes from Yamagishiella unicocca, assembly GCA_003116995.1. Taxonomy (NCBI): domain Eukaryota; kingdom Viridiplantae; phylum Chlorophyta; class Chlorophyceae; order Chlamydomonadales; family Volvocaceae; genus Yamagishiella; species Yamagishiella unicocca. Next base: position 2,603,664 of record BDSL01000004.1, read on the forward strand.
CCTGAAACCACACGTTAATATGGGCCTTATGCCCAGTCCGCGCGCCAGTAGGAGTGGTGAATGTTGTGTGGTGGAAGACAACCAACGCCGCTCTAACATGTTGATTACGCATGCTTACTGGAACCATGGCGCATCTGCAACGTGCGCTTGCTAGCGTTGCGAGGCAGGAACAGGCCATGGCGGTTGGCTTGGGGCCTCATGGTGAGAGACGGGTGCCATTTTTGGATCCATACGCACATGGATATAAACGATTGCGGTCTTGACATGCCGACCGCACTTTGCCTGCCCAGCATGCCTGTGGCATGTACCGATACATGTCGACACTGGACCCTGCCTCCCACACCTGTTTCGCAATTACAAGGCCTTGATCAGCTGATTGTTGATGAAGCAAACCAGCCCACGATTACAAACTCGGGCGACGTGATCCTATCTGGGGCCAGCCCTGACGACGCCTTGGGCGCCCTCGTCCTAAAGTTAGTCGCGGTGAGTGAAGCTATTTCGGCATGAAGCTACGATCGCAGCAAAGCGCGCTGAAGGGAGGCGGAATCGGGTTCCTTCAGGATCTGTCAGCCACTGGGTTCGGGAGTGGGGAAGGACGTGGGCCCGCTCCCCTCCCCCCACCCACACACGTAGACACACAAACATCTTGGGACCCCATACCCAAGGACTTGTTCCCCTGAGCCCATGTGTTCCGGTTGCATCCATAAAGCAACACCCACCCGCGGCTGCGGGCCCGCACACGGTACGGCAACTGCCTCGAGGAGGGGGGTTAACCCACCACTTCGGGCAGCGGTCGCGCAGTATCGTGTTGGGGAAATGTGATTGGTCCATCAGGCCTTGGCACCGGTTGGGAGGGACAGGGTCCGCGTTGTGGGGGGGGGCCTAAAAAACGATTACACGACGTGGGTAGGACAGCTGGCGCACTGCCCACATTGGGGGCCGGGGCCGGTTGGGAGGGCTGGACGAGGCCGTCCGGGCGGCGGCGCGTGAGGGCCGTAGAAGTGAGGGGGAGGGGCGGAGGAAGGGGGGGAGGGAAGGAGGAGGGGGGGAAGGAGGGGGGGAGAGCAGGAACCCAGTGCGATGGAAGCCAAACGGAGGGGACGGGCGGGGGGCAACTGGGATCAGCGCGGCCCCAGAGCCTCGCCGGCTGCGCCCTGACGTGCGACCCACGTACCTCCCTGGAGCACATGTCCTCTCCCACCATCAGAAACGCCATGCCCTTTTCCCATACGGCACTCTGTTGATCCTCCCGCCGGTAAAAACCTACCAGCTAGGTCTTCCCCCCTCCCCGCACGCCCATGACGCCAACACCCCCCCGCTCACGCCCCCCATCCCCCGCCCCACGCCATAGGACAGCTGCGCGCCCCTGGGCGACTCTTCCAAGCGGGTGCTGCTCATGGTGCTGGCGGGGCTGCGGCAGGTGGGGACTGGAAGAGGGGGAGAAGGGGCTGCAGCAGATGGGGACTGGAAGAAGGGGCAAAAGGGGTGCAGCAGAGATTGGAGGAGGGGAAGACGAGGAGGCAGAGGGCCGCTGGCCATGCGGGTAGGGCGGGGTCGTCCAGGCGGGTAGGGCGGGGTCGTCCAGGCGGGTAGGGCGGGGTCGTCCAGGCGGGTAGGGCGGGGTCGTCCAGGCGGGTAGGGCGGGGTCGTCCAGGCGGGTAGGGCGGGCTTGTAGCCGTGTGGGCCTGACCCCCCTGGCCTTTCCTTCCCTCCACCTAGCACCACCAGGGCTCTTGTGGTGTAGCGTCCACTGTCCCCTGCTGGCTGCACAGCGGCACTGATTGGGCTTTCGTCGGCGTTGTCCTCCCCCCCGGGTACGACCTACGGGTATCCTCTCCCCCCCCCCCTCCCCCCCCTGCCTGCAGTACCTCCGCAGCGGTCTGCACCCACATACCTTCCAAGCGGACCTGGCGGCGCAGGTGGGGGAGCTGGCAGGGGGGGAGGAGGGAGGGAGGGGAGGGAGGAGGGAAGGAGGGGGTGAGGGGAGGGGGGAGGGAAGGAGGAGAGGGAGGAGGGAAGGAGGAGGGAAGGAGGAGAGGGAGGAGGGAAGGAGGAGGGAAGGAGGAGAGGGAGAAGGGAAGGAGGGGAGGGGGCCGCGAGGGGGGAGGGGGCGTGATGGTGGCCGGGGTTCAGAAGGGGAGACATTGGCGACCGCCGCCGGAAACACACAACCCCCTCACTCCGTCACTCCGTCACACTTCGTCACACTCCGTCACTCCGTCACACTTCGTCACACTCCGTCACTCCGTCACTCCGTCACACTTCGTCACAGTCCGTCACTCCGTCACAGTCCGTCACAGTCCGTCACTCCGTCACACTCCGTCACACTCCGTCACTCCTTCACCCCACATTTCTTAATCCGCGGGCCCCAGGTGCTTCAGTGCGTGATCCCATGCGCTGTGCTGCACGTGCCGCTGCCGCCGGCGGGGGAAGAGCTCGAGGCGGCGGAGGTGCGCGAGTGGGGGAGGAGGGGGGCGGAGGGCTGCGGAGGGGTGGCAGGGGGGAAGGGGAGGGAAGTTGGGGCCAAGAAGCAAGGCGGCGGGACTCGAACCCCCTGGCCGTTGGAGGCCGTTGGAGGCCGTTGGAGGGAGGGGGGAGAGCCCCAAGAGGGGCAGTTGGGGGTGCCCACTGGCAGATCTAGTCTGGAGATTTGATCTGATCTGGTCCCGCGTGGCCCCACACACGGGACCTGATCTGTCCCACCCCGTCTCTCCCCTGCCCCTGCCGCTGCCCCCAGGCCCTCCACGCGCTCATCTCCACTCACCTGTGCGGCAAGGCGGGCGGCGGGGCGGCGGAGCAGCACCTGGCGGGATGTGTGCAGGTGGGGGAGGGGGAGGGAGACCCGTGTGCAGGTGGGGGAGGGGGGGACTGGGCAGGGGGGGCAAGCAGCAGCACCGTGTGTGTGTTTTGTGGGGTAGAGGGGAACCCATGAACCGACGAAGGGGCGTGCGGAGCGGAGGGGTAGGGGCGGGTGGTCCCCGGAGGGGGCCGGGTGGCGAGCCGGGATCTGCAGGTGGGGTGAGAACTGGACCTCAGGTGCTGCGACCTCCCACAGGAGGCGTAGCAGCAGGCACATAGGGCCCCTCCTCCTGCTGGGAGGCACATAGGGCCTCTCCCCCTACTGGGAGGCAGCACACCCACCAGGGCCGCAACCGCAACTTGTGGTACTTGGGGCGGTAGTGGCGTTCCTTACCCCGCCCCTCCGTGCCCCCTCCCCGCGCCCCTCCGTGCCCCCTCCTCACCCCGCAGGAGCTGGTGCTGCTGCAGCTGCGGGTGGCGGCGAGGGCGGGGCTGAGTGCGGCGGAGGTAGGCGGCTCCCGTAATGCATGGGGAGTGGGTGGAAGGCAGGGGGGACCAAGGGGGGAGGGAGGGATTATGTTCTCATGCCTATATACGTACATCCCGTTCCTCCCCGCCCAGCCATTCCCATTCATCGGTTTGTTCTCTTCCCCCCTGCCTTACCCGCGCCATGTTGCGGCCCTGTGTGTGTTTCGTGTTGTGTGTTTCGTGCTGTGTGTTTCGTATCGTGTGTTTTGTGTTGCGTGTCTCGCCCCAGGCGCTGTCGTCTCTGCGCGACTCGCCCCCGCTAGCTCGGCTGCCGGGGGCTCCCCCCCACCAGTCGCAGCTGCTGCCGGGGGTGCTGCTGCATGAGGGGCCGCTGACGGGCCTTATGGCGGCTGGGACGGCGGTGTCGCTCCAAAGGCAGGCAGGCGAGGAGGGGGAAGAGGACGGGGTGGGGGTGTGGAGAGAGGCGCGGGATGGGGAGAGCGAGGGCCCGATCGGGTCGTTCAGGGGGAGAACAGGTTAAAAGTGATCGGTCGGGGAGCCAGGAAATTGTGGTTGGTGGCTGGTGGTCGGATAACGGTAGCCGTGAGTAACTGAATGGAGGGACCGTGTCGCTGGCAACGGGCGAGGGTCACCCATCACACATCCAAAGCAAAAATCACACACCGACAACGTCGGCGGATGCGTTCTGCGTGTTGACCTCTCTTGCCTCCTGCCTACCCCGACCCACACACCCCCATCCACCCGCTCCGCACCGCACTGCCCCTTCTCCGCCCTCCATCCACCATCCTGTCTTATTCGTGTCAACGGTTTTTTCACGCCACCCCTTACCAAACCCCCCTCCGCAGCCCCCGCTTCCTGGCGCTGTCCTGCCCGCTGGACGGGGAGGCCATCACCTCGGTACGACAACCACCCGCATCAGCGGAAGCGATCCTCGGAGGAGGAGGCGGAGGCGGAGGCGGTGCCCCTGCGGTAGGCATCCTGGTCACCTCTGAGGCCCAGCGCGGCGCGGCGGAGGCGGCGCTGCTGGAGCTGCTGCGGCTGCGGATTGAGTGCCTGGCGGAGCGCGGAGTGAAGCTGCTGCTGCTGTGCCACCGGGTGGGTCCAGGGAGGGTCCAGGGTGGGTCCAGGGTGGGTCCAGGGCCCTAAGAAGATAACGCCTCCCCGGGCGCCAGTCGCCTCTTCCAATCGCTGCCGGAGTCGAAACCCCCCTATAACCCTAGCACAGCGGCTTATCGCCCCTCGCGCCCACTGCGCGCCAATGCATGTGTGTGTATTTCCCCCCATCTTCCCCGATGCAACTTGCCGGTATTCTCGCCGCCGCTGACTATTAGGGTACTCCCGCGCCCTCCCCTCCCCCCCCCCTCCGCAGCCTCCCCCCGTCGCCACTCAGCTATGCCAGCAGTACGGCATATGCCTGGTGGCGGGGCTGGACGAGGATGACGTGGCGCGGGCATGCGCCGCCGGCGGTACGACACCGTTGGCACGTGCGGGTCTGGCGGCGTTGGAGGCGGCGCCGCTGGGGCGCGCGGCTGCGGCCCGGGTTGTGGGTCTGGGTGCTCGACGGGCGATGTTGCTGGAGTTCGACCGGCTGCAGCAGGAGGCGGGGGGCAGGTGCGGGGGCAGGTGCGGGGGGCAGGTGCGGGGGGGCAGGTGCGGGGGGCAGGTGCGGGGGCAGGTGCGGGGGCAGGTGCGGGGGGGCAGGTGCGGGGGGGCAGGTGCGGGGGGCAGGTGCGGGGGGCAGGTGGGGGCAGGTGCGGGGGGCAGGTGCGGGGGGGCAGGTGCGGGGGCAGGTGCGGGGGCAGGTGCAGGTGCGGGGCAGGTGCGGGGGGGCAGGTGCGGGGGGCAGGTGCGGGGGGGCAGGTGCGGGGGGCAGGTGCGGGGGGGCAGGTGCGGGGGGCAGGTGCGGGGGGCAGGTGCGGGGGGCAGGTGCGGGGGGCAGGTGCGGGGGGCAGGTGCGGGGGGCAGGTGCGGGGGGGCAGGTGCGGGGGGGCAGGTGCGGGGGGCAGGTGCGGGGGGCAGGTGCGGGGGGCAGGTGCGGGGGGGCAGGTGCGGGGGGGCAGGTGCGGGGGGCAGGTGCGGGGGGCAGGTGCGGGGGGCAGGTGCGGGGGGGCAGGTGCGGGGGGGCAGGTGCGGGGGGGCAGGTGCGGGGGGGCAGGTGCGGGGGGCAGGTGCGGGGGGGCAGGTGCGGGGGGGCAGGTGCGGGGGGGCAGGTGCGGGGGGGCAGGTGCGGGGGGGCAGGTGCGGGGGGCAGGTGCGGGGGGGCAGGTGCGGGGGGGCAGGTGCGGGGGGGCAGGTGCGGGGGGCAGGTGCGGGTGGGGCCTGGGTAGCCATGTGGGGGCCTGCTGGGGGTTGGGTTTTGGTTGGTTACGGGTTTTTGTTTGGCAGCTGCCCATCCACACGTGCTCCGGAACCTGGCGGCGTCCGTCCCCACTCACGCTCCGAAACCTAGTCCCTCCCGTTGAAATGAATGTAATGAAATGAAGTTAAGCAACAAGCAAGCGCTGCTGCCGCCGCCACCCCATGACGCCACCGCCACCCCGCCCAGGCCGCCTCCACGCTGCTGCTTTGCGCCGTGAGCGACGCGGCCGTACGGCAATCCGCCCGCGCCGTACGACGTTGCCTGGTCTCCGTCGCCGCGGCCGTCGGCACGATGGCACGACCCGGCGGCGGCGGCGACGACGACAGCGACGGCGGCCGTGACGGCGGCGGCGGCGGTGACGGCGGTGACGGCGGCGCCGCCGTGGAGTGTTTGGTCTTCGTCGCCGGCGGCGGCGGCTTTGAGGGCCTCTTGGAGCTGCAGCTGCGTGAGCTGATGGACGTTGCAAAGCGGGGCCCCGAGCCGATGACGACGTCGACGCCGGGTTATGGGCTGGAGGGGGGAGCGGAGGATGGCGTCGGCGGCGGTGGCGGTGAAGGGCACACGGTTTCGGCGGTAGAGGAGGCGGCGACGGCGGCGTCAACGGCTGCGGCGGAGGGCGCCGCGGTGGAGGCGCGGGCAGCCAGTGAGGTGTGTGGCACGTAAAGCAGAAATTTGAAATCCTGAAACCCTAAATCTGAAATCCTGAAACCCTGAAACCCTGAAATTTCCAGGAGCCAACCCTGGCGTCCCTCGAAACCTCAAGGTGGCTGTACGGGGCGCGGCTGGCTCCTGTCGGTTAGGTGTTATCGCTGCTCCTCACGGCTTCGTCTCCACCCCTCCCCTCCTGCCCCCGCTCCTCCCGCATTTCCGCTGGCCCCCCTCGCTACCCCTCTCGCTGTTACAAAACCCTTCCCCGCCCCCCCCCCTCGCCGCCTCCCCCCGTCCCTCCACGCTCCCCCCAGCTCCTGGCCTCCCTGCAGGTCCTACACGCCATGGCGGCGGTGGTGCCGCTAACCCTCGCCGGCGCCAGTGGCGGCGGAGGTGGCGGCTGCCTGCCCGGGGCCCCTCAGGCGGCGGCCCATAGGGCCCAGCGGGAGGCGCTCCTACAGGCAAGCGAGAGTTACCGGTTTTTTACTTGTAGCCCCACTCTCCTACCCCTGCTTCGTCGCCTCCACGTCCCCCCCCCAAAACAGCCCGTACCGTCAGCCCGATCCTGCCGCCACTTCCACCTCACCACACCTCGACTCGTCTTGCCCTCAGTGCTCGTAGAAACCCCACCACACCCGCCCCGCACCCGCCAACCCCCAGGTCCACTCGCTGCGGCGCTCCCAGGCTGAGGCGCTCCAGGGAGGAGGCGTGTCGCTCGCGGGCCTTGTGGTGCCCTCGGCCGCCTTGTCGTACCACGGGAGAGCCCTCCGCCGCCTCGGCGGGGAAGAGGCCGCCACCGCTCCCGCCGCCACCGCTGCCGCCATCACTTCTAGCGGCGCTCCGGATGCCGCTGCTGCCGCCGCTCGCCCCGCCAGCGCGTCAGCTGCCACATCCGTCGGGGCACCACCGCCGCTGCCTGCGGTCTGCGGCCCTGATGGGCCGCCCCCCTCCGACAGCTGCCGGGAGGACTTCGTGCGCGCCCGGCCACCCCTTGGCGGCCACGCCTTCGTCGCCGCCGCCAACGCGGTGTCGTACGGGGTGGTGGAGGCGGCCGCGTTGGCGGCCAGCAGCTGGAGCCATGCGGTGGACATCATGCGGCAGGTGGGGGATGGAAGGTTGCAAGGAGGCTGGAGGGGTGGAGGGATGGGGGGTGGAGGGGGCGTGAAAGGGGGGGTTGTTTCACCCCTTGGGAAACCCAAAGGGGGGTGGTTACTTCGTTGGGTAACGTTACGGGTCTGGAGCGCGGACAGCAGAGGGGTGTGTATCCTGGCCGGCAACCGCCTTACATAGGCGTCCCTTTCATCCGCTTCCCGCACATCGACAGGCGCCCCCCCCCCCAACCTGCTGTTGTCGCTCCCAACCTGCTGTTGTCGCCAGTTGCTCCCTGACCTACCGCGCGGATGGGTATTTCAGTGACCAACACCCACCCCTCGCCCCGCCCCGCGCCCCCCACCCCCATCAGGTGCTTCGTATCGACGGCCCTCCGCTGTCAGTTGCCAGAACCGCCCCGCGCCAGGGCTCGGGGAGGGCCGGGACCGGGCTGGCGGCGGCTGGACCAGCGCCTGCCTCCGTGCCCCGACCCCGGCGCGGGGGCCGGGACTCCGGTTGGGGCTCCGACAGCAGCAGCAGCGGCCAGGGCGATGACAGTGGCGTCAACAGCGATAGTGACGAGTGATGCCCGAATGTAATGCGAATTCAGTTGGGCTCGTTGTCGACCACACAATATAATACCGTACTCGGGCAGTCGAGCCGATCCATACTGTACGGCGCCATGCGTGCGTGTCAGCACCACCGTACCCCTGCTCGCTGCTTTGGTTGCCGGTGGACGTACCGGTATGGTAGTTTATGGTTGGTGCTGTCAGGTGGCATTTGCCTGCCTCACCTCCTCGGAGCGGTAAAGCGTGCCATGGAGGAGCGCCATGAACCAAGCCGCAGCAGGGCCAGGATATCCTGTCCCGCTGCAGCATCATACGCGCCTTTCTTTGCGGTTCCGCCACGTGCGGGCATGTGCACCGCGATCCACATCAAAGGGCCCAGCCCTGACCAGCTGCCCTAGCTGACCAGCTGCCCTAGCTGCCGTGCAATACGCCATCGAATGTTGCCCCCGCCAACCGTGGAGCTCACAACCTGGCTGGGGCATGCTGTATATCCTCGCCACAGACCGCCACAGGCACACCGCCACGTATTTCAGTCGCAAGAGCGAAGGCCTGCGGAATTGGAGTGATTCCCCCCAGTAGACGCTCGCGGCTAGCTAGTCCCTGGTGTATGTAGGCTGCTAAGCCACACAATTCTGTATTTCCTATACGTAGCATTCGTTGGCGCTCAGTAATCGATACTTTCAGAAAGGCTGGTACCCGGTACGAAGCCGGGGCCGGCTTCGCTTTTCTGCCCGCCATGCTCCTTGCATCGCATTGTGCCACGGAAGCCGATTTTATTATTTGTCAAAATCAATTGGTATCGCCCTCGCCATGCCGTTTGACGAGTTGCGCGTCACATTCTCACACAGCTAGCATCCCCTACCCCATCAAGATCAAAGCATATTGTAAACCCAAAAATACCGAATGAGAAATTCTGCCACAGCGCGGAACCCTCTGGGACACCGTAAGGACAGTGCGTTGGCGACGCCCGCCGTTCCATGACTCACCACCGGAAGTGGTCGCGTCAACCTAACCAAATTCTAACCCACAGCGCGTCGTTGTTCTGAGGTTAATTCCTACTCTGCCATAGAACGTCCGCGGCCACGGCGGCTGAGATCGCGCGCCGGCCCCTCCAAAACGCAGCTGGGGGGCGGCGGCGATAAAGCTGTCCTGGCGCCATTGCGCTTGCACAAACGCCCACAACCGTCCAAACAGAGAGAAGAAACCGTTTGGCGTGAAATTTAGGACTTCATTGACGATGTAGCCGAATAGTGCCTCGAATTTGGCACTGATACTGTACATTTAGTAGCACTGTGGATTGTATGCAGCTGCACGCCAGCTCCTCTCACCTTCCTCCCCAACTCCCCACCTCTCTCCCACAGCCAGCCCCTCCACGCGCCCAAACGTGGCCGCGCCCTACACGAACAGCCCCTCCAGGTCGCCCACAACGCGCTGCTCCGGAACCCCCGCGTTGCTCTGCACCACCAGGAACAAGCAATCGCTACACGCGGCCACCCGGCCCCCGGGGTCGCTCCAGTTGCCACTGCCGCGGCGCCAGAGGCCGTGGTACAGTCGCGGCGCATCGGGCCCATCTCGCGGAGCGTGGTAGCGCTCCAGCGTGCCCTGCCCCAGGTGGCACTCCGAAACCAGGTGGTACGAGCAGTACTCGGTGAAGAACCGCGACCTGCGCGGCAACAGCGCGCGCAGCGCGCCCAGCCGCGTGCCACCGCCCACCCGGGCCTCCCAGTAGGTGACCGTCTCGGCGGCGAGGTCGCGGCTGAGGATGGCAGGCGTGACTCCGAAGACGCGCGTGTCGGGTGCCGAGGGCAGGCAGCCCTTGAGGCCTAGCAGCGACTCGGTGGCGTCCCACCAGGGCCCGTGAGCAGCCCGGCGCTGCGGCTGGTAGATGGCGCGACCTGGCCGCGGGAAGAGCCAGTGCGCCTGGTGGGAGCCCACGTGGCGGACCATGAGCACGTCGCTGTCCTGCAGGGGTGGGCGTTGGAGGGTGCGGCGGTGAGGCTTGGGCGTTAGAGGGTCGGCTGATGGGTGAGCGGCAACCCCTCGGTCGGAATCGGCGTTGATTGCGGACAGGGACGCGTCACGGTAACGTAGATGTGGAGGTGCGGGGCTTGCTTCTGCGGGACGGGGGGGGGGAACCGCTGAGAATGGTTGGATCTGGCAGCGGTGGCGCTGTGGGTCAGGTCCCAGCCATGATCCCGGGCCCCCAGCTACCAGCGCCAGCAATCAAGGCAGTGCCACCCCCCTGGGGCCCCACCTACCAACACCAGGTAGTGGCTGGTGCTTATGAGGGCGCTGACCATCAGCTTGAGGACCATCTGGGGGGGGAGTTGGGGCGGGAGGGGGGCCGGGGGCGGCGTGTGTGAAGCCCCGCTCTCCGGTAAACAGGCGGCCATAAAACACGACGGCGGCTGAGCTCCGAAACCAGTTAACTTCAGCGCAGGCCGCACGCCATGAGGGCAGCATGGCACGTCAAGGCCTCCTTTCGCTGACGCCACTCGTCGTCCCAGGCAGCAGTCCCTCTCCCTCCCACTGCCCTTCACCCCCTCACAACGTTGCAAGGCTGCGCCCTCCCCCCATACACATGCTGCTGTCTCTCCCTTCGGGGGTCTGCTTGGGATGCATGTGGCCATGTGCAGGGGAGCCATCAGCGCAACCTCCCCCTGTGTATTGGTGCTTGCTGTTTCCTCTGGGCTCTCGGTTGTGAGGCTCTGGGTGGTTTGTCTTTCGGAACCGTCGGTTTTCTCTGCTTTCATTGTCTTTTTCAGTGTCAGGCGATGCGCCCGATGGCTCTACCTTTTAAGGTCTGGAGCCCACTGTAACGATTACAACAACACATGATTGGTGTCAAACGACCATGTGCCAACTATCCTGTCCCGTCGCGTAAAACGGTTTTTACACATCCCCATACACACACAAACCCCGCCCACGACTCCCGCAGAGCCCCTACCTGGAGCCGGTAGCCGTAGATCGACAAGCCCGCCATCTCCTCCCGGTCGGCCCCCAGCGCCAAGTGCTCCGGAACCACCCACAGTGGCGGCCCGCAGCCCTCACATCCCTCCGCATCACTTAAGGGGCCGAGCGCGCCATCGCTGCCGCCTGTGCCCTGCGGCTCCGGCAGCAGCCCCCGTGCTCTCAGCACCTCCGCAACCAGGCTGCTGCTGCCGCTGCTGGTGGTGGTGGTGGTGGTTCTACCGCCGCCGGCAGTCCCGGCCCGACTCCCTAGATAGCACGAGGGGCTGCAGGGCCGCCCCCCCATGGTGGGATTCAGTGAGTGCCTCAACACCAGGTACTCCTGCGGGTACGGGGGTGACATGGCAGGTAGCGGGGTGACGTGGCAGGTAGCGGGGTGACGTGGCAGGTTAGGCAATTTGGAAGGGTAAAGGCGGCATGGAGGGCTGAGGTGCCACCGGGTTGGGAAGGGAGCAGCAAAATCAACGGCCGCAACATGTACGGCAGCGCAAGCGAGCTCGGTAGCTCGTCCAGTCATGCCGTACCTGCCAGGGGCACAGCAGCACAAACTCCCGCAACAGCTCCGGAGCCAGATGCAGGCGCACGGAGGAGATGCTGGCCAGCACTCGGCTCACGTCCCTGAAGGTGGTGAGTTGCACGATGGTCAGCTGGGGATGCTGCGCCGCTAGCGCCTGCTGCTGGTGCTGGACCTGCTGCTGCTGGAATGGCTGTTGATCTGTGCTCCATTCGAAGAGGGCGGCGTGGGGTGCGCTTCGGCTCGCAGGGATACGGGTCGAAGCAGGGATGCGACGAATACGGCATTCACACATGCAGGTGGTGAGCACGCGAACTCTCTGCCCGACCCCTCGTTTTCGATGTGCCACTCGCCTTGCGCAGCTTGCGTTACGTGGGGACTAAACTAATTTCCCAATTCATCAACTATGCATCTGTCTGGGACACCTGTAGTCTTGCCGCCCCTTGCCGCCCGAGACCTGCTGGCATCTGCCAAGAGGCGGCCAGCCCTGTGCAGCCTACCTGTCGCCAGTGCTTCCGCCAAATCACCCGCTGTCGTGTAGGTGTCGAACTGCAGCACCTTCCTGGAGCCACCGCCACCGCCACCGCCTCCGATGCGGCTGACGTCGCCGCTGTCGTTGTCGAAGAGAGCATAGTCGCTGTCATCGGCAACGAACGTATCACGCCTAGTGCTGTCCTCCAGCTGCACTCCGGGCTGACCGATGCCAAGCTGCTTGTGTTGCTGCGTGGCGCTGATAAGCGAAGTTGCGGGTAGTTGCAGCAATAGCTGCAGCACCGCGGCGACCACCGCCAGCGCCGGGGTTGCCGCATTGCAACGCGGCCCAGCCGACTGGTGCATCCTCGGCCGCGATTCGGAGGCGTTGGAGACAGTTGACGACTTCTTGGCTAGTTGAACTTGTGTTCGGGGGCCGGCTGTGGAGTTCTGGGCTCAGTCGCGTTCCCCTACGTTGGCCGTTGCCTCGACGGGCGGTCCCGTGGGCGGTTGTCGGCCGCCCCGCTGGGCATAGGATTGTGATACCTGATGCCAATATACAAGTATCTAGGTTGCAAATATTACGGGGACTCATCTTTGCACCCGAATGGCGCCCTTGGGGCACGATTGCGCTTTCACAAGTATCCACGAGGCGGTAGCGGATTTGCACGTTGTATTGGCCAATTTCGCCCGTATGTCAGAAGTAAAAATGTGAATCGTCCTGCGCGGTTTATAATTATGGATTTTCTCCATGACGAAGGACGAAGGAGTGGAGGCGGGCGGTAAGTATAGCTGGTCATACGGCCAAAGTGTGGAGTTGTTTTGTTGCAAAGCATTCATAGATTGTAAAAATACTGCACACGCTCCGTTAGACTCACCAAATCTGAGCAAGCCGGAGTTCACTGCCGACGAGTGATCCGTAATGCAAAACACCAAACGAGCTAACATAACCATTATCCAATAATATTTTATTTATTATATATAAATAACGTTTTCCTAGGCTTTCCGCGCGAGGCGCGATGCACGTCTATGGTGTCCAGTGAATCAGCATTCCCCGCTGGAGCACTATGCGGGTATGGCGAAATGTTCGCAATGATGATAATGAAAATCAATTTCTGGACCTCGCAAAGGACCGGCGGTGGTGGCTAGGTTAAGTCATCACGATACGCCCGACTCGCACGTCAACCCAATCCCATGACATTACCCTGCAGTGTGGCCATGGAGGCCTATCGGCTTTCCTGCTCATCGCGGTCGTGTTCATTGCTGAGCCGTCGCGCTGCGTCGCGCAGCACCCCAACTCCGGTCTTGGCGGCAGCAGCAGCAGCAGCAGCGTCAGCAGCAGCAGCCGCGGCGGGAGTAATAGCAACGGCGCCGGGGCTATCAGTCAACAACAGCCGCGGGTGTGGCACGTAGATGGTGAGCAACCGCCGTCCACGCAGCGACCAACTGCACCCCCAACCGGGAACCAACGCCCAGCATCACTCGACACGCCCGATGTTGTCGATGACGACGGCTCGCTGTCGCCCCACTCTGGGCAACCCCTGCCCCAAACACACCTCGTGACAGCACCGCAACGGAGCAGCATCGCAACGGGCGCCTACCTGCTGTGCCGTACTCCCCCTTATCCCGGAACCCTCGCGCGCAAGCCTAGGGCTGCCCAACCCAAAACACATACACACACGCCCTGCCCAACCATGTGCGGCCTAGTTTCTGCCCCCTCTGCCTCCTATGTCGTGTAACAGGGTCTTTTTCGCCACTCTCCGTGCCCGCCCACCACCCAAACACGTACACGGGGTCTTCGCATACACGGGTTTCCCTCGCATCCACCCGAACCCCACGCCTTCTCTCGCGCCACCCGTCCCTGAAGGTTACCTGCTGCAAGTAGGCGTCGGCTCCATAGAACGCTTCCTGCTACAGCTGCTGCCACAGCCCGACCCCGCGGCGGCGCCGCCGCCGCGCTCCGACGCCCGCGGTACGGCGCCGCCGCACCTGCTGCCTCTGGACGTATCCCGCCTGGCGCCGCCGCTGCCGCCACCAGGGGCGCTGGTCCATGCCGTACTAGAGGCCGCTGAGGGAACCCCCGCCGGTCCCGCCGCCGCGGCGGCGGCGCCGCCGGCGGCGGCGGCGGCGGCGGCGGCGGCGGCGTGGGCTGCGCAGCAAGCCGGGGGCGCCCCCCTCCGCGTCCTGTCTCTCACGATGCTAGGGACAGACGACCTGTCGAGATTTGAAAAGGGCGAGCAGGCCGCCGTACAAGTGCCCGACCCCGAATTTAGCCCTGGTCCTGGCCCTGCCCCTGGCCCCGGGCTGGGGCTGGGGCTGGGCGTGTCCGCGGCTGGCGGCAGCTGGCGGCAGCGGCGAGGGAGCTTTAGCGCAGTCCCGGGGGAAACCCAAGTCACGGATGCTGACGATGCGTTGCAGGGCTTGAAAACGCGGGGGCGGCCTCATGACCATGGGCCGGAGGGGGAGGGGGAGCAGGGCGGGGGAAATCTACCGCATGCGGTGCCGGCAAGGCCGGTGGACTCGCGCTGGCCCTCCCTGGAGGGCGACTCACAGCTGCCCAGGATGCTCCAGGGAAGCGGGCGTGGGGATGGTGATGGCATGGCTACAGGGAGGGAGTTGCTCCAGGCCTCATCGCAGGTTTTCCCTCCTCCCCCGCCTCCACCTCCACCCCCTAGGTTATTTCCCCCGCCCCCGCCCCCGCCCCCGCCCCCGCTGGTTCTTCCTCCGTCTCCGGCGCCTCCTCTGCCACCTCGTCCGCCGCCACCGCTGCCCCCTTCCCCGCCCCCACCTCCGAGCCCACCTCCTCCTTCGCCACCGCCACCTCCGCCCTCGCCCTCGCCACCTCCGCCCTCGCCACCGCCGCCTCCGCCACCACCTCCGCCATCGCCACCGCCACCAACCCCGCCACCACCTTCGCCGCCACCACCGCTGCCGCCACCGAGCCCACCTCCTCCTTCGCCGCCGCCACCGCCGCCGCCTCCAAGCCCGCCGCCGCCTTCGCCGCCACCTACGCCCCCGCCTCCGAGCCCACGTCCTCCTTCGCCTCCACCACCGCCGCCGCCCCCCCATCCCCCTCCCCCACGTCCTCCTCCACCCCCGCCATTGCCGCCCCCTCCCACTCCTCCTACGCCCCCGCCTCCATCTCCCCGCCCACCCCCGCCATCGCCTATGCCTCCGCCTCCACCCCCTCCATTGCCACCGCCTCCGCCTCCGCCTCCCCCGCCTCCTCCACCCTTCGTTCCGCCTCCACCTCCGCCTCCTCCTCCTCCTCCTCCACCCTTGCCTCTCCCTCCGTCTCCATCGCCGCCTTCATACCCACCCTCGTCCCCACCTCCCCCGCCGCCTCCTCCCCCGCCTTTGCCTCCCCCTCCCCCTCCGCCTCCCCCTCCTCCCCCTCCCTTGCCCCCCCCTCCGCCGTTGCCCCCATCTCCGCCCCCACCACCACCTCCATCACCGCCCTTGCCTCCACCCCCGCCTCGGCCTCCACCGCCCCTCCCACCCGTGTCTCCATCGCCTCCACCTCCGCCTCCACCAGCGCCCTTGCCTCCGCCTCCGCCTCCTCCCCCTCCCCCGCCTTTGCTCCCACCTCCTCCTCCGCCCTTACTTCCTCCTCCTCCTTCCCCGCCTCCTCCTACGCAGCCCTTGCCTCCGCCTCCTCCGCCTCCACCTCCGCTCCTGCCCTTCCCTCCGCCTCCACCACCGCCCTTCCCTTCACCTTCGCCCCCACCCCTACCTCCGCCTCCTTCTCCGCCCATGCCCCCACCTCCCCCTCTACCGTCGCCTCCTTCTCCGCCCCTGCCCCCACCACCACCCCTACCGTCGCCTCCTCCTCCTCCCCTGCCCCCACCTCCACCCCTACCGTCGCCTCCTTCTCCTCCCCTGCCCCCACCTCCACCTCTACCGTCGCCTCCTTCTCCGCCCACGCCCCCACCTCCACCCCTACCGTCGCCTCCTTCTCCTCCCCTGCCCCCACCTCCACCCCTACCGTCGCCTCCTTCTCCTCCCCTGCCCCCACCTCCACCTCTACCGTCGCCGCCTTCTCCGCCCACGCCCCCACCTCCACCTCTACCGTCGCCGCCTTCTCCGCCCCTGCCCCCGCCTCCTCCCGTGCCCTTGTCCCGGCCTCCCCCTTCACCTTCAGCCCCACCGCCTCCCACGCCACCTCCTCCGTCCTCGCCTCCACCTCAGCCTCCGCTGTCACCATATCCATCGCCTCCACTGCTACCGTCGCCGTCACCATGGGCACCAGCGCCATCACCTTCGCCCTCTACCCCGTCCTCTACCTTGCCACCTACCTCAACACACCAGCCCTCGCCTCCACCAGCAGCCTCACTCCCCAGTACACTCTACCCATCGCCACCATCATCATCACCGCCACCACCGTCTCTGCCTGCGCCTCCATCGCCCCCCCTGCTTCCGCCTCCTCCGTCTCGGCCGCCATCCCCGCAGCCGCCCTCCACCACCACACCCCTCGCATCGGCCCCGCCGTCTCCTCCACCACCACCACTCTCGTTCCCCCCACCTCCTTACTCACACACACCTCCATCGCCCGCTCCCTCCCCGCCGTCCTACACATCCTCCCCCAACGCCGCGCCACCGCCGCAGCTCGTGCCCTCTCCAGGGCCCAGCGCGGCTCTGCCTCCACGCATGGCCTCATCCCCCCCGCCTTCCCCTCCTCCAACGGCTAGCCCACCGCCACCGTCGCCACCGCCAGCATCTGCCGCTTCGCCCTCGCCGCCGCCTGCATCTGCCGCTTCCACCTCGCCGCCGCCTGCATCGGCCGCTTCCACCTCGCCGCCGCCTGCATCGGCCGCTTCCACCTCGCCAGCCCCGTCGTCTTCGGCTCCCCCCCCCTCGCCTGCACCCACATCCCCACGGACCCCCTCGCCTCAGTGGTCCACCTCACCTCCACCCTCGGCCGTGCCCTTGCCACTACCAACGCCGGCACCAACATCAGCCCCCTCCTCGGCCCCGTCTCCGCCTTCGGCCGCTAAGCCGCCACCAACGCCGCCACCCTCACCGCCGTCGCGGCCGTCGTCGCCGACTCCCTCTTCCGCGCCCTCTCCCGCTGCCGCCGCTCCGCCGAGTCCGCCCTCCCCGCCTGTGGATCCGGATCTCGTCCGCAAGTACGCGGACACTGAGGTCCGGGGTGGAGGGGAGATGTCCACGCTGTTCATCATCGTGGACCTGTGCGGCCTGGGGGGCGGACCCTCCGTCACGCGCCAGGTGGGCGCGTGCTCCAAGGGGGGCCGGGAGGGGTTGGAATGTAGGGCGGGAAAGAAGCAGGCCGGCCGGAAATAGACCGGGGCGTGATGGTTTGGTCGAGGGCGCTGCTGCGGCGGCTAAATGGTGAGCCACGTAACGAGGGGTAACGAGGGGCACCCGAGCCCACCCAACTTGCGCACCGCATCCGAGCGCGTGTGGCCGCCAGCTACGATCGATAAGATGCACCATACCAGACGCCACCAAACCGATCGGCACAAGTGTTTAAAAACCCAAACGCACCACAGCACGCAACAGGCCAGTCCGCAGATGCAGTAAAGCGTACGGACACTCAAGTACAGGGTACGGCCGCGTGTAAGCTGCAACGACTTAACACACCGGCCGCAGCCCCTAGCTGCGAAACCGCACCCCCACTCACCCCCTACCCGCTCAGTCTACTCGCCGCCCCTCTCTTCTGGACCACCACCTTGATCGCCCTTGGTTTACCGGTATCGGCCGTGGACTCGCTGGCTATCCTTTACCCCCTCCCTCCCTGTCGGCCATGGACTCGCGGGTTATCCTTTACCCCCTGGCCCCCTTCACGACCGCGTCAGGAGCTGGAGGCGATCGTCTTCGAGCCGCCCAACCCCCCCGGACAAGGTGCCGCCACCAGCGGCATGCTAGGCCAGGCGAGCCCCAGCCCGGACCCCATAGGGCCCTTCGAGCCAGCTTCGAACCTGACCCTGGAGCGCTACATCGACACGTGTTCCCTGGGGGCCGCCAGGCTCAGCAGGACCAACTCCCGCGTCGTCGGACCGTTTCAGTTGCCGTGTTCGTACACCGCGCCGCCGTCACCGCCGCCGCCGGCGCCGCCGCCGCCGCCGGCGCCGGGGTTCCCGCCGCGGGCCTCGTCCGACGCCGCCCCGCCGTCCCCCAGTAAGGCAGCCGTGAAGGATGGTTCCGGAGCCGGCGACGGCGGCGACGCCGACGCTGCCGCCAACGGCGTCAGCAGCACCATCAGCTACGGCGAAGCCGCCGCCGCCGCCGCCGGCTCCGGAACCGCCAGCTGGACTGCGTTCGGGTGCTCCGTCACCGACGTCTTCGGCTGGGCGGAGGCCGCCAGCGCCGCCGCCGCCGCCGCCGGCGTCGACTTGTCGCGATACTCGCACCGGCTCCTGGTGATGCCGTCGGGGATGCGGGACTGGGCGGGTCGCAACTGCTCCTGGACTGGCCTAGCCACCCTAGGCCCCGCCACCCTGGGTCCGGACGGCACGTACGGCGTGGGGTACGCCTGGGTGTCGGGCAACTACGCCCGCAACCTGATGTCGTACCTCCACGAACTCGGCCACAACCTGTGGCTGGGCCACGCCGGCATCGGCGGCTGCGACGAGTGCGACTGGTCCTGCGCCATGGGGCTGTGCTGTCGTACGCGCTGCTTCAACGCGCCCCACGCCTGGCAGCTGGGCTGGGCGAAACCCGCGCGCGACATGGTCCTCTCGGCGCTCTCCCTGGAGCCGGGAGTGCGCCGCCGTGTCGTACTGCCGGCGGCGCGGCTGTCGCGGCAGAGCCTGGTGGTCGTGCGGGCGGACTGGATGGCGGCGGAGGCGGAGGCGGAGGCGACGGGGGAGGACGGCACGGCTCCCGAGCCGGTGACGCTGTTCCTTAACTACCGCCCCAGGGAGGGTCCGTACGACAGCGACATTCCGCAGGCGTACGCCGGTGGCGTCACGGTGTATCATTACGACGGCGCCGATCAGCGGGACCACCACAGCACGCGGCTGATGGCGCGGCTGCTGGTTGGAGACACGTGGTGGGACATGGCGCCGCCGGCGCCGCCGCCGCCGCCACCGCAGCAGCCGCAACAGCCGCAAGGCCCGGATGGATCGTCGGACTCCACGGCCGAGGCAGGGACGCTGTCTGCGGGCGGCATGAGCCTGCCGTCCGTGACCCGGGCGGCGACGGTGCCTGGGGGTGTCGTGGGGGGTGGTTTCACCGGCTCGGGCCTTATGGTTTCGGTGCTGCATGCCAATGGGTCGTACGTGGAGCTGGAGCTGTGCCGGGGCTGCACAGCGCCGCCCGGCTATGGTGTCGCGCCGCCCTTCAACGCCACTGGGACACCGGCCGCCAACATTGGCTTCTCGCCGCCGCCGCCGCCGCCACCATTGCCCGCGGCCGCCACCATTGGCTTCTCGCCGCCGCCGCCGCCGCCACCATTGCCCGCGGCCGCCACCATTGGCTTCTCGCCGCCGCCGCCGCCGCCACCATTGCCCGCGGCCGCCAAGCCGCCAGCAGCCCCCCGCCCGCCTGAGGAGGCAGCACCTGCGCCGACGCCTGTACCGATGCTGACACCTGTACCGACGCCTGCACCGACACCTGCACCGAAGCCGACGCTATCACCGACACCTGTACAGATACCTGCACCGAAGCCGACGCTATCACCGACACCTGTACAGATACCTGCACCGACGCCTGTACAGATACCTGCACCGAAGCCGACGCTGACACCGACACCTGCACAGACACCTGCACCGAAGCCAACGCTGACACCGACACCCGCACCGAAGCCGGTGCTGGCACCGACACCCGCACCGACACCTGCACCGAAGCCAACGCTGACACCGACACCTGCACCGAGGCCAGCGTTGACACCGATACCCGCACCGACACCTGCACCGAAGCCAACGCTGACACCGATACCTGCACAGACACCCGCACCGAAGCCAACGCTGACACCGACACCTGCACCGAAGCCAACGCTGACACCGATACCTGCACCGAAGCCAACGCTGACACCGACACCTGCACCGAAGCCAACGCTGACACCGACACCTGCACCGAAGCCAACGCTAACGCCGAGGCCGATACCGACACTGATACCGAAGCCGGTGTCTTCACCCACACCGGCGGCACGGCCGCCGGTGCCAACGAAACCGTTTGTGAGGCCGCCCACATTATTGACGCCGACACCTGCTGCGAGGACACCGCCACCAACACCAGTTGTTAGCGCGCCGACACCAGGCTTCAAGATGCCAACGCCGGTTGCGGGATTGCCACCGCTGAATCCGCCTCCGTTCGTGCCGCCGCGCTTCCGTCCTCTTGCGCCTGGCTTCCGTCGTCCTGAGGAGGTACCTCAGCCGCCGCCCCAGGCGCCGCCTCAGCCGCCGCCCCAGGCGCCGCCTCAGGCGCCGCCTCAGGCGCCGCCACCACCGCCGCCGCCACCGCCGCCGCCGCCTCAGTCACCGCCGCCGCCGCCACAGGCACCGTCACCTCAGCCACAGCCGCCAAAGACGCCGCCTGAAGCGCCGCCGCCACCACAGGCGCCGCCGCCTCAGCCGCCGCCGCCTCAAGCGCCGCCGCCGCCACCGCCGCCACCGCCGCCACCGCCGCCTCAGCCACCGCCGCCACAGGCGCCGCCGCCGCCACCGCCGCCGCCGCCGCCTCAGCCACCGCCGCCACCGCCGCCACCGCCGCCTCAGCCACCGCCACCACAGGCGCCGCCGCCGCCACCTCCGCCGCCGCCACCTCCGCCACCGCCGCCTCAGCCACCACCGCCACAGGCGCCGCCACCTCAGGCGCCGCCGCCTCAAGCACCGCCGCCGCCACCGCCGCCGCCACCGCCACCGCCGCCACCTCAGGCACCGCCGCCTCAAGCGCCACCGCCGCCACCGCCACCGCCGCCACCGCCGCCACCGCCGCCTCAGCCACCGCCGCCACAGGCGCCGCCGCCGCCACCGCCGCCGCCGCCGCCTCAGCCACCGCCGCCACCACCGCCGCCGCCGCCACCTCGGCCACCGCCGCCTCAGCCACCACCGCCACAGGCGCCGCCACCTCAGGCGCCGCCACCTCGGCCGCCGCCGCCACAGCCACCGCCGCGCCCAATCCTGCTGCCTCTATCAACGCCCACTGTGCGTCCCCCACAGCCGCCGTACCCCTCTCCGGTTCCGCCCGCGTCCTCACCGCCGCCTCTGCCTGTGCGCAATGAGAGGCCCCGCCGCCTAATGTCGCCGCGACCCCCGCCTGCGGACGAGCCGAGCCCGGAGAACGAGCCGATGCCCCTGGACTACCACCCCTCTTCACCGCCACCTCCGCGACGTTCGCGGCCCAGAGGGGGAACGCAGTAACACCAGCATAGCAGCCAGCAGCAGCAACAGCAATAGCGCCAATGACGAGGCAAGCAGGAGCAGCGGCAGCCAGCTACTGCCACCAGTCATGGCTCCGCCGGCAGCAGTAGCTGCGAGGGAGCCTGCCGGGGGTAAGAGAGGCGCTGGCGGCCGTCGAGGGCCCGTGGATCGTAAGGTCCTGCAGGCGCAGCCACAGCGGGACCCTGGAAGAGCGGCGGCAATGTGCGCCATTGCCGGAAAACAAGACCAGCAGGCAGAAGGGGCTTATGCAACAAAGTCACTCCGTGTGTTGCGCCCGCGGTGGCTGAGGGGTTTACACGTACTGTAGTTACCGGTCAGGTGGTTACCGGGCGCCCGTTCACGCGAGTCTTGCCCGGGCCAAGGCGTTCCGACCCAATTATTAGCGCTTGGGGCACAGGAGCATGTGTGGGAGTAAGCTTTCGCGTGACGTTATGTAAGGCGCGGCGGGGCACGATGAGACGCAATGAGGCGCTATGAGACGCGATGAGACGCGACGAGGAAGGCTTCCCGGGAGCTGGGCGTGAGGTGGTTGCATGTCGGTGTTGAGGTGCATGAGTGGGGCTTGGGTGGTTACAGTCGATGTGGAGAGTATTGCCTTGGCAGATACGGTAGAACTCGCTGTGCTGCACCTGTAGGGTTGTTGGTCATCAGCCACGTCTAAACTGACACCCCTGCAGCGTGAATAATGTCCTTCATGCCTTGTTTGGGTACTGTGCCTGAATGTGCTCCGCCGGACCAGCCGTACACCAGCCCCGGCCCCCCTGCCGCGTGCGCGTTTCGATGTACCGGCACGTTTGTTTGTACCGGATTCTTGTCCGGCCGTGCAACATGCTCCCAGCGACAGCGCGTGAGGGGGACAACGCACTGGCGCTGCGGCCGCCCCCGCTGTGGAGCCTCAGCCGCACCCGCTGCGGCCCCTAGGGCGTGGCAGGCAGCCCTCCCGTGTGGTGAGATCCGCTGTGAGGGCTTACCTCGGGAGTTTTTGTTTGGTGTGGCGTCAGCTGAGCGGTAACGTAAGGGTCCTAGTATGCGTTGCGTGGACACTGCTCTCCGCCCATTCCTCGAACTGCTTCCCTTTACTGACTGTGCCATTCGTTTCCTCCTGTCCTCCCTTGTGCTCCGTCCTCACCTCGTAGGTACTTCTAAGCTCCGCACATGGGTGGGACTTCTTAGTATGTGCGCCTGCCTGTTGGTAGCGTGGGCTCCCCCTGCTGGTCACAACAGCTCGCTGGCAGTGACGACGAGGCCCCACGTTTCAAGTGGCGCTGTTGGTGACATCATCGGGCGGGGCTGGGAAGATATATACACTAAAGATTGACGCGCGCGCACGACCGAACATAGGTATCTTGCCACAGTCGAAGGGGCCCGAGCGGGCTGACGCGCTGCATTAGCATCCGGCACGTCGCTGCGCCGCGGCCCTGCTGCGGGTAACCGTTCTCACCACTGCGTTTCGTTTTTTGTCGTACGATGTGGGTTGACAGGGTTGACAGGGTTTTAGGGTTTCCTGCCCTCAGCGCGGAGTGGGCGCCATGCAAGCAGGCCGGTGGAGACAGTTGAGGCGTTGGGCGTGAGGCGCGCCGCGCTGCACCGCCTAGTGTGCTCACTGGGTCTGGGTGGTGATGACGGCCGTTGGGTGCCTTTCACTCCGGCGCGATAGGATTTGATAAGGGTAACGGTTGGCGTTGGCTATGCGGTGTGTCGGTTGCGGCAGCCTGCCTCCCTGCCTGCCTCCCTGCCTGCCTTCCTGCCTGCCTCCCTGCCTGCCCGCTACCGCGTGCATCCCCAAACGATCGCATGCAGCCACGGGAGGCATTTGTATGTGGCCACGTCAGTTGGGTTGAGTCATAGTGTGACGACTGCGAAATTGCCTCTGTTGCTTTGTGAGGAGGGGGCCCGGGCCCTGCGACAGAAAAAACATTCACATGACAGCCGACGGTTTGCTGCGAAATGCATTTCAGGAGGGACCGTGTTTGGCGGCTCAGATCATTGCGGTGGCAGCCCTGTTTGTAGGTGCTGGGAGGTAGTACGGCAGCCTTCGGTACGGAAGAAATTACGGAATCCAGGAGCGTAGATTAACATATTTTACACAAGACTGTACTTCATTTGCGATTACTGTTTCACCTATCGTTGTCATCATGGACACCTGCAGTACGGCGTTGAGTGAACTTACGGCAGGCGTGTGCCACCATCTCTCAATTATGTACGGGCTTGTAACGGCTCGTTCGGCGGCGGCTGCGGGCGCCGCTGACGTCAGTCCGTAGATCGGTGTCCTGGGCTCGGAACCAGCTGCTGAGTTCTACCATTTCAGCCGCCTGATCATGCGAAATCATACCAACGAAACGTAACATCAACTCGTATCACACACACACACCCCGCGCTGGCTTAAAACACACCCCGCGCTGGCTTGCGTGCAGCTGCTGGCCGGTGTGTTTCCCTCGCCTCCGTGTCAGATACACGTACCTCCACATGCGTGCGGACGGGTTCCATAAGCTGCCGGCTCGATTGAGGGGTTAAGAGGTGGCGCTCCTAGCAGGGTGTCTTCAAAGGCCCTTGATAAGGCTTAAGCCCCTTGTCGGAATGCAAGGATCAGGCTTGTTGGGTCTCGATCCCATGCCGAAGGCTGTTTTGTTCGAGTGACTATGGAGCCCCTCTTGCGTCCAGAGGGGTACCACGGACGAGGCAAACACTGTTTGGCGACACAACGGAGATTCCACAAAGCAGCAAAAACACAGTGCCGTACGCTACCCCCGCCTTCAATCGGAAGTCGCAGGACAGCTAGGCAATGGCAACCATCCCGGAGAGCTGCCATGGAGAATCCGTTGGCCAACTACGCCTACCCGCTGCACCCCATCTCCGTTTAATCCGTCCGTAAGTGCATTCTAACCGTCTGCTTTCGCGTTCCGTTGCATTTGCACATTCCTTCAATCCCAGACCCTTTCCGGTGCCAATTTATCTTGTTGTGCTATGACAAGAAGGCCAACTTTAAATCCAATATGCAATGATTAAATGAGATCGCGACATCTAGATGCCATTAGTGCAAGCAGCTCGTCAATGATTGGAGGGTGGAGCCAATGAGGCCACGTCACAGATGCAATGAGGCCACGTCACAGATCCAATGAGGCCACGTCACAGATCCAATGAGCCACGTCACAGATGCAATGAGGCCACGTCACAGACCCTCTGGCTGACGCCCGCTGGCGAATTCCGCAACGTGTGCATCGCCCGATCCGGCCTCCCCCGCCTCTCTCGTCCGCACACCCCTTCACACCCCATCACATGGGCGGACTGTGTGGGTCCATCCGGGGATAGGCCCCTTCTTCCCTTGCCCCTTATGCAGGACTTGGTCCTCGTGCCCTCCCGAGACCCCACGGCCCCATAATAGACATTTCTTAACGGAAACTTAGTAGACGAGCGATTCGATGGTAGACGCCACGAGCCAGTACGCCAGAGCCGCCCCGAGCACCACCGACACCTCCGGCGTGTAGGGGTACTGGTAGATGGCGCCCAGGCCCACGGGGGGCCAGGCGGGCGGGTCGTAGCCGCGGCCGCCTGCAGGGGCGGGAGGGTGAGTCCAGGAGGGGGCGGTTCAGGTGACGGGTGCGGATGCGGGCGCAGGTGGTATTGGTGGTGTTGGTAGTCATTGTGGTGCTGGTGGTCATTGTGTTGTTGTTGTTGTTATTGTTGTTGGTGGTGGCGGTGGTGGTGGTGGTGGTCGTGTGCAGAGTAGGGGGCAGTGAGGAACGCCGCGGGCTCGACATACGGCAGCAGGAAGGGAGGAAGTTTAGTAGCGGGAGAACAGTCGGGAAGGCGGGTAGGGGAGGCACGGAATACGGGGCGAGGGGGCGCATTGGAGTTACGGAAGGGGTGGCACAAAAACCTGCGACAGGGACAGGATAGTTGGCGCATGTGCGTCGGGCACCGATTTTGTGGGCGCATGCTGGAGCACTGGGACTGACTACCGGAAGGGGGGGGTGCCGTTGAACGGGAGCGGGGAGCAGAAGGGCATGTGGCGAGGCAGGGGGTGTAGATGTGAGTGCGATCGACTGGACGGGACCGAACCGCCCATCCTCCTCCTTCTACCAATGTCGTGTAACCGGTTTCTATGCCACTTCTCCGTCTCCTCAACCGCCCATGTGGGGTGTAAACGGGTTTTCTCACAACCCCCACAAGCGCGTGAGCATGGCATGGCGGGCGGCGACGTGGTGTGGCATGGTGCGGTGTGTATTTATGCAACGGGGGTTAGCGAGAAGACCCGGGGGGGGGGGTACAGCGGGTGCGGTTGAGTTTCAGGTGCGGGGCGGCGACTCACCCCAGGGATTGCACCGCAGCAGTCGCCACGCCGTGAGGACCGTCCCGCGGGTCACGCCTGCGCACATGGGTAGGAGCAGCCGCAGCAAGGGGTTAGGCGGTCAATAGCAACCCGGGGGGGTTACATAAAAGAATCGGTAGCAACCCGGGGGTTGGCATTCCCCCCGGGGGGGCGAGGGAGGGGGAGGGGGAGGGAGGGACTCATTGCGCTGCTCCCAAACCCAACACATAGCGCACCCTTTCATCGCAACACGCGCATCTCCCCGTCCACGCGCTTCACGACCCCAGCTGTCAGAAACATTCCGGCGCGGATTCCCCGCCACAGGCCCCCCCAGGGGTCTGCCCACCCATACACACACCGGCGGCCTCCCCTCCCCTCCCCTCCCCGCCTCTCTCCCCTCCCCGCTCACCGAACTTCTTGTAGCTCTCGATGGAGTACATGGAGCAGGTAGGCAGGAAGCGGCAGGTGGATGGCATCAGCGGTGACAGCACGTTGCGGTAGAAGGCGAGCATGGAGAGCGCGGCACTGGGGGGTGAAAGGGGGGGGGTAAGAACCCGGTTACACAACATGGGAAGAGTAGCTGGCGCATAGCCTTCGGACGCATGCGTGCGTGAGTTAAGGGGGCAGCGGGGAAGGTAGAGGGCAAGGGGAGGGCGGTCGGAACGGCGATAGGGGTTAAATTAGGGTGGGGGCACCTGAGTAGGTTGGGGGCCCGGACCCCCGCCTCCCCTCACTGCCTCCAGGAGGGCCCTTCTCGAGCCCCAACGCACGCGCACCCATCCGGCACAATCAGTAGCCAGCCCTGCGCACTGTAAATGACACAACGACAGCGGTAGCAGTAGCAACAGCAGCAGCAGCACTAGCAGCAGCAGCAGCACTAGCAGCAGCAGCAGCACTAGCAGCAGCAGCAGCACTAGCAGCAGCAGTAGCACTAGCAGCGGCATCAGCAGCAACAACAGTATAAGCAACAGTATCAGCAGTAGGCGCTAATCACCGCCCACTGTCACCCCTTCCGGCCCGCCCCCTGCCACCACCTCACCGCACGCCTACGCTCGGCGGCGCTTCATCCGCCACGTCATCGCCGCCAGCCGCCGATCCCGACGCCGCCCTCCCCGCCTCCTCCTCCGCCTCGCCGCCCCCCGGCCTTCTCGGCGACCCTCGGCCGGCACTGCCGCCGCCAGCACTACTGCTGCCGCCACCGTCACCGTCGGCCCCCCCGGCGTGACGCCTCCCGCCGCCGACGAGCCCCGCAGTGCTTGTGTGCGCCTGCTGTCCCGACTCGTCCTGGCCAGCCGGGCCCCCCCCCGTGCCGCCGCTCTCACCGCCGCCGCCCCGCTGCTCCGGGCAGCATGCCACGACGTGACCAGTGCCGGGCTCCCCTCCCCGGAGCTGTGAGGGCGGGGAGGGGGCGGCAGGTGGTCAGGGAGAGAGGCAGGACAAGGCAGGGAGGGGCAGGAAGAAAGCGGCAGCAGAAGCAGGAGCAGAAGCGTAGCAGCAGGAGCAGCAGCAGTAGCGTAGCAGCAGCAGCAGGAGCGTAGCAGCAGGAGCAGGAGCAGGAGCAGGCGCAGGAGCAGGCGCAGGAGCAGCAGCAGGCGCAGGAGCAGGAGCAGCAGCAGCGGTGGTGGTGAACGGGAATGCAAGGGGCGGCGCGCAGGCTAGGGGAGGGAGGTGTTTCGGGGGTGCGGCGAAACGGCGCTGACGAGCTGTGCGCCAGGAGTCGTGAAATGAAGCTATAGGGAGCATGAAGGAGGAGGAAGAGGAAGCCTATCAACAGGAGGAGCAAGAGGAGGAGGGTTTGAGAGGTTTGTCGCCTTCGTTTGTTCACGGAGGCGGCAAACGAGGCGCGAAGGGTGGGTGGGTGGGTGATAGGTTGGGGTGAGGAATCTGGTCGGGGCCCCCCCCGAACCCACACCCCACCCGAGCATGCGCCAACTATCCTGTCCTGTTGCGTAAAACGGTTTTTACACACCCCATCCTGCCCCGCCGCCGCCCACACGACCCCAGCCCCAACGCATTGCGATCGCAACGCCGTCGCATTAGAATGACATCAGGGACCCGGTAGGGCGCATCGTGTGGTCTGTGCAGGCGGTGTGAGGGTGGTATGCGGCGGTCATGGGTCTGCCCTGGGAGTGCTAGAATTTGCACCTGCGCACGGCTGGTCAGCGGCCAGGGACTGTAGCTGTACGCGTGTTTTGGGTTGGAGGTGGGGTCGGCAGGGTAGGGGGAGTCGGTGCGGTGGGGGTCGGCGTCCGGGAAGGGTCAATCGGGACTGACCGGTCCCAATTGGGTCGGGTTATCACGAAGACGTGTGATCGAGCCGCGCGGGTTGCAATCGCAAAGGGATTGGGAAGGGAGCGCGGCTGCCAGCAACGCCGCCCTATGAGGTGCGTGCCGCTGATCGCAGGAGCGCCGGAAGACGTACTGTGGGGGATGGAGCGGCTATGAGGTGTAGATACCCTCCAGGTGACGCAGGGTTTGGGGCGGGTAGGGGCAAGGGGAGTCGAGGATATCCCGCATGCAGCGCGGGACTGCGTCAAGCGTTTAGTCAACCGCCGGTGCTTGGGGTAGTCTGTTCCCCACAGCCCATCCGCAGCGGCCTGTTCGCGCCTCTACTCGCCATATGCAGCTCGAGGAGCAGCCGTGGTCGTGGCGGGCCTGAGATCGTTGTCCGCCAGCAGTTCCGACAAAGTGACGCGCCAATTGCACCTTTTCCTCTACCGCTATGAGCGCTCCGAGAGCGTGTGGCTTGCATTTTCACGTGAAAACAATCTTTATGTAATGACATGACGCAAAGCATACGCTGTGTTACATTACTTTGAGCGCTCCTTGTGACGATGGCTACCGCAATTTGTTGGTGTTATGAACGCACCAGATCTAGTGCTTTGTCCTGATTTGGGAGATGCTGTTTCGAGGGGACACAGCTGATTCAGCAAGACGAAAGTAGCAAATCTAGTTCGTTCGACTGCAAAACTTCTGTGCCGTATTGGGCGTGCCACGTAACGCTCGGCGGTTTCGGGCCCTTGTCGGTACGGCGATCAGAATCAGCCGTACCAATCGAGGGACGCTTAAGCTTGCCGTCAGCGGGAACATCTGCCTGTTGCGGTGCATCCTTGTTCCTCAATTGGCCACTTGGTTCCATCACACCAGCAACCACCAGCAGCAACCATGCAGACCGTACTCGCCAAGTCGTCCTTCATGGGCGCTCGCCCCTTCGGCGTGGCCAGCAAGGCCAAGTGGACGATGGACAAGAAGCTGCCCTTCTCCCTGCCGTCTTTCGGTGGTGAGAAGAAGAGCGGCACTGTCGCGGCCAAGCCGAAGGCTGGCACTGCTACGACTAAGCCTGCTCCTAAGTCGGGCACCACCAAGAAGGTCGCTAAGGACACCGCTACTCGCTCGGGTGGTGTTGGCTACCGCAAGTACCAGGGTGACGCTCTGTGGCTGCCCAACACTGTGCGCCCGGAGTGGCTTGACGGCTCTCTGCCCGGCGACCGCGGCTTTGACCCCCTCGGTAAGCTATTTGGCCTTATAAATCAGCTTATTGGCATCTTTGATCTTTTTGTTTCCATAAAATAAGGCAGATCCTTTTGCCGGCGGGTAGCGCGGTCGCGAGACCCAACTCGCATGCTTCCGGCTTCTACAGAGATCCATCGTTACTGGTCATGATCTGAGGCGCTAGATTTTTACTGACTTATTTGTACATTTACCTCCCTCAGGCCTGTCTAAGCCGTCAGAGTTCGTGGTGATTGGTGTTGATGAGAACGACCAGAACGTTGCCCAGAACAAGAAGGGCTCCGTGGAGGCCATCGTTGCCGCTTCTCCCGATGAGGTCAGCTCGGAGAACCGCCTGGCCCCCTACTCGGAGGTGTTCGGTCTGGCTCGCTTCCGCGAGTGCGAGATTATCCACGGCCGCTGGGCTATGCTGGCGTGCCTGGGCTGCCTGGTGGCTGAGGCTACCACTGGCGTGTCCTGGTGGGTCTTCCTTGCACACACGATCGCCAACATTGAAAGATCAGATAATGCACGCAAAGGCATTGCTGACTCGATGGCGTGATCGTTTGTTCCTCTTAAATCTACGCCCTCTCTGCTTGGGCGTTGTAGAAAGTATTTGATCTTGGAAAATGACTCGGCGGTGAAGTGGGCGACTTATTCCGTTGGGCCAGCAAGTATATCGCCACACTTCACTTATTGTTTCGGCTGTGTGCGCTGCTGGATATGCCATCATTGCGTGTTCGCTTTCATAGAGACAAATAATTTAACCGCTTGATCTTCACGCTTATTCCGTAACAGGGTCGATGCCGGCAAGGTGGAGCTGGACGGTGCCTCGTACGCCGGCCTGTCTCTGCCCTTCAGCATCACCCAGCTGATCTGGATTGAGGTGCTCCTGGTTGGTGGTGCTGAGGTCTACCGCAACACGGAGACCAACCCCGAGAAGCGCTGCTACCCGGGTGGCTTCTTCGACCCCCTCAAGCTGGCCAGCGAGGACGAGGAGCGCGCTTTCCGCCTGAAGACTGCTGAGATCAAGCATGCTCGCCTTGCGATGGTGAGATAGTTTGGATGTCCTTTGTAGGGTGGCCTGATGCTACATATGGAGGGTGTTGCACACGTGCATCCGCCATGTGGGAAACCGTACATGGTGTGCGGAATCTTGCATTTCCTCAATTATTGCAAACTCTGGCGTAAACGCTGTCATTCTTTTGCATGCAGGTTTCGTTCTTCGGCTACAGCGTACAAGCCCTGTCGACTGGTGAGGGTGCTCTTGGCTCTCTGGCCAAGTTCGCTGACGGCCTCAACAGCGGCAAGGGTCTCTAAGCGACTCAGCCGCATGTCCACCGCAGCCGCTGTTTTTTGACCGGACCTGTCCTCATTCCGTTTCGAGGGCCCACTGCTTGAGCGATGGGAGAGAGCTGCTGTCGCTGACTGCAGTGCAGTCGAGTGGTGATTTGGTGGTTTGATGTACAGTGGAGGTCAGCCGCTGGGCGGTGACCTCTATGTATGATAAAAAAGGGGAGGAGCGTTCGCGCGTAGTGTCATTCACAGATCCTGACAGTGGATTGTTACGATGGCACGTGTTTTTGTGTGGGTTTACCACACTCGAGAAGAGAAATCAGCCTGCATAGGGCAATAACGCACGGCCCCAACTCTGTTTGGGGGCGGGTGGCCAGGAGTTGTAAACGCCTAGATTACTGATATCTCCAGATTAAATGTAGCCGCCAACATGAGAAAGGGGGCATGTCCGGTGCATGCCTGGGGGCGGTGACCAACCTCCGTCCTTACCCGTGATGCCGCTAGCTACAGAGAGCTAGTTGAAAGGAGCTAGTGCTCGTGAATACATTTGCACAGCTGGTACCGAATAAAAAATCTTGTGGGTTGACGTATTTCCACGTGGACCTCCAGTCGAAAGTGTCATACACAAGCCGAGCTTTCTTACACTTGCCGTATACAGTCTTCCTTGTAGCCGCATGGCAACAGTGTGTTTTTCGAAATAAGTCTTAAACGAAATCATTCCCACCAGAAACGCTTAGGCGTTTGTCGACATCTGTTGCACCAATGCACATAATGCAAAGCTTTGTCATCGAGTGCTCGTCCTCACGTTCCCCATTAACACCATCCGTACCCATGGGCACTTTGCAATCACAACCGCCACCTCAATCACTCCCGGCTCACTTGACATCACCTGATACGGTGCGATGGATCGACGTTGGTCCCTCACCGCCCGCTCACCCACCCATCCCACCTCTGCTCGCGGCCACCGGGCCAGCTACCCCCCCACATTTGCATGCATATGCGTCATCCACCTGCATGCCGCAACCTGCACGCCACCAACACAGTGTCAACCTGCACCTGCCCCATCCTAGACACCCAGCACCTCCTGCACACAACGCATGCCACCGTCCGCAGCGACGACCAGCTAATGTAACCAACGGGTAACAAGCCGGACCACCCTCCCGCCTACTGCGCAGGCGTCCCTGCAGCCCCACACGCTGATGCCGGCGCCGTCGCTCCCCGCCGCCAGCTGTCGCTGCCGCCAGCTACAACCAGCTGTGCGGCGAGGGGGCGAGCATGGTGTAGCGGTGCACCAGGCCCCACAGCAGCAGCCCAACGTACAACTGGCTCTCGATGAACTCGATGTGTGCCGTCCTACGGCAGACCGAAGGACGAAGTCATTGTTGGCCACCACAGGAGCTGGCTAGGCAGCTACAGTTGTGAAGGGTGTGGTGAGTTAATTCGGCTGGAAACTAGGCAGAGGGGAGAAACCCGCACGCGTGGTGGTCACGCCCCGTGGCTGCACCGCGCAGGAGGCAACGCAAGCACGGTGGCTGCCCTCAGCCGCCCAGACCGCACGAAAACAACCCCGTCCCCCCCCTCACGAACGGGCTTCCTCTCAACTACGCACCCCCTCACGAAGCCCGCATACCGTACTCACCGCCCTACTAGCTTCGAGAAGCTGAAGCTCTTGGTCCGTAGGCTGAAGTCAACTGCAAGCCGGAAGAGGTGCGTGCCCTGACCCACGCCCGACTGCAGCGCTCGCAGCATCTCCGAGTAGCACCGCCCGCGCCGGCTGTCCCGCTCGGCTTGCGGGCACGTGGTGATGGAGGAAGAGTGGTACGGCACGTATCGATCCTGCGGTGACGACACCACCACCACCAGCTTGAACACCGACAGCGGGCACTCGTGCGCCAGGCGGTAGAGGTAGCAGTCTGTAAGCTGAGGGGCGTCGGAGAAGGTCAGCTGGTGCAGGCATTTGCCTGCGGCCAGGGAGCGAGGTGGGAGCGGCGGGAGCGCATGGCAGGGGGATATGTTTGGGTAAAATACCTTATGTCCTAAGGGCCACAAAAAAGGCCATTAGGTAAGCAGACCGGCAGTGTTTTAGGGTTTTAAGATGGTCGTGTGGTGCGGACGGCAGCAGGATTGAAGCGGTCCTCGGGCCGTCCAGGAGAAGATGCCGGTTTATCGGGTACGCTGTTGCGCGGCTCGTAATGGGCCCCGCGCCCCCCCCCTTCAGCGCCCTCCCTCCCGGGCCCACTGTGCCGCCTCCGGTACTATACCGCCGGTACTCCCCCCACGCGCGCCTACCCACCCTTGCCGATGCTCTTGAGCAGCAACAGCCCCGTGTCCACCACCGCATTGGTGCCGTACAGGAAGCCCAGGTGCGGTCCGCACACGGAGATGTAGAGCCACAGCAGGTGCTTGTAGGGCTCGAACTCGGGTTGTGTGAGGGCGGCACGCAGGATGAGGTTGCCGATGGAGTGACCTGCGCGGCGGGAGGTTACAGAAAAGAACCGTGGCGGGGTGGGTGGGGTGGTGGGGGTGGGGGCAGGCCTTCCATGCTTGATGCCGTAAAGCTTCACTTTCCAAGGGGCAATACCACCAGGAACGACCGCACCCTCCTGCCCCAGCCGGGAAGGCGCCGTCTTGCCATGGTGGCCGAAGGGGAGGGGGCAGGCCTCGGTTTGTCGGCGTTGGATTCGCGGATTCTCTTAATATAAAAGACCCACCCTGGGGCCTGGACCCCCCTTCCCGTGGATCCCGGACCCACCCACGAGCGTGATCTTCCTCAGCGGCCGCCTCGTGGATCTGCTGAAGGGCGCCAGCACCTCAGCCATCTCCACCGCCAGCCGCTTGCCCATGTCCTGAAGTGCATCGTGCGTGTTGCCCTGGGGTACGGGGGCGTGGGTTGGTTCAGAGAGGGCGTGTGTTAATTCATCCGGTAGGGCACGATAACTGCACTTAATAAAACTCGCCGGACGGCGGGGTCGAGCCAAGGAAGGCGTTGGCTCCTTATTGACCGGGGGCATCGGAGGCTGGTACTGGAGCAAGGACGGAGTAGAAACGAGAGGCAGAAGAACGAGCCGGCTATCGGCGTGGCAGGTTGCCGGTTTTCAACCGACTGCTGTACGCCGGCAGCCGGCACGTCCTCCCGCCTCTCCGATCTAATATTTGCCCACTCCAGATGACAGAGTTGGATTGTTGCGGCACGTGGGTACAGCAAGTGGGTACGGCGCGTAGGCTACACGTGCCGCCCTCCCCACCCCCCGTGCACCCCACCCCGCATTTCGTGCGTCGGGTCACAGGGCTCCTCTCCACCCCAGGCGTCGGTTTTCTCTTCCGTACACGGGTTTTCCTTGCAAACCCCCCAGCCGTCCATCTCCTATGTCGTGTAATCGGGTCTTCTCGCCACGCCCCCCTCCAGCCGTCCTCGCCTCGTTGGTCTTGCTGGAGAAGCACTCCAGATAGGGGTACATGAGCATCAGGTGCGCCTTCACCAGACACAGGTCCGTGCTGGCCCCCTGGAAGCCATGTACGAAGATGGCCACGTGGGCCTCCTCCTGCGGCAGTAGCAGCAGCGGCAGCAGCTAGTGTCGGGGGCAGTAGCAGCGAGGACCAGCTTCGACTGACGAGCGGGCAACCCGAGCGGGCGAGCTGAGCTGCACCACGTGATCGGACCCGACCTGGCCCACCCAGGCATCCGCACCAGCCCCAGTCAGCGATGGGACTGACATCGTTCCCGGTACCAGCACGCCTGCCCTCTCCTCCCCGGAACCCTCCCCTCAACCCTCTTCTCAACCCTCCCCTGAACCCTCTCCTCAACCCTCCCCCCAACCCTCCCCTCACCCGCGGCCGGAAGTCCGGCCCGAAGTACGTTTCGCTTTCCGCCAGCCACTTGACGCCCTGTTCGCGGGCAGGAGCAGCACGGCGAGTCGGCACCAAGGGCGCGATAAGGGGGCCGGTGGATAGGGGCACTAGGCAGCTGTGTGGGGCCTCCTAGGGCCACCAGTTGGCAGGGGGCCACGGCACTGATGCCACCACAGCCATTCCCTCCACTGCACGGGGCACGCCCACCCAGCCCTGCCAAAACCCCCGATGCCACTCGCTGACCCAATCAGTACCAGCAAGTTATTCGTTTTTTAGCTGACCGAAGTTCACCAGACGGCAATTCCGTTCCAGTGTACCAAATGCTTCCTACTCGGTTTAACGCTTCAGTGCCGACCTACAGGTTTCCTCTCGTGCCCCCACCCACCTGTGTGTCGTCCACCACCAGCACCGGCTGATCCCCCGGAGACCCCCACAGCGACCCCGGCTGTACGGCAGGCATCGGGAAGCGGGGGATGCGCAGGTCCTGCGGGAGGGGGTTGGAGGGAGGAGGAGGAAGGGGGTAGGAAAGGGGGTTGCGGCAGCGTAGGCACGGTGCGGAGTGCGGGGGGCGGCGAGACGGCGTGCTGTGGTTGCGGCCCCCCGGGGACCTATGGGGGTGCAGCTGCGCGGGAGAGGACAACCCGAGAACCGAAAGACCCGTTACTGGCCGCCCCGGCCCCTTAGGCCAACTGCAGGCCGTGGGTCCAAATGCCGCAGTCTGAGGCGGTGTGGGAAAGGGAGGTAGCTGTCCAGGGAGGGAGGCCTGCGCCCTGCCTCACGCGTCACGTCCCCCTCCCTGCCCCTGATACCTCTCCTCCTTCTCCCCATCCCAATCGCAGTGCGGTGTCGGGGGCCCCGCCTCCCTCCAAACACACACCCTCTCCATGCCCTCCGGTTCCCATGTCGTGTAACCGGATCTTGTCTTCTCTCTCCCCCCTCCCTCCCCACGGCGGCCCCCACCTGCCGGTGCGCCGCGGCCTTTGCCGCGATGACGTCACGAGCCGGAGCCGAGTCCCACACCTGGCGGCAGCGTTGCGCACGAGTGGGTTGGGTTTGATTTGGGTTGATTTGGTTTGGAGCTGCAGATACCTGGCCGTTGCAATGGCAGCAGGAGCTGCACGACCACCCTAGCGTCCGTCACCCCCATCCTGTCGCTCCTTAATCCACGCTGCTCCCCGCCCTACTACTTGCCGGACCCCCCCTCGATAACCACATCCCGCCCCACGCCGCCCCGCTCCCGCACTTGTCGCCAACCCCAACATTCGAACCCCCCCCCCCCGCCCGTACGCATGGGTTTCCTCCTGCGGCGGGCCACCGATCAACCCTCTGCCCGCCCGCCCGGCCACGCCTCCCGCCCCGCGCCGCCCGGCCCAGCCCCCGGGGCATGACCCTCCCCACCACCGCCACCACCACCACTACCAACCCAGCATCCCCCACCTCCCGGCCACGCACAGGTACCCCCACAACACGTTACCCACAATGAATGGCAGCACCGCGTCCGGCTGGTCCCGCTCCCAGTGCAGCTTGAGGTGTCGCATGAGCTCCCTCGGCACCATCCGCATCACCCACCCCAGCACCGCCCAGTCCGTCTGGCTGTCCCGACTCAGCGCCACCAGCAGCGTGTCCATCAGCTGCAGCGCCGCCGCAGTGGTGGGCAGATGACGCAGCTGATCACGGAAGTCAGCGAGGGACGGTACGGCAACCGGGGTGCCGTCGGCGGCGGCGGCGGCGCCGCCGCCGCCGCCTGCGGCCGCGGCGGCGCCTGCGGCGCCGCCCAAGCTCAGCCTAGTCAACGGCGACGCTCGCGTCCCTCGGAGCGGGCTGGGGGAGGTCGTCCTCGCGGCGGCGGCGGCGGCCGGCGGCGGCGACGCCGCCGGCGTCGCCGGCGACGCGGCGGCGGAGCCGCCGGGCGACGCCGCCGCTGATTGTGACGCCAGCAGCGCGCGAAGCACGTCTAGGTTCTGCGGCGCGAAGCACTCGGGGGGCGCGTGGCGCAGGAAGGTGGCCAGGTGGTCGCGGCTGCGCTGGTGGCCCTCGGCCAGGACCTCGTACGCGGCGGCCAGGCGGTCCAGTCGCTCCGCCTCCGAGGGGATGAGGGGCACGCCTTGCTGGCGGGGTGGAAGCGGGAGGGCAAGGGCGTACGGCGGGGAGGGTATGAGAGGAAACGCGTGGGTCGGCACTGGAAGGCAAAGCCGGATAGGAAACGTTTGGTACATACACTCGTTTTGCAAATTAAAGCGCACGGCGGGGAGGGAGGGATGGAGGGAGGGAGGGTGCTGGGCGGGTTTGCGGTGGCGGATAGGAGGCGGGATGATGCCAGGCCGCTCCCCTTATCGGCCCACGTGTTTCTCGCCCTCCACCCTCTCCCTTCTCGGCTCCAACCCCCCTTCTGCACCCCGCGCTGTGTACGACACGTGTACGACACGCACCTTGACACTGGGCGCCTCCACCACCTGGTGCACCAGCCGGATCACCTTCTTCCGCAGCTCCTGGTCGCCGAAATCCAGCTGCTCCGAAACCAGCCGGCTGACGGTGGCGCCGCTGCTGGCTGCGGCGGGGCTGCCGATGCTGGTGGCGGCCAGCCGCACCGGCGTGGCCGAACCGCTGTTGCCGCCACCCCCACCGCCGCCAGATTCCGACACGGTCAAGGGCCTGGGTGTTTTGTCATGTTGGGCGAGAGGACGGGAGTGGGATGGCTTAGGGACGGTAGGTACCCCCACCCCCCGCCCTCCCGTTCCTCAGGAAGTGGCCCCTCGCACTGCCGTACCAAACCGTCTGCCCCCCTCACGGCTCCCGGCCCATGTGGCTTGCTCCCAACAGCACCCCCGCGGCCACCCGGGAGGGAGTCAACGACCCAGTTTCCGCCCCCAGGCTCGTCCCAATATTCGGTTTCGGAGCATCAGGACCCCGCATCCCACTCCCACGCGAGCCGACTGCCGCCCGGGGCCCCCGCCCCTCGCTTCTGCCCCCTTCCCCCCCCGCCTCTGCCCCCGTCCCCTCCTCGCCTGTAGTGCTGCGCCACGTCACGGCGCCCCTCCCCCACCAGGTGACACAACCAGCCGCTGCTGACGGTGCGCTGTGCGGGGCTGCGGGGGGAGGCGGAGATGGGGGGGGGGAAGGCGACAGCGTGTTTATACGTTGCTATAGGCGAGGCCGGCCTCCCCTGGCTGCTAGGTGTTGCCTCCCCGCTGCTGAGCCTAGGTCCCGCCTCATCCTCTTTCCCGAGTGCTGGATGTTCTCGCCCCCTGTGCCTTCCCTCACCCCACAGGCGCAAGGCACCCCCTGCCTCCCCCGAGTGGGTCATTGCATCCCCCTGCCCTCCCTGCCGCCCAGAGCAGGAGCCCCGCCTCCCGCGCCCCACCGGGGTGCCGACCCACGGGTCTCCCCTCTCAGCCCCCTTCCCCCCAGCCGCACCTGTCCAGCATGTCCTTGGTTGCGAACCCCGCCATCCCCGCGAACAGCCCCGTGCTGCACAGCCCGAAGTGCTCGTCCGAAAAGGTGCAGCCGTAGTACTCCGCCAGGCCGCCAGCCGCCCCGGACAGCGTAACCGTCTCCCGCGCCACGGTGCGCAGGTGGAACTCGTCGGGGACAGAGGTGGGGCTGCGGGGGCCGGGGGGTGGGTCGGTGTGGGGGTGGGTGGGTGGGTGGGTGGGGTGTTGGGGGGGGCATGCAAAATGTTTCCATAGCTGGAGAGCCAGGCAGCAAGGTGTCAGGCCTCGGCACAGTGCGGCGAGGAGCGATGCTTTCGGACCATCCTGGCACCACCGCCCGAGTGCCCGGATGCACTCCGGCCCCTCCGCTTGGGGCTTTCAGGCCCCGTCCCGTCCCCTAGCAGCCAGCTAGCCGGCGGGCCCCCTCCGCCTCCCGCCGCTCTCCCTCCTCACTTGTCTAGGTTTGCTTCCTGGAACATGAGTTCGAACTCCAGGTTGAGGGTCATCGAGGACAGTGTCTGGAGGGGCCGAGGTCCAGGGAGGGGGTTAGGGTAATGGATCACATAATCGCAGCTGCGCGGCCGGATTCAGTGGCCGGATCCTATGGCTGGATTCTGTGGACGTGGATCCTCCCTGGATCAAGGGAGGGTCTTCGCCCACGACGCGTCAGCAGCTGGATCAGCTGCGTGTGCCTCCCGATGGATCTCAGATCCCGCCTGGAAGCAGGCAACGCCCACCTGCAGATTCGACACGAAGACCCTCATCAGCAGCGCCGTCTGCATCTTGACCTCCTCGTAGCAATAGCGGATGCGGAAGATCGACGACCGGAAGCAGCTGCCGCCCTCCTCCACCACCCAGCCTTGCTTCTTGACTGCGGCGGCGTCGGCGGCTGCGTTGGCGGCAGGGAAGCGTTGGCGGTGGTGATGATGTCGGCGTGTTGTTCGACGTTGGTGTTGGTGGTAGTGTGATGGGGTGTTGGTGGTGTTGGTGGTGTTGGTGGTCGGGGTGATTGGTGGTTGCAGAGGCCAGGTGTGTCAGGTGGCAACCGGGAACCATCCCTTTGGTTGGCGCTGTGAACTGCAGTCAGGGGCTTCGGCTGGGACGAGACGTGTGCCGTACCGCCGCTGCTCAGCCACACCGCGCGCGCCGCCTTGCGGACATCCTCCGAAACCCACCCCACCCCACCCGGGCTCCTCTTTCGTGCTCCACGTGTTTCCTCGCCACCCCGCCCATAACCCGCAGAGCAGCAGCACGTGTGCTGCAGTGCACCGGCACCGCAATCGCCCCTCCTCCTCCCCCTCCTCCCCCTCTCCCCTTCCCTCCTCCTCCTCTCTATGTCTCCCTCAGCGCCATCCCCGTGTCCATGCGGCCCCATGTCACCTGAAGCTGCCGCCTGAACCCTCAGACCCCTCAGCCTGACCCATCCTTTGCCCCAGGCCCATCCCCATCCCCGGTTC
Organism: Yamagishiella unicocca; assembly: GCA_003116995.1. Lineage (NCBI taxonomy): Eukaryota > Viridiplantae > Chlorophyta > Chlorophyceae > Chlamydomonadales > Volvocaceae > Yamagishiella > Yamagishiella unicocca. The sequence goes on from BDSL01000004.1 coordinate 2,642,747, forward strand.
GGTTCACGTCTTATTTCACTTATCCCCCTCCACCGTTTTCTTTTCCAGTGGCGACCCACGGGGCTCGTCTCATAACCCCCCCTTCTTCCACGCAACCACCTCCCCTCCGCGGCCACTCACCGCCGCCGCCGCCATCCGCCGCGCTGCTGGCAGAGGTGGTTCCAGCCGCCGCCGCCGCCGCCGCCTGGTGGTGCGGGTTGGCCCCCCCGTGGTGACTCTGGACCACCGTGTGTGCCGTACACACGGTATCCGGCCCCGGAACCACCCGTACTCGTACGGCATACCAGCCCTGGCTGTGCAGCTCCACATTGACGAACTTGTACAACGCGACGCACAGGTCCAGGACCGCAACCAGGCCCGCCCGCGACAGCGCCAGCTCCACCCCGCTGGCGGCGGCGGCGCCGCCGCCGCTGACGCGGCCGCCGCTAATGCCGCCGTTGGCACCGCCGCTGGCGCTGTTGCCACCGCTGGCGCCGGTGTTGGCGCCGCCGGCGGCGGCGCTTTGGATGGCTTTATTCGAGGAGGATTTCGAGGGGGTGCTGGCTCGGGTGGTGGTGGGGTGTGTGCTGGGGCTGGGGCTGGGGGGGTTGCTGCCGGCTGGCCTGCCCGAGGGCGGCTTGCCGGGTGGGCTGGTCCCTTTGATGGAGGCTGCCGCTGTCGCTCCGCCGCTTCCGCCGATGCCATTATTGTTCATCACGGCGGGCCACCGTGGTTGGCGGAGCCTGCACCGGTGAGAGGGGGAAGGGAGGTGAGGCGTGAGGGGGGGAGGCGGGGGGGGCAGAGGGTTGCCGGTGCTTGGGGGGGCCGGTAGGGGCCAGGGCGGCGATTGGGTTGGGGTTTGGAGGAGCATTTGTGTGGCTTACGACCCTGGGTGCCGTTTGGATCAGCCGGAAGTTGGGGGTGCGGGCGACACAGAACTACGGGGCGAAAGGACGGCAAGCAAGGGGCCCTTGCGGGTGGCCAGCCCTGCCAGAAGAGCGATGGCAGGATGTTTCTGAGGCATGGACGTGATACGGACAAGCGTCCGGGTAACAAACATCCCGATGAACACTCGGCGCAAGGATGAACTGAGACATGGCGTCAAGGCGAGCAGGTCAAGAGCTGCATGCAACTTCCAAGTGCAAATTGTTCCACTTCTGCAGGGGCTAGCGAAAAAATTCTATAGGCACGTCTGATAGCCTAAATCCCTGATGCCTCGCTGATAGTGATGGTTGCCAATTCGGGCGCACCTCACCTTCACCTTTGTATTCAAACGATCAAACGCGCACGCATTTTGGCGTTCTGCACATTCTGTCTACCCTTAACGACCGTATGAACCTATTCACTTCAGTTATCGGCGAAAGCTGCACGCGCAACAACAGTTTCGTAACGTCGAAAGGGTTTCCTGGCCTTTGTGGGCCTGACGTTCCAGCAGCATCACGTTGCCGACACAGAACTGAAACATTACTTTGATGAACGCCTAGCGAATGTGCCGTCCATTCAGTACGTGAAGCGAAATACGACTCATTACCCTAGAAGACACGGCAGGATGAGAGTGGTGTTTTATTAAATTTGCAGGACAAAGCTTGTGTACTTTGTATACCTATGTTCTTACAACTACAGGTTTGCCTCGGGTGTTGCCTCGGGTCACCCCATTCTGCACGACCGTATCCTGCCGACAGTAAGAAATGTCGCAATTAATCACCCTACATATCATAATTAGCTCAACTCTTTGATTTGTGAATGTTTCGAACGAAGTGGGCTCCGTTTGTGGCGGACGGGACGACGCTGCCACCATGCTCAGGCACACGATTGCTCCGCGCCGTCAGCATCAGCACGATCGTGTTGATATTGATGCGGAGCATCCGTTCTGAGGACATCTTAGGGTGCGATCGTTGGAGCTCTGCTTTGCAAGGGTGTGTCTACGAGGGTGTGCTGTTTCACAACCCAAACATCCCCCTAATACTGGCCGGACAGCTTGACGCGATGAATGAAAATGACACACTGAAGGTGCGGCTTGATTATTGGCAGCCCCCCCCCCTTTCGGCCAGCCGGGCGCATCGGTTGCTCCTAGAATCAAGTGTGGCTTGAGGTGCAGCGGGCAACTCCCGCCGTTCCTCCCCGCTCCTCCCCACCCCTTTCCCCACCTAACCACCCGGCCAGTACCCGCCCCACCTCCCGGCAGCCCGCTGGGACCTACCACCCTGACCCATCGCCCTAAACCCTCCCCCGTCCCCCCGTCCCCCCAGGTCCATCTCCACGCGGTCGGGTACGACCTACCCGTCCGCCTGCTGCTGGTTCCCACCGTACGTGACTATAGCTCCGAAACCATTGTACTGCAAGCCAGACCCAATCTTGAGCGCGGCGACACCACGGAGATGGCCTTTGCGGTGCCGCTGGGCCTTATCCGGAACCGGACCGTGCAGCTGAGCTTCCATGTGAGGCGGGTGGAGAGGAAACACGGGAAGGGAAGACGCAAAGAGCCGAGTAGGAGGAAGGGGGGCGCGCGAGGGAGGCCAGGCGCGTTGCTGCAGACGCATGCCCGGGAGAGGAGTGGGCTGTGCGGGAGGGCGACGACGGGAGAGGAGTGGGCTGTGCGGGGAGGCGACGAGGGGAGAGGAGTGGGCTGTGCGGGGAGGCGACCAGGGGAGAGGAGTGGGCTGTGCGGGGAGGCGACCAGGGGAGAGGACGGGGCTGTGCGGGGAGGCGACGAGGGGAGAGGAGTGGGCTGTGCGGGGAGGCGACCAGGGGAGAGGAGTGGGCTGTGCGGGGAGGCGACGAGGGGAGAGGAGTGGGCTGTGCGGGGAGGCGACGAGGGGAGAGAAATGGGCTGTGCGGGAAGGCGACGCGGGGAGAGGAGTGGGCTGTGCGGGGAGGCGACGAGGGGAGAGAAATGGGCTGTGCGGGAAGGCGACCAGGGGAGAGGAGTGGGCTGTGGGGGAAGGCGACGAGGGGAGAGGAGTGGGCTGTGCGGGGAGGCGACGAGGGGAGAGGAGTGGGCTGTGCGGGGAGGCGACGAGGGGAGAGGAGTGGGCTGTGCGGGAAGGCGACCAGGGGAGAGGAGTGGGCTGTGCGGGAAGGCGACCAGGGGAGAGGAGTGGGCTGTGGGGGAAGGCGACCAGGGGAGAGGAGTGGGCTGTGCGGGGAGGCGACCAGGGGAGAGGAGTGGGCTGTGCGGGAAGGCGACCAGGGGAGAGGACGGGGCTTCATCCCGGTGGGCTGTCCGACATCCGACACGGATCATCGGCTGGGTTCGACTGAGCTCCCCTGCGCCTGGAAGCCCCTCGCACTGCCTGGCCCGCTTGCCTGTACTGCAGCTTTCCCCCTCCCTAGCGGCTCCCGCCGTCCCTCCCTCCTGCCATCACCCCCACACGTGCCACCTGCCCCACACCCCCACACCCCACCGACCGGCTCCGAAACCCAACCCCAAATCCAACGCCAAAATCCCCCAGGCCCTGTTCGTGGCTCTCGGGGTAACTCCTGACCAGCTCTTTTCCAACACCCCCTGCCCTCCCCCTGACCCCAGCCCCACGGGTTTCCCCTCATACCTTTCTCTGCTCCCTCCCGCTGCCCCCTCCCCTGCCCCCAGCCCAAGACCAACGCCTTCCTCGCTGGCTTGCACTTCACCGTCGTTGCTCACATCCACCGCTCCGGCACGCGGCTGCGCCCGGAGGAGGCAGCCCTGGTGGCTGACGTGGCACGACAGTGCTGCCGTACGGCGCCCCGAACCACGCTGTGCAAAAGGTGGGCCTGTGCGGGGGGAAGGGTGAGCGGGGGGTAGAAGATAATCCGCGAAGCCACGGCCGACAAACCAAGGGCGATGAAGATGGTGGTCCAGAAGAGATGGGAGGCGAGTAGAAGGAGCGTGGGGGCATGTGCCATTAGCGGGCCTTATGCCAAGGGGCGTACAGAGCAGCGGGATGTGCGTTTTGATTCGCAGCCGTACGACCGTCCAATCCAAGCGGTGAACCCTCTGGGGCACGTGCAGGCTGCTAGACTCCGCCAACGCCACCAGCGCTCGCGGGGGCGCCGGAGAGGGCGGCAGCGGCGCCGGAGACGGCGGCAGCGGCGCCGGAGACGGCGGAGCGTTGCTAGCGGCGCTGTCTTCGGAGCAGGGCATCTGCTCCTGGCCTGAGACTCTATGCACCCAGGACGGCTCCCTGGCCAAGCTCAGTCTGGTGGGTGGCCTGAACTGCAGCGGCGCGGAGGCAGCCGCAGCAGCAGCAGTCGCGAGTCTGGCGGGGGCAACCTCCCTGGCGTGGCTGGACCTCTCGCAGTCGTACCTGGGCTTCCCCTTATCGGACTTGAGGCAGCTGCTGGCGGCGCCGGGGCTTCAGTGGCTGGCCCTGGCGGAGGCGTCCCTGACGGGCCCCCTCGTGATAGAGCCCCTCATGACGGGAACAGTAGTGTTGAGACCCTTCCTGATGGGACCTGTCATGATGGAACCCCCCATGATGGGGCAGGAAAGTCCGACGGGACCCTCGGGGACGGAAGGTCTGACGGCACCCTCGGGGCAGGAAGGTCTGTCGGGGCAGCAGGACGGTGAGCCCGGCGGCTCCGACCACGGCTACGGCTACGGAGACACCGACTCCCGGCCGTGTGTGGTCCTGGCGCCCCTCGGTCGTCAGATGCTGGTGCTGGCTGGCAACCAGCTGACGGGGCCGGTGCCCCCCTGCCTGGCTAGGCACCGGGAGCTGGTCGAGCTGCGGCTGGAGATGAACCCGGGACTGACGGGTGGGGCAGGGGCGGGAGGGGGCCGAGTGAGGCAGGGGAAGGGGTGCAGCTGAGGGGCGCCGGTACTGACGTACCATGTGGGAGGCCTGGGGGGCTGGGGGCACCAGCCGCGGTTCCGCTGCCTAGCGTGGGTACGGGCTTTGGCCGTGAGTCCGTAGGCTCCCGAGTCCCCCCTCCGCCACAGGGTTCCTGCATGCGCGCGTATCCGTAAACTATCCTCCAATTAATTTCTGCTCTCCATTTCCTCCGTCGTTTTACCGGGTCTTCTCGCTACCCCCTCCCCCCCCTTTCCCCTCCCCTTCCCATGTCGAGTAACCGGTCCTTTTCTGTAACCCCTCCCCCCCCCCCGCCCACAAAATTGGTTTCCGACGACCATGCGCCAACTATCCTGTCCCATCGCGTAAAATGGTTTTCACCAGCCGCCCTCGCCCCTACAAAAGCTACAATGCCCAAGTCGAGAAACCGGTTCTTCTTTGTACCCCCCCCCCGCCCCCGCCCCACCGCAGCCGTTCCCCCGGATTGGTCCCGCGCCGCCTCCCTGCTGGACCTCGACCTCTCCGGCGCCCCCCATCTGGTCGGCCCCCTCGCAGCTCTCCCTCGCAATCTGTTGAGACTCAACACCTCGTACACCAGGCTGGGGGGCGGAGTGCCGGAGCTGCCGTACAGCGTCATTAGTGTCGACATGTACGACTCGGGACTCACTGGGTCCATCGTCCCGGGCTGGTCCAGCTGCTTCTACCTAATCTTCATGCGCCTGGGCAACAATTCGCTGACGGGGAGGTTGCCAGGTGGGGGGGTTCGAGGGAGACCCGTGGATGCCCGAAAAAACACCGTTTAAAACAGGTGGGGGGGGGGGCGCGCCTGCGTGTGCCCGCACCTCGCCCTGCATTTTGTTTATTCTGTCCCGGCGGGTCCTTCATCCTTCATTCTTTAGCTTGTGCGTGCGTGCGTGCGTGAGCGATGTGCGTGATGTGCGTGATGTGCGTGCGGAGCTTTCCTCCGACCAGTCGTCTCCGTTTCTTCTATCCGGCGGCGCGGCCGGGAGTCGGAGCCTCCAGTTTGTTTTGGGCCCGGCATCCAAAGCCCCCCAGATTGCAACCTGAAACACGTCTTATCTATCTGCCGAATGTCTCTCTCCAAGTAGTATTCCTCTGCTCCGCCTCTGTCGAATCACAGGCTTTCACCGGTCTTCCTTTACCCCCCGCTCTCCCATTACCGTCTGCTATGTTGTGTGAACGGGCTTCACGCCCCCCGCCCCCAAACTGCTGCCCCGCCGGTAGAGCTGCCCGGAGGCCTGGGCTCGCTCGATGTGGCTGGGAACATGCTGACGGGGCCGCTGCCCAGCGGGCCGCTGTCCGACGTGTTGTACCTGGACGTCTCCAACAACTCATTCACGGGTGGGTGGGTCGATATCTGCGCTGGTTGGGTGTGTGAGTGGGTGACTCGGTTGTGGGCTGGGGGGGGACGCCTGGGCGGTGGCGGTCTTCTCGACCTGTTCGCGGCCCAACGCTAAGCTCGACCCGATCCCCCACCTGGTTGGCCGCTCACCCCCCATTGCCCTATATGCCGCGGGGTGTCCTTGTGTCTGTTAGCCTAGGAGTCGCTGCCGAAATAGACATAGCCGCCGAAGGTCGACATACGACCTCCGACTTCTAGTTGCCTCAACCAAGTTCTTCAGCAAGCACCTCAAATAATGGATAGGTCCCAAAAGGTTCTTTCTTCGTGCATGGGGTTTCCATCCCCACAAACCCCTCCCAGCCCGACCTACGGGTTTCTCTGAAACCCCTCCCCCCCGCCCCAGGTCCCCTGCCCGGCAGCATGGGCGCTGCCTCTGAGCTGGTCTTCCTCAACGCCTCCAACAACATGCTCACCGGCAGCCTAGCGCCCTTCGCTGATAACCTGCAATGGGGCAACTACCTGCAGGTCGGAGGGCGGAGAGGGGGCGGGGAGGGGGCGCGCGGGGAGGGGGCGGGGAGGGGGCGGGGAGGGGGCGGGGAAGGGGCGGGGAGGGGGCGGGGAGGGGCGGGGAGGGGCCGGGGAGGGGGCGGGGAGGGGGCGGGGAGGGGGCGGGGAAGGGGCGGGGAGGGGGCGGGAGGGGCGGGGAGGGGGCGCGGGGAGGGGGCGGGGAGGGGGCGCGCGGGGAGGGGCGGGGAGGGGGCGGGGAAGGGGCGGCGGGGAGGGGCCGGGGAGGGGGCGGGGAGGGGGCGGGGAGGGGGCGCGCGGGGAAGGGCCGGGGAGGGGGCGGGGAAGGGGCAATGGAGAAGCGCATGCTCCGACGACGGGGCGAGAAGCGGCGGGCGGACACGGCATCGTCATCCGCGGGGTGGGGTAGCAACAAAACCCTGCGGACCCGTATTGGCGGACAGAAGCCGAGCCTCCGCACCACCACCGCCCCAACACGCCCACCTGCCCTCCCCTCCGTCCGCTGACCTCCCCTCCGCCCCCTCCCCCTCCCCCCCTCCCGGTTTCTTCTGGCATCCACGGGTCTTCCTCGAAACTCCCCCCCTCCCGGCCCCTCGGCTGGCCCCTAGGTGCTGGACCTCAGCCACAACTGCTTTAGCGGCGGCATCCCCACCAACCTCGGCGCGCTCGCAGTGTTTGAGCCGAGGCCGCTGCGGGCGCTGTACCAGCGAGTGCTAGACCTGAGGTGGGTGGCGCGCAGGGAGTAAATCGGTGGTGCACGGACGGAGGTGAAACGATTGTACCGTCAGCTGTCAGCTGCTGCGGCCACGCCGGGTAGGGCCAAGCCAGCGTCATCCGCTGCAGTCAGGCCTTATGACACAACCCCGCGCGTCCCTCGAGTACTGTTGCCTCCTGAGGTTGGTATGGACGCCGACGGAGCCCCCCACCTCCCCACACACATCCACGGGTGTTCCTCGAAACCCTCCCCCACCCCAAAACCCTGGGCCTCCACACCCCAAGAGTCCCCCCCTTCCAACTGCCTCCCCCGCATCGCCCCATTTTGTTTACTTTCTTTCCTCTTGGGCCTCCTCGTGCGTCTGGTGCTGCAGCGACAACAATTTGTCGGGTGACGTGCCCCAGTTCGTATACGCGGTGAGGGCCGGCGGGGCGGGCGAGAGGGGGCGGGAGGGGGGGGAAGAGGCGGGGGAGGGGAGGGAGGCGGGCTGAGGAGAGCCCGTGGACTAGGAAGCCGAGTAGGAAACCGTTTGGCACAACGTTTGGAGATGCATGCTGGAGGACTTGGTTGGTTGAGGAAACGAGAACCGGAGGCGGAAAGGGTGTTGCAGAAATGACCCGTTTACGCGACGTGGGAAGTATAGTTGGCGCGTAGACTTCGGATGCCTGGTTGCGCGCGCATGCTGGCGCACTTGAATTGACTGTCGAGGAACTTGTGAAGGGAGATGGCTCTTCGGCGGTCTGTTGACGGAAAAGGAACAAAGTAATGTGCGGTAGCGTGTGAAGCGCAAAACGGAGGACCGGTTTGGTGAATTGGGACCTGGTGAGGCGGGACGCGGGAGGGGGAGCTGGCGGGTGAAAGTCAAGGGAGGAAAGAGTGGGCCGGGGGAGCTCCGTCTTGCCTGATACTGGGGATATCGCGTGTCGCAGCAGCTGCCGGCTTTGGCCCCTCTCCCCTCCCCCTCTGGATAACCATGTCCGGTAATCCACTTTATCGGCACGATCTCGGTCTGTATCCAGGCTCGGGCGGGTCCGGGCTTTGCTAAGTCTCGTTCTAGCATGTCCAGCCACCACACCAAGTCTTCCACCGTGCACCCAAAAGGGGCTTTTAAAACGTCTAACTGGATCGCGCGGGGTCCTTGTTCACATTCGTCTAGGTGTAGCAGCCGGGTTCGACACCCGACTGCCGGATTTATTCACGTATGCCGTATGATTTATTCACGTATGTTCGACACCCGACTGCCGGATTTATTCACGTAAGACAAGCTCTCCAGCATGCAAATCCCCCCCGCCACCTCGTACCCCCCGCCCCGCCTCGTCGTACCGGTTATTTTATGTAACTCCCGCCTCGTCGCAAACCCCCCGCCTCGTCGTACCGGTTATTTTAGGCAACCCCGCCTAGTCGCCCCCCCCCCCGCCTATTTCTCCCCCCCCGCCTCGTCGCCCCCCCCCCCCGCAGTCCTTCTCAGGCACCCTCTGCACCAGTCGCTGCGTGCTGCTGGTGTCGCTGAACGGCGGCGCCAACCGCCTGACCTGCCCCCGGGTCATCACGTACGGCCCGAAGTACAACGGCTTGCTGGTACTGCGGCCCTTCGAGATCACATGCGTCGACAACGCAACCGGCTGCACCTACCACCTCCTGGATTGGCTGCCCTCGCTCACCAGTCGTGGGGGCCCTGCATCGGCCGCCACTGCGGCGGGCGCTTACCATTGCGCGCGCGTCTCGCCCCGGGTCATGGGCAGCAGCCCCGGAGTGCCGTCGGCGCTCCGAGACTACAGCTGGCAGGAGATCCTAGCGATGGTGCAGGTGCCGCCGGACACCGACGACACCATGATCAGGGTCACGGTGGGCGTCAAGCGCACGAGTGAGAGCGGGGGGAGGCGGGGGAGGTGGAGGGCGGCCGGGGAGGGAGGGCGGGGGGAGGCGGCAGGGGGAGGGGGCCAGGTGTAGAGGTGTCATAAAGACAGGTGGAGGGGGCAGGTGGAGGGGGCAGGTGGAGGGGGCAGGTGGAGGGGGCAGGTGGAGGGGGCAGGTGGAGGGGGTAGGTGGAGGGGGTAGGTGGAGGGGGCAGGTGGAGGGGGCAGGTGGAGGGGGCAGGTGGAGGGGGCAGGTGGAGGGGGCAGGGGCGGGCAGGGGCGGGCGACGGAGCTGCAACGGACAGACGGGAGACAGTTTAGCGGAGGTACAGGGGGTTAGGGGAACCCTCCTGGATGAGAATTTGAGAAGGGTTTCTCTCGCCGCCCCCCCCCGGCCACCACCCCCACCGCAATAAACACCCCCGGACCCCTCATCGATCCCCGGCAGGCTCAGTCTCGTGGCCGCTGGCGAACGTCCTTACTACCGTACTCGCCACCCTAACGGCAGCCATCGTACTGATCCTCGTGTCGTACATATGTATTCGGAGCTGGGCAGTACGGCGGGCGCGCAGGTTCCGCAGGCGACAGGAGAGGCGGCGTCTGCGGGTGGGTAGGAGTGGGCCGGGTATGCGTGTGCGGTGGGATGGCTGGCTGTTGCCGGTATATATGCGTACCGGATTACGTAGGATGTGTTTTGGAGGCAGGTAGGCAGGTGGGTAGCGGGGAAACTGTGGAAGAGATGGGGGAGACGAGTGGCCCCCTCCCCTCAACCCCGCATCCACGCCCCTCCCCCCCACACACACGGGTTTTCTGTTTTCTCCCCCCCCCCAAAAAAAACACACACACGGCCCCACAAACACCGCCCCCCGCTCCGCGCCTCCACACGCCCCCACGTGGCGCTTCCATAGGCCTGGGCGACGCGTATGGCCGCCATGTATCAGGAGGCGGATCGCGCGACGACGATCACCCGGGGGCAGGACGTGGAGGGGCCGCTGGCGCGCTCCGAGGGAGCGGCGGCAGCGGCGGATGAGCCGGACCCGCTACCGGGGGTGCAGCGTTGGCACAGCTGGGGGGTGGGGGGTAACGTGGGGTTGCTGCTGTCGGCGAACGACCCCGGGCCCAGCCGGCAGTCGGCAGCCCCCCTGGAGCTGGCGCAACTAGGGCCGCAGCCGTGGGGCGGGGCGAGGGGGGCTGAAGGGGACGTCCAGGGGGACGGCGGCGGCGCAAGGGGGGCCGCAGGGGGCGGCAGCGTGGGTGCGGGTGGGAGTGCGCGAGGGGCCGGCGACGCGGGGAGTGAGGGCTGGGAGGGGTGTCGAGGCAGCGGCAGCGGGAGCGCGGCGGCGACGCTGGGAGGCGGGTGGGGGGCCGGGGAAGGGGGGCCGGGGCGGCTGCCGGCGCCCTCGGACGGGTGTGCGGCGCCGGCGGGCTCGCCGGCGGCGGCGGCGGCAGGGCCCTCACGACGGCGCACGTGATGGCCCGCCGCCGGGTGCACCGCGGGCTGTGTACGGCATTGCTGCGTACGACGCCTCAGGAGGGATTTGATGGCAGCAGTGGCCAAGGCCGCGCGGAACGAGGTCGGGAAGGGGGGGGGTAGCAAAGAGCGTGTGGGGGCGGGGCATGGAGGGAGCAGGATGCGGACACGTGCAACAGCCCAACGGCGAGTGAGATTATGACACAGGCGATATTTTGGATTCATATCAGGTTCCTGTTTGTGCATATTGGTGGTTTTGAGCCTCTGCTTGGTTGAAGGTTTTCGGAGCATCGGACGTGCATAATCGACGCCTCGCTGCTCCTGCGCATTGTCAGTTGGACGGTTGGATGACGGGTACGGGTGACGGTTGCAGCGGCGACGGTTGCAGCGGCGGCTGCGCCAACCGGGGGGTCGGCGTGGCTGTACCGGGGCGTCGCGGCGTACGACACGCTCCAGGCAGGGCCCCTCACGAACTGACGTTCAAAGGCCTGCGACGAACAGCGACCGATGATGTGCTGGGACCGTGTGCCGGTGCGGGTGTCTGGATACGCCAGGAGTAAGTATCGAGCGAGGTTTGCAAAGTTGGTTGACCGGTTTGCCAGGACAACGGTTGTTTTGTTACGAGTGGTTGGAGGTAAGACCTCCAAAGCAGGAAGGGGATCGATGCTGCCCGGTGCCGGGTGTGAAGTAAGGGGGGTGATGCGGTCGGAGTGGCGATTGCCTAAACGCGTAATGGCTTGTGGGTGGGTGGTGCATGGTTGAAAACTTGAAATGGATAGGCGGGTGTTTGCTTACACATACAGCGCTGCAGGGCTTCGAGGTGATTGTTTCCCCTCCGAAGGCTGGCAGCACGGCGGCACGGGGCCAGCAGGTGCTGATCCGTGGGTCGGCTGCTGCCGTACCGAGGTTGGATGCTGTGCACCGGAGCGGCGGCTTGCTGCGCCCCACAGCCTAAATTGACACCTCTACCGGAACGCCGAATGCTCTCGTGTGGATAGGTCCTGTGAGGCCGCGAATATTCGCCAGTGGCGTAGTCCTTTGGGTGCGATTCTACAGAATATCTTGGCAGGAAAGGGACACCTAACAGGCATTCAGGCATACGGGTTACATGGCCTACGGGTTACATGGCATACGGGTTACATGGCATGGGCGTATAATAGCTGTGCTGGGACAGCCCGCCGCGCCGTCAAGCCTTCGAGGGGCGGCGGGGCAAGGGTGAGCGGGGCGAGCCTCCCGTTGGCACTTGGCGGGGGAGGACGCGAAAGGCCGCCGATGATGGGTTCGAGGGAAACCCGTGGCCGCCGATGATGGGGGGGGGCCCAGAGATGAGGCGAGGAGGTGGGGGGGGAGAGATGATGGGGGCCCGCGATCTATATCCGCCCGCTGATCCGGCGGATGAAGGCAGGAAAGGTAGAGAAGACGGCCAACCCATGAGTGCTGGCATCCATATGTCCTGGGTGGAACCAAGGAAAGGATAAATTAGCGGGCTATTGTCGGGCAGGGGCTCCGGTACTCGCACGTGGCGGGTGCAGTGGGAAATGTTTCAGTGGGCCGGCGGCAGCCCATGGCGGCCGCGGCCCTGTGCGGGACTGAGGCAATGAACCCGCGTTGTTGCAGGGATGGGCCAGGTTGCGGCTCTCGATGACCCGTCCCCAGCGGAGGCGTAGCTACGACGGCCGTCGTACGTGGGTGGTGGAGAATGTTGCTGAAGGTGCATCCGCAGGCAGGAGGAAGAACCTTAAGGGCAAATTAAGAGGACGCTCGCGCTGTAGGCTAGATGGCTGGACGCAGCCAGATATGTAAGCTGAGGGGGTGAGGATATGAAGTCTGTCTGAACCAATCACCACATGCCAAGTCCAAAGTTCGTCGTATCAACCGGGGGCAGCGCCGCCGCCGCCACCACCACTGATGCCCAAGGCGGCCCAAGGGCAATGCCACCTGACCCTCCCTGGAGTTGGCTCAGTGCCGACACCTCCTTATCCTCCCATTATCGCTATCTGAATGCGGGCTGAAGGCCAGATGCACCTGATCCTCCCATTTGTAACTGACACCGGCTCAAGGCCGACGTCTCCGGGACCTTCCCCTTTGTAATGATGACCGACGCCGGCTCTTTGTAAAGGCCGACGTCACCTGATCCTCCTTGTAAGTCCGAGTTGATGTAAGGCCGGCACCTCCTGATCCTCCCGTTGGCAATAACCGCCTCCTGATTCTCCCATTGGTGCCCGAGGCGACTCAAGGCCGGTGCCACCTGACCCCCCCTGGACTTGGCTCAGCACCGACGCCTCGAGCCGGAGTCATTTATTAACAATGGGAGGATCAGGTGGATCTGGCCTTGAGCCCGCATCAGTTACTAATTGGAGGATAAGGAGGCGTCAAGGCCGATGTCTCCTGGTCCTCCCATTAGTAACTGACGCCGGCTCAAGGCCGTCGCCTCCTGATCCTCCCATTGGTGCCCAAGGCGGCTTAAGGCCGATGCCACACGATCCTCCCCGGAGTTGACTCAGCGGCGGCACCATAAGTAAGATTCTCCCGTCGATACTAACTTTTCCCGTCGATACTAACTAACTCCAACGCCTCCTGACCCTCTATTGCTAATAGCCGACGACGGCTCGCTCAAAACCGGCGCCTCCAGATCCTTCTTGTAAGCCGGAAAGCAGGAGGCGGTGAGGGGAGGGTCGGCAGAGGGATGGGAAATGTCGAGATGTACGAGACCCCCCTTGCCTTCCCAACACATGGCGAAAACGCCACAGCCCGCGCACATGTCCGAGACCCCCCTCCCCGTCTGAACACATGGCGAACCCCACAGCCCGCGCATATGTCCGAGACCCCCCTCCCCGTCCCAACACATGGCAGACGCCACAGCCCGCGCATAATGACCGAGACCCCCCTTGCCTTCCCAACACATGGCAAACGCCACAGCCCACGCATATGTCCGAGACCCCCCTGCCCGTCCCAACACATGGCGAACGCCACATCCCAGATCCATCTCTGCACATGCCGTAAATCGCCCACGAGCCCTGCCGATCCTGGAGGCATACACATGCATGGCTCCTCCAACCCAAACCCAAGCCAACCGTATGCCGCGCTTCGTACCAAACCCAAGCCCGAAGCATGCCGTACGTGACCCAAACAACCCAGCCCAGCACATGCCGTACATAACCTCCGAAGCCCACCCATCCCTGAGCAAGCACACTACCTTGAAAGGACTCCGTAAGCCTGTCCAGAAGCGGCGGCGGCTAGCTTAAGACGGCGGCAGCAGCTGCTGCTTGCCACCGCCGAACCGGTGCTGGCGGAACTTCCTTGCCCGCGTAGGATATCTGCGTGACACCATTGAGAGGAGGACTGCGTAAGATGAGTCGCGATGAACGTTTATTACGCGCCAGCATCGTATTCCATCCCGCGTGCATGAACAAGTGACCCCCTTTACGCTGTCAACATCGTGCACATCCCTCATCCACCCCCCCAAGGCCCGTACCTACATACCTCACCTTTGGATGGTCGCCAGCAGGTGATCCTCGCAGCAGGGAGCTCCGGCCGCTGGGGCGCAGTTGCACGTACGTAGGCCTCGAGCGACGAAGAGCAGGAGAGCTCGGGCGATGAAATTGGATGGGGAGGAAGGGGGGGCATGTAGCAGTTGTTGGTGCACGGTGCACAACGGTGACGTGTACGCGCGTATCCATGGGGCTTACTTGGCACGCACACAGGTAGGAAACGCTAGGACGAAGGGTGAGGCAAGGTATCTGCTGCACCGAAGGCTGGATTATTATTGCTGCAAGAAAGCTGGCTGCTGAAGGCTGTGCGGATGGCTGACGCTGAAGGGTTAGCTGGCTGGCTGAAGTACTGGCTGAGCAGTGCAGCAGATACCTTGCCCCGCCCGATCAATCCTCCACGGTGCACATTGCGAGCAATATTTCCCCAACCTGGCCTTACTTGTCGGTGGCCACAACCTTACAACTGTTCGTACCTTGCCTTACATTCTGCCTGCCCAATAGGGCCGTTGCGGTCGAGCTCGAGTTGCCGCGGGCCGCGCGCAGCGGTAGCAACTAACTAACGGCGCTTCTCGTCGCCGCCGCATCACCAGCAAATTGAAGACGCTCCACCGCCTGTAATCCGCGGGGAGCCGTTTTTGGTTTGGTTAACATCTGTTAGCTTTTGTACGTACGTAACATAGGAAAGCATCAGCACTGAAAGCGATATCTCGAATGTTCGCGACTCACGCAGGGAGACGATTGCGATAGCAAAACCCTACCGATCACGTACAGCTCGGGAGGAACCCACCTGCCAAGAGAGCCTCGCTCCGGGCCTGTGTTGGCAAGAAGCACCAGCTAGCGTAGTGGCGCGCGCGGCGGAGATGGTGGCTCGGTGAAGGTGATTTCCCGACGGTGTTGGTGGCGACGGTGGTGACGGCCGTGAGAGCCACTCGCAGCACTCGACCCCCCTCCCCACCTAATGCCCCTCCCATCCCGGAATGCTGTACAACCTTCCTGGACAATGGCTCCTGGGGCAACTCCATCTTCAAAGCGACGCCTGCCACCAGAGCACCACAGCGGCGGCGTCGCTCAGCAGCCGCCCAGCAACAACGTTGGCATCAAGGAGAGCGGCGGCGCTGCCAAGCTAGCTAGCGGTGTTCTTGCGTGATCGATCGACGATGCCTAACGGATGTATCCGGCCTGTGTTGGCAAGAAGCACCAGCGCACAAACGATGACGGTCAGGATTGCCGAACACCTACGTTGGTGATGCGAGCAGCAGCAGGCAAGATAGACCGGACCAATCGGGAAGCCCCAACCCGCGCGTATGTCCGAGCCCAACTACATCCTACCTTCACGCTTCCGAGGCCACGCGCGATCGATGAGCTCCTGTTGACATTTGGCTCAACCGACTGCTACCGTATTTCTGACTCCAAGCAGCGCAGGGAATGAAGGCGGTGGCGCGGTGGAGATGGTAGGTGGCTGACTCGGTGGAGTGATGTCCCGACGGTGGTGGTGCTTACTTGGTGACGGTGACCGAGACCCCCGCCCCGTCGCCTTCCCAACACATGGCGAACGCCACAGCCCACGCATATGTCCCAGACCCCCCTCCCCGTCCCAACACATGGCAAACGCCACAGCCCACGCATATGCCCGAGACCCCTCTCCCTGTCACAGCACATGGCAAACGCCACAGCCCACGCATATGTCTTAGACCCCTCTCCCTGTCACAGCACATGGCAAACGCCACAGCCCACGCATATGTCCCAGACCCCTCTCCCTGTCACAGCACATGGCAAACGCCACAGCCCACGCATATGTCCCAGACCCCCCTCCCCGTCCCAACACATGGCAAACGCCACAGCCCACGCATATGCCCGAGACCCCCCTCCCCGTCCCAACACATGGCGAACGCCACAGCCCACGCATATGCCCGAGACCCCCCTCCCCGTCCCAACACATGGCAACGCCACAGCCCACGCATATGCCCGAGACCCCCCTCCCCGTCCCAACACATGGCAAACGCCACAGCCCACGCATATGCCCGAGACCCCCCTCCCCGTCCCAACACATGGCGAACGCCACAGCCCACGCATATGTCCCAGACCCCCCTCCCCGTCCCAACACATGGCGAACGCCACAGCCCACGCATATGTCCCAGACCCCCCTCCCCGTCCCAACACATGGCGAACGCCACAGCCCACGCATATGTCCAGACCCCCTCCCCGTCCCAACACATGGCGAACGCCACAGCCCACGCATATGTCTTAGACCCCCTCCCCGTCCCAACACATGGCAACGCCACAGCCCACGCATATGTCCCAGACCCCCCTCCCCGTCCCAACACATGGCGAACGCCACAGCCCACGCATATGCCGAGACCCCCTCCCGTCCCAACACATGGCGAACGCCACAGCCCACGCATATGCCGAGACCCCCCTGACACCCCCGTCTCCCCGTCCAACACATGGCAAACGCCACAGCCCACGCATATGTCCCAGACCCCCCTCCCCGTCCACAGCACATGGCGAACGCCACAGCCCACGCATATGCCCGAGACCCC